>CM067303.1:28115317-29520317 GCA_034231615.1 Meghimatium bilineatum
TGTTCTCAGAATGGATGAGGATCGACTTCCTGGCCATGTTCTCAGAATGGATGAGGATCGACTTTCTGGCCATGTTCTCAGAATGAATGAAGATCGACTTCCTGGCAATGTTCTCAGAATGAATGAGGATCAATTTCCTGGCCATATTCTATTCTCATAATGAATGAGGATTGGCTTCCTGACCATGTTCTCAGAATGAATGAGGATCGACTTCCTGTCCATTTTCTAAGAATGGATGAGAATATACTTCCTAAACAGCCTTTCATGTGGACAGCAGTGTGAAAAACAAAAGTCGGTCTCCCAAACAAAACACTATGCGGAACAATCAATAGAAAGAACTAAGAATTTGCTATAAACCGTATACAGAGTTATAGCAATTTGCAATGAGGTTCTCAACATGGACAGAAAAGGCAACTGGGTTATGAGACATATTTAGAACTAGCTAGCTATTTATTTAGACCAATTCATCAACTATTGTTTTAGTCTATCATTTCTGCATACTGTGCCTTGTCCATAATTGAAGAGCTGCAAGATTACATAAATAATACTATTTAAAAAAACTGCCTCAATAAAATGGGCGTAAAGATAGAAAACAAAATAGCAGAGATCGAAAACAAAATGGGCAGAGAGATCGAGATAATAAATGAAAAGACCAAAACTATGTAAATTGTGAACTTACACCAGTCATGAAGCACAAATCTATCCTATGGAAACCAAAAAAGCAAATCATAAATTTAATTTTCATACCAATATTAGGTTAACAATATCACACATGGAAAAAAACACAAATTACAAGATAAAAAGCATACAACATGTGAAATGAGATGTATAAGAAAGCAGCAAACAGAACAAGTGGAATGAAGAGATTACAAGAATTGTTGGAACAACGTCTGTGGTCAGATATTGAAAAACAGAGACTGAAATGGTTCGGGCACTTGATGAGAATGAATCCACACTGACCAGCAGCAAGAACATGCGTCATGAGAATGAATACACCAAGAGGAGGAGGGAGTCCAAGAAGATGGTGGGAGGAAGGAGTTACCAACGTTCTGAGACGTGACAATCATCGGTCAATCCTACATAGGAAAACAGATTGCACTCAGCAGCCATCTCAGCATAGACAAACAGATTGCACTCAGCAGACATCTCAGCATAGACAAACAGATTGCACTCAGCAGCCATCTCAGCATAGACAAACAGATTGCACTCAGCAGCCATCTCAGCATAGACAAACAGATTGCACTCAATAGCCATCTCAGCATAGGCAAACAGATTACACTCAGCAGCCATCTCAGCATAGATAAACAGATTGCACTCAGCAGCCATCTCAGCATAGGCAAACAGATTACACTCAGCAGTCATCTCTGCATAGACAGATTGTACTCAGCAGGCATCTCAGCATAGATAAACAGATTGCACTCAGCAGCCATCTCAGCATAGACAAACAGATTGCACTCAGCAGCCATCTCAGCACAGATAAACAGATTTGCCTCAAGATTTGATCGTGATATATTAATGTGACACTATTTGGCATCGCACGTTGACAAATCCACAGCTACTATTTTAGCCAAGCTGTAACCGATTGCAATATACCATTTTGACCAGGTCGTATAAATATGTACACTCTCTCGTCACTATGAACGTGTACCTACATATCAATATTGACTCTATATACGGGGTCCATACGTTTATTTACATCTTATATTACACGCTGTAACATGACATATATAGGCACAGCTGAGGCTAAGGATTAGTAATTGTTTCTATCAATAACTTCATGGCAATAACCAAATATTGCTAACTTCTGTTGCTGTGCATTTAATGGCATAACATATTGTGGTCGTGATTTCTGAGTCTCTAATATAAAATCGTGCTCCATCGACTACAGGGTTCGGTATGCCCATGTGAACATTATTAATTAATTTTTATGACCTCTTTAAAATTCATTCTTAATAAACAATTCTGTCATTGTATTTGTTATTCAGTCATAGTTCTTTGTTTACTTCGTCTGCAGTTTATTTAAAGTCGGTATCTACCACAAAACGTCATCTATTCTGCTGTCTTTGTGTTATTATATTTCCAGTGTCTAGTTAGGCAGTGTCTATAAATTATGTCAACAATATTTTTGTCAAATGTTTACTCCACCCGCTCACCGTTGCCAAGAAATGTCAAGAAATCAGGGAACCCGACTGCTTAGTTATGTCGAAATTTTGTGAAACCGCCTCACTCCCTTCTAAATAATGTGTTTAGCAGAAAAGTAAGATAATATATAATTGATACGAAAAGTAAGATAATATTATTGATACGAAAAGTAAGATAACATGATTGATACGAAAAGTAAGATAACATATGATTGATATGAAAAGTAAGATACCATATGACTGATACGAAAAGTAAGAAATCATGATTGATACGAAAAGTAAGATTGTTTCACATTTTCAAGAAATGCTTCGAATTCACACAATTTCATTGGAAAACCCATCTAATCTATCTATCTATCTATCTATCTATCTATCTATCTATCTATCTATCTATCTATCTATCTATCTATCTATCTATCTATCTATCTATCTATTCTATCTATTCTATCTATCTATCTATCTATCTATCTATCTATCTATCTATCTATCTATCTATCTATCTATCTATCTATCTATCTATTCTATCTATCTATCTATCTATCTATCTATCTATCTATCTATCTATCTATCTATCTATCTATCTATCTATCTATCTATCTATCTATCTATCTATCTATCTATCTATCCATATATCTATCTATCTATCTATCTATCTATCTATCTATCTATCTATTTATCTATCTATCTATCTATCTATCTATCTATCTATCTATCTATCTATCTATCTATCTATCTATCTATCTATCTATCTATCTATCTATCTATCTATCTATCTATCTATCTATCTATCTATCTATATATCATCTTTCTATCTATCTATCTATCTATCTATCTATCTATCTATCTATCTATCTATCTATCTATCTATCTATCTATCTATCTATCTATCTATCTATCTATCTATCTATCTATATATCTATCTATCTATCTATCTATCTATCTATCTATCTATCTATCTATCTATCTATCTATCTATCTATCTATCTATCTATCTATCTATCTATCTATCTATCTATCTATATATCTATCTATCTATCTATCTATCTATCTATCTATCTATCTATCTATCTATCTATCTATCTATCTATCTATCTATCTATCTATCTATCTATCTATCTATCTATCTATCTATCTATCTATCTATCTATCTATCTATCTATCTATCTATCTATCTATCTATCTGTCTGTCTGTCTGTCTGTCTATCTATCTGTCTATCTGTCTGTCTGTCTTTCTGTCTTTCTTTCTGTCTGTCTGTCTGTCTATTTTATATCTATTTAGTTAATCCGTTATTATCCCGTTGTGCCTTGCAGAATCGTGGAGTTGAGAGGCATCCTTTTCATTAATATATTAAAATTATCCTCACATCCACAAAACCAACCATTCTCTAAACTCATCCACGTATCCCTCAATGTTAATCTAATAACATTCTAACTGTACAAGTACAACTGCAATTATGCAAACACAAATCTACAATATTATTGAACATCCATAAATTTCCATCAATCTGTCACAGTAACTATTGACATCTTCCGATATCAGCTGTATCGATTCTCATTTCCATTAAATGTTTCTTACCGATACAGTCGTATCGATTTCCTTGTACAATATCTCCATCCATAAATTCATTCTTAACCGTACAAATTATTTATCTCCATTTATCATTTCTACAATCTATAGCAAATTCATAATTTGTATTTCTAAAATAACATTAATGTAAATCAATATAATCTTTCAGTAACATCGCATATCGTACGTCAGTTTTGTGAGAATCGATTATATTAAGGTATTCAAATAATGATTACTCTCTTCCTGTCTGTGATTATATTCGAGTATTCAAATGCTGATATATATATATATATAAAGGAAAGAAGGTCAAATAAAACTGAGTTATAAACCAGCGTCCTTGCACATGGTTTTCCCATAAGTGCGCAGCTGTGTAATCAGTGGTTGATCAGGGACCGCTTAACTATCATACTTTCTACACATCTTATTCTTCTTCTTCAGTGTTGATTCTCAAACTCCCGCTGGATCTCTCTTTTAGCAATACGATGGTCTAACTAGATTTCCAGTAGGATGTTGTCCAGAGAATGGAATTGCGTTTTGTCGCCGTTTTTGCGCGAATCGTCAAATACATCCGCCTTGTCGTATTACATATTCAGTAGCGCTAGCGGCATCCCTCGACTGTCACATAACATGAGCCCTGGTACCGATTCCTTTGTGACTGAGTAAGCCACTAGAGTGATTTTTCTTTCAAACCACGAATATCGAGTTCGCTCGAACCCAGAATCTGCGGTCGGTAGGGGAGTGACCTAACCTTGTAAAGCGTCAACTTCACGCGTACGTTTAGTTAGTTAGTTAGTTAGTTAGTTAGTTAGTTAGTTAGTTAGTTAGTCGTTGGATCATCGTCACTGTACTCCGGACAAGTCCATAGGTGCTCAGATCTCTCCTTGGGTGTAGCCGCCATTACACGTTGACTCACGGTCACAGTACGCAGTTGATTGACCATCATTCTGTCTAGCCCACGAAACCACTCATTTCTAGCGACACCACACTTCAAACCAAATTCCTTTATTCTAGTCATGGAACAAGAGTCAGTGTCGCTTTTACAGTCATTTGCTCGTTCGTTTTCCCGTAGGGCGTTCAAAATGTCTGCTCGATTCATCGCTCCACCAACAGCCGTAGTAGCAGCGTGTGCGGCCAACCATCTAAGCTCTCATTACCCCGGACTTCCGCATGTCCCGGCACAAAAATGAAAGTCACTTTACCCATACAGGAATTCTTCACTGCATCCAGCCACTGTTCCCGAATATATCCCCCCTGAACTTTCACAATCATGCTAATCGAGTCACTGAGTATTCAGGCATGCTCGCAGATAGTCTTCGAGCAGAACCATTGCAAAGCTTTGGTTACTGCCAAAACCTCCATTGTCATGCTGCCTGTCGTCTGAGCGAATGCACCACTTTCCTCTCTGATGATTTCCCCCCACATTTGAGCCGTGAAGACCCAGGCACTTCTGATGTGTCTCTCAACCGACCCAACTGTATATACGTGGCGGGGCCAAACACATACATTTAATATGCTCAAACTCCCCCCAATTAACATGATAGATCTCTTAGTTCAATTTAATTTTTATGACTCGACGTTAGAGCACCCTATGCACAGCTATGGCTAAAAAAATAATTATTGCTTTGATTAATAATGCGGTCAATACTAATCACGGAAGGGACGTAATCAAACATGGAACGGACAATTTAAACGGATTGGACGGTTTGTACAACTAATAGTGTTTTAATTAATTTGGGCAGGTTTGACAAACACTCCAGATTTAAAGTGATATAAATTGTGTGTGATTGATTGAATACAGACATGGTTGACAGGTTATGGGGTTCTGCGTTCTACGAGAGGACCTTTACTCGGTCACCAGACAAACAATGATAAATTGTAACAAATACAGGTTTTTTTTAGTAATTTTTAAACAATTTGCAATGAAAAAAAGAAAGAAAATAAATCGATGGATTGACAGTTTATTCGTTAGTTTTTGCTCTCAAAATCCTGAAGATTAGCAGGATGCAGACCAGAAAATGAAATGTGATGTTTCGTGTTTTACAGCTTGCAGAATTGGTGCATGTGTGATGGTGCAATTTTCAGAAAATACCAGCGAATAAACTTTTGTTTCGTTTGTGCATTTTTGTAAGGTGTTGAGATTTGTCCAGTGATTTATTTCTCCAGTGATTTATTTCTGCAGTGATTTATTTCTGCTGTGATTTATTTCTCGGTTGATTTATTTCTCGGTTGATTTATTTCTGCAGTGATTTATGTCTGCTGTGATTTATTTCTCGGTTGATTTATTTCTGCAGTGATTTATTTCTCGGTTGATTTATTTCTGCAGTGATTTATTTCTCGGTTGATTTATTTCTCGGTTGATTTATTTCTGCAGTGATTTATTTCTGCTGTGATTTATTTCTCGGTTGATTTATTTCTGCAGTGATTTATTTCTGCAGTGATTTATTTCTGCTGTGATTTATTTCTCGGTTGATTTATTTCTCGGTTGATTTATTTCTGCAGTGATTTATTTCTGCTGTGATTTATTTCACGGTTGATTTATTTCTGCAGTGATTTATTTCTGTTGATCTATTTCTCGGTTTATTTATTTCTGCAGTGATTTATTTCTGTTGATCTATTTCTCGGTTGATTTATTTCTGCAGTGATTTATTTCTGTTGATCTATTTCTCGGTTGATTTATTTCTGCAGTGATTTATTTCTGTTGATGTATTTCTCGGTTAATTTATTTCTGCAGTCATTTTTTTCTTTGCATTTATTTATTTCTCCAGTGATTTATTTCTGCAGTGATTTATTTCTACAGTGATTTATTTCTGCAGTGATTTATTTCTGCAGTGATTTATTTCTGCTGTGATTTATTTCTCGGTTGATTTATTTCTCGGTTGATTTATTTCTGCAGTGATTTATTTCTGCTGTGATTTATTTCTCGGTTTATTTATTTCTGCAGTGATTTATTTCTGTTGATCTATTTCTCGGTTTATTTATTTCTGCAGTCATTTTTTTCTTTGCATTTATTTATTTCTCCAGTGATTTATTTCTGCAGTGATTTATTTCTACAGTGATTTATTTCGTACCCAGAAATCTCAATTCTTGAAGACAACAAATTAAGGGGTTTGCACACACTTCTAGACCACCAACAGATATACCACAGATAGCCATGACATATAGACACCGCGGCTATAAAGCCAGAAGAAGCCTTTCGACGCTGTCACAAAAAGGGATCACAGCGTACATATAGATAGATCAAATTTGATTAAATATGTGTGCTAAATACGACGTCATCGACAGTTGTGTATTTCAATTGTCCAGTGTGTGTTCGACCATCACAAATTATGATGACCATTTGTTACATCTGCTATTTAAAATTCCTAATTATGTCTATGCCTACTAGTTCGTAGATGGCTAATGAGCCCTATTCGAGGTGTATAAGTCCTTGGACAGTTCGGGCGTGGAATGACCACTGTAGAAGGATTTTGTTCTATCCGTGACTTTCTAGCTGCTCTCCGCTATTATCAAGTGTACTGCGTGACTCAGCGGAGTATTGTTATCTGCAGAATTAACTGTGATTCGCAGATAAAGAGTTTAGTTAATAAAAGAATTAACTTTCGCTGTGTAACCAGCAACGTTACCCAATAAGCGATTGATATGAGCAGTAGTGGTTTTCTTTCATTACTGTTCTATCGTCACAAACGTTTGTGTGTTTGTTAAGTACTGGATTCGACTAGGCCATCTCGGGATACCTAGTCACGTCACTTTCAACCTAGTCCTAAGAAGGACTTTTTGGTTATATCGCGACGCTGGGTGCGGACAGGGAACTGACGAAAAGTTCTTGAGCCTTGGCGAAAATGACGAAAAGGCTGTCGAAAGTTTGCTGAAGCTTGCTTTTAATCCCGGGACGTACTGCGGATAAGAAGAGTCGTTTCTCTCTTGGAAGTTTCCAAGTCCACAGCAGGTTCCCACCTCAGCTGGAGATCGTCCGATCCTTGATAACTTAGCCAGATTGCTCTGTTGCCCGGGGTACTCCACGAGGAGGAGTATCAAGGTCTGAACCAGTATGAGTCCTGGTCCTTGTGAGCGAAGCCAGCACAGGTGCTCGCTTCGTCGTCTCTGCACCCCTAGATCTGCCCCTTAATACCCACAATTCTGGTGACGTCACAAAGATCTGCCCCTTAATACCCACAATTCTGGTGACGTCACAAAGATCTGCACTTAATACCCACAATCAGGTGACGTAGTGTCATATAGAATTCCTTATATTATTTCTGAAATAAACTAAATGAAACAAACAAATGCAGGCGTCAGGAAGTGATAGATACATGCATATTTATTTCTACGTTTTGTATAATTAGTTTATGTAAATGTAACGGACTTAAGACGCGAGAAAAATGACAAATCGTCCAGACGAATAGTTGTGAAATTGAAGTTCAGAAAGGCGGGAAAATGAATGTATTGTGTTTATGTGTGCAGGTGTCCAGGAGCCATTGCTTTCAATAGTGAAACGACGAAAACTAGCACGGTTCGGACATGTATGCAGGCACGATTCCTTGTCAAAAACAATACTGCAGGGAACTGTCGAGGGTGGAAGAAGCAGAGGAGGACAAATAAAGACATGGACAGACAACATCAAGGAATGGACAGGGCTAGATATTTCCACACTCATCCGCATCGCTGAGGATAGAATTCGCTGGAGGACTGTGTGCTGAAGCATCCAATGTGGTACCCCTACGACCCTGAAGGGTTATGGGTTTATTGATTGATTGATTGATGTAGAACTCACGTTTACACCGTGTTATCATTAAATTTCAATAGTTTGATTTGTGTAAGGAAGGAAGTGGCCAAAGTTAGGGATTAAGTGAGAATATATCAGTTAGTTATTCCTTTCTCAACTAAACAACCAATCAGAAGAATAAAATCTTCAATGGACTCCAGGTCATTCCAAAATCATGGGAAGAGATATCAAGTCAGGTAGCCAACACTGGAAGTACTTGTCAACACGCAACCGATGATTCTATATCTTTTTCAGAAATTCATTATCAAACCTTCCTTAAATATGGAATTTGATTGAGAAATAGGAAAACACTATATGGAAATGTATTCTTTTTTTTTTTCATTTTCATAATATTAACTTCAGTAGTCGTGAAAACTGGTCTACCAGAATCCAGACCTCTACTTTGGGTTTTAAAAGTTGTAATATAACCAAATTGAACGAATGTCCACGGTTGAAGGGAGCGCATAAAAAGTACTTTTTACTTAACCAAACATAAAACAAATTTTAAAGAATGGGTACCACACCCGTAGAAACATTAATACACACCCTTTCACTTTTTTGGTTATATTTTATGCATATGTGAACCTAACACAATTGTAATATTAAATGTAACATATTGTATTGTTTAATACCGTTAAAATCACGTGTTAATGACATCAACATTTGTCAAACTCCCTTCCCATATCAACAATTTTCAATTTTTTTCTAATCCCCCCTCCCCCAATTATTTATTCCGGTCCACAATTTGGAGAAATAATATCTGCCTGTTATGTTTAAGTACGCTTCTTTCAACCGTGGACGTTAGTCCAACTCAGTTATATCAGAGCTTTACAACCACACAAAAAGTAGACAACAAATTCTTGTAATCAAGCCAGCACAACCCTTGTAGTTGATAGTCCATTCACAAGAAATGCAGGATGGATTTGGTTTTTTTACAGGTGTGTAGTGATTTACTAATATTTTTACAGGTGTGTAGTGATTTACTAATATTTTTACAGGTGTGTAGTGATTTACTAATATTTTTACAGATGTGTAGTGATTTACTAATATTTTTACAGATGTGTAGTGATTTACTAATATTTTTACTGGTGTGTAGTGATTTACTAATATTTTTACAGGTGTGTAGTGATTTACTAATATTTTTACAGATGTGTAGTGATTTACTAATATTTTTACAGATGTGTAGTGATTTACTAATATTTTTACAGATGTGTAGTGATTTACTAATATTTTTACAGATGTGTAGTGATTTACTAATATTTTTACAGATGTGTAGTGATTTACTAATATTTTTACAGGTGTGTAGTGATTTACTAATATTTTTACAGGTGTGTAGTGATTTACTAATATTTTTACTGATGTGTAGTGATTTACTAATATTTTTACAGATGTGTAGTGATTTACTAATATTTTTACTGGTGTGTAGGGATTTACTAATAGAACAAGGGGCAGACCTAGACTACGATGGACACAGGAAATCGAAGAACTGAACATGCCAGTGGATGAGGCTGGGCAGCTTGTACAGAAATGAGGCTGAGCAACTTGCACATAACTGAGGCTGCGCAGCTTGCACATAAGCGAGGCTGAGGCTGGCAATTTGCACAGAACTGAGACTGAGCAGCTTGTACAGAACTGAGACTGAGCAGCTTGCACAGAACTGAGACTGAGCAGCTTGTACAGAACTGAGACTGAGCAGCTTGCACAGAACTGAGACTGAGCAGTTTGCACAGAACTGAGACTGAGAATGAGCAGCTTGCACAGAACTGAGACTGTTGCACATCAGAACCATGTTCCAAGTTGGCCTGTTGGATTACAGTTTTCCTGCAGTTTTGACATATTATCGATTCTCACCGTAAGAGGTGCTTTCTATTTAACCAAGACCGTAGATTAGATATGGAGAGGGGGGAATCACCCCCCCCACCCCCACCTCCTCTTCTGATGAAATAAGAACATGACTTTTAGCACAAAAACTTTTACGAAAGTTGGGTAAATCCCTCTTTGCCCTACCCCCGTTCCCCCAATAATTTCCAGCAGATATGTCATCAAGATTATAATGAAAAAAGATGAAACTATAATGATAAAGGGGGGGGGGCTTTTTTAAGTAAGCCCCCGACTCCCTGCCCCACTCCCCACACCTCAAACTAAAGACATATCGACGGCCCTGTATTGAACCAAAGACCGTGAATAGAATAATGCGAGATTATCAGCCGCAAATATCAGCCGCCCGATACGCAATTCTTGTTGTCATCCAGACTAAAATGTGCTCGACTGCAGGATTGTGAGACAGAGTGCTGGAGAAAGATGGACTCCCTTAATTTCAAATACATTGTATGAAGGAATCTGTCGTTGACCTAGATTTTAAGTGTTACTCCTGCATAATTTCCTCCAGGCAAGACTACAGACCACGGCCATTCTCAACATCAATACCATTTTGTTGTCATCCACTCAATAATTCAATGCGCTTTCTCTCGTGATTCGATTGGGGTGCCGCGTGGGAGATGTAGAGAAGCTTGCGTGAGTACCCTGAAGGAACATCTCGAAATATTTCTCATTTGATCTAGTTTTACTTTTTTCTAGTTTTAGTGTTTTCTAGTTTTTGTGCTGTCTAGTTTTAGTGTTTTCTAGTTTAGTATTTTATAGCTTTAGTGTTATCTAGTTTATTTTTTTCTAGTTTTAGTGTTTTTTAGTTTTTGTATTTTCTAGTTTTAGTGTTTTCTAACATTAGTGCTTTCTAACTTTAGTGTTTTCTAACATTAGTGTTTTCTAGCTGTAGTGTTTTGTAACTTGTGTGCTTTCAACAATTTATTTTTCTTGAAGTTTTGCTACAAATGGAATTTTTGTGTTACGTTGTTTTCTTTTGCATTCGTTCTCAAACTCCTGCAGATTAGCAGAAGCTAGTCCAGAGAATTGAATGCATTGTGTCATAGGTAACAGATTTGCTGCGATATAAGCGAATTTATATCTTACATATTCAACTTCTTGTGAGGTCCAGGGTTCAAGTCCCGGTAAGGACTCTGGTTTTTTTCTATTCTGTCGGACGATAAGTGTAAATACCGGCCATCTACACGAAGTGGCGACAGCAAGAGCATGCGGCCTTTATCACACATTTACAAATACCACCCCCCCCCCCCCCCCCATCTAGCTACCTGACCGGAAAACATGCACATTTTTTAAAAAATATTCATCTTCTGTATAACTTGTCGGCCATTTCGTATTATGGGTTTTGGAAACCAACTTCACTCCTAAACTCCCATAGTAACTTAGTTTATAATAATATCGTAGGCCTACATACACTCCCCATACGGCAGATACAGTTTCGGCCGTCACATTAATAGTATTATTGAAATTTTAAAAATAAATTGTGTAAGCTAATTTGTAAGTTGATCGTTTGGTATGTCCCGCAAATGATATAAATATCTGGCCATTGGCACAAATACAGGTTCCTTGCTTCTGATTTAGAGATACAAGCAGGAATTGTTCATGATCGCTGCATGGATTTCCTGTACAGAATTTACCAAGTCCTTAACAGGATAGTCCTGTTTGTTTATATCATACAGTTCCACTCATCTTGTATAATACGATTATTGTTATTGGTCTTTTTTTGCACATATTTCGTGTTGCCAGCCAATAAGAAACAAGGAAGAAGTCGAATAGAAGAGTATAAGTGATTTTTCGTAAGATTAGCACGCATAATTAAACGCATAACTATATAATTTATAACGCAAAACTATATAATTTATAACGCAAAACTATATAATTTATAACGCAAAACTATATAATTTATAACGCATAAATTCTGTATATACATTTATAAAAATCAGCTTTTTCGTTTCTGAGTTAAGATTTTTAACATTTTAGCAAATTTTTTTAGGTATATGGAATTAGATATTTTAGATATAAGGAACTAGATATTTTAGATATAAGAATCTAGATATTTAGATATAAGGAATTCCGCCGAAGACGGATGTGTCGGGCCATTGGCGCAAATTAATCTGCGACACAACGCATTTCCATTCTCTGGACTGCATCCTGCTGGGAATCTAGTAGTACTGCTACAGGAGAGATCCAGCAGGAGTTTGTGAATGAATGCTGAAGAAGAAGAAGATATAAGGAATTAGATATTTTAGATGTAATGAGCTATATATTTTAAATATAAACAAATATATAATTTAGATATAAGGAAATATATAATTTAGATATAAACAAATATATAATTTAGATATAAGGAAATATATAATATAGATATAAGGAGCTATATATTTTAGATGTAAGGAAATAGATATTTTAGACCCCCGTGACTGTCACTGAGTGCAGTGGCTAGAACGTTGGATTGAATACCTAAATGGGTATGTGTCTACATCCATGTATCATTAATTGTTCAGTTCACAAAGTTAAAATTGGTACATGACATTCGGTGAAAGTGTTAGATTTGGTAAAAATAATCTCGTCCTAAAAAAACCACTATTCTTTATTTATTTTTCTGAAGTACATTCGCTCTATCTGATGTGTCTTTGCAGAACTCTGTCACCCTGTAAGCCTCTCTGTTCGTTGAAAATTTCTCAGCCTCTTCCAATGGCATATTCTGGTCTTCGATATGGTGTGTCCATCTTAGTCTTATTCTGTCTTGTGTTCCATTTCCTGGAATGTTTCCCTCCACGATTAATCTGTATAAACCAATGTGTATTTGTACATCTCCTTATATCTTGTATTTTGTAAAATAGTTTTTATCGCCAATCAGTCCTTGTCGTTAACGCGTGTCTACCTGTTTATTTTAGGGATAATTAATAAAAAATATTATATCAATAATTTAATCAATAATTAATTTAAGTACACATTTTTAGGGTTAAGGTTAGGTGAGTTGTATTTTACATAACTAACCCTACCCTTAACAAAATTATATTCAAATTAATAAATGATAAACATAAAAGGATAAACATAGCCAAGGGAATTAATCAAATAGATAGGCACGCTTTTCAGATAAGGACCAGCCCGTCTTCTTTTATCATCAGGTCTTCATGTCTGCGCTAGTTCAACTTGACATGATAGTCGTAGGGCATGTTAATAATATGTCGTTTCAAATGCTGATATTTTCCTTCCCTTTATTGCCCTCGTCTTGCAGCCCTAAGTTACCACTGGGAACTTCTCTATGGTGAGCTGGAGAAGGACACACGATCTCAAGGTGGCTAAAAGAAGCGCCACCAAGAACTCACTGAAAGCCTTTGAAATAGACCAAGATACATGGGAAGAACTTGCACAAAATAGATCTACATAGAGTTATAAAATAAATAAGAGCGCATCATCTTGTGAAAAGAAGAGAAATGCAGCAGCTCAACAGCGGAGAGCATCTAGAAAGTCACGGATAGACCAAGATCCGTCTACAGTCGTTATTCCATGTCCAAACTGTCCAAGGACATTTACAGCTCGAATAGGGCTCATTAGACATCTACGAACTCATAATCAAGGACATAACTCAAATGGAATTTTCAAAAGTGGATGTAACAAATGGTCATCATCATGTGCTGGACGAACAAGAACAACAACGACAACAACAACAACTAGGAAAATATAACTTCTTAATTGTTGTAATATTGTCTTTCTATTTTCCTCTTGCCATAGTTAGGATCATTGCTAAACTGTTTCTGGTCTACGTTGAGAAATCTCGTGCGGTATAAGAAAATTACATATACATATACAGTGGAATCCCATTATAACAACTAGATCAGGACCGTTAAAATATGTATGCAATAACGTAAATTCGCTATATACAATATAAAACAATATAGAATAAATATAACGGGATTTTGAAAAGTATTGCCCCATTGAGGCCAGCATATTGAAGTGGTGATAGGGCTTAGTTCAGCCATTAGGGGTTGGACATTGAGACTGGTCGGGCTCTCCCACTCACGTAGGACCACAGTCATGCCCAAGTAAGCAGGTGGCTGAAAACGTAGACAACTAGCCAACGTACAAAACACAATGGAAGCATATAGACAGATAAAGACATGTTTCAAGTGAACGAAAGAAGAAGTAAAGTGTTGTTATATAGGGAAATATGTTATAACAGAACGCGTTATAGAGGAATTCCACTGTATACATATTGTCTGTCTGTTTCAGCCTGGCAGGCCAGAAAAAATAGCACGATGTGAAGGATTAGGCCTGCGGGAATTTTTTGTATATCACTGATTTAAAGGACATATAGTCACAAATGATGGCAGATGTGAAACAGAAGTTAAAAGGAGAATAGGAATGGCTAAAAGTACCTTCAATGGCATGAGGAAATTATTAATATCTAAACAAATTACAAACAAGTTAAAAATGAGAATTGTAAAATGCTACATATATTCCATATTAATGTATGGCTCAGAAACATGGACACTAAATAAACAATTAGAAGACAGAATTGATGCCTTTGAGATGTGGGTATATAGAAGAATAGGGAGAACATCATGGAAAGAGAAGAAACAATTAAAGAGGTGCTAAAGACACTTAATATGAAGAAAGAACTACTAAGAGAAATAAAGATCAGGCAAATAAAATACTTTGGACACATTAAAAGACATGACACCCTATTGAAGACCTTACTTGAGGGTAAAGTCAAAGGGAAGCGAGCAAGAGGTAGGCAGAGATACAAGTGGGAGAGTAACATTACACGATGGACAGGTTACAGTCTAGCAGAGTGCACCACCAAGACAAGAGACAGGAGATGTTGGAGATACGTTGCATCCAACCTTCGTTGCGGAGACGGCATTTGATGATGATGATGATTTAATGGGAACATTTGCACATATGGGCAATAACTGTGTGCTTTTCAACCATTTTCGTGGTTACATCCCTTTCAACAGATATATTTAAATTTCATTCATTAATGCGAAACATAACACAAGATTAGACAAATAAGAAATTCTTTATTGTGATCATTACAAATTAATTTCTACAAAAAATAGCAAACATGAAAATGTGATGGCAATACACATTGAATATGATGAGATTTGTTTGCAAAGAAATGATAGATGGAAGCCGATGGTACGAAATTCGTGTACATTTATACCGCAGACTCAGCGGTAAGAAATGTCATATCAAATCAATCGTCGCTAGTGCTGTAACTATGGCGATAGCGTCATGTTTATGTAGTCATAGTAACAGCATTGTTAATTCTGAACAAAATAGTTACGGACACGAAACAGTGATGCATTGAATGCAGCGGGCTATTGAAAGTCAGATATCAGTTAAACTGTAAAACACGACGCAATGCATGCCGATAACTGGACTAGATTCTAACAGTCTGCGGGAATGTGAGTGCACGTACTGGAGAAAGTGAAGATTATTTAATTGTAAACACATTGCATGAAGAAATTTTTAATTTACCTTCCTCTTCTACTTCTTTTAAACCGCAGGAATTGCGAGCGATTAGCTCTTACTTCCTATGTGCAGTGGTGAGGTTTCTCCGAACTTTTTTTTCATACCCAGGAGACTTCAGCTTTCAGCTTAGTGCAATGCCTATTGGGGAATATGTCACGAGATGAGCTGATATTTGCCTGGGTCACCCAATGTTTGTCTTTCCTCCGACGAGGCGCTTAGCAGGCAACGAGCTATTCCTTGTGTAGAAAATCATTCCATTACCACCCTTTGTGTCCCTAACTCCCAGACCTAATTTCTTCCGCATGAGCCGTGGTGGATAACGACGACCGTCGAATTAGTCCGGGTTTATATACCTTACTTGACGAGGTGATGCTTTGCCAAACACGTCAGGGGTCTGGGATTTGACCTGTGCATTTCGCACGCACTCGCCTCGTCCCACTTGAGATGCTTTCTAATACATCGCCATGCGTGGTCTGTGTATTGAGATTCTTCGCCATGTATTTTGATCCTTCGCCATGTATTTGGATTCTTCGCCATGTAAATTACCTAAAAGAGTATGTAAAATACGAATCTTGGACAAGGAGCGTCGCGGAGATTCTTTGGGTACTAAACCTAAATCGCACGCACCCACGCACATTCAGCCCTCGGATTGGCTAAAAAGATGTTGACACAAGTAAACGCGTCGAATGGGTGCAGCTGAACGGACCTGGTTCAAACCCCACCTACTGCCCTCTGGATAGTCCACTATCCAGCACTGATGATCCATAAAATGTACTTAACGATACCTTAGTACATCAGTTATGTTTGTGAACCCATGTTTCAGTACCTCGTTGTTGGATTATTCACAACGAAGTATATAGGCAGTCCATAGAAGTTCATACATCAAGGGTTCTCAACGGCAAGCCCCGCCCACATGTAATACTTTGTGTGCGAGCACGGTAAAATGTAATATGTATTTGAAAGTGAAAGTAAAAGTGAACGTGAAAACGGACTATATAGAAACAGCCTTGTTCCACCATATACTCCCTCGTTTCTTTCCCCCATACCTTGGATAGTCACATTATTTGTTCAGGTTTGTACAACACAATTTGAGCTGTTAAGGGAACTTGTGAACTGTTTTGAAGTCATGATTGTTAGTGCTCTTGAGCACTTTTTAACTTGCATGGCGTGATCACTATAAGCCATTACATGAGCACTATAAGTTATTACATGAGCACTATTGTGCTCACGAACACCATATTGAGAAGACCTGCCCTAGACAAACGCATGTGTGACACATTAAACTGTTTATTATACGGTATGGTGTTAACAAAACGCTCGTTTTGGACAAGATATAAATAAATAACAACCATTATTGAATGATCGAGTGACGTACATTACAAAATAAAGTCAAGAATAAAATAGAAACAAGAACTGAAAAATGAAGTCGTCAAACAAGTCATAATTCTTTATTTTAAAATGACATTCATACTTGTCAACGAAATATATTTTCCCGTATTATGTATATATACGGTACTAACGCCCCGTATTATATATATGAGAATTTACGGTACTAACGCCCCGTATTAAATATGAGAATTTACGGTACTAACGCCCCGTAATATATATGAGAATAATTGTTGGATCAGACTAAGAGAATATAGAATTTTGCTGGATTATTGTGGACTGACAAACATATGATCGGTCCGGGTATTGACAGGTATGAGGTGATGTTTGCAATGTCAAATAAAAATATGTGAATTTGTGACAAGATAATTGTTAAATGATATTATGAAGATAATATTCACAAAATGATAACTTCACAACGTTCGTATAAGGTGAGGTTATAAAGTATATAATTATTGGTCAGGTGGCTTCATAACACGCTCGAATTAAATGTTATATGATTGAGATGTGAAATGAAAGTATGTGGAGGCAATTCATTTTCTTCTTCTTCTTCTTTCGTTCACTTGAAACATGTCTATATCTGTAATTCTGTCTCCTTAATAAAACTCACTGTCCTCTGTAGTTCATACAGTGTCCCATAGAGTTTTGATTCCAGTGTTGTTTCCTCTGGCCAATATGTCTGCCTCAGCGTTTCATGCTCAAAAGACTCTTGAAGTATATGTTTGGCACTCTGTGCTGCCTGTCCACATGTACACATGGCTGCGTTGCCAATCTTGAACTTTGTATACATGTGACTGCGGAGTCGGTTGTGTCCTGTTCTGAGACGTAGAATTATAACTTGTTCTGGTCTGTTCATAATATGATAGTCATCTTCTGTTGGTATTCATGATTAGATATGTGTTAAATGAAAGTATGTGGAGGCAATTCATGATTAGATATTTGTTAAATGAAAGTATGTGGAGGCAATTCATGATTAGATATGTGTTAAATGAAAGTATGTGGAGGCAATTCATGATTAGATATTTGTTAAATGAAAGTATGTGGAGGCAATTCATGATTAGATATTTGTTAAATGAAAGTATGTGGAGGCAATTCATGATTAGATATTTGTTAAATGATGTGATGAAGACAATACATTTTTATAAAATTACGAAGTGACTCCGCAAAAATTAGGTATTACGTAATAAGGTATACAGTTATGAGTCAGATGACTTCATAACGTTCTTATATTTTGATGTTATAAAGTTTATAATTATGAGTCAGATGACATCGCAATATTCTTATAAATTGATGCTATACAGTTTATAATTATGGGTCAGATGACTACATAACACGCTCGTATAAAATGTCATATAAAAATATATTCAACAAATAGCCAAGTGAGTTCACAATGTGTTGCTATAAAGTGGAGATATAAAACATAAAAACAATAGGACAGTACGTGTAGATCACAACCATTATTGAATGAGTAACGTTTGTGGCATTTTGATACTGTATTCATTCACTAATTTGATATCTTCATTGTTATTTCTTTGTTTCCTGCAATGTAGTTCCTAGTCGATTGATCATTGATACAAATTGATTAGATTTGTAGGGTGTTTATAAAGTCGCTGGGAACGGACGGTGCATAGATCCGCACTAAATTCTCACAATTCATATGACGTAGCATCACCACCAATAGAAAAGAGTGCACAGTGACTATGTAGACACCCTGTTCACGTATGTATATATATATATATATATATATATATATATATATATATATATATATATATATATATATATATATATTCGCGAAGAACAGGTCTGAACACTCTGAAATGTCTCTTGTTTATTGTCGTCTCGTGTGTATCCCTTTTTTATGTGCACCGATACCTTCCATTACTAGTTTTTCCATGATGTTATGTCTCTTTGTATGACCACAAAACATCAGCTGTCTTGTTATAATGTTGTTTAGGAGTCAATCTTCTTCCATGTTAAATGTTCTTATCACTTCTTGATTCTTTTTTCCAGTTGTGCATTGCATTCTCAATGACCTTATGTTGTATCTCATTTCGAAGTACGCAATTATTATTAGTAATTTGTAGCTCTGTGTTAATGTCTGTATGTGCTTGTTGTCTCCTCCAGCGGTGAGCACATATATTTAATTATTTTACCTCCAAAAGATAAAAACACAGTTTTAACCGTAGATTGTGCTGCACTGTTAATATAGACACAGAAGACTGGGGGCAGTTGTGTAATGTTAAATCATTCACCCGCCGTCCAGCAGACATGTGTATTGAGTAAGCTCGTTATTCTTGTTCTGAAATAGAAATTCCTCCAGTGGTTTTCCCAGCCACCAGAAACTGGTGTACCAGGGCTCATGTTGTGGAAAGGTCGAGGAATGTTCTATCGCTGCTGAGCATGTGCGAACGAAAAACTAGCCTGTGGCCGTCGAAAGATATAAGACATACTGTCTATTTGGAAAACAACCCTATAAAAGAACTCATTTGACTTTTCCCATAATTTTCTTCCTCCGTTATTTAACCCGTGGTTAATCCTGTGATTAATATAAATAGTAGAAGTAGTAGTAGTAATAAAAATAATAAAACCCATAACCCATAAGACGTCAGGGTCCTAGTGGTGTCACACTGGATGCATCAGCACAAAAAGCTTTCCAAACAATTCTATCTTCAGCCATTCGGATGAGTGTAGAAAAATCATGCCCAGACACCTCCTTGATGTTATCAATCCAGGATTTTATGAACCCTTCTTCTCCCTCGACCCTCATCTGTTCCTTACAAAATAATTTCAGGACGTGAGCCATTTTTCGTTACATGTCCAAACCAAACAAGTTTACACCGTTTCACCACTGCCACATGTGGTTCTTGATAACCTGCAAATGTTTTTTTTTAGTTGATGCCTGGGAAATATATTTATCTTGTTTTCTATATAACTGTATACACTACAATGAATTATTATATATTACATTGAAAAACGTACTTTATTATTCTATTCTAGCATGGAAATTCATGAAGCATCTGGCACACAAGAACAATATCGAAGTTGCCAGAAAGGATGTAAAAATCTGAACTGTTTTTTTTTTGTTTTTTTTTTGCAGCAAGCTCAGCTGTCAATGTCACAATCTAATCATTAAAATTGTGCATACATTTAGCAAAATTTCGTAAATTTAGAAGAATTGGCATCCTCGCTAATTGTAGTAAAACAGTAAATAGTCTCATTAACCCTAAATTACACGTTGTTTATTCACAACAAACCAATTCGACTCGTATATCTTGCTCATTTCTCTGTTCACAAATAAAGCCTATATTCCAAAGTAATAAATGAAATGTTGATCACATACATTTCTTTCTCCTGTTGATCACATACATTTCTTCATAATGTTGATCACATTAATTTCTTCCTAATCGCTCATTGAAAGAATAATCTCATTTATCTATTCCTGACCAAATCATCTACAATCTTCAATAACTGATATTAAAAACGTAACCTTGCCCAGTGTGTACACTAACTTCCGAAACGAAATAAAGACATGACAAAACATTAACAAAGTTTTTGTCCATAATAATCGATAATATTTATACAATATAGTAAACATGAAGTACATCTGAAGCAACTAGTCTGTTATAAATTTCACAACCTGTTTATATAAAGCAACTAGTCTGTTATAAATTTCACAACCTGTTTATATAAAGTAACAAGCTTGTTATAAATTTCACAACCTGTTTTTATAAAGTAACAAGCTTGTTATAAATTTCACAACCTGTTTATATAAAGTAACTAGTCTGTTATAAATTTCACAACCTGTTTATATAAAGTAACTAGTCTGTTATAAATTTCACAACCTGTTTATATAAAGTAACTAGTCTGTTATAAATTTCACAACCTGTTTATATAAAGTAACTAGTCTGTTATAAATTTCACAACCTGTTTATATAAAGTAACTAGTCTGTTATAAATTTCACAACCTGTTTATATAAAGTAACTAGCCAGTTATAAATTTCACAACCTGTTTATATAAAGCAACTAGTCTGTTATAAATTTCACAACCTGTTTATATAAAGTAACTAGCCTGTTATAAATTTCACAACCTGTTTATATAAAGTAACTAGCTTGTTATAAATTTCACAACCTGTTTATATAAAGCAACTAGTCTGTTATAAATTTCACAACCTGTTTATATAAAGTAACAAGCTTGTTATAAATTTCACAACCTGTTTATATAAAGTAACTAGTCTGTTATAAATTTCACAACCTGTTTATATAAAGTAACTAGTCTGTTATAAATTTCACAACCTGTTTATATAAAGTAACTAGTCTGTTATAAATTTCACAACCTGTTTATATAAAGTAACTAGTCTGTTATAAATTTCACAACCTGTTTATATAAAGTAACTAGTCTGTTATAAATTTCACAACCTGTTTATATAAAGTAACTAGCCAGTTATAAATTTCACAACCTGTTTATATAAAGCAACTAGTCTGTTATAAATTTCACAACCTGTTTATATAAAGTAACTAGCCTGTTATAAATTTCACAACCTGTTTATATAAAGTAACTAGCTTGTTATAAATTTCACAACCTGTTTATATAAAGCAACTAGTCTGTTATAAATTTCACAACCTGTTTATATAAAGTAACTAGCCAGTTATAAATTTCACAACCTGTTTATATAAAGTAACTAGCTTGTTATAAATTTCACAACCTGTTTATATAAAGTAACTAGCTTGTTATAAATTTCACAACCTGTTTATATAAAGCAACTAGCCAGTTATAAATTTCACAACCTGTTTATATAAAGTAACTAGCTTGTTATAAATTTCACAACCTGTTTATATAAAGCAACTAGCCAGTTATAAATTTCACAACCTGTTTATATAATGCATCTAGCCAGTTATAAATTTCACAACCTGTTTATATACGTTTATTCTAATAAATGTATATATATGTTATGTGTCATTAAACAACAGATCGTTTCTAGTTGAAATATTGGATATATTGTCCATAGGCGTCACACACACACACAAAACGGTGACCATCTGAAGCACCTTTGATGGACAAAGGCTTCAATCAGGCTCGTAGATAAAGGGGAGGGCTATTAAACCTTCCCCCCAAGCTCTAGAAAATCGGAACGTGGCTTTCAGTGCTAGGAGTAAGGCCAAAATGTGGACCAAAAGCCAAATCCGCCCCCCCCCTTTCCCTGTAGCGATAATTTACAAAAGGTTATCAAAATGTAAATCTGATCAACGAAAGCGGACGACTTGCATTTTTAGGTACCTCCCCTCCCTCACTCCCAATAATGAGAAGGTGTATCTACGGCCATGGTTTCAATTATATTGTAACAATAATAGGTTTCGATCAGGTGGTAAAAATAATAGGTTTCGATTAGGTGGTAATAATAATAGGTTTCGATTAGGTGGTAATAATAATAGGTTTTGATTAGGTGGTAAAAATAATAGGTTTTGATTAGGTGGTAATAATAATAGGTTTCGATTAGGTGGTAAAAATAATAGGTTTCGATTAGGTGGTAATAATAATAGGTTTTGATTATATGGTGAAAATAATAGGTTTATATAATGCTTTAAAAATAATAGGTTTCGATTTTTTTGGTAAAATAACAGGTTTCGATTATGTTAAAAAAAATAGGTTTCGATTATATGGTGAAATAATAGGTTCATATCATGCTGTAAAAATAATAGGTTTCGATTTTTTTGTAAAATAATAGGTTCCAATTATGTTGTAAAATAATATGTTTCGATTATGTGGTTAAAAATAAGAGGTTTCGGTTAAGTGCAAAAAAATTAATAGGTTTCAATTATGAATAGTAATAAAAATTGGTTTCAATTACGTGGAGAAATTAAGCGTTTGTATTATGTAGTAAAAACATTATATGTTTCAAATATGTTGTAAAAGTAATAATATTTCATTACATATAAACATAATAGAATTCGATTATGTGGTAAAAATAAAGTCTTCGATTACATGGTAAATATAATAGATTCGATTCTGTGGAAAAGTAAAGTCTTCGATTACATGGTAGAATTCAATTAACAAATCACAAGAAAATGACTTGTATAACCAAAAAAAATGTTGAACAGCACAAGATTAATCTGAGGTAAAATGGTCACTGGGTACCCAGTATAAAATGACTAACAGTGCGGATAAATACTCACGTATTTGGCATAAGGACACAACCAAAGTACGTGTGTGCACAGTGACTGGGTAGACACCCAGCAAATATCTATACATATCGTCAGAAAAACTATGAGAAAAGTAAACATAAAATATCCTCAAAAAGAAACTACTATGGATTGTTAAAAAGAATTCAAAACGTAAAGACAGATGAAGATATAGCTTGAGGAAATCACAACCTTATCAACAGTTTAGCGTGAAATATTTTACTGTGTAATCATTGCAGCAGTCAAGACACTTTATAATGTATAGCGAAATATATATATATATATTTATATGAAACAGTACTAAGTAGAGAAATATTTTCATGTAACATTTTCAAATATGGAGCAATTATTTGTCATGCAATTATATCTGAAGAAATGTAGATAAAATCATGTAAATGCTTAACTATCTACTTCAGAAGTGGGTAATACTTTTTGGGTTGACGGGCTGGATTGATCTTGCTGCGTGTGATATGGGTCCGACAAGTTTTTGTAGTCCTTTTACTGTGAAAGAAGTACAGTCAAATTATAACAACTAGGCCCGGATCGATGAAATATGGATGTAATAACAGACATTCGCTATATACAGTACATCAATCAATCAAGTGCCATGCCGACTGGCATAGGCGATCATGTTTCTCCACGACACTCTGTCTCTTGTGTTGGCAATAAGCTCGGTTGGTGAGCATCTACAGTGCCACGATACAAGCTCATCTAGTAACTTTTCTCTTTGTCGTCCTCTATCTCTTCTCCCTTTGATCTTTCCAGTGGTTATTAAGTGTTCAAGCTGTGTTCTTCTCAGCGCATTCCCTAGAAATCTTGACTGTCTGCCTCTAATGTTTGATATGATTGATCTTTTTACGCCAGCATCAATGAGAACCTCTACATTAGTTTTCTTGGCTGTCCATGGTATTTTCATCATTCTTCTCATAAACCACATTTCTGTAGCCTCCAATTCACTTTGAATTTTCTTGTTTATAGTCCATGCTTCACATCCATAAAAAAGAATCGGTTCGATATAACATCTCAGCACCCGAATTCGGGTCTGCATTGATAGACTTCCATTGCAAAAAATGGTTCTCATTTTTTGGAATGCTGATTTGGCTTGTGCTACTCGGCTCTTTATCTCACTTGAGAATCTACCTTCTGATGTTAACAGCGTGCCAAGGTATTTCACTTTTTCAACTTGTGCCAAATTTGTGTTATTAATTATTATGTTACATCTTGGTGGTGTATGTCTCTTTGATACAACCATTATTTCTGTTTTCTTCTTGTTTAAACTGAGGCCTTTGTTTTCACTTTCCTTCACTACTTTATCTAATAGGGCTTGCGGTTCTTGTTCGCTTCCTGCGATCAGTACTGTGTCATCAGCATATCTCAAGTTATTTATATTGTATCCTCCCACTTTTATTCCGGGCATATCTTCTATATTTCGCATAATGTATTCTGTATATAGGAAGAAAAGGTCCGGTGACATTACACAACCTTGCCTGACACCCATTTCTATCTTTTGAAATCTACCTATAGTGTTGTTAACTCTCATCGCAGCTGTTTGTTTCCAATACATATTTTTTACTATTCTTAGATCTTTCTCATCAACGTTAAGACTTTCTAGCAATTTTATAATCTCTGAATGCTTCACCTTGTCAAATGCTTTGGTGTAATCTACGAAGAACAGATAAAGGTCTTGCTGTACTTCTATGGCCCTCTCCATTAATGTTCTTACTATATATAGGGCATTTCTTGTGCCTTTTCCTTCTACGAATCCGCATTGTTCGTTTGCTATCTCTGGTTTTATTTTTCCACTTATACGCCTCATTATTATGCGCAGTAGAATCTTGGTCATCTGACTTATAAGGCTGATTGTTCTGTGGTCTTCGCAATCTACTGCACCAGGTTTCTTTGGTAGGGCTATGAAAATTTATTGTAGCAAATCTGATGGAATATAGCCACTGTTGTAGATGTCATTTAACATTTTGGTGACAATTTCAAGACCATAATCTTCCAGGGCTTCTAATTCTTCTTTTGTTATCTTGTCTGGACCCGATGATACAGTACATACAATTACGAAAAAAAATACAACTAGGAATTTTGAAAATTGTCGTTATATAGGGAAAATTTTTATAAAAGAATGCGCTATAGAGGGAAACCAGAAAAAGATGCGCTGTATAGGGATTCCACTGTATTCTTTTAGTATCGTTACCAGCGCATATAGTGTATATATTATCAGCCTAGCAAGCCAGAAAAAGTGGGTTGGAAGTCATGATTTGGTCATTGGGTTGTATTTTACCCAGCACTGGTGAATTGGGCTGTATTTTACCCAGCACTGGTGAATTGGGCTGTATTTTACCCAGCACTGGTGAATTGGGCTGTATTTTATCCAGCACTGGTGAATTGGGCTGTATTTTACCCAGCACTGGTGAATTGGGCTGTATTTTACCCATACTGGTGAATTGGGCTGTATTTTACCCAGCACTGGTGAATTGGGCTGTATTTTACACAGCACTGGTGAATTGGGCTGTATTTTACCCAGCACTGGTGAATTCAAACATTTTTTTCGGGCACATGAAGGAGCATTAGGTAGCCTACATGTAAGACACGTAGCAACGACAGAGATATTGATGTTGGGGAGGGGGGAGGAGAGATTTGTTGGTTATAATAATTGAAATGGGGACCCTTATGTGATGATTTGTACAAGTGTTTGACCAATTTTTCCAAATTCAGTGTTATTTAACTCACCGCGTAGCTAAATTAAAATGTTTTGAAATAAATACGGTAGTACCGTATAGTTTCAAATAAATACGGTAGTACCGTATAGCTTTAAATGAATACGGTAGTACCGTATAATTTCAAATAAATACGATAGTACCGTATAATTTCGAATGAATATGGCAGTACCGTAAAGCTTGAATGACGCACAGTGAGGGGAAAAAAGCAGTGATAATGTATAGGACAGGTTTCTGTTCTGTCATTGTTTAATTACAAGAAATTGTAGTAAAAATCTGTCCTAATAAACGAAAATATGTCTGCAATGAAAATACTTGTGTTTTCCAAACTCGCGATTTATAGCTGAAAAACACATTAAAATCGCCTGGAATATGCAGATTCTGTCTAACATTGAAAAGGGAAAAACTTTGATGTCAAAATTTTAGGTGCTCAAAATGGGAAAATATCAAAGAAATTCAGGAGACCAGTGTAGTCTTTATACAAAAAGATAAAACAAGTTTACCCTACTTTGTAACACGATAAGAGGGTAGGGTTATATGACACTTGTTTTCAAAGTAAGCCAAGCAGACAAAGAGAATACTATTGAGACCATAGTGTGAAGAAATCAAAAGATGGAAACATCAAGTATATTGTTGTTGGTAGAAATATTGTTTTCCGGACATAGCCATCAACTCAGAATTTTGTGACTGTAGTGATGTTCTAGGCAATATAAAGGATTCAGTAGGTTGCTGTTATGTTCTGAGCGGTCCGGATGCACGGTTGCTTGCATCGGAGTTTAGGCCTTTTACCGTGTTCTTTCGAGGAGGGATATGTGGAGCAGGTAAAGCATATTACGCAATACCCTAGCAACACCAGATTCTCTTGTTCAATGAAGAGCACTCCTCCTCATAAACACACTGTCAATATTTATGTTATACACTTTGTTTTATTGTTCCATAGAACAATATTTATGTTATACACTTTCTTTTATTGTTATAGAGAACAAGATTATCGCCAATCACTTATATTGTGGAATACAGAAAGAAAAGAGTCAACAAAAACAAACATATATGAAGCATACAAGACTGCCGTCTCCAGAGAACTCTCAGAGAACCCTCAGAGAACCACCAGAGAACCCTCAGAGAACCACCAGAGAACCCTAAGAGAGCCCTCAGAGAACCCCCAAAGAACCCTCAGAGAACCCCCCAGAGAACCCCCAGAGAACCCTCAGAGAACCCCCAGAGAACCCTCTTCTACTTCTGCAGCTGGAAGGCATAAAGAGCTATAACCCGAAAAGACATGAAACTTATAGTGTGAATGAATACATGACATGATTTTTGCCAATAGAAGACCTATCAACATAATTGAAACAAGCCTTTTGGGTCATGTTTTATATTATTCCCATGCATTTCGTTGGCAGGCGTTAGAAGGTGAAATAAAGTACAGAAATAGTAGCCAATGAAAAGAACAGCAATAATCTAAAAGATGACCCACAACACATATTTTAATTCAGTTGACGGGACTTATCTCTAGCGTGTGGTCGCGGTACATGAAACCGGTACTTAATTTATGTCCGTTGCATGCATATTTGATCGCCCATGTACTGCCAAAGGGGGATCAAAGAATAGCAACACTGTTTACCTTCAATGCATGTTGTATGAGGTGAATAAGGAGGTTATGGGGTGGAGTTGTTGTTCCATCCCATCCCATATAGAGTCAAAGTCACCCGGAAGCCATGCTGAAGTCGGCTCTGTCAGGCCGAAAGGTGCGGATATCGCAGCAAAACTGTAAACCAGGAAACAGCATATTCCGTTCTCTGGACGACGACCTGATAACCTGCAGGAGCTTGAGAACGAATGCACAAGAAAAATGTATTTCTGGTTCTATTTAAATATCACATTTTGATCAAGCCAAAACCAGGATTTAAGAGGAAAAAATCCTAGTACCTTGCAGTTTCGCACTAGATGTAACTGTATAATGATTAGCCATAACCCTTGAAGACATAACAGCTATTGGCTAATGGAAAACAAATCTTCAAAAGTGACGCATTTTAGTATTCCCTTGACTGTATTAGCTGTCACACAAGGTATAATCCTAGTCAACCAATGAAAACCAGGGAAATAGTGAAATGCGTTGTTACAAAGACTTGTTGTCCATTCGACAATAGGTCTTATTGTGTCGAATGTCATGGATTAACATTCATGCGATATAAAGCGTTCTCTCAAGCTTTTCTTTGTAATCAGCCAATCAGGAGTCTCATATCTTCTGTTGTGTGTTTTACTGCAACCAATCAGGAGTCTCATATCTTCTGTTGTGTGTTTAACTGCAACCAATCAGGAGTCTCATACTTTCTGTTGTGTGTTTAACTGCAACCAATCAGGAGTCTCATACTTTCTGTTGTGTGTTTAACTGCAACCAATCAGGAGTCTCATACCTTCTGTTGTGTGCTTAACTTGCAAACAATCAGAAGATTCAGACCACCTGTTGTTTGTTTAACTGCAACTAATCAGGAGATTCATACTTTTTGTTGTGTGTTTAACTGCAACCAATCAGGAGTCTCACACCTTCTGTTGTGTGTTTAACTGCAACCAATCAGGAGTCTCACACCTTCTGCTGTGTGTTTAACTGCAACCAATCAGGAGTCTCATACCTTCTGTTGTGTGCTTAACTTACAATCAATCAGAAGATTCAGACTACCTCCTGTTTGTTTAACTGCAACCAATCAGGAGATTCATACTTTTTGTTGTGTGTTTAACCGCAACCAATCGACAAATGAGATCTAACAGCAGAATTTTAAACAAGTAGATTGAGTTTTTTTTACTAGATGTTCTTGGTTATTGTCATGCTCTTCGGTTGATCACTATTTATATATGTTGTGTCACCTGCCAACGCCGACCAACGAAATTCACGGGAACAATAGAAAACATGAGCCACAAGGCTTAATTGAATTCTGTTGGTAGATCTATTTGCGAAAAGTCACAGTTAAACGCGAGAAGTGAGCTTTCCTGCCATGATCTTTTCACTTATCAAGACCTTTCAGCAGAATTAATTAGTCCTACATTCGTAACGTTTTTGAATATTGTCGTCATTTCGGTTGATCACTATTTATATACTTGGAGTTGCCTTGATTATTTTTGGCATGCGATTCCAAGTATACGAATAGTGAACAACGGAAAACACGAGTATAATGAACACAGTCATATAAAAGTATTTCAAACTCACAAAAAAACAAGAAATGAAATAATTTAAAGTATACAATGCTCGTTCATATATACCATATCCTTCCCAGATTAGGTCTCGCGTGCTAGTTACACACATCGTTATTCATCTTAGTGAATCTGAATTTTCATTGGCTGGCGATATAAATTATAAGCAAAATGACAGATGGAAAGTAGGGAACCAGTCGGAACAGCTGAGTAACGCTGTGTGTAAGCATCACGCAGGGTTTATCCGGAGAAGGATGTTGATATATTCATAGGTGACAGAAAACATGTGGTAAAATGGTAAGAAAAATATAATTTGTCAGATTACCAAAGGATTACGAGCGGTTAGCTCTTACTTCCTGTATGCAAATGTGTAATTTATCCAGAGCGAGGCTATGATGATAGTTGGTGTCCATAAATTACCTCAACTATTTTTTGCCAATTGTTTACCCTCTCTCCTCCCATTTGTTAACAATTGTCAACAGTTCAGGCACCCATCCCCTATATAATTATGTCAAAAAGTTTTAGCTAACTGTTTTGATATTTATTAATTCACGGAACTAAACTTAAATCTAGATCGAAGGGGAAATACAAATGGATATTTTATCCCCTTCGATTCCCAATTTTAATTAATTGTGGTGAATTAACAAACATGTATCAAGTATTTTACAATTGTAAGAAAATATTTTTTTAAATCTTAAAAAGCAAATGGTAAATAAAATAGTAGGCCTGTAGTTTACTTTAACTTTTGTCAGCTCCATCTTTTCAAATAAGTGTCAAAATTGTTCAGACTTCTCACAATTGTTAACATAAAATATGCACAGCCGTCAGATGATAATATGGCTTACTTCAACACAAAGTTTCAGTCGGTTATGTCATGTAAAGTAATGATGGCTGATGTCACCGCTGGAAGACGTCTGCGCTGAATGCAAATATGATCAGTGTTGCAATAATGAAAGTCATATTGCTTGACCTATGCTGATGGTGGAGACCTAGTCCTTTATTTCTGATTTTCTTCGGGTGAGTAATCTTGTTTTCTGTGGACATGAATGGCAACCATGTTATTTCTATTTATAGTTCCCACATTTATAGAACCAGAAAAGTCTGAAGACGGGAACTTGGAAATAGATCTGTCTGTCTTTCTTTCTGGCTGTCTGTCTATCTATATGTCTGTATGTCTGTCTATCTATTTTTCTATCATATTTTCTCTGCTTTTGCTGTAAGGCGTGGCAGGATTGAATGACATCAACTTTCGGACTATTCGACGTTTGGTCGCTTGATATGCAATAATTATTGTGACAACTCAGAATGTTGGTAACTCCTTCAATCCACTTTCTTCTTGGTCTTACTCTACCTCATGCTGTTTTTATTGTCATGTTGTATTCCCTTGCCCCTGCCAATAAGAGGTAATTCTGATTACATGGTATTACCATTTCGGTCTGTCTTTCAATATATTTTACCACTACTGTTGTTCCAATAGTTCTTGTAATCTCTTCGTTCCTCACATGTTCTTGTTGTGATTGCCTCAGACATCTTATTTCACAGTTAGAAATTTTACTCTCTTGTTCTTTAGTTAGTGTCCATGTATTCTTCTTCTTCTGCAGCGTTCATTCTCAAACTTCCGCTAGCTTTCCCTTGTAGCAGGACCATGTTCCTACTGGACTTCCAGCAGGATGTAGTCCAGAGAATGAAAATACGTTGTATCACCTTTTATTTGCGACAATGGCCCGACACATCCGTCTTTAGTGGAGTGTCCATGTATGCTATTCATAATGTTGGTATAAAGATTAAGTGAATGAATTGCCCTTTCTTGTCATTAGGATATTTATATTTCAAGATTTGTGCAGGGTGTTAATCTAAGTTGTCGGCTTTTTGAATTCTTGTCCATGTTCGAGAGCAATATGTCCATTCTCCCATCATCTGTGCAAATACTCTCCGAATATTTGAATTCTTGTCCATGTTCGAGAGCACTATGCCCATTCTCCCATCATCTGTGCAAATACTCTCCGAATATTTGAATTCTTGTCCATGTTCGAGAGCACTATGCCCATTCTCCCATCATCTGTGCAAATACTCTCCGAATATTTGAATTCTTGTCCATGTTCGAGAGCACTATGCCCATTCTCCCATCATCTGTGCAAATACTCTCCGAATATTTGAATTCTTGTCCATGTTCGAGAGCACTATGCCCATTCTCCCATCATCTGTGCAAATACTCTCCGAATATTTGAATTCTTGTCCATGTTCGAGAGCACTATGCCCATTCTCCCATCATCTGTGCAAATACTCTCCGAATATTTGAATTCTTGTCCATGTTCGAGAGCACTATGCCCATTCTCCCATCATCTGTGCAAATACTCTCCGAATATTTGAATTCCTGTGCTTGTTTTGTTTCAGTAGTCGATGTATGTTCATGGTGTGTCTACAGCGAATATGTTAGTTACTTATCTCCGCACCACGTGATGATAGTTGCAGAATATTGTATGTCTAAATAAAATAAACATTATACATTTTTCCATAACATACAATATCGAACTAGTACTTGCTAAGTTTTACATAACATAACACAACATATCTGACTAGTACTTGCTAAGTTTTCCATAACATAACATACAATATCGAACTAGTACTTGCTAAGTTTTCCATAACATAACATAACATAACATAACATAACATAACATAACATAACATAACATAACATAACTTATGGAACTACTACTTTCTAATTTATTTTCTCTGCATACACTATACGAAATGAATATATATTTGTTTATGAATTTCAGGTATCAGTTCCGTCTCATGCGTGTGTCGCAGGGGCTCGGGGGGGGGGAGTAATAGTAATAATGTGACTTGCCATGCAAGCAATAAGAGACAACTAAGGAACTTTGTAGTTGACTGGTCTCTTCCGTAAATCCAGGTTATGTTCACCCAAATTTGCTGAAATTCATTCTCGAAAGGAGTACACGTTACAGTCAAACTGTAAACTATGACACAACCTATTCATCTGAATCCTCTGCATCAACTTGATAGAACTCACCCAGGCTGAGAGTTTTGGCTAGCGCAACAGTTCTGCTTGTTGCTGTATCCCCCATTCTGTTACTGGCTACAAGTCTGACCTCCAACTCTGTCACAGGAACATCAGACTTGTCCAGCATCATCCACGACTGATCATAAACATAGTCTGTGTTGTGCCAGTCAGGGTCACCTACAGGTGGAATAAACAGGACAATTGTACAAGATTAAAGTCGGAATGTGAGTGTCTGTGATTATGTCAATAGCAACGCAAGGCAGCGGCACAAAGGTCAAACATGTGTGACCGGGGTTTGCTTGAGGCTTTGTCGCCGACGTGTAAGTACGAGAGCCAGTTTTCTCGCACGGCCATATAAAATCTCGTAATAATGGTGATATGGTCATATACAATCCCGCACGACTGGCGATATGACCTGATGTTGATATTGTCTGATGTTGTATTGTCTAATGTTGTATTGTCTAATGTTGTATTGTTTAATGTTGTATTGTTTAATGTTGTATTGTCTGATGCTGTATTGTTTAATGTTGTATTGTCTGATGTTGTATTGTTTAATGTTGTATTGTCTGATGTTGTATTGTTTAATGTTGTATTGTCTGATGCTGTATTGTTTAATGTTGTATTGTCTGATATTGAATTGTCTTATGATCTAATTTTCTACATTGATATTTCACTAAAAGAGTTATCGATATTATTGTTGTTGTTGTTGTTTCAATTCCGATTAGAGCGATGTAGCTCTTACACCCTGTGTACAGTGGGGTGGTGTCTCCAGAGTTTTATTTCACAGCCAGAGATCTCCACTCTCAGAGGTGCTCAATGCTTTGAGAAGTAATCTCCCACTCTCAGAGGTGCTCAATGCTTTGAGGAGAAGTCTCCCACTCTCAGAGGTGCTCAATGCTTTGAGAAGTAGTCTCCCACTCTCAGAGGTGCTCAATGCTTTGAGAATACGTCTCCTTCTCAGAGGGGGGAAATTGTTCATATTTTGTGGCTGTCTACCGCAACAAATTTGGAATAATGAGCGTAAACTCCCCAGACAAGAACTAGAGTCAACAGAAGGTTGAAAGATAACTAGAATAGATACAACAGAATAAAAAAATATAACATCTGTATCTGCTCTCATACTCTTACATGCTAGCAGGATGTACTCCGTAGAATTGAATGCGCTGTGTCAAGGTTTACAGCTGTGCTTCATTGTGTATTTCTTCCTCTGAAACATCCTAATCATGGATTTTTTACCAATTTCAGCTGTTAGGACTGCAAACTTTACTTTCAAAACTATTTTAGCCGCTTCTGGCTACAGGCGATACATGTCAAAGTGTTGCTGCTGTTGGTCCCCTTATTTCCCGGCAACAGATGGAAGATCCGCTCTTATACTACTATTTTCCTCTTCTTTTTGTTTGTATTTCCCTTGAAATGTTTCATACTTTACTTGAATCTCTTCCTCCTAAAATCGTCAACATCATCATGTGGGTGTTTATGTAAAGTATGTCGACTTTCAACCTGATGAATGGTTTTTAGTCGAAACGTCGCCTGTCTCTGTGTGTCTCCTTGCTGGTGTGTTTTGTCACGTATCTTTGCTTGTGCGACTGATTATGAGTCAATATGCGAAAACTTTATGTCCCGAGGCAATGAAAACCACGAGACATGTCGTATCAGCCAAGATGAGTAACGATATTAATGTGCAGTAAGGACATTAATCTGGAGAAGGAAGAGTCACTGTAAGTGAAAGTAGAAGAGGATCGTTGATTATTTGTATGTTACCTGAGTGCCTGTATTCTACCAAATATTTGACGTCATGTGCCGCCTGGTCAGACATCCAGGTTATGTTCACACTTGAGTTGTTCAGTTCAGATATTTGAACTTGAGGTGAGTTGGGAGCTGGGAATTAGAAAAATAAATTTAGCAAAAAAAAATATGATACAATGTAGCGTTCAGGATAAATTTGTTTCAAGATAACATAGATGACAACAGTTTCAGACTCGTGTTGTTGTATCTATCGCGTATGTGTGTGACTGTCTATAGCAGGCGACGATGACAACAGTTTCAGACTCGTGTTGTATCTCTCTGATGTGTGTGACCGTTCATTACAGACGATGGTGACAAGAGTTTGATGCTAGTAAGTTGAAACCCGATGAGGTTGGATGAAGTTGAAACCCGGCTTATATAAGCGATGTCCGTATAGATCAGAAAACACTGCTTGGAATGCTGAAGTCGGATTTGTGTGGCACTTGACGCTAAGTCAAACGACGGCACAACACATGTACATTCTCTGGAATACATCCTGCTGGAAATCTATTATGTCCATTGTCCGGCTACACGAGAGAACATTTTTTTTAGGGTATTTATAGGGTATTTATAGATTATTTATAGAGTATTTTTCAGCGTTAATTTTCAAACTCCCGAACATTCTTTCGAACAAGTATAGGGTGATGTTGTTCTCATACATCATAACGCTTTTAATTATCCAGATTTCTTCTTGTATCCATTATCCAGATTTTTTCTTGTATCCATTATCCAGATTTTCTTGTATCCATTATCCAGATTTTTTTGTATCCATTATCCATATTTTTTGTATCCATTATCCAGATTTTTTTGTGTCCATTATCCATGTTTTTCTTGTATCCATTATCCAGATTTTTTTTGTATCCATTATCCATATTTTTTCTTGTATCCGTTATCCAGACTTGGCAGACATACATCCATTATCTCTATTTTTAGTTTCTTTGATCAGATTATATTACACGTTACCTCCTCATCCACGTGGATGTGTAATGGATCTGAAACATATCCTGGTTGCAAACCTTCTCCGTGAAACTTGTTCTGGCTGCAAACCTTCTCTATCAAGCATATCATGATTGCAAACCTTCTCCATGAAACATGTTCTGACTAAATCTTCTACATGAAACATGTCCTGGCTGTAAACCTTCTCCAAGAAACATATCGTGGCTGCAAACCTTCTCTATGAAATATATCATGGCTACAAACCTTCTCCATGAAATATATCCTGATTGCAAACCTTCTCCATGAAACATGTCTTGTATGTAAACCTTCTTCATGAAACATGTGTTGGCTGCAAACCTTCTCCGTGATACCTTATTATCCCATATGTTCATCAGGTCAGATCATGTGCCACCTCCATATAGAATCTTAATTCCTGTATTTAAGTTTTGTTTGTGATTACAATATGCTTACTGATATTTCATATGCATTAGGTTAATGTAGACATAATACTTATTAACAACACATGAGACAGAGTGTTGTGGAGGAGCATGATCGCCTACACTGGTTTATATTTAAACAAATATTTGAGAAACACTGGTTTAGATCTAAACAAATAGTCGGGAAAAACTGACTTAGATCTAAACACTAAACAAATAATCAAGAAACACTAGTTTATAGATCTAAACAAATAGTCGGGAAATACTGGCTTAGCTCTAAACAAATAGTCGGGAAACACTGGCTTAGATCTAAACACTAAACAAATAATCAAGAAACACTGGTTTATAGATCTAAACAAATAGTCGGGAAACACTGGCTTAGATCTAAACAAATAGTCGCGAAACACTTGTTTAAATCTAAATAAACAGTCGAGAATACTGGTTTAGATCTATCTTGTATTTGCATATTGCTGGTGTTTTTTTTTACATTTCAACTTGGTCATTATTAACAAAAGATTGGTAGCATATCCTATTTGAGGCGTAGCCATCAACTCTTTTTTGGCTGTAACGATTTTCTAGGCAATTCCTACAGTCAATATAAACACGTTCAGTAGTTTACCATTGCTTTCTGAATGCACATTTGTCTGCGTCGGGTTCGAACCCAGTACCTTGGCCTTCACAGACGTGCCCTCTATCATTCCGCCACAGAGCCATACCATTTACAATAAGTTATTCAAATTCTAAACATTATCTCAGATTTGATTCTATCGTAAGTGCCCTGATTCTCGAAAATAGAAGACCTGCCATCAGAATTAAATTAAATCTCCACCAAAGACGGGTGTGCCGGGCCATTGGCGCAAACAAAATGGCAACACAACGCGTTTCCATTCTCTGGACTATATCCTGCTGGAAACCTAGTAGGGCCACTGTCCTGTTGCAAGAGAGATCTAATGGGAGTTTGAGAATGAACGCTGAAGAAGAAGAAGATGAAACATGTTTTCGATTGTTCCCATGCATGTCGTTATCCGCACTTGCAGGCGATACAAAGTATATAAATAGTGACCAACGAATACACAGCAATAATTAAAAACATTGAATAGTCGTGATAGTACTTACGATGTCCAGTGGCTGTCATTATGTCCACAAATGTAGGCTCCCCATGACCTTGCTTAGTACGTGCCCATACAATGAACCTGTACTTGTGCGCTGGCTGCAACCCTGTAATTCTGGCCCCCAAAGTGGATGGGTTATTAATATGTGGCAAGAGGGGCCTGGCCTGTCCTAAATGAACGTCAAAAACTGGAGAAAAAAAAGTTATAACAGCATATAATTTCAAAGGTTTAATAGGCATTGACGTTATTGTAATCAGGTTACCCCATACGTACTTCAACGTCTCAATGAAACTGCAAGCCGACTGTTGAGTGTACCGATCTTAGAACGTAACTCCGTGGCTCGTAGCGATAATCCCCAGGGATTTCCACACAAAAAAACACTTTATAAACGAGACAACACATGCTGGATTCGAACTCACATCCTCTTGAGCAGAAAACAAACGCCGTAACAGCTATTCCAAGAATAGATTTCTGCACATCACTGTCTAACACATCCAACTTCAGTATGGTTTCTCCTCCGAACAGGACACAACTGACTCCCCGACCACATAGACACACAATAAATGCAGGTTGGCAATACAGTCATATGGACAGGCAACCACAGACTATAATACAGCCATGTGGTCAGGTAACCACAGATTACAGAACGTATACTTCAAGAATGTTCTGAATATGTGAGAAGGAGAAAAACACACTGGTCCATAGACAAAACACTGAAATCAAATCTCTATGAGCCGCAAAAAAAAAGACGGTGAAACTTATTGAGGAAACAATATAACAGCTACAGTCAAATCTCAAAATTAGTATTTACAAAAACATCATAGTATTTGTAAGGTAACTCAATTTGGACCAATGACTTGTAATTAAAGCAATTTGTAAAGTATACAGTTTCTAATTTAAGGCAATTATTATAGAAAGAAATTTATAAAAATATCAATTAATTTACAGTAATTTGTAAAGGTCGTAATTTGTAGTTTAAAAGTGGTTTATAATTCATAGCAATTTATAAATAAAGCAATTTATAAAGAAGCAAATGTGTAAAGAACCTTGTAATTTTCAATAATTTTAAAGAAATAAATATTTAGAAGCAATTTGTTAAGAAATCAATTTGTGACTTAGGCTACAGCAATTTGTAAAGATAGCGATTTGTAATTTTAGGCAATTTTAACGAAAGCAATTTGTAACTTAAAGCAATTTTTATAGAAGACAACATAAAAATAGATTTGCAATTAAAGCAGTTTGCAATTTAAAGCAATTTGTAAAGAAGACAACATAAAATAGATATGCAATTAAAGCAGTTTGCAATTTAAGGCAATTTGTAAAGAAGACAACATAAAATAGATGTGCAATTAAAGCAGTTTGAAAGTATAAACAATGCAGGAATTAGGTATATTTACCTTCTTGATAAGCAATGTCATAACCAACAATCACCCCATTTGGTTTGACTGGAGGTTTCCACTGCAGCAACACGTATGCTACGCCAAAAGCTTGCAGCCGGAGTTCTCTCACTGCACTTGGAACTGGGGAAAACATACATTTGTAATATTGGATGAATACTAATTTGAAAATCTCCCTTATTACTAATGAATAGAACAAGCTAAACAACCTCCTGAACGAACTTCTTTTTGGAGAACGATCACGCAATAATATAAACAACAAAAGAACATTTACAAGAACACATAAATAGACTTCAAAATGTAGGGACTTTAACATGAAGATAACACACACAAAAACCGAGGTATTGTCAATCGCAAAAAACGGAAAGAAACATCACTGCTTTAATTGATGACCAACAACTCAAACAAGAAACAGAATCGTAGAATCATGATATCATAGAATGGGGGAAAAAACAAAGAAATCCAACATATATGCAACATAGAATACCGGATCTTAGGGCAGATGTTTCCTATTTTCACACACAAATCTGTCAGCATGGACACCAAAACTGCACTATATAGAACACAAGCATACCATCAATATGCTACCAATGTCAAACATGGACATTTACATCAGAATCCAACAGAAAACTTGTTACAACAGAAATGACTTGTCTACGTAGAATACTCGAAAACATCAGAAGACTAACAAACACAATGCCAATCCTGGATTACATCAGAAGACAACAGATTAAGTGGTTTTCGCACACTTCCAGACTACCATCAGGCAGTGCCCCTCAAAAAAGCATTACTAAACAAACACGATCAACACAGAGCGAGTGGCAAACCGTGCAAGCGATGGATTACATAAATAAAAGAGTCAGCGAAAACAAACATATATGAAGCACACACACACAAAACTATCTCTAGAGAATTCGTACACTGACGCTGCAAGGCATAAATGGGTATACAGCGAAAAGAAGAGAACCATGTCTGGCTATTAATTTTAGCTTGGGGGGGGGGATAGAGAACTAACCAAAGGGGAACTTTGACATTGTCACATGTAAAATGATAAAGATGTAATGCTGGAATTGAGGAATTGATAATCAATTTTTTAAATCTATTATCTTAATTGATGAGAATTTGATCATTAATCAATTAATTATGATTATAACACTCTTTGAAGACACGTATGTACACATGGACTTACCTGGGAGATGAGAGGTACACATAGTCTTACCTGGGAGATGAGAGGTACACATGGTCTTACCTGGGAGATGAGAGGTACACATGGTCTTACCTGGGAAATGAGAGGTACACATGGACTTACCTGGGAGATGAGAGGTACACATTATGATAGTTCATGTGGTTTGCTCTGTAAGTGCAACACTAACCTTCTTCAGGTGTAAACAAAAATGTGCAACACTTACCTTCATTAGATGTAACAAAAAATGTAGAATATTTATCTGTCAGGTGTAAAAACAGTGCAGTTTTACCTCCTTCAGGTGTAACAAAGTCCAGATGGTCCCCAAACGGTCCAGTGTAATGAGAATTCATAACAGCAACCTGTGCCCTCAGAGCTGTCGATGCTGGAAGATCTGAAAGTGTGACCTTGACCTCTGGACCATGATCAGACACATTCTCACCCAGAATAATTTCCACCTCTTTTTTCTTGTTCCAGCCCTCGCTTGACTTCCAGTAACGAAGCTGTCACAGAGATTAGAAATTGATGACTAAATTAGACACAGAGATGAGAAAATGATGACTAAATTAGACACAGAGATGAGAAAATAATGACTAAATTAGACATAGAGATTAGAAAATGATGATTAAATTAGACACAGAGATGAGAAAATGATGACTAAATTAGACACAGAGATTAGAAAATGATGATTAAATTAGACACATCACTTTTGTGGCAAATTTCTAGGTGACGGGGAGTTCTAGATGTGTCATCACTTTTGTGGCAAATTTTCATGTGACGGGGAGTGCTAGATGTGTCATCACTTTTGTGGCAGATTTCTAAGTGACGGGGAGTGCTAGATGTGTCATCACTTTTGTGGCAGATTTCCATCTGACGGGGGGTGCTAGATGTGTCATCAGTAATGTTAATTTTACTATAAATAAGTTATGATTTCTGAGACGAATCGCCGTGATGTAAAAAAAACTGTGTTCCTCAGTTTGAGGAACTAGGTAACGAATGAGTTAACCAAAATAACAAATGAACTAATCAGTTACTGTTACCTTATAGCCTTTGAACTTGCCATAGAGTAGCTGGTCCTGTGGATGTACAGCGTCCCAAACAAAGTGTGCTGTATGCGGCTCTATACTGTGTACTGGGTTTATAGAAAAGTTAGCAGGGGTCACCATTGGTTCTGAAAAAAAAACAATAAGCAAAATGTATAGATAATTTCAAAGCAGATGGTGATCTATCGCCTATGTACGAGTTGCATTTTATTATCATTTACTTTATCATTATTGTTTATTATTGTTATTATTTACAATATTATTTTTATTCACGATATTATTATTATTTACTGCTACGATTATTTACGGTATTATTGTTAGTTACTATTATTATTATTTACTATATTATTTTCTTCTTCTTCTTTTGGCCACTTCATGAGACAGGCAGGTTTAGATGGCATAATCACAACAGGCAAGATTGAAGGCACCAGAGACAGAGGGCAACAACGTGAGAAAATATTAGACAGTTTGACAACCTGGCACGGCAAAGAAACAACAACGACTTTGATACATAATACTGTGGACATAGAGCTGTGGAGAGCCATGACCGCCTACGCCACCCGGCATGGCACCTGATGATGATGATGATGACTATATTATTTATTACTATTATTATTTACGATATTATTATTATTTTCTATAATAGTAGGCCCTATTATTTATTATTATAATGTATGATAACATTATTATTTACTTCTATTATTATTTACTGTTATTATTTACTAATATTATTTACTGTTATCATTTACTGTTATTATTTACTGTTATTATTTACTGTTATTATTTACTGTTATTATTTACTGTTATTATTTACTGTTATTATTTACTGTTATTATTTACTGTTATTATTTACTGTTATTATTTACTGTTATTATTTACTGTTATTATTTACTGTTATTATTTACTGTTATTATTTACTGTTATTATTTACTGTTATTATTTACTGTTATTATTTACTGTTATTATTTACTGTTATTATTTACTGTTATTATTTACTGTTATTATTTACTGTTATTATTTACTGTTATTATTTACTGTTATTATTTACTGTTATTATTTACTGTTATTATTTACTGTTATTATTTACTGTTATTATTTACTTCTATTATTATTTCATTTTTCTATGAGCAGTGTGTTTTGTCGCTGTCGATGTGCTAGATCTGTCACAGCGTTGTACAGATGACACGCATTTTCAAGAACAAAAATGTAAACATAGACACTAAAGTTGCATTATACAAGACTATTATTATTCCATCACTGTGTTACCAGTGCCAAACCTGGACAATGACAGCACAAGACAAAAGAAAAATAGTGACAACAGAAATGACATGTCTACGAAGAATACTCGGAGTGTCATTAAGGGATAGAATTAGAAACAATAACATCAGACAGATAACCAAAAGAATACCAGTATTGGAACAAATCAAAATACAACAGATCAAGAGGTTTTCACATGCTTCCAGACTACCGACATTTAGCATGCCACAAATGGCCATGACACATAGACATAACGGTTATAAAGCCATAGGCAGACCATGTAAAAGATGGATCACAGAAATCAAAGAAGCCACAGGAACAAACTTACAAACAGCACACAAGAAGGCCATCTCCAGAGAACTCTTCCACCCCTGACGCTGCAAGGCAAACAAGGGCCACTGCGTATAGATAGATAGATAGATAGATAGATAGATAGATTATTATTTACTGTTATTATTTACTATTATTTATATTTACTATTATTACAATAATAATAATAGTAAATATTAATAATAGTAATTAATAGTAATAATAAATAATAATAGTAATTAATAGTAATAATAAATAATAATAGTAATTAATAGTAATAATAAATAATAATAGTAATTAATAATAATAATAAATAATAATAGTAATTAATACTTATTGTAAATATTATAGAAGGTGTGAGAGATTGTAAGAGAAAGAAAGAGAGAGAGATATTGGTAAAACACAAACCAGACATGTGCCATGTGACGTATTCAGTCAAGAGAATAGAACGTAGAACATTCTGGAAAGAAAACGTCACATGACCAGACATGTTGCTTATATTACGGATACCCATGAGGGTTAGAAACCCACAATATTGGTTTCTTCTATAAATCTACAGCTCAAATGCATCAATGAAAATCTCAACAAGAATATAGATTTCATCTGTAGATTTTGTCTTTATGAATCTTTTAAAAAGGCAATACAACATAGAATTCTTCTACAAAAATATATCAATAGAATCAGACACCTGGATTGCAAGGTCAGTGCTTCAAGCTCTCCAGTCTGAAAAACTAACAGACTTGAAAAAAACTACTTAGCGAATTGTCTTACCAGTATAGGGTAACCATGCAGTGGATACCCTCTCACTGCGGAATACCAGGAAATGAAAAAGCAGACCAACTGGCTAAGGAAGGTGCTGCCGAAGACCAACCAGATATACCAATCACCTACCATCAGAAAAAACAGATGATCAAGTCAATAAGAAAGCCACAAACACCAACACAAGATGACTATCATATTATGAACAGATCAGAGCAAGTTATAATTCTACGTCTCAGAACAGGACACAACCGACTCCGCAGTCACATGTATACAAAGTTCAAGATTGGCAACACGGCCATGTGTACAGGCAGCACAGAGTGCCAAACATATACTTCATGAGTGTTCTGAGCATGAAACGCTGAGGCAGACATATTGGCCAGAGGAAACAACACTGGAATAGAAGCTCTATGGGACACTGTATGAACTACAAAAGACAGTGAGTTTTATTAAGGAGACAGAATTACAGATATAGACATGTTTCAAGTGAACGAAAGAAGAAGAAGAAGAAATGTGGACAGGCAGCACAGAGTGCCAAACATATACTTCAAGAGTGTTCTGAGCATGAAACGCTGAGGCAGACATATTGGCCAGAGGAAACAACACTGGAATAGAAGCTCTATGGGACACTGTATGAACTACAAAAGACAGTGAGTTTTATTAAGGAGACAGAATTACAGATATAGACATGTTTCAAGTGAACCAAAGAAGAAGAAGAATCAGACACCTGGATTACATCATTCCTACCTGATTCTCCAGAGTGACCAGTGTATATAAAGGCTGGCTGATGCGATTCTCCCATGGAATTCTCAGCCTTGACCTGAAGCTCATAGATTGTATATACATCGTTAGTTTCTACTTCCAGGAATCCCTGGCTGGGATCGGTGACGTAGGCTGAGTGCCATGTAAAGGTGCCCTTCATTCGCCATCTGACCTGGTATCTGAACCTGGGCCCATGAAAGTATAACCTACTCATTGGCTGTTAGAGTAGACAAAACAAGTCAATATACGCATATAAGAACATTTATGAACATTCATTACAGCAAACAGTCTAAAAGTTTCAAAATGTGTAGAGGATTGCTTTCACTGTATTCAGGTTACCCCATATGTACTACTTTTCTCTCAACGAAGCGACACGTAACTTTCCTATAATAACACTCACAGAACGCAATCCATGGATTCAAGAGATAATCCACAGGGGCAGAAAAAAAATCCACTTTATAAATAAATCTGATGCAATCCGGATTCGAAACCGCAACCTCCTGATCGCATAGAGAAAAGCTTAACCACCGTTCTTGGGCCAAATTTTACAGCTATTATACAAGAAAATTCGGATATGCATTATATGATATGTATTAAACAAAAAAACAAACTGTGTATTAAACATAAAACAGAAACCAAGTGGTGTATTAAACAGAAAATAGATGGTGTATTAAACAGAAAACAGATGGTGTATTAAACAGAAAACAACCGGTGTCTTAAACAGAAAACAGAAACCAAGTGGTGTATTAAACAGAAAATAGATGGTGTATTAAACATAAACAGATGGTGTATTAAACAGAAAACAACCGGTGTCTTAAACAGAAAACAGACGATGTATTAAATAGAAAACAGACGGTATATATTAAACAGAAACATACAGTATATTAAACAGAAAACAGATGGTGTATGAAACAGAAAACATACGGTGTATGAAACAGAAAACATACGGTGTATGAAACAGAAAACATATGGTGTATTAAGTAGAAAACAGACACTATATTAAACAGAAAACAGACAGTATATTCTACAGAAAATAGATGGTGTATTAAACATAACACAGAAAACAGACGGTATATATTAAACAGAAAACAGGCAGTATTTTAAACAGAAAACAGATGGTGTATTAAACCATCTTCTGACATAACCATATGTTCTGCTTGTTTCCAAGAGTATTATCGCTACATTTCCATTGCAACGAATCCATAGAGCTGGAGGGTGTTAGTGCACATGGGCAGGGAATGTCCTCCATAAAATCTGCACATGCAAGCAATTATATGGGGAATTTGAAAGACATCATAGTCCATGTGACATTTGAAAGACATCATAGTCCATGTGACATTTGAAAGATATCATAGTCCATGTGACATTTGTCACTGGCCTGCTTTATGATCGCCAGTAAAGAATCAAATGGCTATCGTTATCATCCTGAGATGGAAAAACCTAAAAGGGCTACAGCAACACCAAAAGTGAATGATGGTTAAGAGAGTATTATACAACAAGTTGGCAGTCAAGAAAAACGTCAAAGACTAAATGACAACGCAACATTACTTAAAATTCTTACCGTCCATTCGACTACCAGCGTTCTTTTGACGTCTGTTCGTGTTCTGACATTCCTTGGGTTTCTATCTGGTCTGTCCGGAGGTGTTGTGCACATTCGCATAGTAGGTATACTAGGTTTGCTAGAGCCTAGAATGTTTCTAGCCTTTACCCTGAACGAGTATGTCCCCCAGGGGTAAAGTTGAAGGGTCACGCTGGATTTATGGCTATCAAATTGTTCATCGTGGTCATACCTTGATATAAATGAGAAAAAAAAAGTCATCATTTGGGAGGAGGGGGTGTGTGCTCGGTCAGGACCTTCTCAAAATATAGGTCCTACGAACTACGTTACACATCTTGGCTGATCCGAACTTTCCATTGGTCACTTTGAGTATAGTTTGTATCTCCAGCAAAACAACTTTTGTGACCAGGACATATAGATGCCATCTAAGATGGAGAATGACTTGATTCAGTTGAGGACTAATAAGAGTGTCAGCTTATATAATAATAATAATAATAATAATAATAATAATAATAGTAATAATAATAATAATAATAACAATAACAATAACAACAATAATAATAATAATAATAATAACAGCAATAACAATAACAATAATAATAGCAATAATAATAATAATAATAATAATAAAAATAGTAATAATAATAATAATAATAGTAATAATAATAGTAATAATAATAATAATAACAGCAATAACAATAACAATAATAATAGCAATAATAATAATAATAAAAATAACAACAACAACAATAATAACAATAATAATAACAATAATAATAATAATAATAATAATAATAATAATAATAATAAAAAGGATCCATAACCAGTCAGGGTCGTAAGGATTATCCACTGGAGACATCAGCACATGCATCTCTCCACACAATTCATATCCACAGTCATTCGGAGGAATGTAGAAAAATAACGTCCAGATAATTCTCTGGTGTTATCAATCCGGGACTTTCTATGACTTTCTCTTCTCTTTCCAACTTCGACTGTTACTAGTAAAAATAATTTTGGACAGCGATTTATGATTCGTTGCATGTGCAAATCAAATACGTTTACGCCGTTTCACCACTGGTCGACACTTCAGTGTAGCATTTCCATTAGCAATATCTTACTCAATCAGTCAATAAATCAGTCAATCAATCAAGTGCCATGCCGAACGGCGTAGACGATCATGCTTCTCCGCGACTCTCTGTCTCCTGTGTTGTCAATAAGCTCAGTTGGTGAACTCCCGTGCCACGATACAAGCCCATCTAGTAACTTTTCTCTTTGTCGTCCCCTATCTCTTCTCACCTTGATCTTTCTAATGATTATTAAGTGTTCAAGTTGTGTTCTTTTCAGCACATGCCCTAGAGACCTTGACTGTCTGCCCCTAATGTTTGATATAATTAATCTTTTTTTTACGCCAGCATCAATGAGAACCTCTGCATTCGTTTTTTAGCTGCCCATTGTATTTTCATCATTCTTCTCAGAAACCACATATCTGTAGCTTCCAGTTTTTTTTTGTTACCGTCTATGCTTCACATCCATAAAAAAAAAAGAATCGGTTCGATACAACATCTCAGCACCGAGTTCGGGTCTGCATTGATAGTGCTCCATTGCACAAAATAGTTCTTACTCAGAGGCGTCCACATCCTCTCCGAAACTTGGCTTACCGGAAAGCAGAACACAACTGTTCTTGTATGCTATACTGGCCAACGTATATGTTGGCAAGTGAACCACATGTGATCCTTAGAACTATAGAAAGTGATATGTCATGAACATTAAACTCAGTGTGAAGTATCATTTCCCTGATACTATATATGGTCTTGTATGGTTATACTTCTCTCTTGACAGACGGTCTGAAGTAAGCTTGCATCAGTTGGAGTTGTCGTGATACGAGCAGGACAGAACTTCTCATGATTAAATCTGTTGATCTATGAGCGATTTGATCTATCACAAAATACGAATGGGAATGTCACGTCGCCGGGTTGTTGCTCTCTCACAGAAGAGGCATGTGTATGTCACGTCGCCGGGTTGTTTCTCTAACACAGAAGATGCATGTGAATGTCATGTATCTGACTTGCTGCTCCTTACGCCTGTACCTCCGTCTACCCTGAACATATGTAGCAGTCTTCATATTCGCCCAGAGAATCAACATATTTTCCGATAGTTTCTCCCGCTTTACGGATGTAATTTTCTTGTGGTTTTTCTTTTGATATCCTGAGCACATCTCCTTTTTTGTTCGCAATTTTCGTCGCCATTTCATAATTCATGTAATTATTTTCTATTCTTATCTGTCATGTCTTTTTATATCGCCAAAATATTGTCATTTTCTGCGCATTAGACTATATTTCATTCTAAAAATGTTAGAAATATTAATGGACCTTTAATAGCTTTTTCTCGTGGCACTAAATATTTTTCAAGATGTGTTTGTGAACAGTTGCTGAAGGCAGTGTATAAGCCGAGAGTGGAATGATTCATACTGCTTTTGAAGCAATAATAAAACAGATTGGGTAACTGTTTTTAAATTACGTCAAAAATGGGGGAGGGGTGGATTATGTTTGACAGTTATTAACAAGAGGGGGGGGGGATTTCTCTTTACTTTTTGTGACTACTATATTCATCAGTTCGTAATCTTCCTCACTTTTAGCTATCAGAACAGTGTTATCTTAGTTGGTTTATTCCTTTCGTGCCGCAAGCGACACATATGGCATAGGTTCTGGTTCTCCATTTGATGCGGTCCGCTGCCTGCAGCTTTAGTTCCTGGATGGTCTTACAGTCTATTAATTCCCCTTCTTTAAGAATGGTGTTTTTAAGGGTTGTTTTATGTCTTCCTAAATTTCTTTTACCCTCAGGTATCCACATAAGGGCTTGTTGGTTTATTCTGTTTACATCTAGTCGTAAAACGTGACCAAGGTATTTCCATCTTCGTTTTCTTATGATGTTTGAAACATACTCTTGGTATGTTTTGTCTCTTAGATCACTATTTGCGACGTAGTCGCTCCATTCTATGTTCATCAGTTTGCGAAGACATTAACATTGACATTGTAACATTGACAGATACATTTATCTGGTCTGGTGTTTTGTCTCTTAGATCACTATTTGTGACGTAGCCGCTCCATTTTATGTTCATCAGTTTGCGAAGACATTTGTTTTCCAAGCTGTTTAGTTTGTTGTCTGTTGCTTGAGTTGATTTCCAGCTTTTACTACCATACGTTAACACTGAGACAATGCATAAATCATCTGCATATCTTAAATTACTTATGTTATGTCCACCCACAGATACATAAGAATGAAAATAATATATATATATATATATATATATATATATATATATATATATATATATATATATATATATATATATATATATATATATATATATATATATATATATATATATATATATATATATATATATATATATATATATAAAATACAGGAATACCCACCAAACGTTTGGGTTATCAGATGTGTTAAACTGTACCGAAAAGGCCACAGTTTCTGCACCGTTGTCGCTTCCAGGCTCCCATGACAGTCCCGCAGAGTTACCATGACAACTTGTAACTTTCACGTCGACTGGTGGGTCAGGAGCAGCTACAGAAACAAATATTATTAGCATATATTATAAATTATCATTATATTTTTTGTTGGTGGTGTTGTCGGGTTTCTTAGGTAGTTATGTTCCTAGTGCACTAGCTTCCTAGTCATGTAATCCGAGGTTCAATCCCAAGTTCTTAGAGATGTAAAAGTGTTCAGAAATGTACAAGTTCTCAGCAATGTAGAAATTCTCAGAAATGTAAAAGTTCTCAGAGATGTAGAAGTTCTCAGAGATACTGGAGTAAAATGGCAAATTATAGTTAAAATTAGTAGCAGACAGTCAATAATTGTATGGCATGTAATAAAAAGTACAAAACTTGAAACATTTAGTAAAAACCGTAACGATCAAAGGGAGAAACGAAAAACCGTACCAATCAAGGACAGGAAAGAAAGATAAAGATAAATAGCTGGATGGGCGTTGGTCATAGCAAGGGAGAATTTCACCAACTGAACTTCTTAACGATGCAAGGTACAGACAGTTGTGCGTAAACGTCTATTTGACTATTTGAAAACATAATGGTTGTTACTGTTCAAGGGATGCAACAAAACAATATACATATTCAGTTTTAAACGTAAAAAGAGTTATCTACCATCTAGGGCAGCAAAGCATAAAAATGTCTGTCCAGCATGTTTACCGTAATTAAGATACAGGCCGATATATCCTGAGACTGTAGTTGGGCTACCAGAAACGCGGCATCCACTATATTTTTACGGCTAAAAGTTCTTGAAAGCTCTAACATAACCAAATGTGACTAACGAACGTGGTTGAAAGGCTTGTGCATAAGACGTATATTTTACCGAACCAAACTAATTTTTTAAAGACGTGTCGCAAAGATGCGGCTGATGGGAGTACGGAAGGAGTAGAGTTCACTGTCCGGTTCTTCAGCTCTAAGTTAGCCACGGGGGTACTGGAGTAGAGTTCCCTGTCCGATTCTTCAGCTCTAAGTTAGCTACGGGGGTACTGGAGTAGAGTTCCCTGTCCGATTCTTCAGCTCTAAGTTAGCTACGGGGGTACTGGAGTAGAGTTCCCTGTCCGATTCTTCAGCTCTAAGTTAGCCACGGGGGTACTGGAGTAGAGTTCCCTGTCCGATTCTTCAGCTCTAAGTTAGCTACGGGGGTACTGGAGTAGAGTTCCCTGTCCGATTCTTCAGCTCTAAGTTAGCCACGGGGGTACTGGAGTAGAGTTCCCTGTCCGATTCTTCAGCTCTAAGTTAGCCACGGGGGTACTGGAGTAGAGTTCCCTGTCCGATTCTTCAGCTCTAAGTTAGCTACGGGGGTACTGGAGTAGAGTTCCCTGTCCGATTCTTCAGCTCTAAGTTAGCCACGGGGGTACTGGAGTAGAGTTCACTGTCCGGTACTTTAAGTCTATGGTATCTAAGTGGATACGGGAGTAGAGTACACAGCATGGACCATAACAGGAAGACGTATGTAATAACATTAATTCCACTTGTTTGTTTGTTGTTAAGTGTATATTAACAATTGATATGACTGCGGTAACACAGTTTACCAGAACAAGAAGAATCTTGTTTTACAGACTCACAAAACCGACTTAATAACAAGAATTATAGATAAAGAGTCTTGGACAATAAACAAACTGAAAAGTGGGAAATTAGAGGCAATAGAGATGTGGTTCTACAGAAGAATGCTGAGAACATGATGGACTGCCAGAAAAACTAATGTGGAGGTGGTGAAAGATCAAATGTGAAACGGACCATAATCATTAATATAAGAAAAAGACATGAAAGTAAGACCATGTTAAAAGCAGAATATAAGAAAAAGTGGAAGCAAATGCACCCAACTGCAGAACCAAATTCGGTCGCTAGATTATCTAATAACAATATTCTTGATTCTTGATTAGAAACTGGCATTACAGCACGTGGGGCATTCCTATAAGTGCTCCGCCCTCTGTTCTAGCAGCCATTCAACTCGATGGTGTTTCGAGTCAAATGCTGCCGAAACAGACGTCAACATCAGGGCACAACTCTGGTCCCTGCGACAGGTTTCTTTGTTGTTCCGCCCACCCACTCCGTGTCCATAACTAGTTCAAGCACAACGTCGGCATATCGGAACAATATAGTAACTGTTATCGAAGGTTACGACTACGGGATTGTACAGATGACCTGCCATGAAGCTTCTATAAGAAGATAACCTCAATATAAAGGCATGTCATCTACTAAGGTTTTCTGTTGCATGGTTAGTTTGTCTAGTGAGCCATTGATGAGACCCACAGACGCAACCGCATGCACAACAATATTACATTCATATAGTATGTATCGCTTCCTTGTTGTGTTATTGCGGTACTCTCCATCTTGTCGAGACTGAGAAATGTGTATGTAATAACAGAAATATGTATGTAATAACAGAAATATGTATGTAATAACAGAAATATGTATGTAATAACAGAAATATGTATGTAATAACAGAAATATGTATGTAATAACAGAAACTCGTAATATACAGGACAGACAATAAAGAATAAATATAATTTGGGATTATGAAAAATGTTAAATAGGGAACTTTGTTATGAAAGTATTCGCTACAGAAGGATGCGTTAAAGAGGGATTCTACTGTATTGCCAGTGGGCAGTATATGTACTCACTTTTGATTGTGAGACGAGCCGAAGTTATGTCTGTGTCGAATCCGTTGCTTGCAATACAAGAATACACTCCTCTGTCTGTTAATTTAGCATTTCTGATCACAAGGGTAAACTTGGACCCGTCTTCTTTGTGTATGACGTGACGTGAGTCTCCAGGGTTCAGGAGCTGACCATCAAACCTCCACGTAACTGAGAGAGCTTTCTCGTCACCAGCATTCACTTCAACCTTGCAGAAAAATTTGGCATGTTGTCCCTCTTCCACGGCCACATTCTTTAACTGTTCTGTAAACTTGATGTATCCTGAAATAAATCGAGATAATAGCATTAGTCTTGTATAACATACGTTAGTCTTGTATAACATACGTTAGTCTTGTATAACATACGTTAGTATTGTATAACATACGTTAGTCTTGTATAACATACGTCAGTCTTGTATAACATACGTTAGTCTTGTATAACATACGTTAGTCTTGTATGACATACATTAGTCTTGTATAACATACGTTAGTCTTGTATGACATACATTAGTCCTGTATGACATACATTAGTCTTGTATAACATACGTTAGTCTTGTATGACATACATTAGTCTTGTATAACATACGTTAGTCTTGTATAACATACGTTAGTCTTGTATAACATACGTTAGTCTTGTATAACATACGTTAGTCATGTATAACATACGTTAGTCTTGTATGACATACATTAGTCTTGTATGGGGATCTCCCTAGCGTTCAAAGGGTCATGAGGAGAAAACAAGCGCGAACAGAAATATACCTAGTTTTGTTAAAAGTTCCATTTCTATTGTGTTACCGCAGCCCCCCCCCCCCCCATATTTCCGACATGTTGGATTATCCCTGAAATAATGATAATGCATATCTGTACTTGGTAAGGAACCAACACCCACGCGGTAGTAAATATAAGACATTATTGACAGAACATGAAACAGAAACCAGTGGACATACATGTTACCCAACACACACCATGGAATGGAAGAATATTTTCCCATTTAACAGTACATTTGTTTATTTCTAGTTCTTCCAGCACTTATTTGCTTTCTTTCTATCTTTATCTTCCCATATGCTCTTCCACATTTAAAAAAATCTAAAAGTCATTAATTTGGTCTCATGCTGCTAGCTTTTGCGCATGTTTCTGGACCATACTTTAATTTATATAATATACACCAATATAGCACTTAATAACTCATTTTAGTTGTTTGTGCATCTATGTGTGTGATTTTTTTGAACTATCCAACTTGTTGCTAGAGGATATTTCTTGAATCTGATTGGTTAGGTAGTGCGTGACAACTGAGACCTGATTGGTCGGCAAGAGGTGATAAGCTGAGCGTATGTTTATATTCCGCTCAACCGCGTTTTGATTGGACGTTGATCAGTATTAGATGATCATGTGATTATGTCACGTGGTCCGTGAAAGTCAATTTCCAGCTGAAGCGATTACGCGGAAATACTTGATTTTCTTTCTGTTGATGTGTTCCCCCCTAGCTACCATTACGATGTCTGTTTTTATTTTATAAGAATTCTTCCAGTGTTGTAAAATATTCTTGTAAGCTTGTAAAAGCTTTTATTATCATTATAATAGGACGCCCATTGCGTTATACACGGACATATTACGTTACGTGCTTTAGATTGCGTTATACACGGACATATTACGTTACGTGCTTTACACTGCGTTATACACATTACGTGCTTCACACTGCGTTATACACGGACATATTACGTTACGTGCTACCGGATCGTATTCTTCCGGTATCTCACTACCATATTTCTCTCCGACACGCTTGTTGTGGTGTATTCGTTTCTACTTGTGGTATTTTTATATTTGTATGTTATGTGCGCATCTTGAAAAAGGCCTTTTGGGCCGAAACGTCGATTATGTCCTGTGTATTGTCATTTTTTTATAATTCTATTCTGTGTTTTGTTGTGTATACTATAAATTCATGTAGGCATCCGACAGTGGTAGTGTGTCAGTTGTTTTCAAGAACTCCATTACCTGTCTTCCACATGAGTATTATTTTCTATCCCAGAAGAGAAGCTTCGCCGTCAAGGAACAAATATCGTGTAAGAACGACATCACTCTCATCTATAGCTTTGGGTACTGCGCCCTATGCTATCTGTATGAGCCGTGCTTGGGTAGCGGCGACAGTAGAGTTAGACTAGGTTTGCAATGTACTCATTGGGTACTGCGCCCTATGCTATCTGCATGAGCCCTGTTTGGGTAGCGGCGACAGTAGAGTTAGACTAGGTTTGCAATGTACTCATTGGGTACTGCGCCCAATGCTATCTGTATGAGCCGTGTTTGGGTAGCGGCGACAGTAGAGTTAGACTAGGTTTGCAATGTACTCATTGGGTACTGCGCCCAACGCTATCTGTATGAGCCGTGTTTGGGTAGCGGCGACAGTAGAGTTAGACTAGGTTTGCAATGTACTCATTGGGTACTGCGCCCAATGCTATCTGTATGAGCCGTGTTTGGGTAGCGGCGACAGTAGAGTTAGACTAGGTTTGCAATGTACTCGAGGACAAGGACTCCCCCCCCCCCGTTTGCGTTGTCCACAACGTCCAGAGTCCGATTCTCAACACTGCTTCGGTCAGCAGTTTGAATAATGTGCTCCCTTACATTTATTCAATGCTTTACATTTATGCAACAGGGATCTGTATTCAAATCTACTTTTCATACCCAGGAGTAGATGTTCAAGTTGACGTATCCAATACCTGAGTCGTAACTCCTACCTTGAATGTCCTACCAATTGTCGTAGGACATGTGAACTTCTGTGTGTTCTCGGGTATGAAGAGCACTTCCACCGACCGGTATCGTATTGGACAATTTATTATTCCGTTGCCACTTTATCGTTTAACATACACAATGTTCCCTCTATCTTGCGTTGCCCTTTAGCGCATGTTGCCCTTTAGCGCATGTTGCCCTTTAGCGCATGTTGCCCTTTAGCGCATGTTGCCCTTTAGCGCATATTGCCCCTTAGCGCATGTTGCCCTTTAGCGCGTGTTGCCCTTTAGCGCGTGTTGCTCTTTAGCGCATGTTGCCTTTTGGCGCATATTGCCCTTTAGCGCATGTTGCCCTTTAGCGCATGATGCCCTTTAGCGCATGTTGCCCTTTAGCGCATGTTGCCCTTTAGCGCGTGTTGCCTTTTCCAGTTTCAATATGTCACCATATCTTAGCGAAATCTACCCATATCAAGACATAGACATTGGCCGGCGATACAATGTTTCTTCGTGCTGACCAAGACGAAATGTACAGACGCTTTACATGACTGTGTGTCGACAGTGCTGCTGGGTGTGTTGGTATCGAGGTGTCGGAGACATCACTTGTTTCTTTGGAGACAATTCTCATTCTATCTACAGCCTCCACATAAACAGACACGAGCATAAAAGTGTTGGCCAGGAACACAGCAAGAGCATCTGCATTTCTGTTTCCAGGGTACACCACTGGAAGATACTTTTAGGATATTGTTTAGGTTTGAACCCTAGGTACACACGAGAGCGATGCGGAACCCTGTTCACCCCAGACAGACAGACACACAGACAGACATTACTAGGATTTTGATCAAAGGGATTGCCATAAACTAACTCATCCTCCACCCAAGCAATTTTTTCAAAAAAAAATCATCAAATTTTCATCAATAAAAAAGGAGATCGGACACACAAAAACGCACGAATGACACATTAAAAAAAAATCAGTTCACCTCCCCCCACCTTTGAAGAGATCATATCTACTGCCCTGGACAAACATAATAATACACAAATCAACGCTATACTTCAGAACGAATTCAGAGCACGCCAAAAAAAACTACAACAAAAAACCCCCAATAAAAACCTAGACTATATCAAGCAATGATAATCTAATCTATTTTGTCTGGAATGATCAGTCGTTTTTATAATTTCACGGTACTTTCCCTTTGTTGAATGGAAACTGACAAAAATGGCCGATCAATCATCGATGATTCTAGAAGCTCAGTCAAACGTACGGGACATTAAAATAACGACGAGATGCATGAAAAAGAAATAACTAATCATTGAGAGCGTATTTTTGTGAGTTTTCTCGTTTTATTGTAGTTTATTATCATCATTTCTTCTGTTGATCGTTCCGTGCGTTTCTTTCCAGTTAATTAGTGATGTGTCCGATCGTTGTTTATTGTTTTAGCTGAATTTTTGTTCGAGGTAAAAATTAAATTGTACCTCTTGGAGTGATAAATGATCTCTTCAGCCGCAGGCGTTAGCACAATTTGATTATACCAGAGCTGTGAGATGCAAAGGTAGTAAGTACAGTATAGGCCATGGTCGAACTAAGACTTCCAGGAATAAGCTTAGATCATTATTATATGTAGCAGGCGACGGTGGCTATGTCGATAGCGATACCTACATCTCAATAATTCTTGACTGTAGTTCGTTTGTGTGTTGGTGACCAGTGTACAGTACAGGAACCAGTTATCTCGTACGTCCTGCCTACAAGCGATACGGAGTAGGTGTTTCGTGGTTAATGGCATGAAGATATGGCAGATACGGTCACTCAGTCTTAAACCACTTTCGCCTATATACTTCTTGTCACAGTATTTACTAATTATAACGTAAATTACTTTTTAATGGATTCACATGCATATGCCTCATCGGTAGTAAAAGGGACCCTAGAAAATGAAACGGGTCGGATCTACACTACATAGGGACATGTGCAATAGCGATGCCGTTTGCAAAGAATAGTGCCACTATGGTCTGGAACATTGACCCTGAGAAAACTGTGGACTACGATGACATTAAGACTTTTATCACACCTATAGGCAAATAGAAGAGAATTTAGGAAAATGGCACAAGTTTGAGGATTTGCACTGGAGAAGTGAATAATGTTTGAACAAGATTCGACGGACAGTAGAGTTATGGGGATGAAAAGTGAGGACAAGATTAACTCTATCAGAAGAGGAAGTTGCCTCTGGGTGAAAAGTCAAGGATATTGTGGCAAGAGAATTGACGCACACGAAGCAAAGGTGATGAAAGAACACTGTCGGGTTATGAGAATCTACGAAATAATTCAATCGTCTCTGAGGATTTATTAAGAAAGTCGTCATCATCACTACTACATAAGTGACGAAAACGAAGAATCTGGGAAAATGGAAGAGAGTTGCGACAAGTAGGAGGAGGAGGAGACGATGTGTAGAGCAGAAATCCACGTGCACCAGTAGGTATGTGGTAAACAGGTGTACAGAGGTAAGGCGGATGAATATTGACAATAACGTCAAGATAGGTGACAACAGTAATAAGTGTTCTTAATTGGTGTTAGATGTGAATTGAATAGCAGGGTTACCCGCCGAAGACGGTTGTGTCGGGTCATTGACGCAAATAAAACGGCGACACAACGCATTTCCATTCTTTGGGCTACATCCTGCTGGAAATCTAGTAGGACAATTGTTTACTACAAGAGAGATCTGGCGGGAGGTTGAGAAAGACCGCTGAAGAAGAAGAATAAGAAGAAGAATAGCAGGGTTAAAAGTGTTGAAAAAAGTTGCTGAGACAAAATAATTATGTGTCAGACATGTCAGTATTACCTATTTTATCCTCAGTGTATCTATTAAAAAGAAACGGAAAAGGGCCTTTATAGATCTCCCAAACAGGATGTTCCATGAAAAGGCAAGAATAACTAGGTCCCATCATTGTACCCATAGCAACGTCACTGATCTGATCGAAAAAGTACCCATGGATTTCAGAAGAATTGACGTATTATCGATTGTCGTATTTAAATAAACATAAAAAGTTAATAAACTAGATAAAATAAGAAATGAAGAAATTAGAAAAAGAGTTGGTATAATATCATGTATCGAACATATTGAGAGACAGCAAGTAAAATGGTTGGGTCACCTTATGAGAATGAAGCCAAACCAAATACCAATAAGAGCATATAATACAGGAATATCCGGGCGTAAGGCCAAAGGTAGACAAGAAAACGGTGGATAGAAAACATCAAGATAGTCTTGAACAAACATGGACTAAATGCAACCTCGGCGACACATCTGGCCTTGGGAACGACAACTTAAGCTCCCGCCCCTACGCTTAACGGCAAGTGTGAATGCGATCAACAATCATTCACCTGGGGAAAGACAATAAACAATAGTATTTTAATATCCATCAGTAATTATTATCTCATTCCTCCCCTGCTCACAAAAAATAAAAATGGTCACTGTCATGGTCACGGAGTCTAATAACTACAATCAATTTGCATAGCCATGTCAAAGAAACCTGGTGCAGTAGATTGCGAAAATCACAGAATTATCGCTCTTATGAGCCAGATGACCAGGATTCTATTGCGCATTATAATGCGGCGTATACGGGGGACAATGAAGCCAGAGGTTTCAGAAGATCAATGTAGATTCGTAGAAAGAAAATGCACTTTTCTATAAATGAAAAAGCTCTTATATATATTAATAAAATCACTGGAGATTACCATAGAAGTACAACAATACCTATATTTGTGTTTCATAGATTACGGCAAATCATTTAACAAAGTGAAGCATTCAGAGATTATAAAACTGCTAGAAAATATTAACGTTGATGGGAAAGATCTGAGAATAGTAAGAAATATGTATTGGAAACAAACGGCTGCGATGAGAGTCGTGGAGAAACATGATCGCCCACGCCATTCAGCATGGCACTTGATTGATTAACAGAAATTTGATATATCAGTACAACAAAAAAATAATAAATATAATTGGGGATTTCAAAAAGTATTGTTAAATAAGGAAATATGTTATAAAAGGATGAGATATAAATATGTTATAGAGGTAAAAGAATACGTTATAGACAGATGTGCTCATATCTGAAGATAAACAAAAGAATGCAGTAAAAGAATACAAGTTACATCTACCAATCAGTTTTGTTGTTTAGGATATAGTTTTCCTGCAGTTTACCCTGTTTTAAACGTGGTAATTAATACTTTCTTCCTTGTTGTTGCCATTCCTTATCTTCATCCACGCTAAAATGTATATTTTCTTCAGCGTTATTGCCATGCCTTATCTTCATCCACGCTAAAATGTATATTTTCTTCAGCGTTATTGCCATGCCTTATCTTCATCCCCGCTTAAATGTATATTTTCTTAAGCGTTATTGCCATGCCTTATCTTCATCCACGCTAAAATGTATATTTTCTTCAGCGTTATTGCCATGCCTTATTTTTATCCACGCTTAAATGTATATTTTCTTAAGCGTTATCGCCATGCCTTATCTTCATCCCCGCTAAAATGTATAGCTAACCTATACAAGGATGTTTGCTGTAATAAACTTTAGAATGTTGCGTGCGTAGCTGTAATCTTGCTGGCTATATTTGTGGGAGTAGACCGTATTCCAGCCTGGTCGTGATGGCGTCTGTCTTATTACTATTGATTTCTCACGGAACTAGTAACTAGGAATAAATGCAGACTTTGAGAGAGAGAATCACACGGTAGCGAGAAAGTGATGGAACGCGGGATTTTCTTACTAATTACTAGTGGATAGTTTTTAGTATATCCAATGGATGTCTCAATAGATATGCGGAGTTGATGAGTGAGTCTGCTAGCTACAAGTGGATAGCGTGTGGCGTATCCAATGGATATATCAGAAGGTAGATGCGTAAATGAGATAAAGAGTCGTACATCACAAGTCAAATCAGCATTCCAAAAAATTAGATTTATTTTGTGTAATGAAACACTATCAGTGCAGACCCGAATTCGAGTCCTGGGGTTTTATATTGAATCCATATTTTTATATGGATGTGAAGCATTGACTCTAAACAAAACAATTCAAAACGAACTGGAGGCTACAGAAACAAGGCTATAAATGGATAGTTTATGGTGTATCCAAAAGATGGTTCAGTTGATGTTTGGATGGTTCAGTTGATGTTTGGATGGTTCAGTTGATGTTTGGATGGTTCAGTTGATGTTTGGATGGTTCAGTTGATGTTTGGATGGTTCAGTTGATCATCGCCTACCAAAGATACTTCTCTATAGTGAGCCTCAGAATGGCCTAAATTCTCGAGGTAACAAAAGAAATGATAGATTCGTTAAAAAGCCTCACAGAAAATTCTACCTACCAAAGATACTTCTCTATAGTGAGCCTCAGAATGGCCTAAATTCTCGAGGTAACAAAAGAAATGATAGATTCGTTAAAAAGCCTCACAGAAAATTCTACCTACCAAAGATACTTCTCTATAGTGAGCCTCAGAATGGCCTAAATTCTCGAGGTAACAAAAGAAATGATAGATTCGTTAAAAAGCCTCTTTTTCTTTTTTTTTTTAAAAAGCCTCAGAAAATTCTTTGATAGAAATCACGATACATAGAAAGATATTACACGAAATGAACTACATGGCGTTCTAAAGTGAAAAAAAGCGCAGTATATTGTGAAAAGAGAAGAAATGCAGCAGCTCTACAACCGAGAATAGCTAAAAAGTCACCAGTAGATCTAACACCATCTACAGTAATCGTCGGCTCATTCACATTTTGCCAAATGTCCTGTGTCGCCAAGATATGACTTATCTGCGAACTCACAAAGACATAGCTCTAACTGAAATTCATAAAGTGGAAATAACAAATGGTTATTATTACTTGTGATGGACGAACAACATTGCCGTATAATCATTTATCTGACACGTCAATAGTGAGAGCCTTGCAACCTTCCACCTGCGGTTGCAGCAAACAAAATACGATGATGATTAGTTTAAATGTGAACTTTAAAAAAATCATTTTCTGCACACAAACAATAGTGCAGTATATGAATAAATAAAAGCTTTGGCGCAGGTTTCCACATTGTAATTGTGGACATTTTTTTTCCTTGCCAAAAATCGATAGAAATAATTTACAATTATTAGATAATGTTGTTGATAATAATTAGAAGATATATACCAATAGATTGTTTTATTAACCGTGGGGTCATCTGTTCAACCAACGTCCGTCTTTGAAAACTAGGAGAAGATAATAATGGAATTAGAATATAAGGGGAGTGAACAATCTCTGGAAACTAAACTCGCTTACGTTCCCTGACAGAGATTTGGGTTGGTCAATCCGTAACCTAGCAACGATAAACATAATCTGGGACATTTCTCCCAAATCTCACGGGAATCCTGTGACTAAATATTTTTCTTTTCTGTTTGGCTGAAATAATTTTTTTTTAAATCCAGGAAATACATCTAATACGCGCACCGGAATGTGTTTGTTGTGTAGCGTAGAATATCTGTATGTGTTTGTTGTGTAGCATAGAATATATGTATGTGTTTGTTGTGTAGCGTGGAATATCTGTATGTGTTTGTTGTGTAGCATAGAATATCTGTATGTGTTTGTTGTGTAGCATAGAATATCTGTACGTGTTTGTTGTGTTGCGTAGAATATCGGTATGTGTTTGTTGTGTAGCATAGAATATCGGTATGTGTTTGTTGTGTAGCATAGAATATCTGTACGTGTTTGTTGTGTTGCGTAGAATATCGGTATGTGTTTGTTGTGTAGCGTAGAATATCTGTACGTGTTTGTTGTGTTGCGTAGAATATCGGTATGTGTTTGTTGTGTAGCATAGAATATCGGTATGTGTTTGTTGTGTAGCATAGAATATCTGTATGTGTTTGTTGTGTAGCATAGAATATCTGTATGTGTTTGTTGTGTAGAATGGAATATCTATATGCGTATGTTGTGTAGAATGGAATATCTGTACGTGTTTGTTGTGTAGAATGGAATATCTGTCTGTACGTGTTTGTTGTGTAGCGTAGAATATATGTATGTGTTTGTTGTGTAGCATGGAATATCTGTATGTGTGTGTTGTGTAGAATGGAATATCTGTACGTGTTTGTTGTGTAGAATGGAATATATGTACGTGTTTGTTGTGTCGAATGGAATATCTGTACGTGTTTGTTGTGTCGAATGGAATATCTGTACGTGTTTGTTGTGTAGAATGGAATATCTGTACGTGTTTGTTGTGTAGAATGGAATATCTGTACGTGTTTGTTGTGTAGAATGGAATATCTATCTGTACCTGTTTGTTGTGTAGCGTAGAATATCTGTATGTGTTTGTTGTGTAGAATGGAATATCTGTATGTGTTTGTTGTGTAGAATGGAATATATGTATGTGTTTGTGTTCAAACCCGCAGATAGAAGTTGCGGTTGTTCAAACCCTCACCACCCCCCTCCCCCCATAACTACAATGTCTTGGCAAATAATCAAAATATGGCTGTTAGTACTAGGAATTTAATAAAAAGTGGGTAAAAGCTCTCCCTTCAGGTGTATAAAAGCTCTCCCTTCAGGTGTATAAAAGCTCTCCCTTCAGGTGTATAAAAGCTCTCCCTTCAGGTTGTTAAAAGTCTCCTTTCAGGTGGGTAAAAGCCCTCCCTTCAGGTGGGTAAAAGCCCTCCTTTCATGTGGGTAAAAGTCTTCCCTTCAGGTGAGTAAATGCCTACCCTTCAGGTGGTTAAAGACCTCCCTTCAGGTAGGCAAAAGTACTCCCTTTAGGAATGAACCGTGCTATAACGCAGAAAGGCGGTCGTATCAAACTACAAACAAAATATATTGCCAGAAAAGCATTTTTTTTAAAAACAAAACATTAAGCGGAACGGCATTCCGACGACTTGCAACATACTGAGGAAATCTACCGCATGGCCCTGCCTCCCTTAAAGAGTTTTTACAAATAAAACATCAAATTTCTTATCAGAGAGATTACAGATGAAACCTGACAAATGACCTTTTTTATGTCAAAGTCCCCTTCCCTTAATGAAAAGTTATCTAAGGTACTGATAGTTGTGTAAACGCTTTTATATGTGAACTAGGTGTGTGCATGTGTGCACATTTCTGTGTCAAAACTGTCAATACTGCATTTTTCCCGTTAAAGAGTTGCAGGGAGGGGATTGAATAGCTGTCTGTGTGTGTGTGTATGTGTGTGTGTGTGTGTGTGTGTGTGTGTGTGTGTGTGTGTGTGTGTGTGTGTGTGTGTGTGTGTGTGATAATGTTTTATGCAGCAGTGTGCATGTGTGTTTAGGTGCAAATTGGGTAAACGTATGTGTAGGGAAGATGGAGATCGATGAACGACAGATATTTAGGCATTGGAAATCAATGCATTTGTAATGCTTGAATGATGGAGAATGGAAATCAATGTTTGAACCTTTCGGGATCAATGTCCCCCAGTCGTATGGGTGATATCATGTTCCGTCATTTCTCTGTTTGTTTCGTTTCACATGTAATTAGGTATATTTTGTATATTCATTGTTTGTTTTGTTTCACCTTTGACCTAGTTTCTACTCTTCCGGCTTATCTCCACATTTAGCTTTGCCATGTGAACGTCAATAGCGTCGTTTCTGCTCGTCATTTTTATGTTGTGTATGCATTCTTGATAAAGCCCTTTTGGTCGAAAAGTCAATGCTTGAATAATGGAGTCTGTACATAGAACAAGTCTGCGAGGTTGATCTAGCTGAGACAATACCCTGGACAGTAGAAGCCCTCCGTACAGAATTAATTAGGGACCAAATTCCTGACTTTTTTAAATTATTGTCGGGATTTTCGTTAGTCACTATTTATATATTTCGAGACCCATGCTAAATATTGGCAAAGCGATTCTGAGTATATAAAAATGACCACCAAACAGCCCGAATATAATTAAAAATGTCACGAGTGAGGTCTAATTAATTATGTTGGAAGGTCTTATAAGATCTGTAGACGGTTATGGCTGAGATTAGATGTTAGAGATGAATATGGATGTACGGGGGGATGGAGATTACAGCATCGGAGATGATTGTTAAATGGAGATTCCATGCATTTGTGATGTGTCAGAGAAGGAGATTTTTGCAAAAGAGAACAGTCTGAAATATAAGGATTGCAGCGCGCGAAATGATTGAAATATGGGGATGAAATATATAAATTATAGTGACAGTATCACGTGAAATAACTGCAATGTATGGATAGTTTCATGTGAAATAACTGGAATATGGGGATAGTTTCATGTGAAATAACTGGAATATGGGGATAGTTTCATGTGAAATAACTGGAATATGGGGATAGTTTCATGTGAAATAACTGGAATATGGGGATAGTTTCATGTGAAATAACTGGAATATGGGGATAGTTTCATGTGAAATAACTGGAATATGGGGATAGTTTCATGTGAAATAACTGGAATATGGGGATAGTTTCATGTGAAATAACTGGAATATGGGGATAGTTTCATGTGAAATAACTGGAATATGGGGATAGTTTCATGTGAAATAACTGGAATATGGGGATAGTTTCATGTGAAATAACTGGAATATGGGGATAGTTTCATGTGAAATAACTGGAATATGGGGATAGTTTCATGTGAAATAACTGGAATATGGGGATAGTTTCATGTGAAATAACTGGAATATGGGGATAGTTTCATGTGAAATAACTGGAATATGGGGATAGTTTCATGTGAAATAACTGGAATATGGGGATAGTTTTATGTGAAATAACTGGAATATGAGGATAGTTTCATGTGAAATAATTGTAGTATTCGGATAGTTTCACGTGAAATGACATTGTCTTGTATTTTTTATCGAGACACATTTCGTCCGAATGACTGAGGCGCTCTAACACAACCAGGGACTAAATATCGTGCAGAAATATCTAACTAGCAGTTAAACCCCCCCCCCGCTCTCATTTCTTTATTTACCCAGTGCTTTGCATCTTACCAAACGTTCAGATGATTCCAGAATCTCTGAACTTGTCATATTTGTTCTAGAAGTGTTCCGTCTTCATTTGTTACTGCAGAAACCCTGAACTTGTCATATTTGTTCTAGAAGTGTTCCGTCTTCATTTATTACTGCAGAAACCGTGAACTTGTCATATTTGTTCTAGAATATTTCCGTCTTCATTTATTACTGCAGAATCTCTGCAAATAATTATGATGATCTAGCAACATTAAGTTAGAAGGTTTTCAAGAAAAACAACAAACTCCAAGCTTATTCATTCCATTTATCTACATAAAAATCAATCACTCAAAAAAAAATCATCCTATTTTACCTAAAAGGTTAAGACCACTATTTACTTCATTGGTCTAAACGAGGCAGAAATCGATAGGGAAAAAAATGGTTACAGCGCCGTACGTACTTTCCCATAATTCCGTTTCCTGTTGCATGCATTTTATTATACCGTGATCTTCTAAATACATGCCTGAGTGCTGTCCCTATTTACGACATTACGTAAGGATAATCCGACTTTTCTGGTGTTTTTCCTTGGTTGGCGATTTAAAGTTTACGAGAAATAACAAATTAGAACATTGAAAAACTTGGGAGTAGCCTTTTGATGTAACGCAACAGACTCAGGTCTGTTCGCTAGGTTCACGATACTAACAAGAATTCAATATGTGTCCCGTTTATAAATTATTCATTACATTAAGTTTTTTGCAATTACGAACATTGTGTCTGAAATCTGGAAGAAAGAGTGATGAGATTTTTACAGAGAAATGTTAAGAATCCATTGAATGTGTTGACGATTTTGTGATGTTGCAAGCAATGGTAATTACGAGAAAGTGAAACATACATAAAGGAAATGGCCATTAGCAAATTCGATTTCTTTTGGCAAGTTATTAGAAAAGATTGTTGCGTGGAAATTGTCCCTACATCTAGAAAATAATGATAGACTACTATCAACATTGGGTGGCTATCGTCCAGGTAAGCAGACTTGGCACAATGCCGTTGTGTTCGCGCAGGACGTTTTCAAAGGTTTTGACGAACAAATGGAGACATGCGCTGCTGCAATATATCTGGAGGTATAACAGTGTCCTTGAATTTCTTGATGACCATAATGCTGCAACTCCAAGTAAGACCTTTTGTTGTCAGGTGGATTGTCTCGGCACTTTTTCAGAGCCAGGTTGTTCTTAAGTGTGGGAGTTGGTCTTCGTCACCAACAGTCATAAACCCAGGACTACCACACGAGTCACCTCTGTCCCCAGTGCTATTCAATGTGAATACAGTTCAAATTACAAGCTGTCAGATTGTAGGACCAGGAAGAACCATGTCTTATGCCGATGACATCTTGGTATATAGGCAGGGCAGAGATAGAGAAAGAATTGCCAGGAATTTGCAGAGGGAGCTTGATCGTATAGGAGAATGATGCAGTAATTCTGGAGCTTTTGTTAATCCATCAAAAGCATCGATAACATGGTTTTCCCTAAATAATCACATAGTAAACACGTCCACGCCATCGGTTACTTTGAGAGGGGATGTCCTCGAGAGAACCAGCACAATGAAGTACTTGGGAGTTATGTTTTACCGCAGTCTGTGTTTCAAAGACCATGTTGACCACATCATTGTAAAGTCTTATAAAGGTCTTAAATAGGCTGCTATTTTTGCTGTATCAGAGATTGGTAGTGGTGGTGGTGGTAGAGTACGCACTAGCAATTCTGACACTGAGTCGGATTCAAACAGAAAGATTGAATATAATCCAGAATGAGGCACTGCGAATCATCTTGGGGTGTACGAGAGATACGTCGGCACGAACTATGCGATACCTACTTGACTGCCCAACTGCAAAGCAAAGAATACAAATGTGCAGGGACTACCTACAAATCACCGCTGAAAAGAGCACCCTCTACACCCAGAAATTATCAAAGAGGCAGTCGACTTAAGAGAGGAAAGTCGTGAATGGAGCTCGCAGAGGACGTTATACAGAGCGTATGCAGATTGGAGGATGTACTACCTGGTGCCAAATAGAGTATGGCACCCTCAGATTGTCCAACAGCCTTCGAATGATTAATAACACTCAATAGAGAGTGTAGGGAATGGTGTCCGACAGTGGTCGAGTCGGAGGTGCTCGCTCTGATCGGTGAGAATTCCAGGGAAGGCGATATGATTATATATACAGATGGGCCGGTTGAGAGACACATCAGGAGTGCCTGGGCCTTCACAGCTCAAAGGTGGGGGGGGGGAGATAGACCATCAGAGGAAAGGGGTGCATTCGCTCAGACGACAAGCAGCATGACTGGAGATTTTGGAAGTTACCAAAGCTTTGAAATGGGAGTGCTCACAGACTGTCTGCAAGCATACCTGTATACTCAGTGACTATACGAGCATGATTCTCAAACTCCTGCAGATTAGCAGGATGTAGTCCGGAGAACGGAGTGCGTTGTGTCATGGTTTACATATTTTCCGCGATTCTGCGCCTTTCAGCCTGACACATCCTACTTAAGTAAGCATAGCTTCTGGGCACTGTTGCCATATATGGAATTGTCTCCCCCATAACCTCCCCCCCCCTTAATCGTCTCCTACAACATCCATGAAACATAAACAGTGTTGCTGTTCTTTGCTCCCCTTTCGAGCGCCAGCAACCCATTTGAACTGTTTAGTTAATAAAATCCTTTCAGCTAACACGTCCATCTAACCATCTTTGTATTTTATATTAGCTATCTTACATCGCGTTCTTTTTGCGGAGACGGCACTTAATGATGATGATAATCGTACATCGTGTTTTTATTAGTTCGCCCTTTAATATATAATTAATTTCCCATCCTAGTCTTTGTTAATATTGGAAAGAAAAAAAAAACAATGGAAGCTTATTAAACAGTTAAGCACAATCATACTAAATGTTACCTACGAGCTCAAAGACCATCAAGGTACTTGGAAATTGCGACAACAGGTTTACAACTGTCGAGGTATCGATTTTACGACTTTGATGTTTATGCTTGGAAATGCTAAAAATAGGATTTTTATTTTTTTATATTTTTTTTTGCAGTATGAAACCTTACTTTTGAAATGGATTTAGAAGTATTTCTTGTTAAAATTGCGTTTCAATGCAGGTATGATGCAAAAAATAAAATGATATTTGAAGTATTGTTGATCTCAGGAAAATTAGGATATCTTTCAGAAATGAAAAACATGGCTTTAAATAGGCTTATTATGAAGGCTGTATGAGCTAAAATGAAATAGTTCGATAATGGGAAAAGATAGAGGGAAAGGTTGAAAGTAGGGAAGAAAATAGGGAGAGAAGGAAAGTAGAGATGACAATTAAGAAAAGACAACAAGAAATGAACGAAGAAAGGACGAAAGGGAGATATAGGAAACAATGGAGAAAGAATAAGTTTAGGAAGAGTGATAAATAAGGGACAGAAGAAATAGAAAAAGTGAAGGAAGAAATAGGAATACACGAAAGCGGGAAAATTGATTAGCAAAGGAAGAAATATGAATACGTGAAGGAGGAAATAGAAATCAGTGAAGGAAGAAATAGTAATATGTGAATGAGGGAATAGGAATAACTGAAGGAAGAAATAGGAATAAGTGAATGGGGCAATGGGAATAAATGAAGATATGTGATAAAAAAATTTAAAGAGGAAAAATGATATAAATTATAAAATAATGAAGAAGGAAACGTAAAAAGAGAATGAAACAAAGAAATAAATGGGATAAAACTAAATGTAGGAATTAAAACAGAAATATGAAGCAGTTAATGGATGAATATAGGAAGGAAGAAGAGAATGTACAAAGAAGAGGAAATAGAAAAGAAGAGCCATGGGAATAAAGAAAGATGAAGAATGAGAAAAAAGAAAGAAATGGCGGAAGAAAGAGGAAGAAATGGATGAAGAATGAAGAAGAATTTAAGGAAGAGAAAGAAATTATCACAGAAAAGAAAGATGAAGAATGAGAAAAAAGAAAGAAATGGCGGAAGAAAGAGGAAGAAATGGATGAAGAATGAAGAAGAATTTAAGGAAGAGAAAGAAATTATCACAGAAAAGAAAGGAAGAAAAATGCCATAATAAATAGATATATAGTAATAGAAGAAATAAACAGAAATGTCCACATTGGGAGGAAAGTAGTACAGGAAGAAATTGATGAGAAAGTAAAGACGAACTGGGAAGCAATGATGGAGGACCAAAAAAAAAGAAATTATGCAAGAAATAAATGAAGAAATTGAAAGAAATTGAACAACAAAGAAGATGTTAAGGAGAAAGAAAAAGTGAAAAGTCATATCGAAGACATGCAGAAAAAGATGTACATTTTCAAGCATTTTATTTAAAATCTAGTCTATTAACACATTGGAGTCTCTATACTTTCGAGTGCATAAGCCATAGACAAACTCTCCATTTTTCTCCATCCAGACAACCTGTTATCTGTATCTTCCCATGGTACTTTACTTCTGGCAGGTTTTTCATTGAAACCTTTCACCATTTTTCACTAGATCTTCCCTTGCTTTTCTTGCCTGTTAATTCCATGTCACTGGCTGTCTTGCTTTTCTGTGACATTCTGAGAACCTTCTAATCTTAAGAGTCATTAGCACCATATTGTGGTCCTATTCTGTGACATTCTGATAACCTTCTAATCTTAAGAGTCATTAGCACCATATTGTGGTCCTATTCTGTGACATTCTGATAACCTTCTAATCTTAAGAGTCATTAGCACCATATTGTGGTCCTATTCTGTGACATTCTGAGAACCTTCTAATCTTAAGAGTCATTAGCACCATATTGTGGTCCTATTCTGTGACATTCTGATAACCTTCTAATCTTAAGAGTCATTATCACCATATTGTGGTCCTATTCTGTGACATTCTGATAACCTTCTAATCTTAAGAGTCATTAGCACCATATTGTGGTCCTATTCTGTGACATTCTGATAACCTTCTAATCTTAAGAGTCATTAGCACCATATTGTGGTCCTATTCTGTGACATTCTGATAACCTTCTAATCTTAAGAGTCATTAGCACCATATTGTGGTCCTATTATGTGACATTCTGATAACCTTCTAATATTAAGAGTCATTAGCACCATATTGTGGTCCTATTCTGTGACATTCTGATAACCTTCTAATCTTAAGAGTCATTAGCACCATATTGTGGTCCTATTCTGTGACATTCTGATAACCTTCTAATCTTAAGAGTCATTAGCACCATATTGTGGTCCTATTCTGTGACATTCTGATAACCTTCTAATCTTAAGAGTCATTAGCACCATATTGTGGTCCTATTCTGTGACATTCTGATAACCTTCTAATCTTAAGAGTCATTAGCACCATATTGTGGTCCTATTCTGTGACATTCTGATAACCTTCTAATCTTAAGAGTCATTATCACCATATTGTGAACACTGCCAATATCACCTTCCTAGAAGAACCTGGTCCTAGCCTGATTGATATTAGATTTGAATCTTCTGGTCACAAAAATGAAATATATTTGATTATGTATCTCTGACTCTGGTACATGCCACGAAGTTCGTCTGAATATTTTACAATGAAACAATGTATTATCAAGGATTAGCTTGTATCAACTGTCACAATCCACCACTTAAAGATCGCCATCATTTGTAGTTCCTGCTCTTAATGTATCCACTGCGTTAGCCCATGAGTCATACGCGTCCGGCCATATCTTAGCATTTCAATGCCCATATACAAATTATTTTCTATAATTATTTTGCAAGGAGTAGAAGGAGAAGAGGCGGACAAAGAAATTCCAAGATTAATAACATCAAGGAATGTTCTGGGCGTGATTTTTCTAAACTCCTACGAATGGCTGAGGTTAGATATGTTTGGAGAACTTTGTGTGCTGATGTATCTCCCTACGACCCTGTCGATAATAAATTATTATTATTATTATTATTATTATTATTATTATTATTATTATTATTATTATTATTATTTTTACTATTATTATGATTATTATTATTATTATTATTATTATTATTATTATTATTATTATTATTATTATTAGGAGCATCACGTGTTATGTACTATTCCTTAACACCTTCACGACCTCATTCTTTACCTTTCACTCTCCATTGTACTATCTTCTTACCCATTTCTTATCTTACCTCAGTACTCTGCGTATCCTCACCATACATGTACTTTCATGTAAGAAAGTTGATTATTATTACCTTTTTTCGTCCTGCTGAAGGCTTTCTAGTCGAAACGTCTATTATCCTTGAAATTAGCTGTTAATATATCGTGCTCTTTTGGTAGCAATTGAAAGTACTTGAAACTATTACCGTTTATGTCCGTATTCGCCTTGTGTCGCTGTAGCTTCTACTTTTCCAGCTTTTTGAGTTATTTTCTGACGCTGGGGATTTCTTCCTCTTCAAATCACGTCAGAATTAGGGTCATACACAAAGCCGCAGTCTTATGTTGCCACCCCTGTAGCGATATGATGTGGTGTCACCCCTGTAGCAATATGATGTGGTGCTACCCCTTTAGCGATATGAAGGCAAACAACGTGTCTGTCTTCTTTCAGAAGTAGACAGACAGACAACATACAAGACATCTTTGACTAGTTGGCAGACATTATATCACCACGTGAGTTCAGAAAGACAGACAATATCCCAGACATTTTCGACTAGTTGACAGACATTATATCACCTCGTGAGTTCAGACAGACAATATACCAGACATCTTTGACTAGTTGACAGACATTATATCACCTCGTGTGTTCAGACAGATAGACAGACAATATACCAGACATCTTTGACTAGATGACAGACACTATTACCGGTGAGTTCAGACAGACAAGATGGCATCTTTACATATTAAATTTGTCGACTTCATTTAATTATCTCTGCTGGAACAAGCACGCACAATCCGTCAAGTCCTAGACGTGCCGAGTCCCTCTCGATATTAGATTACAATCAGTAATATCTGTCATGCCGAGAAACTGACCTACTTTGATATCTCAACAATCATAATCTAAGATGGCGGCACGGTTATGTTCAAAGTCGAAAAGTGATGCGAAAAAAAAATGGACACACGAAACTCATTAATTTTAAATATCAGAATTTAATATGTACAGAGCAGAGTTTCGATCTCGTGTCATGTATCAGTAGAAATACTCTAATAGTCGACCCCGATTGTCTCTAGAAGACCGGTTAAGTTCGCTTGAACACGGTCATTAATGTATATATAATATCGAGTTGCGACGTCATAAAAAGGGATGGTTGTTATATTTTTTTTAAATTGCGGGATTTCACTTACAATAGATACCAAGTCGTTTTGTTTTCAGAATATTACTGCGTACTGATCTCACACGACGTAATTCATATTGGCTGATCCGACTAATTAGTCACCTTGTGTGTATTTTGTGTCGCAAGTCAACGTTCAGTCCAACGGGTCTCCAACAATTCATAGACTTCATTAAAGAACATAGGGAAAAATAAAAGTCTCTTTCTGAATGGAAACAAGACCAAGATTATGCCAAGCGAAAAAAATCACTAGCAAGTTCGCAATCAGTATCAACAACAACGAATTAGAAAGAGTCACCAGTTTTGAATACCTTGGTTCTTTTATCAACAGTAACGGGGATTGCTATGAAGAACTCAGAATGAGATTGGCTATCGCGTCAAAGAAGCTGATACAAATGAAAAATATATGACTGATCTGCTGCAAAACAACAAAATTAACAGTCGTAAGAGCTTGCATATTCCCAGTGGCAATATATGGGTCTGAATCCTGGACAATCACTGACAAAGTGAAAAATAAAATAGCAGCATTTGAAATAATTGTTACAGAAAAATCTTCAGAATACAATGGACAAAAAATATCACCAATGTTGCCATCCTAAGAGAAATGAGTGTAAAAGACAACCGGCTAAAAAGCACGGCTCTTTCCAGAAAACTACAATATTTTGGCAATATCAAACGTCATGATAGCCTAGAGAAAATCATAATGGAGGTGTTGATGCCAGGGGGACGAACAAGAAGCAGACCAAGAAGAAGATGAACGCACAACATTAAAAACCACATGAGAGTAACAGAATATGACAGTAACAGTAACATGACAGTAACAGTAACATGACAGTAACATGACTGTAACAGTAACAGTAACAGAATATGACAGTAACAGTAACATGACAGTAACAGTAACAGAATAGGACAGTAACAGTAACATGACAGTAACAGTAACATGACAGTAACAGTAACATGACAGTAACAGTAACATGACAGTAACAGTAACAGAATAGGACAGTAACAGTAACATGACAGTAACAGTAACATGACAGTAACAGTAACAGAATATGACAGTAACAGTAACAGAATATGACAGTAACAGTAACAGAATATGACAGTAACAGTAACAGAATAGGACAGTAACAGTAACATGACAGTAACAGTAACATGACAGTAACAGTAACATGACAGTAACAGTAACAGAATAGGACAGTAACAGTAATATGACAGTAACAGTAACAGAATACCACAGTAACAGTAACAGAATATGACAGTAACAATAACAGAATATGACAGTAACAGTAACAGAATATGACAGTAACAGTAGCAGAATATGACAGTAACAGTAACAGAATACCACAGTAACAGTAACAGAATATGACAGTAACAGTAACAGAATACCACAGTAACAGTAACAAGGAGATTGGTTCATGATCGACAGAAGTTTCGAAAACCTGTGATAACTGCTACATCCTGTACAGGATCTGCTACTTGATGATGATGATGATGATGCGTCAATGTTCTAACGCAGCGTCAAACATATTGGCCGATCCGACCAATTATCCACCGTGTGTGCATTCTGTGTCTCCAAACAACGAAAAGTACGGGAAAAGTCGGATAAACCCAGATATTCGACGCTGCATGAAACCAGCACGCATGACTATTCTGGAGAAGGGCTTTGTACACACGAGGCACATACATTTTCTATCTAAACTCGTGAAACATTGTTCAATAACGGGGTATCATTGCAACGATTCTATGCAACCGACTCTTTTTGTACAGCCGTAGCAGCTCCTTATATACATTTTAACGACCGTATTTTGAGCAACAGCCTAAAAAACGTCTATCTTGACAAGAAAATAATTTCGATAATAGAACGTCAAGGAAGATGTAGCTTCATAACGATCGTACTGGAGACCGGTGGTCCCGTCTCGTGGACCGTGTTTCAGACGAAAGAACAACAATGGAGGTTCATTAACCAAAGGAATAGTTCTTTGAAAAAACATTGCTAGTAATTCTCAGTCCAGAAGTCGGTCTATCGTATATATTTTTCTCTCTCTTTCTGTCTCTCCTTTCTCTCTCTCTCTCTCTCTCTTTCTCTCTGTCTCTCTCTCTCTAATTCTGTCTTTGGGTAGGATTCATTTCAACGCATTTTCTTCTTCTTCAGCGTTCATTCTCAAACTCCCACTGGTTCTCTCATGTAGCAGGACAATAGTCATACTAGATTTCCAGCAGGATGTAGTCCAGAGAATGAAAATGCGTTGTGTCGTCGTTTTATGTTCGTTAATGGCCCAACATATCCGTCGATATTAATATTTCTCTGTGCTTGTTCTTCAATGTTCGTTCTCTAGTTCCTGCAGGATGTAGTCTTTAGAACGGAATGCGTTGCGTCATGGTTTACAGCTTGCCTGTGTAATCTGCGTTTTTTAACATGATACACCCAACTTCATCATGTATTATAAGTTACTTTAATCCTCTATTTGATGGAACTGCCAGTCTCAACCAAACCCTTTTAAGCGCCTCTTACGACATACATGGTAGTTCAGTAAGTGTTGCTATTCTTTGCTCTTCGTTCGGCCCGGTAAACACTTCTTCTTCAGCGTTCATTCTCAAACTCCCTCTGGTTCTCTCGAAACAATGGTCCTACCATATTTCAAGCACGATTTAGTGTAGAGAATGGAAATGCGCTGTGTCGCTCTTTCATTTACGTCAATAGCCAAAAACATCCGTCTTCGTATATTGGCACCACAAAGTCGCTTTGTCTTTTTAAACTTGAATGGTATTAGTTGAAGTTTCAACGTTTGAACATTTGCATAACAGCTTCGGCCAAGATTCAGTGAAAGTGAAACGTTACCTTTCGTTACATTTTGAACAAAATGAAATTATTGGAAAATATAGCTATCATTAAGAAATTATTGGAAAATATAGCTATCATTAAGAAATTATTGGAAAATATAGCTATCATTAAGAAATTATTGGAAAATATAGCTATCATTAAGAAATTATTAGAAAATATAGTTATTATTAAGAAATTATTGGAAAATATAGCTATCATTAAGAAATTATTGGAAAATATAGTTATTATTAAGAAATATTCGAAAATATAGTTATTATTAAGAAATTATTGGAAAATATAGTTATTATTAAGAAATATTCGAAAATATAGTTATTATTAAGAAATTATTGGAAAATATAGTTATTATTAAGAAATATTCGAAAATATAGTTATTATTAAGAAATTATTGGAAAATATAGTTATTATTCAGAAATTATTGGAAAATATAGCTATCATTAAGAAATTATTGGAAAATATAGTTATTATTGAGAAATTATTGGAAAATATAGTTATTATTAAGATATTATTGGAAAATATAGTTATTATTAAGAAATATTCGAAAATATAGTTATTATTAAGAAATTATTGGAAAATATAGTTATTATTCAGAAATTATTGGAAAATATAGTTATTATTAAGATATTATTGGAAAATATAGTTATTATTGAGAAATTATTGGAAAATATAGTTATTATTGAGAAATTATTGGAAAATATAGTTATTATTAAGAAATTATTGGAAAATATATATATTATTGAGATAGTATGGCGTCACTAAATACACACCCTTATCGTTATGTCTCGTTATATCTATTCTATGAGATTTGGACAGAGCGCAGCAGACACACCAGAGTATGAAATCACTTTTACACGTGCTGTATCCGCAGACTTCTCAACATAAAGTGGCAAGATAAAGTACCCGTTACCGAAGTTCGCACTAGAGTCAATATTCCATGCATGTAAAAAGTACGTAAAGTAGCCCATAGCATGTATTAATGCCGTAGGGGTGTGAGATGTTAGCGATCTCACATTTCAGAATCTCTGCAAATGAGGGCGGTAGCCATCTCCTCTTCCTCGCAGTCTTTACCAATTAAGGCTGGGTCGACCCGGGCGATCTGAAAAACATTTCCGCCTCGCCTGAACCCAGGACCACTCATATGCGAAGCCAGTGCGCTAACCACTGCGCTACGCGGCCCCCTCTCACAACCATATGTGCCACTAGATAGATAAAGCTTCTTAATATTTGTAACTTTATTTTTCTGTTTCTCCCTTGCCACATATTTGTTCATCTGTAATTTTTTTTTTGCAGGGTCATTTCTAATCTCTTATTATCGTTATTGTTATTATTATTGTTATTGTCATTGTTATTAATATTATTATTATTATTATTGTCTTTATTATACTATGCCACTCTGAATATGTACAAGCTTACATCTATAAAACAATTGTGAAGATGTGCTATCTGTCGTGTTGCGTGATACCATGGTTGCTGGTGTACCTCTCGGACTTGTACATCCGACTTCAGCACTTTGTGCTTGATTGGGCAGGACTGTAGTCCTGCTCGGTGTAGGGGATGGCCAGATCAATATAATCTTATTATGAATCTTAGTTTCCAGCCTCTGTTATCTGGAGTAAACCCATCTCCACTTCAAGGAGTAGGCTTTCGTGTGTATATACAAGGCGGCCCAAAAGTAGGCTTACAGTTATTAAACTACTTTTTATATGGTTGAAGTTACTTGCTTAGTAATACCAATATAAAACATTCCTTAGAGTATAAATGTTACTTACACGGACAGCTTTTCCCTTACTGATTGTAATTTATTTTATTATGTAAAGCTGGTCATGTGAACAGGCATAACTGTGTGTACTGGGCTGATGAAAATTCCCATTTGACCATAGAGACTGAACTAAACCCGTCTGGCATTACAGTTTGGGGTGCATTATCAAGCGAAGGTGTTGTTGGTCCCGTTTTTTTAATGGAACTGTAAATGGAGAGAACTGCCTGGACATGATTCGTGAAGTAGTAGTGTCACAACTCAAAACTAAACCTAACTAAACCTTAGATTCATCTCGCATTCAAAGAAATTAATGAAGATCAGAATTTGTACCGCACTGTGTATCAAAGTGTCCTGGAGAGATTTGAAGAACGTTGCAATGTTGAGGAAGAACATTTTGAGCATCCGAGAGATTAAATTGTTTATGTTAGCAGGTATAACGAATTCCCCGCTGTTCTAGTGTCGAATTTTCAAATAAATAGTCTACGTGATAACCTTAAACCTACTTTTGGGCCACCCTGTATATATATATATATATTGCTTTTTAACATTAATTATTCAGCAATACTTATTAAACAATGCAAGAAATACTTATAGAAGCAATACAGCAATACTTTTTAAGCAATAAGAAAAGCAAATAATACTAAGCAATATATATATTTAATAGTAACAATAATTATTTTATTTATAATAACTATTATTAATTCCATAGACATCGACGATTTGGAAGTAGTTGGCAGTTTTTACAAGTACCAGCTTGTTCAAAAAATCGAATCAATAGCCCCAATAAAAGCAATCAAATAAGAGACACATCAAGCAAGAACTACCCAATCAATGACAGAGAGTAGACAATGTACTTTTTTGTGTAAATTGGAAACCAAATTAATCGAACATTGTTAGACAGAATGACAGACTTTTTCCAAGCTTTTGGTTTAGACTTCCGTTGTAACAAAATTTGAGTGGGGACCTTATCGGAATGAACAGATGAGATATGTCTCTGTGACTAATGGGGTCAAAATTGGATTGATGTGCAACTGTGTAGTCAATAGTGACAGATTTCTCAGCGTGCAGATAATCATACGTAAAAATCAAATTCGATTTATAGTATCCGCTAAATTTAAACTACTTCAGTCAAACGGGCAACAGATTACTTAATAATAGTCCACTTGAAGTCCCCGGTCGCTGCTTTGTGTCTAGCCGTTGTAATTATAATGATCTCATTCATTTCTCAGAGTTATTTTATGCACGTGGTTTTATATTTTATATAACATTACTTATGGTCAGCTATTATTTCCTTATATTATTATATATATATATATACTACATTACTTACCGTATGGGGGGGGGGGGGTTGTTACACATAATTTAAATAATGCAAATTTAATTTCGTGTAAATATAAATAGAACATGATGTGTGGCAACCAAGGCCAGGACCTCTAGACAGATAGATAGACACAGGCAGATAGATGGATAGATAAACAGATAGATAGACACAGGCAGATAGATGGATAGATAGACACAGGCAGATAGATGGATAGATAGACACAGGCAGATATATGGATAGATAGACACAGGCAGATAGATGGATAGATAGACACAGGCAGATAGATGGATAGATAGACACAGGCAGATAGATGGATAGATAGACAGATAGATAGACACAGGCAGATAGATGGATAGATAGACAGATAGATAGACACAGGCAGATAGATGGATAGATAGACAGATAGATAGACACAGGCAGATAGATGGATAGATAGACATAGGCAGATAGATAGACACAGGCAGATATATGGATAGATAGACATAGGCAGATAGATAGACACAGGCAGATAGATGGATAGATAGATAGATAGACACAGGCAGATAGATGGATAGATAGACACAGGCAGATAGATGGATAGATAGATAGATAGATAGATAGATAGATAGATAGATAGATAGATAGATAGATAGATAGATAGATAGATAGATAGATAGATAGATAGATAGATAGATAGATAGATAGATAGATAGATAGATAGATAGATAGATAGACAGACAGAAAGACAGACAAACTGATCGATTGATTGAATGATGGATTGACTGATTAATTGACTAATTGATTAATTAGTTGATTTATTGATTTATTGATTGATTGATTGATTGATTGATTGATTGATTGATAAAGTTATGGAGTTTGCGAGTGGCTGGTGCCATACAATATGGAGTTGCATATAATTATTGAGTTAGTTTGTTCCTTTCGTGCCGCAAGAGACACATAGGGCAGAGGTTTTGGTTCTCCATATGATGCGGTCCGCTGCCTGCAGCTTTAGTTCCTGGATGGTCTTACAGCCTATTAATTCCCCTTCTTTAAGAATGGTGTTTTTTAAGGCTTGTTTTAGGACTTCCTCTTTTTCTTTAACCTCAGGTGACCACATAAGGGCGTGTTATTTATTCTGTTTACATCTAGTCGTAAAACGTGACCAAGGTATTTCCATCTTCGTTTTCTTATAATGTTTGAAACATACTCTTGGTGTGTTTTGTCTCTTAGATCACTATTTGTGACGAAGTCGCTCCATTTTATGTTCATCCAGTTTTTTAGTGGCTTGTGTGATAAAGACCGCATGCTCTTGTTGTCGTGAAGAGGGCCAGGTGATTTTATTTTAATTTATCGTACGTTGGAAAAAAATACCTTACCGGGAGTTGAACTCTGGATCTCATGGATGTGAGACCAACGATCTAATCTCTCGGCTATGCGAGAAACAGGAGATATATTAAATGCATTAATTGCAATGGTGTATTTTAGTGTATATGGTGTCCTGGATGAACTAACAATTTAGCGCCCTTGCCACTCAAGCGGAATATTTTCGAAACTTTTGATGACCCTTAATACTGGCTGATACCCTCCAAATCTCTGCCACATCTCAGTTGACAGAAGAAAAATAGGAGAACAGAAGGAAACTAAATCGATAAATTAATGACTTGTCAAAATGCAGTTTTATTCATACTTAATTGTGAACAGGAAATGCAGTTTTATTCATACTTAATTGTGAACAGGAAATGCAGTTTTATTCATACTTAATTGTGAACAGGAAATGCAGTTTTATTCATACTTAATTGTGAACAGGAAATGCAGTTTTATTCATACTTAATTGTGAACAGGAAATGCAGTTTTTTCATACTTCATTGTGAACAGGAAATGCAGTTTTATTCATACTTCATTGTGAACAGGAAATGCAGTTTTTTCATACTTCATTGTGAACTGGAATTCATGTCTGAATGTGTATTCTGATGTGTAAAAGTGATACATGTCGATGCTCAAAGTGTAAATGGTTTATTATGACCACATGCATGCTTCAGTCTTTAGGACCAAGGAGTTTGTTAGTCTAACCACTACTTACGTTGTTCTGTCAGAGCTTGGTAGAACATGTTTACGAGATTAGACCGTAAGTGCAGTTAAATCGAGTATACTAACAAATAACCTTACCTGCAACAGATGATAGTGATACCAGTATAAAGAAACGATAGATGGGCCATCTCTTCTCCATATTATTATTTGTAAGATCACATTTTGTCAAAGTTGATGTTCGTGTTCAGAACAATCTACCTCACAAATCTGATGAATTAAACCTCTGGCCGTGTTCAAATCACTCTACCTCACAAATCTGATGAATTTAACCTCTGGCCGTGTTCAAATCACTCTACCTCACAAATCTGATGAATTTAACCTCTGGCCGTGTTCAAATCACTCTACTTCACAAATCTGAGGAATTAAACCTCTGGCTGCGTTCAAATCACTCTACCTCACAAATCTAATGAATTGAACCTCTGGCCGTATTCAAATCACCCTACATAATAAATATGATGGCAATCGTGTAGCATCAAACATTGCTTATTTTTTCCAGCAAATATGTTTTCCTGTTTGTGCGTCCTTACAGTTTGACCTCTTGTTTTACTTCTGAAAAAATGTCCTCGAAAAATGTCCTAGGATGCTCTAGTGTCCTCGACACTGATTTTTATCTCTTTATCTGAAGATGATAAAAAAAGGTATTGAATTCATTGAGTTCTCCCTTGTAATAATTTGGTAAGCAATACTCATTTAACAATAATTATTCAGCACTACGTATTAAACAATACAAGCAATATTTATACAAGCAATACAGCAATACTTTTTAAGCAATACAAATAATAATAAGTAATACTAAGTAGTATCAGCAAAACGTATTAAGCAATACAAGTAATAATTATTCAGCAATACAATCAATACTAAATACATTTATACAAGCAATACTAATTAAGCAATACAGGTAGCATTAATAATAATACATATCCTCTTTGGTCGTTGAAACATACAAAGTTACACACAAGTATAATCGCGAATGAGGTAGTGGTGTCATGGTTACCTGAACCCCCGCCGACCATTATGTTTTATGCTCATACGATATGATATATTCAATGTGAACTCAAGCTTGAGGTTGAAGTGACTGATCCTCCACATAACAGCTACATTGCTTATGTCACACACAAACAAATCACAACGTTGCAGCAGTTAAAAGTTACATCTTGTCAGTGACGACACATGGTTAACACTTGGGCAATGACAGTCTTGTTGAAAATTGTCATCATTTGAAATGAAATGCTGTAGAAAGGTCCTAAGAAGATCATCATTTGAAATGAAATGCTGTAGAAAGGTCCTAAGAAGATCATCATTTGAAATGCTGTAGAAAGGTCCTAAGAAGGTCATCATTTGAAATGCTGTAGAAAGGTCCTAAGAAGATCATCATTTGAAATGAAATGCTGTAGAAAGGTCCTAAGAAGATCATCATTTGAAATGAAATGCTGTAGAAAGGTCCTAAGAAGATCATCATTTGAAATGCTGTAGAAAGGTCCTAAGAAGATCATCATTTGAAATGAAATGCTGTAGAAAGGTCCTAAGAAGATCATCATTTGAAATGCTGTAGAAAGGTCCTAAGAAGATCATCATTTGAAATGCTGTAGAAAGGTCCTAAGAAGATCATCATTTGAAATGCTGTAGAAAGGTCCTAAGAAAATCATCATTTGAAATGAAATGCTTTCAACCTTTCTTCTTATATGTCCAAAAAAAATGTGGATTGTTTTCTTATGATTCCAGTTAATATCTCGCTGTTTAAATAACACCCTTCAAGATATCTTCATTACACTTTCATCTTGTGCAAGTTAAATATATTGTGTAAATATTTGATTAATTTTTGGGGTAAATATACAAGATACATATACATACGAAGATTGTGTGTTTAACTATATAAAATATATATACTAGGCGTGTTCAAATGAAAACGGGACTTGTGGATTTATTTAAAAAGTATCATACGCAATTTAATATTTTCAACGGAATTGAACAAAGCAACCACTTGTGAATAAGAATGCACCTGGGTTCATCAGAAAAAATCTCCGTATGCATTTAGGCAAGCATCCCACTGTTTAGGTAGACGTCGAATGCCGTCCGAGAAAAAGTTGCGTGGCTGTTCTCTGAACCATGTGGGCTGTCCCAATTGACATATGGAATTCTTCTGCAAGCGAACGAATGCTCCGACGACGGTCAGTCAGTACTGCTTTATCAAGCACGGCTATGGCTTCTTCTGTTGCAACAATATGCGCCTGACCTGGCCGTGCAAGATCTGCCGTTAACTCACGTCCGTCTTTAAACATACGCACCCACTCCATCACTCTGGTCCTCGACAAACATTTGTCACCATATGCTGCCTTCATTCTCCGATGAATGTCTACTGCTTGACATCTTTCAAATGAAAGAAACTGGATCACAGCACGCTGATTCACTTTGGACGGGTTCGGAATCACACCCGCCATATTGTTAACAGTCTTCTGCAGCACATATGCATGCTGGGAAGATGAACACGTGACCGTATGTAAATTATTGGATACTCATTACTAGTGCAAAATGTCATCAATATCAGTGCGCTCTATCACGCGTGGTGTAACAAGTCCCGTTTTCATTTGAACACGCCTCGTACATACGAAGATTGTGTGTTTAACTATAATATATATATATACTTACGAAGATTGTGTGTTTAACTATATAAAATATATATACATACGAAGAGTGTGTGTTTAACTATATAATATATATATATACATACGAAGATTGTGTGTTTAAGTGTGCCTTTTTCTGCCTTCTAGTAGACATGACATTTGTTCTCTGGGGAAACGAGGAAATGTGAATGTCAAAAAGAACGGGACAGAATCCATTTTGAAACGTCAGTTTCAATTGATCCTTGTTGACCCTTTACAAGCGCGTGGGATAAATTTCCTCATATCGGAATATGGGATTTTTGGGGCAATATGGGATTTTTGGGGCAATATGCGGTGACAGTAATTGACGAAGAATTTAGATATAGAATGGAGGAATTTTAGTGACATTGAGAGCATTATGATTGGAACAGGCAGTTCGAGAACTGGACATTTTTCTGTTGGTTTGATATGCACATGCGCATTTAACTGTCAACAGGGACATTCAATTCATGATCTCCTTAGTAGCCTCTTAAAACATTCATGAACAGTAAACAGTGTTGCTATTCTTTTCTCCCTTTTCAGGACCGATTGACATGCTGGTAAATTAGATATATTAAACATAATATTATAACTTCTTTTTCTTACGCGAGCATTCTCAAACTCCCACTAGATCACTCTTGTCGCAGGATACATTCTCAAACTCCCGTTGCATCTCTCTTGTCGCAGGATACATTCTCAAACTCCCACTAGATCTCTCTTGTAGCAGGACACATTCTCAAACTCCTGCTGGATCTCTCTTGTAGCAGGACTCATTCTCTAACTTTCGCTGAATCTATCTCCAGTTTCAAGCAATTGTTGGTTTCGAAGGTTCCATTCTCATGACGTGACCAAACCTCATATCTTTCGATGTAATTTTGACATGAGATGGATTTCATTTCTTTCCTGATATCTTCATTTCTCCGTCGGTCTCTTCTCGTGACATTTATAGCTTTCCTCAAACATCTCATTTCACGCACTGTGATATTTTTGTTAGTTTCTTTGTCAAGGTCCATCTTTGACATTTATAGCACCGAATTGGTACAAAAATACTATTAATGAATTGTCGTTTTGTAGCCATACAGATTGATGGATGTTTGAGAGTGTAGGCTACAACTGGTTAAGGTACAACACTAACATTTTGACATCTTGTTTGCATGTTATCGTTATTATTATTATTATTATTATTATTATTATTATTATTATTATTATTATTATTATTATTATTATTATTATTATATTAAAACTGGAAGAGAGAAAGGAAGAGGAAGATTCCTGAGCGGTGAGCATACGTATAGAGACACTCAGGTATACAGTAAAATGTGCAGGTACATAAAGGTAGACAGTAAAATGTGCAGGTACATAAAGGTAGACAGTAAAATGTGCAGGTACATAAAGGTAGACAGTAAAATGTGCAGGTACATGGATGGATAGATGGACAAAGGATGAATGGATGCATAAATGGATGGCGTGATGGATGTTCAGATTAAATGAATGGATGGATGGATAGACAGGTAAACTGATGGATGGATAGAAGGATGGATAGATAGATGAATATATGATACATTAATGGATGGATAGATGGATGATAAATGGATGAAGGATATATATATAAATTGGTAAATGGATGAAAGGATGGATGGATAGATAGAAGGTCATGGATGGACAAATGGATAAATTGATTGATGTATAGATAAATTGGTGGATTGGATAGAAGGATGGAAACATGGATGGATAGATGAACGAAGAATGTCTGTATAGAAAATGTGATGAATGGATAGAAGAATTAATGGATGAATGAATGATGGATGTATAGATGAATTTGCAGATGGATACATAGATGGATGGATAGATGGATGAAGAATGGATGCATAGATAAAGTAATGGATGGATATAATGATGGATGGATTAATGGATAGATGGATGGATATAATGATGGTGAGAGGGATTGGTATATGGACGAAGAATGGATGAATGAATTGACGGATAGATGAATGGATATAATGATGCCTGGAGGGGTGAATAAATGGATGGATAGATAGAAGGATGGATGGGAGGAAGGATGGATTGATGGATAACCGGTGGATTGATGGATAGATAGATGTAAGAATGGATGAACAGTTGGTTGGATGGATGAATAGATGGATGAATGGATGGATGGGTGGGTGGATGGATGGATAGATGGATAGATGGATAGATGGATAGATGTATAGATGGATAGATGGATGAATAGATGAATAGATGGATGGATGGATGAATAGATGGATGAATGGATGAATAGATGGATAGATGGATGGATAAATAGATGGATGGATGGATAAATAGATGGATTGATGGAAGGATTGATGGATATATGGATATATGGATGGATAGATGGATGGATATAGATTGATGGATGGATAGATGGATGGATGAATAGATGGATGGATGGATGAATAGATGGATGGAAAGATGGATGGATAGATGGATGGATGATAGATAGATAGATAGATGGATAGATGGATGAATAGATGGATGGATAGATGGATGAATAGATGGATGAATAGATGGATGGATGGATGGATGGATGGATGGATGGATGGATGGATGGATGGATGGATGGATGGATGGATGGATGAATGCATGGATGGGTGGTTTAAAGTATAAATGACTAGACAGTGACATACCTATATTACCTTAATGCTTATAATCATTATCTTGTGGCGGGAAGTCTTAAATCCTCATTAACGTTATACCGACAACAAAAGAAGAACCATATTATAAAGAAGAAGCAGACACGCCATCATTCACATTTCTCTAATACATGTGTCTCATGTCTTAGCCACTGCCAACCTCCAAAACCTGTTTCAAATCAATCACTCCGCAGGAAAACAAAGAAACCAATCAACAGGGGGCAATACCGACACATCTCTGGGGTCAACAGTGGAACTTGCCAATCATCACTCAGGCTTTCAACAACAAACTTGTGGCACGTGCATCGAGTCAGGAGGCTCGCGGTGAATCATCTCAAATTCCGCGGCGAGGGAGAGGGGTCAGGAGGCCTTGCAATAAGGGACATTCTAGTTCTAAACAGAAGGGATCGTGACTATTTGAATAACTGGGCAGAAATGTGAACTTTTTATCAAAGTCAACGAGTGCTGATTCCGTGAGAACGTCTAATTTATTGTCATAGGGGGTAGTCCGTCAATTACGTCAGTGGTTAGTGGGTGAGGGCAGTTGGACAAGTTTGACATTTGTTGAGAAGAGGGAGCAACGGGGTTTCACAAGGGTTGACATCAACAACAAAATTATATACTAACTGAATTTTTTGAATTTTAAATCAGTCGAAGACGGATGTTTCTGATCATTATAGGGTTACAACAATTTACATTCTCTGACTACATCCTGCTGTAAATCTAGTAGGACGATTGTCGTGGCTACAAGAGAGATCCAGCGGGAGTATGAGAATGAACTCTGAAGAATGTGATAAAGATTTTTTTAAACGGACAGATCTGTAAAAAAAAAACAACAAGATAGTCCAAGATCTTGTATCATCCGAGAAAAAGTTAACATCCGAGATAAAGTTAACATCCTAAACAAAGTTAACATCCGAGATAAAGTAAAACATCCTATACAAAGGTGACATCCTAGATAAAGGTGACATCCTAGACAAATGTGACATCCTAGACAAAGGTGACATGCTAGATAAAGGTGACATCCTAGACAAAGGTGGCATCTTAGACAAATGTGACATCCTAGACAAAGGTGACATCCTAGATAAAGATGACATCCTAGACAAAGGTGACATCTTAGACAAATGTGACACCCTAGACAAATGTGACATCCTAGACAAAGGTGACATCATAGACAAAAGTGACATCCTAGACAAAGGTGGCATCTTAGACAAATGTGACATCCTAGACAGAGGTGACATCCTAGACAAAGGTGACATCCTAAATAAAGGTTACATCCTGGACAAAGGTGACATCATAGACAAAAGTGACAACCTAGACAAAGGTGGCATCTTAGACAAATGTGACATCCTAGACAGAGGTGACATCCTCGACAAAGGTGACATCCTAAATAAAGGTTACATCCTGGACAAAGGTAACATCCTAGAGAATGGTAACATTCTATATAAAAGGTAATATTCTAGATAAAATGTAACATTCTAGATAAAAAGTAACATTCTAGATAAATGACGCTAATTGACTTCCAAAAAATATTAAAGTATGTAATTTATGTTCATACTTTTTCTGCAACAAAACATTCTAGAGGGGGGAGGGGGAGAACAAAGTTAAACAAGAGAGGACGCTGAACACTGTGTTGATAAGGGACTAGGTTTTACAACGTTGACACAAAAATCTGACGTAATGTTTGGACTTCTTTCCTCCATCACTCCCAATATTTGAAATATGGTCATTAGAACCGCAGAATGCATATCAAATAGCATTCCATTACCATGAATATATGGAAGGAAAAAAGCTAGTCTTGATTTGACAATTCATACACTTTAAGAACATGAGTGATGTAATTCATGTTGTCTGCATTCATGTCGTTTTTGTACAAACTGCTTCTTTATTTGAACTCATGAATACTACGGGGCTCATTCTGTTTCACAATAACGTTGACTCAGCCTCATTATCATTCTCCTGATTTTTTTTATAATCTTCATCTTTGTTTTTCTCATTTTCATCTCATTAGTTATTGTGTCTCTATTATCGTGTCTGCAGGTTTGCTAGTTATTGTGTCTCTATTATCGTGTCTGCAGGTTTGCTAGTTATTGTGTCTCTATTATCGTGTCTGCAGGTTTGCTAGTACAGTATATTCTGTCGGTTAAGTGGTACATTATAGTCTACCGGTTTTGTGGTACATTTGTCGGTTCTGTGGTACATTATATTCTACCGGTTTTGTGGTACATTTGCTGGTTCTGTGGTACATTATATTCTACCGGTTTTGTGGTACATTTGCTGCTTCTGTGGTACATTATATTCTACCGGTTTTGTGGTACATTTGCCGGTTCTGTGGTACATTGTATTCTACCGGTTTTGTGGTACATTATATTCTACCGGTTTTTGTGGTACATTTGCCGGTTCTGTGGTACATTATATTCTACCGGTTTTGTGGTACATTTGCCGGTTCTGCGGTACATTGTATTCTACCGGTTTTGTGGTACATTTGCCGGTTCCGTGGTACATTATATTCTTCCGGTTCAGTGGTACAGTATATTGTGCCGGTTCCGTGGTACAGTATATTCTGCCGGTTAGTGGTACAGTATATTATGCCGGTTCTTTGGTACAATATATTATGCCGTTTCTACGGTACAGTATATTCTGCAGGTTCAACGATACATTATATTCTACAGGGTAAACGTTACATTATATTCTGCCGGTTAAATGGTACATTATACTCTGCCAGTTCGGCGGCACAGTATATTCTGTCGATTCTGTGGTACAGTATGTTCTGTTGGTTTTGTGGTACAGTGTATTTTAATTTAGGAAACAACCACTCACACGTTCGGGGCGCGGCTTGAAACTTAGCTTTCCTTTTTTTTAACCATAACAGGGGATAAACAAAAACAAAGTTACAACTACAGTTGAATCTCTCTATAGCGCATTCTTCTATAACAAATTTCCCTATGTAACAACACTTTTCAAAAACCCCAACTATATTTATTTTATAATGTTTGTACTGTATGTAACAAATTTCTGTTATTATATACACATTTTGTTCGTCCGGCCGATGTTGTTATAACGGGATTCCACTGTGTTAAGACGCTATAGTCTATTTCAGTGACAACAAATGGTTGTGAGATTTAGCTAGTGAGATTTAGCTAGTGAGATTTAGCTAGTGAGATTTAGCTAGTGAGATTTAGCTAGTGAGATTTAGCTAGTGAGATTTAGCTAGTGAGATTTAGCTAGTGGTATACACAATAGAAATGAATATATTTGCATTTCAAATGAAACATTATAGAAAGGTGGTAACAATATCAGGGGCAGAACGACGAACCAATACAGATCAAGTTCTAGAACTACAGTTCTCAACCTGTGGGACTCGACCCCTTTGGGGGTACAATGATTCTTTCAACGGGGTCGCCTAAGACCATCAGAAGACACATATTATGAAGTGGCAGCGAAAATAATTTTATGGTAGGGGATCACCACAACATGAGGAAATATATAAAAGGGCCGCGGCATTAGGAAGGTTGAGAACCACTGGTATAGAAAGATTAATTAATCACTGAGGAAAATGTTCCAGGCAAAATAACAACAGACATACCCAATGGGTACAGGATATCGAAGACCTTCTGAAATGACATTGAAGAGACTAGACATTTCCTTGATTCTTCTTGTTTCTTGATTAGAATGGGGCATTCCCATAAGTGCTCTGCCCTCCGTTCCAGCAGCCATCCCAGTGTATGTAGACTCAGAGTCCCAGTTAGGTGTTCATTTTGTGATTTTCGGGTCTTTCCAAAAAATTTACTTTTCCTTCCCTCACCTCTAGATACTCCCACTTCTAATATACTCTTTATGAGCACGGTCTTAGACCCATTGATGTCATCTTCATCTTGAAATCAATTTATTTCTACCTTCATTGAGTCTGCTTTATCTTTTTTTCAACAAGAGTGGACAGCTTGCACATAATCAAGATGCTTACAGAGTGGAAGCGGTGACAAAGTTATGTAAATAACACGTCACACAGACATTGCACAGTTTTCAATCGTCGAACTTCCATTTAACGTAGAAAAGTTCGCTGATAGAACTAAACCTCTCTCCATTACCGCCTACCATGACAGTCTGCTTTAAATGTCCTCTGGACAGAACTAATTAGGCCTTCATTTGTTATTTTTATTATTATTGTCGTAATGTCCGTTGATCACTGTATATACGTGGAGTCGCGTGCCAAAAATAGTCAAGGCGACTCTAAGTATATAAATAGTGACCAACGGAAAACACGACACTAGTCAAAAACGTAACGAATGAAGTCCTAATTAATTATGCGCAGAGGTCTTATACATTCGTATGGGCATGAGTGTACGTGCTGGTTCGTGCATCTTGTATGACTAGACTGTTCATTGGTCGCTTTCAATATTCTTTGTGTCGTCACCCAATGAAAAAAAACGGAAACTAGTCAATTAGCCTCCTTTATCTAGGAAGCAACAAGATCTTTGACTATCTTGGAGAGAAACTTGAAAAGAGCCTGCAGGGCCAAATTCATTGGTACAACTACTCAAGCGACTCCCTCGTCAACAATAAAGACATGTGAACTTATCGATTGATCCTTCAAAATCGACGCTATTTGTCTTTTCTCCTGATTGTCATTGGCTGTTAACACAAAGCTATGTATCCGGGTAAACAACAAAGTAAAGTCATTAATGTAAATGTATATAGATCACTTTTGAAGAATGCTTCTCAATGTGTCCAGATGACTGAATAACTAAATAGATACTCCAATTAAGTAATATTCCCTTTAAGATTTTCAGAATCTGGTAACTCTCATATGACGGTACGTGGATAGACCAACAACGTTTTGGACTGTGATCCTTCATCATGTTCTGTCACTGGAATACAAACACATACACATTTATTTACAATCTGGAAAATCAGTGGTTGATCCTATTTCGTTTGCGCTCGTGCTAAAACTCATGCAGAAAAACAGGATGTAGTCTGGAGAAAGTTTTAAGCAAGAAAGGTAGGTAGAATGCTTTCAAATGTTGACTTCAATCCAGAAGGGTTATATCATGCCTCGTTGTTTTGGTTAAGGGAAAAGTACATCTTATTATGAGATACGGTCGTTTCATCAGCGAAAATTAGCCTACTTTGATTATAACAGAGCTTCGCGATTATTCAACACACAAAAATAGTACAGCTTGCGGTTCTAGTATGCCAGCCATTAACATTCACTATCATTCGATATCAAATACATTATCTCGTATCCATTGGTACAATGAATCTTTTATCAAGCTGGGATTATCTCCCATCATATATTTTATCATTGTCCCCCCCCCAAACTGAGACATAGATTATCTCCCATCATATATTTTATCATTGTCCCCCCCCCCCCAAACTGACACATAGATTATCTCGCATCATATATTTTATCATTGTCCCCCCAACTGACACATAGATTATCTCCAATCATATCTTCCTATTCCCATGCGTGCATACTAAGTGACAAAATTAATATTATTCAGAAAGTAAAAACAGGTGATGCGCGTAGGGGATGGGTGGAGCCATTAAAGAGAGCTAATATGGGGGTATGACTACGGAAACTAACCCTTATCTTTGTTCCCGGACACGCGGGCGTGGAGGAAAACGAACGGGTGGACCAAGTAGATAGCTCAACACCATAACAGATATGCATGCGTTAATATCGGGAATGCCCGAATTGGGAGTGAAGATGGGCGTGGCCCGTAGAGAACACCTGACATATTTTTAAAAGAGCAATGAGCCAATATAGAACCGTTATACCGTCAGCCGTTATACTCTGAGAGATTTACTGAAGCGGAGATCTGAGCACCTATGGACATGCCCGGTGTGCGAGGAGGAGGATCTACAACACAATACCTAATATATTCTATCAATGTTCCCCAACAGACACATACATTATCTCCCTTTTCTAGTGAGATTTGTGCCGCTTTCAACCGCAGACAATTGTCCAATTTGGATATATTGAAGCTTTACAGCCATTTAAAAAAATAGTGCAGGTTGCGGTTCTGGTAATCCAGTCACCATGAGTATCAGTGTTTCGTTCTTTATAGCTTATAAATTAACATCACGACATGACATGGACAGGTTACAGTCTAGCAGAGTGCCACCATGACAAGAGACGCAGATGTTAGAGGAAAATTGCAGCCAATCTTCGTTACAGAGACGGCACCGCATTAATGAAAATGAATGTGGTGGTAATAAAAATAGAAAATATGGCCGAGTAGTTGTGAAACTATTGATTAAACCAATATTCTTTCGCGATATTTCATAATTCTTTGTCTCAATGATAAAAATATATCCCTTGTTCTGTGTTATTACTCATTAAACATTTTTTAACTTACATTAACTATTATCTCCCTTATTTATATCCTCTTTCTTAATTTACGTATTTATCTTCTCTTTTGTGCATTATCTCCCATCATTTCTTATATAATTGTCCAACCAACTGAAATATACATTATCTCCCTTTGCTAACGGCTGGATATGCCACTGGAACAAGATACGATTCGAGTAGGGAGAAAAGTTGGATTGGAGATGGTAAAATTAATGAGGAATGTTGGATTGGAAATTCTGCGCGGCAATGAAAAAGGAAACCACTTTCCACAGTTGAGCAGAACTCAATGAATTAAAATGTCCACTAGTTGCAGACTTGTGAGTTATTCTTTCGGGTTGATCGCTCCCACCTTCTCAAATTCCTACTCTTTCCTTCTGTCGCCCGCTCCCCAACCACCTCTCCCTACGTTTCTAAATGTTCTCAATCTTAAGGGTTTTTTATTGGTGCCTTCTGAGACGAGGAAAAATTATGAATTCTGGTTGGGGACGATGAAAAGATGAATGAGGAGACAGTATGGAGATTTATTCTCATACAAATGTGTGTGTCATCACACGATAATCACTCAGTACATACAGACACACACAGACGAAATACATTCACAGACACATCACATTCACACATGGATACAACACATTCACACATGGATACAACACATTCACACATGGATGCAACACACTAACACAACCCAATTACACACTATAAACATCACAATCAAACACATACACATAAAACCCTAACACATAGCCATACCGCACACACATACACACACACACACAAGCACGGATATTCGTAGTCAAACACAAAACCGATAATACATACTATACGCACACAGACATAACACGCACACAGATACAACAAACACACAGACATAACACACACAGACACGCATGTGGTTTGCATCTGTGGGTCTCACCTATGGTCCACTAGACAAACCAACCATGAAACAGAAAACCTTAGTGGATGACATGCCGTTATATTAAGGTTATCTTCTTATAGACGCTTCATGGCACGTCATCTATGCAATTATGTTTTTATTTTGTTGTAGAAATGGGTTTCATGTTTACCTGAATATATATGTATGCACCCTCTGTGATTGGGAGGGAACCAGAGATGTACTGTGCAGCACTGGGGAGGAGGAAACTGACAGCGCTGTTTTTTCCTATGGCTGAAACCCATCATAGAGGCACAGTGACTCAGGACGTGACAATCTTTTTGACTTGAATATTTGGTTGCATGCCTGGAACAATAGAGAAGTTCGGCATAACCAGTAGTCAATTGGTGGGGGGGGGGGATGAGCACAGTGAACCCTGACTTTGCTACAGTGGCTAGGCGCAGTCATAGGTTGAAACCTACCTTCCTGGAGGTGTGATAGTTTTTTTCTGGCTCTGTCCGGGGTGGGCCGAAAATCCACAGACTTCCCAGCAATATAATCCCATTTAATGGCATTAGGTCAAAGTTTGACTAGTGTGGCATTAGGGCTCATGCCGAGCCCATGAATCGCTGGATCAGCAACCAACCAACACACACAGACATGACACACACAGACATGACACACACAGACATGACACACACAGACATGACACACACAGACATGACACTCACAGACATGACACACACAGACATGACACACACAGACATGACACACACAGACATGACACACACAGACATGACACACACAGACATGACACACACAGACATGACACTCACAGACATGACACACACAGACATGACACACACAGACATGACACACACAGACATGACACACACAGACATGACACTCACATCTAGACAATGGTGGAAGCAACGTCGCTTACTATATTACCAGCAATGTCAATGAGTACAGATTCCATATAAATATGTAGGTAGTTCAATTGTGTCCTTCGCCAACAGAACACCTACCCGCTGAATCAAAAGAAGCCTTCATTAAGTCATGTTTTCGATTATTCCCGTCGCTGGTTGGTCGACTTTGATAGGCGACATATATTATAATTATTGTGGTCAATAAAAATCACGGGAACAGTCAAAATGATCATCAAGAAGGCTGGATTCCCCTTTAGTCAATCGTTCGTTTATTTGCGATAGCCACGGTTCAACTATCACAAAATTAGTAGCATAATGTATTCAGAAAGTAGTCATCAACGCAGCATTTTATGGCTGTAGTGATTTTCTAGGAAGTATACATACATTCAGTAGTTTGCTATTGCTTTCTGGGCGGCCAGTGTGTACAATTGCCTGCGGTTGGATTAAGTGGATGAAGTAGCGGTTCAACTGGGGACCTGAAGAAAACTTCATGGACAACGTTATGACATTTCTCAAACACTGCAACATTGACCCAACATTAGAGAAACAACAGGTCTTGACCACCCAACTTTAGAAAAACACAAGACCACCCAACTTTAGAGAAACCACAGGTCTTGGCCACCCAACTATTGAGAGATTACAGGTCTTGACCACGAAACTTGGCATGTCCGGATTAGAGCAAGTATTACCAGCGAGTGCTATCCATCTATAGCGCATAAAAATGAATCCCTCTATACCGCATCCTACTAACTCCATCTATATCATATCCCATTAAATTCCAATATAACGTTTTTTATAACAAAGTTCCCTATATAACAACATTTTTAAAAATCCCCTACTACATTTTCTCTATATTGCTTGTACTGGATATAGCGAATTTATGTTATTACATACTTATTGCGGTCGGCTATGACCAAATAACGTGATTTGACTACATAAGTTTTGAAAAGAGTGACACGTTTCATTCAATTCTAAAAAGACAAAAATACGGTAGAAGTGGTCAGTCTGTAGGCATCTGAAAACACCTTTACACCTGTTTATACCTGCAACAGTTTTTTTTCATATCCTAGACTGAGGTCCTCGGACATCTTGAGGACTCACAAACACTATATAATACCTAGCACAAACACTATATAATACCTAGCACAAACACTATATAATACCTAGCACAAACACTATATAATACCTAGCACAAACACTATATAATACCTAGCACAAACACTATATAATATCTAGCACAAACACTATATAATACCTAGCACAAACACTATATAATACCTAGCACAAACACTATATAATACCTAGCACAAACACTATATAATACCTAGCACAAACACTATATAATACCTAGCACAAACACTATATAATACCTAGCACAGCCACTATATAATACCTAGCACAAACACTATATAATACCTAGCACAAACACTATATAATACCTAGCACAAAGACTATATAATACCTAGCACATACACTATATAATACCTAGCACAGACACTATATAATACCTAGCACAAACACTATATAATACCTAGCACAAACACTATATAATACCTAGCACAAACACTATATAATACCTAGCACAAACACTATATAATACCTAGCACATACACTATATAATACCTAGCACAAACACTATATAATACCTAGCACAAACACTATATAATACCTAGCACAAACACTATATAATACCTAGCACAAACACTATATAATACCTAGCACAAACACTATATAATACCTAGCACAAACACTATATAATACCTAGCACAAAGACTATATAATACCTAGCACAAACACTATATAATACCTAGCACAAACACTATATAATACCTAGCACAAAGACTATATAATACCTAGCACAAACACTATATAATACCTAGCACAAAGACTATATAATACCTAGCACAAACACTATATAATACCTAGCACAAACACTATATAATACCTAGCACAAACACTATATAATACCTAGCACAAACACTATATAATACCTAGCACAAACACTATATAATACCTAGCACAAACACTATATAATACCTAGCACAAACACTATATAATACCTAGCACAAAGACTATATAATACCTAGCACAAAGACTATATAATACCTAGCACAAACACTATATAATACCTAGCACAAACACTATATAATACCTAGCACAAAGACTATATAATACCTAGCACAAACACTATATAATACCTAGCACACATTTCATTCATGATCATCTCCGCTTGAGAAGGTAGATAACCGTCATTGTCATCATCAATATCATCATTATCAGCTTCATTATTTTTGTTATTACTATCTTCATTATCACCGTCATCATCGGTATAGGCAGCATTATTATCATCATCATTATCATCATTTACAATGTTATCGTAGTTATCATCACCATCATCATCACCATCATCATCATTATTTTATTATCTAAGTTTCAGTGTATGCCAAGTCATCCAATGAAGGAAAGATTCCAAAATCTAGCAATGGGGCGACTGAAAAGAAGCAGCTTTATCCATCAAGCTAAACGACTCCGTAGACAACTTACAGATCTACCTGAAGATGACAGCCCCTTAAGGTCTGTACCAGAATAAACCCCGTGGAGTGAAAGACATTGAATGCCAATATACATTCAGACCCATGTGAAAGGTATACTAAGCGAGGACGAACAGAACAGTGTGCAGCGAAGGACAGTCACCCTCAGTTTCCTGGATGAGGAATATCCACAAGATATATGGGTCAGAGTGTACACAGATGGGTCAGCACAGAATGCTGTTAAGTATGGAGGTGCAGGTGTATATATAGAATATCCACACAAGCCTAGAGATACCATCAGAACACCGACAGGAAAATTCTGCAATAATTATGATGCAGAAATCCAGGCAATTAGTGTGGCAGCTAAAGAAACTGCTGAACTCCAACTCTGACCTACAGCCTGTGGTATTCCTGACAGATGCAAGGTCAGTGCTTCAAGCTCTCCAGCCTGGAAAACTAACAGACTTGAAAACATTACTTAGCGAATTGTCTTACAAGTATAGGGTAACCATGCAGTGGATACCCTCTCACTGTGGAATACCAGGAAATGAAAAAGCAGACCAACTGGCTAAGGAAGGTGCTGCCGAAGACCAACCAGATATACCAATCACCTACCATCAGAAAAAAACAGATGATCAAGTCAATAAGAAAGCCACAAACACCAACACAAGATGACTATCACATTATGAACAGATCAGAACAAGTTATAATTCTACGCCTCGGAACAGGACACAACCGACTCAGTAATCACATGTATACAAAGTTCAAGATTGGCAACACGGCCATGTGTACATGAGGACAGGCAGCACAGAGTGCCAAACATATACTTCAAGAGTGTTCTGAGCATGAAACGCTGAGACAGACATATTGGCCAGTGGAAACAACACTGGAATCAAAGCTCTATGGGACACTGTATGAACTACAAAAGACAGTGAGTTTTATTCAGGAGACAGAATTACAGATATAGACATGTTTCAAGTGAACGAAAGAAGAAGAAGAAGAAATCATCATTAACATCATGATCATTATCACTGTCATTATTATCACCATCACCATCATCTTCTTCATCATCACCATCATCATCTTCTTCATCATCACCATCATCATCTTCTTCATCATCATCATCATCTTCTTCATCATCATCATCATCATCAATATCATCATCATCATCATCAATATCATCATCATCATCATCATCATCATCAATATCATCATCATCAATATCATCATCATCATCATCAATATCATCATCATCATCATCATCATCATCAATATCATCATCATCAATATCATCATCATCATCATCATCATCATCAACATCATCATCATCAATATCATCATCATCATCATCATCAATATCATCATCATCATCATCATCAACATCATCATCACCACCATCATCATCATCATCATCACCATCATCATCACCATCATCACCATCATCATCATCATCATCACCATTACCAGTATGACCAGTATCATCATCATCACCATTACCAGTATGACCAGTATCATCATCATCATCAATATCATCATCATCATCATCAATATCATCATCATCATCATCACCATCATCACCATCATCACCATCATCATCACCATCATCATCATCATTACCATTATCAGTATGACGAGTATCATCATCATTACCGTAATCATTATCATCATGACAAGCAACTATGCTATTCTTTACGTCCCTCTTTCACCCTGGCAAAACACGGAATCCAATCCCTTCAACTCTCCAGCATTGTAAGGCTATGACAACAAACTACCTTTATTTTCTTGAACACTCCATTAGATTCAGGCCATACATAAAAGCATATTCAGCTTAAAAGACCAAACACATTAAAAGGCATTCCTATTTCATAAACCTATTTTTTTATCCGATAAAAAAATAGTTAATTATATTGAATATTATCCAGAGAGTGTAATGGGCTTGATTGGAACCTGGAGATATTAATGTTGAGGCGGTGTGTCGAGTCCACTTGAATAATCTGAAGAGAAAGTTCTGTCTGGCGTGAAACGGAACTTTCTACGAGAATATATAGAGTTTTCTTCACCTGATTAATTCGAAAATTGACTAAGTAAACAAGGAGTGAGTTTATTTGTTGGAGTGAAAGACGGGAGGAGGGTAAAGGGATAGATCAGAATAAATAGGGATTTTGAAGGGCCGTGTTTGTTTATTTAGATCTACAGGAATTGTGAGCGATGAAGCGAGTGTTACCTATATATACTTGATATCTCTCTGGCGTAGTGGTTGAGTCGTACATTTTGTGTTAAGAGGTCGCGGGTTCGAATCCGGTACTCGTCTTGTTTATCGGGTTCAAGTTATTCAGGTCATTCATTGGTTATTATTGTCTACTTTCGACCTTGAACCCTGCGTGTTGTGACACATGTGCTTCAAGTATCTCAGTTGGACAAGACGCGTGTTGTGACACATGTGCTTCAAGTATCTCAGTTGGGACAAGACGCGTGTTGTGACACATTTTCTTCAAGTATCTGAGTTGGACAAGACGCGTGTTGTGACACATTTGCTTCAAGTATCTCAGTTGGACAAGACGCGTGTTGTGACACATGTGCTTCAAGTATCTCAGTTGGACAAGACGCGTGTTGTGACACATGTGCTTCAAGTATCTCAGTTGGACAAGACGCGTGTTGTGACACATGTGCTTCAAGTATCTCAGTTGGACAAGACGCGTGTTGTGACACATGTGCTTCAAGTATCTCAGTTGGACAAGACGCGTGGTGTGACACATGTGCTTCAAGTATCTCAGTTGGACAAGAAGCTCAGCTAAGTTGCCTTTTTATGACTAATATTAAACTCATGTACCTTGCCTGTACCAGCACTGTATCATCACTGTATCAGCACTATATCATCACTGTATCATCACTGTATCATCACTGTACCAGCACTGTATCATCACTGTATCATCACTGTATCATCACTGTATCATCACTGTATCATCACTGTATCATCACTGTATCATCACTGTATCATCACTGTATCATCACTGTATCATCACTGTACCATCACTGTATCATCACTGTATCATCACTGTACCAGCACTGTATCATCACTGTATCATCACTGTATCATCACTGTATCATCACTGTATCATCACTGTACCATCACTGTATCATCACTGTATCATCACTGTACCAGCACTGTATCATCACTGTATCATCACTGTATCATCACTGTATCATCACTGTATCATCACTGTATCATCACTGTACCATCACTGTATCATCACTGTATCATCACTGTACCAGCACTGTATCATCACTGTATCATCACTGTATCATCACTGTACCAGCACTGTATCATCACTGTATCATCACTGTATCATCACTGTATCATCACTGTATCATCACTGTACCAGCACTGTATCATCACTGTACCAGCACTGTATCATCACTGTATCATCACTGTACCATCGATGTATCATCACTATATTATCACTGTACCCAGGGCCGGTCTTAGACAATTGCAACCTATGCGGCCGCAGTGGGCCCCGCACTTCATAGGCCCATAAATTCATATTAGAATTTATTTTATTATCCTCTTCCCTACCCAGACTGGGCCCCGCGCAATCCGTTTCGCATTGGGCACCGCACTTGTTAGGGCCGGTCCTGACTGTACCATCACTGTACCAGCACTGTATCATCACTGTAGTTTCTTCTACTTCCTATGTGCCCCCATGATAGGCATCGGTACACTATATAATAGTTTCCTCCTATTGTTTGATTATATCTGTTCTGTGGCTTATTTACAAGAGTCGTGCCGTTTTGTTAAGAGGGACGGAGTATATATGGGGTAACCCGAGTACAGTGAAATCAAACCTCTACGTCTTTTAAGCTTTTAAGTCTTATGTGCAATGTGTTGTGTGCAATGTCTTATGTACAATGTCTTAGTGCAATGTCTTATGTGCAATTTTTGATGTGCAAGTGGTGTATGTAAAAATATGTTCCAACAATTTTGTTTTTTCACAGTTGCCAATGTGAGAAGTTAAAATTTGAGTAAATCCCCTCCCTTAACGAGTTTCCGCACAAAAAAAGGTCATCACTATTCTCATCAATAGGGGGGGGGGGGTTACACGAAGATGGCCGAATAAATATTTTGGTTAAACAGTCTCCTTACTGAAACGTATCTACAACTTGCACCGTGTTACTGCCTATCAAGCGCCCAAGCCCATCTTAAACCTCCGCTTCCCCCTATAAAATCGGAACTTGATTTTTAGTACTTGGAACGTGACTAAGATGCTGGTAAAAATGCCTAAGAAACGCTCCCCTTATCGATTCTTCACAAAAATGGTCAACAATTTGTTCAACTCGAAAGGATCTGATTCAGAAAACACGAAAATATGAAAACAAACGAATTACTTTTCTTAATGAACAACCCCCCCTCCCCCCCCCCGCCCCCTTTTCTTTGGGGAGATCGTATCTGCGATACTGTAAGGACCAAACGTGTCATTGCCCTGCAACCGATCATCGTTCAATCATGCCACGGCTAGCACCAAACGTGTCATTGCCCGACAACCGATCATTGTTCAATCATGCCACGGCTAGCACCAAACGTGTCATTGCCCGACAACCGATCATTGTTCAATCATGCCACGGCTAGCACCAAACGTGTCATTGCCCGACAACCGATCATTGTTCAATCATGCCACGGCTAGCACCAAACGTGTCATTGCCCGACAACCGATCATTGTTCAATCATGCCACGGCTAGCACCAAACGTGTCATTGCCCGACAACCGATCATTGTTCAATCATGCCACGGCTAGCACCAAACGTGTCATTGCCCGACAACCGATCATTGTTCAATCATGCCACGGCTAGCACCAAACGTGTCATTGCCCGACAACCGATCATTGTTCAATCATGCCACGGCTAGCACCAAACGTGTCATTGCCCGACAACCGATCATTGTTCAATCATGCCACGGCTAGCACCAAACGTGTCATTGCCCGACAACCGATCATCGTTCAATCATGCCACGGCTAGCACCAAACGTGTCATTGCCCGACAACCGATCATTGTTCAATCATGCCACGGCTAGCACCAAACGTGTCATTACCCGACAACCGATCATTGTTCAATCATGCCACGGCTAGCACCAAACGTGTCATTACCCGACAACCGATCATTGTTCAATCATGCCACGGCTAGCACCAAACGTGTCATTACCCGACAACCGATCATTGTTCAATCATGCCACGGCTAGCACCAAACGTGTCATTACCCGACAACCGATCATTGTTCAATCATGCCACGGCTAGCACCAAACGTGTCATTGCCCGACAACCGATCATTGTTCAATCATGCCACGGCTAGCACCAAACGTGTCATTGCCCGACAACCGATCATCGTTCAATCATGCCACGGCTAGCACCAAACGTGTCATTGCCCGACAACCGATCATTGTTCAATCATGCCACGGCTAGCACCAAACGTGTCATTACCCGACAACCGATCATTGTTCAATCATGCCACGGCTAGCACCAAACGTGTCATTACCCGACAACCGATCATTGTTCAATCATGCCACGGCTAGCACCAAACGTGTCATTACCCGACAACCGATCATTGTTCAATCATGCCACGGCTAGCACCAAACGTGTCATTACCCGACAACCGATCATTGTTCAATCATGCCACGGCTAGCACCAAACGTGTCATTACCCGACAACCGATCATTGTTCAATCATGCCACGGCTAGCACCAAACGTGTCATTACCCGACAACCGATCATTGTTCAATTTAGCCACTGCTAGCACCAAACGTGTCATTGCCCGACAACCTTTCTTCGTTCAATCATGCGACTACTTACATCAAACGTGTCATTGCCCGACAACCTTTCTTCGTTCAATCATGCGACTACTAACATCAAACGCGTCATTGCCCGACAACCTTTCTTCGTTCAATCATGCGACTACTAACATCAAACGTGTCATTGCCAGACAACCTTTCTTCGTTCAATCATGCGACTACTAACATCAAACGTGTCATTACCCGACAACCTATCTTCGTTCAATCATGCGACAACTAACAGCAAAAGCAAAGAAAACTATAGATATACGAGTTATCTCCACAATTATTGTGCAGTTTTTTAAAAAGAATTTCAAAGTACGAAAATATAAAACACATACGCCTCCATTGTCAATGTAATTTTAATTCTTCCAAACAGCAGACTCGCTCCATTTGCTGCGGGACTTGAGTAGAACACTTCAATTCTTACTTCCGTTACGTTTCACTATAAAAGCTTATGTTTGTTTTAACTAAATACTGAAAAGTTGGATCGTAAACGTACTAGAAATTGTTTCGCTTTATTTCTCCAGTTGTTAGTTTTTAACTATTTTCAGAGTTTTCGTTTCGCTTCTTGATTTTATAAATTTGCACTTAGGCAATAGTTGTTTTCGTTTAATGTTCTTGTTTTATTTCTGCATGACAGCACTAACTTCTTCAATAGATTTTGTCGTATTACTTGATCGAATGTTTTAGATGTGGTTCACATGTCACTGTCAGTGGTTCACGTGTCACTGTCAGTGGTTCACATGTCACTGTCAGTGGTTCACGTGTAACTGTCAGTGGTTCACATGTCACTGTCAGAAGCATGATTTCCTCTCGTCTCGTCACCAGCATCGGCCATCTCTATAACGAAGGTTGGCTGCAACGGGATTCCAACATCCCCTGTCTTTTGTCTTGGTGGTGCACTCTGTTTGACTGTAACCTGTCAATCTCGCGATGTTCCTTTCACATTTTGTTTCACATTTACCATAATTTGTGATTCCTTTAATTTTGTTTCACATTTACCATCATTTGTGATTCCTTTAATTCTGTTTCACATTTACCATCATTTGTGATTCCTTTAATTTTGTTTCACATTTACTATCATTTGTGATTCTCTTCAAAACTCTTCACATTGTTATACTGACATTCGTCCGTCGCAAGCGATAATGAAACGTTTCCGACATGCGTGGCATGGCAAGGAATCAACAACGACACTGATAAAATATACTGGAATTAGAGAATCGTATATATCATGGTCGTATAAGACAGCTGGCACGGTACTTAATGAAGATAGTCAGAGCTGGACATATGTGTGTGTGTTCTTTGACGTTCTTTCGGGCATCACGTTTTGACTTCCTTTCGGGCACCACGCTTTAAAGCCCTTAGGACATCTCGCTTTGACGCCCTTTCGGGCACCACTCTTTGACGCCCTTTCGGGCATGACGTTTTGCCTCTGAGATTTGATGTTCCACATTTGCTGGTGTTGCTGCTCCACATGTGGCGAATCCGAGAGATGAATTCCTAGAGTGTTATATCTCTTTATTGACACTTTGAGACAGTCGTTGTAGCGTCTAGTCTATCCATGTGCCAATCGTTTTCCATCATACGCCAGCCGCCAAACACTGTTCATTTAGTTCTTTATTTATCAAAAACTGTTCATTTAGTTATTAATTCACCAAAAACTGTTCATTTAGTTATCAGTTCATCAAAAACTGTTCATTTAGTTCTTCATTCACCAATAACGGTGTCTAATACTTCTTTACCAACTTTTAAACTGTGTACATTGTGGTTAATTTGTGTGGCTCGCCTTGCCTTGCTCCCTTTTTATCCAGCATGGCTGCGCTGTTAGTGCCATATTCGTTTGAATGGCCAAGAATCCATTGCATAACAATTTTGACTTAATGAGATGTAAGCAATTGTTTGTTATGCGTGTTTCATATAACGGACACGCTTTTATATTATAATTATAGATTTTTAGTTTTGTACGTTATTTGTTTGCATAATATGTTTTCTAATTGTGTACGTTATTTGTTTGCATAATATGTTTTCTAATTTTGTAAAATCTTCTTTTAGAATTTGTATTATAATCTTGTTCTTAAATATGAAAAAGACAAAAATAATGGCAACTGACAAAACTAAATCAAGACCCAAAATTAATATTGAGAAATGCAATTTGGAAGAAGTGACACATTTTGATTATTTAGGAACTAATATAAACAATGCGGGGGACTGCCCAGTTGAGATCAAGAGAAGAACGGCAATGGTGCAGGCAAAATTAAAACAGATAAAGAAACTATGGCAAGGTACTAACATAAGAACCAAATTGTGTTTACTACGAACATGTGTATTTCCTGTGGCGACATATGAATGTGAAGCATGGACACTAAATAAAACAGTGGCCAAGAGAATAACATTATTTGAATTAAAGTGTTATAGAAGAGTTTTGAGAATACCATGGACAGCGAAGAAAACAAACCAGGAGGTGTTACGAACAATGAACGTCCAGGAAGGCTGGCTTCTGAACACTATATTAAAGAAAAAGCTAGCTTTTTTCGGTCATACGACGGCATGGAGAGAGTGCTAATGGAGGGGATGATAGAAGGCAACAGGGGCAAAGGCCGACCAAGACGCCGTTGGACAAAAGACATTCAAGAATGCCTGCGCATGTCACTGGAAGATGCAGGGCAACTTGCTCAAGACCGCGGAGAATTCAAGAGATCCATAGGAAAGACTACGTTCTGGAAAGAATATGTCACTTGATGATGATTATAATCTTGAAATGTCTGTCTCATCCTCCATTTTTCTGTATTTCATTGTCTGTGTTTCGCTATTGAATAGAATGAGGGAAACTGATTGGAGTCAGCGGTTCTCAACCTATGAGTCGCGGCTTCTTTGGGGGTCGAACGACCTTTTCACATGATTCGCCTAAGACCATTGTAAAACACATATGAAGTAGCAAGCAGAATAATTTTATGGTTGGGGGTCACCACAACTGTATTAAAGGGTCGCGGTATTAGGATGGTTGAGAACCACTGGATTAGACGATGTGGGTGAAGAGAGAGGATTAGGAAGATATGGATAAGGAATAGAAAATAGAGCTTAAACGTAGGATTAAGGAGTAGAAGATTGAATTCAACACTCAGAATAAAAAGTAGAACATTAAGTAAAATACTCAGAATAAAGCGTAGAAGATTAAATGGCATACTCTGAATTTTAAAAAAAGCATTTCCTCCGAAGACGGATGTGTCGGGCCATTGGCGCAAATAAAACTGTGACACAACGCATTTCCATTCTCTGGACTAAATCCTGCTAGAAATCTAGTAGGACAATGGACCTGCTACAAGGGAGATCCAGCTGGAGTTTGAGAATGAACGCTGAAGAAGAAGAATAAAAAGCAGAAGATTGAGTTGAATATTCCGAATAAAGAATATAAAATAAAGAAGCTGTATCAGAGAAACTTGCAGAAATGTGGGAATGGTGAAGGAGTATTGGTAAAAACAGAATCAATATAACAATAATAAATATTTAGACAAGTGTGGAACAAAATGACAAAAAGAAACGAACACAAGAAATATAAAAGAAAATGCAAGAATTTAAAGAAGACAAGAATTGCAGGAAATAAATTTATGCAAGATTACAAGCAGTTTTAACAACATGAAAAAACAAGTTTAGAGAAAGTTATAATCTTCTTGAGAATCTTATTCGGATGGGTATTTTTTGTTGTTGCCCCGATAATCCTGAGGGGATTGGCCATATCTCCCAGATGGTAGACTCGCGGTGTATCCAAACTGCAGTGTTTCCACTAAATGTATCTTTCGTTCCTTGCAGATAGTCAAATCTCGCTATAACAACTTTGCCCGATGAAATATGTATGTAATAACAGAGACTCGCTATATACTATATTTCTAGCAGGACGCAGTCCAGAGAATGGAAATGTGTTGTGTCACCTTTTTATTTGCGCCAATGACCTGACACATCCGTCTTCGGAAGACTTTCATTCTAATGATACCTATTTTATCTAGTTAGCACTTTACTTAATAGACTAGTGTTGACATGGTCTGATACTTTCAATCCAATGTCCCGTGCTCTCGCTTGGTTAATTAGTGTGCGGTCCTATGTTCTTCTTCTTCAGCGTTCATTCTCAAACTCCTGCTGAATTCTCTTGTAGTGGACCATGGTCCTACTAGATTTCCAGCAGGATGTAGTCCAGAGATTGGAAATGCGTTGTGTCGCCGTTTTATTTGCGCCAATGGCCCGACACATCCGTCGTCGGAAGCAGTCCTATGTTCAAGTCCTCTAACCATAACTCTCCTTACTGTACCCTGTTCTCATGTGGTTAGTCATAACGAATACTAGTATTGAAGTCATCTATCCATGTCATTCCAGTATCCTGAGTTCTCCACAGGCTAGTCTGGATGTTTAACTCCCAACTAATCAATGGACTGGAAATATACCAATAATCCTGTAAAAGATGCATACATTGTATCGTGACATGTATCCGTATACCTTGTATCCGTGTATCCATGTTTCTGAATATCATGCAAACCCTGGCATGGAGATCAATGCAGATAAGAGTAACTTTATGGTTTACAAGAATACTAATTTAGTTTCAATTAATATCAATCTTAACAATCGAAGACTTGAGGAGGTTTCCCTGTTTACTTATCTGGGAACCAAGATCAGTGGTGATGTTGAATCTTCTTCTTCTTCAGCGTTGATTCTCAAACTCCCGCTGGAACTCCCTTGTAGTAGATGTCCAGCAGGATGTAGTCCAAAGAATGCAAATGCGTTGTGTCGCCGTTTTATTTGCGCCAATGGCCCGACACATCCGTCTTCGGTGGAATGTTGAATAAACAGCTGACGTTAAGAAAAGACTAACAGTAGCGATGGCCAACATGACATGATTAACCACAAATTGAAACCGCAGGATCACCCACCCGTGTTGAATATTAACTTATATAAATCTTTGGTCCGGTCAATATTTCTATAGGGCTGTGAGACTTGGACTTACTTTATCCACTGATAAATTCAGCTATCTGCCGTGTACTTTATCCACTGATAAATCCAGCTATCTGCCGTGTACTTTATCCACTGATAAATCCAGCTATCTGCCGTGTACTTTATCTACTGATAAATCCAGCTATCTGCCGTGTATGCAGAATCTATTTGTGCTCCCATTAACAGAATCCATTGAGTTACCATTTCATACACCAGCAAACGCGTCGAAGACCGATGTATCGGGCTATTGACGCAAATAAAACGGCGACACAACGCATTTTCATTCTCTGGACTACATCCTGCTGGAAATCTAGTACGATCATTGTTCTGCTACAAGGGAGATCTAGCGGGAGTTTGAGAATGAACGCTGAACAACAAGAAGAAATACACTTGTTATACATTAATTTATAATGTGGATAAATTATGTATCCTTTTTTTCTAGCGAACAAGACATCCATTTGTCCATCAAGTTATATGCACATTTATCCAGTGATCAAAATATCAATTTATTCTAGCAACTAAACCGGCACTTCTTCGGAGATCGGTTTATCCTGCAAAATATAATATCCGTTTATCTTGTAATGCAATATCCATTCATCGTGTACGCCATGTAACAATTTATCTTACAATCCATGTAACAATTTATCTTATAATCCATGTAACAATTTATCTTACAATCCATGTCACTATTTATCTTACAATCCATGTCACTATTTATCTTACAATCCATGTCACTATTTATCTTACAATCCATGTCACTATTTATCTTACAATCCATGTAACAATTTATCTTACAATCCATGTCACTATTTATCTTACAATCCATGTCACTATTTATCTTACAATCCATGTCACAATTTATCTTACAATCCATGTCACTATTTATCTTACAATCCATGTCACAATTTATCTTACAATCCATGTCACTATTTATCTTACAATCCATGTCACAATTTATCTTACAATCCATGTCACTATTTATCTTACAATCCATGTCACAATTTATCTTGTAATGCAATATCCATTCATCGTGTATTCCATGTAACAATTTATCTTATAATCCATGTAATAATTTATCTTGTAATCCATGCCACTATTTATCTTGTAATCCATGTCACTATTTATCTTACAATCCATGTCATTATTTATCTTGTAATCCATGTCACCATTTACCCCCCCCCCCCCCCGGGCTACACTTAAAATTTGCATGAGACGATCAAAGGAAAACTAAATTTAAAATTCCAAAAAACAAAATGAGTCTATGGGTATCCGTGTCCTTCTTATCGATCCCCTCTTCCACATGCCCTTGTCGATATCTAGTTCAGCCGGATAAACTAATTTTCAGGTAGTTTTCCTGCATTCTTAATGAGCACAACACGCATCTAATCACACTCTATGTAATCTGGTATTTCCTATCTGTTCTTTCCTCTCTCTCTCTCTCTCTCTCTCTCTCTCTCTCCCTCGTTTATACTTTAATTATTATTAATATTTCTTCCTTCTCTTCTATCTCCTCGTTGGATTCTTTTAAATCCTCCCTCCACGTTCACACTATTCATTTTTATCTTAATCTATTTCTCAATCGTTGACTCTTCATCCTCTCGCCTACTCTGATTTCCTCCCTCCTGCCATCTTTCTTACGTTGTGTTTATCCATCTTTGTTTAGATCTTTCGCTTCTTTACCATTTCATTCTATCTAGCTCTATCTATACGCTGTGTCCCTTGTTTGCCTTGCTGCGTCAGGGGTGGAAGAGTTTTCTGGAGATGGTCTTCTTGTGTGCTGTTTGTATGCTTGTTCCTGTGGCTTCTTTGATTTCTGTTATCCATCTTTTACATGGTCTGCCTCTGGTTTTATAACCGTTATGTCTATGTGTCATGGCCATCTGTGGCATGCTATCTGTCGGTAGTCTGGAAGCGTACCATTTCATTCACATGCTATATCACACTTACTCTACTCCCCTCCTATCTTAGTCTATGTTTCTATCATTCCTCTAATCTTCCCTCTCTCTACCACTCCACCTATCTACCTCTCTCTCTCTCTTTCTTCGGCTCTCTTATTATCTCGTTTAGTGTCGAATGCTTAATATTCCGAGTCGGTTATGTAGAACAGTAAAGTACAGAAAAGACGAAGTGGCAAAAAAAAGACATGGCAGGATAATTTCAAGGACTATCAAGTTTCCAAACATCATCAGAATAGCAGAGGAACGAGATGTCTGGAGATATTTCTGCATCATCTGTCTCATTGTGTCACCCATACGATCCTGACACCAATACTACCTGACACCCATACTACCCTGACACCCATACTACCCTGACACCCATACTACCCTGACACCCATACTACCCTGACACCCATACGTCCCTGATTATTCTATGCCTATGTGTGTCATTTCAATTGGATGCTTCCAACAAGTTAATCACTCGAAACCGTCGGCAGCGTAGAAGACCTTATAAACATAATTAATTATGACCACATTCGTTACGTTGTATTATTGTTGGACTTTCGGTTGGTCACTATTTATATATAGATTTGTCATCACTATGGATGGGTCCACAAATGTGCCACTGCTAGATGTGCGATCACTGTGGATTGGTCAGTAAATGTGCCAATGCTAGATGTGCCATCACTGTGGATTGGTCAGCAAATGTGCCACTGCTAGATATACCAATAATGGATGGGTCAGCAAATGTGTCAATGCTAGATGTGCCATCACTGTGGATTGGTCAGCAAATGTGCCACTGCTAGATATACAAATAATGGATGGGTCAGCAAATGTGTCAATGCTAGATGTGCCATCACTGTGGATTGGTCAGCAAATGTGCTAATGTTAGATGTGTCATCAATGGATGGGTCAGCAAATGTGCTAATGTTAGATGTGTCATCAATGGATTGGTCAGCAAATGTGCTAATGTTAGATGTGTCATCAATGGATGGGTCAGCAAATGTGCTAATGCTAGCTAGATGTGTTATCAATGGATGGGTCAGCAAATGTGCTAATGATAGCTAGATGTGTTATCAATGGATGGGTCAGCAAATGTGCTAATGCTAGCTAGATGTGTTATCAATGGATGGGTCAGCAAATGTGCTAATGCTAGCTAGATGTGTTATCAATGGATGGGTCAGCAAATGTGCTAATGTTAGATGTGTCATCAATGGATGGGTCAGAAAATGTGCTAATGCTAGTTAGATATGCCATAACTGTGGATGGGTCCACAATCTGAGAGAGAAATGATTGGATAATTGACCCAGAAATGTGTCCCGTACTTCTGCCAGGACGTGGTAATCATGGGATATTAGCTTATTGGATTACCTCCCTTCGTGGATTAAACGTGCATCCATAAACCTCCCTTAGACAACACAACATTTCAGACAAACGTACAGGAGCCATGGTGTCGCCTCAAGTTACACAACACAACATTTCAGACAAACGTACAGGAGCTATGGTGTCGCCTCAAGTTACACAACACAACATTTCAGACAAACGTACATGAGCCATGATGTCGCCTCAAGTTACACAACACAACATTTCAGACAAACGTACAGGAGCCATGGTTTCGCCTCAAGTTACACAACACAACATTTCAGACAAACGTACAGGAGACATGGTTTCGCCTCAAGTTACACAACACAACATTTCAGACAAACGTACAGGAGTCATGATTTCGCCTCAAGTTACACAACACAACATTTCAGACAAACGTACAGGAGCCATGATGTCGCCTCAAGTTACACAACACTACATTTCAGACAAACGTACAGGAGCCATGATGTCGCCTCAAGTTACACAACACAACATTTCAGACAAACGTACAGGAGCCATGATGTCGCCTCAAGTTACACAACACAACATTTCAGACAAACGTACAGGAGCCATGATGTCGCCTCAAGTTACACAACACTACATTTCAGACAAACGTATCCTTGACATATCCTTGCATATCTTGACTAACAGCATGTATCCTTGTATATCTTGACTGACACCATATATCCTTGTATATCTTGACTGACACCACATATCCTTGTATATCTTGACTGACACCATATATCCTTGTATATCTTGACTAACATCACATATCCTTGTATATCTTGACTGATACCATGTATCCTTGTATTGACTGACACCATATATCCTTGTATATCTTGACTGACACCGTATATCCTGGTATATCTTGACTGACACCATATATCCGTGTATATCTTGACTGACACCATATATCCTTGTATATCATCGTGATTTGGCCCAATGCTGTATCGCTTTTTTTAGACAAAAAATTAAGTTTCTCCATCTTTCTTCCTTAAAAGCCTGACCTCTGGCATCGTTTCTTGCATCTAATTACATTAAGTAAACGCAGTAATGTATTTTTTTCTCCTTTATAACAAGTATGGAACTCCGAAATGCCAAAATTGAGCAATTTTCTGTAATATTCGTTGTTTTATTTTTCTTAGCGTTTGTGTTAGAGTTCAGTGGGAACTGGCAAACAAAAATTATAGCCAGTTATTTGATATGCAAATTATTGTGAACCGTGAGTCATTGATCGCGGGGGAGACGGTCCCGAAAGGAGGCCACAGTTTCGATCTGTCCATTGCCCTGTCTCATCCCCACAGCAGCCATTCTTCACTTTTTTGGAATGTGAAATTTATGACCACTCGTTTCAATCTGCATAGAGGGAGACAAATAGGTGATGAAAACCAGTCTTTGGTTTTAAATTATCCCCCTTCTTCTTTAGTGGTCGGGTATTGTTTCTTATCTGATCTTACAATCCTGTGCCACATAAATGATAGTGTTCGTGTTCAAACACTCGTCTTTCGCTGCTCATTTTTGTTTCTGCGATGACCCGGAAATGTTTTCACTCTTATTTCCTAATCACAGAACTCTAAGATGTTTCTTATTTCCTAATCACAGAACTCTAAGATGTTTCTTATTTCCTAATCACAGAACTCTAAGATGTTTCTTATTTCATAATCACGCAACTGTAAAGTTGGTCAAAGGTTGGTCAAAATTTAGTGAAATGTTGGTCAAAGGTCGGTCACATATTGGTCATAGGTTGATCGAAGGTTGGTCAAAGGTTGGTCATAGGTTGGTCAAAGGTTGGTCATAGGCTGGTCAAAGGTTGGTCATAGGTTGGTCAACGGTCGGTCACATATTGGTCATATGTTGATCGAAGGTTGGTCAAAGGTTGGTCATAGGTTGGTCAAAGGTTGGTCAAAGGTTGGTCATAGGTTGGTCAAAGGTCAGTCACATATTGGTCATAGGTTGATCGAAGGTTGGTCAAAGGTTGGTCATAGGTTGGTCAAAGGCTGGTCATAGGTTGGTCAAAGGTCGGTCAAAGGTCGGTCACATATTGGTCATAGGTTGATCGAAGGTTGGTCATAGGTTGATCGAAGGTTGGTCATAGGTTGGTCATAGGATGGTCAAAGGTTGGTCAAAGGTCGGTCACATATTGGTCATAGGTTGATCGAAGGTTGGTCATAGGTTGGTCAAAGGTTGGTCATATGTTGGTCAAATGTTGGTCAAAGGTCGGTCACATATTGGTCATAGGTTGGTCAAATGTTGGTCGAAGGTTGGTCAAAGGTTGGTCATAGGTTGGTCAAAGGTTGGTTACAATGAATCTTCATCTCTGTCTGTTTCTCAACTTGCATAAAACGAATAGATAGAGAAAGTTTTCTTTAAATATTCGCTAACCAAGATTATATGAAGGAACGGGAGATGTAAAAAAGAAGCAATGAAGCAAAGGACGAAGAAAATAGAGAAGGAAATCAGAAATAAAAAAGAAATAAAGGATAAATGAGTTAAAGAAAAACAAAAAAATAAAGAAAATGAAAGGAACAGAAAGGAAGGAATATATTGAACGAAGACAAGTTTTGTTACAATTGATAATACATCTCCAATATTTGTTCACTGTGTTTTCTTAGTTTGCTGACAGTGTGACAATCACGTCACTTGCGCAGTAAACCCTCGATCAAATGAATTCTAACCTCTTTTCCAACTCAATAAATCCGGCTGCTCAGTTTTATCTGGGTAGACCAGTGAACATAATTAACCGGGCATTGAACACTAAATCTTGGTGACTTAAGCAGACTGCCATTACGTTTCTACGACTCTCGCAGGAACTACAAATGGGAGAGCACTTAAATACTTTAGCGCAGGTCCCCTATCAAATACAGCGGTAACCCTTACCGATATCTGAGCATGAAGGGAAATGCGATTTCACATTTCCTAGAATAAATGAATGATGTTCTTACATGGCTATGGGTGACATGTGAACAGCTTGAGTCTGAGTAAGAATAATTGTCGATTGGGCTAAAGGAGGGATTGCGAAGGGGATACAAATACAAGGAATATTTATACCATAAGGTAGATAACCTCAGTCAACCTACGTGAAAAGAAGGAAAGAAAAATAGAGGACAATAGCGAATGGATGACGGAGGAAGCAAAGATAGGACAGCATGACAGGGAAGAAGAGGGTGGGAGGAGAAGATAGTGGTAAGTAAGGAGGGAAAAAATCACAGAAAAAAAATAAAAAGTGAACATAGATAAGATATAATGCAAGTAACATTAGATAAATTTACAAATTTAAAATACTTATCTCTAAAATATCGGCTTCAAAAGAGGACGTGTTAAACCAAGAAAATGGCGTGTTAAACCAAGAAAATGGTGTGTTAAACCGAGAAGAGGGTGTGTTAAACCACGAAGAGGGCGTGTTAAACCAAGAAGAGAGCGTGTTAAATCAAGATACCAGATTTGCTTCCTTCGTCATTCATTCGCTACTTTCCTCTATTTTCCTTTCTTTCCTATCACAACTATGTTTGTCTCTATGTAAGATTTGTTCACTGTGGTCTTTTGTTTGTCCTGATGAAGATTTATTTAGTCGAAACGTCGTTTATCATTGTGTCTCGTTGTTAGGTTGTTTTATGACCTGTTTTGGTATCACATATATTTATTTTTGTTCATTTTGATATTTGCCCTGTGTTACCCCAGCCCTTATTTCCTGTTTAGGGTTGTTTCCCGACACTGGAACATTTATCCCCCTACGTGAAAGGGAGAAATTGTCATACACGTTATAATACGCTGAAATATTTGAAGATGAGTGAAAGATTCATCAATGGAAGATTCATCAATGAAAGATTCATCAATTAAAGATTCAATAATGAAAGATTCATCTTTAGATAATATTAAAGATTTTCTAGACCTACAGTCACAGATGGTAAATAAATTGAAAGAAAAGTTAGAAAAACAGTCGGGCTATACTGCTGTTGATGGAACCTTAACGTGTATAATGTTGTATATAATTTCTGTAAAACCAGACTGCACCATCTTACAATGAATGGGGTCTTTGTTACCTCTAATATTTTATAGTAGTGTGTCCTGATATAACCCAAATAGACTTTGTTGTCCGCTGGTTGAAAAGAGCGCGCCTCTCCAAAAGACAGGCAAGCTCATTAACCACCATCTGCACCATCCATAGAGTGAGTGGGACAAGTAAAGCCTGATATAACTCTGTAAGGATTGTTCAGAATGAAAAATATATAAACTGGATTATAGATAACAAACTAGAGAGATGGCCACAGCTAAAATCGTAACCTTCGATAACAGTTACCATGTTGTTCCGACGGGCCGACGTTGTGCTTGAACTAGTTACGGGCACGGCATGGGTGGGCGGAACAACAAAGAAACCTGTCGCAAGGTCCAGAGTTGTGCCCTGGTATCGACGTCTGTTTCGACGGCATTGGATTCGAGACACCATCGAGTCGGATGGCTGCCGGAGCAGAGGACGGAGCACTTATGGGAATGCCCCACGTACTGTGAGGTCAGTTTCTAATCAAGAATCAGCTAAAATCTTTTAATTCACTACAACGATTGGGATTCTATTCAAACTGAAAATCGTTTATTTTATTGCAATGATTATAAGTCTATTCAAGCCGAAAATCTTTTAATTTACTAAAATGATTATTGATGTATTCAAACTGAACACGGGAATCAAATTAAAATAGTTGGACAACAACATGGTAGAGATATTACGGAGGATGTGGTAACTGGATTACCAGAGGCACGACCTCTACTATATTTTGATGGACGAAAAGCTTTGATATGACAATATTGAACTAACGTCCGCGGTTGAAATGAACGTACACAACCATAAGAGCTACATTTTACTTTACCTAACAAAAAGTGACTTAATGGATAATTGCAAGGCGAGTGGGTGCCATCTGTGCGGACGTGGTTCAAATTCCGTTTGCTGTAGCATTATGGTGTTTCTTAATGGATAAGGCATCTGCCTCCTAGGGAAAGTTGATAAATCAGGTTGAAAGCCTTGTGCCTCACAAAAGACGACTTAATCCCGCACTTGACATACAAAAATATCAGGGGAAATGGTAGGGGTGGGGAGAATAAGCGTTACAGGGAGTAGGCGGGAATAATGTGAGACATAAATATTTGGAGAAGGCCTATGGGTTTAAGGCGGTAGACGAGATTTGAACCAGGACCTTTCAACTGAAAATAATTCCTACAGCTGACGGGAATTGAACAAGGTCTATTCTAGCAGCACTGAATCGCTTTGCAACACAAGTAAACAGGTTTTCCGTACTTGACCAACCACATCCACTAAATTACACCAATTGGTAACAATTATGAAATGGATTGATAAATATGAGATGGATTTATACATTTGAGATGTATTGATAAATATGAGATGATAAATAAATATGAGATGTATTGAAAAATATGAGATGTATTGAAAAATATGAGATGTATTAAGAGTGGCGTAGCGTGGGTCAATGGCCCCCGGGGCGGAATCATAATTTTCCGCCCTTGTGACATTAAAAAAATATGTTAGTGATTGTGAAAGACTGGACGAAAATAAATTTGCCGCCCTCCCGATGATGCCGCCCGGGGCAGTCCGCACCTCCGCCCCCCCCCCTTCGCTACGCCACTGTGTATTGATAAATATGAGATGCATTGATAAATCTGAGATGTATTGATGAAATACAGATATATTGCTAAATGTATTACATGTAGTGATAAATGTGGCATGTATTGATGAATATCAGATGTATTGATAAATGTGGCATGTATTGATGAATATCAGATGTATTGATAAATGTGGCATGTATTGATGGATATCAGATGTATTGATAAATGTGGCATGTATTGATGAATATCAGATGTATTGATAAATGTGGCATGTATTGATGAATATCAGATGTATTGATAAGTTTGTTAGATATATTGACGAATGTGAGTTAGTAAGTTTATTAGATTTATTGATGTATATGTGATATTAATTGATGTATGTGTGATATTAATTGATGTATGTGTGATATTAATTGATGTATGTGTGATATTAATTAATGTATATGTGATATTAATTGATGTATGTGGGGAATGCGTATTTATAGAATAATATATGAATTTATTGATGAATGTGCGGAGATGTCATGGCTATGGTAGCATTGTTGTAGTCACTCGGTCCGACTCTTAACGGAATTTCTTGAAGAACATGTGAATGTATTGATGAATGTGTGAGATGATAGGCCTATTCGATATGTTTGTCACCACATGGAATGTGTGCATCAATATATGTGGGGGGGGGGGGGGGGTTGTTGTTGGTAGGTGATTTGTTTGGGAGGTAAAACTTTCTGTCAAGTGTGATATTTGTTTTATATATTATCTATTTATGTTTTTTAGTTTGTATCTGTAGTGTTCATTTTTTTAAAACGAAAATGAAGTGGCAGATGTTGAGTGCAGTGTCAGATGACGCGGAAACGGTTAATCTGCGCAGGCGCAGTTGCAGCTCTATACTTTCTGATTATCCTAATGACAAGACGGTAATCAATATAACATTCCTCCAAATGTCAAATGTCAACATCTAAGCTGAAAAATTGTCAAATATATTTCAATTATATCCGTCGAATTGTTTCTAGCTTTCTGTCGAATTGTATTTCTCTGTTTCCTTGAATTGTTTCTCTACATTTCCCCGAAAACTTTCTATCCTCCATCAAATTGTCTTTTTATATTTCCCAGAATTGTCTTTCTATCCTTGAACTGTCCTTAGGCCTGTCCATAAATTATATCACAAATGTGTTGTCAATTTCTTACCCCCCCCCCCCTCGTTAACAAGTGTCAGGAATTCACGAACATCTTCCCAATTTAATTATGTCAAAAAAAATAATGCATCACCCCCTACCCCCCTCTCGCAAAAAATTGTTTCACACTAAAATTGAGGTGGGGGATCTACATGTTTTTATTTCTCAGATTTGTAGAAAAACATTTACAATTCAAATAATATTAATTGGACTGTAAAAATCATTATTGTTGACGTCTATTTTTGTCAATCTCTCCCCCTCCTTTTCACGAACTATCAAACTTTTTTTTATCTGCGTCCCTGCCTCCCCTACCTTCTCCAACTTTGTTCACCGAATGTATGATCCGCGACTCATACCTCTTTCCATCAAGTTATCTGTCTCTCAAATTATATTTCCATCAAATTATCTTTCCATCAAGTTATCTGTCTCTCAAATTATATTTCCATCAAATTATCTTTCCATCAAGTTATCTGTCTCTCAAATTATATTTCCATCAAATTATCTTTCCATCAAATAATCTTTCCATCAAATAATCTTTCCATCAAATAATCTTTCCATCAAAGAATCATAGTGGTAACGGGGCTGTACTGGTGACAAAGTTGAGAAGTACATATTTCTATGATTTCTAAATTCGCGTTGTATATCTCAAACGCTCTATTTCTGTTGTAATCTGCAATCGTATAAATGGATATTTTCAGAGAGATTCACAAAGAAATCCTGGACATAAAAAATCACGGATTAATCTGTGCAGGATTAGTCTGTGCAGGATTAGTCTGTGCAGGATTAGTCAGTGCAGGATTTTTCTACATTTTCTCAGAATAGCTGAGGATAGTGATGTTTGGAGAGTTTTTGTGATGTTTCCAACGTTCCAACCCACACTACCGTGACGGGTTATGGGTCTTCCAGCGTGGCATCAATACTAGCGTGACGGGTTATGGGTCTTCCAACGTGACATCAATACTACCGTGACGGGTTATGGGTCTTCCAGCATAGCATCAATACTACCGTGACGGGTTATGGGTCTCCCAGCGTGGCAACCATACTACCGTGACGTGTTATGGGTCTTCAATCGTGACACCAATACTACCGTGACGTGTTATGGGTCTTCAATCGTGACACCAATACTACCGTGACGGGTTATTGGTCTTCCAGGGTGACACCCATACTAACGTGACGGGTTATGGGTCTCCAAACGTGACACCCATAATAACGTGGCAGGTTATGGATCTTATTATTATTATTATTATTATTATTATTATTATTATTATTTCTGAGCACAAATTCATCCACGTCTATTCTCTGTTACTATATCTCCCTCTCTCAACCATTACCTAAATTTCTACCACTTTCTCTCTATCTGAATCTGTATATTTCTCTTCTATTTTCTACCTCTCATGCTGTCTGTCTCTGGCTTTTTCAATATTCTCACTTGATTCCTCACTCTTTCCCACTCTTCCACTCGTTCACTCTCACTCCACTACTCATTCACAATACTTCACTTTGATTCTGTCCTCATTCCTGTTTCTTGACTCTCACATAATCCTTCACTTTGACTCATATGCTCGCTCCGACTCATTTACTCTTTGACACCCTCACATTTTCTTTCTCTCTCTCTCTCTCTCTCTCTCTAACACGCTCACTTTCTCACATACTTCCTCCCACTCCAACTCACTCTCACTCATCCTCACTCACTCCATCCCAATCATTCTCTAACTCACACACATTTTATACACTCACTCACTTTCACAAACTCTCATTCACTCGCTCCTTTCTCAATGTCTCTCTCACTCACCCTCTCACATTGTCCATATGCCCACTCCCATTCACTCACCCTCTCATATACACTCACTCTTTCACTCCTTCAATCACTCACTATCAGCTAACTTTCTTGTACCTACTTCTCAATCACACATCTTACTCTCCCCTACACTCTCTAACCCACATTCTCACACACTCTCTCATCCACATCCTCACACACTCTCTCACTCTAAGAGTGTTTAAAATACAGATTCCAGAACACCAGGCGTTCAATGTTAACCAGGTCACGTGACAGGTCAACGAGAGGAGTACTTGTGAGAGGTCTGAGGACGAGAGGACAAGAGGTGAGACGCCAACGTCATTAGAGGGAGCTTAACACAGGGAGGGAAATGAGAGTGTAAGATGGAGAATATGATGGTCAAGGAAAGTGTGGGAGTGTGTTAGTGATAGAGATTGGAGGAGTGTAAGAGAAAATGGAGAGGTTGTAATAGAGAAAAGAGGGAGTGTATGAGAGAATAGAGGGAGTGTATGAGATAATAGAGGGAGTATATGAGAGAATAGAGTGAGTATATGAGAGAATAGAGGGAGTATATGAGAGAATAGAGGGAGTGTATGAGAGAATAGAGGGAGTGTATGAGAGAATAGAGGGAGTGTATGAGAGAATAGAGGGAGTATATGAGAGAATAGAGGGAGTGTATGAGATAATAGAGGGAGTGTATGAGATAATAGAGGGAGTATATGAGAGAATAGAGTGAGTATATGAGAGAATAGAGTGAGTATATGAGAGAATAGAGGGAGTATATGAGAGAATAGAGGGAGTGTATGAGAGAATAGAGGGAGTGTATGAGAGAATAGAGGGAGTATATGAGAGAATAGAGGGAGTGTATGAGATAATAGAGGGAGTGTATGAGATAATAGAGGGAGTATATGAGAGAATAGAGTGAGTATATGAGAGAATAGAGTGAGTATATGAGAGAATAGAGTGAGTGTATGAGAGAATAGAGTGAGTATATGAGAGAATAGAGGGAGTGTATGAGAGAATAGAGGGAGTATATGAGAGAATAGAGGGAGTCTATGAGAGAATAGAGGGAGTGTATGAGATAATAGAGGGAGTGTATGAGATAATAGAGGGAGTATATGAGAGAATAGAGTGAGTATATGAGAGAATAGAGTGAGTATATGAGAGAATAGAGTGAGTATATGAGAGAATAGAGTGAGTATATGAGAGAATAGAGGGAGTATATGAGAGAATAGAGGGAGTGTATGAGATAATAGAGGGAGTGTATGAGAGAATAGAGGGAGTGTATTGGAGAATAGAGGGAGTATAGGAGAGAATAGAGGGAGTATATGAGAGAGTAGAGTGAGTATATGAGAGAATAGAGGGTTTATGAGAGAATAGAGTGAGTATATGAGAGAATAGAGGGAGTATATGAGAGAATAGAGGGAGTATATGAGAGAATAGAGGGAGTATATGAGAGAATAGAGGGAGTATATGAGAGAATAGAGGGAGTATATGAGAGAATAGAGGGAGTATATCAGAGAATAGAGGGAGTATATGAGAAAATAGAGGGAGTATAGGATATATTATAGTGAGTATATGAGAGAATAGAGGGAGTATATGAGAGAATAGAGGGAGTATATGAGAGAATAGAGGGAGTATATGATATATTAGAGTGAGTGTATGAGAGAATAGTTTATAATAGAATATAGTGAGTGTAGAATAGAGAATAGTGAGTGTATGATAAACTAGAAGGAGGGTAGGAAAGAAAAGAGGGGAGTTATGAGGTAATAATGGGAGTGTAGAGTACCATATAGGGAGTGTATGCGGAAATAGAGGAAGTGGACGGGAGAATGTTAGTATTGTGTGTGTGAAAATGGTAGGATTTTCTGTAAGATTATACACATGCGAGCGCACGTGTATGTTTGTGTGAGTATGTACGTGCGTGCGCGCGTGTATGTTTGTGTGAGTATGTACGTGCGTGCGCGCGTGTATGTTTGTGTGAGTATGTACGTGCGTGCGCGCGTGTATGTCCGTACGTGCTCACGTTTATATATGTGTCAGTGTGTGCGTGCGCCGTACATGTATGTGTTTGCGTGGGTGTTTTGTTAAAATAAAACAATGAGTGACGGCGGTCGAAGGTTTGCGCGTGTGTATTTATGGGCCGATGTGGGTATGTGTGTGTGTATATGTGGGTTTGTGTTGGTATGTGTGTATGAATATGTGGGTTTGTGTGGGTATGTGTGTATGAATATGTGGGTTTGTGTGGGTATGTGTGTACGCATATGTTTGTTTGTGTGGTAATGTGTGTATGAATATGTGGGTTTGTGTGGGTATGTGTGTATGAATATGTGGGTTTGTGTGGGTATGTGTGTATGAATATGTGGGTTTATGTGGGTATGTGTGGGTATGTGTGTATGTATATATGGGTTTTTGTGGGTTTGTGTGTATGTATATGTGGGTTTGTGTGTATGTATATGTGGGTTTGTCTGGGTATGTGTGTATGTATATGTGGATTTTAATGTATTGGTGGGTATGTGTTGACGTGTGTGTGTGTGTGGTTACGTGTTGGGGGTGTCTGTAAGTTGGTTGGTGCGTGTGTATTTGAGAGTGTGGTCTATGTGTGTGCATTGGTGTGTATGTGTGGGTTTCTTTAATGTATGTGACAAACACGTTTGTTAGAAAGTAACAATGGGTGATGGTGTGTGTATACTTGTGTGTGTGTGTTTGTGACTGTATGCGTATGCGCGCACGTGTGTGTATTAGTGTGCGTGTGTACGCATGTGTATGTATTTGTGTATGTGCGTGCGTACGTGTGCGTGCGTATGTCGCGAGAACATGAGAAATGGCACAATGGGCGTTAAAAAATCTGTGTCGGATGGATAGCGGCAGATTTTCTAGTTGAAAAGTCAATATGTGATGAAATGAATGAATTGATGAATAACAGACAACAGCAAGGTACGCGAGCCCCGTATCAGGTAAAGACAGATCGATGAACATGAAAGGTGAGATAGAGAGCTACGTGGGTTCATGAAGAGGAGGAGAGAAAGATGGGCAGAGAAGATCGTTGGAGTAAAATGTAGTGATAAGTAAAAATGTTGGAAACATTAGAATAAAACTTTTTTAGTATTGATGAGAGAGACATAGGAAATAGATTAATAGTATAGATGAGGGAGACATAGGAAATAGATGTTAGTATTGTTAAGGTTGAAGTGAAACGAGCAAGGAATAACGAGAGAAAAGCTAGAGACATGCTGAGATATAGTGACTCTATTTCTCAAAATGCAGGAAAAAAAAGACAAAAAGTTATACGGGTAGGTGGACGTACATGGAGACAAATGTATACACAATTTCACAAATTAAAACAATGGGAGATTGCAGAATAACTGTGTTCCATGAGTTTAAGAACGAACGCAGAAGAAGAAAAAATATAAATGTGATAATAATGTGTAAACTAGTTAAGTAACAGTTTTTTCTTTGAGAAAATATATGATAAAGAAGTCGACGTTTCGATCAAACGATCTTTGTCAAGTTGGTGACACACAAACTCATAATTGTAACAATAATATATTTTTCTGGTATGTGTTTGTGTGTTCCCACCTTAATAAAGGCCTTTCGATCGAAATGTCGACTTCTTTTATCTTGTATTTGCTGCATGTAAAATTCTTATTTAATCCTTTTTGGAATTGTTTTTTATTACTGCATTTCTTTAATAAATATATAAATCACATAAAGGGCTAGACGTTATTTCATGAGAGTTGTTGTTGTATTAAAATTACGAGCTATTAGCTCTTACTTCCTATGTGCAATGGGGTGTTTTCTGCAGTGTTATTTCATACCAAGAAGACTAACTCTTTCCGCGGTGTACAATAATGGGAGAAACCGCCGAAGACGGATGTGTGGGGCCATTGGCGCAAATAAAACGGAGACCCAACGCATTTCCGTTATATGGACTACACCCTGCTGGAAATCTAGTAGGACAATTGTCCTGCTACAAGAGATATCCAGCGGGAATTTGAGAATGAACTCAGAAGAAGAAGAATTAGATGGGAGAAAGACTCCTAATCAGACGGATAAAGTTCCTGAGAAAGAGAAACAGAGAACAGCAGCGGGGGAACTGTGTGGAGGAACATAGTAAATTATATGTACACTCCACCTCAATGACTAAGAGAAGAGTGATGGGAACAGAGAGTGAGACAGGATAATTGAAAATGAGGCAAAATTACAAAGAGATAGGTGGCACTTTGAAGAATGGAATTGTGGTACTGCAAGGAAGTGAGAGACGATCGTTAGATGTATAAATCTCCTACAGAGAATCTAATGACTATGTGTCACCCAAGTGTACAGTTCCGTCTCTGGTCCCAATGTCCCACGTCCCATCTTCAGTGTCCCAGAAATAATGAGGCTGAAAAGCGCGAGTCGTAATGAGGTCAAGCTACAACCAACTCGACAGAAATGAGACGATCACGGAAGAGAACAGACCTTTTATGGGGAAAAAAGAGGGGGGGGGGGACAAAATGAATGGGGAAAAAAAATCGAATGTTACAACTCAGGGACAAAACTTTAATACTTGTCCATGTCTAATCCTAGTTATTCTGTCTTTGGCTCCTCATTTTCGTCTTCGGGTTTAATTTCTTCTCCTCATCTGGGCTTCCAGTTTTTATTTTATCTCTAATGTCCCTCCTGTGGATAAATGTCCCTCCTGTGGGCAAATGTCCCTCCTGTGGAAAAATGTCCCTCCTCTGGACAAATGTCCCTCCTGTGGGCAAATGTCCCTTCTGTGGGCAAATGTACCTCCTGTAGACAAATGTCACTCCTGTGCGCAAATGTCACTCCTGTGCACAAATGTCCCTCCTGTGCACAAATATCCCTCCTGTGGGCAAATGTCCCCCCTGTGGACAAATGTCCCTCCTCTGGACAAATGTCACTCCTGTGGACAAATGTCACTCCTGTGGACAAATGTCCCTCCTGTGGACAAATGTCCCTCCTCTAGACAAATGTCACTCCTGTGGACAAATGTCCCTCCTGTGGGCAAATGTCCCTCCTGTGGACAAATGTCCCTCCTCTGGACAAATGTCACTCATGTGGACAAATGTCCTTCCTGTGGGCAAATGTCCCTCCTGTGGACAATGTCCCTCCTGTGTACAAATGTCACTCCTGTGGACAAATGTCCCTCCTCTGGACCAATGTCACTCCTGTGGACAAATGCCCCTCCTGTGGGCATATTCTTTTTCTTCTCGATATATTACGTTTCATATCTCTCACACATGGGGTCTCTGCTTCTTCTTCTGTATTTACTCTTCTTTCTCTCATCTTCTAGTCGTGCCTTGCCTACCTCGTTTTTCTTAATAATTGGTCCTACCAACTAGACAAACACAATTTCTCATTTTCACTGTTGGGAGTGATCCGCGATTTCCATTGGTTATTCTGCGCATACTCTGTATCGCCAGCCAATGAGAAGACAGATAAGATAAAATAAGCGTCGCTGTGTGTAACCGTTTCCCAGGACCTAGTTGTGAAAAGATTCGTCTTTGGGTAGCTATTCTAACTTGGGAAGTTTTGTCTCTATTTCCTGGCACATCAAACAGTGTATCTGGCTGGGTTTTTTTTTAATGCAACTGGATTTGTTTTAAAGTTCACCTTATATGATTCTTAATCAGAAAGTGACATCGTAGTACACCTTACATTCCCACAAGTGCTCTACTCTTTTCACCAGCCATCCAAAATTATACATATTCCAAGTACCAATCAGATATTCATTATGAAATCTTTGGATTTGTCCATAAAAGACACCCTTTCTCCAGTATATGCGTATGAATTGGGTCTCTCGTGAATATGAGGTTTGCGTAATAGACAGAACCCTAAACACGGGGGATGTGATATAAACCGTTGGGTCTAAACTTGAATTCTCCATTAGGTAAGAAACAAATAGCTTATTTGTTGCAAAACTCTGTTCCCCCTTTTTTTTTAATAAATACACGGAAATATTGAAATTTTCCACAAAACCACAATCTTCTCCAACATGGCCACCTTGTGACAACCGTGACCTCGACTTCTAGTTGAAGGGGAAAAGAATAGAGTCACTGTCTTATTTCTATGCATGTCATAGAAGGTGACTAAGGAAATTGGCAAATGTACTGACAATCTGTGACATGTGATGTCATTGACACCGCATATCTTGCCTGGATTTCTTAATTTTTGTCATATGTCAAATGTCAAATGTCCCCAATTCATGATAGAGTTCCAGACCAGCAAACATTGTACATTTGGCCTTTTTTAGCAGACTCCTATGTGGCATCGAATGCTAGGTCTACCATCACTGTGGCAGACTCCTATGTGGCATCGAATGCTAGGTCTACCATCACTGTGGCAGACTCCTATGTGGCATGGAATGCTAGGTCTACCATCACTGTGGCAGACTCCTATGTGGCATCGAATGCTAGGTCTACCATCACTGTGGCAGACTCCTATGTGGCATCGAATGCTAGGTCTACCATCACTGTGGCAGACTCCTATGTGGCATCGAATGCTAGGTCTACCATCACTGTGGCAGACTCCTATGTGGAATCGAATGCAAGGTCTACCATCACTGTGGCAGACTCCTATGTGGCATCGAATGCTAGGTCTACCATCACTGTGGCAGACTCCTATGTGGCATGGAATGCTAGGTCTACCATCACTGTGGCAGACTCCTATGTGGCATCGAATGCTAGGTCTACCATCACTGTGGCAGACTCCTATGTGGAATGCTAGGTCTACCATCACTGTGGCAGACTCCTATGTGGCATGGAATGCTAGGCTACCATCACTGTGACAGACTCCTATGTGGCATGGAATGCTTGATCTACCATCACTGTGACAGACTCCTATGTGGCATCGAATGCTTGATCTACCATCACTGTGACAGACTCCTATGTGGCATCGAATGCTAGGTCTACCATCACTGTGACAGACTCCTATGTGGCATCGAATGCTAGGTCTACCATCACTGTGGCAGACTCCTATGTGGCATCGAATGCTAGGTCTACCATCACTGTGACAGACTCCTATGTGGCATCGAATGCTAGGTCTACCATCACTGTGGCAGACTCCTATGTGGCATCGAATGCTAGTTCTACCATCACTACAGATGGGAAAAATAGACCTGATGAACGAATGATGAACTGGTTGACCAAGACGCATATGTTGTACTCCTGACAGGACCTAATGATCCTGGGATACTGGTCCACTAGAATGTGTACCTTCAGGGGCTTATTGCACCATCATCATCATGTGTTAAGATATGCCTGTTCAAAGCTAGAGGAATTATTGCATCATCATCATGTGTTAAGATCTGTCTGTTCACAGCTAGAGGAATTATTGCATCATCACCATCAACCTAGAATCAAATTACAATAGGCTGTTTAGGTTGAAGATATTACATTTGGAATCTCTTCCTCTATGCAAAATTGTATCTATGGACTGTTTATATCTTTCTTCTCTTCAACAAATACTCGTTATTGTCTGAAAATAACTTACGAGTAGTCATATTTGTCCTGAAAAAAAAGTATTTGGAAATCTATTTTTTATCATATTTTATATGGAATCTATATTTTAAATATATTTTTTAAACATCAATGGAGCGAATTCAAATCGAACGGAAAAAAAATCAGAGTTGAGACTCATCAGAACTATATTACAGATGTTATTAGAAAACGCCGTTGGTCCTACATCGGACATGTCCTAACGCTCAGAAAATAACAGAATACACCACAAATCTATTGCATGGATACCAGCAGGCAGAAAAGCCAGGGCTAGACCAAAAGAAACACTCAGAAGAACACTACTTAGAGAAATTAAAACAAACAATATTCATACTATTCAATAACTGCACAGAATAGCTTTGAACAGACAGAATTGGAGAGATTTGATCTCTGCCCTATGTGCTAACTTAATGGTTAAATGAAAATGAATTTTTAGCTTAGATCAGAAAATCCTATATTTCGGCGTCCATAAAAAAAAATTGTGAATACCGTTTTGGTTAACGAATCAGAAAATCATCACTTTTCATCAAATGATATTGAAGGATGATTAATATGTAAAATATCAAATAATCATCCATTTATGCAAGATTGAGGAAACCTTACCTTAAGTGAACTCTCTTTTAGAAATCGAATCTGCTTATATGGTTATTGAATATCGATACGACGGAAGTAGTCTGAATGGTTAAGCCCACGTAAAGAAATATTGATATGCAGAGTTGCCAATATTTCAAATATGGAAGAATGGACAATAGGTCGCAAGGCACGCCCATTCATGTCATGGAACCTTTTTTCCCAATAATTTCCAGTGGAATATTGAGGTGAAATAAGTACAACGAGCGCTTTTGTGCTGTCAATCAGATAGCACGCTAGGTTGGTAAACAAAAGGGTATGGGATCATTTCTTTATTAGGTAAATTGCAGTTGATCAACATAAATATTGTTTTCTGATCTCTTTGAAAGATAGATCCTAAGATTTTCTTTAAATTGTGCTTTGAGAATAACATATGGTTTATTGTATCTTTAACAACGCCGTTTTAGGTACATTTGTAACATCAGATGGAAGATGCATTAACGAAATTAAATGTAGAGAGATATAGGAATACCAAGAGAGAAGATGCTTGACAATCTGACATTGTGGCATGGGTAAACATCATATCGGAAATGATTGACAGCTCACGAAATGTAAAGATGTGGAAAGACATACTGACCAGCGCCAAACGGCATGGAACTTAAGAAGAAAGGATTGATAGTACATGAAATAGAAGAAGCTGTGTACAACCACGATTACCACTACCACACAGCATGGACCACAAAACAAAATGGCTGTCAACACACGAAATAGAAGTCTGTGGAAAGACTTGATATCCAACGCCACACGGCATGGACTTTATAAAGATGACGCAGGGAAGTAAACAACGACTTTGGTAAGGAAAGTATTTTTCCCTAACAAAAGAATAATCACTCTGTTTCTTATGGAAATTTGTATGACATTTGTTTTAAGTCGCAACTAAGTCGACACATCATCCTTGGAGCGACAAGTGAAGCTCCCAGCCCTAAGATTAACGGCAAGTGTTGGTACTATGAACCATCATTCAACTGGAGAAAGACAATACACAACTGAGGCTCCTACGGTTAACGGCAAGTGTTGATACTATGAACCATCCATTACTTTGGGGATAGATAATAGACATTTGTTTAAATTCCTCCATCTGCGTTCGACCTCAACCCCCTGCTGGTTATCATATCACCTGCTGGTTATCATGCCACCTTCTGGTTATCATGATGTAGCTGAAAGAACGGGATTTGTTGTATCAGTGTTTACAGCTTAGCTATGATTTTGACGTTTTTCAGACTCACACATCCGACTTCAGAATGAATTTTTGGTAACTTCGGCCTATTTGGGGTGGTGGGAGAGAGAACAGTCGAACCTCTATCTATCTATCTATTTGCTCAAACCCTTTATTGCCTTTCGACGTCAGGGGTAGAAGAGTTTTCTGGAGACTGCCCTCTTGTGTGCTGAGTATATTATGGAATTTGTCGCCTCTTTTATTTCAGTGGTCCATCGTTTTTGTGGTCGGCCTCTAGGTCTGCCTTCGCTGTATCTGTGTAGCACAGCTTGCCTTGGTATGCTCTTTGATAGTAATCTGCTGATGTGTGCAAACCATTTGATCTGTTGTCTCTTGATGTATTCTAAGATTGTGGTGGTGTCGGTTTTTTGTCGGATGTCCTCATTCTTAACCCTATCTCTTCACGGTATTCCTAGGATTCTGCGTAAGCACGCCATTTCAGCTGTCACAAGCTTACGTTTTTCTTGCGCTGTCGTTGTCCATGTTTGGCATTGGTAGCACGGCGTTGGTATAATAATCGTTTTGAATAGTGTTATTTTGGTGTTTAAATCTACGTATTTGTTTCTGAAGAATGGTGTCATTGTCGAGCCCCCATCCTTCTTAATCGCCTCTTAAACCACACATTGTAGATTTAAATTAATGATACTGGAGTGTATATATTATATGATATCTCAACAAATCAGCAAGCTGCCTCAACCGTAGATGATTGTTACAGTTTGGGTGCGGGTGGTGATATTAATATAAGGTAATATTACGTGAAACGTAACAACAATAGTATTTACGTAGAACACAAGTTTTAGAAAGTTCCACTTGAACACGACGGATTATCACTAAAACTAAGTGGTTATGAAGTGTCCGTCGATAAGGGATTAAATGATAGTCCGTCGTGTTCAAGTAAAACATTCTAAAACTTGTGTTCTACGTAAGTACTATGGTGATATTAATACAACCAAGTTCAATATGTGTATTTGCATATAGCAGGAATGTTTAAACGGTGCTCTATCGTTGAAAGTTTCGTGACAAATCTATCGGAAGTGATTCAGCAAGATTCGTCAATAATCTATCACTTAATACATTCAAATTAACTTTGACCTTTCACTTTAACAATAAACACTTGAATAATTTTAACGCAAGAGTGCGTTAATTTTCCTTTTGCGCTGAATTTAGCGCATAGGGCAGAGGTCAGATCTCTCCAATTCTGTCTGTTCAAAGCTATTCTGTGCAGTTCTTGAATAGTATGATAATTGGTTGTTTTACTTTCTCTAAGTATTGTTCTTCTGAGTGTTTCTTTTGGTCTACCCCTTGCTCTTTTGCCTGTATGTATCCATTCAAGAGATTGGTGGTGTATTCTGTTGGTGTCTGCGCGTAGGACATGCCCGATGTAGGACTAACGGCGTTTTCTGATAACATCTGTGATGAAATTTTGATGTGTCTCTTCTCTGATTTTATCATTCAATTTGAATTCACTCCAATGGGTGTTAGTTATCCTACGAAGACATTTGTTCTCGAAACTCAGTCATTTCTTTTCTGAAGATAAAGAACTTTTCCAGCTCTCACATCCATATGGTAGCACCGGAATAACGCAGGAATTAAATAAGCGCATTTTCGTGCGTATGCTGATTGACTTTGACTTCCAGATATTAGACAGTCTGTTAAATGCACTTGATGCTAGGGCAATGCGAGTTGTAATTTATGGCATGACATCACCGTCGAGTGTTAATTTGCTTCCTAGATAGGAGAATGTCTGTACTTTTTCAAGTTGTTGTCCATTTAAAGTAATTTCGTTAGGTGAATTGGTGAAGTCCATAATTTTTGTTTTTGCTGAATTGATTTGGAGACCTATTTGTGCTGCAATGAGTTTTAGTCTATCAGTTTTTGTTTGTGCATCTTGATGGTTTTCACTCAATAGTGCAAGATCATCGGCAAAATCCAGGTCTTCTAATGTTGTTTTATTTATCCATTTGATTCCTAAATTTGTGTTGGATGTGCTTTTTCTCATAGCCCAGTCAATTGCAATATTGAATAGTACTGGTGACATAGGGCAGCCTTGTTTAACACCAGTAATCACAGGGAACCATTCTGAATTGCCTTTTTAAGAGTGCGTTACCCTGTTGTAATTCCTTTATGGTTAGGTCTACCAATGTTATGTTATCCCACATGGGGCACCTAATGTGTGGGAAGAGAGAAAACCTCAGGGTACATTTAACCCTAGAGGGAATAAAGTTTGTCAGCATCTAGAGCTGTCAGCTAACGTATTTTATCGACTAATGAAAGTTGCGCATTGCGCTAGAATAGTTGCATCAATATAATGGATATGTATATAGCGCGGTAGCCTAGTGGATAGTGAGCTTGCTTGCTATCATCTGGTTACAGCTTGCCAGGTTCGAAACCACGTCCGGACATAAAAGAAGTCCGGGTTGTGATTTCTCACTTGACACGACCACTCCTCCAGTCGACTCAGCTGTAAATGAGTACCTGACGCATGAGTTAGGGAAGGTAAAAAACAGCAAGGAAGGGAACTGGCCACCCCACCTAATAGTTGCTGCGGCTTAGTACATGAAGAGTTATCTTCATCCCCGACGGCAGATGCCATGGGACCTACCTTAAAATATAGATATAAATTGGATATGTTAATGGATATATTTATGGATATATTCTGTAAATATATCCATATATTGCACTTTCTATTATTTCTCCAACAATATTTATTGTAAAAGATATCAGTGTTAGAGCACGGAAACTGTAGCACCCTCTAGAGTCACGGAAATGTGTTGTTTTTTTAAAAGATATCTTGTATGTTATAATATTTGATAAGTTCTATTGTTTGTCGTGACGACTTGGCGATTTGTCTGCTAACTGTTGCCGCGGACCTACGGGACTAAGTGGTTAATCGATTAGCCACGAAAATGGTGTGCCTCGCCATAAGAGATACGCTTACTTAACCAGAAAGGTTGTGACGCCACTGGTTATTGCTTCTAGAGCCTACATCAAACGCTATCGCTGTCTGTGATTGCTTTTGTAGCCTCAACAAACTCTACCGCTGTCTTTAAGGGATAAATCTCAATACGTTTTTTTCACCTGTCATGCTTCCACATCTTTGATTCCTCCATTACCTATCTGCTATTGTCCTCCTCTCCTCCTTATTAAAACCCTATTTGTCTCCATGTAAGATTTGTTTTATTGTGGTCGTTTGTTTGTCCTGATGAAGGCTTTGTAGTCGAAACGTCGTCTGTCTCTGTATCTCGTTGTTAGGTTGTTTTATGTTTTATTTTGGTAACACATCTACCTATTTCTGTATATCTTGACATATCGCTGTCTTTAGTTGTTTCCCATGACATGCAAGAGAAGTCACAGTATCGTTGTCTTTTGTTTCCCGTTCAGGAAAAGTCGACTAAGAAAGTTATCGTTTCTGACCCTAAGGTCACACGTTCACTGGAAGCGACTACGTGTGACTAAGAGAACACGCTACTACTAACGTACCTGTGCGACTCAATCAAATGCACAATTTTCTACGAAACTGCGTCTTTATTGCAAGCGATTTTGAGCGGCCATTTTTGTGTGATTGCATAGGATGAGATTCTGTATCACTATTTGTATATGCATCAATCACGAGTTTCAAGTCCATCAGCACATGATGTTGTTGTCACGGAAAGACAATTTCAGTAGACCCGAAGCTTTAGTCAAAGCTACGAAACGGACAAAAACAGTGTATGTGTATCAATGAATAGATAAGAATCTATGGTATTTTTGATCATCCCGTTTCTGTGTGTTGTCCTAAAAACGCGAGTGCGTGAAGTGAAGCTAGGACCGACAGAATTGCATGAAAATAAACATTTACAGTTATGGTTCTGAAAATGTATAACTCTAACCACACTGCGGCTGCTTAGCAACCTCTTGTTGTGTCAGAACACGGCACATTTATTGATGACATGTCTGTATTAAGATTTAAGTAATTTCAAATAAATCGTAGGAAGACTAGAACTGGACACTTATCGGACATAGGAAGAAACTTTAGGAAGACTAGAACTGGTCACTTATCGGACATAGGAAGCTACTTTAGGAAGACTAGAACTGGCCACTTATCGGACATAGGAAGCTACTTTAGGAAGACTAGAACTGGCCACTTATCGGACATAGGAAGAAACTTTAGGAAGACTAGAACTGGCCACTTATCGGACATAGGAAGCTACTTTAGGAAGAATAGAACTGGCCACTTATCGGACATAGGAAGCTACTTTAGGAAGAATAGAACTGGCCACTTATCGGACATAGGAAGCTACTTTAGGAAGACTAGAACTGGCCACTTATCGAACATAGGAAGAAACTTTAGGAAGACTAGAACTGGACACTTATCAGACATAGGAAGCTACTTTAGGAAGACTAGAACTGGACACTTATCGGACATAGGAAGCTACTTTAATTTAACCACAATAGAATGATAATTTCACAATATACTCTTTTTCATCTGCTGTGACTAAGCGACTATGAGAAGTTACACATAACCACATCTGCTGTGGAATACTGAGCGACTATGAGAAGTTATAGTCCAGAGTGTTACTAGATTGGTTAACCGATAGATATCACTAGTCAATAGTCTGCTTCAGAAAGAACAAAATCTGATGTCTTAGTCTCTTGGTTCTTAAACTGGGATATGCGGTACTCTGTGTCTCGGGTGTCCCTTCAGAGGTTCCAATACTTGAAGGAATAATGTGAGCTTTGACATTTGCAATAAAATATACTAAATAGTCCAGCTCCGTGGCGGCGAGCGCGTCTGTGAACGTCAAGGTACCGGGTTCAAATCCAGCTACAGGCAATAGTGTTTCCAGACACTTCCGAAAGCATTAGCAAGCAGATGAACGAAGTATTGCCTAGAAAATAACTACAGTCAAAACATTCTAGGTTTCTGGGTACATCCTGAGTAGGATATGCTACCAATTTGTGTATACGCTGACGCAGTGATACTCAAATATATCATCATCAGGTGGTATATCCTGAACAGTATGTAGCAGTCATCACAACTTTTCTAAACTTCTGTTGATCTTGAGCCAGTCTTCCTGTTTCAGTCACCGGCTATATACTCAAATACAATCGAAAACAAATATAAAATGGGGCAGAAGATTGATTTGGTTTTCCCCAAATCTACTCCACATTTCTCAGAAGAACAGTTCGCTCCTGTATTGCCGGTGCCCGAAAGGGAGCAATGAATAGTAATTACTGTTTTACTTTCTATGCATGTCGTAAGAGGCGACTAATGATGTTTAAGGTAGATCTGGATGTCACATTCCATAAAGGGTCAAAGCGAACTAAAAACGATGCAGAAATCACATCTATCAGGTAGAAAGATGCAGATATCGCAGCAAATTTGTAAACCAATGACACTGTGCAATTCGTTCTGTAGCTACATCCTGCTAACCAGCAGGAGTTAGAGAACGAACGCAGAAGAAGAAGAACAGTAAATCTCATAAGAGTATTCCTAATAGCACGTATCTACGCATTTGTCAGTTATAATACTCGGTGATATCGGAAATAATGCACTTGAAAACAAGACGTCACGGCCCTGTATCAAACCCAGAATCTCTTAAACATGAGACACATGGCTTAATTGTTATGTCACGAAGATCCCTCAAATAATACTGACCTTTACTGAAGCAATGATACGAACTGGAATGAAATTTTCAAGACACGATGACAAGGATGAAGAATTAGAGGGAACATATTGTGGATATATAACGCAAATGAAGAAAGAATAATTCTGATCAAAGTCAGAGAGAAACCGGCTGATAGAAGTTCGTGATCGATCACTTCCGTGTGCGCCCAAGGGAACAAGTGGCGCACATTGATTTCTATTCTGAAGATTTGCTGAAGGCTTTACAACCCAGAGGTCTTTTGATAAACAAAGCAATTTACTTTCGAACACTATATTCAGGAATTGTCTATAAATAAATAAATAGTAAGGCAAAGATAGATTGGATTAGATTGAAGAAAAACGATCTGAAAGTGGAAAACTAATCAGAATTGACGTATGTGCACTCGGGATTTCCCATGGGTGCGTGGTCTCATTCATCTAGTTGAAAATGTCGGCGGACACGAACTTGCACAACGATTATAGAAATTCTCATTTTCTCTCCAACTCATGGCCCGTATGTATATTTTCTCAGTTCTATGAGTTCAGTTCTTCAGTTCTTCGATTATATTACAACAATGAACGTTGCTGCACACATGCAGCTGACTACGCCAGCGAGAACTCCTAAGGAAAAAGCTTCAGTATATAAGACATTTGTAGGACACACAGCTAGTCAATCTCAGATTATTGCTATGGCTATATCCGCTAGCCAATCTCAGATTGTTCCTATAATCTTATCAGCTAGCCAATTTCATGTTGTTCCTATGCCCACATCAGCTAGCCAACATCAGGTTGTTCCTATGCCCCCATCAGCGTGCCAAGCTCAGGTTGTTCTTATCCCCCCCATTAGTTCACCAACCACAGATTATTACTATGCCCCCATTCAGCATGCCACCATCAGGTTGTTCATATGCCCCCATCAGCTTGCAAACCTCAGGGTGTCCCAATGCCCGTATCAGCTAGCCAATCACAGATTGTTCCTATAATCTTATAAACTAGCCAATCACAGATTGTTCCTATAATCCTATAAACTAGCCAATCACAGATTGTTCCTATAATCTTATAAACTAGCCAATCACAGATTGTTCCTATAATCGTATAAACTAGCCAATCACAGATTGTTCCTATAATCTTATAAAGTAGCCTATCACAGATTGTTCCTATAATCTTATAAACTAGCCAATCACAGATTGTTGCTATAATCTTATGAGGTAGCCAAATTCAGGTCGTTCCTATGCCCATAACAACTAGCCAATCTCAGGTTGTCCATATAATCTTATCCGCTCGGATATAACTTACGCAATGCCTTACTTTGTGATCAGTTTTCTTGTACTGATTTTTCCGTCTTTACAATTTTCTCAGTTTATCGGGATTGTCATTTTTGGGGTTTTTCGAGCTAAACAATTTTTCATGAATTTTTCGAGCTTAATATTTTCCAGCGGCTTTTTTTTCTGTTTAGTATTTATCTTGGTTTTCAAGTTTAGCAATTTTGTTCACTATTTTTAGCTTATTATAAGTTTTTTTCTCATTTCGATTTTTCTTTTACTTGGTCCAACGAGCTGCATAATTTTCCTGGATGTAATGAGCTTAGCAATTTTTTTGCTTTTGTAAGCTCGCTAATTTTTCTCATTTCTTTTCACGAAATATTTTTGCTATGATTTTCAAGCTTACTTTTTTTATGGATCTTTTGTAGTGTAGTGACAAAGATATTCGCATTTTGACCAGGTGACCAGTTGAATAGGTGAGCAGGTGATAAGGGTTCGAGTTTGGTCGTGATTTTTATATTTTTCATGCATGTTAACTTTGCCGAGAATAGAGAGAAAATAGAGAATAGGGGGAAAATAGAGGAAGAAAATAGAGAATAGAGGAAGGAAATAGAGAGCCCACTGAGATGGCACTAGAGCCTCCATTGGAGACTTGAAGTGAATCACCAGTCCATTGAAGCTATTGGTACTGTAACCTGATAACTGACTGAAAAAGTGAATCACAATTCATTGAAGCTATTGGTGTTGTGGGCTGATTGAAGGAGTGAATCACACAATTATTTATTGATGTAACTTGAAGACTGTTTGAAGAAATATGAAGATGGCCACCATTCGAGATTTGGAGAAAAAAACGTATGGTCTTAGTTGGTTAGTTAGTTAGTTAATCAGTCAGTCAAGTCAGTTAGTTAGTCAGTCAGTCAGTCAGTCAGTTGGTTAGCTAGTTGGTTAGTTAGTTATTTAGTTAGTTAGTTCATTAGTTAGTTAGTTCATTAGTTAGTTTGGTTGGTTGGTTGATTTGGTTGGTTGATTTGGTTGGTTGATTTGGTTGGTTGATTTGGTTGGTTGGTTTGTTTGGTTGGTTGGTTGGTTGGTTTGGTTGCTTGATTGGCTGGTTGGTTCATTTGGTTGATTGGTTTGTTTGGTTAGTTGGTTGATTGGCTAGTTGGTTGATTGGCTGGTTGGTTCATTTGGTTGGTTGGTTATATTTTTTTTTAGTTTATCAAATTTCATATTTGTTTTTTCTTAGTGTCTCCTCTTTTTTCCTCTGCGGTTCATTGGCACACTCCGACTGTTCCATAATATAAAAATAAGTCTATATCTGGTCAAACTCCAGGTCCTCGGGAATTGACCAAAATATAATTCATTATATGCCGAAATTACAATAATATTATCACGATATACGATGATGGTAATGATGATGATGACGACGATAGTGATGATGCTTGTGATGATGACATAATCCCTTTATCTATGAGCACGTAACTCTTGATAGCCCATAGACTTTCTGACAAAAGTACAGGTTCTTCTATGTTGTGTTATAGAGGCGACACCCGAACTCGTATAAGGTCTTAAAGGCGTGGATGTCTAATGGGGCGTATCAATGCATGACTTCAGTCCCTGGCATTCCAATGCGCCAGTATCCCGGGATTACAACGTTCTTTCGTGAGCAGAACACACATTTGGGCCAACTATCTCATTATTTGTTTGTTGTATTTGTTGACCCATCCACAGTGATGGCACATCTATCATTCCTATCCACAGTGATGTCACATATATCATTCTCCCATCCACAGTGATGTCACATCTATCATTCTCCCATCCACAGTGATGTCACATCCATCATTCTCACATCCATGGTGATGTTACATCTATCATTTCCCCATCCACGGTGATGTTACATCTATGATTCCCCCATCACTTAGAAGTCTGTCACAAAACGTACAATGTCCGCTAGCTTGTATTCGTCATTCGTGAATATTATTTGATAGAAGACAAAATTACGAAATTAAGACAAAATGTGACAATGATTTTTTTAGCATGTGACAGGTTGTCAACCTATTCTCCAACTTTCCTTAGTCGCTTCCTAAGACATGTCCAGAAAGAAGATAATGATCCTATTCTGTGCATCATGAATTAGAAGTCTAGACCCTAGTTGCCACACTGGCCTATTTTATAGATAAATAATTTTTCTGTATACTTAATATATATACTTAACATATGTATACAACATATTTATTCACAAGGTAGAATGTTAGTAATATGTGTAGACCTGTAGTAGATCTACTGAAGGAATCATTTTCTTACATTCTCTGAAATAATTGGAGGGAGAGGGGGGAGAGAGAGATTGAAGATAATTTCGCAGAGTTAATAAAGATAATACAGCATAGATAAATAAGAAACAACGTGAAATATTGACTACTAATTGTGTTCTTTTAAAAACACAACCATGGCTGCCATTGGGGTTTATGGCCATGATTTGCAAAATATAATGCCTCAGTGTAAGTCTCGCGGAACGAATGTGTTAACATACTCATTCTAAAATAATTCATTATTCAGAAACAGGTATTTTTTTAAGCGACTAATATTCACTACCTACCATGACATAGTTAACTAATGTTTCTTCAAATATTTCACTTAAATATCACAACGGAATAATTCTATTTGACAAGTTACACACAAATTTACTCGGTGTTTGCATATAGAAACGAAACAAGTTAAATACAACTTTTCCCGTGTGATGCATCGGAAATGCAATGAGAGATTAGTGAAACAGTTTTCACGGAATCTCCCTGGAGATTTGTGGACAAAATAACAGTTATCAGCAACGAAAGTGAGTGCTTGTACATTGTGAGATGGGACAGTGGAAGGTTGGATTATACAGCGGAATTGTTATGACCTAATATGGAGTCGCGAGACAGGAAGTTGAAACCAGGGGGAAAATGGATATTTAAAAATCTGATTTCACATGCAGAATCTGGTACTCTAAGACCGAAGTAATTGGTTCAATAATGTGTTGAGAATTTTCTTAGCTCAATAGTTGAGGTTATTCGTTCTCAAATTCCTGCAGATTAGCAGGATGTCGTTCGGGGATAATTCTGATCTCAATAGTTGACGATATTCGTCTCAAAATCAAATTTTTGATTCAAATCTCAAAATGGTGAAACTCCTCCCATCCCCCACCAAGTACGATAGGTAGTTCTGGCTCAAAATTTCCAAATAATGGATTACCGAATTAAATTTTTGTTGAAATTCTTCTTCTTCTTCTTCGCTCTCAAACTCCTGCCGATTAACATGACGTGGTCCGCTGAACGGAATGCGTTCTGTCATGGTTTGGCCTGACACATACGACTTCAGCAAGGCTGTGAGCCACTTTGACCCTATATTGGATGGGACATCCAATATGCAAGGAATGTAAACAGTGTTGCTATTCTTTGCTCCTCTCTCGGGACTCAGCAACACGCGGAAGAGTTGAAAATAAGTGTCCTTTCCTTCTGTGTTCGTTATATCAAGTTTCCTTTCTGTCAATGTTTGCACTCAAACTCGAGTCAGTAATAGTAATCTAATCTGAAAAACTAAATGGATTGCAGTGTGCACTGCGATTCTACGACCTCTTGTCCGACACATCCAATTTCAGCATAACATTTTTTTGATGATATTGATTTTCAACTGTTTGGGGATACTCAATCTTCTTTAATCACCTCAAGCAACATCCGTGTCATGCCATTTGTTACTTATTCTTTTATCGTGTTGGAGAATGTGTTACCGGGAGACAAAAGGAAATCAAAAGATAGCAACACTCGGACGTGATATGCGTGTGGTAAGATTCCAGTAAGGAGATTTTGGAGATGGCCCGTTGGCGGACCCATCGCATAAATCAACGTAACCTAAACGTCATGGTATTAAATTGCGATACATGGTATCACATGTATTAAAACTAGAAGGCGCAGTTACCGCATCTAAGCTGTAAACCATGAAACAGCGCATTCCCTTCTCCGGACTGCATCTGGCTGACCTGTAGAAGTTTAAGAACGAAATATGTTGGTTGTTGGTGACATAAGTTTATGCCCTATAATATTTTTTGTCCCATTAACATATCTGAAGATATCTGAGCAAGGAATATGTCCATGAAAACAGGGATGTATTCGTGAGCATCAATATACCTGTCGGACAACATATTTACTTGTCTGGCTTCACGTCTACCTGTCGGTACACATATGTTTGTCCAGCTACTTATCTACCTGTCCTTCTACATATCTACCTGTAGTTTTACATATCTACCTCTCTGTCTACATATCTACCTGTCCGGTTACATATCTACCTGTCCGGTTACATATCAACATGTCCGGTTACATCAACATGTCCGGCTACATATCTACCTGTCCGGTTACATATCTACCTCTTTGTCTAAATATATATATACCTGTCCTATTACATATCTACCTGTCCGGTTACATATCTACCTGTCCGGTTACATATACCTGCCCGGCTACATATCTACCTGTCCGGCTACATATCTACCTGTCCGGTTACATATCTACCTGTCCGGTTACATATACCTGTCCGGCTACATATCTACCTTGATAATTAAATACTTCTCTAATTATCGAACCATTCTCTCCCCGATTACATTGATCTAATCGGACAGAATCACAGTTCAATCATCCACAAACGTATTTCTACTTACTCAGATGTAGTTACGGAATCCAGTTCCTTCCATGAAGACATTCAGGTGATTACAGCAATAATTTCACCGCTGGACACTCCTTTGTGCGGCTAGTCGCAAATGCTAACTTCGCACTAAACACGCGAAATAACTTCGCGAGTGTTATCTGTGAATTGTGAGCGGTAGAATGTGCAGGCTTGGTTGTGTCCAGTACCAGATCGGGTGTCGCGGCATTCCAAATATGGAATGCAATCGAAATTCCAATACTGTACGCCAGTATCAGTGTTTATCCAACAGATGCGCCTTGTAACTGGCCAATGTGGCCTGTATTTTTAAGTTTGTTTATACGATTTGAGAAAGTAAACATGAACTTCAAAGGCTAATAGATCACGTAGATAAATCAAGTAATGAATATGAACAACCAAAAAATAAAAGCCATGATAATCAGCGAATTCAAAGAAGAACGTATGCTAAACATAAACATACATGAAGAAATACTACAATAAATAAAACATTACCAATCTTGTGACACATAGTCACAAATGATAGCAGATGTGAACCAGAAGTTAAAAGGAGAATAGGAATGGCTAAAAGTACCTTCAATGACATGAGGAAAATAGTAACATCTAAACAAATTACAAACTAAAACTACAAGACATTAAAATGAGAATTATAAAATGGTATATCTACTCTATAGTAATGATCATGGACTGACAGAAAAACTAATGTAGAGGTGTTGAAAGAGTCAAATGTGAAACGGATCTTAATCAACAATATAAGAAAAAGGCAATCTTCTTTTTTTTTTGGTCACTTCATGAGACAGGCAGGTTTAGAGAACATAGTCACAACAGGCAAAATTGAAGGCAACAGAGACAGAGGGCGACAACGTGAGAAAATATTAGACAGTTTGACAGCCTGGCACGGCAAGGAAACAGCAACGACCTTGATACATAATACTGTGTACAGAGAGCTATGGAGAGTCATGATCGCCTACGCCAGCCGGCATGGCACCTGATGATGATGATAGTAATCTTCTTCTTCTGCGTTCGTTTTCAAACTCCTGCAGATTAGCAGGATGTAGTCCGGAGAACGGAATGCGTTGTGCCATGGTTTGCAGCATTGCTGTGATATCTGTGCCTTTCGGCATGACACATCCAACTTCAGCATGGCTTTGGGTCACTTACCCTATATGGGATGGGACAGCCAACTCCATCCCATAACCTCCTTAGTCGCCTTTTACGACATGCGTGGAAGGTAAACAGTGTTTCTATTCTTTGCTCCCCTTTCGGGCCCCGGAAACACAAGGGCGATGATAGCAATGATCGAGCAGTCAGAAACATGAACAATGAACAAACAACTAGAAGACACAATTGATGCCTGAGATGTGGACATATAGAGAAGAATAGGGAGAACTTCATAAAAAGAGAGATAACAAAGAAAGATATTCTAACAACACTTCGTATGAACAAAATAACGATTTAGGATATAAAGATCAAAGTAATATTGTAATAAAGTAATAATGTTGAATGTGTTAAAATATATGACCCTTGTTTGAGGGTAAAGTCGAGGGGATACGAGCAAGAGGTAGACAGAGATACAGGTGGGAGAGAAACATCACGAGATGGACAGGTCTAGCAGGATGCCCCAGCAAGGCAAGAAACAGTTGATGTTGGAGATCCGTTGCAGCTAGTCATCGTTGCGTTGACAGCACTTGATGGTGATGATAAGACTTGAATGTGATTGTTCGCAGTTAGCTAGAACCATTAACGTGTGTCATGTTATGTTATGTTATGTTCCTCCAGGGCCATAGGCGGCGCATAGGGCAGAAACCATAGCTTTCCATTTCTGTCTTTGTGTTGCCAGGTCTTTCAATTGTTGCGTGTTGTTTAGGTTCATTGACATGCCTTCTCTATTAATGGTTCTTCGTAGAGTTTCTCTAGGTCTCCCTCTTCTTCTTACTCCAGGTGGCACCCAATATAGTGATTGCTGGGGAATTCTTAGGCTGTTCATTCTGAGAACATGGCCGATGTAAGTCCAACGCCTATGTCTAATGAAGGAAGATATATAGGTTTGTTTGCTTTCCTCTCTTATAGTAGTGTTAGATTTAAAGTCACTCCACTTAACGTTCAGAATGGTACGTAGGCATTTGTTTTCAAAGGAGTCGAGTCTTTTATCTGTGACTTTTGTGGCTTTCCAACTTTCGTACCCATATGATAGAATAGGGATGATGTTGGAGTTAAATAACTAAAGTTTTGTGGTGTTTCTTAGTGTGTTTGACGTCCATATGTTGCGTAGTTTATTGAAAGCACCCGCTGCAAGGGCAATACGGTGTAAAATTTCTTTTGATGAGTCTCCATCCAATGCTAGATTGGTGCCTAAATATGTAAAATTGTTGACTTTTAATAATGGAACATTTTGAATTTCTATGTTGTCGTTGGATCTCGTAAAATCTAGTATATGAGTTTTTGATGTGTTGATTTTCAACCCTATCAGATTTGAGTAGTGTTGGAGATTGTCAAACTACGTGTGTCATACTGACTGGTATAGTCGATCACGTACAACAATAGATCTCTATTGCCACTATGGGATATCAGTTCCTTCTCTGAAATACTTCCTCGCCTATTTAATTACTATCCAGATTATGTTCTGTTTCCTTCTGACTTACCCGGAAGGCCTGCAAATAGGATGTACAATAAATAAGTTAATTCTTTCATTCCCCTAATCTACAGAAGACGGATGTCTCGATGCCAGTTGCGCAAATAAAACGGCTACACAACTGTTGTCATGTGATGTATTTGTGCATCATGTGACGTATGTGTGTGTCCCGTGACGTATGTGTGCATCATGTGACGTATGTCTGTTTCATGTGATGTATTCCTTCCAGAACGTTGTTTTCCCAATGAACTCTCTGAACCTCGCTCTGTCTTGGGCGATGTGGCTTGCATTTTCTAACGATGTATTCATGTTATCTTTAATGTCGTCCGTCCATCGTCTTCTTGGTCTGCCCCTTCTCCTCTACCCAGGTACTCTTCCCTCCATTATTTGTCTTTCTAAACAGTTGTGTATCTTTATATGACCAAACAGGCGTAGTTTTCTTTTTGTTATTGTGTTTAGTAACCAACACTCTGGAATATTCAATGTGTTTATAATATCTTAGTTTATGATTTTATCCTTCCATGATATTCTAAGTATCTTTCTGTAGCATTTCTGCTCGAAGGCGTTAAGCTTCTTTGCCGCTGTTTTACTTAGGGTTCATGTTTCACAGCCGTATGTTGCAACCGGAAAAATAAAAGTTCGTAACATTAGCACTTTCGTTTCTATTTTCTTGTTTTTCCATATGTTTTTCAACAGTGTTATTTTACAATATACCATTGCCAATCTCTTCCTTATTTCTGCCATGTAGTCTCCTGCACTGTTGATGTTTGCTCGTAATTATACAAATTTATCCACACATTCTATCTCGGTATTGTCTATTCTGATTTTTGGTTGTTGTGTTGTTATATCTGTTGACATGATTCTACACAACTAAGGCAGTAGATATGAGTGCCTTAATTTGTTTTACCCAAAACAATTTTTTTAGTCTTTCGTCTGTTTTTCTGTGTTGATTTCACTGTTTGACGGGAAATTAAAAGGATTGTTTTTGTAAAATATTCGCTACGTCAGGTGTTTTTATCGATCTTTTAGTTTAATTTATAGTGCCGAAAAGGATGGGGGAGGGGGGTTGAACACTCAAATCACCCTCGCTCTATCTACGTGCCTGGTCACAACGTATTTCCATTCTCTGAATTAGATCTTGCTGAAAATGTGTAGTAGTATCATTGGCCTGCTACAAGAACAATCAGCGGGATTTTGAGAATGACTGATGAAGTAGGAGAAGACATTTCAAGAAAACTCCGAATTTCAGCGGTATACAGTGCTTTAAGAAGGAGGTTCCCCCTCAGAAGGGTGACTGTGTGTGTGTAGGAAGCATGCTCCATCATTGTTTATGCGAAATCAAATCACTTCTACTTCAGTGTTCATTCTCAAACTCCCACTGGTTCTCTCTTGTAGCAGGACAATGGCCCTACTAGATTTTCAGCAGGATGTAGTCCAGAGAATTGAAATGCATTGAGTCACCCTTTTCTTTGCACAAATGTCCCGACACATTCGTCATTGGCGGGAAATCGCTTGACTGACTGGAACCCTTTAAACGGAATCTAATACGGATCCAGTTTTGACCACAACGCTCCTACGATGGTATGGCTTCAGTTCAGCCGCCACACCAGCCATGGTATATCACACTGAGAAATAGATTCAAGATGTTCAGATAGCTAAACAATTGTGAGGCAGACCCAAACCCGTAGAAGAGAGGGAAATAGAGTTTCTAAGTTGTATACACATGTAATTTCCAAGAATCATATGAAATGTATATATATTTTGTAGATGTTAAAACATATGTGTAATTATAAATAATAAATATTAATGAAGTATACAAAAGAGTGATGCGGACAAAGTATACATTTAAAACTATACGATATTGAAGAAAGAAACTAGTGTAAACTATAACGCGCAGCTGCAGTAAAACTATTCATTTAAAGGAAAAGCGAAAACATTGTGTAAACTAGTTTGACGAATCACTGAAATCCACACAGAATTGACGTTTGGACTAGAAAGCCTTTATCACGAAAATAACAATTTCAACCAATTACAATATTTATTCCCATAAGCTGTGCTGCATTCGGATATACTTTTTTTCTGTTCGCTGTGTCTAATGTTCTTCAGTTGATGAAGACCTTTTGGTCAGAGCCTCGAATTTGTATTGTTTTAGTGAATTGTTTTAAACTATCCACAATATGTTCTTTAATTTACCAGTCAGACGTCCTAGTATCGACGCAAGGAGCCGGAAGACACACGATCTGGATATTAACTGAATAATCGATACCTCTAGTTTGTCTTCCCCAGTAAATCAAATTAGAACCCCAGATTTAAGAAATGTGTGTTTATAGCTGTGCGTGTATGTGTGTGAGAGCGCGCGCATGCGGAGATAAACACAAATATAAGCTGTGCATCAAACAAGCAAACATGTCCACAAGACCAGTCACGTGGTCACACTCAACTTAACCGACATGAAATACATAGAATCCGGTTTCTAGTTATGTATGCCAAGGGTTGACAAATCAATGAACGATGCCAGAGAACATGTCAATGGCATTGGATGATCATGGGAGGTAATTTCACTTATGTTTACCGAGAAAGGATCGGATGCAAGGAGGTTATCTCGCTTTGGTCTTTTCAGCATTTCAACAAAAGGTGTGATTAGATGAAAAACGTATTTCTTGGACGGAGAGAAAAGTTTATACACAATATAAAAAAAACACACATAAGGATAAGAAATGGACGTAATTTTTCTTCTTATTTTCCTCTTTCGCCATGAAAATGGTCTCCTATATTTTGATATCACAGATTACTGAAATGAAATATCTTGGTTATTGAATGCTTTTTTTTTTAGCGCATTCTCAGCCTCTCTGAATCTCTCTTGTAGCAGGACAATGTGTCTACTACATTTCAGCAGTGGTGCCGTTTTATTAGCGCCAATTACAGGGCACATCCGATTTTGGTGGTGTTATTGGTTATGACTGTTTGCAAAGCCGAACTATGTATGATCAGAACATGCTTATTTCCAGTGGCAATATACGGTTGTGAGGCATGGACAATAAATAAAACAATAGCAAAGAGAATCTCTGCTTTCGACATGAAGATGCTACAGAAGAATTTTACGTATACCATGGACAGTTACAAAGACAAATCAAGAAGTGTTAACATCAATAAAGGTCGAAGATGGCTGGTTTCTTAACAACATATTAATAAGAAAACGGTGTTTTTTTTAAATCATATATAGAGACATAACAGCATGGAAAGATTAATAGCTGAAGACAGATTTTACGGCAACAGGGGAAGAGGGCGCACAAGACGACGATGGTGCAGTGATATATCAGATTGCTTAAACATGTCTCTAGCTGCAGCAGGTCAACTCGCCCACAATCGCGGAGTGTTCAGAGAATCTATAAGGAAGACCACGTTCTGGAAAGAACATGTCACATGATAACTATTGGTTACGAACCGACAGTGCATTCCACGCAGATCCATAACTGCTTAATCTCCCCTAGAAGATGAGAAAGGTATACACACTTATGGATACCATGGTTCTCATCCTGCTGCGAAGGTATCCGTATTTATTCATACCACCTTTAATACCGTCTTCCCCAAATCTCAGCCTAGACGTTTCGTTAATCGCTACTTTTGAATCTCAGCCTAGACGTTTCGTTAATCGCTACTTTTGAATCTCAGCCTAGACGTTTCGTTAATCGCTACGTTTGAATCTCAGCCTAGACGTTTCATCAATCGCGATGTTTGAACCAGAATTCACTCGTTAAGCTATTTCAGCGGTAAACCATTTCAGCACATCCAATTTCGGCCCATTGTTAACTCTCTGTCTATTGGTGATTTAAATGCAAGGCTGTCTGTTCTCCCATTACCATGTACCTCGGTATGTCCTGGGCAGTGGATCGATGTTGTATTTTGAAAGTTAGTCGAAGCTTTAGACCATAATCATCAAGTACCGTCTCCGTAACGAAGGTTGGCAACCACGTACCTCCAACATCTTCTGTCCCTTGTTTTGGTCGTGCACTATTCTAAACTGTTTCTTGTCCATCGCGTGATGTTTCCCTCCCATGTGTATCTCTATCTATCTCTTGCACGCCTCCACTTGACTTTACCTTCAAGTAAGGTCTTCAACAAGGTGTCATGTCTTTTAATATATCCAAAATAATATATTGTGTGGTTTTTATTATTTTAAAAGTTCTTTATTAATTCGCAGTGTTTTTAGAATCTCTGCTTGTTTTCTTATCTTTCCATGAAGTTCTCTATATTCTTCTATATATCCACATCTCAAAGGCACCAATTCTGTCTTCTAGCAGTTTGTTCATCCTAGTTCCTGGGAGACTTCAGATCATCGTCGCTCAGCTTGGCACACCCAGACCACTGCTGGCATCACTAAATTTGAAATAGAAAGAACACTGCGGGCAAATTACAAGCCACGAAAGCGGAAGGAAACTATAAGAAAATATAAGAAACACCTATATATATATATATATATATATATATATATATATATATATATATATATATATATATATATATATATATATTGAAAGCAACAGACTTAACCAAGTGACAGAAATCACATACATAGGAAGTAATATAACAACAGACGTCAAGAGCAGCAAAGAAATACACAAAAGATGTAGTAAAACATACCAAGCCCTGGGGCAAATGACACCAACCTTCAGAAACAAAATGTAGATTTAAACACCAAAATAACACTATTCAAAACGATTATTATGACAACACTGTGCTACCAATGCCAAACATGGACAACGATGGCAAAAGACAAACGTAAACTTGTGACAGCTGAAATAGCATGCTTACGCAGAATCCTAGGAATATAGCTAAGAGATAGGGTGAGGAATGAGGACATCCGACAAAAAAACTGGCACCACCCAAATCTTAGAATGAATCAAGAGACACAAGATCAAATGGTTTGCACACATCAGCAGACTACCATCAGACAACGTACCACAACAAGGCAAACCTAGAGACCGACCACGAAAACGATGGACCACCAAAATAAAAGAGGCGACAAATTCCCCAATATAATCAGTATATAAATAGTAACCAATCATCAACGATACGTGACAATAATCAAAAACTTACCGAATGAAGGCATGATTACTTTGTTCAATTAGGTCTTATAGCAGTCGATGGCCACGGGATAACGCATATAGTTCTATCTCAAAATGAGGCACCCGAGGGAAAGGGATGGCAATCATTGCCCTAAAAAAAAGTGGTCCTCAGCCTTATTTTTTAGTCCGTCCAGGGGGGGGGAGGGAGGGATGCCCTTATAAGTCCATTGACTCTTATTGGAATTCATTAATTCTCCTTAAGTTGTATTTCTATAAATATTATTATTTATCGTTAAATTCATTATTACCCGTGGGACCTGCTTCCCTGGAAAGAACCTGCTGTGACACATCGTCAATATCTACGGGCCTGTGTGGTGAAGAGATGAGGGCCAGCCCTACATTGTATCTTTCTTCTTGTGTGACAGACTCCTTGGTGACGGTGTGACAGACTCCTTGGTGACGGTGTGACAGACTCCTTGGTGACGGTGAATGATAGATGTTCTATTACTGCAGATGAATCAACAAACATAACAGAAGAATGGTGAGACAGTTGGCCCAGAAGTGTGTGCTGCTATCAGAGCCGGACGTGGTGATAATTGGATACTGAAGCACTGGAACGTCTCCCTTTGAAGATTGGATACTCCAGAACTGGAACGTCTCCCTTTGGAGATTGGATACTCCAGAACTGGAACGTCTCCCTTTGGAGATTGGATACTGAAGCACTGGAACGTCTCCCTTTGGAGATTGGATACTCCAGAACTGGAACATCTCCCTTTGGAGATTGGATATTGCAGCACTGGAACGTCTCCCTTTAGAGATTGAATACTGCAGCACTGGAACGTCTTCCTTTGGAGATTGGATACTCCAGCACTGGAATGCCTCCCTTTGGAGATTGGATATTGCAGCACTGGAACGTCTCCCTTTAGAGATTGAATACTGCAGCACTGGAACGTCTTCCTTTGGAGATTGGATACTCCAGCACTGGAATGCCTCCCTTTGGAGATTGGATATTGCAGCACTGGAACGTCTCCCTTTAGAGATTGAATACTGCAGCACTGGAACGTCTTCCTTTGGAGATTAAACATGCATCCCTACCACCCCTCCTCCCTCGCTCAACCTTGCCGTTGAGATAACTAACACAAAAGTCGGGGTATCGCGTCTGTTACTCGACTAAGGAAAGACTGTGCTTTTGTCAGAAAGGGGATGTCAAAAGCTACCTCGCCAGTGTGTTGCCGGGGCCCGAGAGGGTAGCAAAGAATAGCAACACTGTTTACCTTCCATACATGTCGTAAAAAGCTATTAAGTAGGTTATGGGGTGCCCCATCCCATATAGGGTCAGTGACCCAAAGCCATACTGAAGTCGCATGTGTCAGGCCGAAAGGCGCAGATATCGCAGCAATGCTGTAAACCATGACACATCGCATTCCGTTCTCCGGGCTGCATCCTACGAATCTGCAGGAGTTTGAGAACGAACGCAGAAGAAGAAGCGGTAGATGAGAAGCTACCTACTCACAGCTAAGTGTACGGCTTAATTATCATTATCCTGCGTGCTAACAAAACTAACAGACCCCACACTATTTCAGAATATTCTCAGCATCCAAATTTTGCCAAACTGTGGAAAAGTAAATAAACATTCAAATAAATCAAAATAGCACAACTGGATATTGATTCATGTGACCTGAATATCAGTATTTCGATACTATCGAGAACGAGGCCAGTATCCGGATACGCATTTATTGGAGTGGTGCGATCCTGTTCCGGTAACAATGCAGACTTACTTTGATCACTTTATGAGAAATGTGTTTCTGATGTCAATCATTGCATTTCTAGATTTAGTACTAGATCACCTATCGGCAATAATTTCTTAAATCAGTGTTTTCCGATATCTACCCCCCAACCCAAAATTGGAATTTGGAAATGTAAGTATTCGTATCTTTTTGTATTTAGTTCATTGACCGTGAATGGAATATTCATGACATCTTGTTTATCTTTGAATTTTGCCTCTTTCGGTCAATCCATACTACTCATATCAATGTGACCGTCATGTCATTACTGTTCGCTTTCTGTTATATGTTTTAATTTTGTTTCAATTGTTTGTCTTGATAAAGGTCTTTTGGTCGAAACGTCGATTTGTGTGTGTCATTATGTGTGTTATTAAGTGAACTGCTCTCATTTCGTGGAGCCATTCAAGAATTATAAGTGCATAATATCATCAGGGCACACTGAAAAAGTCCATAGGTGCTCCGGTCCATGTCTCAATAAATCCGTCAGAGTGTAACGACTCACCAGGGCCGGATTTAGACTTGATAAGGCCCTAAGCTATAGCTTGTGTATTATATACGTAAATCCTGCAATGCGGCTCATATATCCACTTTATTGTTTATTTATCAGTTTCTTGATTAGAAACTGGCCTCACAGCACATGAGGCATTCCCATAAGTGCTCCGCCATCTGTTCCAGCAGCCATTCGACTCGATGGTGTTTCGAGTCTAATGCCGCCGAAACAGACGTCGATATCAGGGCACAACTCTGGCCCTTGCGACAGGTTTTTTTGTTGTTCTGCCCACCCACGCCGTGCCCGTCCTAGTCCAAGCACAGCGTCGGCCTGTCGGAAAAACATGGTAACTGTTATCGAAGGTTACGACTAAGGGATTGTATAGATGACCTGCCATGAAGCTTTTATAAGAAGATAACCTCAATATAAAGGCATGTCATCTACTAAGGTTTTCTGTTGCATGGTTGGTTTGTCTAGTGGGTCAATGGGTGAGACCTACAGATGCAACCCACATTATCAGTTTCTTCGTGTATCTAGTATGTATCTTTTTACGAGCCGTTCCAATCTTTACACCAATCTTTACACCAATCTTTACACCAATCTTTACACCAATCTTTACACCAATCTTTACACCAATCTCCTGCAAACTTGAGAGCAACCATGGTTCACACTTTTGAAAATATCCTAGACGGACAATACATCTCAGTGCATTGACTATGTGAAGTCGTTCCATGGATGTATCTTTTGACATTGTGACTACGCTCGCCAGTGTATCAGCTCGTTCTTTACCTGAAACACCCGCATGCGCGTGCACGCATATAAAGGTAATCCTTCTGGTCAGAGATTAAGTCAACAACTCCATTCATTGATGACGGATGCCCCCAGGTTCAAGTTTCCGGTTCATATTCATTGAGGCACTATGTACGCATGCATGAGAATATATATGTGGCATCAGGCATGGCAGTGTCTCGGTTACAACTCGTATCTCCATCGTAATACTGTTCGTGGTTGTGGTGAAGGACCGCTAGATTATTTGACAGTTTTCCCGCCGGACCGTGAAGAAAAATCCCAAGCACAGCGTTGACCACGAATTACTGGCCCGTCAGTGTAGACTGTTACCTAATTTTTGCAGTGCTGTTGTCATGGGTGCGTTGACCTCTGCATCCACCGTCAAAATAATTTTTTCTGTGCAATATTTGTCGAATGTGATAAATACAGAGAAGGTACCACATAATGCGGGTGAATTCTGGGCATCCACTCATCCCCATAAACAATGCAGGTTGAGTGTGTATCCACTCATCCCCAGAAACAATGCAGGTTGAGTGAGTATCCCAGGAAACAATGCAAGTTGAGTGGATATCCATCCACTCATCCCCAAAAACAATGGAAGTGGAGTGGCTATCCAAGAGGAGTGGGTATCCACTTCTCCCCAGAAACAATGTAGGTGGCGTGGCTATCCATTTCTCCCAAGAAATAATGCAGCTGGAGTGTGTATCCACACATCCCCAGAAACAATGCAGCTGGAATGGGTATCCACTCATCCCCAGAAACAATACAGCTGGAGTGGGTATCCACTCATCCCCAGAAACAATGCAAGCAAGTTCACACAGGGATGCAAAGTCTCGGTCACATGTTGATCATGTGATCTATAAATCTTTCAACAGATGACACACTTTCACCTCTCACTACCGGTCATTTCTGGCATTCTTGTGCATGTGTACGTTATGACCAGTGATGAACTACTGCGAACTTGTGCTGTGTTTTTGTTACCAATCGGCGTCACACATTTTCCTGTGTTGTTCCTCTATTCATTCCGCTTGTAACTTGCGTTAGTGTTTCTCATTTCATCGCTTTCCATGTTATATCTATTTTTAGATCTGCCATGTGAACGTGAGCGTTAATAATGTCATTCTTACTCGTCATATTATGTTGTGAATGTGGTCTTGTTAAAGTTTTTCGTTAGTAAAGTTTCTTGTATCAAAGCTTACTTATATTTTTAGATCCCGAAGTAGCTTGGTCAGTTCTAATTGTTTGTTTCTAAATCCTGCGATGTTTAGTTGGAGGATGCGTAATGTGTCTGTGTTGTAGTGAGTTTTCCCGATAGCATACTTGACACTGCTCTCCCCAGGTGAAGAGGAGGCGCGGACCTTGGTAACTGAGGCGACACCCGAGCTCGTATAAAGTTCGCTGTCTTAAAGGCATAGTTTTGTATGGGGGTTTTATGGATACATTTCTGGTCCCCGAAGAGAGACGTTACAGTGATCCAGGATCGTCACGTCCTGCCAGGGGCAAACCATTTACCGGCCCACCAGCTCATCACCCGTACGTCAGATTTGTGGGTGCATTGGCAGTGGTGGCACCCCCGGCATTCTCCGCCACCAGGAGGGCAAAGGTGCAATGCCCACTAGCTCGCATCTCTTCATCATCCATGGGGCCGTTTTACAGGAGACAAAAGCAAGGCACTGAGGCAAGTCAAACATATAACCTATGAGTGGGGAACAAAGACATACACTTACACACATAACGTTTAGGTAGGTACGGCCTGGATCCGCTTCAATTATGATAGATTCATCACCGTTTCAGGATCCTTGGTGAGGTCGTCCGTATGTGACAAGAACAATGGAGTGTAAGAAGGGAAGAAAAAGAAGGAGGGACTCTGGTATCCCGCCAGGTACGCTGTCACCCCCATAGCAAACTTTGTGAAAACAGGGCTACCAGCGTGAAGGTGTTGCTATGGAGATAGGTGTGTGTAAGTTGCACCTGGATGTGAGAGGTGATGAATGCACATCAATATCTATTGACTGTAGGAGGGACGTCTGACCCAGACCCTACATGTAGTCCGCCCCGCGTTCAAATGTCAGAATTCTAGTCCTAAATTCTAACAGGAGAATTGCCGAACAGGACGATCACAGGCTTTGTTGTTTGCTAAATGGGGGATTAAAGCCTCTTAGCCGAGGCATGAACCTTTCAACCTAAGATAGAAGTCTATTTTGGTTATATCAGGCCGTATTAGCTTGTATCTAAGTGTGATCTAACGGTCTGGGAATTTTGAACGCCGTGCGTGTTATTGCTAAAAATTACATATATTGCAAGGTGGAGTTGATGTTTATTTCTGGCCGAGATGCCTTTCGTTCACAGGCATCTATTTCAGTCTGAATTTTTAGTGTTGCGAGTCAGCTCCGTTGGTTACAATGGTAATGCAATGAACACACCAACAATATATTTAATCTTCCTTCTCTATTCCAAATGTATTACTAAAAACGACTAAAAGTGGATAATCAATAGGGTGGTTTTGTATGTAAATTAATGGTAATGTGTATGAAATCCGAGTGGGCGGCATTCATTTGATATTTAGAAATAACTATGCTCGTATTTTTTTTATGGGAGTTAACTAACTAAAATATTCACAGTTCTCTCCCATATTGATCTATATATGTTTTTGTTTCATGACCTAAAGATTATCAAGTCGAAGGTCAAAGGTTGTTTTCATGTTTTGATGAAAATTACTTCCCTATCGCATTCAACTACCGCGACACACTGTTCGACTCATTGCAAAATAAAGTGTAACGCGATATTTTGTGATAAATACGTTGAACATGACGCACGTTTTCTAACGTTTTACAGCAAATTGTGTATGAGGTGACAGTTACAGACCAACGATAAGTGTAACGATAGATAAGCTAAACCTGGGGTCATTTTTCAACATGGCCAATACTGGAATGCAGGTTGACAACAAAGATGACAAGAAACTGAAAGCTGCCAACTATAATGAAAGCGACGGAAAAGATGAAGGATACTTTACAAATGAGAATGGATACAAGATATTCTGTAAATATTGGTGCAGGGACGTAAAGACACCAAGGTAAGTTGATTTTGAAGTAGTTGTGGGGCGACGAATTTGAATCGGCGACTGACTCAGTGACTGTCTTGTCTGAGTTCTTGACTGTTCAGTTGTCACTTCTGAACGAATAAGATTAAAAACTGATCTGGCTATCAGATTTAAGGTAAACGAAGCAATTGCCGTGTATTCGAGAAGTCGCTGGTTCGCAACCGTGCTGTTGCTTCTTTTTTTTACGATTTTCTTTTCCGAAGGTCCCTTTGATTATCGTTTGAGCTGTGGCGCTGCCTGCTAGTTCTAACCAATATTTTATTTAGGCATTTCAAGTGGAAGTATGTTTAAGCTTCCTACATGAATATACTTGTGTAAGCTATTATTTGAAACAACATTGTCCTGTCTCTATGTTATTTGTGTTTACAAATTTATGGATCATTGTAGTACAAATATGGATGTATGTATGACGAGTACGTATTGTAAGTATATTGTACTGATGTTCTATGATTGTGATCCTGAGGATACTTCAATACTTGTACGGGATGTTTGTTGTTGTTATAATAGTCTCAATTTGTCCATTCTCAGTGACTTGAATACACAGTTTGAATGTCTTGACAAAATCACATTTTTGGGGTGGGGGGGGGCTGTGGTTGGTCAAGTATGGAAAACCTGTTTGAGTTGCAAGACGATCCGGTGCTGTTAGAACAGACCTGGTTCAATTCCCGTCAGTATTAAGAATGTTTTAGTCAGTGTCCACTCTGTAATTTGAGAAGGGTTAACATATATGGGGATGCCTGAGTACAATGACGTCCATCCTCCTTTTGAGCCATATTTAAGTGTCATTTAATAGAATATTTGTTACATTTAACTCAGTCTGTGCTTTGAAGAATCCCAAGTTGTAGGGATAAGTAGATGACATATATGGCTACTTGCATATAAATCTATACGTTGATGACATAAATGGCTACTTCTACTTCCAGAATCTTGCATATAAATCTACTATCCGGAATATGTTGGCGTTCAAAGTAATAAGAGAGATATATGTTTGCACTCAGTGCATAGTCTAAGAGTTGATACATGAATAAAAGAAACAAGCTAATGTCTATCTATCTATCTATACGCTGTGTCCCTTGTTTGCCTTGCAGCGTCAGGGGGTGGAAGAGTTCTCTGGAGATGACAAGCTAATGTGACTGCGTAAAATGAACATGATTACATGACCTAATGAACAGCTTGTTAATCAGTGAGTCACAGCAACCTTGGACAGCTGCTGGGATGTCTAAGCTAAGACGGCACACCAATTATACTATCAAGCTGTTTTCTATGTTGGAACGAAACTCTGAGATGATGGATGTTTATATAGCCGGGGGCAAATGGACACGATAAAAATTCTCGGATAGTGGAACGCATTCTATGAGATAAATGTAGTAGTACAATACAGTAGATTATATACACTGATGGATCTGTAATTAGGCATGTTCGCAGTGCTTGGGCCTTTACAGCTCAGTGCGCAGGTAAAACGATCAAGGAGGAAAGTGGTGCCTTTGCGGTCACTACGAGTAGTATGACCATGGAGACTATGGCGGTGACCAAGGCATTTGAGTGGCTACGCACACAGAAAGTAACGCAGGTCTGCATCTTGAATGACTCTATGAGTATGATTAAGAAGGTACAAGTGGGTCTCGTTCGCGAACAGTGGATTGAGGCCTTGAGAAATGCGAGCTTGACAGCGGTTACATTTATTTTCGTGCCGGGACATGTGGGCGTTCGAGGCAATGAAAGAGCGGATCAACTGGCATCGTGTGCGATTGTGGCAAAGGGTGATGGGGCAATGGATCGCGCTGACGTTTTGAACTCCTTAAGAGATATAACACGCGAGAGTGAGACGAATGTGGATGATGATTCCTTTTCAATGGCTAGGATTAAAGATCAGGGATTGAGATGCGGTGTTGCTAGAGGTGAACATTTTGGAGGGCGCAGAAGAATGATGGTCAACCAGCATAGGACCGGTACTGTCAGCAGAAGTGTGATGGCGGATACACTCAAGGAGAGATCGGAGCAACTATGGATGTGTCCAGTTTGCAGTGATGATGATCCGACGACTAACTAACTAACTAACTAAATGTAGTAGTACAACTCACAGCCTGCTGATTCAACCACAGAAATTGTCACCTATTTTAACTGATATAATCCAAAGACATTGTGGGTGAGAAACCATCATGTCATAAAATTGATACAGACAAACATGCCTGTTAACAGATCGCAAGGTTGTCACAGACTCGGGAATCAGACCATAATCAAGGACGTGTCAAAAACGTATGTTAAGGCCTATATTGCACAACTTAGACCACATCACAATATATTTTTGTACATTCACGTCCTATGTCAAATTGTGTTGATTAATAATAATAATAAAACCCACAATCCTTTCAGGGTCATAGGGGTGCCATACTGGAGACATCAGGGGTACCATAATGGAGACATCAGGGGTGCCATACTGGAGACATCAGCACAAAAATCTCTCCAAACACCTTTGTCTTCTGCCATTTTGAGAAATGTAGAAAAATCATGCTCAGATCTTTCCTCAGTGTTATCATTCCAGAATTTTTATTTCCTGCATCTTTTCCTTTCACCTTGAACTGTTCTTGACAAAATAATTTTAGAAAATGAGTCCTGTCTAGTTATATGTCTTATATGTCCGTGTAGCATTTCAATAGGCAGAATTTGATTGTTGCACCCAACTCCTCTTCAAAACTTGGCTTATCTGCAAGCAGAAAAAACACATCTATGTATTCCTCGTGTTGCTCCCTTTAATTTTGGCTTCCAGTATTCTTCTTCTGCGTTCATACTCAAACTACTGCAGATTAGCAGGATGTAGTCCGGAGAACGGAATGCGTTGTGTCATGGTTTACAGCATTGCTGCGATATCTGTGCCTTTTGGCCTGACACATGTGGCTTCAGCAAGGCTTTGGGTCACTGACCCTATATGGGATGTGGCAGCCAACTCCATCCCATAACCTCCTTAGTCGCCTTTTACGACATGCGTGGAAGGTAAACAGTGTTGTTATTCTTTGCTCCCCTTACGGGCCGGCAACACAGGCACCTTCCAGTATTATTTTATGTGGTAGACATCATTGTCTGTATGGTATTATGTTCTATTGTACTGATTAATTAAGAATGAATACAAGCAAACATTTTATTGACTTAAATAAAAGGGAAATTGCTGTCAAACTCTGTATTATATAGCAAATGAGTATGTCCCAAAAATGGGTTGAAGTACAGTTTGATGTGGCTACCATATGGCTAGTATATAACTTCCAAAAATGGGTTGAAGTACAGTTTGATGTGGCTACCATATGACTAGTATATAACTCCCAAAAATGGGTTGAAGTACAGTTTGATGTGGCTACCATATGGCTAGTATATTAGTCCCAAAAATGGGTTCAAGTACAGTTTGATGTGGCTACCATATGGCTAGTATATTAGTCCCAAAAATGGGTTGAAGTTCAGTTTGATGTGGCTACCATATGACTAGTATATAACTCCCAAAAATGGGTTGAAGTACAGTTTGATGTGGCTACCATATGGCTAGTATATAACTCCCAAAAATGGGTTTAAGTACAGTTTGATGTGACTACCAGGGTCTGGACTTCTAGTTCAGTATGCAATAAAAAATGGGGTCACTGTCTTCTTTCCATGCATGTCATAGGAGATGATTAAGGAAAGTTAGGGAGATGTGCTGACACAATATCACTTGTGGAAAAAAATCAATCACATCTTGTCAGGAGATGGAGGCCAGCAGACATTGTACTTTTGTCAAGTTGTGGCAGATTTCTAGGTGATGGTGAATGTTAGGTATGTCATCACTGTGGATGGGTCAACAAATCTGACCGAAGAATGATGAACTAGTTGACCTAGAAGTGTATGCTATCCTTCTGACAGGACAAGATAATGCTGGGATACTGATAACTTCCCCCACCCCAGGCACACACACACAACCATGCCTTTGGGGGTTGCCTCAGTTACACAACTGAGAAGAACTTGTACATTTGTCAGATACGCTATATGCTGTCAAGAGTTATCTGCTCACAGCCAGCAAAAGGGATTACCGGTATTTCATTATAATTCATCATGTGTCAAGAGCTACCTGCTAACTGCTAAAGAGATTATTTCATAATCATGATAACAGTTTTAAGTGAGTAAATACAGGAATCAATATTTCGACCAGTTAATCTTTGTGATAAATTATAATCTTATTTACATGCGCTGTATTCATATGTTGACACAATGCTATCTGTTATAGGGCTCTTGTTTTCATGTGCCACGGTGCAGGTGAACACTGTCTATACTACGGAGAAATTGCAGAGCTGCTCAAGGCCAAGGAATTATTTGTGTTTGCACATGACCACCGTAAGTCTTTTAATGTTCTACATTAATTTTTAGGTTGGTTGGTTGCTGATCCAGCGGTCCATGCACATTAGTTTTTAGATATCGGCAGTTATGATTGACATGAATGTTGTATGATATAAATGAGGAGATTTGACTGTGAATTTTGACAGTTCTATACCGTAAGTCAAAGTAACTCAAAAGACATGCTGAAGTCGGATGTGTTCTGTCAAAATGTGCAGCTCGCATCAGAGCTGCAAACCATGTACAATGCATTCCATTCTCTGGATTAAAAGCTGATAACCAGCTTAAGTTTGAAAATGAACGCAGAAGAGGAAGGAGACATGGCTGCGCAGCTTTTCTTCAAATAAAATAACATGGGACTACATTCTAGAAAGCATTTTTATAATTTTTTAAATAGTAATAATAAGAATAATAATAATGATTAATCATAATAAAATCCATAACTCGTCACGGTCATAGAGATGTCACAATGAGAAATTTAATGCAGAAACCATAACCTGTCACGGTCGTAGAGATGTCACATTGAGAAATTTAATGCAGAAACCGTAACCCGTCACGGTAGTAGAGATGTCACATTGAGAAATTTAATGCAGAAACCATAACCCATCATGGTCGTAGAGATGTCACATTGAGAAATTTAATGCAGAAACCGTAACCCGTCACGGTAGTAGAGATGTCACAATGAGAAATTTAATGCAGAAACCATAACCCATCATGGTCGTAGAGATGTCACATTGAGAAATTTAATGCAGAAAGACCTACACACATTTCTATCGTTTACCATCCTGATGGGTTAGGAAACTTGACACCCTGTCCAATATTTGATATTATCCAGCTATGTCTTCTTCCACCCTGTTTCTTCCACCCTCCACATAACCAGGTGAACATCTTTTGCCATCGAGGAAAGTCTAATCACGTGCTCGTACCACCGGAGTTTGCAAAGTTTCACAATTGTTAGCAGTTGTTCTTGTTGACCCACTAATTCTATCATGCAGAGACACATCCGGTAAAATTGCGTGTGATAACAGCTGTGTTTTTACGTGACTATTTCATTGTGGGAGTTTCAGAGAGGAATTAAGCACCAAAATATTAAAACAAGCGCCACTGAACTGTCTTTTTTCATATATGATTTCATAAATAATGGGCATTGTGTTTGTGCATGCATCCTAATTGCTGTTGTGCATCTCCTGGCTGGTTGCCTTTATCTTCAATACCTCTACTTGCTAGGGCAGATCGTGCACTTGCTAGGGCAGATCGTGGACTTGCTAGTGTGTAGGAGATCTGACACAACTGATACTGCTGGCATACTTAAGACCCATTCCATCAGCAAGGAGCTGGCCTCGATGGGAATCTTTTCTGCCACTAATTACTTCCCTTGATGTGAAGGTATCAGAGAACAAATGGGTTTTTATTAAGATGTGGTAATGATGTGACAAAAACATTGAAATACCTATGGTTCCTCTTTTTAAAAATCCTCAATCTTCTTGCTTTCTATTTTATAAGAGTTTGTTATATCAGCACAATACAAGTGGAATTCCTCTATAGCGCATCCTTTTATAACAAATTTCTCTATTTAACAACACTTTTCAAAATCTCCAATTATATTTATTGTATATACTATATATAGCAAATTTCTATTATCCACTAATTCCTGGAACTTTTTGAAGCTATCTCGTATATATATTATTTATTTATATATATTATTTATTTATATCATTTGTTGTGTGTGTATGGTGTAACTCTACAGAGGGACATGGTCAGAGTGAAGGGCCTCGTATGCACATCACAGACATAAGGCATTATGTTAGGGATGTCTTTTACCACATAGACATGCTCAAGAGAACATATCCAGACTTACCAGTTTTTCTCATTGGTCATTCAATGGTAAGATCACTTCACAAATATATTCGTTGCTCATTTTCCGTTCATTCTCTGCTACCTGTGTCAGTCATCAATGTGGAAGTCTGAAACTGAACGAAGTAGAAAAAATCTTCTACTCTATGCCATTAGTGAAGCAGACATCCATTAGTGAAGCAGACATCCATTAGTGAAGCAGACATCCATTAGTGAAAGCAGATAATCCATTAATGAAAGCAAACAATCCATTTATGAAAGTAGGCAATCCATTAGTGAAGCAGACATCCATTAGTGAAAGCAGACATCCATTATAAAAGTCAGGTGTTTTCAGATATGTTATGTGAAAGGACAGATCTCACAGCCACTCTGTAAACCACAAAATATATTCTCAGGATTTCATGCTGTTAAAAAGTAGGAGTGTGAGAATGAACACAGAGTAAGAAAGCACATGATGATATTGATTTTGAGCGTAACTTGATTTGTAATATAGTTTTGATGTTGTACAGGGTGGAGCGATATCAATATTGTCCGGCATTGACCGCCCTGATTACTTCACTGGCATTGTTCTGATTTCACCGGCAGTTACTCCTGAGCAAGACACAGTTGGTCCAGTTAGGGTTAGTATCCAGTCTTTATTGAATGTCCAGTCCATAGTAGTGTCCAGTTCATATTAATGTCCAGTCCGTATTTATGTCCAGTCTGTGTGAGTTTACACTCTCATTTCACTCAAGAAATGTGTGTTTCTTTTGTTTTGTTCTAATTTACAAAATGTATATTTTCTCAAATTTAATTAATAAAACATATGGTTTCATTAGTTTAATTTATAAAACATGTTTTCTTTAGTTTAATTTATAAAACATATGGTTTCATTAGTTTAATTTATAAAACATGTTTTCTTTAGTTTAATTTATAAAAAATGTTTTCTTTAGTTTAATTTATAAAAAATGTTTTCTTTAGTTTAATTTATAAAACATATGGTTTCATTAGTTTAATTTATAAAACATATGGTTTAATTTATAAAACATATGGTTTCATTAGTTTAATTTATAAAACATATGGTTTCATTAGTTTAATTTATAAATTGTATGTTTTCTCCTGTTTATTTAAAACAATACCGTATACCTTTTGTTACTTCACTTACACATTACTATATATATTCTATACATTTTGTTGCTACACTTACATAATACTATATACATTCTATACATTTTGTTTTGTTACTTCACTTACACATTACTATATATATATATTATACATTTTGTTGCTACACTTACACAATACTATATACATTCTATACATTATGCTGCTTCACTTACAACAATGTATATTTTTTCTCATGTTTCTGAAGATCTTCTTTGGTAAGATTCTGGCCAGAGTGATCCCACAGTTTCCAGTGCTATGGCTGAATGATACAGACATCAGCAGGGACAAGGCTGTTGTAAGTGAATATCTATGGCTTTTATTAATAATTATTTTCTCATTATTGTTTTTTTTTCTGCATTGGAAGTAGAAAATGTGGAGAAATAAGCAGAGAAGATGCTGTATAGTTGTTATCTGAATCCGTGTTCATGTGATTGCTCAATCATCAACTTCATGAACTTTTCTTGTATTTCTTCATGTGATTGCTCAATCATCAACTTCATGAACTTTTCTTGTATTTCTTCATGTGATTGCTCAATCAGCAACTTCATGAACTTTTCTTGTATTTCTTCATGTGATTGCTCAATCATCAACTTCATGAACTTTTCTTGTATTTCTTCATGTGATTGCTCAATCATCAACTTCATGAACTTTTCTTGTATTTCTTCATGTGATTGCTCAATCATCAACTTCATGAACTTCTCTTGTATTTCTTCATGTGATTGCTCAATCATCAACTTCATGAACTTCTCTTGTATTTCTTCATGCTTGTTCTCAAACTCATGTTTGTTAGGATATAGTCCACAGAAATTTATGTTTTATATCTTGGCTGCTTTATCTATGTAATATGACCCAACATAACTGACTTCAGCATAAAGTTTGTCATGGTATACATTTCGCGGTGAAATCAATGCCTTTACACATTGAATGACATCATCATTGCATTCCTGGACCTTTCACCTTCTGTTGGATTGGGTAGCCAACTCAATGTTGAACCTCCTTAGTCGCTCCTTACAACATCCATGATATGTCAGTGTTACTATTCCTTACTGTCATTTTAGTCACCAGACAAATAGTATCTTGGAACCCAGCAGGTAATGGAATTTTCTTACATGAAATTGGTTGTTCCACAGTGATGTACTATCTGAGATAGGTATTGTCATCTCAATTCCAACTCAACTGACAATTATCACGCTGCCGCATACATAGAAATTTGGGTTGAGTATTTCAAGGGCACATAAACCATTCTGGCACATGGCTGACCCACCAAAGTACCAAATTCATTTCATGACATCTCTGAGTAAGATGTTTCAGCTAAAGCATAGTACACCTCCTAGAGTTGAAATCTTCAAGGTATTAAAACAAGGCTCCAGAGAAATTACCGCATAAATTATTCTGGATCAGGACTAACTCACGCTGTTCCCTTGCACTGACTCTAACTGTTCCCTTGCACTGACTCTAACTGTTCCCTTGCACTGACTCTAACTGTTCCCTTGCACTGACTCTAACTGTTCCCTTGCACTGACTCTAACTGTTCCCTTGCACTGACTCTAACTGTTCCCTTACACTGACTCTAACTGTTCCCTTACACTGACTCTAACTGTTCCCTTGCACTGACTCTAACTGTTCCCTTGCACTGACTCTAACTGTTCCCTTGCATTGACCCTAACTGTTCCCTTACACTGACCCTAACTGTTCCTTTGCACTGACCCTAACTGTTCTCTTGCACTGACCCAAGCAAAGTACTCAATTCATCTCATGAGTCTCTGAAATAAAACTCCAGTGTCTGGAAACAACACAAAACTGGAAATGTGGAGGCTGGTGTAACGAAGATCCATATTAATTCGTTGTCTTTTATCCTGATGAAGGATTTTAGCCAAAACATCATCTGCTGCTGTGTCTTGTTCAATTCTATTCGCTAAACCCTTTGTTACCTTTCAGTGTCAGGAGTGCAGAAGAGTTTTCTGGAGATGGCCCTCGTGTGTACTGAGTATATTGTGGGAGTTTTTCACCTCTTTTATTTCGGTGGTCCATCATTTTCATGGTCGGCCTCTAGATCTGCCTTCACTGTATCTGTGTAACATAGCTTGCTGTGGTATGCTGTCTGGTGGTAGTCTGTCTTCACTGTATCTGTGTAACATAGCTTGCTGTGGTATGCTGTCTGGTGGTAGTCTGCTGATGTGTGAAAACCATTTCATTTGTTGTCTCTTAATATATTCCAAGATTGGAGTGGTACTGGTTCTTTGTCTAATGTCCTCATTTCTCACCTTGTCTCTTAGCCATATTCCTAGGATTCTGCACAAGCATGCCATTTCAGCTGTCAGAAGTTTATGTTTGACATTGGTAACACCAGTGTGTCTTGTTGCTATTATGTTTTATTTATTAATATTGATAACAGCTTGTACTTATTTCCTCTAATTTTTTCATGAATCTCTGAGTAGGATGTTTCAACTTAAAGCATTGCGCACCTCCACGACTTGTAATCTTCTATGTATGAAATAAAACTCTGAAGAAACTACCACATTACACATGGGAAGGGAGAGGAGACTAAATTGCTTACAATTCCTTGGGATTGAGAAGTGTAAAAAAATCAATGCCCAGACTATTCCTCAATGTTAAAAATCCATGTCCACTTCTTCTCCTTCCACTCTCAACTGTTACTTGCAAAATAATTTTAGAAAGTGAGTTGTGTTTCGTTACAGGTTTATGCCTTTTCATTACTGCCAAAAGTGATTCTTGATAACCAGCATTTTGTTTATTTGCTGCCAGAAAATATATTTATATTGTGTTCTATATAACTAATTGTTAACAGTTAAAAATTTTATGGATGGATGTACATACCTGAATACAGTATTCGCTTGCTAAATAAATGTTTAAAATTCTACATTCTGGCTGTGTTTATCCTTGTGTTTATTGTTTTTTTATGCCTCAGTATTTTTGTAATTTTATTTTTTTCAGTGTCAAAAATACAAGGATGATCCACTTAATTATCATGGAGGGTTAAAAGCCAAGTAAGCATACATTTAACTTCTATAACACACACTTTATATGGGCTGTTTGTTTGAATTTGGATGGACAATTGTCAGAGTGATTAGATTTCCCTACTTTACCAGGACAGTCCTCAGCGAGGCCAACTCCTTGAAGTGGAGATAGGGCTTAGTCCAACCAACAGAGGCTGGAAACAGATTGATCGAGCCATCCCTATATCGAGAAGTACCACAGTCCTGCCCAAGCAAACACAGTTACTGAAGTCGGAGATACAAGACCAAGAGACACACTAGCAACCATGGTATCATGCAACACATCTATTTAAGATGTCTGTATGACAAAATTTTAATATGAACGAGAAGAAAACCAGGACAGCACCAGTTGTAGATGCTTTGTCCTAGTATCCGTTGTAGATGTTTTATCCCAGTATCAGTTGTAGATGATTTGTCCCAGTTGTAGATGTTTTGTCCCAGTATCAGTTATAGATGCTTTGTCCCAGTTGTAGATGCTTTGTCCCAGTATCAGTTGTAGATGTTTTATCCCAGTATCAGTTGTAGATGATTTGTCCCAGTTGTAGATGCTTTGTCCCAGTATCAGTTGTAGATGATCTGTCCCAGTTGTAGATTCTTTGTCCCAGTTGTAGATGCTTTGTCCCAGTTGTAGATGCTTTGACCCAGTGGATTGAAAAACTTATTGGGGTGCACAAATATCCCTTTCTTTTAAATCTGTAGATTAATCATAATACAAGTAGTTTATTGGTTGAATTTGTTCAGAAATTCTACATGTTAACATGTATACAAACTTGTTCTGAAATGTGCAAAACATAAAATGTTGATTGATGCAGTCTTATGATTTATGTCATGTCTATACTGATGGGTCTGCCTTCAAAGCCATCATCAAAGCAGGTTATGGTGTCTATATAGAATATCCAGACAAAACATCTGATGAGTTGTTTGATGCATGTGGGGAGATATGTTCTAACTATGAAGCTGAAATAACAGCACTAGAAATTGGAATGTGATGGACATTGTAAACCCGAGCTAGCTGAAATATACCACCATGCAAACCAGCTGCTCACATCTTATGATGTCAACATTGTTATGCAGTGGATTCCTGGCCACTCAAACACACCTGGTAATGATAAGGCAGACAGACTAGCAAAGAGGGGAGCACAACAAGAACAGCCTTATACAGAAACAACAAAACAATGCACACAGTTAAAATGATTCTGAAATCTGTGAACAAAGAAAATTGGATGAACAGATGGGCCATGGGAAACACTGGGAGGGAAATCTATAAATATATGACCAGCCCAAATCCTAAAGACAATATCAACCTCCTGGAAAGAAAAGACCAGAGTATCATATTCCGACTGCGCACACAACATGTACAGCTTAACAATCACCTGAACAGAATACAACCACAACACACTCCAGGGTGCCAGCTGTACACTCATCCATTTGAAACTGTTGACCACCACCTTTTTGAATGTCCAGCGCTGGATGACATCAGGAAAATGCTCCTCCCTCCAGGGCCAAATAAATGGAACACATTATATGGAACAAAACAACAACTCACAAACACATGCATATATCACACAATGGCATTGGGTCAAAGGGCATGAGCCCATGGACCGCTGGATCAGCAACCAACCATCCTATGATTTATGTAAATAAAATGTTCTCATAGTTTGTAGTTTATAATTAATTATCAATTTTTACCCAGCCGTTTCATATCATGATTTTTTAGCAAAATAAATTCACAAATAAATATATTTCGATGGTTTATTTTTTAGGCAATATTTTATCGTTAATGGCAACATATTGTTCTGTTGGGAGAAGGAGCTCATATGGAGACATCCAATTACAGTAGAATCCTATTATAACAACAACTTGGTCCAGACCGACAAAATATGTATTTAATAACAGAAATTTGCTATATACAGTATAAACAATAAAGAAATATTTAATTGGGGATTTTGAAATGTGTTGTTATATTAGGAAATGTGTTATAAAGGAATGCGCTATTCAAGGATTCCACTATACAATGTAGTCAGTAATTTGCACTTTTTTAGTGTTTTTTTTTTAATTCATAAGTGTTATGTTATCTCATTATCATCATGTGGCATACTCTTTCCAGAACATGATCTTTCTTATGTATTCTTTGAACACTCCGCGATTAAGGGCGAGTTGACCTGCCACGGCTAGAGACGTTTAAGTAATCTGACATATCACTGCGCCATTGTCGTCTTTGGTGTCCTCTTCCCCTGTTGTCATTAACTCTGCTTTCAGCTATTAATCCTTCCGTGCTGTTATGTTTCTTTATATGACAAAAAAAAACAACAGATTTCTTGTTAGGATGTTGTTAAGGAGCCAGACCTCTTCAACGTTTATTGATCTTAACACTTCTTGATTTGTTTTTTTAGCTGTCCATGGTATACGTAAAATTCTTTTGTAGCATTTATTTTGAAAGCAGTGGTTCACTTTGCTGTCTAGATTAACCTAAAATGTTGAAACTCTAATTGCTTATTTTTTAGGTGGGCTCTTAGCCTGTTGTGTGCACTGCAGGAGATTGAGAGTAAACTGAGTACTATCAAGTGGCCGTTCTTAGTTCTCCATGGGGACTCGGATAAAATTGTCAATTACAAGGGATCTAAATCTCTGTACAATAAGGCTGCCAGTGGAGACAAGACAATTAAGGTAAGGAACATAATAAATGATTTGTCTGTAAATATAATATTTTATCTTCAAGTTATTAGTTGTACAAGATCTTCCGTCATGTCAGGACAAATTTTAGTCTCCTCCGTATCCTTTTTCTTTATGATCAAGTCATTGGCCATGCAAAATCTTCTGTGATAAAAAGGTTAAAGTTCAGAAGGTGCCAAAGTTATCACTGGCTTTCATAATTCCTGCAGATCTTCAACCAATCTTCCTGCTTTTATGAGTGTCGTTAATGCATCTTTTACATAATGTGTCTACCTCTTTCTTGGACTAACTTTCTTTAATATAAACGGCATACAGAAATGATAGTTTACTATCTGAAGGCGGTAAATAAATCTGTCTAAAGATATTACTTCCCTTGCTGTGTAAATAGGTGTCAACTAACTCCAACCACAAAGCACTTCAGAGGAAAGTGTTATTGTAACCATACTGTCCAAAAATATTAGCCAAAAACACACACACACACAATATATATATATATATACTAATTTAATGAACAACTTTCATCTTGAAAACACAAAATCCCCTTCACTGCCATGGACAACCTTTATTGTCCCTGAATATGATTTTTTTTGTGGGAGAATATGCCTACTCTACACCAGTTTTATTCAGTGCAGAACTTTCACTTTTTTTACAAATATCACTCCAAAACGGTGGGGCTGGTTATTAGATCAATTCTTCTTCTTCTTCGGCGTTCATTCTCAAACTCCCACTGGATATCTCTTGTATCAGAACCATGGTCCTACTAGATTTCCAGCAGGATGTAGTCCAGAGAATAGAAATGCGTTGTCGCCGTTTTATTTGCGCCAATGGCCAGACACATCCGTCTTCGGCGGGAGATCAATTCAAAGCTGATAATTAGAAATTTTATTGTGGTTTTCAATGAACACGTTAAAGTGAACAATGGAACTGATTAAATCTGGTCGAAAGTGACTTTATTCTGATTTTAATGTGCCTAATAGCGATAACACAGACTCGATATAGAATTTACTATTATTCAAATAATCACTGCCATAAGCTGATACGAGATTGTTCTAAGGGTTCTGAAGCGAGTAATGGAAGCCCTCTTCAAAAACAAGAGTTTGACACTGCCATTGCGAGACAAAATCATTCATAAAATGATAGGAAATTAAACCTATTAAATAAAAGCTTGAGATAAGTATTTTTGGAAAGCTTATTCTTGTCTGAACATCTTCTGAAAGTTTCAAAGCCCTACCTTTATTGGTTGAATTTTAAAATTATTTCTTAAAATTGATCATAAACAAAACTCGTCAGACTGTTTAAAAAATATGGCATGTCAATGGGAAAGACTTGGATTTTAAAAGTTCTGGCAGCAAAAATTTTAATGTGGTATTTCTGTGGGAACGACTTGGAATTAAAAAGGTGTGATAGCAAAATTTTAAAAAGACATGACAGTGAAAGTGTTAAAGTTAGTAGTATATATTATACAGGACACATCGATCAACCCAGCTGTAGTGATTTTCTAGGCACTATTTTAAGTTCAGTAGATTGCCTTTGCTTTTTGAATGATCTGGATGCTCAATTCCTTGTGATGAAAATTGAACCTGATACCTTGGCCATCAGAGACGTGTACCTCTCCACCATAGAGGTAAACAATGTCTATCTTATCAGTAAAGTGGAATTTCTCTATAGCGCATTCTTTTATAACAAATTTCTCTATATAACACTTTTCAAAATATCAAAATATTTTTATTCTTTATTGATTGTACTGTAAATAGCGAATTTCTGTTATTACATACATATTTCATCTGTCCACATCAATGTTTGTTATTACATACATATTTTGTTCCGCACCAAGTTGTTATAATGGGATTTGACTCTATTTAAACTACTAGAATATGGCTATAAATAACTTTTGGAGTGGGGGAGGTTGTGTATGTGTTTCCTTTTTTTAATAAAATGTAGCTCCAATTCTTGGAATCGGCCTACATTTCACACTTTGTAAGAACTTTGCACAATCCATATTTTTTAGTAATTTCTACCGCTGTATTTCTAGTTACACAATGTCTGCCATAATTGGGCTCTGATCGATAATTAACATTATTGCCTATGCAATGAGTGTTCCCTAAAGCAAAGAGACATGGTGAACAAACTATGATGTTTACCTACCACGCTGCGGTAAGGGCTTGACCATTATAAAGGGTTTTGCTCCGGTGGGTTAAGAATAAACATTGAGTTTTTAACGCCAGGGAAACACTCAAAAACATAAATAAGATTAACTATGTTGTCTCCCTGTTTGAGGATTCTCTTTTTTGGTAACATTTAGTTCGTTTCACATCAATTTTGTGTTGTTTAATATGTAGGCCCGGCTCCCAGAATTGGACGAAATTTGTGTTCTGTTGAATTACATCCTGATAAAATGTGCTCTGTTGAATTACATCCTAATAAAATGTGCTCTGTTGAATTACATCCTGATAAAATGTGTTCTGTTGAATTACATCCTAATAAAATGTGTTCTGTTGAATTACATCCTAATAAAATGTGCTCTGTTGAATTACATCCTGATAAAATGTGTTCTGTTGAATTACATCCTGATACTTGTTCATATTTCCAATATTTCAGATCTACCCAGGGTGCTACCACCAGCCTCATTGTGATATTGAACCAGTCATCTCGGAGTCTCATCATGACATAGTTGATTGGGTGGTGAAACGTTTACCGTAAACAAGTTTTCTATCCCTTGTTGGTGCACCCCCCCAACACAACATGATTCCACATCCAGCATTTCATTTAGAAACAATCAATGGCAATAATTTATTGGAATTTTGATTTTGTTTCATCGTTTAATTTGATTGGTTTTTTTTCATCATCATCATGTTCCATGAAACTAATTATGTATGTTTGTATTTCAATATTAAATATTATGTACTGCCGCAGTCAGGTGGGCCTATGATAAAATGATGACACAACACAATTCCGTTCTCTGGATTACACCCTTCTGGAAATGTAGTAGGACCATTGTCCTGCTACAAGAGAGATCCAGTGGGAATTTGAGAACGAACCACAAAAAAATATGTGTAACATGATACAACGAATATTCGAAAAACTTGTAACTGAAGAATAGATTGACTTCAAAGTTAAAACACTAACGATCAATCATCAATCACAGCATCAATCATGACATATCATCATCAGTAAAATGTGTACATCTAACTTCTCTTTAATATGCTTGGCATGAATTTCATTGACTTCATGCCTGCTTTAGTTGTAAAGATGAGAGTTCAAACCTTGATACAGACCAAGTGTTTTTGTTCAGAGTATGATAAAAAGTCAACTTACTCACTGCATAAAGAAATGAGTCAATACAAGATTTGTATTCTGACTCTAGGATAACCCACATAACCGGTGATTCATTTGTATTCTGACTCTAGGATAACCCACATAACCGGTGATTCATTTGTATTCTGAATCTAGGATAACCCACATAACCGGTGATTCATTTGCAAGAAATATATTTTATTTTTATAAAAATTAAAGAAAAAATATTGGTTTCATTGATTTGGTTTAAATGTTTTATATTTGTTTTTGCTATCTCTTGTTTAACCGGACTTGCTGCATAAGCATGTTAAACAGCAAACATGGATAAGAACTCTTGTTTATTTCAAACTTTTTTTTTATTTATAATTTTGTTTTTAAATGAGTTTTCTTTTGTGTAAATATATTTTTTAAATTAAATTTGTTGCACCACCAAAACAAGAGACGGGGGAATGTTGGAGGTCTGTTGCAGCCAATCTTCGTTGCAGAGGCGGCACTTGATGATGTTGCTGGGGTATGAAGGTGGAGCAAAGAATAGCAACAGTGTTGTCAAGCATGTCGTAAGAGGTGACGAAGGAGGTTTTGGGGTGGAGTCAGCTGTCCCATTCTATATAGGGTCGATTTGACTTAGAAGTCATGCTGAAGATAGATGTATCAGGCTGAAAGGCGCAGGTATAGCAGCTAAGCTGTAAACAATGACACGTTCTCCAGACTACATCCTGTTCATCTGTAGGAGTGTGAGAACGGACACAGATGATGAAAAATTGTAATTTCTCTTCTGATGGACAAGCTCTATGGCTCCGTCTCGGGACTGTTGACCACATTTCAGTTCACTGAAGAAATCCATACCGATGTATGCCTCTGACAAGTGAATGAGCAATGTATGACTCTGACAAGTGAATGAGCAATGTATGACTCTGAGAAGTGAATGAGCAATGTATGACTCTGACAAGTGAATGAGCAATGTATGACTCTGACAAGTGAATGAGCAATGTATGACTCTGACAAGTGAATGAGCAATGTATGACTCTGACAAGTGAATGAGCAATGTATGACTCTGACAAGTGAATGAGCAATGTATGACTCTGACAAGTGAATGAGCAATGTATGAATCTGACGAGTGAATGAGCAATTTATGACTCGGACAAGTGAATGAGCAATGTATGACTCTGACAAGTGAATGAGCAATATATGACTCTGACGAGTGAATGAGCAATGTATGAATCTGACGAGTGAATAGCAATTTATGACTCGGACAAGAGAACCAGGAAGAAGTTTCCATCTATATCCATAAGCTGTCAGGGTCATAGAGGTACCACATTGGATACATCACAGAATCCTTCATCAATTTCTATCTTCAGCGATGTGAATAAGTAAGAAAAACTCTGGACCTGCCCAGTCCTTGATGATGTCTGTTCATGATTTTTTGGGTTTAATTTTGAAAAAGTTTAATTTTGTTTGTAATTAATATTTGTTTTAAATTATATTTCAAATCAGAAGTAAGGATTAAAGCTCCATTATAACACAAAGCCCACACTTTCAACCACACATGTAAGCCCACACTTTCAACCACACATGTAAGCCCACACTTTCAACCACAGATGTAAGCCCACACTTTCAACCACAGATGTAAGCCCACACTTTCAACCACAGATGTAAGCCCACGCTTTCAACCACAGATGTAAGCCCACGCTTTCAACCACAGATGTAAGCCCACGCTTTCAACCACAGATGTAAGCCCACACTTTCAACCACAGATGTAAGCCCACGCTTTCAACCACAGATGTAAGCCCACGCTTTCAACCACAGATGTAAGCCCACGCTTTCAACCACAGATGTAAGCCCACACTTTCAACCACAGATGTAAGCCCACACTTTCAACCACAGATGTAAGCCCACGCTTTCAACCACAGATGTAAGCCCACGCTTTCAACCACAGATGTAAGCCCACACTTTCAACCACTGATGTAAGCCCACACTTTCAACCACAGATGTAAGCCCACACTTTCAACCACAGATGTAAGCCCACACTTTCAACCACAGATGTAAGCCCACACTTTCAACCACAGATGTAAGCCCACACTTTCAACCACAGATGTAAGCCCACACTTTCAACCACAGATGTAAGCCCACACTTTCAACCACAGATGTAAGCCCACACTTTCAACCACAGATGTAAGCCCACACTTTCAACCACAGATGTAAGCCCACACTTTCAACCACAGACGTACTCCCATATTTTGTTTCTAACCATACATTTCACTTTGTTTATTAACGCATGTTGTATCTTCACATTATGTTATTTTTAATATTAATAATTGTATTTGTTTTGTTTATTGTTGTTTATCAAACCTAATGTTTACAATTTATTTTTTCATTACAAACATTTATTATAATTTTAATTATTCCACAGAATTTAGTATCTTGTTTTGTCATTGAGATTTCAAGAAATCACTCATTTGGCATCAAATGTAAAATGAGTTAAACTTTCAAAAGGTCAACAGGTTTGAATTTATTGTACTTGTGTTACTCCGTACGTACTCTGTCCCTTTCAACAAAGTGGTACGTCTCCTGCTGAGAGTACCACCTCTGAGCTCGTAGCTTCAAGCGATAATCCACAAGAAACTCAGAAAAAAATCTACTTAAGATCTCAGAATCAGTATACAAATTAAAGAAAATCATTAGAGAGAAAATACATTGTGTGGATAACCATAGAGCTACAGGAACAATCAGCATGTCTTTCACAATCTGCTGAAAGAGACTACACCAGAGGTAGGCTACCATCTTCGGTTGTGAGGTCAGATTAAGCTCTAATACGCCAAGTTGTTTTTTCTGTGACCAATATAAGTAGCAATTTTATACCGGCTGAAGGGCCAGAAAAAAAATGGCTTGGCAGTCCAGGTTTGGACCAAGGGCGATATTTAACCAGCCACTAGACTAAACTGTCCAGAGTGATATTGGTTCTGTTTAATTATTGCTATTTTTTGTGTGTGTTTCTCTGCCATGTTCCTTCCATAATGTGAAATTACTTTGACTAACGGCAATTGAACCAGTCCATTCAACGGCACCAAATCGCCTAGCAACTCTCGTACACGGGTTCTTCCATACTTGACTAACCGCATCTCCACAAAAAAAAAGATGTGATTTTGTCAAGACATCTTCTTCTTCAGCGTTCATTTTCAAACTCCCACTGGATTTTTTTTATAGCAGGACAATGGTCCTACTAGATTTCCAGCAGGATGTAGTCCAGAGAATGGAAATGCATTGTGTCTCCATTTCTATTTGGCCAATGGCCCGACACATCCATCTTCGGGCGGAGTCAAGATATTCAAACTGTGCACTCAAGCCACTGAGAACGAACCAATCGAGACAAAGACTATCACAACACCAACAAACATCCCGTACAGGTATTGAAGTATCCTCAGTAACAACAAAAATATAACATCCATATTAGTTCTAGGAAGTACATCCGTATTACGTTAGTCGAGTATGGAAGAACCCATGTACGAGAGTTGCTAGGCGATTTGGTGCCGTTGAACGGGCTGATTCTATTCCTGTTAGTCTCAAGAATTTGTAATTTATCCTCTGGCTTCCTTCTTGAATTTACTTGTATAACATGAAAGTACAAGAATATGTGTGGGAACATGAGTCCTCCATGCCACATGGGGCTGATGTCGCTCTGACTTAGTGGGCACACAAAGGATTGATCTGACATACATAACGCATTAAAGGACCTCATCCACTCAAAAGATTTTCAAAAGTATGAATAGTGGTCGCTATTTGTGTGAGATTGATGTAAAGATCAGAACAACCCATAAAAATAAACATAACAGATATAAAGAGAGACTGAAAAATCAGCACCAAACTGGATCAATCACACACTGATGGATTTAAAGATGGGGATCTGAGCAACAATGGACTTATCAGGTGTGAGTTTAACTCATAACTCATTTATCAACCAAAACTTTTGATGATTTTATGGATATCATTTGTTATCTAAAACATCATTTGTTCAATATTTATATGTATATTGATTTTTGGAGAGAACAATTCAGGCATTTGAGAACAAATGTTATAGATGTGTGTTAGGTATCTGTTGCCGAGAACATAAGACCAATGTGTTTGTTCATTATAGATTTAATGTAGTAGCGTGTCAACAAGAACCACTGTTAACACTTTACTGATAAAATATACGATCTTTGAAACCGTTATACTTCAGAAATATGGCAACTGTAGCTATAGTTTTACTAAAATAGCTCACCCAGGATAGTGCATTATTTCAATATTCTGTCACCCGTGAAATAAAGTCTATAGACGTTTATGAGTATTAATCATGCAAAAATAAGATTTTGTTTAAGATGAAATTTTGTGATAAATATAAATGAATGCAAATCCACACCTACGATTATAATAAGTACCAGTAGGATTTTGCTCTTTAAATAACTCTGTTGTTTTCAAATTCATTCAGATAATGCAAACATAACGACATAAAATGTTTCAACGTTCTTTCACCTGAGGTCGATTTTACACAGAATTTTTAAAACAGCGATGATGATGTCTAAAAAATTTACATACACCCTTGGTAATGGGAGATAAATATGTTTGGAATTGCTGGTTAGCACAGAGTTAACAATCATGAAATTTCATAAACTCCAGTGGTACAGGCACGTGATGAGATATTTCTCGATGACAAAAGATGTTCTTTAAGGTACGGTGGAGGGTGGACAAAAACAAGATGGAAAGAAAACATGGCTGGATAATATCAAGGACTTGGTAGGGTGTGAAGTTTCCAAACTCATCATGATGGTAGAGATTTGTGGAGATCTTTCTGCACCAAATGTCTCACTGCGACCCTGATGGGTTTTATTATTATATATACATACACATTATTCCATGATAACTGCTTGACAAGCAATATGCCAGATTGGCTCTTCCAACTTTGTAATTACATAAAACTGCTGTTTATATTTGCATATCAAAATTAAATTATATATTTTTATAGGAAATATTTTCTTCAGAATTGCTGGACAATACAGAAAACCGGATTGTACATACAAGTATTATGTTATCCAATTAATAAATGTTCTTCCATCTCATGTTTGTTATATCCACTTTATGAAATTTGTGATGTTCTGCCAATTATGTTTATATATATATATATATATATATATATATATATATATATATATATATATATATATATATATATATATATATATATATATACACAACTTATCTATCAATTGACATACGCTTTTCACAATGTAGTCTCATTTATGGATCTTCTGAACTCACAGTTCCGGGTAAATTTACCTGCTGCCGCCAAAGTCATGTCTGAGATGTCTCTTAACCATGCTACTTGCAACCATACTTTCCATTACTGATTTTTCCATGCTATGTCTCTTTAAACGGCCCAAAACTCTCAAATGTCTTTTATATATATATATATTTCTGTTCCCTTTTGTTATTCCTCTATTCTTTCTTCTGTTGTGCGTTCCAGTGCCATACATATTTGGTTATTGTTAAGTTTTTCAAATTGGGTATAACTAGACCACTTCTATTTATTAATTTAACTTCGAGTTATATTGGTCTGGCTCTGTAGTGAAGTGCTACAGACTGCATCTGTTGACGACCAAGGCTCCAGGTTCATAGCACCTATCAGGCAAATGTACATCCAGACCATTCACAAAGCAATGGCAAACTATTGAATGTAAATAATATCCAGAAAGTCACTAATCAAACATTGCTGGGTTGATAGCTATATCCTGAATAAGATATGTTGCTTTATTTATTTCTATCTTTTAATATAAATTGACTTATCTTAAAATATTGATTGTTCCTGCAATTTTGTTTGTATAAGATAAATCAAATCAAACCTGACAAAAATGCATCCACTGAAATGTTTACTTATATATGCTATACAACATTCCATACAGGAATATTCTATCTATTTTCTGACAAATATTTATGAAATAATTACTTTTGCACATGGATTACGTCAAAGTTCTTATTTATGAAATAATTACTTTTGCACATGGATTACTAATTACTTTTGCACATGGATTACACCAAAGTTCCTATTTATGAAATAATTACTTTTGCACATGGATTACGTCAAAGTTCTTATTTATGAAATAATTACTTTTGCACATGGATTACTAATTACTTTTGCACATGGATTACACCAAAGTTCCTATTTATGAAATAATTACTTTTGTACATGGTTTACGCCAAAATTCAAATTTATGAAATAATTACTTTTGTACATGGATTACGCCAAAGTTCGATGTGTCAGGAAATTGGCGAAAATAAAACTTTGACAAAAAAAAAAGCCTGTCCATTTTCTGGACTTCTGCTAAAGTAATCATTCTACACATTTCCTGCTGAATATATAGTACAGTGGAACCCCATTATAACAACTTGGTCATAGGGACCAAACCCGAAATAAAGGAATGACGAAAACGGATGTGCTGGACCTCGGACGTCCTGACCTCAAGTGGCCAACCGGGGAGCAAATAATCACAGTTTTACTGTGGAACTTGCAGCACAACGTACTTCACGATCCCTGGTGGAAATCACACGAAATATTCATTGAAAACCCGGTAATAGTAAGTAAGCTCAATATCAACTAGTGTACGGCACTCCTTAGAGAAGGACTCAGTTTATAAAACATATTCTGTCTTTGCAAGAACACTTACCGGCTGTGAACTAAAAAGTAACAAAAATAGCAAATTGTGGATATATAACGTACGGTGTTAGAGATCAGAGTTTAAAAGTTTTCTTACAAATGTGATGCACTTTGTATTATGTATACTTTTTGCTTACAGCAATAATTGACAATGTTATCCACACTTTGTACTTGATATAAATTATGTAACAGTCTATATTAGTTTACATGTGAGTTTTTTAAAAACATTAAACTTTTATCAAAATGTCTGGTCTGAAGTGGGTGTTCGTATCTGTTCAAAGATTAATGGTTCAAAATAGTGGGCATCTAAGGACTGTAGTCGTCAGTGACTCATAGCATTGTGGTCAACTGCTAGCATCGTAGTCAGTGACTCATGACTCCTAGCATTCTGATCATCTGCTAGCATCGTAGTCGGTGATTGCTAGCTTATTGGTCAGCTGCTAGCATCATGCTCAGTGACTCATGACTCCTAGCATTCTGATATGTTGCTAGCATCATAGTCAGTGGCTCATGACTCCTAGCATTCTGGTCAGCTACTTGCATCATAGTCAGTGACTCGTAATTCCTAACATTCTGGTCATCTGCTAGCATCATAGCCGGTGGCTCTTGTAACAGACTGCTGTTATAGAAAATTAGAAAAGCTATCCAATTCAACAGATTATTTATCATTTTTTTATAGTTTTGCAGACACATCTACACATTTGTGTCCATACAGTCATAACTATCACACATAAAACCAATGATTCAACTATATACAAATAAATTAATAAAACATGTTAGAAAACAAACCAAATTCACAGAAAAACAAATGAAATAAATATATAGGGTGTCTACATAATCGATGAGCACTGACGTCATACAGATCTGTACTGATTACTCGTAATTCATATGACGTTGTGTCATGTGACAGAGTTTCACCACCAGTGTAATGAGTTCAACATAATACATTGAATGTAAAATCGTAAAAAGATGTAAAACCGTGACAGATCTGGTACTCCTATCATTGACACTATTCTGATGCAGACACAGATTCGTAGGGCAGTTCATGCCAGATCATCGCCTTCCAAAGATACTTCTCTAAGGTGAGTTGCAGAAGGGCATACTTAAAGGTGACCAAAAGAAGCACTACAAGGACTTATTAAAAATCTCCCTGAGAGCCTTCTAAATAGTCAAGATACATGGGAAGATCATGCACAAAATAGAACTACATGCTGCTCTAGTCAAAAAAAAGACGCAACATCTTGTTAAAAAAGGAGAAGTGCAGCAGTTCAACAACGGAGAATTGCTAGAGAGTCACAGGTAGATCAAAAACCATCTACAGTGGTCATCCCATGCACAAAGACATTTACGGCCAAAATAGGGCTAATTAGCCATCTAAAAACTCTAGTCAAGAACATATCTCTGACTGAATTTCAAAAGTGGATGTAACAAATTGTCATCATCACTTGTGATGAACAAACAACATGCACAATGACTTTGTAGACACCCTGTACAACTGAAACAGTAGTAAGATAATGAATGATGCATAGCTGAATGTATTCCAGTGTATTTTAATTGATATTGCACAAGATCTCCTGCAAAATATTTCCAGATCTATTCAAGAGTACTATTGTTGCAGTGGAACTATATTGTCATGTGTCTGTCACAATTTATGATGACCACTTTGTCCATCACAGTTTATGAGGACACCTTGTCCATCACAATTTATGATGACCACTTTGTTCATCACAGTTTATGAGGACACCTTGTCCATCACAATTTATGATGACCACTTTGTCCATCACAGTTTATGAGGACACCTTGTCCATCACAATTTATGATGACCACTTTGTCCATCACAGTTTATGAGGACACCTTGTCCATCACAATTTATGATGACCACTTTGTTCATCACAGTTTATGAGGACACCTTGTCCATCACAATTTATGATGATCACTTCAAGTCAGTTTCCAGAAATAAGTCAGTGTTGAGTTTGTATTTAGTTATTTAGTTAATCGTCGGATCATCATCACAGGACTTCGGATAAATCCATAGGTGCTCCGATCTCTCCCTGAATGTATCCGCCATTACACCTCTGCTGACTGTTCCAGATCTATGCTGATTGACCATCATTCTTCTGCAGCCCCGCAAACTGATCCCCTCTAGCGACCCAACATTTCAAACCCTGTTCCTTAACTTTTAGCCATTGAATAAGAATCCTCATCAAGTTCATGTGATGTCTCCCGTAGGAAATTCAACACATTTTCCCGATAAGAGATGACTGGGAAGATTTTGTGGTGGGAGTTGGCTGTCCTATCCCAAGGAGAGTCAAAGTGATCCAGAAGCTATGCTGAGGTCGGATGTGCATGGCAGAAAGGGGCAGATATCACAGCCAAGCTGTAAACTGTGACAACAAATTCCATTCTCTGGACTACATCCTGCTAATCTGCAGGAATTTGAGAATGAACATAACAAATTGGTCTGGACCAACACAATATTTATATAACAGCAGAATTTTGCAATAAGATTTACAATAAGGAATACAAATTATCAGGAATTTGGAAAAGTGCTGCAAAATATGGAGTTTTATTATCAATGCAGACACTATAACCAAGTTCCACTGTAACCGTGAATAGGTATAGAACATCTACAACTAGACCATCTACAGTGACTTCCCATGGTCTGCTGCCACTTAGACAACAGCTATAGTAACCTCCCATGGCTGCTGTTACTTAGAGACAGTTATAGTAACCTCCTATGGCTGCTGCTACTTAGAGACAGTTATAGTAACCTCCCATGGCTGCTGTTACTTAGAGACAGTTATAGTAACCTCCCATGGCTGCTGTTACTTAGAGACAGTTATAGTAACCTCCCATGGCTGCTGCTACTTAGAGACAGTTATAGTAACCTCCCATGGCTAATGCTACTTAGAGAACAGTTATAGTAACCTCCCATGGCTGATGCTCTCAGAGACCAGCCATATTAATCTCACAGGCCAGCTGCTACAAGGACACCTATGACCTCCCAAGGTCTGTAATTACCAAAACAACATGAATAATTTAATTGATCAGCATGTCATATAAAAACCCAGATTTTATAAAAAAAAAAAAAATTACAAAGTTGTAAAGAAATCATTTCTAGAACATTTTTATGTATTCTTGGTTACATATTCAGTACAGAAATGAAGCAAATAACATCTGAAATAAGCAACCAATCCTTCTTCTGCAACCTCCCACTGCTTGACAACAGCTTAACCATACAATTAATAATTCAGAATTATCTCACATCACAAGATGTGGCAAAACTACCTGAATTATGACCCCCCCCCCCCCCCCCCCACTATTTTTTTATGGTCAAAGCTCTGCTATAACCAAATTGAACTCCCGCCCATGGATGAAAATAATGTGCTTACAGTAAGACGTCCCTTTTTCTAGCTGTAGAAAAAACTAATACAGTCAAATGTCGTTATAACAACTTGGTCTGGACCGACAAATATGTATGTAATAACAGAAATGCGCTATATACAGTACAAACAATATAAAATAAATATAATTGGAAATTTTGAGAAGTGTTGTTATATAGGGAAATTTGTTATAAAAGAATGCGCTATAGAGGGTTTCTACTGTACTTCCTCCACATGTACTGCATGGATACAGCTTGAGCATACAACACACAATTGGTGTTGGTTCAAATGCCATACTACATCATGACAGCAAAGCCAGACGCATCATTTCTCAGACCAAAAATCTCCCACTATGCAACAGTATAACAAAAAAGATCCGCATTTCAACAGCCTAAATATGTCAGATCCAGAACATATAAATTGTTATACAAGAAATATTCTCTGTTCATCTGTAAACTCCTGCTAGATAGTAGGATGCTGTCCAGAGAATGACATGCATTGTGTGATATCTGCACATTTAGCGCAATACAATCTGATTTTCAGCAAGAAGTTATGGTCAATGTTTGTACTATGTAATGGCAGACTCAACTCCATCATCAAACCTCATTAGTCCCCTCTTATAACATGCATGGCAAGTCAGTGCTTCTATTCTTTGCTCCCATTTTGGGCTCAGAACTACAAAAAATAATGCAGAAGAATAATCAAACTGATCAAGGGGTTCACATCCTGGCACTGCAACTTTTAATTGGGTACCAGATTAATCTGGGAAGACTGCGAGGTAGAGGAGATGGCTACTACCCTCATATAGCAGAGCCACTGAAATGTGAGATCGTTAACATCTAACACCCCTACGGAATTAATAAATGCTATGGGTTAACTTTACTGTACTTTTACAGCAACTTTCCAGCCCATCCATTTACTTATCCATTTAACATTCATCCACTTATCCATTTAACATTCATCCACTTATCCATTTAACATTCATCCACTTATCCATTTAACATAAATTTACTTACCCGACTTTCTAATTTTGGTGTAAATTATAAATAAATATTAAAACTACTTACTGTTCCAGTGCTGGTATGCTGAAACTTTCAGTAAGTTGAGTTGAAAGCACCTATGGGATAGCCTAAAGGTGTTGCTCAGGTGAGAGGGATAGAGTACATGCTTGGCAGGTGAGCTGAAGCCCATGATCGAACTCTGCATGTTGCAGAATGGTAGAAAAGCCACAAAACCCCTAGAATATTCCCTCTCTGAGTAAGAATTTGTTATTTATCAGTTATATTAATCATCAGTGATAATCATACTTAATCATAGTTATCGCTCCGTGTGAAATAAAACTCTGGAGAGCCACCCCATTGCACATAGAAAGAGCTAATCGTCCGTAAAACCTGAGAATCAAAATAATAACAATCAACCTGGCAGACTACGCTGACTTTTTGAGTGTGGGTTGGAGCCAACAAGTTTAAGTTATTAGAGTTTCAAACAGTATTTCCTGAGCTCAGGGACCAGTTACAGTACTTTTGAATCAGCTTGGCAGATCAATGAAAATGGCTCTGTGGTCACAATTTGACCAGCTGACTGTATTTTTCCCCCATTAATATTTATTTAAATATGCTAGTCATAAAACAGGCATACATCAACAAATGTAACAATGGCAGTAATGTGTATACAAAATATGACATACAACAAACATATTGTAGTAATCAATGAATTAAGACTTTCCTGACCAAATTAAAATTTCCATTATACACTTTTATTAACAAAATCAGACTATTGTCGAAACCGTTATGCTTGAGAAATATGGCAACCATAGCGAAAGTGTTTCTAAAAATAGCTCATTTGGGATCGTACATTATTCCAAAATTGCGGCACCCATAAAACACAGTTGACTGATATTGTTTATGAGTATTAATTACGAAGAAACCGAATTTCTGAAATATCCAAGTTTTTGTGATATATATATATAAAGTAATCTAAAGCTATGCCCAGCATTATAAGAAGTAGGAATTCGCTTTTGAAATAACTCTGGAGCTATCAAATTCATTCAGAAACAGCAAACATTCATTAAAACACATCGACAATTTCTAAACTTTTTTATTTTATACAGATTGTTAACCTTTATTGTGCTCTCTGCGACTATAATTGAAAGATAATACGTATTTTCTGTTGCTTTCCGCGACTATAGACTCCTGTAGAGGACATACCTTTTTTAACAAAAATATCACAATTGTAAACAAACAATATTCACCTGGTTAACTGAGGAAATGAAAGTAGACCTAACTAGTTTCTGCTAGTGTTCAACTAAGTACAATGTGTTATAGATCAGTTGTGACTGTGTTCAAATATGCTCAGGAGTAATGGTCAGTAAAGTGTTCAAAATTGAGAAAGACCAATGGAAAAAAAAATGGTTTGTTTGAGTTGCAAATTATGCTTTCAAATCATGAATAAGGAATAGTTATTTCAAGCACATAAATAGTCAAGAATTGTGAATGAGTCACAGCCTATGATTTAGAATATGGTTGTAATGAAATCTGGAGCAATGAGTGAATCTAGTGAGTAATGATTGTTGGGTTCTAATGGATAATGATTGCAGTTTGGATAGTAATGATTGGTTGATGTTATGGAACAATGATTGCCTGAGTTTAGGGAGCAATGATTAATTAGTATCTATCCATCTATATTCCTTCAGTACTGAAAAAAGGCATAGGGCAGACCAGCTCCCTCGAAATCAATGTAATGCTGCTTTGTGTAGCTATTGCATGTTATTGAGACACATAGTCATAACCTCTTTGATTGCTCCTTTAAGCAAAGTTTACAGATGGTCTTTCTCTCTTTCTTATGCCATCTGGTCTCCATTTTAATTCTTGTAATGGCAGTTTATTTTCATTTATTCTAAATGCACATCCACCATTTTTTTTATTATTTTTAATAAATATATTGCTGTTTGACATCTTCTCTTATTTGTTTAGTAAAGGGAGCAATAAAAGTAAGACAACATCCCTGTTAACACTCATACTACTTACATGTGACCTATTAGAGGGGTGTTAAGTAAATTGAAATGTAGGTCACTATTTTGTTAAACTGTGACAGATTGTCATTACATTTATTCACACATTTCTGACTGTTACATGTATCAATGAGTGCCATTCTGTCAGATTAATGATTTTAGTATAATAATAGAAGAGTTTTGTATTAATGCTTAACACCCCTCTAATGTGTCACATCATGTCGTTTGAGTGTTAATGAGGAAGGCACCAACATTTCTTCCCAGTTTTTATTATTTTATTTATATTTTGATGCCATTATCCAGTTGTAATATTGGTAACATAAAGGTTGGAAGACAGTTTTAAACAGTCCTATGCTTGTTCTGACCAATAACTACCACAAACTAATGGTTCTATATCACATGACCAATATCACAATAGATGCATAGTAATTGATCGCAGATGGAGGTATTGATTAAGATACAAGAATTGAAAAAGCAAGAAATTGGCCGTCTGCACAACTCGTATATATCAGATCATTTTACAAGCTCGAGTAGAACAATGTTGGAAAAAAGTTCCGGTGTTCTTTAAGATAAATCCTGCTGTAATTCCCTCTCCAATACATAAAGCTTTACCTTTGGCCAGGTATGTTCTTTAGCTACCCACATGCTCAATATATTCCTGTAATGCTGGTTTCTGGGTTTCATTTTGATTCACCATAAATGAATCTCCCTAATTTCTCCTATAGTCTGGCTGGCTCGCTGCAAGGCCTAAATAAAAATGGAAAATGCATTTTATGTAAAATTTATCCATACTTATAAATAAACAGGTTTATTTAAACTCCAACTAGTTTATATTTGTGTATGCAGTATATCCCAGTGTGTCCCAATGTACTCCACTGTACACACCAATGTACTCCAATGTACACACCAATGTACTCCACTGTACACTCCAATGTACTCCACTGGTATACAGTATATCATAGTCCAGTGTATCCCAATCTTCTTCTTCCGCATTCATTCTCAAACTCCTGTTGATTAGCAGGATGTAGTCCAGAGAATGGAATGTGTTGTGTCATTGGTTAGTTTCATAGCTACATCAACACCTATCAACTCGACACATCTACTCAACACATCCAACTCAACACATCTACTCAACACATCAACTCGACACATCAACTCGACACATCTACTCGACACATCTACTTGACACATCAACTCGACACATCTACTCGACACATCTACTCGACACATCTACTCGACACATCTACTCGACACATCTACTCAACACATCTACTCGACACATCTACTCGACACATCTACTCAACACATCTACTCGACACATCAACTCAACACATCTACTCGACACATCAACTCAACACATCAACTCAACACATCCAACTGTAGCATGGCTTTTCAATAACTTATTCTCCATGATGAGATTGAGGCAATCATCATACAATATGCATGGCAAGTCAGTATCACTATTCTTTGCTCCTCTTTCACACCCTAGCAAATGTTATCCTAAACTATTTGTTACCATAATCTATCTGTTACCCTAATATATCTGTTGTTCTAATCTATCGGTTACCCTAATCTATCTGTTACCTCAATCTATCAGTTACCCTAATCTGTCTGTTACCCTAATCTATCAGTTACCCTAACCTATCTATTACCCTAATCTATCTTACCCCAATCTATCTGTTACCCTAGTCTATCTGTTAGATTTGGTGCTTTCTTACCTGCAGCATTTCCGAGGCCTCTTTCCTACGTGCTGCTATGTGTACCGATTCCTCTAGTAGAGTCTCAATCTCTTCCTTTTTATAAAGTTGACTCACCAACTCACTCTACAGAAGAATACAAAGCAACTTTTCATATACAATTATACAATACAGATCACCCCCTCATTTCACATTCAATAAAAATGTTAATTTGCTAATATCATCATCAACAAAGATCATCTTCTCCTCATCATCAACAAAGATCATCTTCTCCTCATCATCAACAAAGGTCATCTTCTCCTCATCATCAACAAAGATCATCTTCTCCTCATCATCAACAAAGGTCATCTTCTCCTCATCATCAACAAAGATCATCATCTCCTCATCATCAACAAAGGTCATCTTCTCCTCATCATCAACAAAGATCATCATCTCCTCATCATCAACAAAGATCATCTTCTCCTCATCATCAACAAAGATCATCTTCTCCTCATCATCAACAAAGGCCATCTTCTCCTCCTCATATCCTACATATATATATGCTGTTTCAGACCTATCAAAGTTGAGTACTGAGTATTGGACACATCAATTATCTATCATTGTGAATAAATCGAATAAATACATGAATGAGGTTGTCTCTGCTTACCTGTAGGTGATCCTTCACATGATTCACCAGGAAATGCATGATGGCCTTGGGCGTGCTATCCTGAATGTTCTTCCTTACAATCATGAAGTAGGATTTGATCAAACGTTCTGTGACCATTTGACAATAGAGTGCAAAAATTATAAGTTTGTTCAAGAATAATTTTGCAATAAAATCATAAACAAAGTACAGTGGAATCCCTCTATAGCACATTCTTTTATAACAAATTTTCCTGTATAACAACACTCAAAATCTCCATTTATATTTATTATATATTATTTGTGCTGTATAGAGCAAATTTCTGTTATTACATAGAGGAAGATGGGGCTTAAAGTCTCAAGGGTAAGAAAGATCCAGAAATCCACCCTGTAAGAAGACAGTGTCAGGAAAGCCAATGACCTGTAGCTAAACACACACACTATGACAAGAAACAAGTGAGACAAAAGTCCCTCTAGGATTAAAAAATACACACTACACCGTATGACAAGAAACAAACAAAGTCCATCTAGTATACAAAAACACACACTATACCACATGACAAGAAACAAATGAGACAAAGAAAGTCTCTCAAAAACTTCTTACCTATAACCTCACAGTCTCGTTGTTCCCTCAATGAAAGTTTCATCACAGGATGTTCAGGCTAGAAATGGAAGGAAACAATTTGTATTGATTAAATTTACTGATAATAACGAATGCATTTAACTCTATATGTCCACCGAGCTGCTAATATCTACATTTTGGAGACCCACTATGCCGAAAAGCCGCTCAAATCTACATTTTAATATGAATTTACTATCATGTTCGGCATAGTAGGAAAACCGTACGGAGACAAAGAGTTAAGCACATTTCATTGTATAGAGTACTATTTACAATTTGTTTCAGGAAAAAAACTAGTCTCTGAACATTTGACCAGTTCATGTGTGATTGTGTTATGCAATCAACATGGTTGCAGAAAACTAGGAACAGGAATATTCTTAATTCAAGACCTATCCTTATTTACAAAAAGGAAGAAAATTCAATGAAAGTCAAGGCCACAAGCAATTCAATGAAAGTCAAGGCCACAAGAGCATCAAAGCAATTTTCATCATTTGTATTTAAAATGATCTCTCTTGTAGCAGAATGGTCCAACCTAACGGGATCTTTGTTACCTCTAATATTTTATGGTAGCGTGTACTGATATAACCTAATTGGACTTTGTCTGCTGGTTGAAAGAGGCATGCCTCTCCACAAGAGAGGCAAACTCATTAACTACCTACCTACTACTACCAGCAGGATGGTCCCACTTGATTTCAAGAAAGATGTAGTCCAGAGCACGAAAATAAGCTGTATTACCATTTTATTTGCATCAATGATCCGACACATCCCGCTTCTGCGTTGATGTCATTCACTCTGGAAAAACCTATAGGTATTCATGCAACACACAGGATAACAGTATCAGTTACTTCCCCTTTCAGAACCATGCAACACACAGGATAACGGTATCAGTTACTTAGAAATATCAGTTTTGGTGGACAAAAATTTTCCAACATTTTAGTCATGTCAAAATTTAGCAGAATGAAAATACTTACTACTTCCGGTAAAAGATTAATGCCTTTCTTGGGTCGTGATGGAGATGGCGCAGCGCTGTTAGCCTCACTTCCAGGTTGAGAAGTTGAGGCTTCAGACGAGCGATCACTCGCAGTTTGGTCAAAGCGACTCGACCTCATGAAATTTGTGATCTTCCAGGAGCTTCCATTGATGTTTTCAGCAACTGGGACTGTGTTTACCTGCATGAATGTCAAACATTTTATACATTTGCCTTACTTTCAATGCAGACATTTGCCTTACTTTCAATGCAGACATTTGTCTTACTTTCAATGCAGACACTTGTCTTACTTTCAATGCAGACATTTGGGTTCTTCCTAGGAGTGGGAGCCTATATTTCACACTTTTTAAGAAATCTGCGGCGATCCGAAATTTGTGACATCACTCTGCTGGTTCAATTTCTATGTACACAATGCCTGCCGTAACTGTGCTGAACTTGCCTTCAGTCGCTAAAGGTGAAGTACGCTTGCTACAGCTCAGGTAGAACATTGTTCGCACTTAATAACGAAGATGTGCTGGGACTCGTACTCTGAACGCTGTCAGCAACGTGGATAGGGAGCAAGTACTTGTCTCTGAGGACACGTCAAACCGAGTCTAATTTCTATTCACAAAATAGCTGCCGTAACTATGCTGAACTTGTCTTTGACCCAATATGTGTGCAGGAACCAGGCAAACACCAGTCTGTTCCCACCCATTAAAACCTTCCTAACCCGAACTGTTATAAATAAATACAACCCTCCCTAAATAAATTTCACCCCAGTTGTCTTTAAATAATGTAACATAGACATGCAGGCTTTTCTGATAAATGTAGGCAAGGGATATAATTTTTTTAAATAAGAAAAGTTGTCTCCCCTTTTTGGGATCATATCTTTCGTTTTGAATCCTGGAAAATGTGTAGCCGATATTTCTAGGAAATTCCCTCCCCTTCTAGGAAAGAACCAACATTTGTCTTACTTCCAATGCAGACATTTGTCTTATTTTCTTACTCTTGTGTATAAATTTCCAGGCATTAAATTGGATGTCTGTCAAGCAGCAACAATAGAAATAACTACCCGGTACTACATACATTTGGACAAAGTGTTGCATATAAAGGTTCTTGTTTATAATTAGTGCCTGCCACAAAGGGAAATAATTACATAGGTAGGCATAATTCCAAACCAGTTCCACAAGGGTTAAATATAAATATATTTAGGGTTAGAGTTAGTTAAGGGTTCTGCTGAACCAGCAGAACCCTTAACCCAGCAGAACCTTAACCCTAAAAAATTAATATATAAATTAATTATTGATATATTTACATTAATTAACCATAAAATACGTTGGTAGAAGCTAATAGCAAACAAGAACCAATATTTAAAAAATCTAAATGGCTTGTCAAGAGCAGAATATTGTATTCAATGAAATTAAAGAGTGCTATGGAGGTAGCCAAATAAGAATAAGTAAACAAACTTATCATATGTTCATCAATTGAAACAAAAATACATAAAAGTTAATACATTTTTAAATTAACCAAAAATAGCCAAATTATAAATGTTATGACCAGTGACATTTACAAATGGTCTAAATTTACCTGTAAATAATCTACATGGCAACCCTGTTTATTTATACAGGAAAATCTTAAAAATAAAAGGAAAACTCTCTGATGTTACTGTGATGGTGTCCTATTTGTAATAATTGAAAGGTGGAAAACATTATTTGAACTTAACCAATCCAGTCAGCTACACCAAGTCACTTTGAGAGACAAATTTTGTACAAACTCAGTTAATATCACACAGAGAGACGACATCTGGGTACTTTGCATATATTAATATTCAAAACACATTAAATGTTCCAACTGAGCTTCCTTAGATGACATAATGGGAATTCCCCTTCTGTAATGGTAATATCCTAGATGACATCAATGTGTGATGTGAATAATGTTGTTAAATATTTAAATTAATCAATGAACTTTTACAACTCAGAAACACGAGGATATAAATAAACAACATATTTATGCTAGCATTGAAATTAAGATTTTGAATTCCTTATCAATTGCAACTTTTCACATACAAATTATTACTACAATCTTTTCCAAGCAACACCTCATGAGATAAAATCAAACATCCTACATATTTACAGAATCCCTGTTGAAAAATTTTTTGTGCTTTGAGTTCATGCAAATTTAAAAGGCATTTGTACTAAGTCATGCGCGAGTCCACATGTCGCTACTATGAAACATCTATCTATTTATGTTCCTTCAGCGTTGTATACAGTACATAGGGTAGAAACCAGTGCTCTTCAGTTTGAGCGATGTGATGCTGCTGTGTGTAGTTTTTGCATGTTGCTGAGACCCATACCCTCTTTGATGGTTGTTCTGGAATGAGTTTCTCTTGGTCTTCCTCTCTTTCTTTTTGCCATTGGTAAAAATTTTAATGCTTGTAGTGGCAGTCTGTATTCATTCATTCTAAGAACATGCCCTACATAAGTCCACCATTTTCTTTTAACCACTAAACCACTCTTGGGCCACATCTGGCTTGTCAGGTTGATTAAAAATTTCTGTATGCACTGGCCTGTGAGCTAAAAAAAATTATCAAATCACAAGCAATCTTAACCAAACAGTAAAATATGATGTCGATACGGAGGAATTTTATGTCAAATCTTTGATACTTAAAAAAAACTTGTTACCAATGTTTCCTTTTAAGAAGTGTAGTTTGTACAGGCAGGAGAAATAAAGATCGTTTTGTCATCACATTCATCACCAAGTGTACAGGAAGGATTTATCTTGGCTCAGAAGATAAAATCCTGTCCCAACCAGTGGTTTGAATCCAAGAATTCAGTTCTAAGACTGGCATTCTATGCATTCGGCTATAAGCTTTTCAATATTGCTAGTTGAAAACAGTATTCAGAATGAAATGGACTTCTGGAGACCGTACCCACCAGCTTTTTATGCTTGATATTAGAAGTGACGAAAAATTTCACTTCAAATGAAGTGACATCAATTTTATTAATGTTAAAAAAGAATTCTGTGTATAGAAACAAATGCCATGGAATCTTCTTTGAACCAATCTCAGGCGCATACCAAATTTGGTCCCCACAACCCAAACAAGTTGCCCATATTCGCTCTGAACTAAGAATGCGACTTCAAATTAATATGAACACAAACAAAATTAACATACATGAAACAAATGAATGAAAAATACAAGCTGGCATGCAGTTACAGATGTGTTGATTTTAAAAACATGTTAAAACATACAATAAATATGTTGGCCAGGTTCGACGTGCAATGTAACAGCCGCTTAGCAGTATTAAAAGTGATACTTTCTGGAAAATATTTACTGCTGGCCTATTAGTAATATTGTTTCGGACGTCCATCATTCAGTAGAGTTAATAAAAATAATGTAACATATTAGTTACCATCACCAAAGTAGGATGTGCTAGGTCATTAGTGAAAATGAAACAATATTGCTCATTTTTGTTCTCTGAACTACATCCTGCTGGAAATGTTGTAGGAATATCCTGGTATAGAAGCGATCCTGTGGGAGTTTGAGAACAAAGGCAACTAAAATAATAAACAAACAAAACTCATGAACAAACAAAAAATCTGAAGATGGAAAAAAAGGAAAACTATTCTATAGGGGCTCCTCTACCTTCTCCTTCTTTTCTTTAATAACACCAGCAGTTGCTTCCCCTGTCTGGTTCTTCACATTTGAATGTGAGGCTGTCACTCCCTTTAGTACAAAGTAAACCAAAGAATTAAGTCATGATCACAATCAACCAAAGTTATGATATTTTAAAAAATGTTTTACACACAGAAATGAAGTTTTGATATAAAGAAATAAAGTTTTGATATAAAGAAATGACGATTTGATATAAAGAAATAAAGTTTTGATATTAAAATACTAAGTTTTGATATAAAGAAATGAAGTTTTGATATAAAGAAATAAAGTTTTGATATAAAGAAATAAAGTTTTGATATAAAGAAATGAAGTTTTGATATAAAGAAATAAAGTTTTGATATAAAGAAATGAAGTTTTGATATTAAAATACTAAGTTTTGATATAAAGAAATTAAATTTCAATATAAAAAACATTAAATATTGATACAAAAAAAATTAAATTTATCCCAATGGAAACCAAAAGGCAAATCATAAATTTAGTCTTCGTACAAACATTGTATTATAAATGTCACAAATGACACAAGAACAAGAGAGAAAGTTTAATACGTGTGAAATGAGATATCTAGGAAAAGCAGCAAACAGAACAAGAAGAGATCATGTGAGAAATGAAGAGATTACAAGAACTGTTGGAACAACATCTGTGGTCAAATATATTGAAAAACAGAAACTGAAATGGTTCTGCCACTTAATGAGAATGAATTCTTATTGGCCAGCGGCAAAAGCATACCGCATGAAAATGGAAACAGCAAGATACAGAGGAAGATAAAGAAGGTGGATTGAAGGAGTTACAAACATTCTGAAACGTCACAATATTACTGCATAAAATGTAAATAAAAAGTGCAATAATAAATACTGCATAAAAAGCTACCAAGCATGTCATAGTTCGAAAACCAATCGTCATTTAATCATTCAACAACAAAAGCATAGAAATACAATAGATACACAGATAGATACGCAGATAGATACAAAGAAATTAAGTTCTGATATTTTTAAAAATTATAGTATAAATAAATCATTATTTTTATATAAAAAATAAATTTGGATATAAAGAAATTAAGTTTTGTCATAAAGAAATTAAGTTCTGGTATAAAGACAATAAGTTCTGGTATAAAGAAATTAAGTTCTGGTATAAAGACAATAAGTTTTGGTATAAAGAAATTAAGTTCTGGTATAAAGAAATTAAGTTCTGGTATAAAGAAATTAAGTTCTGGTATAAAGAAATGAAGTACATGAAGGGTAGGTGACAGTATTACTTTTCTTTCCTCTCCATGCGCATCCCAGTAATACATCAGCGTTTTTTACAATTCTCTTTAATAAATTGTTAAAAGGGGAAATTATCCAAGTGTGTTTTTGATTCCATAATTGTACATTGTAACCATTGATTTTTTTTTTCTGCGGAAGACGGATTTATTTGTGCATAAATAAAAATCAAAATGTTGAGATAAATGATTAGTTTGGCAACCTGTGTGTGTAGATTTGGTGGGTTTTTTTTCAGAAAATAAAAAAGAGAAGATAATCCCACAGAATAAATAATAAGATCCCAATCTAAGCCTCAATATGATGAGACCCCACAGTATTAAGCCTCAATATGACAAGACCCCACAGTATTAAGCCTCAATATGACAAGACCCCACAGTACTAAGCCTCAATATGACAAGACCCCACAGTACTAAGCCTTAATATGACAAGACCCCATAGTACTAAGCCTTAATATTTGAAGTAAGGTGGCCAGGTTTCTTCCAGTTAACTTTTCCATCCCTAACTCAGAGCAAGGTACCCATTTTTTCATCTGGGTCGATAGGACCGTGCTTGAGATAGGAATTGAACCCGGTTTCTTTCTATTTTGTAGCATAGAATCAAACCACTTGACAGCACCATTGCCCTGCATAAATAAACACCAAAATTTGAGAAAAGTGGTTAATTTGGAAACCTGGTCATAATGTCAAAGAAGTAATCTGTAATATGAGTTGCTCTAGTAAGATTAATCTCTCAAGACAATGGCAACATGGCTTTAACCTTTAGCACTCAGCAGGTGTAAAAATTTAGCCTGAATTTTTAAATCCTGAAGGCGAGATCTGTTGTCCAGAGCATGGAATGTGATTTTTTTTTAAAGCCAGATTTTAAATTTTTTTTAGAAAATAATATGGCAACTGGAACTAAGCTATATCATTTAACTTCCTGTTTCTGGTATTACAATGGTGTCAGGAGATATCATGTGATTATGATTTTGCAATCTGAACAATCTATAGCCAACGACATAGCGACATGACAGTGAATCAAGTTTTATATACTTTTATTTTATCGTACATTCAGTGAAATCATTATTTATTGTGATTGGAAAGTGGAAACCTTGAGAGGTAAGTTCTTCAAATAGGTTAAATAAAATAGACCATGAGGTTCCACATGGTTTTCATTATGTAAAATATATAATATTCAACAGATATAGAGCGACCAAAAATACAATAGGTCTAGACCTGTCATTATCACTTTCTCACAGGTCTCGTATCACACACACACACAAACAAAACATACACCAATATATGCAGAACTTAATTCTTTGTTTATATGTGCAAATATTATTTAAATATCTGTAACAACAAAAACATTAACGCGATTTCAAAACAGCCACCAACGAATGCGTAACATTTCCATTAACTAATTCCGCTGCAGTCAGCGGCCGGAGAGAAGTTACGAAATTGTAAACATAGGGTGCTAAAGGTTAAAGATGAATGTTAAGAAACTCATCTATCTATTGTCTTTTCCACAAATTGTGTTATACGTCGTGGGGAGTTGATGTTTTCTATCTTTGGCCATCTTTGTTGCGCTTGCCTTTGTTAGGCCTTGGTTTTTAACAATCTCTCGAATTGAATCTTCCCATCGTATTTTTGGTCTCCCTCTTGCATTGTAGACATTCTTTCAGCTGTTGTATGCCTGGATGGCTGATTGTTAAGGTTCCATTCTTCGCATACGGTGTCTGAACCAGTTGATCTGCTGTTGTATGCGTGGAAGGCTGGTTGTTAAGGTTCCATTCGCATAAGGTGTCTGAACTAGTTGATCTGCTGTCTTTCTATACATTGCTTGCATTAAATGGTCCTTAATATCTTTCGGATGTCTTCATTTTGCAGAGTGTTTTTGTCAGGGGCCATGTCTGGCACTGGTAACATAACGCTGGAATAAAGATGGTGCTTCTTATCGATCGTTAATTGCTCATCAATACCCACACTACATGGACGTGATCCTTTAGAGGGGTGTCAAGTGCTGATACGATACACTTTTATTTTTAAACTAACATCACTGATCTGACAGAATGACAATCATCATCACGTGCACTAGTTATATATACATGCATTCACGTGGTGGAAACCTGTCATAGTTTTAAAATAGCAATCACATTTCGCTTTACTTAACACCCCTCCAAAAGGTCATGTTTACGTAGTGCAGGTGTTTGCAGGAAAAGCACACAACAATCTATGTACAATCAACAAAACAAATTTACATGTGAAAAGCTTCAATGCACAAGTAAGTGATAACAGTAATATATGTTTAGAGCCACAGGCTATGCTACAGAGTCCTGAGCAATGCCTGAATCAGAGTTTTTGCTTGGAGAGACAGAACACCAATAGGTTTGCCTGGAGTACAGCAGAGTCTGCTAAAAATCAATCTATAAACATAAGAATAACATTCGCAACTCTCTCTACATAGGATTGAAATATAGCTCTGACCATGGTCCACTGCTGCGATTTCTTAGTTTAAAAATAAATGTATTTTCTGTGACAGTGTTGTCATATTTTGTTCCTTTACGTTACAGTGTTGCCATATTTTGTTCCTTTACGTGACAGTGTTGCCATTATTTGCTCCCCTTTCAGACCACGGCAACACACTTAGCGTTTTCTGGTCCTTGAAAAATATACTATCAAACAGGCTAAAAACAGAGCACAATCAGTGATTAGAACACAACAGCTACTTATTCAAATAAAACATCAATAGCATACCTTGTTTTCTCTGTCATCTTGAACTTTGTCCATCATGTTCTTCTGGATAGAAGTCTTGTATAGATCACCTTCTCCTGTGCTGCTGGTCAATGAGCGATACAAGAGGTGGGCCTCAGAAAAATCTGGATGCTTTGTATTGATATATGCCAGTTCTACCTGAACCAAATTTTCCACCTGGGATAGATTTTTTAAATGTTGATAATGAAGATTTGTATCCACCCACATGGCAACCCTGAACTTCTAGTACAGTGTGCAAAGAAAATAACATTCTCCTTTGCACATATCATTAACCCAACCATCACATTCTCCTGTGTGTGTATCATTCACCAACCCGTCACATTCTACTGTGTATGTATGTATGATTCAGTCATCCGTCACATTCTACTGTGTATGTATCATTTAGTAATTAGTCACATTCTCTCGTGCATGTATCATTCACCAACACGTCACATTCTCCTGTGTATGCATCATAGCATCCTCTTCTAATCTTATGTGTAAGGCAGTTGCTGCAGACAAGTAGTACTCAATCTGTGCCACATGGACTCTGAGGGACCACGCAGGAAATATTGGAAATTTAGATATCACGGCCACAAATTAATCAACCAAGTGCCATGTTGACTGGCTTAGGTGATCATGTCTCTCCACAACTCTCTGTCTCTTGTTCAGAATTTCAGCTGGTGACATCTGTTTGTGCCTGAGTGACAACAAACTCGAAATTTCTCTCTGCCTTCCTTTGTCTCTTCTCCCCTTGATCTTTCTGGTTGTTACTAAATGTTCAAGTTTTGCTTTTCTCATCACATGCTCTAAAAATCTTGATTGTCAGCTTCTAATTTGTCACTTTTCTTCAGCATCTCTGAGAACTTCTAAATTAGTTTTCTTGGCTGTTCATGGAATTTTCATCATTCTTCTTAAAAACCACATCTCAGTTGCCTTCAGCTTATCTTGGGCACTTTTGTTTACTGTCCATGCTTTGCTTACATAAAGGATTGGCTCAATATAACATCCTAGCACTCTAACTCATTATGCATGAATATTACTCCATTTCATAGAACATTTCTCATTTTTTTCAATGCTGATTTTACCTGTTCTATCCTGTTCCTGATCTCATTGGAGCACCTGTCATCTGTTAAAATAGTGCCAAGATACTTGACTTTATCTGCTTGATTTACTTTTGCACAGCCGAAAAAGATATTTAAAATTATTTGGGCAATATTTAACGAAAATGAAATAATCCCTTTAGCTGTGAGCAGGTAGCTCTTGACAGCCCATAGCCTTTCTGACAAAAGCACAGGTACTTCTCAGTTGTGTAACTGAGGCGACACCCAGATTCATATGTCTCGATAGCATGGATGTGTAAGGATGGATTTATGAGTGCATTAAGGAGGAGTTTATAGATGCATGTTTAGCCCCCCCAAAGAGGCATTCTTGGACCTATCTAGATTTCCCCATTACCTAGAAATCTGTCAAAAAAGGGACAAAGGTGTAATATTTGCTGGCCTTGATCTCTTTGTCACGTTTGGGGTTTATTGGATAGACATAAGTAAAAAATTTAGACAAGATTTGACTATGATGATTTTTTTTCCAGGTGTCAGTCTATCCCCCAACTTTCCTTAGTCACTTCTTACGACATGCCTGGAAAGATGACACTGGCCCTTTGCACCCTGAACTAGAAGTCCAGGCCCTGTTGCCACATGGGTGAATATTTAATAAAACATATATTAACAGTTTGGTTCTGTGGCAAAATGGTACAGGGCCCGTTTCTGATGGTCAATATACCGAGTTCGATCCTCGCCAAAGGCAATTGTGCATCCGGACCGTTCTGAAAGCACTGGCAAACTACTGAACATACTTATATTGCCTAGAAAGTTACTACAGCAAAAAAATGGTGGTTTGATAGTCACGTCCTGAATAGGATATGCTAACAATTTTTTTAAAATATATTAACAAGTCTTAAAGAAAGTAGGCAAGCTTATTTAGGTCAGGGAGAGGGGTTCCTCTAAGCTGCATACCTTGCAAGAGAAAGATCATTGGCAGAAAGTCTTTTGCCCAAAAAAAATACACAACTGCACTCTATTCATTCCTTACACAGTTGTGGAGCATGGCCGCCAATTTGCATATATGTTGTGCATGTATGTATAATAACTTCTCAGGAGAGAGAGTGTGGTTGACGATTAGCGCAACTCTTCCACACTATAAACCAACTTCAGCGCTAGTCATTTCTCAACCCATTTATTTACTAATCTTTACTAATTAAATATGAAGAGAACACAGGCACGCTGGGCAGGCCATCTTGTGCGTATGGAGAACTCGCGTTTGCCAAAACAAATATATTATGGAGAACTCAAGGCAGGATTTCGAAAAGCTGGTGGACAGAAAAAGCGTTTCAAAGACACGCTCAAGTCATCCTTGAAACATCTTAACATTGACGTAGGCGCTTGGGAGAGCCTCGCTCAGGATAGAACAGCATGGCGTTACAGCATTAGAACGGGAGCACTAGCGGCAGAAGAATTCAGACAAGAAATTGCAAGACAGAAGCGGACACGTAGAAAAGAAAAAACATCTCAACCTCACACAGATACCTTCTATTGATGTCAATTCTGTAAAAGAACATTTTGTGCGCGCATTGGACTTGCTAGTCATTTTAAAACGCACTATTAACTTTATTATTTTATTATTTATTGTTATTATTATTATGGTTGAGTTTTTGGTCATCGTCGATCACGACGGACGAACATCATCATCATAATAACTACTTGTGCAATAATCACCTGCCACATACATCGATCACACAGCTGGTAGTTGTAACCTCAAAATGCAACATTTAAAAATCACCTGTTGCATTTCTATTTCTATTCTTGCATAACATTAGTTTGTGTCTTACGTACTGTCTTCTCTCCGTATAAGACAACAGACATGAATTACCATAGAATTTGTTGGTGGTAGCCGCTCCCGTAATAAATTTGTTACAACATCGACAATACGTTCGTGAAGTTTGGGAAATCGTAACATTTCTTGCTGTGGAATAAAAAAAAATATTGTACATCAAAGTCATCAAATAAAACTTAAGCAGTAAAAATAATATAATAAATCTGCTTGATTTACCCAGAAAATCTTTCAATCACCTCCTTAACACAGGACGTTCTGCCAAAATGGCATAGAATAACAGCTGTGTTTTTTTCTGTTTGCCAATAAGCCAAGTTTCTGAGAGAATTTTGGATCCATTGAGTAAAATTCTACCCATGGAAATACTACACTGAAGTATCAGTACGAATTAGTAATATTTTTAGTTGTTCTAGAACCAACTGTGCTATTGGAATGTGAAATGTTGTACGCTGCATGCTTGCTGCAAGGTCAAATATCCTATCATTCACTGAAATTTCTCAATTTCTTTAAAAGTCCTCCTTTCCAAATCTTGTCACAATATTTCCTCAGATCTATCCAGGTTGCTAAGTCCAGTTTCTTAACCTGAAATGCATCCTCTATCTCTTGAAAAAGGTAGGTTACCTGATCTTTAGTATCAGTAGCATTGTATTCCACCGTTATGCCGGTCTCTTCGATCTGACCGATAGCATTAGAAGCCTCTTATTTTGAAAGGTAAATCTTTGTTGAGATGGGTTTCTTGTAAGCTGCATACATTTATGTGTTCTTCATTCAAGATGTTTTCCAGTTAAACCTTTTGTTGTTGACACTTTCAGCATTCCAGTGCATTATTTTAGTGGTCTTGTTTTAAGGCCAATTGATCCATTTTCATGCCTCCTAGCTTTTCGGGGCAGTTGAGTAGAAATTTCAATAGTTGGGGTTGAACCCATTTGAGGAACAGGGCCTGACACAGTTCCTGCCTGGATGTCAGGCACCATAACATAAGTCAGATGTAAACAAATTTCCATTGTGTGGGTTGGTGCATGGCATCCTGGTTGTTATAGTGTGTCTCTTGGCTGGTTGCCTCAGACTTCAGCACCTGAATTTTGCTAGGGCAGACTGTAGTCTTGCTCGATTTTAGAAGACCTGACCAGTCTTAGTTTTCAGTCTCTATTGGCTGAACCATCGCAGCAATGGTATGGCCACAATGGGGATTTCAAGTCTGTAACTTCAACAACCTACTCCAACTAAGTAACTTCAACTACCTACCTCTACTTAGTAACTTCAACAACCTACTCCACTCAATAACTTCAACTACCTACCTCCACTCAGTAACTTCAACTACCTACCTTCATTCAGTAACTTCAACAACCTACCTCCACTCAGTAACATCAATTACCTACCTCCACTCAGTAACATCAATTACCTACCTCCACTCAGTAACTTGAGCAGCCTACCTGTGTTCCACAGTGCTGGATCATTCTCTGCATTTCTTCATGGACAAGTTCCACACATCTCAAACTTGGTTCCTCTAACCGTCTAATTTGCCTCTTCACCAGCAATTCAAAAGAAATCTCTGGTATAAAGAGTGCAGGCCTAGGACCCTAACAAAGGACAACAAGAATTCATTTCAGACATATAATAATATATCGTGCATAACATGGTCCAGAATTGATGTAAAAAAAGATTTATCTCTATTACAGATATACCCTCTATCGTTTCTATAATAAATGAATTTGGATAAACTAATGCAGCTGTTTAAAACATAGAAGTTTGGTAAACGAAACAAAACTATCGTTGTAAAATGTGATCAGACTAGGCAACATTATATTTTCAATAAAAATTTGCTCAATCAATGTAAGTTTGTGAAATTAGCAAAATGGCTTCCTCTTCCACTGATAAGAGAGAGAGCTCAAAGATTTAGTAAACATCTGCTTTATTATTTTTTAAGAGTTCTATAGCTGAAGATATTATTTCAAGTGATGTGCCAGAAAACAGTTTTTCAAGTGATGTGTCAGAAAACAGTATTTCAGGTGATGTGTCAGAAAACAGTATTTCAAGTGATGTGTCAGAAAACAGTATTTCAAGTGAAATTTTAAAAAATTAGGTTAAAACAATTATTTACAAATCTCAACAACAAAAAAAAACTTATTGCATTTTCCAAACACTCAACAAAAATAACATAAATTGGCAAAAAAAATTCCTGCTGCAGGAGGGGAGGGGAATTTATGCAATTTAAATGAGGAATGATAAAAGTTAAAACTATAATTTTAATGAGGAGTGATAAAGGTTAAAACTATTGTTATACACTTTTACTGCAGCCCTACCTATTAACAATTATCATAAATATGCTTACTGTTGCATTCCTGATAGCTGTCAGAATATCCCTTGTATTGAGTCCCCCCAGGGGATCAACTGACTCTAGCGTACGCCCAAATGTCTCATGGAAAATGTAGCATATACGAGCACCACCACACCTAGCATAAAGAAAATGTAGCCTATATGAGCACTACCACACCTGGCACACAGAAAAATGTAGGATTTATGAGCACCACTACACCTGGCACACAGAAAAATGTAGTATATATGAGCACTACCACACCTGGCACGCAGAAAAATGTAGCATTTATGAGCACCACTACACCTGGCACGCAGAAAAATGTAGCATTTATGAGCACCACTACACCTGGCACGCAGAAAAATGAAGCATTTATGAGCACCACCACACAGAAAAATGTAGCATATATAAGCACCACCACACCTGGCACACAGAAAAATGTAGCATATATGAGCACTACCACACCTGGCACACAGAAAAATGTAGCATTTATGAGCACCACCACACCCGACACACAGAAAAATGTAGCATTTATGAGCACCACCACACCCGACACATAGAAAAATGTTGCATATATGAGCACTACCACACCTGGCACACAGAAAAATGTTGCATATATAACAACCACATATCAATAACTGATAATAAAATCAAACAAGTGTACAAGTTCTGAACAATGCATGTGATTAACTACAAGAATTGATTTGCCTAAATTGACGCCATGTCAACTTACAGCTCTGATGTTTCAATATTTTTGGAAGTTCCCTCAATAGTGCTGCAATATGCTGAAGCAAATCGTGTGATAATTTGTAGTAATAGTTGGCTCTGTAACATACACATATAATACACTGAATCAGAAATAATGGATTGGATACAGTTTAATTATGTAAATCTTGAATTTTCTTCTGTGTTCATTCTCAAACTCTTGCGGATTGGCAGAATGTAGTTCAGAGAATGAAATGTGCTGTGTCATGGTTTACAGCTTGACTGCAACATTTGTGGATTTTAGCCAGAGATATCCAAATTCAACATAACTTCTGACTCACTTTGGTCTTCTATAGCTGTGGTAGGGGAACCGGGTTCAACAGCCCAAAAATATGTAAAATTGAAAAATTTTTGGGGGCAATGAAGACAAAAACATAAATATTTAAAAATACTAATTTTATATCAATTGAGACAAGTATTTTTTTTTGCCATATTTTATTTTGTTAAGTAGTTTTCTTCAAGCAATTATTTTTGCAGCATTTTGCCATATCCCAAAAGGAAAGCAAATCCTAACAAAATTGTTATTTGCCATGCATGTCGTAAGAGGTGACTAAGGAGGTTTTGGGGATTTCTCATCCCACAGAGGATCAAAGTGACCCAGAAGTCATGCCAAATCAAATATGTCAGACCAAAAGGTGCAGATATCACAGCCAAGCTGTAAATCATGATACAAGACTTTCTATTTTCTGGACTACATCCCGTTACAATCTGCAGAAGTTTGAGAATGAATAACTAAGAAGAAGAATATTATGGTTCTTCTAGATTTATTCTCCATTCTCAAACTCCTGCTTGTTGGCAAGATATAGTCCAGAGAATAGAATGTGTTGTGTCATGGTTTACAATTTGGCTGCGGTATCTATGTTTTCAGGCCTGAAACAATCTAATTTCAGTATAGCTTCTGAGTCACTTTCACCCCTAAGCCTAACCTTCCTTAGTCACTCTTATAACACGAGTAGCAAGCAGTAGTTTTGCTATATTTTATCCCTTTTCAAGCATATTAACACACTGGAGGCATAGTTCCCTCCAAAAACTGTTCTCCGTACGCACTGATCAGAAGGTTCCTTGGGCGGTCTCAAGGCTTGTGGGTGCACATTATCTGCTGTAGTGGAACTTATAGAACTAATTTTTACATATTGATAGGTCGACTGACTGAAAAGTGATTTGATAGGTTCAAAATTTGCTATCAGAGCTGAGAATTTGGTGCATAAAATCCTCTCATGAGTAGATTAGTCGCAGATCTTAGAAGAAACATTGACTGGCCAAGAATGTAGAGAGGTATCCTGAGTGAGCAGAAATCTATTATATTTATCTGCCATTTTTTTTATTGAGAAAAGGGATGATGACATCAATCATTGAATTTGCTTGATCACTCAATTGATAATGAATGTCACTCAATTGATAATGAATGTCACTCAATTGATAATGAATGTCACTCAATTGATAATGAATGTCACTCAATTGATAATGAATGTCACTCAATTGATAATGAATGTCACTCAATTGAAAATAAACAGCACTGAAACACAGATACATATCTAAACAGAAAAAATGTAAAGACTTACAAATGCATCTGTCCGTCAAACATAACTAAAACACTGATTGTATGTATACATTCTATAATAATTGATCGAAAAATAATCTATGACCCATAACCCGTCAGGGTCGTAGGAGTGAAATGTTGGAGACAGTACAAAAAAACCCTCCAAATGTATCTGTCCTCAGCCATTCAGAGAATTGTCAAAAAATCATGACAAAAACATTCCTTGACGTTATCAATCCAGGTATTTCTCTTGTCACTTCTTTTCCTACCACTATTGACTGTTCCTTATAAACTAATTTTAGAGATAGTCGTGTCTCGTTACATGTCCGAACCAAACAAGCTTACGTCGCTTCACTACTGCCAAAAGTTTTTCATAACCTGAAATTTTTTTAATTTGCTGGCCTACACATATATGTCCTACATAAATTGAAACAACATATTGAAAAAAATACATGGCAACAGCATATGGAAATAGCATATTGAAATAACATGTTGAAATAATACATTGAAATAACACGCTGAAATAAAATGTTGAAACAATACAATGAAATACTGTTGAAATAGCAAAAAAAAAGAATAATACAAGGAAATAACACACTGAAATAACACATTGAAATAACATGAAAAAATAAATATTGAACTAAGACAAGGAAATAACACGTTGAAATAACGTAGGAAGCAATATACTGCCACAAAGAAGTAACACACTGAAATAGCATGTCGAAATAACACAAAATAATGTATTGAAATATGAAATCAGAAAAGATTCTACGCATTAATTGCACAATCTTACCTTCTCACTGATAGGATCCCCAAAAGAGCTTAAGAGGGACTGGAACTGGGCAATAAGAACATTGACTCTGGTTTTCAACTCTGGTAGACAATCTCGGATGTGGTGCATTAGTAGCTGTGAAGAGACAGAAAATCAAAGAGAGAAGTTGCTGGATTGGTTGCCATTGTGGCATGGGGGAATATCACCAACTGAATTTTTTAACAATACAAGAAACAGAGTTGTAGATAAACATAATCCCGATACCAGTCAAATGATGCATGATTGATTGATTGATTGATTTAGTCAAATGTGTTCTCAGTTGGAAGATGGTACCTTGTCCCTTACATTGTAGTTTGCTGATGTCATTCTTGTTTAGATGAGTTATTTCTCTGTGTATACCCAGTACTCCCATTTGCCAATTGGTTCAGCCATTAGTCTTTGAGAAACACCCTATAGAAACTAAGATATATCACTAAAATAGAAATGATTAATTTCACCATGACATGGTTAACCTGAAGATATGATTAACTTCACCACATCAAGGTTAACCTGAAGAAGAATAGGGACCAACCACAGGTGCCCTTGAGGCCAGTTCACCAGATCTATCTATACCCTGAATCTCAGCATAGCCAGGTTAGTAGATTCACACAATACCCTGTGGGCTTTAAGTCACAAAGACCCCATCCACTAATGTCTCAATCATCCAGACTGTACCTTACTAATCATAGATTGTGAATCTGTACGTTGCTAATCATAGATTGTGATCTGTACGTTGTTAATCATAGATTGTGAATCTGTACGTTGCTAATCATAGATTGTGAATCTGTACGTTGCTAATCATAGATTGTGAATCTGTACATTACTAATCATAGATTATAAATCTGTATGTTACTAATCATAGATTGTGAATCTGATGCAACCTTCTTCTTCTTGGTTCAGGGTTCTTTTGATTTTGTTAGATTTGTTATTAGTATCTTCTTCTGTGTTTGTTCTCAAACTCCTGCAGATTAGCAGGATGTAGTCCAGAGAACGGAATGCATGGTGTCATGGTTTACAGCATTGCTGCGATTTCTGCGCCTTTCGGCCTGACACATCCAGCATGGTTTTGGGTCACTGACCCTATATGGGATGGGACAGCCAACTCCATCCCATAACCCCCTTAGTCGCCTTTTACGACTTGCATGGAAGGTAAACAGTGTTGCTATTCTTTGCTCCCCTTTCTGGCCCCGGCAACACACGGGCGGTTATTAGTATGAATTTACCAGTCTTCTCCATGAACAAGCAGAAGTCTTAAAACTTTTATCTCAGCTCAGTCCAATGTGGAGGGCCATATCTTGCCTCACAGCTCATTTCAATCTGAATAACAACGTCACTGATTTGTTTCTACCGCACATTTAACACTTTCATTGCCATTATCGAAACACAATATCCCTTACAGTGCCACGCACTGCAAAAGTCATCCGCGAATACGATTTTTTAAATGGGGAATCTACACCAGTTTTATTCAGTGCAGGACTTCCTGTTTATTATAAATAGCATTACAAATGTCGGAGCCAGTTATTAGATTGATTCATCGCTGATAATTAGAAATTAAATTATTTTTATTGTGCTTTTTCAATGAGCACTTCAAAATGGAGAAGGTCCTGATGATACACGGTCAAAATTGGACTTTGATTCAAGTAATGATAGTCATAGATCGATATGAGATAGGTCTACATTTCCAGGAGCGAGTGATGGACACATGTTTCAAAAATGGGAGTGTCTCACTGCCATTTCTGAACAAAATGAGTTATAAAATAATTAAAAATGAAACCTTTTGATAAAATCATTTTTGGAAAGCTTATTCTTGTCTGGACATCTGTAAATTTAAAAGTCAAAACATTATCGGTTTATTTTATAATGATTTATTAAAATGATCGCTCGCAGAACCCATCCCACATTATTAAAATGATCGCTCGTAGAACCCATCCCACATTATTAAAATGATCGCTCGTAGAAACAATCCCACATTATTAAAATGATCGCTCGTAGAACCCATCCCACATTATTAAAATGATCGCTCGTAGAACCCATCCCACATTATTAAAATGATCGCTCGCAGAACCCATCCCACATTATTAAAATGATCGCTCGTAGAACCCATCCCACATTATTAAAATGATCGCTCGTAGAACCCATCCCACATTATTAAAATGGCATTGCAGTGAGATACACACAGATTAAAAAGGTATGGCAGTGAAAGTGTTACAGGTTAAAAAGTTAAAGTTTACACTCCAAGACAGCCACTCTCTGGTCATCCCGGCTGCACAAAAGGGAACCTGAATCCCACGGGTAAAAAATACAACTAGAATTAACACTGGGTCTCTCAAAGAAAGCTGAAACTAGTACAGTATCGTAGAATATACCTGGAAACTCTGTGGATCATATGCTAAGGCACTACCTTCTTATACACACAACAAGATAAACTTACTCTGTTCAATGTTTTAGCAAGATAAGGGGTTCCATTCCGGTTAGCTATTGAAGGATATTTTTTCTGTAGAAATGATGCTTCATCTTTTAGAGATTCCGATAGTTCCTGTAAAACATTTTACACAAAATTATTCCAAGTACAAAATTCATTTCAGACACGAGCAATCCAATTACAAAATTATTTTAAGGTAAGAACAAATAATGCAGCAAACAAGATTTGATCCATTTCCACTCAGATAGCACCTACTCACCTCGCCAACTTGGTTAACACAGTTTTTCATCTTCGACTACACCGAACCAGGGTATTGAGAGATCTAGTAGACTAGCCTCAAGGGCACCAGTGGTTGGTTCATCAAGGGATGCGATGTGGTCGAAGATCATACCTTCTAAGCAGACCTGGTTCATATCCAGTTTTCTGCATTATTACTTATTCTTTAATAACAAATTCTCCATGTTTCTATATTTACTCATTTACCGTAGTCAGAAAATGATTATCGGTGTACATCTTCTTCGTCTGAGTTCGTCAAGAAATCATTTTTATTAAGTTATTTTTTATGGTGTTAAATGTCAGCAGCGTAGTCTATTTATGATTTTACAATTATATTTTTCATTTGTTCTGTTTGTATTTTTCTTCAGAAAGACTTTATGGTTGAAACATTTAGTTTGTTTTGTATACTGTCCTATATTTTAAGGTCTGCTAGTCTGATAGACTATTTGTGAACAGTAAAGCTAACCCCCTTGTGCTCTGCGTATGTACCTCATTGGTTATACAGTTTTACTGCAGTTTCATTTATTGTTGATTTCTGACAGCTAGAAATAGGTGTGCCAGACATTCTTCATCACTCTCTGATTACAACACGAAAGTGCCTGTGATTTTCCCTCTCTGGGGATCGAGACATACGTTGTGCTGCCAGTTTACAGCATATCTGTATCACCTGCCGGTCCAGCACATATGTTTTCTTCTTCTTCTTCAGCGTTCATTCTCAAACTCACACTGGATTTCTCTTGTAACAGGACAATGATCCTACAAGATTTCCAGTTGAATGTAGTCCAGAGAATGGAAATGCGTTGTGTTGCCGTTTTATTTGCGCCAATGGCCCAACACATCCGTCTTCGGCGGGTATGTTTTCATGATTTTCAGTCACGATATCAATTAATCTGCAGCAGCACAAGTTAGCATCATCTGAGGAAATAGAAGAAGATGAAGTATCCCACTAACTAAACACTGACACTCACCTTGTGATTGTTGATATCTGCCTGACTACGATTTACAACACCAATAATTCCGAGTTTCACAGGGATAACTCGACCACAAAGGACATCCATTGCATCCGTTCCTGCATCCATAAGGTCTAACTTTGTGATCACAGCTAATGTGCGACGACCTGAATAAATGAAGCAAAAAAATTGTTTTGTACTTAAGTCTTTCTATTTTTAATGTGCCTTGATGGCTGAGGTGGTGATCATGTACCTTCATAACTTCTTAACTATACAGTTATTTTATCTCTATCTATCCACTAAAACCTTTTATTGACTTTCAGTGTCAGGGGTAGAAGAGTTCTCTGGAGATGGCCCTCGTGTGTGCTGAGTATATTGTGGAATTTGTCGCCTATTTGAATTTGGTGGTCCATCGTTTTCGTGGTCGGCCTCTAGATTACACAACTATTAACCAGTTTTATTAAATATCTTCTTGTTAATGTTTTGTTAATTTCTTGATATTTTTTCTTTGCAATCTACACTTTGATACTGTTATGACTCCAGTAACTTCTCTTGATTAGAAACTGACCTCACAGCACGTGGGGCATTCCCATAAGTGCTCCGCCCTATGTTCCAGCAGCCATTTGACTCGATGTTGTTTCGAGTTCAATGTCGCCAAAACAGATGTTGACATCAGGGCACCGCTGGCCCTTGCGACAGGTTTCTTTGTTGTTCCGCCCACCCACGCCGTGCCCGTAACTAGTTCAAGCACAACATCGGCCTGTCGGAACAACATGGTAACTGTTATCGAAGGTTACAACTACTGGTAATATGACTCCAGTAATTCATCATCATATGCTGTGCAAGATAACGTGGGCGATCACTGATCTTCTCAACACTATATCTGCAGTACTGTGTATCAGCTCTACTTCTGACTTTCTACCATGCCACGATGTTAACCTATTCAGTATTTTCTCTCTTTGCTGTCCTCTGTATCATTTCCCTTCAATTTTGCCTGTTACATTTTACTCCAAACTTCGTCTCATAATGTGGCCAATAAATATGAGCTGTTTTTTCTGGTGTTGATAAGTAACTTCCTTTTGGTGTCAAATGTCCCTCAGTACATCTTCATTACTTTTTTCTAGCTCACATGTATTCTCACTCCCTTAACCAGCACTGCCTCATTGACACCACTCCCTCAGTCAGTCCTGCCTCATTGACACCACTCCCTCAGTCAGTCCTGCCTCATTGACACCACTCCCTCAGTCAGTCCTGCCTCATTGACACCACTCCCTCAGTCAGTCCTGCCTCATTGACACCACTCCCTCAGTCAGTCCTGCCACATTGTCCTCACTTTCTCAATCAGTCCTGCCTCATTGACCTCACTTTCTTAAATCAGCACTGTCTTATATATAAGAAATCTACACACTAGTAATTAATGCTATATTATTTTTGTATGTGTGGTTTATTGTTGCAAAATTTAAAAAGCGCACTTGTTGTTGCTGTTGATATCCAAGTGAATGCTACTCTGGTCAGCACAGTGTCATTCTTATAAAGGTGCAAGCTCTATAAATTGACTTAGTGATCCATACAGTAGGTTAGTGACTATTAAGGGTGTGTGAAAAAGTTTTTTTCCTGGTAGTTGAAAGGTAAAGGCAGTCAATAAGGAGGTGTTCCACTGTTTTATTGGATGAGAGAAGTGTTTACAAATGGGTTGTTGTTAGGGTTTGATATAGATTAAGTAGCTATTAACTCTTGCATATCCTGTTTGAAACTGAAAGATATTGGATTGATTTACCCTGCAATGTTGTCATTCTTCTTTGGCAGTGTCATTTCATTAAACAAATTTTGACCTGTTCAGGCAGATTCCCCTGCTGTTGTTTCTGAGAATCTGTTTGATTTCCCATACTACAAGGTCTTTGCTTGTGCTGTTTTGAGTTTTTGCAAGTCTATCTGCTGGTTCATTTCCTACTACATCACTATGTCCGGGGATCCATTGCATGGTCACACTGACTGAATATGCGGAGATAAAACTGTTCAAAACATAAGGGTAACCTAACTAATGTAAATATTGCCTATAAAAATACTACAGCGAAATAAATATTGGGTTGGTCATTACATGCTGAATAGAATATACAACCAATATCTTATCTTGCTGGTTAGTTGGGTCAAAGGGAATGGGACCATGGAACGCTGGATCAGCAACCAACCATCTTGCTGGTTAGTTGGGTCAAAGGGAATGGGACCATGGAACGCTAGATCAGCAACCAACCATCTTGCTTGTTAGTAGGATGCTGTTTAGAGAATGTACTGTGTCATGATTTACAGCTTGGCAGTGATGCTTACTTACTTCTCCGATCCCCAGGGTTGTGAGCTTTCACTCTTTCTTCCTGTGCCAGGTGGTAGTAGGTACATGTCTTCTTCAGCTGTGTTGTGTCTGTGCTTTGCTGTGATATCTGTACCTTTCTGCCGGACAAAGCTGACTTCACAATGTATTTTTGGGGACAGGGATGCCTTCCATCTTGAGTCTCATACTCCTCTCAAACAAATTGCTGAATCCTGCAACCCAGGATCACTACTTGGAAGTAAAATAGGGCCTTTGTAAAATAGCATCTTCTTCTTCCGTGTTAATTTTCCCAATCATGCAGACCTGTAGTTCAGAGAACAGATGCAATGTGGCATGGTTTACAGCTTGACTGTGATATCTGCACATTTATGCTCAATACATCCAACTTCTGCATAGTTCCTGCACCACTTTGTCCCCCTACTAGTTGGGACCCAACTCAACCATTCCCAAAACCTCCTCAGTCACTTCTAACAACATGCATGGCAGGTCACAGTGTTGCTATCCCCCCCCCCATCCCCCCAGGAATACATGGGTGACTCAGTATCTTCTTCTGCGTTCATTCTCAAACTCCAGCACATTAGTAGGATGTGGCCCAGAAAATGGAATTTATGTCATGGTGTACAGCACAGCTGCAAAATCTGCACCTTCCAGCCTAACACATCCAACTTCAGCATGGCTTCAGATCACTTTGATCCTCTATGGGATGGAACAGTCAACTCCACCCCCAAAAACCTTCTTAGTTACCTCTTGGTACTTACATGATCATCAACAGTGCCACTATTCTCTGCTACTCTTTTACCCTCCCCACACACAAAGGTGGCTCAATATCTTAAATCTGAGAAGAAATTCAAAACAAATGAAAGCTTTATAATTACACAACCAACATAACAAAAAATTGTTTTACAGGTGCCTTTACAGGTGCCAGCCAGCAGGCACCACAGGTGCCAGCCAGCAGGCACCTACTAGTAGACTAAGAACTTGAAACCTAAATTCTAATAAAATTAAGTAGCGTCACTTTACCGTCTGGGTCATATTCTCGTGCCAATTTTATAGCTTCAGAAGTAGCAAAATCAGTGTTTGCGGCTGAGACTGCAAGAATGACAGAATTTGGATTCGAGATGTACTGGATACACAGGTCACGGATCTGGGTCTCAATGTCCACTGGCTGGTCACCAACAGGAACTTTGGTCAAGCCCGGGAGGTCAACAAGAGTCAAGTTTACCACTTTGTTTGAATAGATCTTTAGCACGATCGGCTCAGAGTAGATACCCTGTCAATGAAAAATGAAGAATTTCAAAGTTCCTTAGAATCTCCAATAGTAGCATTCATTTATAACAGCAATAGAGAAAAATTAATATTAGGCATAAGCAATGTATATGAACACTACAGCAACTTGCAACAAAATGACACATGGAAAGAAATGACTACTACCCTATGTGTCATCTTTGGTCGAAAAGGAACTTAGAACCTCGGATAAAAAAAATATTTTTTCATATGATTTTTACATTTTGGGGTTGAGGTTAATGTTCTATACCACAGAGGGTCAATGACCCAGAAGCCATGCTGAAGTCGGTGGAGTGTGGCCAAAAGTGCAAATATTGCATCTAAGCTGTAAACATTGACACAGTGTATTCTGTTCTTCAAGCTACATACTGCTAATCTACAGGAGTTTAAGACCAAATGCAAAAGAAGTCCTAGATTTGTGGTATGAAATGTTACTTTCAATTTGTTGGGAGTGATCCACCCTTCTTGACCAAGATGTCAGTCATTTCATTTCACATTATTCAACAGTGACCTAAGATCCATTACAATCTACATTTCATAGTATGCAACAGCGACCTAAGGTCCACTGCAAGCCCCATTTCATATTATGAAAAACAGTAGACTAAGATCCATTGCAAGCCACATTTCACATTATGCAACAGTAGACTAATATCCATTGCAAGCCACATTTCATATTATGCAACAGTGAACTAAGATCCATTGCAAGCCACATTTCATATTATGCAACAGTAGACTAATATCCATTGCAAGCTACATTTCATATTATGTAACAGTGAACTAAGATCCATTGCAAGCCACACTTTCTATTACTAAAAACAATAAGGGCTCATATGGGACAGAGGATTTGATTTCATTATACTTCAGTCTTCCTGTATGTACTACGTCACTATAAAAAAAAGCAGTCTGCTACCTCCAAAAAGTATCGCCGACCGACAGTACATACTTCAGAGATCACAAGCGATAGTTTCCCAAGAAATAGCGTCTTAATTTTGAACCCGCTGCTATGCAAACACAAGGCAAATTATTTCATCACTATATCAAGAGATCCCCTTTCTCATAACTCAACTAAAAAATGTATTCTATTTTAACAGTCAGATATAAATGGAATTAGGTTGAAGTGTTTCCTAACTTTATTTTTAGTATAGTCTGCTTTTAATTTGTAACACTTAAAATTATTTCCGTTAACACCCACATATGCCTCTACCTCCACATTTCCGTTAACACCCACATATGCCTCTACCTCCACATTTCCAGCAAGTTGGATCATTTCCTAACATTAGCGATATACCTATCTCTTGTAGAATACACAGACAGCAACCCACATCTCCTTCAAATACAAAACCTGCTCTCAAATCACATGACTTTGCCAGCAGTAACAGACTGAGAAAAACGGTTACAGTATTAGTGTAGTACCTACAGATATACATATGTTTCAAGTGAACGAAAGAAGAAGAAGTGTAGTACCTTGTTGGTGCCTGACATCCGATCAGTCTCGTTCTCAATTTCCTTACAAACTTCTTTGAAATCTGTGTAGATCTTATTCTTAGTGTGATGAAACTTGGCCCACTCTTGTGCTGCACTTTTCTCTGACAAACCAGAAATCAAAATACTCATATACAAATACTTGTAATATTTACATGATGATAGGAAGAAAGAGTGAAAGCTTGTAACCCTGAGGATAGCATAAGTATGCTACATGATGATAATGATTTTTGTTTGAGAACCCCAGCAATTGCGAGTGATTAGCTCTTACATCCTATGTGCAGTGGAGTGGTTTTTCTGAGTTTTCTTTCATACACAGGAGACTTCAGCTTCCTGCTTAGTGCAATGCCTATTGAAGGAGCCTTCTACTCAGAAGGGGTTTATAATTGTATAGATGACATGCTACAAAGCTTCCATTAGAGAGCCTCAATATAATGGCATGTCATCTACTAAGGTTTTTTTTTGTTGCATGGGTGGTTTGTCTAGTGAGTCATTGGTGAGACCCAATGATGCAATCGCATGTGCTATGATGATGATGAAATATCCTTTTAGCTGTGAGCAAGCAGTTCTTGACAGCCCTTAGCCTTTCTGACTAAAGCTCAGGTTCTTCAAAATTGTGTAACAGAGGCAACACTGAATCATATCAGGTATCAAAAGACAGGCTAAGCTGTCAACCTTTCCCCCAACTTCCTTAGTCACCTCCTAAGACATGTCTGGAAAGAAGACAATGGCCTTATTCTTTGTTTCCTGAACTAGAACTCCATCCCCCAGTTGCCATATGGGCAAATGTCAAGATAAAATGCCACACCTTTTTCAAGGCCAAAAATTCCCATTGAGTCGCTGGAGAAAACATATATGTATTCTTGCCTGTAAGATTGATGTCTTGCTTGGCCTGATTCCTGTCATCATATTGCTCAGTGCATAAAAAATATGCAAAAAAAGCATATCCATGCAGATCCAGAATCCAAATACCTGAATACATACCCCGTAGAAGATGGATGTGTCGGGCCATTGGCGCAAATAAAACGGAGACACAATGCATTTCCATTCTCTGGACTACATCTTACTGGAAATCTAGTAGGACCATTGTCCTGCTGTAAGAGAGATCCAGCGGAATTTGAGAATGAATGCTGAAGAAGAATATTTACTTCGGGACTGCCCAACACACAATGTGCAAAGATAGTGGATCTAGCCAGAGGATACAGAGCTGAGGCAAAAGCTATAAGAATATCACTCTGAGCTAGAGATAATGAACTTTGCCCTGATGAGAGTATTGTCAACCTAGCCAGATCTAAATGCAGAAGTCTGAAAACAACAACATAACTGCCTATAATCATAATCTTCTTCTTCTTCTTCTGCGTTCATTCTCAAACTCCAACTGGATCTAGCTGGATCATGCTCCTGCTAGATTTCCAGCAGGATGTAGTCCAGAAAATGGAAATGCGTTGTGTCGCCGTTTTATTTGCGCCAATGGCCCGACACATCCGTCTTCGGCGGGTAATCATAATCTAAAAGTGATGCTTTTACAATCACTGAAATACTTACGCCCATCTTCCTGACGAATCCGTGAATTGTCCTTGGAAACGTGCAAAAGCTGCAACACAAGAGGCCTCCGAGTCACAATCCCTGTACCTCGTGGGAGAAAATCATGACCAACAAGAGTCTCAAGAACAGAACTTTTACCTGAACTCTGAAAAAGAAGACAGAAACATTTAAAATTTAACAATAATTTAACATGGGTAGCTATCACAATACTGAAATAGAATGTGTGGATAAATTTGAATACTTAGGAGCAAACATCAATAGTGTAGGAGACTGCATGGCAGAGATAAAGAATAGATTGGCAATATGATATTGTAAAACAACACGGCTGAAAAACATGAAAAAACAACAAAATAGAAACGAAACAGCTAATGCTAAGCACTTTTATTTTTCCGGTTGCAACATATGGCTGTGAAACATGGACTCTAAGTAACACAGCAACAAAGAAGATCAGCACCTTTGAGATGAAATGCTACACAAAGATACTTATAATATCATGAAGAAAAAAAAAAGAGAAACTCAGATATTATAAACACATTGAAGATTCCAGAGTGTTGGTTACTAAACACAGTAACAAAAAGAAAACTACACTTGTTTGGTCATATAAGGAGACACAACTGTTTAGAAAGATAAATAATGGAGGGCAGAGCACCTGGGAGGAGGAGGAATGGTAGACCAATAAGACGATGGACTGATGACAGTACAGATAACATGAATACGTCGTTGGAAAATGCATCGGCCAAGACCGAGAAGGGTTCAGGGAGTTCATTGAGAAGACAATGTTTTGTAGAGACTACGTCACATGACACACAGCTATCAACTTGGACTACAAGATGCCCTTTCAGGATATCCACAAAGTCTTCAAAGAATTTTATAAACTGTTGTATTCACAATTAAAAAGATATATTAATAATTCAAGAATTCCTGTATAGAACAATGCTAGTTATCTATTTTTGAATATTTAGTCACCACAAATACATCCAATAATATGTCCAGTACAACATGGGCAATCAATGATATCTCTGGTAAAAAAAAAGTAAAGTAACCCATAGCATTTATTAATGCTGTAGGGGTGTGAGATGTTAGCGATCTCACATTTCACAGGCTCTGCAAATAAGGGCGGTAGCCATCTCCTCTCCCTCGCAGTCTTTACTTCCCAGATTAATCTGGTACCCATTTAAGGCTGGGTCGACCTGGGAGCCGTTGCGATCTGAAAACATTTCCGCCTCAGCTGGGGAATGAACCCAGGACCACTCACATGCGAAGCCAGTGTGCTAACCACTGCGCTAACGCGGCTCCCAACATGGTACAACATGGGCAATCAATGATATCTCCAGTACAACATGGGCAATCAATTATATCTCCAGTACCACATGGGCAATCAATGATATCTCCAGTACAACATGGGCAATCAATGATATCTCTGGTACAACATGGGCAATCAATGATATCTCTGGTACAACATGGGCAATCAATGATATCTCTGGTACAACATGGGCAATCAATGATATCTCTGGTACAACATGGGCAATCAATGATATCTCCAGTACAACATGGGCAATCAATGATATCTCTGGTACAACATGGGCAAAAATGATATCTCTGGTACAACATGGGCAATCAATGATATCTCCAGTACAACATGGGCAATCAATTATATCTCCAGTACCACATGGGCAATCAATGATATCTCCAGTACAACATGGGCAATCAATGATATCTCTGGTACAACATGGGCAATCAATGATATCTCTGGTACAACATGGGCAATCAATGATATCTCTGGAACATGGGCAATCAATGATATCTCTGGTACAACAAGGGCGATCTATTATATCTCCAGTACAATGTGGGCAATCAATGATATCTTCAGTACGTGGGAAATCAGCTTTTGAACTACAAGATAATTCAACCGAGCTGAGTTTGTGAAAAGTGGAGTGATGAAGCAGTTCTTCTTCATTCTCAAACTCCTGCAGATTAGCAGGATTCGTTCGGAGAACGAAATGTGTTGTGTCATGGTTTACAGTACTGCTGCAAGATCTGCACCTTTCAGCCTGACACATCCAACTTCACCATGGAATTGGGTCATTTTGTCCCTATCAATATCATAGGATAGGGATAGGACAGCCAACTCCACATAACCTCCTTACTCATCTCTTACGACAAGCATGGAAGGTAAACAGTGTTGTTATTCCTTGCTCCCCTCTCGGGCTCCTGCAACACCCGGGGATAACAAATTCATGATTCGTTGATTGATAAATAACAATGTCAATGATGATCCGGATCGTATCTCAATCAGAGTCAATCTCTTCAGAATTCCGTCTAAAGAAGATGCTGATGATGCCCGGCCAGAGTCACACTGAATTACGACAATCTTTCAATCTATATTATATACCTAATTTACATATACCTGATTTCCAATAACAACTATCTGTGGGAGCTGAATTGTTTCGGAACCAACGGTGGTAAATACAACTTGAAGTTTGTTTATGACTGGAATTAAAGACTCCATTTCGTCTTTGAACGGACGAAAATGTTGGAGGGTCGGAGTGAGCAGTGGCAGGTAACTCTGGATACGTTTTATTCTTTCTCTACCAAATAACGAGATAATACTTCTCTACTTTTCTTTCTTTGGCCTCCCATGGTGAGGAACGCATGTTTACAACCGCGGACGCGAGTACAATTTTGTTGTATGAGAGCGTATAACCACCATAAATAGTAGAGATTGTAGTTCGGGTAAATCACTATACCTGCAGAGTAGTAGGATTTAGTCCTAAAAAAGGGAGTGCTTTACGTCAATACTTATTTAATGATTCACTCTTCTGAACTGTAGATGTCGTCTGGGTAGACCGAGACAAGTTTCTATACACGCGTATGCCTCCTTTCTTTACAACAATCTGTGCTAACCCATAAGTCCTGTTCATGTTCAGCGTCCACAATGTTAAAAATGACATCCTTGTTTTGCTAGATGTCTGCTTATCTTCTGAATATTCCCGTATTACACACATTTTATGTTACCAATGTTATCAGTATCGTAGATTTGTCGTCAGTAAGGCGATGAGTGGTTACCTAAAAAAGAAATTTCTTTTTTTTCTTTGAATTTTTTCCTATGGGGCGGGGCTGTTAGGGAGTTACTCGCTTTTTGGCTTGCTTCCTAGTACTAAATGTCATGTAACTTCCTGGTACAAAATGTCGTGTTTTAACTTCCTAGTTGTTTGTTGTTGTTCGTCTATCACAGGTGATGATGACCATTTGTTACATCCACTTTTGAAAATTCAATTTTAGTTATGTCCTTGATTATGAGTTCGTAGATGATTAATGAGCCCTATTCGAGCTGTAAATGTCCTTGGACAGTTTGGACATGGAATTACGATTGTAGACGGATCTTGGTCTATCCGTGACTTTCTAGATGCTCTCCGCTGTTGATCTGCTGCATTTCTACTCTTTTCACAAGATGATGCGCTCTCCCTAGTACCTCTTTTATCTCGGCGGTCTATCGTTTCTGTGGCCGACTTTTGTATCTTGCTATTTCGATGTCTATGTTGTATGCTCTTGCCAATAATGATTCATTCTCATTAGGTGGCCGAACCATTTCAGTCTCTGTTTTTCAATATATCTGACCACTGCTGTTGTTCTAACAGTTCTTCTAATCTCCTCATTTCTAACATGGTATGTTAATGTTCTGTTTAGTGCTTCTCTTAGGCATCTCATGTCACACGTAGTAAGCTTTCTTTCTTGTTCTTTAGTTAGTATCCATGTCTGACATTGAACATGTAATGTTGGCATGGATATTGAATTATGATTTGCCTTTTGGTTTCCATCGGAATAGATATGTATTTCAAATTGGTGTAAGTTCATAATTTACGTAAGTTAGCTTTTTGAACTCTTGTCTCGAGCTCTCTGTCCATTCTAACATCAGCTGTAAAAATGTTCCCGAGATATTTAAATTCCTGAACTTATTTGAGTAATTGATATTTTATTGTTATGTTGATTGTATTAAGTTTTCTGCCTATAGACAATACTTATGTTTTTTTCACTGGTTGATCTTCATGTTGTGATTTAGACAGGTTTCGTTGAGTCGGGTTATGTGATTTTGCAGTTCTTTACTTGAACTGTGGAGTAGGCACTAATCGTCAGCAAAGCGTAGTTCAGTTATGCCATTTGGATGGTAGGCGTCTGGTGGTTTCCACTACTTTTGTAATATTATCCATATAAATGAAAAACAATATGACTATATTAAATTTGACTTACGTAAAACACAGGTATATATATATTGCTTCAATGAGACACGACAGACTATAACTAAATCTGAATTGATTGTTATATTAAATTTGAGAACGTTTATGGTGTATAATTTATATTTCGTAATTTAGCCAACTAAGAGCAATTAAGGGCAAGGTGACAAACTTGAAGTTCAAGACATCATGTGTAGAATTGCTTAAGAGAATACAAGTGAGCAAGGTGATCATATTATACTATAATAATTATAGTACTGATAACACATTAACATTAGGCCCCTAAGGATTAATTAGCCAATTCTGCAATTTATAGGCCTATGCAGAATTGCCTTTTTATGCAGAATTTTATTTGTATGTTAATGTACAACCATTCACTTACCGTGACTTACGTTACGATCACTACTCCTACTACTCACTACTGCGTTCGTCACAGTTCGTGGTTTTCGTTTCCCATTTTTGATTTAGTAGGGCTAGGCCTAAGATGATAATGAACTAGGTAAATAACAAATATAATTATTTGATATAAATGTAACTGGCTGAGGTTTTGTTCACCTTTTATTTTCCTTTCTCAGAATAAGAATAGGTTGTTATAAATACATTATTTATTATTAATATCATACATTAAATGCGAGCAATTTGCTCTTACTTATGTCAAGTATGTCTAAGTCTATGATGTACAGTGGGGGTGGTTTCTCAGAGCTTTCTTTCATTTTCAGGAGATTTCGGCTTATTGCAATGCCTATTGAAGAAGCTTCCTACTCAGAAGTATTTTAGTGTAGCAACTTTCTGGAGATAAGATATGCTTGTGTGCTTTTTCTTAAAATCTTACTGGATCTCTCTTGTAGTAGAACATTGGCCCTATTATTAAATTTTCAGCAGAATGTAGTCCAGGGAACAGAAATGTGTTGCATTGCTGTTTTATTTGTGCCAATGGTCCAACACAACCAACTTCGATATTGTAACTAATACATTGAGTTTTTTAACACTTCTAGTGATTAAGTGCATGTAGTCATATTGCTGGTAGGCCAGCTGTATGACAGAACTGGTTCCTATACTGGACACCAAACTGAAAGCTAACCAATCAAGCATGCTTTAAGTTACACTAAAGCTTCTCTAATGACCGGCTCTGTCACACGCTGGATAACCTCTACATATATCAATTTGGCACTCTTAAACCTTTCTTGATCAATGAACACCAGTCGTATAGATGATATCATTCCGTCATATCTCTGTCTTTCACATGTATTTAGCTTTGTTTTGTATATTCTTTGTGTTCTTTCACCTCTGACCTAGTTTCAACCCTTCCGGGTTATTATTACATTTAACTCAGCCATGTGAATATGATAACGGTCTTTTGGTTGAAATGTCAATTTGTGCGTTATTATGTGTGTTTCCAGTCATTAGTGAAACTTCATTTCCCTATTCCTAGCTTTACTTGTCAAACCTAATGGTAATATATTACTATGTGCCACTTTATTGACATATATTTGTTTTTATTGTTTCCTTATCACAGGCAGATTTATATGCAGCCTTTATCACACAAGCCACTTGAAACCTACTCCCTAATGGGATAAATTCAGTATTGACATTTTTTTAATGGGCAGTTATTTGTTACATTATTGAAATGTTATATTTATTCTTGTTTTTGACATTGAGATGAGTACATGCTCCTGATTGAGATTGATCATAGAAAAGTGTAGGGAATTTTCAACTGACCTGCACATGTGTTTCATAGATTACTCAAAAGCGTTCGACTGCGTCCAACACCAGCAACTATGGGAGATAATGAACAGCATGGGTTTCCCAAGACATCTGATTCATCTAATCGAGGAACTTTACCAAGATCAAAAGGCTGCAGTGAAGTTAGAGGACGATCTCTCAGAGTGGTTTGAGGTACAGAGTGGAGTAAAGCAAGGGTGCACACTCTCCCCATACCTGTTCAACATCTACGCTGAAAGTATAATGAGGAACGTGAGAGAAGACATACACAACACTGACTACCACGCTTTAAACATAGGTGGATTCCTAATCCCGGAACTACGCTACGCAGATGACACAGTACTTCTTTCAAACGATATAAAGGGATTGGAACAACTAATCAAGAACACAAAGAAATATAGCGAAGCACAAAATTTGTATTTAAACACGCAGAAAACAAAAATCATGTCAACAGATATAACAACACAACAACCAAAAATCAGAATAGACAATACCGAGATAGAATGTGTGGATAAATTTGAATACTTAGGAGCAAACATCAACGGTGCAGGAGACTGCATGGCAGAAATAAGGAAGAGATTGGCAGTGGCAATGGCATATTGTAAAATAACACGGCTGAAAAATATATGGAAAAACAACAAAATAGAAACGAAAGTGCTAATGTTACGAACTTTTATTTTTCCGGTTGCAACATACGGCTGTGAAACATGGACTCTAAGTAAAACAGCTGCAAAGAAGATCAACGCCTTTGAGCTGAAATGCTACAGAAAGATACTTAGAATATCATGGAAGGATAAAATCAGAAACTCAGATATTATAAACACACTGAATATTCCAGAGTGTTGGTTACTAAACACAATAACGAAAAGAAAACTACGCCTGTTTGGTCATATAAAGAGACATAACTGTTTAGAAAGACAAATAATGGAGGGAAGAGTACCTGGAAAGATGAGAAGGGGCAGACCAAGAAGACGATGGACTGACGACATTAAAGATAATATGAATACATCGCTAGAAAATGCAAGCCACATCGCCCAAGACAGAGAGAGGTTCAGAGAGTTCATTGGGAAGACAACGTTCTGGAAGGAATATGTCACATGACACATGCTCCTAAAATAGCACCCAACTTTAAAAATGTGTCTTGTGACCGAAATCAGTGATTCATATTTAGCAGATTCACTTCTGATCCCTGTTATTGTCATTGAAGTATGTTGAACCAAAATAATTGTTGCTATCCGGAGAATCTGTCCATTTCAGAATCAGTCGATGATTACAATGGCCGTCAATATGTATAGACATAATTGATATAAAATCATTATGGATTGTAATTCTCATAGTAAGGAATTCTTGGGAATCAATGTTGGTTTTCAAATTAGATATGGTACCACATTGTTTCGTTTTGAAATAAAACCCGGCAAATACAGACCTAATGAATTGTCATTGACTGCAGACCAGACTAGGTTAACGTTTCGGGAACAATTTATTCGGTGTGGTAAGTTACTGTTACATGTTTTATATATTTTCCCAACAATATTATATTAGTTTGGTTATGAAACTACATAGAGACAATAAAATAAGGTGTTTAATTAAATGTATGTCATCAGGGTTGCCATATCGAAAATAAAGGTAATTATTTAATAATTATTTCCCCATTTTTAAAATGTGTTCACCACCTTTCCCAACCTTCTTTTATCAAACATACACAAACACAACTTACACCAATATATGCAGTATTCAATTCTTTATTTACATGGACACAAATTATTTTAAAATCTCTAAGAGCAAACAAATTTATTACATTTTCCAAACAGTAACACCCATGTTTGTTTATTTTTTTGTTGTTGAAAGAATATGTCTTCACCACTACCTCACACCACTCACATGACACATAATAAAAAAAAATTACGCACATATGCCTAAATGCAGTATGCAATTTTTTAATTTAAATGTGCATCATTGTAAAAACTATAAAAATAAACAAGTTATTGCATTTTCCAAACACCAACCAAAATATACACAAATTTTCAAACAAGAATCCAGGAGAAAGACTGTAATTTTACTGAAGTGTGCTAAAGTTTAATAAAAACAACAGTCCTTGAATATTTGTATTCTACAATTTATGCTCCACACAAAACAAAAACAAGGAAAAATACTATTCATAGCTCTTTGCCAACAGCTTATGTTACAGAAATCCCCGTACGCACGTTTCAAAGTAGGGAGTTATTTTAGGTACACATACCTTGAGATGTTATATTTATTGTTATTTGTCACGATCTTGAAATACTATCTTATTGTTCATCACATTACATAGGTCAAACCTAAACTTCAGAATGAGCGAGTATGCCAGGCGTATGGCTTTCCTTTCATCTCGGATATTTGGAGAGGTTGTGAAAGGGACAAGCTCTAAGAATGGGAAGATTGTTCAAATCTTTTCTGTTCAACCTCGGCACAAAAATAATTTTTATGTAAACTATTATCCACCTTACATGAACATTGATTTGGCCTTTAAAAATCTTCGGTATCATGGGCTCTACAGGTATTTATATTATATAATTGGTGTTGTCACAATTGTTTTTCTTGTGTTCTCAAACTCCTGTAGGTTAGCAGGATGTAGTCCGGAGAACAGAATGTGTTGTGCCGTGGTTTACAGCTTGGTTGCAATATTTTCACCTTTCTGCCCGACACATCCAACTTTTACATGGTTACCATGACTCTCTATGGGATGAAACAGTAGACAATCCCCACCCCAAAACCTTCTCAGTCACCGTTCACTACATGCATGGCAGTTGATAGTGCTGCTATTCTTTGCTCCTATTTTTAGTCCAGCAATACACCACAGATCGAAGTCCATTAACAAGTCGAAGATAGAAACCTACTAAGTGGAGTCCCATTATAACTACTTCATCCGGACTGACAAAATATGTATGTAATAACAAATCCGCTATATGCAGTACAAACAATATACAATAAATATATTTGAGGATTTAGACAAGTGTTATATAAGGAAATTTGTTATAAAAGAATACGCTATAGAGGGATTCCACTGTACTAGTAATTACAAGATAATAGCAACAATTAAATTAAAAAAATTTAGGATGAAAATGATTGATGTTTCAGAGATCTTCGACTGAACAAACATATAATAATAAGAAAACACATAATAATATACAGAGATTATTTAAAATCTACCTATTTATTTATAGTTCTATCTATTTATATATCTATCTATTGTCTTTTCTCTGCTTGTGCTGTAAGCAGTAAAAGGATTTAATGACGATTGGTTTTCGGAGCATGACACATTTGGTTGCTTGATATGCTGAATATTGTGACGTCTCCGGATGTTGGTAACTCCTTCAATCCACCTGCTTCTTGGTCTTCCTCTGTATCTTGCTATTTTCATTTTGTATGCTCTTGCCGCTGGCCAATAATGGTTAATTCTCATTAAGTGGCAGAATCAATGTTTGAACCATTAAAAATAATGTTTGAAGTATAATTAATCAATAAAACGGCCAAGTAAAGATGAATAATAATGTATCACACAAAATGTTTGCAATATATTCGGGAACAAAGAAATGCACACTTTGAAGGGATTGCACATCATAAAGAAATGTTGCGTGAGATGGCGGTTGCTATCCTGCTCACCCACAAGGAAGTAGAGTTTGGTGTTTCAGAGCTTTCTAAATGGGATATGTGGTTCCTTTTCTTAACGTGATTAGAACACGGTTTAACCATTCGGAGATTCTAAAACAACATTGTGACTGGTCTAGCAAACCGACAGTATAGAGGTAAACATGGGGAGTTCTCATTTTATAAAATGGGGAAAGCACCAAAGATTTCCAACATAGATGAAACATAGTATATAAGATCATAGGACTGCCTGTGTGTTGTCGGGGCCCGAAAGAGGAGCAAAGAATAGCAACACTGTTTACCTTCCATACATGTCATACGAGGCGACTAAGGAGGTTATGGGATGGAGTTGGCTGTCCCATCCCATATAGGGTCAGTGACCCAAAGCCATGCTGAAGTCGGGTGTGTCAGGCCGAAAGGCACAGATATTGCAGCAATGCTGTAAACCATGACACAGCGCATTCCGTTCTCCGGACTACATCCTGCTGATCTGCAGGAGTTTGAGAACGAGCGCAGAAGAAGAAGATCTTAGGACAGATGTCTTCTATTTTCAATAACATATGTGAACATGAACAGCAAAACTGCACTATATAAAATGATTATACAATCACTATGCTACGAATATCAAACATGGATACTTGCAACAAGAAACAACTTGTTACAACAGAAATAACTTGTCTACGTAGAATTCTTGGAGTAACAATAAGACACAGAATCAGAAATGAAAACATCAGAAGACTAACAAACACAATGCCAATCCTGGATTACGTCAGAAGGCAACAGATTAAGTGGTTCTTACATGCTTCCAGACTACCATCAGATAGTGCCCTTCAAAAAGCATTGCTATACAGACACAATGGATACAAAGCCAGAGGCAGACCATGAACAGAGATTAGAAGACTGGGACAATATCTATACCACAGATACCAGAGTGAGGCAATCGATTATGACACTATGTCAACCATAGATGAAAATTGAGATAATGGATGAGGAAACGAACACTACTGATATGAGGGATTAAAAAACATCTCTGGTCCAAAGGAACTGCTCTGCAAAGCAAGTTGTGGGGAACCCAAGATGGCCTAAAACAAACTGCTCTTTACATGGTCAATATCGGGCTGCGTGTTTAACAATTGATCGCAGAGACACCCAACATCGTAACTTTAAAAATGCTAGTTTGATTACAATCATTTTTAATGTTTTTGATGTAAAATTTGATTTAATTCTGGTAATTTTTCATTATTACATGTCTGTTTTTTACTATTATTATGTCTGTTTTTATCATTATCACATATGTCTGTTTTTATCATTTTCACATATATCTGTTTTTACCATTATCACGTCTATTTTTACCACTATCACATCTGTCTGTTTTTTTTATTTGATTTTAGCATTGCAAATTTTGTTGTAACAAGATAGTGTTTCCTGTGATATATCCTTCACACAAAATACACACAAATAGACATTATCATCCAGTTACAGTGAGATAAGGATTCTGCAAAAATAATAATGATGAATACAAATAAATTCCCACTTTCCACAATAAGAAGTGTGGTCAACCAACAACCATAAGAACTATCAGTATTTGTGCCCTTTGTCATCTGCTAGGGGAGACTGAGCACTTATGGGTGTGCCTAGATTGCAATGTTGATTTATAACTAATTGCCAGCAATGTTGTTAAAACAATTCTTGAGAAACTTATGAAAACAGGATCACAATTAATAATAAAAGATGACAAATTATGACGCATTCTGCCATCAAGCAGTCACAAACTCTCATCGATGGTGATGAGTTAGAGGTTGATGACCACTTTAGATATCTAGGATCCTCAATCAACAATAAAGTATTCCTGGATTAAGAAATTTAGCAGAGGATGGATGTGGTGGGCCATTTGCACAAATAAAACGGCAACACAGCGCATTTGCATTCTCTGGACTACATCCTGCTGGAAATCTAGAATGGATCATTGTCCTGCTACAAGAGAGATCCAATAGGAGTTTGAGAATGAACGCTGAAAAAAAAGGATCAAGAAATAAGTGTCATGATTGGCAATACATCAACAACAATTAACAGGTTACGGCTAACAAAAAGGGATGGGGGAACAAAATTAACAATAAAAACTACACTCCTGGTTTACCAGGCTTTTCTTCTAAGCACCCTCATCTACGACAGTGAAACATTGGCAACCATATGCTCCAGGGCTAAACAGTTTTCACATGCGATGCCTACATAGAATTCTATGTTAGGTGGCAGTATAAAGTCACTAACACTGATGTAGTGAAAAGAACATGCAATACCACAGTATCAATGCTCAGTCCGTGCAGACTCAGATTTCTGGGATTTACTACGAGGATGGAAGATGGCAGAATACCAAAAGATATAATTATAGAGAATTACAGTCTGGGAAAAGATCTTAGGGTCTACCTCTACGTCAGTACAAAGACATATGCAAACGAGATATACATGCATAAATACAGGCACTGATATGGAAACAGGATGTCATTGATCATGTTGCATGCTGGGGTAAAGATCAGGAATGCTATGAAAACAAAGGAGAATGTGATGGCAGTTAGATCAAGGACTGCACTTCTAAGAAGACACACAAACAGCACATGAGGGTACAAGTGTGTTTGTGATTCCCTGTGCATACATACATACTATGGAGACTCTTTGTGGCTCAGATTGGTCTTGTAACATCCACCCTCACCATGGATTAACAATATTAATACTGGATATATTTCTTGCAAGACACAACAATACTATCATGTGGAAAAATGGAAAGGTGCCTATCATTATCTTTCAAGCAGCCAGTGTGTTGCTGGACCCACAAGGGGAGCAAAGAATAGCAACACTGTTATCTACCAAGCATGTCATAAGAGGCGACTATGGAGGTTTTGGGATAGAGTTGTCTGTCCCATCCCACAGGATCAAACTGTCCTAGAAACCATGTTGAAGTCGGATGCGTCAGGCCGAAAGCCACAAGTATCACAGCTAAGCTATAAACCATGACACAACACATTCCGTTCTGACTACATCCTGCTAATCTGTAGGAGTTTGAGAATGAACACAGATTATTTTTCTTTTGTCTAATTTCCATCTCATTATTTTTTTCTATCTTCAGAGACGAGCATCAAGACTTCAAAGAAGAAATGATACGACTGAGAATACTGAGAGGAAAAATCAAACCAAAGAGAGGCGAAGGAAAAGGAGCTATGAAGAGAAAGGCTTCTGGTGCTTCATAAGAATTTGAGTTACCAGTTTGAGTTATGTTTCATGAGAATTTGAATTACCATGGTATGTTCATGAGAATTTGAGTTACCCCGGTATGTTTCATGAGAATTTGAGTTACCCTGGTATGTTTTATGAGAATTTGAGTTACCAGTTTGAGTTATGTTTCATTTGTATTGGATGTACTTTCATCTGTGTGAATATTGCATCTGTAATACACATTTGATGTACTTTCGTCTGTGTGAATATTTCATCTGTAATACAAGTTTATATACACAGTATATCTTCATTTTTTTAAAAATTCATCAATTTAAACTCCCACCGGATCTCTCTAACAGCAGGAGAATAGTCTTACAAGGTTTCCAGCAGATTGTAGTACAGAGTACAGAAATGCATTGTGTCACCGTTTTATTTGTGCCAATGGTTTGACACATCTGACTTTCTTTGTTGGTAACTAATATATTAAACGTTTTTACTGCTTCCACTAAATGGTGGTTGCCTGTAATATCAATAGTATAGTCAGCTAGATGTACGAGAGAGTTTGTACCTGTGTTTACCTGCTTGGTTGCCACTCTCAAAGTTAACCATAATCATGAAAGCTTGACCTTTTGTTGCTGTTTTGTCATCTCTTATCATCACAGATGCCCACTCTTATTTTATTTATTTTAAACTGTTTAACTTTTTTTTTGCAAGCTGGTGATGATAATGATGGAACCTTAAAGGAATACAAGTTTGACACTCTTGTTACCTGCAAAGTAGTGGGCAATATTCCCTCTAGTAGGTGCGCACATTACTAGAACATACCACTCATGAAATGTACCACCAGTGCATGTAAAGTACCAAGCGAATTACCTTTTTGAGTGTAGTAGAAATCTTACACATAGGTATTTGCTGCTCATGTAATGTGACACGACTTACTTTCTAAAATTATTTTGTAATGAATGGTCAAATTAGAAGAGGCGGACAATGAAAATCCCGGGATGATAACATCAAGAAATGGTCTGGGCATGATCTTTCTATACTCCTCTGAATGGCTGAGGATAGAGATGTTTGGGTGACTGTTTCTGCTGATGTCTTGAGTGTGGTACTCCTACGACCCCAACAGGTTATGGATATTATTATTATTATTCACTGCTCAGACATCTTCAAATTTATTCACATGAAAAGAAAATTAGAGGGAACATTGGCAGTGAGATGTTAATTTCAGCTCCAGATTGGTATTTCTCTAGTATTTATTTTATGTGGAAGTTTTCGAGATAACTGTCACTGAATGTAGCCAAAGGGTACAATGTAACAAGCTTAGCAGTCTGTTACTCTTGACAGGACTGTAGTAACCATCATGAAATCTTAAGACAAGTGACAGGTAATGAGGTTGGGTAGCCAATCACACATCCAACTTTTATTGCCTATTACAACATGCATTGCAAGTGCCAGTGTTACTTGTCCTTGCTCCCATCTAACACTTGATAAGACACAGTCTACAGCTGAGAATATAGGTGTGCGTGTGTGTAAAGGACCTGAGCTTCTAGTTCAGTGTACAAAGAATAGGGCCACTATCTTCTTTCCAGGCGGAGGTAGTCACTTTTCTTAGGAGGTGACTACGGCAAGTGAAATAATACTGTGTGTATTGTTGTCGGTGTGTCGATTGACCTGTCCATATTCATAGTGACTTGAGCATCTTTTATAGCCGTGCAGTGCAGTCAAAGATGAAAATGTTGTTGACTCAAGTTGCGAGGCGAGTAGTTGCTATCTGACGGAACCTGGTTCAAATCTTATTTGCTACATTATTTTTAATTCTTTAACAATAAATCCTTTATACTTAAATATTAATTTACCTACAGGAAGTTGAGGGGTCTGTCACCTGGGAGACAAACATTGTCACCACATCTTTCTTCGATTTCTTACTTTTGTCTTCTGTCAAATGGTTGTCAGGAGAATGATGACCACTGAATATGGATGTATCGGGCCATTTGTGCAAATAAAATGGCGATGCAGCGCATTTCCATTCCCTGGACTACATCCTGCTGGAAAGCTTGTCGGACCATTGTCCTGCTATAAAAGAGACCAGTGGAAGTTCAAGAATGAACACTGAAGAAGAATGATGAAAAATTATGTATAAACTGCACTCCTGATTCCCTTCTTGGACTAACATGAATGCATAGACCCACTTTACACAATAATGCCTTTGATGTGATGATCCTGCCACACTGGAATGCCTCCCTTCTGGGACTAACATGAATGCATAGACCCACTTTACACAATAATGCCTTTGATGTGATGATCCTGCCACACTGGAATGCCTCCCTTCTGGGACTAACATGAATGCATAGACCCACTTTACACAACAGTGCCTCTGAGACAGCAAACCATATGAGTTTGAATGTCGCCTTGATTACTCAACTGAGGAGGACCCACGCATTTGTCATAAGTCAAAAAGTTCATCACAATTGAGAGAAGAAGAGGAGCACAAAGGAAGTATGGATTGATAATATTGAAGACGGACAGGATTAAGATTCTCTACACCCAAATAACACAGGAATGGTGGGATTTTGTGTTGATGTTTCCAGACTGGCACCTCTACAATCCTGAAGGGTTATGGATTTGATGAGGATGATGAAACAGTCAGACTTGATGCCACTTTCAGAGTCGTTTAAAATAATTCAGTGCGGTTTCCTCAGACTACCACTTCCTCCAACTAAAACTCTGAAAAATGTGAGTTTATTATACAGACAGCAAAGCTACCAACTAAAACTTGAACTCTGAGAAATGTGAGTTTATTATCCAGCGAGAAAAGTGTATGATAAAATGTCCTAGTACAGTATAATTCTCATGTGACATATTCTTTCCAGAATGTAGTCTTTACGAATTTTCTGAACACACCGCTATTCTGGGAGAGTTGACCTGACGCAGCTAGAGACATGATTATTACCTAAGCAAACTTTATCTTCTTCTGCATTTGTTCTCAAACTCCTTTATTCCACTGAAGACATATGTGTTGGGCCATTGGTGCAAATAAAACGGCAACAGAATGCATTTCCGTTCTATGGACTACATGTTGCTGGAAATTTAAGGTGACTATTGTCCTGCTACAAGAGATCCAGCAGGAGTTTAAGAATGAATGCCGCTAACGAAGAAACTCTTGCATATTAACACAATATAGTCCGGAGAACAGAATGCGCTTAGTCATGGGTTACAGCTTGTCTGCAATACCTGTGCCTTTTGACCTGATACATCCAACTGCTGAATACAGAAATAAACTAAAGTGGTATCAATACTGAATTTTTCATTTGAGAAAACTAACTAAAGTCCAACTAAAACTAGAGAAAATTATACCCTGTAAAAACACACACAAATAAACAAAAAAATGCCCCCAAAAAAGTTTTTATTTCCACATTTTTTGGCAAAAATTATTTTTACACATTTAAATACATGCCTGCTGAAGAATGTCGGGCCATTGGTGCAAATAAAATGGTGACAACACATTTCCTTCTCTGGACTACATCTTACTGGAAATCTAGTAGGACCATTGTCCTGCTGTAAGAGAGATCCAGTGGGAGTTTGAGAATGAATGATGAAGAAATACATGCAGAATATCGGACAAATCATATTTTGTGAAAGTATTAAGGATCCATCAAAAACATCCGGCTTTAATAGGAAACAACCGTTAAAATTGTGAATTTAAAAAATGACCAAGATATATGTCGAATTGGTTTTCTTGTAAAAAATCACCAAGATATATGAGTGGAATTGGTCTGTTGTAAAAAATAATCAAGATATATGAGTGGAATTGGTCTGTTGTAAAAATATTACACTGTGTAATATAGGTTAAAGGAATGATCAGAAAATCATTAATAAATTATTGGCTCCAATGACTGCGCATAAGTGAATAATCTTATCAACATAATCTGACCATAATACGCACTTAGGTGCCACCTTTTATTTGCCACAGCTGTTTACCAGCACGTGTTTAGTGCTCTGGCACTAGTCATTATCAGAAATATATTTTCATTCATCCGAGATACATTTAACACATTGTATGGAATAATACATTATCAGGCCGACTGGCATAAGCGATCATAGATCTCCACAAGTCCTATTTCCAGTTTATTTTATAAGGAATGTTATTGACTATTTGCAATGATGTCAATATAATATTTTTGGTACAGTACAAGTAGACGCCACCACATATTTAATTATTCCCCTTGTCTATGTTTGTAAATTTCATGTTCATTTAATAATTGAAATATTTATTTATTTAGGGTTGGGGTTAGGGTTAGTTATGTAAAACACAACTATCCTAACCCAAAAATAAATATTTAAATTATTAAATAATAAACATGAAATTTACATAGACAAGGGAAATAACTTGACTGTGGTAGCATCTACTTGTACTCTACCATATGTTCTCGCACCATCGTCTTCAATATCTCTTGCCTTCAATTTTGTCCATTGTAACTATGTTCTCCTATCTATGACCTCACCGTCTTGTAACGTACCCAAAAAATAAAGATTGTCTCTTTCTTATGTATTTATCAAGTAAATCTCGTCTTGCATTTGCCACTTCAGCACATCCTCGTTAGTATTTCTAACTGTCCATGGTACTCTGAGCATTCTTCTATAGAACCACATCTCTGTTGATTCTGATTTGCTTCCAATTTTCCACTATCCTGTTTATTTATTGTTCAAGACTCGATTCCATATGTTAGAATCTTATGTAGCTCTGGAGAACTCTCTTCCTCACATCTAATGACAGACATATACAGTGTATTAATTTTTTTAGAAATGCTGCCTTTCAGAATATGACAATTGATAACAAGTTTTACCTTTCAGAATATGACAATTGATAACAAGTTTTACCTTTCAGAATAGGTCTCTATTCTGTTTCTTATCTTTGTTGACTTCTTCCGATACATGAAATAATCAAGGAACCTAAATCACACTATATATAACATTGAGTCAAAGATACGTCATAACAATGTAGGATTATTGACAAGAAATTATCATCATACGGACACATCAGCTGTCATTTCAATATTGTCTTCTTTACTGGATGTTTTAGAAATGTCAGCAGTGTTATTACTATGTGTTGATAAATCAACAGTGTTATTATGGCATTTGTTTTGTTGTGGACATATGACTACATTAACAGCATTATTACTGCTTGGTAAACAATTTTCATGTACGGAGTCAGATGCAGAATTTATTTTAGAATGAACAAAAAGTCGTAATGTGTAAACAGCAAAAACAAAAATGTGTGCCAATGGAACAGCAACAAGGATTCCTATAACGACAACAGCTGCCGTAGGAAATGACTTGCTCCAGTCGACAATGCTGTAGATGACATCACGACCTTTGATGTCTGTGCCGCCAGACACTATGTAGATACAGTTAAATAGTATATACACAGATGCATATGTCATTGGATAAATAAAATGTAGGATCTGGACTGGTGCCGCAGTGATCAGGACATTTAGAATAATGAAGACTGTATTGATGGTATGAACTTCAACGCCTACGGCATCTGTGCTTCCTGCGAAGAAAAGATGGTTGACAAATTTATAGTAAATACACACAAGTTATGTGGTATTAGTTTAACAAAAATAAAGTACCGGTATATATTTATTGGGTCTAACCAAATATAACAGCATATGCAAAAATAGGCATTAATACATGAGACAGTCAATCAGATGACATTTATACAGCCCTGCATTATATGATTACCTTCATCGTATTCCGATCTCCCATACCAATACATGATGGTGATAATTATGTTTGTGCTTGAGATGACGTTGTAGAGAAGCCATATCAGTTTTATGTACCATGTGGTTGTGTCTGCAAAATGAAATGTTATCTTTACTCACTTTTTAACACAGCATTTGTACAATTTCAGAAACACTGACACCGTTTTGTTTATAAATAACCAAATGGTCAGAGGGTGTCCGACAAAGTGGATGGTGCCGCAGTAACCTAATGAACAAATAGTAAAGCAAAATGAGTTAAACAGGTCCAAGCCTTGCTAGGTTGTCATATTAATATTTTCTCACGTCCCCATCTGTCTCTGTTCCCTTCAGTCTTGCCTGTTGTGACTATGTTCTTAAAACCTGCCTGTCTGATAGAGTGACAAAAGGGGTATTTTTCTTATCTTTTTCTTTTATTATTCTTGCACTCATCTACAATGCCTCTAATTTCCCACTTACGGTTTGTTTATAATGAATGCACGCATTTTCTCTTTTACTAGATGCGTTGCCATCCCTGCGCTATGGAGAGGGGGCTTGATGAAATCTAGTCATCTATTTTGTTTTTTATTTTGTCAGTTTTCTGTTGTTTGTCTCTTGAAAAAGGTTCAATTTGAGCCGATACGTGGAGAATTGTCCTGTTTAGTTTTATTGTATGTTTTTTATATATATTTTTTTTTCTTTTTAAATATATTTTTATTAATAGGCAAGGTAAGTGTTTTAGTAACCTGTTTAACTCATTTTGCTTCACCGTTTTGTTTTTCTTAAACTGTTACAGTCATTTTATGTTATTGTTGTCAAGTTTTGCCTTTTCATCATTATTGTGACATATTCGAGAATACCGGGTTAGCCCTGTGTTTTTCATTACTAACAGCATACATAGGGATGATTTGATCAGCATCAAATCTTTCACTTTCCCAGAAGATCTGGTATCTATTTTCCTCAGTCTGGGTCAACCTATGTGCCATTACTAATTTGGAAATAGTCTTGGATCTTCCAAACAGGAATTCAGTTCACGAACAACTGAGCTGGTTGTTTCTGTGATCGAATATGCATTGACAATTATTAAGATCAACCAGACACAGAATAAAAGATTTGGATAAGATTCAGAATGATGCATATCTTACTTGGGTGTACGAGAAATACATCAATACGAGCCATGTGGTTCTTACTCGACTGTCGAATTGCAGAATACAGCTGTGTTGAGCAGGAGCCTACATTCAAATCATATCTGACAAGCAACACCCGCTACATTCTAAAATTCAAAATGTGAAAGGCGGTAGATTAAAAAGAGAAAAGTCATGGATGGAGTGTAGCAAGGATGTTATACAAAGTCTGTGCATATTGGAAGATGTCTCAGTGTCTTTTGCTGAATGATAAGTATAACAATTAATTGTTATGTTATGTTCCTCCAGGGCCATAGACGTCGCATAGGTCAGAAACCATAGCTTTCCATTTCTGTCGTTGTGTTACCAGGTCTTTCAATTGTTACGTGTTGTTTAGGTTCATTTGCATGCCTTCTCTATTAATGGTTCTTCGTAGAATTTCTCTAGGTCTCCCTCTTCTTCTTACTCCAGGTGGCACCCAATATAGTGACTGCTGGGGAATTCTTAGGCTGTTCATTCTGAGAACATGGCCGATGTATAGACTGGTGATGAAATAATCCCTTATTTGCTGTGAGAAAGTAAAGTATCTCTTGACAGCCCATAGACTTTCATATGAAAGCACAGATTCTCTATAGTTGTTAATTGAATTGACACCAGGACTCATCTAATATTATCTCAAAGACATGGTTATTTAAGGGAGGTGTATTCATGCATATTTAGTCTAGGAGGAAGGGGCATTCCATGATTACTACGTCCTGCCAGGAACATAGCACACACTTCTGGGTCAACTATCTGATCATTCTTCTGTCAGATTTGTTGAAACACCCACAGCGATGAAATATGCGCCCTATCTAGCATTCCCCGTCACCTAGGAGTATGTCACAAAAAGGACAAATGTACAATCCATCTGGCCAGCATCGCTTCGCTATCCATGGAAAACATTCGACAGAAGACAAAAATATTATTGTCGTTACCACTAAAACTTCAGGATAACTCACGCTGCTTTAATCCCGAAACAAGAGTAAACTCCCCTCGAAATACAATTTCTTCCTCTACCTGAGTTCCTTCAGAAGAAACTGTGTCCACTTTCTCAGCATTCCTAGGCAAATCTTTGAAGAAAAAAAAGCAATTATACAATTATTATTTATGTTTATACAGTATATATTAAACTTCTTCCCATGTTGCCGTTAACTCTGTCTTCAGCTATTAATCTTTCCATGCTGTTATGTCACTTTATTTAACCCCCCCCCCCCCCCACCCACACAAAAAAAAACAGTTTTCTTGTGTTAAGAAGCCAGCACTCTTCGAATGTTTATTGATCTTAACAATTCTTGATTTGTCTTTGTAACTGTCCATGGGTTATACGTAAAATTCCTCTGTAGCACCTCATTTCGAAAGCAACGATTCTCTTTGCTATTTTTTATGCAATCCCAGTGTGGCAGAAATCGTTGGATAGGCCCTATATATAGGCCTACATTTCCGTAGCGTAGGGTGACCAGATTTCCTAGACCCAAAAATGGGACATTTCTGCTTTTTCCAGCCTTAAAAAAAGAGGGACATGCAGCATAAAATTAAATAGTAAGCAATTAGTATATAAAATATTTAAACAAGTTATTTTTCACGTATAATATATAAATGATGTGTATTATAGAGTTGTCGCATTATCTAACATTTTAGAAGTATTTCAGACAATTATTTCTTGCAAAATGTTTGGCACTATAGACTATAAGCATAGACATAATAACTGACAGAAATAAGACTTGTCCACGTGACTAAGAACTGCACTACAATGTATCCACATCTTCATCATTCACATCGTTATGTGAAGAAATTTTTTTCAAATTTTTTTTTCAAAGTTCTTCATCTCTAGAGATACACTCGTGAAATTATGTGCATGAAACAGTCTTAAAGTATGTCTTTATCACTATCATTGCCTTCACCGCCTTAGTGATTAAACCGTTCTTTTCATCCATCCACGAAGAACTTATCAGCGATAAAAATCTTTCCACAGCTGCGTTGGTTCCTGGAATTACCATAACAAATCCAACAACTAGCACTATGTTCTTGTACTGGATGCCTTTTTTCCTGGAACACTAAAAATTATAGACCACTTTGTATCCACTTCATCGTTTGTATCCTTCCATTCTTTCATCTTGCTGTTTTAGTTTATAATATTGTTGATGTCGTTGAATATCTTCTTCAGCGTTCATTCTCAAACTCCTGTTGGATATCACTTGTAACAGGACAATGGTTCCACTAGATTTCCAGCAGGATGTAATCCAGAGAATGGAAATGCGTTATGTCGCCGTTTTATTTACGCATATGGCCCGATACATCCGTCTTTGGCAGGGATTTCGTCAAATATGACCTTTGGCTTTTTGTCTGGATATTCTTTTGTTATATACCCTTATTGGTATTTGGTTCGACTTTATTTCTCATAAGGTGACCGAACTATTTTACTTGCTATCTTTCGATATGTTCAATATATGGTATTATACCTACTCTTTTCTTAATTTCCAGAGACCGCACACATTTAAAGTAGCAGTGTTGACCCGTTGTTTTCTAAGCTACATTTCCATTTTTTGCACATATTAGCACACTGTCGGTTTGCTAGAATAGTCGCAGCGGCGATCTTTTTCACTGACTTGATCTTACATAAGGAAATATAAATTGAATTTTTACTTCTAGTTTTGAACCGACACTGTCCAGATTCTATAATTAAGGCTTGGGAACGAGGTGTGTCTTCTGCAAGGAAAACGTGGTTTTCTATAAAAAAAAAAATAATAAATAAATAAATATGTAAAATGTGTTATTCCATTGTTTCCATGAGACTTTTTAAACATAAAATATTTAAGTGTGGGGAGCTTTTACTAGTCGTTTTGCTAGATTCCTAATACTAAACGTCATTCTCTGATTTCCTAATGGGATTTCATTTTTTAAACACCCCACTCAAATTATGACACATTTGGTCAAAATGACACCAGCACCCAGACAATGTTTAAAATAAAGACTCAGATCTAGTAAAAAAAACCCCGATTTGTGGCATCACTGTCTATCATGGAGGATCATTACAACGACACTTACCTAATACAGTCCCATTCCTTAAAATAGTGACGTACATCACAATGACGAAGTCCACAGTTGTTGTTACAGCCGTTAACAGCAGTGTCGTATTTGTGAGATAGATGAACCACTTAGCACCCTCCTCGGGGTACCTGACCCTGTTTATACGTGTGTTAATCCCACTGGCTATGATCCAACCAAGGTGCCACAGGAACCAGAACAAGCGCCAGAATACGTATAACAATCTATACCCCTGAAACTGTTATGAAATCACAAAGATGAATAGTGTGTTGGAAATTCTTTTTGAGAAATTGCATTGAAATCGTAATTGACCACATAGTGTCTATGTCAGTTGGCTTGCATTATGAGAATTTGTAACTTCCGCTAGTAGCCTTTTTTTAGACATATTAAAAGACATAGCACATTGTTGATGACCTTTTTTTAAACATATTAAAAGACAAAGCAACTTGTTGAGGACCTTTTTACTGCTAGCATATCATTTTCAGGACATAGCAACCAACCCAAAATTTTTTGGCTGTAGTGATTTTTTAGGCTAACTAAATTCGTTCAGTAGTTTGTCATTGTTTTCTGAACGGTCCGGATGCACAATTGCCTGTGAACCAGCGAACCAGCACCGTGGCCGTCACAGACGAGCTCTGTACCACGTCGTCACAGACCCTGACACGATCTTATTTGAGGGTAAAATCAAGAGGATGCGAGCAAGGCAGCGATACAAGTGGGAGAGAAACATTACGAGATGGTCAGGTTACAGTATAGCAGAGTACACCACCAATGCAACAGACAGTTGATGTTGGTCACTTGTAGCAAACCTTTGTAGCGGAGACGACACTTAAGGATAATAAGTAGCCCTAACATGCCTACTTTAGAATCCTTCTATAGCGCATCCTTTTATAGCGAATTTCCCTCTTTAACAACACTTTTCAACACTTACAATATGAACACCAGGTGTCCGGTACCTTTGCGGTCACAGTCCAGCTTTGTGGTCCAGAGCGCCTCTTGGACAGCGAAGGTAGCGGGTTTGTTCAGAAAATAAAGGCAAACTACTGAAGATATATGTGTTGCCTAGAAAATCACTACAGCCCCAAAAAAATCCCTGGGCTGTTGGCTACATCCTGAATAAAATATGCTACCAATTTATTTATTTTATTCTGCAGATTTCCCGCTGTATACTAAAATATTTAACACATCTCTGCAGGATTGTCCACTGAATACTGCATTATGAACACTTTAATCATTTAAAACATCTCTGACTTGCAAGCTTTATGGCCCTGCCTGGTGGTAGGTGACCACAGCATATTTTATTGAAACAAATAAAGGCCTGTATCAGCGCCTGACTCCGACAAGAGAATGAAGAAAAAAAAGAGGCCTATATCAGCGCCTGACTCCGACAAGAGAATGAAAAAAAAAGAGGCCTATATCAGCGTCTGACTCCGACAAGAGAATGAAAAACGAACGTTTCTGAAGAATATTAGTCATTTATAATCTTAAACTTGTGTACATGTATCTCAAGTATATCTTAAAGTATATCTCAAGTATATCTTGAAGTATATCTCAAGTATATCTTGAAGTATATCTCAAGTATATCTTGAAGTATATCTCAAGTATATCTTGAAGTATATCTCAAGTATATCTTGAAGTATATCTCAAGTATATCTTGAAGTATATCTCAAGTATATCTTGAAGTATATCTCAAGTATATCTTGAAGTATATCTCAAGTATATCTTGAAGTATATCTCAAGTATATCTTGAAGTATATCTCAAGTATATCTCAAGTATATCTTGAAGTATATCTCAAGTATATCTCAAGTATATCTCAAGTATATCTTGAAGTATATCTCAAGTATATCTCAAGTATATCTTGAAGTATATCTCAAGTATATCTTGAAGTATATCTCAAGTATATCTTGAAGTATATCTCAAGTATATCTTGAAGTATATCTCAAGTATATCTCAAGTATATCTTGAAGTATATCTCAAGTATATCTTGAAGTATATCTCAAGTATATCTCAAGTATATCTTGAAGTATATCTTGAAGTATATCTCAAGTATATCTCAAGTATATCTCAAGTATATCTTGAAGTATATCAGCACTAATTTTTTTTAATATAAAACTACACATACAGCAATCACTTGATCGTATTTTTACTACCTGTGATCTGATCTGACCAGATCGTATTTTACTACCTGTGATCTGATCTGACCAGATCGTATTTTTACTACCTGTGATCTGATCTGACCAGATCGTATTTTTACTACCTGTGATCTGATCTGACCAGATCTTATTTTTACTACCTGTGATCTGATCTGACCAGATCTTATTTTTACTACCCGTGATCTGATCTGACCTGATTGTATTTTTACTACCTGTGATCTGACGAAAAGATCTGGGTTCGGGTATGCTAACCCAAATTTAGCAGGTTGAAACTCCTCTTTAAACGATCGACCTGGAGATGATGTCGCCATATTATTTCAGAGTCCTTGTACTCACTGATATTCTGGTCGGTGATTCACTGGAAATATAGCACATGGAAATTAATAGTTTGTTACATGTTCAATGAGCACATGGAAATTGATAGTTTTTTACATGTTTAATGAGTACTTGGAAATTGATATTTTTTTTACATTTTTAAGGATGAAAGTTGACAATAACTTGTGATATAATCTACTTCGTATAATAATCGACTGAACAATCGACTCAAGAAAGACAGACGTTTATATATTTAGATTCGAGTATATATTATATTAAATACAGTACAATCCCTATATAACGCATCCTTTTATAACAAGTCCCTATCTAACAACACTTTTCGAAATCGCTAATTATATTCAGTTATTATTGTTTGTACTGTATGTAGAGAATTCCTGATGTATGGAGAAGTGGTTAATGTCATGACAATAGTATGTCGGAAGATTTCGCCTACGAAAAAAATTAATTACGACATGGACACAGCCGCTTCTCATACCCACCTCCAAAACAACAGAGATTTGAAGTCGGATAAAAAACAATCAAACAATCAGTCTCATTATCAGATCCACATAAAGTTATGCTGAGGATTATATTTAAGATTAAATCATTTAGCGGAGGAAATCTTGGCAGAAGAACGAGCCGGATTCAGGAAGAACAGAAGTACCATAGAACACATTTTCAATAACGACTATCAAGTAACAATCACAACAACGCGATCAATTCCATAACGTGACTGATTTTAGCAAAGCTTTTGACAGTGTTTGGCATAGGACCTACAGGTCTGTGGAATATTACAAGAGAGTTTTTTTGAACAACAGTTAGGCCTATATGGTGCCTGTCCGTAAAATTACACCACCAATCACTTAAATGGATTTACCTACAGACAAAAGAGCAATGGGTAGACCAAACGAAACACTCAGAAGAACAATACTTAGAGAAAGTAAAACAACCAATATTCATACTATTCAAGAACTGCACAGAATAGCTTTGAACAGACAGAATTGGAGAGATCTGACCTCTGCCCTATGCGCTAACTTCAGCGCAAAAGGAAAATGAATGAATGTCCGTAAAATATGTAAACAAAATGTTAGCCAGTTTTAACCACCCCTTTGTCCTCTATGTCAACAACTTGACACGCATTATGGGATTTCACCCCCACCCCAACCCCCGCTTGATATGAACAAATAAGTGGCTCCCCTGGACCCACAAAAATTTTTTATAATTTAAGAAAAAAAACGTGCGAAAAACAACCACATACTTTTATAAGATTTTTATTATTTATTTTAATAATTTCGAATTCAAACAATTTAATAGGTGTTTACAAACAGTTTTAGTGGGTTCATTACGGAGAGCAGTGGCAATATTTCAATTTGTTAATATTATGCCTAGTTTCATTCAGCTTTTGTGACCACACTGAACTCAGATTAAAACGTCAATAGATCTGCATTGATCAGCGCTCTACGCACTGAGCTCCCTGTCCCCCGTGGTCTTTCAAGAGAGGCGGGGGGCTCTCAGTCTGTAGCGGGCAGATCGATGGATTCACCAGTAGTCATAGCTACTCTGAAATTCGTCTTTATCGATATTTCGTTTCGTTAAATAATGTATCGTATTTGTGTCATTAAGAAGTGGCCAATGTACCTAGTGTTGTTGACGTCAACTTTTATCACCACCCCCGCCCTTTTCCCCCTTGTCAACAACTGCCAAATTTATTCAGACCCTTCCCTCCTCCTAGTTTTTGGCGCAAATTATGAACAGCCCCTTGTCTGTATAAATCAATAGACGGATGAATAAATTTGATAGGCAGGAAGACAAACGGGCGGAAAGATGGATAACGACAAGTGGGATGAGGAGAGACAAAAAGATGGATTGCGTGAATGGATGGACGGTTGAGATACAAACACGTAGACCGACTGATGCATGGATATCCCTGGATGTACGAAAATATGGACAGAATAGATGGACGGAAAGATAGACAGAATGGATGAACAGAATGGATGGACGGAAAGATAGACAAAATGGAGGAACAGAATGGATGGACGGAAAGATAGACAGAATGGATGAACAGAATGGATGGACGGAGAGATAGACAAAATGGAGGAACAGAATGGATGGACGGACGGAAAGATAGACAAAATGGATGCACAGAATAGATTGACGGAAAGATAGACAGAATGGATGAACAGAATGGATGGACGGAAAGATAGACAAAATGGATGAACAGAATGGATGGACGGAATGATAGACAAAATGGATGAACAGAATGGATGGACGGAAAGATAGACAGAATGGATGAACAGAAATCTAGTAGGATCACTGTCCTGCTACAAAAAAATATCCAACCTGAGTTTGAGAATGAACGCCGAAGAAGACGCTCTATCTGGAATTACAAAAAAATATTCTGAACACAAAACCATCAATCGTAAAACAATATTCTCAATCTATCAAGTTACAAAAACGATCCAAAATATATTTTACAAAGAACATAAACTTATCAGCTTTGTTACTTCATAAAATACATAACCAAACAAGCAATCTAGACAGTTCATATTGTGAAAAGCAAAAGTTTCCCTTTTGTAAATACTGACATTCACCAAGCCAGTGTTGCTTTTATTACACTACCGAACAGTGTATATTTATTTTATAATGATTTATGGTATTTGCTGTGTCAATTCTGAGTTGAGTTTTTTTTAAACGTTGAATTCTTCAACTGTGAACATGAACTTCAAAATAGTTCTTGAATATATTTTAAGGTTTCAGAAATATGATGTGTGTTTCGAACCCAGAAATTACGATCAATGAAGCCATTGTTTCCTATGTGGCTTGATAGTATGACAACAGGGGTCTGGACTTCGATAGTATGACAACAGGGGTCTGGACTTTGATAGTATGACAACAGGGGTCTGGATTTCGATAGTGTGACAACAGGGGTCTGGACTTCGATAGTGTGACAACAGGGGTCTGGACTTCGATAGTGTGACAACAGGGGTCTGGACTTCGATAGTGTGACAACAGGGGTCTGGACTTCAATAGTGTGACAACAGGGGTCTGGACTTCGATAGTGTGACAACAGGGGTCTGGACTTTGATAGTGTGACAACAGGGGTCTGGACTTTGATAGTGTGACAACAGGGGTCTGGATTTCGATAGTGTGACAACAGGGGTCTGGATTTCGATAGTGTGACAACAGGGGTCTGGACTTTGATAGTGTGACAACAGGGGTCTGGATTTCGATAGTGTGACAACAGGGGTCTGGACTTCGATAGTGTGACAACAGGGGGGCTGGACTTCAATAATGTGACAACAGGGGTCTGGACTTCGATAGTGTGACAACAGGGGTCTGGACTTCGATAGTGTGACAACAAGGGTCTGGACTTCTAGGTCAGAATGCAATGAATAGGGTCACTGTCTTCTTTCCAGGCATGTTCTGGGATGAGGAAGTTGGAGGATACACGTACAACCTGTCTCCCGTGAAACATAGTTGGAGGACAGATTGGCAACGTCTACTGCAACACAAGGTAGGAGGATAGATTGACAACCTATCTCCTGTAACACAAGGTTGAAGGATAGATTAACAACCTGTCACCCGTAAAACAGTATTGTTGTCTCAATGTCTTGTCTCAATGTTTCCATTGTGTTTTGTGCGTGGCATCCTGATTATCTGTGCGCCTTTTGGCTGGATGCCTCCGTCTTCAGCACTCTGCTTACTTGGGCAGGATTATGGTCCTGCTCGAATGGGACTGCCCGACCAGTCTTAGTTTCCAGCTCCTGATGGCTGAACTAAGCTCTGAGCATGAAACGCTGAGGCAGACATATTGGCCAGAGGAAACAACACTGGAATCAAAACTCTATGGGACACTGTATGAACTACAAAAGACAGTGAGTTTCATTAAGTAGACAGAATTACAGATATAGAGATGTTTCAAGTGAACGAAAGAAGAAGAAGAAGAAGTCTCAATGTCTTGTCTCAATGTCTTGTCTCAATGTCTTATTTTTGTCTTCTGTGAAATAATCCTCATGGATGACGATCTTAAATATTATCAAAGACAACAGATTAAGTGGTTTTTTCACATGATTCCAGATTACCATCAGATAGTCTCACTCAAAAGCATAACTATACATGCACGATAGTTACAGAGCCAGGGGCAGACCTTGCAAAAGATGGAATACAGACATAAAGGAGTCAACGAAAACAAACATATATGAAGCACACAAAGAAATCCATCTCCAGAGAACTTTTCTACCCCTGGCGTTACAAAACACACAGGGGTATAAAATGACAAGAATTTTTTTTAAAGGAGATGGAGAAGAAATGCAAGCCAGCGGTCATTATACGCTTTGTATTTTTGTGAACACTGCTAGATGACGGATAACGCACGGTGTGCAATCACTGCAGATGGGTCAACAGATCTGATGGAAGAATGATGAACTAGTTAGTCCAGACTGCACTCCTCGCAAGACTTAATGTTCCTAACATACCCTCCGTGCATACTCTCTAGAAAGATTGTCTTTTGCGTTCATTATAAAACTCCCATCGGATTTCTTATACCAGGACCATGATCCTACTTGAGTTACAGAGGATGTAGTCCAGAGAACGAAAATGCATTTGTCGCCGTTTTATTTGTCTCAATGTTCAGACACATCCGACTTTGCCGTTGGTAACTAATACATTCAGTGTTTTTACTACTTAAACTGAATTGTGGGAGTTTGTAACCATACCGCTAGTGTAATCGGACAGCCGCACGAGAGAACTCGTTCATGTACCTACCATCTGGTAACAACGCTCAGAGCTAACCACGGTCACGGATGCTTGACATTGTGCTGCTTTCTGGCGTGTCTATTGTTACAGACACAGACACCAACGGAAATAACTGAAGAATCCTCAATCAAGAACTGACTGGGACACTGACAATATATACTCTTAGATGGCTAACGGAATGGCAAGGCAGAACGTATAAAGGCTTAAGTGTTTAACGGAATGGCAAGCAGAAAGTGTAAGAGACTGCGCCATTATGCTGGTTCTTAATCAAGAATCGAAATAATCATCTCGATTTTTGTTGGGGGCTTGATCTTTGTTTAGGAAAAAGCATTGGGAGATGTTGGTGTTAATCCTCCTGGGAGATGTTGGTGTTAATCCTCCTGGGAAATGTTGGTGTTAATCCTCCTGGGAAATGGGGGTGTTAATCCTCCTGGGAAATGGGGGTGTTAATCCTCCTGGGAAATGTTGGTGTTAATCCTCCTGGGAAATGGGGGTGTTAATCCTCCTGGGAAATGGGGGTGTTAATCCTCCTGGGAGATGTTGGTGTTAATCCTCCTGGGAAATGGGGGTGTTAATCCTCCTGGGAAATGGGGGTGTTAATCCTCCTGGGAGATGTTGGTGTTAATCCTCCTGGGAGATGTTGGTGTTAATCCTCCTGGGAAATGAGGGTGTTAATCCTCCTGGGAGATGTTGGTGTTAATCCTCCTGGGAAATGAGGGTGTTAATCCTCCTGGAGGGAGGTGTTAATCCTCCTGGGAAATGGGGGTGTTAATCCTCCTGGGAAATGGGGGTGTTAATCCTCCTGGAGGGAGGTGTTAATCCAACTTGAAGTGTTAGTCCTCCATCTTATTCTATTTCTAGTTCATATTCTATATTCATAAAGGGGGCGTACATTGAAAAAAACCCCTTCTCATACACTTTATCTACGGGTTTGCCTGATGTACGCATATCTAGCATCTTCCCTCGGTCTCCATTCCCATTATTTTGTCTGGCACTGTAGCAAGGAGGTATAGCGCGTGTCCGGATGTAGAAGGTACCAGTTTGAAACTCCGCTGCAATTAAACATTCAGACCGTTCAGAAAGTGCTGACAACCTACTGAAAATTAAAATAATATTAAAAAAATAAATGCACCGATACTGTCCAACATATAAATAGCAGAAACAGCGGATCTGGCCAGAGGATACAGATTTGGGGTAAAAGCTATGGGGCAGCCACTCTGACCTGAAGAAGTCATTAGACTTCGCCATGACGACAGGCCTGACAATATAACATGACCGCAGATGCTGAACGCAAAAGAACTACAGATAAAACATGCGGAGATGATATCGCTCCTGTGTTGCGGGGTTTAAAAGGGAGAAAAGAATAGCGACACTGGTACCTACCATGCACGTAGTAAGAGGCGCATAAAGAGGTTTTGGGGATGGAATTGGATGCCCCATCCCATAGAGTCAAAAATGTTCCAGATGTCATGCTGAAACAAGATGTGTCAGGCCGAAAGGAGCACACATTGCAATCACGCTGTAAACCATGGCACACCGCATTCCGTACTCCAAACTACATTCTCTTAATCTGATGTTTGGCAGTGAACGCGGAAGAATAGGATATGGTATCAACTTGTATTTTTGACTTGTTGCCGCCACTTTCTGCAACCTAGAAAAATTGCCCCCTATCTCAAATTCAAATAGATTTCTTTCCCTGCGTGTTCGATGTTGGGAATTCTTTCTCTCACACTCTCTCTCCCTCCCCCTCCCCACATTTTTTCCCAGTTAAAAAAAAATCATAGACGATTCCACTCCTGGTTTCAGTATTTACATATCAAACACTCGGATCAATTCTGCTAAAGCGACCCCTACACTGAAATAATCAATACTAAGGGGACGACACTCTTACAGACAAAACAAAATTAAACAGAGTTGCCACAACATTTGTAATTTTCGAATGGCAATGGGCATAAAATGTGTAGCACATGGCCTTGTGGTTAGAACGCCGTTCTCAGACCATTGTTGTCCCGCTTTCAATCCACGGTTGGGACAAGATTTTATCTTTCTGAGGTACAATCAAAATTCTTCCTGTACTTGTTGCGGCGTCTGCTTACGCGGCGTCTGCTATGGAAAAGCGGTCTTTTTTCCCATAGAAAGCATCCCTGCACTCCTTCACATGAAAACATGTAGTAACGAAATGGCCGTAATTGTTAGTTTGGTAATTTTTGTTATTGTTGGCGAAGTGGAAAATTTATTACCGGTAACAAGTACTCGTTGCTACACAACTGAAATCCAATAGGCGAAACTTAGAACAGGGTAATGACATTTTGTTGATCACTGGAAACACACATAATGCACACAAATTACGCTTCAACAAAAAAAAGTCCTTTATCAAGAACACATTCACAACAAAAAACGATGAGTAAGAACGGCACTATTGACGTTCAGATGGCAGAGATAAATATCGATTGAAAGTCAATAAATATGTGTCTTGCAGGATATGTTTCCCTGTCTGCGCTGCCTGCCCACATTTACACATAAGTGATGGAACCAATCTTAGTCTATTTAAGTAGGGACTGATTAGCCAAGTTGTGTCTGATGCGAAAAGTAATAATCTGCTCGGCCCTGTCACGATAGTGACAGTTGTCTTTTGGTGGCCGACTTTATTAATAGCCGTGATGAGGATCCTCTTTTCCAGGTAGATGATGTCTTTGTCATTGTTTCCTGTGTCGCTGCATCTTTCGCCAGCATATCCTCCACTTCATTTCCTGGTATGCCACAGTGGGACGACAAATAGAATGAAATTTAATCTTCTTCTTCTGCGTTCGTTCTCAAACTCCTGCAGATTAGTAGGATGTAGTCCGGAGAACGGAATGCGTTGTGTCATGGTTTACATAATTGCTGCGATATCTGCGCCTTTAGGCCTGACACATCCGACTTCAGCATGGCTTTGGGTCACTGGCCCTATACGGGATGGGACAGCCAACTCCATCCCATAACCTCCTTACTCGCCTTTTACGACATTCGTGGAAGGTAAACAGTGTTGCTATTCTATACTCCCCTTTCGGGCCTCGGCAAAACACAAGGGCGGAAATTTAATCTAATACAGTTAATTGAACATTTAATTGATTTTCACTGAATTTCTTCTTCTTCGGCGTTCATTCTCAAACTCCCGCTCGATCTCTCTTGCTGCAGAACCATTGCTCGGCTAGATTTATTAGAAAGTTTTATTTTCGAAAATGGCCCGACATACTGGTCTGCGGCAGATCAATGAATTTAAGCTTGTTTTATTATAGTTTAAGTAGGTAATGTGCAGTATACAGGAGTCTGACCAATGTGTTGTCATCCCCCCATCCCAACTCTAAACTTTGTCCATAAACTGCTCCATGTATGTGGTAACACTGTAATAGCAAACATTGATAGCAAACAACGAGGCTTCAAAATGTCTCGTCTCGTAGGAAACACCTTATGTAAAGAACAGCTAAATGGGGCTACACTTATATGATTTACATGCCAGAATGAACCATTATCGTAAAATCTCAGTAAAATCATACAATTAAATATCAATATACTTTGACGGTCTGGTTCAGATTCCGATAGTCTAATGGGGGTTGGGGATAGTTATACTTATAAACACAAGGAAATACGACATTTCGATCAGAAAGCCTTCATCGGTGCAGAAAATGAGAAACAACAACGTTTCTGCATGAAAACATATTTTGGCGAGGATAGAAGATGGAGGAACATAAAGGGTAGTGATGATAGAACGGAGAATAGTTTTCGGTACAGATGAGAGAGAGCGAGAGAGAAAGAGTAAGGTAATAGCAAGGTTGAATCTAGTATGGAAAAGTAGCATCAATACGATCAGTCTATACTGTGTTCCTTCTCAAACTCCCGCCGGATCTCTCTTGTACCGGGACAATAATCTTACTAGATTTCCTTCAAACTCTCGCCGGATTTGTAAGAGGCGACTAAGGAGTTTTGGGGTGGAATTGGATGTCTAATTCCATAGACGGTCAAAGACGACGCAGAAGTCATGCTGATGTCGGATGTGTCATGCTGAAAGGCGAATATGTCGCAGCTAAGCTGTAAACCAACATATTGCATTCCGTTCTCCAGACTACAGTCAGCGAGCCTGGAGGGGTTCTGAAAATGAACGCAGAGGAACGTATGCCCATGTTCCTAAACTAACTCCCGACTTTACCCCTTGTCTTACCGGGCCCTAAAGGGGAGCAAGGGTCAGCTACAATTTATCATCCACACATGTCGTAAAAGGCGGCTGAGGAAATTAGGGATTAGAGTTCACCGTCCCATTCCATATAGGGTCAAAACTATCCAAAAGTCGTTACAATCGGATCTGTCAAACTGAAAGCGCAGATATCGCAGCAAAGCTGTAAACTATGACACAATGCAATCCGCTCTCCGGACTACATCCTATTAATATGCAGGAGAAACAGAAATGAAAGCCTTCCGCACAACATCAGACATGAGCTAAGACATATCCAAAAAATCTCCAGCTATTGCCTTTCAATGGATACCATCACGCTGTGGAATTATGGGAAATGAGAAAGCGGATGCTGTGTCAAAAACAGGAAGTGCACTCTTCTAGACTGTAATCCGCCCATCTTATGATACCACTCTCCCACTCGTAACTCTGCCTACCTCTTGCTCGCCTCCCTTCGTTTTTACCCTCAAGTAAGATCTTCAATAAGGTTTTATGTCTTTTTTTAATATGCCCAAAATATTTTATTTGCTTGATCTTTATTTCCTGTAATAATTCTTTCTTCATATTAAGTGTTGTTAGAACGTCTTTGTTTATTTTCTTCTCTTTCCATGATGTTTTCCCTATTTTTCTATACAGCCACATCTCGAAGGTATCAATTATGTCTTCTGATTGTTGGAGTATTTAAATGGAACAACACAGACACCCATTGTCCTCCTCATCATCATCAGTGTCGTCTCCGCAACGAAGGTTGGCTGCAACGTATCTCCAACATCTCCTGTCTCTTGTCTTGGTGGTGCACTCTGCTAGACTGTAACCTGTCCATCGTGTGATGTTACTCTCCCACTATCTCTGCCTACCTCTTGCTCGCTTCCCTTTGACTTTCTTGTGTGGCCCTCTTGTGTGCTGAGTATATTGTGGAGTTTGCCGCCTCTTTTATTTCGGTGGTCCATCGTTTTCGTGGTCAGCCTCTAGGTCTGCCTTCACTTATCTGTGTATCATAGCTTGCTGTGGTATGCTGTCTGGTGGTAGTCTGCTGATGTGTGCAAACCACCTGATATGTTGTCTCTTAATATGTTCCAAGATTGGAGTGGTACTGGTTCTTTTTCTAATGTCTTCATTTCTCACTCTGTCTCTTAGCGATATTCTTATGATTCTGCGCAAGTCATTTCATGTTACAAGTTTACGTTTATCTTGTGCTGTCGTTGTCCATGTTTGGCTTTGGTAACACAGTGTTGCTATAATAATTGTTTTGAATAATGTTATTTTTTGTTTAAATCTACATTTTTGTTTCTGAAGATTGGTGTCATTTGCCCTAGGGCTTGGTATGCTTTACTACATCTATTGTTTATTTCTATGTTGCTCCTGTCGTCTGTTGTTATATCTTTATTCTGTACAAACATCATTAGTTGAACTATTAGATGTTATTCTGTCATTCTTATTGATAACACTTTCCTATTTATTTTTATTCATATTGTTTTGCATTATCGAAGAGACGATAAACTCGGAGGACCTATGAGCAAGTGGAGTAGTCTTCTTCTGCGTTCGTTCTCAAACTCCTGCAGATTAGCAGGATGTAGTCCGGAGAACGAAATGCGTTGTGTTATGGTTTACAGCATTGCAATATCTGCGCATCTCGGCCTGACACATCCGACTTCAGCACTGACCCTATATGGAATGGGACAGCCAATTCCATCCCATAACCTTCTTAGTCGCCATTTACAACATGCGTGGAAGGTAAACAGTGTTGCTATTCTTTTCTCCCCTTTCGGGCCCCGGCAACACAGGGGCGCGTGGAGCAGTTACTACAGCTCTTGACAGCTTGAAAATCAATACTACTATGTGGAAATGTTGATGTTGATTTGACAGAAGGACAAATAGGTGGATAAGTGGATATTTATAAAATATATAGATTGGATAGATAGATAGATAGATAGATAGATTAGATAGATAGATAGATAGATAGATAGATAGATAGATAGAGATAGATTAGATTAGATTAGATTAGATTAGATTAGATAGATAGATAGATTAGATAGATAGATAGATAGATAGATAGATAGATAGATAGATAGATAGATAGATAGATAGATAGATAGATAGATAGATAGATAGATAGATAGATAGATAGATAGATAGATAGACAGACAGACAGACAGATTGACAGACAGAGAGACAGACAGACAGACAGATAGACAGATAGATAGATAGATAGATAGATTAGATAGATTAGATAGATAGATAGATAGATAGATAGATAGATAGATAGATAGATAGATAGATAGATAGATAGATAGATAGATAGATAGATTAGATAGATTAGATTAGATTAGATAGATAGATAGATAGATAGATAGATAGATAGATAGATAGATAGATAGATATAGACAAAAGACACTCATACATCATTATCAAGTGCCGTCTCCGCAACGAAGGTTGGCTGTAACAGATCTCCAACATCCCATGTTTTGTTTTGGTGGTGCACTCTGCTAGACTAAAACCTATCAATTTTGTGATGTTACTCTCCCACTTTATCTCTGCCTACCTCTTGCTTGCCTACCCTCGATTTTATCTTCAAGTAAGATCTTCAAGAAGGTGTCATGCCTTTTAATGTGTCCAACATATTTTATTTGCTTGAACTTTATTAGAACCTCACCTCTTTATTCGTTTTCTTCTCTTTCCATGATATTTTCCCTATTCTTCTACATACCCACATCTCAATGGCATTCATTAAAGGTACATTTAGCCATTCCTATTCTCCTTTTAACTTCTGTTTCACATCTGCCGTCATTTGTGTCCAATATTTTTTTTTTGGGTAGCATATCCTATCCAGGACGTAGCTATCAACCCGGCATTTGTTGGTTGTGGCGATTTTCTAGGCAATATAAATACGTTCAGTAGGTTGCCATTGCTTTCTGAACGATCCGGATGCCTGTGGTGAGGATCGAACTCGGTACTTTTGCCGTCACAGACGGGCTCTGTACCACTTCGCCACAGAGCCGGACAAATAGTGATTATGTTTTACTAGTTGTATTTTCTCTCCCTGTATGTTTATGTTTAGCTCTTGTTCTTCTGTGTTTTTGCTAATTATAGTGGTTTTTTTTTAAAAAGTATTTATTTTCAGTCAATATTTATTACTATTGATGACTTACTACAGTCATACATACAGACAGACAAACAAATATCGTATGGTTCTTACCTGCCAATGTTATACTTATTTCTCCTACATTATATCACTCTGCCACCTGTGTATTAAAACACTCCTATGAAATCTACTAACTCGCACCGGCTGCCAGAATTCACACAGGTAACAATGAGATATACCCGACACCTGATCAAAGCTCCCAAAATAACAAAACACCTCGACGTTCAAATCTTCTCGATCGGAGGTGAAACTGGATTAACCTCTGAAACCGACTGCAGGAAAAATTCCGCCATATCTTTTCCATACTTCGTTCTTAGGCTGTCACACTTTTTTAAATCCTTTGATTGGATTGCACAAAAGGATCGCTGATTTCAATATGATGGCCTCACAGGGGTAGAATGGCTAACCCGTTGCCGGTGCGCTATTTACTGTTTTGTCTATTCATTGGCTGACGTTTCGTGCTTCATTTCCTTTTTATGAAGTTTACTATTTATGAAGTTCATGACCTTTCACTTTAGAGGTAAAAAATGTGAATGTCTGCCCCGTGGGTATACTTTTCAAAACTCAATGAAAGAAACATTTCAGATGTATTTCTATTTCTTCGCTGTTCTCAGGCCCGTAGATACGGTGAGGTGAGGGGGAGGTAGGTTTAGAGTGTAGAAACCCCACCCAACCCCATCCCTAAACGAATCTAACATGATTATTAGCACAATAAACTTAACCAAAAGGTCCATAAAACCCCCTCCCGTAACAAGTTGAGTTTGCAAAAAGGTCTTCAAGTTTCCCATCAAACAGGGAAATTTATACACGAAAACAGACGAATGACGTTTAAATAAAAATTATTAGGTAACCCCCCTCCTTAGGTACTTATATCCACTGCCCTGAATCTTCCTCATATTACTTGAGATTTCCATCAATAATTTCCGTACTAGATACCGGCTGTGTGTTGCTAAGGTCCCGAAAGAGGAGCAAAGAATAGAACCTTTGTTTAACTTACATACAGTGTCGTAGAATGCGTTCTTTTCAAAAGGAAGGGGGGGAGGGGTGTGTTACCTATGTAAAAAAGGTTTTCGTGTGTCCGATTTTTTAATGAAAAATGTATTATCTTTTTGTGAAAAAATCCTTTTGTTATATAGTTAGGTACTAACTTTTCAGCCGCGGACGTTTGTCCAATTTGGTTATATCAGCGCTTTACAACAATTACAAAAATAGTGGCAGATCTGGTAATCCAGTATCCACGACCTCAACCCCTCCCCCCCCCCCCCCCTCAAGAGAGTTGTTTGGTATCTTCTCTTACTTGCTTGTTTGGAAATAATAGCCGTTACAATATTGTGAAGTGAGTGATCAAATCCTTCTTTTTTCTTAATTATAGACATAATAATTTCAAAATGACATGTAGGCCTATAGGGCCCTAATAGGTTGAAAACGAAATATCAATATCCGGGCAAAACATTGGTGGGAAAAAGTCTAAAACATACACAATTTTGTGGTCGGTGACATTTCAAAATGACAAATTTGATCATCAAATAACAATGTGACAATTCAATTTCCAACGTTATCTCCTCTTGAGGTCAGAAACTAGAACACACTTCAGTAATGGCTTCCTAGATAGATAAAATGGGGAGTTCATGGTTCAGTAGTCTAGTCACGTACTATTTAGCTACGTTTTTATTAGTTTGTTAAATGGGGGGGGGGGGGGTGTTCCAGCGAGAATTTCGGCAGCAAAGATCTCTGCACAGAATTAATTAGTGACTTCATTCGTTACAGTTTTTATTATTGTCGTGATTTCATTGGTCACTATTTATGCCTATATACTCGATGTTGTATGCCACAAATGTCCAAGGCGACTCCACGTATATAAATGATGATTAACGAAAATCACGGCAATAATAAAAAACGTAAGTCCCTACCGAATAAAGTCCCTAATTAATTCCGTGCAGAGGTCTTATAGTACAGTAAAAGTAAAGTAACCCATGGCATTTATTAATGCCGTAGGGGTGTGAGATGTTAGCGATCTCACATTTCACAGGCTCTGCAAATGAGGGCGGTAGCCATCTCCTCTCCCTCGCAGTCTTTACTTCCCGGATTAATCCGGTACCCATTTAAGGCTGGGTCGACCTGGAAGCCGTTGCGATCTGAAAGCATTTCCGCCTCAGCTGGTGAATGAACCCAGGACCACTCATATGCGAAGCCAGTGCGCTAACCACTTCGCTAACGCGGCTCCCATAGTACAGTAGAAGGTCACGATTAAAGCCTCTTGCCGGGTCACAATCCCTTTTGATCTAAGACAGGGGTCTATGTTGGTTATATATGGCCGTGTTGGATACTATTTAATAATAATATGACCAACAACCCATTACGGTCGTAGGGAGGCCACATATCAACACAAAAAGCTCTCCAAACATCACAATCCTCAGCCAGTCGGATGAGAAAACATCTCAATCCTCAGCCAGTTGGATGAGAAAACATCTCAATCCTCAGCCAGTTGGATGAGAAAACATCTCAATCCTCAGCCAGTTGGATGAGAAAACATCTCAATCCTCAGCCAGTTGGATGAGAAAACATCTCAATCCTCAGCCAGTTGGATGAGAAAACATCTCAATCCTCAGCCAGTTGGATGAGAAAACATCTCAATTCTCAGCCAGTCGGATGAGAAAACATCTCAATCCTCAGCCAGTTGGATGAGAAAACATCTCTATCCTCAGCCAGTTGGATGAGAAAACATCTCAATCCTCAGCGAGTTGGATGAAAAAAAACATCTCAATCCTCAGCCAGTTGGATGAGAAAACATCTCAATCCTCAGCCAGTTGGATGAGAAAACATCACAATCCTCAGCCAGTCGGATGAGAAAACATCTCAATCCTCAGCCAGTTGGATGAGAAAACATCTCAATCCTCAGCCAGTTGGATGAGAAAACATCTCAATCCTCAGCCAGTTGGATGAGAAAACATCACAATCCTCAGCCAGTCGGATGAGAAAACATCTCAATCCTCAGCCAGTCGGATGAGAAAACATCTCAATCCTCAGCCAGTTGGAGAAAAATCCTGCCCAGATCATTTCTTGATGTTATCATTCCATGATTTTCAATGTTTTTCCCTCTCCTCCTTCCACCCTCCTCTGTTCCTTGCAAAATAATTTTAGATATCAAAATGGCGGAAAATAGGCCTAACTATTTTTTTGCTTACCGATAAGTCAAGTTTCGGAAAGGTTTGGGCGGTATCGAGTACAATTCTGCCCATGAAAAATACTACCCAGGAGTATCGGCACAAAACACTATTTATGTTTTACTTGAACTCCCTCCCCCCCCCCTTTTTAAATTAAAAAAAGTTTTTTCTCCTATTGTAAAAATTTGGTACAATACAGGAAGGCGTGCGTACATTATTAACGAAACGCACCATAAGGTCGAAACAAACTGAACCGACATTATTTAACAAAACTGAGAAGGGGCAGATAATTGGTGTTAGCATAAATAATACATTTATTATGTCCTTTTTGTTAGTGCGCTGGGAAGGGTTATGGTAAGGAGGTTAGGGTTAATGCTAGAGAAAGAGAGTCTTACCGATGTTCACGCCAAATCTTCACATTAATGAGTTGTTGGTGACATGACACCAACATGACATTTCCTCTGAATTTTTCGACCACTGTGGTAATATAAGGTCATTAGGTTACCCTGGCTGTCCATCTTATAATGTTGTAGCAGTCCACGAATTTGTAACAAACGGAGGTCCTACATCAAATTTATCTGTAACTGGCAAGCTCACTAAACAGGCATCTCTGATTAAATTGGTTATTTTGTGTTTGTGGCAACACTGTTTGCTAGTAACATTCTTCTTCTTCTTCTTTCGTTCGCTAATAATGTCTATATCTGCAGTGTTGTTTCTTGTATAAATTGGACAGTGTTTTCCATTTCTTGTTTTGTACCATAAAGTTTAACATTCATTGGTGTATCAGAAGGCCAGTATGTGCATCTTAATGTGTCATAGTTTGCACATTCTTGAAGGATATGTTCTGAAGTCTGGTTGACTTGTCCACAATTACACTTTGCTGTTGTGCCAATTTTAAATTTTGTATACATATGGCTGTTTAGTCTATTGTGTCCAGTTCTCAGTCGAAATATGATGACCTGTTCTTGTCTGCTAAGTAGGTGGTAGTCATCCCGTGGAGGTAAGTTAGGCTTTCGTTGTGCCTTTATCATGGATTTCTTTTGGTGATAGCTGATTGGTACATCCGGTTGCTGCATGTTAGCACCTTCCTTGGCGAGTTGATCAGCTCTCTCATTTCCTGCTATTCCACAGTGTGATGGAATCCATTGCAGTATAACTCTACACCTATTTTGTACTATGGACAATACCTCTTTTAACTCTGGAAGTTTATTGGATTGTAATGCCTCTAGTACTGACCTTGCATCTGTAAGTATTACAATAGGGTGTGAGGTCCTGTCCAATGTTAACAGTTTCTCTGCAGCTGTATAAATAGCTTTGACTTCAGAGTCATAGTTGTTGCAGTAATTCCCTGGCTAGTAACATAACTTTAGTGACATCACGAAAAGTGGAAAAGTTTGTGTACTATAACATAATTGGTATGACACTGTATAATATGAAAAAAATTGGAATGTTGGCAATTTTCCTTGTATTATACCATTAAATGTTACATACTATTCATTCAAAAAAGGTTAAAAAGTTGTAGAGGATTGACTTCACTGTTCTTGGTTTCCCATATGTACTCTGTCACTCTCAACGAAGCGGCACACCACCTGCCGAATTCATTGCATGATTGTCTAGGTATTAGGTATTACTTTATTGATTTATCCTCCTCGCACATCAGACACATCCATAGGTGCTCGGTTCTCGCTTCAGTAAATCTTTTAGGGTATAACGGCTGATGGTTTCGGTTCTATGTTGGTCTTTTAGGGACATTCTTTGGTAGATGCAGGTACATAGTTGAAGTACTGTAAGTATATCTTCGGGAGTGCAGTTGGCTGTTTCCGCCTATATAGAGTCAAAGTGACCCAGAAGTCGGATGTGTGGGGAAGATCTGTCGAAAGACAGATGTTGCAGCAGAGCTGTAAACCATGACAATGCAATCCGCTCTCTTAATTATATCCTGCTAACCTGCAGGAGTTTGAGAATATATGTAGAAGTACTGTGTTCAGGATTCTTTTGATCTTGAGAAATATTCTGGTCAGTTGCTAGGATGAAATGTCCAGTCATCTCCTGAACTCAATGGCATTCCCAAAGAACCTTTTCTTTCTTTTTCATTTCAATTCTTCTACATTCGCTCTCAAACTCCTGAGATTAGCAGGATATAATCAGGAGAATAGAATGTGTTATATCATGGTTTACAGCTTAGCTGCGATATCTGCGCCCACAGGCCTGACTCATCCAAATTCAGCATAGCTTCTGAGCCGCTTTGACCATATTTGGGATTGGACAGCCTTCTCCGCCCAAAAATCTCCTTAATCATCTATTACAATATGCATGGAAGGTAAACTATTGCCATTATTTGCTCTCTTTCGGGCACCGGAATAATGTGAAAAAGTGAACATCAAACTTTATAATGAATTATCGCCTGTGTGTTGCCAGGGCCCGAAAGGGGGGCAAAGAATAGCAACACTGTTTACCTTCCACGCATGTCGTAAAAGGCGACTAAGGAGGTTATGGGATGGAGTTGGCTGTCCTATCTCACATAGGGTCAGTGACCCAAAGCCGTGCTAAGTCGGATGTATCAGGCCGAAAGGCGCAGATATCGCAGCAATGCTGTAAACCATGACACAACGCATCCCGTTCTCCGGACTACATCCTGCTAATCTGCAGGAGTTTGAGAATGAACGCAGAAGAAGAAGAAGATAATGCATTATTGCTTTCTATTGTGTTGTATGTTTGTGAGAGTAACACACTCACTGTTGGCATGGAGAGATGGTTACAGGTCTTCAAATACAAATACAGGTCTTCGAATACACATACAGGCCTTTGAATGCAAATACAGGTATTCGAATACAAATGTTAGAGACAAATTCTGCATATTTCCTATAGAAAGCATAAGACAAATGTGTATGCAAGAAATAAAATAGAGATATATACTCATCCACAAGAACTATTTATTTCCATGGTGAAATGATAAAAACAGACAATATCAGGGATTGGTCAGGTCAGGATTTTTTCCTCACTCCCCTACAACATTGAAGATAAAATATCTATGGAGGGCTCTGTGTGTTGATGCATCTGATGTGGCACCCCTAAGTCCCTGGCTCTGTGTGTTGATGCATCTGATGTGGTACCCCTAGGTCCCTGGCTCTGTGTGTTGATGCATCTAATGTGGTACCCCTAGGTCCCTGGCTCTGTGTGTTGATGCATCTGATGTGGCACCCCTAAGTCCCTGGCTCTGTGTGTTGATGCATCTGATGTGGCACCCCTAGGTCCCTGGCTCTGTGTGTTGATGCATCTGATGTGGTACCCCTAGGTCCAAACTCTGTGTGTTGATGCATCTGATGTGGTACCCCTAGGTCCAAACTCTGTGTGTTGATGCATCTGATGTGGCACCCCTAAGTCCCTGGCTCTGTGTGTTGATGCATCTAATGTGGTACCCCTAGGTCCCTGGCTCTGTGTGTTGATGCATCTGATGTGGCACCCCTAAGTCCCTGGCTCTGTGTGTTGATGCATCTGATGTGGCACCCCTAGGTCCCTGGCTCTGTGTGTTGATGCATCTGATGTGGTACTCCCAGGTCCAAACTCTGTGTGTTGATGCATCTGATGTGGCACCCCTAAGTCCCTGGCTCTGTGTGTTGATGCATCTGATGTGGTACCCCTAGGTCCAAACTCTGTGTGTTGATGCATCTAACGTGGTACCCCTAGGTCCCTGGCTCTGTGTGTTGATGCATCTAATGTCGTACCCCTAGGTCCAAACTCTGTGTGTTGATGCACTTTATGTGGTACCCCTAGGTCCAAACTCTGTGTGTTGATGCACCTGATGTGGTACCCCTAGGTCCCTGGCTCTGTGTGGTGATGCATCTGATGTGGTACCCCTAGGTCCCTGGCTCTGTGTGTTGATGCATCTGATGTGGTACCCCTAGGTCCCTGGCTCTGTGTATTGATGCATCTGATGTGGTACCCCTAGGTCCCTGGCTCTGTGTGTTGATGCATCTGATGTGGTACCCCTAGGTCCCTGGCTCTGTGTGTTGATGCATCTGATGTGGTACCCCTAAGTCGCTGGCTCTGTGTGTTGATACATCTGATGTGGCACCCCTAGGCCCCTGGCTCTGTGTGTTGATACATCTGATGTGGTACCCCTAGGTCCCTGGCTCTGTGTGGTGATGCATCTGATGTGGTACCCCTAGGTCCCTGGCTCTGTGTGTTGATGCATCTGATGTATAACCTTACAACACTGATGGATTATGGATTTATGGATATGGATATATAGAGTTGTTCACCTTTTGTCTGCTAACTCTGAACATGTCAAGTACGTTGTTGAGCATTCACTCAAAGCTTACAAATTTCATCAAAACATTTGGGATTTGTAGACATGATATGAACTTTAACCTATGCGGTCCCAGAGCTCTTCTGATACTCAGTCGACAGTAATGTAACAGTGACCTTGGCATTTCTGTTATTTTTTTTTTTAAACAAATTAAAATCATAATTATTTATTGTTACATTTTCATAACACAAAAATTAACAAAACTGTGGGTGTATCTTCTTCTTCTTCATCTGCATTTGTTCTCCACCTCCTGATAATTAGCAGGATGTAGTCCGGAGAATTAAATGTGTTGTGTCATGGTTTACAGCTTAGCTGAGATAACTGCACCTTTTAGCCTGACACATCCAATTTCAGTATGGCTTCTGGATCACTTTGACCCTATACAGGATGAGACAGCCAGTTTCACCCCAAAATCTCCTTAGTCACACTGTGCTATATACATGAAAGGTAAATATGGTTGCTACTCTCTTTCTAACCTTGACAACACAAGGCGATCACGATATATAGCACATGTTTACACAAGGCTATCACGATATATAGCACATGTTTACACAAAGCGATCACGATATATAGCACATGTTTACACAAGGCAATATAGCTGCACTCTGTGGTGGAAGAGCTAGTGACACATATAGTAAATGTTTCTTCTTCTTTCGTTCACTTGAAACATGTCTATATCTGTAATTCTGTCTCCTGAATAAAACTCACTGTCTTTTGTAGTTCATACAGTGGCCCATAGAGCTTTGATTCCAGTATTGTTTCCTCTGGCCAATATGTCTGCCTTAGCGTTTCATACTCAGAACAATCTTGAAGTATATGTTTGGCACTCTGTACTGTCTGTCCACATGTACACATCGTAGTGTTATCAATCATGAATTTTGTGTACATGTGACTGCGGAGTCGGTTGTGTCCTGTTCTGAGGCGTAGAATTACAACTTGTTCTGATCTGTTCATAATGTGATAGTCATCTTGAGTTGGCGTTTGTGGCTTTCTTATTGACTTGATCATCTGTTTTTTCTGATGGTAGGTGATTGGTACATCTGGTTGGTCTTCGGCAGCACGTTCCTTAGCCAGTTGGTCTGCTTTTTAATTTTCTGGTATTCCACAGTGAGAGGGTATCCACTGCATAGTTACTCTATACTGGTGAGACAGTTCATTAAGTAATTTGTGTAAGTCTGTCAGTTTTCCAAACTGGAGAGATTCAAGCACTGACCTTGCATTTGTCAGGAATACCACCAGCTGTGGGCTAAGATTGTACAGCAGTTTTTCAGTTGCCACCCTAATTGCCTGAATTTCTGCATCATAATTATTGCAGAATTTCCCTGTTAATGTTCTGATTGTATCTCTAGGCTTGTGTGGATATTCTATATATACCTGCACCTCCATTCCTCACTGTATTATACACTGCATAAATGATTATGAAACCAAACGTGCTGGACTCTATGTAGTGGAAAAGGAAGTGAAATATTCTAACAGTCCCAAATTCAAGAGAACTTGGTCATGATTTGAGTTCAGTGAAGGTTGAGCTCTTTAATGTTGTTTTACACTTAATGTGTTTCTAAGGCCCAAAAAGGGAGAAAAATAGCAACACAGTGATCTGTCATGCACAGGGACGTAGATAACAATATGTTCTCGAGACATGAATCACTTTCTACAATTATTTTGCAAGAGATGGTAAAAGAAATTCTGTATTTTTAACATCAAGGGATGGTCTGGGCATGATTTTTCTACACGTCTAAAAATGGCTGAGGATGGAGGTGTTTGAGGGCTTTTGTGCTGATATCATGAGATATCAATCCTGAAGAGTTAGGATATTATTTTTATTATTATTATTATTAATATTATTATCAGCTGTGATGCTGATTCATAACTCAAGTACTTTACTTGCCTTATCGCCTGCTCCTGATTTTTAACTTGGTAATAAAATAAACGGACAAGAACTAATAAATACTCATAATTCTGTCTACAAATAGATCAAATACTCACTTTCCCATTCTTGAAGTAAAATCTTGCATGTAGACGTACTACTTGGCACAAGCTGCCTGGCTGTCAAGCCTCGACTATTACAAGCATACACATTGGCACCATGTGAAAGCAACAGTTCTAGGAAGTCCAGGTCCTGGCTACGGGCTGCTTCATGGAGCGGCGTCTGGTGTATCTGTGGTATGTTTGGACATGCACCTGATTTAAGAAGTATGGTTGCGCTGTTTTTATGACCTGTTCAAGAAATTAAAACAATAAAATATTCAAAAAAGTAAACAAATGTTTATGACCTGTTAAAGAAGGCAAAATGTATAACATATTCAAAAAATATATAAATTTTTATAACCAGTTTAAGATGTTATAATTTATTTCAAGTATAAAAATGTTTATAACCTATTAAAGAAGTTAAAATATATAAACTAATCAAAAAAGTAACAAAAAGTTTATGACATATTAAAAAAGTTCGAATATGTAATCTATTCAAAAAAGTAGACACAAGTTTATGACCTATTAAAGCAAGATAAATGCAGCTTAAATTGTTGACTTTTTTTGTACAATCCAGAAATATTATCTTTGTGATAAATCACCATCTTTGTCATTACTTGTTTCTGATTCCATAGTATCATAGGACGACCAATGCAGTCTTTAGAAACTCAGCATCATGAAATTTAATGCTCAACTGTCAATTTCAGTATGGTATTTATCAAGTTGTTATTCCATTTTAGTATGGTATTTATCAAGTTGTTATTCCATTTTAGTACGGTATTTATCAAGTTGTTATTCCATTTTAGTATGGTATTTATCAAGTTGTTATTCCATTTTAGTATGGTATTTATCAAGTTGTTATTCCATTTTAGTATGGTATTTATCAAGTTGTTATTCCATTTTAGTATGGTATTATCAAGTTGTTATTCCATTTTAGTATGGTATTTATCAAGTTGTTATTCCATTTTAGTATGGTATTTATCAAGTTGTTATTCCATTTTAGTATGGTATTTATCAAGTTGCTATTCCATTTTAGTATGGTATTTATCAAGTTGTTATTCCATTTTAGTATGGTATTTATCAAGTTGTTATTCCATTTTAGTATGATATTTATCAAGTTGTTATTCCATTTTATTATGGTATTTATCAAGTTGTTATTCCATTTTAGTACGGTATTTATCAAGTTTTTATTCCATTTTAGTACGGTATTTATCAAGTTTTTATTCCATTTTAGTACGGTATTTATCAAGTTTTTATTCCATTTTAGTACGGTATTTATCAAGTTTTTATTCCATTTTAGTACGGTATTTATCAAGTTGTTATTCCATTTTAGTATGGTATTTATCAAGTTGTTATTCCATTTTAGTATGATATTTATCAAGTTGTTATTCCATTTTAGTATGGTATTTATCAAGTTGTTATTCCATTTTAGTATGGTATTTATCAAGTTGTTATTCCATTTTAGTATGGTATTTATCAAGTTGTTATTCCATTTTAGTATGGTATTTATCAAGTTGTTATTCCATTTTAGTATGGTATTTATCAAGTTGTTATTCCATTTTAGTATGATATTTATCAAGTTGTTATTCCATTTTATTATGGTATTTATCAAGTTGTTATTCCATTTTAGTACGGTATTTATCAAGTTTTTATTCCATTTTAGTATGGTATTTATAAAGTTGTTATTCCATTTTAGTATGGTATTTATAAAGTTGTTATTCCATTTTATTATAAAATTTACAATCAGCAAGATATAGCCATTAATCACATCTATTTTTACATGTTACCTTTACCAAAGGCAAATCATGAATTCAATCTACATACCAACATTGTGTTATCAATGTCAAACATGGACACTAACTAAAGAACAATTGAGCATCCTTACTACGTATGAAATGAGATGTCTAAGTAAAGCAGCAAACAGAACAAGAAGAGATCATGTGAGAAATGAAGAGATTACAAAAACTGTTGGAACAATGTTTGTGGTCAAATATATTGAAAACAGAATGAAATGGTTTGGCCACTTTATGAGAACGAATCCTATTTGCCAGTTGTAAGAGAATACAACATGAAAATGGAAACAGCAAAATACAGAGGAAGACTGAGAAGAAGGTGGATTGAAGGAGTTACCAACATTCTGAGATGACACAATATTATTGCATATCAAGTATCATAACGTATCATAGTCTGAAAACAGATTGTTATTCAATCCTGGGAATATTGGGAAATGACAATAGATAGATGATTATAAATAGATCATGCAATTATTCTATTTACACAATGCAATGAATATATTTAAATAATGCAATGATTACCTTTACAAGCTGCAATGTGGAGTGGTGTACCAAAGTGGCAGTCACTTTTGTTCATATTAGCACCAGAATTTATCAGCAACATCAGGCAGTTGTAATGATCTGGAAAACAGATACAGCTGCGGTGACCATGATTGAAAAAGAAGTAATTATGGCAGTAATGATGGTGCTGACAATCATTTTTAGAGGTAATTATAACATTGATGAATCAGGTTGCCAGATGGTTGAAGTTTATTATAGCGAAACTGACATGGGTAAAATAAGGTCAAACATAATTTACAATACATTTTCACATTGATCAATAATTCCTTTTTTAATGTTTAGGAAAAACCCTTCCTTATCAAAAATGTATTTATAAGCGAAGCTTGTTGGTTTCAATCCCAGAAGAAAAAATGTGCAATTCAGCGCCAGTAGATGCATAAGTGATATACATCTTCAACAATGTGCAATAAAAATTATATTTACTCACTGCAGCAAAATTTAAATCCAACAGGCAAAGCTTGCAACAGGGTACTAATCAAAGTCTTGCTAATCACTTAAAACATATAATAAACACACCCAAATGGATGTTTTGACCAAAAGGTCTATATCAAGACAACATACACAATATAAAATGATGAACAAGAACTTGGTTCTAGCAAAAGTTCTTGCTTGTTGTTTTTTTGTTGTATACATGGTCTTGATAAAGGCCTTTTGATCCAAACATAAAATTGTGTATGTTATTAAATGCACAGTAAAAACTAACCTCGAAATACTGCTTCATGCAATGGGGTTGTTAACAGCAGCGGTGGATTGACATGTGCACCATGCTGTAGCAGCAGTCTCACGCACTGAACATTTCCGTTGCAGCATGCTTCACACAGGGCAGTTGAGCCATCAATATTGGCCAGGTTTACCTATAGATTTTACAAAAGATATTAATAATTAAATGGAAAATACATCAGTTTTTACATGAATATGCTTGCAGGACTATAAATTTGGTTGCCGTGATGGGTCTGAATATGCTTGCAGGACTATAAATTTGGTTGCCGTGATGGGTCTGAATATGTATGCAGGACTATAAATTTGATTGCCGTGATGGGTCTGAATATGCTTGCAGGACTATAAATTTGGTTGCCGTGATGGGTCTGAATATGCTTGCAGGACTATAAATTTGGTTGCCGTGATGGGTCTGAATATGCTTGCAGGACTATAAATTTGGTTGCCGTGATGGGTCTGAATATGCTTGCAGGACTATAAATTTGGTTGCCGTGATGGGTCAGAGATATTAAAATAAAGTAATACCCTGCCAAAGACAGATGAGTCAGGCCATTGGCACAAATAAAATGGCAACACAATGCATTTCCATTCTCTGAACTACATCCTGCTGGAAATCTAGTAGGATCATGGTCCTGTTACAAGGGAGATCCAGCGGGAGTTTGAGAATGAACACAGAAGAAGAAGAAAATAAAGTAATATGATCTATAGTAATGGTATAACCCTTATCAGTTTCAACAGCGAAGTAGTTTGTGCAGTAATAACATTGCCAAACTTCCACCTGTATCTGAAGCAGATTGCTGCCTTTGTTTTTGGCATCAAGTCTCATAATCTCAACCAATTATCTAATTTCAAAAGAATATATTTAAAAAAATATAAATTGCCTGTTCAGCCAAAGACGGATGTGTTTGGTCATTGGCACAAATAAAACTGTGACACAACATATTTCAATTCTCTGGAGTTATGAAGATAACTCTTCATGCATTACGCTGCAGAAAATATTAGGTAGGGTGGCCAGTTCCTTCCTTGCTGTCTTTACCTCTCCTAACTCAGATACTTATTTGCAGCTGAGTCGACTGGAAGAGTGGTTGTGTCAAGCGAGAAATCACAACCCAGAATTTTTATTTGTTCAGACATGGTTTCAAACCTGGCACACGGTAACCCTGCAATAGCCAGCAAACTCACTATCAACTAGGCTACAACCCTCCCTGGACTACACCCTGCTAATTTTAGGAGTTTGAGAATGAATGCAGAAGATAAATAAGTAAACTAAAACATACATACATTTGCTCCATATTCAATGAGTAAAGATGCACAGTCAAAGTGGCCGGCTAAACATGCTTCATGCAGTGGTCGTACCAGCTCAAATGTTCCCTTATTGACATCATATTTCCCAGATTCAAGTAATGCTCTCAGATGATCAAGCCTGCCTTCCCTGGCTGCTGTGTGTAACAGGTACTTGTCTTCCAAATCTAAACCTGTTTAAGAAATAAATCACAGGTAATGTTAGTGCCTAATGTACTGACATGTATTCATATCTTCTTCTTCATCTTCCATTCTCAAACTCCTGCTGGATCTCTCTTGTATCATGGTCCTGCTATATTTCTAAATAATACTCACATGGGAGACAAGTTATGAAGTTCTACTCAATGACGACTGACACACTATCACTGTCGGATGCTTACATGAAATAATATATTTAAAAAAACACAGAATATAATCATACAAATGACAATACACTTCTGTGTATTCAGTGTGTCAGTCGTCATTCAGTAGAACTTCACAACTTGTATCCCACGTGAGTATTGTTTTACTAGCAGTACTACCTTTTATTGATTATCATACTATATTTCTAGCAGGATGTAGTCCAGAGAATAGAAATGCATTGTGTCACCATTTTATTTGCATCAATGGCCCCACACATCTGTCTTCTGCAGAGTATTCATGATCACATACCATAATAAAGAGAAATAGGTACAAGTCTTACCAATATTAGTCAATAATACAAAACAATAATCTGAATATTGATAACACTTGTACCTATATGTGTTACCCAATCACCCCCCCCCTATTTTCAGTTTCAGGTTATTTTCCGACACTGCAGCTTTATCTCAAAGATCATAATAGAACATATTAAACATACATAACAGACACATAACAGAACATATTAAACATCCATAACAGACAGACATAACAGAACATATTAAACATACATAACAGACAGAAATAACAGAACATATTAAATATATATAACAGACAGACATAACAGAACATATTAAATATATATAAAACAAACAGACATAACATAGAATGCCACATGAGTTACAAACAACTCTAAAATTTGAGTACCCCTGGGCCTGCCCAGAATACAATGTTATCAGTTGATAACTCATAGCTCATAATTCATAACTTATAGCTCATAATATATGATTCATAACTCATAATACATAATTCATAACACTAGAACATAGGTTTCAAAATTTTCCCCACTTTGCGAGAGATATGACCTATATGTTGTAACGTCCCACAGTATAACAGTTTTTTCGTATTCAAGCTGTTTGATAGTTAGTTAGTTAGTTAGTCGTCGGATCATCATCATTGCAAACTGGACACATCCATAGTTGCTCCGATCTCTCCTTGAGTGTATCCGCCATCACACTTCTGCTGACAGTACCGGTCCTATACTGGTTGACCATCATTCTTCTGCGCCCTCCAAAATGTTCACCTCTAGCAACACCGCATCTCAACCCCTGATCTTTAATCCTAGCCATTGAAAAGGAATCATCATCCACATTCGTCTCACTCTCGCGTGTTATATATCTTAAGGAGTTCACAACGTTAGCGCGATCCATTGCCCCATCGCCCTTTGCCACAATCGCACACGATGCCAGTTGATCCGCTCTTTCATTGCCTCGAACGCCCACATGTCCCGGCACGAAAATAAATGTAACCGCCTTCAAGCTCGCATTTCTCAAGGCCTCAATCCACTGTTCGCGAACGAGACCCACTTGTACCTTCTTAATCATACTCATAGAGTCACTCAAGATGCAGACCTGCGTTACTTTCTGTGTGCGTAGCCACTCAAATGCCTTGGTCACCGCCATAGTCTCCATGGTCATACTACTCGTAGTGACCGCAAAGGCACCACTTTCCTCCTTGATCGTTTTACCTGCGCACTGAGCTGTAAAGGCCCAAGCACTGCGAACATGCCTAATTACAGATCCATCAGTGTATATAATCACATCCCCCTCTTTGGTATTCTCACTGATTAAAGCCTGCACTTCTTTCTCCACAGCTGTGGGACACCATTCTCTGCATTCCCTGCTAAGTGATATTACTACTCTCAAACAAGTTTCAAAATCTGTGGGTAGACCTATCCTGTTTGATATTTGCAAAGTAAAGAGAAATGAATCATGCATTACTGCTTATACTGTTAAATTATTGAAACAAGTAGTGACCAATATGTGCTTCATCTTGAATATAGTTGTTGCAGTTATTCCTATACCAAATTTGATGAAACATAGCCCATATGAATGTAAAGTGTAGACCTATGTACTATGTATAGGCTATGCTCGAATAATATTATGCCCTGATTTCATACAATTTTAAATATGAAAATTCGGAATACATATTAAGAGATTGTATAATCAACAGCTATTGCCCTTCAGTGGATACCATCACACTGTGGAATCATGGGAAATGAGAAAGCGGATGCTCTGTCAAAGGCAGGAAGCGAAATGGAGCAACACAGACACCCACTGTCTTACGGAGAAGTAAAATCAATAATCGCAACACATACACAGCAAAGTGGAAGAAAGAAATGGAAGGGGAATACGAACATGATGCAATACATCTCCTCCAAAGATATCAACAGACCACAATATTTCGCCTTAGAACAGGCCACTGCAGACTGTTGGGTAACCTATATCGATTAAGGATCTCATACACAGATGAATGTCCATGTGGATCCGGAACCATACTTCAGGACTGCCCAACATACAAAGAGCAGAGACAGCAGACCTGGCCAGAGGATACAGACTTGATGCAAAAGCTATGGGGCAGCCGCTCTGACCTGGAGAAGACAGTGGACTTCGTCTTGACGACATGTCTGACGGTATAGCATGACCACATGCTGAACGCAGAAGAAGAAGAGATTGTATTACATTAGTAAAACTCTTATTTTAATCATTAAAACACCATCAAATATAATATGTATGCCTACATTTTAGATTGCAACCACAACCCGTTTAACTTTCCTATGAAACTTGACAAGGAAAGATTCTAATGATTGAATATAGGGCCTATATATATTTAATTTACAACTAAATTACCTGACATTTAATTTGTATTCAGCACCCAATCAACTTTAAGAAGCTATGAAGGATGTTGAAGTTTGAAGCCTAGTCCAAACAAAATCAATATTAATCGTTATTGTTTATCAATCACAATATCATATTCAATGTGAACTTTTTTTAGCAGACGATGTCTTAAAAAAAGTTATGACTTGTCTTCGATGATTCTTCAAAAATTATAATTTGTCCCTTTTGACGCCATTTTCAAAACAAGTGTGAAGTTCTGATTAACTTTGATTCAGTTGTAAATCTATTCTTTGGAATTATCGTACAACATATTCCATGTTTCTATCACATGACTCCTTGTTTCTTGTTTTCTGTCGAGCTAGGGGCACCTTGTTGTTGTTGTTCTTTTATAGTGAAGGTAGATAACTCATAGTGATCAAATACATCATCATCATGTGTTACATCTGGTGGATAACATCGACTTTGTCATCTTTCAGAACAAATTGGTCAAGTCAATCAACACTTCCATAATTAAAATCAAAAATGTTACTAACTTTTAGAATCACCCCCCAACGGAGAAATAATTTTGATAGCTGATAATCATCATCAAATTCCGTTTTAACAACTAAGGTTGCCATCAACGAACATCCCGTCGTTTGCTTTGGTGGTGCACTCTTATAGATTGTAACATGTTCATCTCGCGATGTTTCTTTTCCACTTGTATCTCTGTCGACCTATTGCTAGCTCCTGCTCACCCCCTTACCCTCAAGTAAGATCTTCAACAAAATGTTATGTCTTTATATCCAAAATACTTAGGTTATGCCCGACTTGGCTTTGTCAAAATAACTTGAGAGAAAGGTCACAGTATGCGAGATGAAATGACGCAGAAAGACAGTGGGAATCTCACGTAGAGATGAAATCCCCAACGATAACGTAAGAAAAATGGTGCAAAAAGCCAATGCCGTGTCATACCAAGTGACACCACTGCTCAAACACACATTAATCAATCAATCAAGTGCCATGCAGAATGGCGTAGTCGATCATGTTTCTCCACGCCTCTCAGTCTCTTGTGTTGTCAATAAGCTCGGTTGGTGAACTTCTACCATGCCACAATACTAGTCCATCTAGCAACTTTTCTCTTTGTCGTCCCCTATCATTTATCCCCTTGATCTTTCCAGTAGTTATTAAGCGTTCAAGCTGTGATCTTCTCAGTACATGGCCTAGAAACGTTGACTGTCTGCCCCTAATGTTTGACATGATTGATTTTCTTGCGGCTGCATCAATGAGAGCCTCCGCATTAGTTTTCTTAATTGTCTATGATATTTTTATCATTCTTCTCAGAAATAAAATCTCTGTAGTCTCTAATTCGTTTTGATTTTTGTTTTGTTTACAGACCATGCTTCACATCCATAAAAAAAAGAACTGGTTCGATATAACATATGAACACTCGAATTCGGGTCTGCATTGATAGTCTTCCATTGCACAAAATGGTTCTTATTTTTTGGAATGCTGATTTGGCTTGTGCTGTTCGGCTCTTTATCTCACTTGAGCATCTACCTTCTGATGTTAAAATAGTGCCAAGAGATTTCACTTTTTCAACTTGTGCTAATTTTGTGTCGTTAATTATGATGTTGCATCTTGGTGGTGTATGTCTCTTCGAGACAACTATTATTTCCATTTTATTCTTGTTTAAACTGAGACCTTTGTTTTCACTTTCTTTCACTACTTTATCTAACAGTGCTTGTAGTTCCTGTTCGCTTCCTGCGATCAGTACTGTGTCGTCACCATATCTCAAGGTATTTATATTGCATCCTCCCACTTTTATTCCTGGCATATCTTCTATATTTCGCATAATGTATTCTGTATACAGGGAGAAAAGATACGGTGACACTACACAGTCTTGCCCGACACCCATTTCTATCTTTTGAATTCTGTGTATAGTGTTGTTAACTCTCATCGGAGACGTTTGTTTCAAATACATATTTCTTACTATTCTTAGATCTAATCCATAAATGTTAAGATTTTCTAGCAATTTTATAATTATGAATGCTTCACCTACCTGCTTTGCTGTAATCTATGAAGCACAGATAACGGTCTTGTTGTACTTCTATGGTCCTCTCCATTAATGTTCAAACACACATACATAAATCTAACCACTAAATAAATGTTGATAAACAATATATTTATACCAACGTTTTGTTACCAATGCCAAACATGGTCACTGTCCAATATACAGGAGAGAAAGATTGTGGGGTGCAGACATGTTGAAGCGAGCGGAATATCAATTTGAACCGCTGGATCAGCAACCATTTCTTATGCGGCTATTTTTTCTGTTGTGCGGTATGGTTGTGAGAGCTGTACACTTACTTCGGACATAGAGAGACGATTACAGGCCTTAGAATACAAATGTTACAGACGAATTCTATATATCTCCTATAGAGAGCATAAGACAAATGTGTACGTAACAAATAAAATAGAGATGCACATCAGAGTGCAGAGGCCAGCACTAAGCTCCATAGCTGGCCGAGCATCAGGGTCAGCGAACCACAGTGGACCAAGACCCTCAGTACACTTTCGTGCAGCAACTCTGCTGTAGCCTGGCCAAGTACTAGGGATCGAAATACGGGAATGCGAATCCCGGACACAAAAAAATGCTGGTTGAAGACGGATCTGTCAGGTCGAAAGGCGTAGATAACACAGCTTGCTGTAAAACATGACACAATGCAGATCACCCTCATACTTCCTTCTCTGGACGGTTAGCGGAATGCTTTCAGAGGGTCACCGTACGGCGTACGTAAACAAACAAATAAAATAGAGATGTGTATAGGTCCACAAGAAACATTTCTTTGACTAGTGAAATTACGAAAATTTGCATGATTTGAACGAAGACCGTGTGGTAGATTTTCTCAGTATGATGCAAGTCTTCGAAATGCCGCCCCTTTTAAATAATTTTTCCTCGAAATGCCGCCCCCGACAATGTATTTTGATTTATGCCACCTGATGAGGCCTTGCTGCATAATAGCACGGCATGGCCCTGGTTTTGAACATATAGGATAGGCCTATGTCAACAATATGTGCCAACAATTTATCTATGTCAATAATAATGTTGATAATTCCTTGTCAAAAACAATAATGCAGTAAACCGTCGAGGGGGGGGGGGGGGGGGAAGAAGCAGTGGACACAAAAGCATGGGCAGATAATCATGGACTGAACAAAGCAATATTTTGTCTTACTCGTCCGTATCGTTTAAGATAGTAACCTCTGGAGGACTCTTGTGTGTTGACGCATCCAATGTGGTACTGTACCTCTCTGTGTGTGTATTCGTCCATAAGTGATGATAACCATTTTTTTTTTGCAGCCACGTTTGACAATTCAATTATAATTATGATCATGCCTAATAGTTCGTAGATGGCTAATGAGCCCTGTTCGATCTGTAAATATCCTTGGACAGTTCGGACATGGAATGACCACCGTAGGCAGATTTTAGTCTATCCGTGACTTTCTAGCTACTCGACGCTGTTGGACCGCAATATTTCTCCTCTTTTCTCAAGATGATGCGCTCTTTTTTACTGTAGAGCGCAATGTAGATATATTTTGGGCAAGTTCTTCCCATGTATCTTGGTCTATTTCAAACGCTTTCAGTGAGGTCTTTAACGAGTCAATGTAACGCTTAGTTTTGCCACCTTGAGATCGTGTACCCTTCACCAGCTCACTATAGAGAACTATCTTTGGCAGGCGATGTTCTGGCATACGTACCAAATGACCTGCCCAACGAATCTGTATCTGCATCAGGATAGTGTTAATGCTGGGAATACCAAATCTGTCAAGGACAGTTGTATCTGGAATCTTTGTCTTGCCATCTGATGTTCATAACTTTTCTGCCAGGTTCTGTGAAAGGGATTGAGTTTTCTCACATGACGTCTATACACAGTCCATGTTTCACTAGCGTATAATAGCACTGGAAGTACCACTGCTCCGTAGACTTTCAGCTTAGTCTGTAGGTTAATGCCATGTCTACGTCATACATTTGCGTACAATCTGCCGAAAGTTAATCGGTCTATTTGTGTTATAGTCATTGACGAGGAGTGTGCGTACATTCCATGTTCATAGAGTCAGTGGGAAAACCTTTTCCCTTCGGGGTGAATTTTCGTGAATGTGAAAATGACTTCCACTTGGGATTTTGATTAAAATGAGGAGTTGTGCAAAGTGTACTAGAGGTACTATACCTCTACACCACTGACGGGTTACAAGATTACATATAGGTAGAGATATGCGACTATTGTATTGATTTAGAACCATTAATATTTCAGTCAGGGACTGACCATAAAATATGTCAATAATGTTTTTGCCAATTTTTACTCTCTCCCCGCCAAAAAATTGTCAAGAATTTAGGAATCCCATTATCTGTTTAATGATGCCTGCTTTGTACACACAAACACCCCACCCCTCAATTTGTGTGCTTAAAAAGTGCGAAAACACTAGGCTTACATGTGAATATTAGAAAACTACATTATTTTTTTTTGTTGAAACATCTATTTGTTGTATAAAATTTTTTTTGGACCTCAACTTATGCCAAACCCACTCCCATCAATTGTTAAACTTTTTCAGACCCCCCCCCACCATCCCAATTATTGACGTAATTTATGGACAGTTCCCCCCCCCCTCCAGGGCATTGAAATACAGTGAAGTCAATTCTCTGTCTTTTGAACTCTTACATTATAGGTGTAAGTAATTATATCTTAAAGTAATCTTTATTATCAGAATCCTGCTGGTTAGCTGGATGTAGTCCAGAGAACAAAATGTATGCTATAGTTTATAGCTTGGCTGTGATATATGCATCTTTCGGCCCGACACATCTGACTTCAGCATGGATTTTGAGTCAATTTCTTCTTCGTCATCATCATTCATTCTCAAACTCCTGCTGGATCTCTCTTGTAGCAGGAGCATGGCCCTACTAGACTTACAGCAGGGTGCAGCGCAAAGAATGGAAATGTTTTGTGTCGAGGTTTTATTTGCACCAATGGCCCGACATATCCGTCTTCGGCGGTGGGTTAATTTGACCCATGTAATGTGACAGCCAATTATACTTCAAACCTTCGTAGTTGGTTCTTGCGACACGCATGTTAGATATATTATTGCTATTCTTTGTATCCCTTCTTCTTCTGCGTTGAAACATGTTCTCGTGCTTCAGCCCATAGGATACTGAACCCTGTCTCTCCGCGAGCGTGTGTCCAGTATAGGAATAAATTCGACAGTAGAGTTGGGCAGGGCTGCCTTCTTGGCCGAGAGCCCACGATTAGATTTCTGCACGTAAGGAGCACCAGTGACTGGGGCATGTCTCGAGATAACATAACTTTAATTTCGGTTTCCTTGAAACGTTGTCCCCTTTCTATGTGCACATTACGCTGCCCTGTGAAGTTATGCTGCCATCTTCTACTCAGTATGTTACGTTTTCGATTCTCTCTATGCATCTGGCGGTTTCGTGTCAATTGCAATGGCTGCCCTCTTGCTATTCTCGGTCCAGACTGTCTTGCATCACTGTGTGTTGACAATGATGCTGTATGTATTGTCATAGAGGTGTCGGAGATATTGCTTGTCTATGCAGTCAAATCTCATTCCGCCTGCTGCCTCCACATGATCCCAGAAGTGTTTGGCGGCGTACTTCTGTTTCCAGAGTTCACCACGTAGAGGACATGCCTACTTAGAGCACATCATACAGGAGACATTACATGATTACAACACGTCTATATCGATCGGAGGTCGCCCTATCTGCAACTTGCATTTCACTGTTGATATTGATCTTATAGCTGGGTCAGAACATGCATTGTAAGAGTTAACAGTGAAGTTGAAAAAAGTTATCAGCAAGTACGAAATGGACATCAATACAGAAAAGAGCAAGATGTTGGTTAACGGCAGAGACAAAGATGAACAGACCAACATCATGATGAATGGACAAAATCTTAAGGAGGTGAATACCTTCAAATACCTCAGCATATACAGCGATGGAAAATGTAAAGGAAAATTAAAAATAAGGCTGGAGATGGCTTTAGTATCCTTGCCAAGGTTAACGGTGATTTGGAAAAGCAACATCAGTGTTGGAGTGAAAGTCAAACTGTATAAGTCGCTGGTGCTTTCTGTTGTGAGAGTTGGACACTCATTGCAGACATGGAGAGAAGATTACAGGCTTTCGAATACAAATGTTACAGACGAATTCTACAAATTCCTATAGGGAACATAAGACCAATGTGTACATAAGAAATAAAGTAGAGATGTATGCAGGTGTTCAGGAGCCATTGCTTTCAATAGTGAAACTACGAAAACTAGCATGGTTTGGACATGTATGCAGGCATGATTCCTTGTCAAAAACAATACTGCAGGGAACTGTCGAAGGAGGAAGAAGCAGAGGAGGACAAATAAAGGCATGGACAGACAACATCAAGGAATGGACAGGACAAGATATTTCCACACTCATCCCATCGCTGAGGATAGAATTCGTTGGAGGACTCCATGTGCTGAAGCATCCAATGTGGTACCCCTACGACCTTGAACGGTTACAGGTTTATTGATAATTGATAAGTACATGTGCCGGTGAGCAGCCTATATTCGGTTCGAGGAAATATTAGTTGTATTGTGTTAAAATGCCATTGGCGGAAATAAAACGTAGACACAGCGCATTTCAATCCTTTGTGCTACATCCTGCTGGCAGTTTAAGTACGACCATTGTCCTGCTACAAAAGAGAATCAGCGGGATTTTGAAAATGAACACTGAAGAAGAATAATCCAAGATCTATATAATTTTTACAGTGTATTTAATATCAGAAACAATTATGATCAGGTCAAAACTGGTAACAAATATGAATGAATGAGTAATGTAAGTATGTCGCTGGTAACAAACATTAATGAATGAGTAATGTAAGTATGTCGCTGGTAACAAACATGAATGAATGAGTAATGCAAATTCAGTATGTTGCTGGTAATATATGAATGAATGGTTGCTGATCCAGCAGTCCATGGGCTCATGCCCTTTGACCCAGGTGAATGAATGAGTAATGCAAAATCAGTATGTTGCTGGTAATATACATGAATGAATGAAGGAAAGATGCAAAATCAGTATGTCTGTATCTCTTGGTGACCTTGTAACATCAGTCAAAAATCCACAACATATTCAAGCCAGACATGCCAAGATTCACACGTCTGGAAATAGAATAAACAATCACAGATTTAATAAAAGAGAACAAAACAGAAAGCCTAATCAAATAATAAAGGAACCAGAAAAAACCCAAATCAAGTGATTCATATAATGAAAAATGCCTTGCTACTGTATGTTTTTCTTGCAAGGGGTATTTTTTTGCTGCGGTAACAAAGGCAGTTTTGTTATACGTGCAGTGTAGATTTTAAATTTCAATTCATTAATATCTATCTATTGTCTTTTCCTCTGCTTTTGCTGTAAGACTTGATTGAATGACGATCGATTTTCAGGATATGGCAAGTTTGGTATTCAGTAATATTGTGACATCGGTTTTCGGGATATGGCAAGTTTGGTCGTTTCTTCTTAGCGTTCGCTCTCAAGTAACCACAACGAAATTATCGTGTAATTTCCACTGGGGAGCGTGAAGTACGTTGTGCTGCACGTTCCACAGTAGAACTGTGATTATTTGCACCCCGGTTGGCCACTTTGTGACCTGGACGTCTGAGGTCCAGCACATCCGTTTTCGTCATTCCTTTATTTCGGGTTTGGTCCCTAGTTTGGTCGTTTGATATTCAGTAATTTTGTGACATCTCAGAATGTGATGCAGAAATGAACACACAAAACAAATCAATGCAAATAGATGGTCTCACTTGATCTCATTGCATTAGACAATATATAAAGGCGTAATCATGTCCAGTTACAATCAATAGCGTTGTCTGCCTGAACTTTACGCATCATTGATAGATAAAAATAGAACGAGGTAAGAGGAATGCTATAAGAGAAGGAATCACGAGTGCCAAACACGATCAAGTGAATGACTGACGTCAATGGTACACACAGACATATACAAACACACCAAACAGAGTACTTGTACACGATCACATAAAGACATATGGAGATGGGGGCCACCAACAAACAACGGCGAAAATTGGAAGATGGGGGTGGGGGGAGGAATGGGCAATACGAGGGGGTCAGTAGTTGACAAAGGGAATAGCTGGGTTAAACAAAAATACAAAAATTGACGAAAACAATACTGTTGACATATAAAAGCTAACGAACAAATGAATTGGTTAAAGATCCTACTATGACATCTGCTACTTCCTTCTACCAATCAGGAAATGAGCAGACTCTATTGCCACCTGGAAACATAATTCTTCAGGAATACAACGATGACTGAGATTATGAAACAGTCAAAGATAATCTCATCAGCTGTTTGTGCATGACCTGCATGCTATGGACTCTACTCTCAATGACATATTATCAAGCCTATCCACTTTTTAATGCTGTTCAATCCATTTATTTTTAATCCGTTATATTTAAAAATAAAAACCCCTTCGAGCTGTTTGTAGTTAATCCTTCTTCTTCTTCAGCGTTCATTCTCAAACTCCTGCAGGATCTCTGTTGCAGGACCATGATCCATTCTAGATTTTCAGCAGGATATAGTCCAGAGAATGAAAATGCGTTGTGTCACCGTTTTATTTGCGCCAATGGCCAGACACATCCGTCTTTGGCGGTGTAGTTAATTCAACAATTTAACAAAGCATACATTCCTACATAGAAAGACGCTGTCTGGACAAACAATTGAACACCGTAATGCATACAATGAAAATCACTACAGCCACAAAAAATACATACATTACATTAAAAATATTATCACAAAAAGGAATCTTCTTCTACGTTCGTTCTCAAACTCATGCAGAGTAGCAGGATGTAGTCCAGAGAATGGAATGCAGTGTGTCATGGTTTACAGCATTGCTGCGATAGCTGCGCCTTTCAGCCTGACACATCCGACTTCAGCATGGCTTTGGGTCACTGACCCTACATGGGATGGGACAGCCAACTCCATCTCATAACCTCCTTAGTCGCCTTTTACGACATGCGTGGAAGGTAAACAGTGTTGCTATTCTTTGCTCCCCTTTCGGGCCCAGGCAACACACGGGTGACAAAAAGAAATAACATTGTGGAGTCTAATCTGTGCTACTGTGACTGTGCACTGCTGCTGAGATCTTCCAGAGTAAGAAAAAAATTGCAGCATATATGCCATGCTCTAAAACATGCAACGATAAATGTATTAAAATATGATACCAAGCATCAATTAATATCAATATCCCGCAGAAAACAACAACAGATACACTTACCCAAGCATGCCACCTTCCTTGACCTTGATGTGATACAAGAACAGTAGGATCGCTTGGAACATGTTGTTTCGGCCCTAAGAAAATAGGCCAAGGGACACAATTTTCATACAACTGTATTTTCACATTTGAAATATTTCTTCTTCTTCTGTGTTCGTTCTAAAACTCTTGCAGATTAGCAGGATGTAGTCTGGAGAACGGAATGTGCTGTGTCATGGTTTACAGCATTGCTGCGATATCTGTGCCTTTCGGCCCGACGCATCTAACTTCTACATGGCTGTGGGTCACTGACTCTATATGGGATAGGACAGCCAACTCCATCCAATAACCTCCTTAGTCGCCTGTTGCGACAGACAAGGAAGCTAAACACTGTTGCTATTCTTTGCTCTCCTCTCGGGCCCCGGCAATACACAGTTGAAATGTTTATTATGCTGTCACCAGTAAAAAATTCTTATTACTATCATCACAAAATTCCTGTGTGTTTACGAAGATCAAAAAAGGGGAATAAAAAATAGCAACACTATTTACTTTCTCTGTATTTCATGAGGCGACTAAGAAGGTCATGGGGTGGATTTGACAGTTTAATGGTCATGGGGTGGATTTGACAGTTTAATGGTCATGGGGTGGATTTGACAGTTTAATCCCATATAAGGATATCACTTGACACGACCACTCCTCCAGTCGACTCAGCTGTAAATGAGTACCTGACGCATGAGTTAGGGAAGGTAAACAACAGCAAGGAAGGGAACTGGCCACCCCACCTAATAGTTGCTGCGGCTTAGTACATGAAGAGTTATCTTCATCCTCAATGGCAGATGTCATGGGACCTACCTTTACCTTTCTAAGGATCAAAATGACCCAGTAACAATGCTGAAGTCAGGTGCGCCAGGACAAAAGGCACAAATATCACAGCCAAGCTGTAAACCATCACACTACGCATTCTGTTCTCCAAACCTAATTTTCAATAATAACCAAATTGCTAATTTTCAGGAGTTTGAGAACGAACGCAGAAGTATAATGTTCACAACAGGTATAAGAACTGTGTATATCATATCAGTGTGGTGTCAGTTGCATGTACATAGACACACCAGTTATGAACAGTCTATCATAGACCTCATGTCATTATGAAACTTACTACTCCTCCACTCATACAACTGCTTGAGTGACAGGCATGGATCACCATGTTGGACCTTCATTCGTGGATGAATTTCTATAAGTTTTAACCATTCACTGATTAAACAAAATACGAGGGCAAGTCAATAAGTAAGTCACAAAGTTCGGTGGGATGGCAGGAAAATGTAGTGGGTGACTCTAAAGGTTACATTAGGTGACACTCTTCCACTAAAACAGCGGGAACTAAAATCTGCTAAAACAGCCAATTAAGCAGACCATATCTGCCAGAAAGCTGTTAAAACGCCCATTTCTATAGTTACTTCTAGAAACATTATGGCAGGGTAAGAAAACCTTGATGGAAATAAAGGGTTAACAATATTGCCAGGTTCCAAAACACTGCCATGTTTATTCAAATTCTAATTACACTTTTAAGGTTTCCATTCGAAGCACCCTCACAGATATCATTTTCGTAATATCATTTTCGTAATGATACGAGGGAACATAATGTTGTTGAAACTGCGGAAGAAGTGCACCAACAAATGATGTGATATTGAACATCTTGAATGTAGCCATGACACTTTCCCTCATGACACTTTCCCTCATGACACTGTAGTTGTGTTTGTTCACGAGGTGCAGGAATACAAGAATGTTTAAGATTTTCATTTGATGCACTCTCACCTTGGATAAGTTAAAAATGTGTGAGCCAATCACTAATTGATAATCAGGATTAATGCTGGTGTTAATCATCTACTTCTTTCATTCGCCTGGAACATGCTGATACCTGAAGATTCTTGAGACTAACGGGAATTGAACCAGTCCGATACCATTGTCACCTTGAACCAGATGATACCATTGCATTGTGAAATATGGGGAAATAAGAAAACAGATCTTCAGTATGAAATAAGAAAACGGACTGGTTCAATTCTCATTAGTCTCAAGAATTTTTTTAATTGTCCTCTGGCTTCCTACAAATATTTACTTAATACATGAAGCTTTGTTTCTTTTATAAGTTTGACTGTTTTATAAATCGTACAGAACTTCGAAGAGTTTTTCTTCCAATGTTGTTTCACTGGGCCAGTGTATATGCCTCATCATTTCATATTTCAGGCATTCCTAAATAATATGCTCTGCTGTCTGAGGTGCCTATACTGCCAATTTTTAACTCGTATACATGTAGCTATGGAGTTCTGTTCTGAGGCGTAGAATGACAACTTTGTCTAGTCTGTTCATAATTTGGTAGTCATCTTGTGTTGGCTTTCTAATTGCTTTGATCATGTTTCTTTTGATGATAAGTTATTGGTGCATCAGTGGTACAGCAGCATCCTCCTTAACCAGACGATCTGTTTTCTTATTTCCCCATATTTCACAATACAATGGTATCATCTGCAAGCTACTTTATGCTGATTGCTTAATTCAGTCAGTAGTATTTGCAGGTCAGGTAGTTTTCTGTACTGAAGTACTTCGAGCGCTGATCTTGCATCTGTCAGGAATACTACAAGCTGTGGACCAAGAATGGTGCTCAGCAGTTTTTCAGTTGCCATCTTGATTGTCTGGATTTCTGCACTGTAATTATGACATAATTTTTCAGTTGGTACTTTGTATCCATTTTAATGTTATGCACCACCCTCAAAGATATTATTTTCATTTGACGTACCACCCTCAAAGATATTATTTTCATTTGACGTACCGCCCTCAAAGATATTATTTTCATTGGACATACCACCCTCAAAGATATCATTTATCATATACGTGACAGAAACTCTCACCTTGGATAAGTTAAAAATCTGTGAACCAATCACTAATTGATAATGAGGAGGATTAATGCTGCTGTTGTAGATCTGAAGACTGTCCTTGCGATCGGTATCTAAACCACCAACAAAACAATTTATTAGTATTGATTAAATAGAGATTATTAATGTATGTTCAAACAAACAGGAACATATTATCAGCCACAACAATTTATATATTCTAGGAAAACAATCTATATATTCTAGAAAAACATGCCACAAAAAAGATGTAAATACTGCATCTTTGCTGAAAATTAGTCCCACAAAGTGATGAGAAAACTAGTCCCACAAAGTGATGAGAAAACTAGCCCCACAAAGTGATGAGAAAACTAGTCTCACAAAGTGACGAGAAAACTAGTCCCACAAAGTGATGAGAAAACTAGTCACACAAAGTGATGAGAAAACTAGTCCCACAAAGTGATGAGAAAACTAGCCCCACAAAGTGATGAGAAAACTAGTCCCACAAAGTGATGAGAAAACTAGTCCCACAAAGTGATGAGAAAACTAGTCCCACAAAGTGATGAGAAAACTAGCCCCACAAAGTGATGAGAAAACTAGTCCCACAAAGTGATGAGAAAACTAGCACCACAAAGTGATGAGAAAACTAGTCCCACAAAGTGATGAGAAAACTAGCCCCACAAAGTGATGAGAAAACTAGTCCCCCAAAGTGATGAGAAAACTAGTCCCACAAAGTGATGAGAAAACTAGCACTACAAAGTGATGAGAAAACTAGTCCCCCAAAGTGATGAGAAAACTAGCACTACAAAGTGATGAGAAAACTAGTCCCACAAAGTGATGAGAAAACTAGCCCCACAAAGTGATGAGAAAACTAGCCCCACAAAGTGATGAGAAAACTAGTCTCACAAAGTGACGAGAAAACTAGTCCCACAAAGTGATGAGAAAACTAGTCACACAAAGTGATGAGAAAACTAGTCCCACAAAGTGATGAGAAAACTAGCCCCACAAAGTGATGAGAAAACTAGTCACACAAAGTGATGAGAAAACTAGTCCCACAAAGTGATGAGAAAACTAGCCCCACAAAGTGATGAGAAAACTAGTCCCACAAAGTGATGAGAAAACTAGCCCCACAAAGTGATGAGAAAACTAGTCCCACAAAGTGATGAGAAAACTAGCCCCACAAAGTGATGAGAAAACTAGTCACACAAAGTGATGAGAAAACTAGTCCCACAAAGTGATGAGAAAACTAGCCCCACAAAGTGATGAGAAAACTAGTCCCCCAAAGTGATGAGAAAACTAGTCCCACAAAGTGATGAGAAAACTAGCACTACAAAGTGATGAGAAAACTAGCACTACAAAGTGATGAGAAAACTAGCACTACAAAGTGATGAGAAAACTAGTCCCACAAAGTGATGAGAAAACTAGCCCCACAAAGTGATGAGAAAACTAGTCCCACAAAGTGATGAGAAAACTAGTCCCACAAAGTGATGAGAAAACTAGTCCCACAAAGTAATGAGAAAACTAGTCCCACAAAGTGATGAGAAACTAGCACTACAAAGTGATGAGAAAACTAGTCCAACAAAGTGATGAGAAAACTAGTCCCACAAAGTGATGAGAAAACAAGTCCCACAAAGTGATGAGAAAACTAGTCCCACAAAGTGATGAGAAAACTAGTCCCACAAAGTGATGAGAAAACTAGCACTACAAAGTGATGAGAAAACTAGCACTACAAAGTGATGAGAAAACTAGCACTACAAAGTGATGAGAAAACTAGCACTACAAAGTGATGAGAAAACTAGCACTACAAAGTGATGAGAAAACTAGTCCCACAAAGTGATGAGAAAACTAGTCCCACAAAGTGATGAGAAAACTAGTCCCACAAAGTGATGAGAAAGCTAGCACCACAAAGTGATGAGAAAACTAGTCCCACAAAGTGATGAGAAAACTAGCACTACAAAGTGATGAGAAAACTAGTCCCACAAAGTGATGAGAAAACTAGCACTACAAAGTGATGAGAAAACTAGTCCCCCAAAGTGATGAGAAAACTAGTCCCACAAAGTGATGAGAAAACTAGCACTACAAAGTGATGAGAAAACTAGCACTATAAAGTGATGAGAAAACTAGTCCCACAAAGTGATGAGAAAGCTAGCACCACAAAGTGATGAGAAAAAAAAAGCGTACCCCTTTCCAATATCACATTTTTTATTACAGTGCTCAAACCCTAATCTTACCACTTACTGGGTTTATCTGGTGTCTTGACAAAGTGCTGCGCTGTGAATGATTTGCCATCTGGATACTTTGGCTGTGCTGGCAGACGTGAGTCAAGGTAACAACAGAAGAAGTGCATTACTAGCTGTAAGAGATTTCCAAGAAATATATAAGAAAATGTAGTTCCAAGAAATATATAAGAACATGGAGTTAGATAACATTGTAATTTTTTTAACAGACGTGTGTTCGTCCATCACAAGTGATGATGACCATTTGTTACATGCACTTTTGAAAATTCAGTTAGAATTATGTTAATGCTGAATAGTTAGCAGATGGCTAATAAACCCTCTTCGAGTTGTAAATGTTCTTGGACAGTTCGGGCATGGAATGACCACTGCAGACGGATTTTTGTCTATCCGTGAATTTCTATCCACTCTCTGTTTTTGAGTTGTTGCATTTCTCTTCATTTCACGAAATGATGCAACTTTTTAAAAATTGTAGTTAGTCTTGTAGAAAAATAAGTTGATCAAATTCTGCATTATTCGCCTGAGATCACAGCTTTTCAAAAAAGTTATTTAACCCATACATCAAGGTAGCCATTTGTAGTCATGGACAACAATCGTCCATATTTATTTCCCATTAAACTCTTATAGTAAATATGTGCTGGAGCGATTGTTCGTTAGTTTTTTAAAGCGATATAAATATGCAGTCGTAATTTATTCGACCTTTCTCATCTGGAAGCTGAACTGCATAGGCTAGCATAGGTACCGCCATTTCTTCATGGATTATGATTCAGAAAAGAACGAATTTTAAAGTTTTAGTGTTTCAGTTACTGTAGATCAACGTCTGGTGTTTGAGAGAAGATGTTTATAATATTTAATAGTAATGTAATCGATGTCATTTACAACGAGGAATATGAGGAGCAGTGTTCGATCTGCTAGGCCTATGAGTGACCATCATGCGGTACGTGCTTCGTTTTCGTTTGTCCACAACACAAAACTGACACACACACAAGCAAATAATATCGGCAAATCATATCCAGCATCCATTTATCTCTATTGTTTCTGAATTGGATATCAATAACTCAATAAATAAAAAACGTTACATCAAAAAAATCAAGCACATGCAGAAAAACCATTAAGTCATAAAAAATAGTTCGGTGTCAGACGCAATATGCGCTATTTTTAGCTGAGCTACTACAGGGTAAAATTACAATGGACATCATTTCATCTGTTGCTGAATGATTTTTTAAGTATCAAGAGACTTGCTTACTGTTTTTTTTTAATATGAAATATTTCACTACCTCTAGGAGTTTAACATCAAAAGGTTGGGGCAGGTACTGTTTAAATATCTTTTTTTCTTATTCTGAACCCAAGCAATATCAAAGGTTTGACATCAAATTTAATCTTTCTTACTGTTTAGCTCTATATTTTACTATTTGGCTGTGATAACTTGCTCTTTGGTATTGTCTGAGCTCAAGAGTCGGTGCATGTAATAATGTTAAATCTGTTTGATGGGCCGGCTTGAAGTGGCTTGATGGACTGAATGTGGCCAGCAGGCAATATTTTTTCCAATTGATAACACAGATGATCAAGTTATAATTGCCAATGATTACTAAACTAACTAATAGCACAAATAATGCCAATGAAAAGTAACTGAAATAAAACAACAAAGGAACGGGAACAAGGACCATTTCCATATTACAGTGAATAAGGAAATTTATCAAGAAAACAACAAAGAACCAGAAATAAAAAAACACACTGTCAACAACAATGAGATCATTTTATAACCGCATCCCATTGTATGTTGGATACCCTCTGATAGTTAGACCAGCATCCCATTGTATGTTGGATATCCTGATAGTTAGACCAGCATCCCATTGTATGTTGGATATCCTCTGATAGTTTGGTCCGTATCCCATTGTATGTTGGATATCCTCTGATAGTTTGGTCCGTATCCCATTGTATGTCGGATATCCTCTGATAGTTTGGTCCACATCCCATTGTATGTCGGATATCCTCTTTTTAGTTTGGTCCACATCCCATTGTATGTTGGATATCCTCTGATAGTTTGGTCCACATCCCATTGTATGTTGGATATCCTCTGATAGTTTGGTCCACATCCCATTGTATGTTGGATATCCTCTGATAGTTTGGTCCACATCCCATTGTATGTTGGATATCCTCTGATAGTTTGGTCCGTATCCCAATGTATGTTGGATATCCTCTGATAGTTTGGTCCACATCCCATTGTATGTTGGATATCCTCTGATAGTTTGGTCCACATCCCATTGTATGTTGGATATCCTCTGATAGTTTGGTCCGTATCCCATTGTATGTTGGATATCCTCTGATAGTTTGGTCCGTATCCCATTGTATGTTGGATATCCTCTGATAGTTTGGTCCACATCCCATTGTATGTTGGATATCCTCTGATAGTTTGGTCCACATCCCATTGTATGTTGGATATCCTCTGATAGTTTGGTCCGTATCCCATTGTATGTTGGATATCCTCTGATAGTTTGGTCCACATCCCATTGTATGTTGGATATCCTCTGATAGTTTGGTCCACATCCCATTGTATGTTGGATATCCTCTGATAGTTTGGTCCGTATCCCATTGTATGTTGGATATCCTCTGATAGTTTGGTCCGTATCCCATTGTATGTTGGATATCCTCTGATAGTTTGGTCCGTATCCCATTGTATGTTGGATATCCTCTGATAGTTTGGTCCGTATCCCATTGTATGTTGGATATCCTCTGATAGTTTGGTCCGTATCCCATTGTATGTTGGATATCCTCTGATAGTTTGGTCCACATCCCATTGTATGTTGGATATCCTCTTTTTAGTTTGGTCCACATCCCATTGTATGTTGGATATCCTCTGATAGTTTGGTCCACATCCCATTGTATGTTGGATATCCTCTGATAGTTTGGTCCACATCCCATTGTATGTTGGATATCCTCTGATAGTTTGGTCCACATCCCATTGTATGTTGGATATCCTCTTTTTAGTTTGGTCCACATCCCATTGTATGTTGGATATCCTCTTTTTAGTTTGGTCCGTATCCCATTGTATGTTGGATATCCTCTGATAGTTTGGTCCGTATCCCATTGTATGTTGGATATCCTCTGATAGTTTGGTCCGCATCCCATTGTATGTTGGATATCCTCTGATAGTTTGGTCCGTATCCCATTGTATGTTGGATATCCTCTGATAGTTTGGTCCGTATCCCATTGTATGTTGGATATCCTCTGATAGTTTGGTCCACATCCCATTGTATGTTGGATATCCTCTGATAGTTTGGTCCACATCCCATTGTATGTTGGATATCCTCTGATAGTTTGGTCCACATCCCATTGTATGTTGGATATCCTCTGATAGTTTGGTCCACATCCCATTGTATGTTGGATATCCTCTGATAGTTTGGTCCGTATCCCATTGTATGTTGGATATCCTCTGATAGTTTGGTCCACATCCCATTGTATGTTGGATATCCTCTGATAGTTTGGTCCGTATCCCATTGTATGTTGGATATCCTCTGATAGTTTGGTCCACATCCCAATGTATGTTGGATATCCTCTGATAGTTTGGTCCACATCCCATTGTATGTTGGATATCCTCTGATAGTTTGGTCCACATCCCATTGTATGTTGGATATCCTCTGATAGTTTGGTCCACATCCCATTGTATGTTGGATATCCTCTGATAGTTTGGTCCGTATCCCATTGTATGTTGGATATCCTCTGATAGTTTGGTCCACATCCCATTGTATGTTGGATATCCTCTGATAGTTTGGTCCACATCCCATTGTATGTTGGATATCCTCTGATAGTTTGGTCCGTATCCCATTGTATGTTGGATATCCTCTGATAGTTTGGTCCGTATCCCATTGTATGTTGGATATCCTCTGATAGTTTGGTCCACATCCCATTGTATGTTGGATATCCTCTGATAGTTTGGTCCACATCCCATTGTATGCTGGATATCCTCTGATAGTTTGGTCCACATCCCATTGTATGTTGGATATCCTCTGATAGTTTGGTCCGTATCCCATTGTATGTTGGATATCCTCTGATAGTTTGGTCCGTATCCCATTGTATGTTGGATATCCTCTGATAGTTTGGTCCGTATCCCATTGTATGTTGGATATCCTCTGATAGTTTGGTCCGTATCCCATTGTATGTTGGATATCCTCTGATAGTTTGGTCCGTATCCCATTGTATGTTGGATATCCTCTGATAGTTTGGTCCGTATCCCATTGTATGTTGGATATCCTCTGATAGTTTGGTCCACATCCCATTGTATGTTGGATATCCTCTGATAGTTTGGTCCACATCCCATTGTATGTTGGATATCCTCTGATAGTTTGGTCCACATCCCATTGTATGTTGGATATCCTCTGATAGTTTGGTCCGTATCCCATTGTATGTTGGATATCCTCTGATAGTTTGGTCCGTATCCCATTGTATGTTGGATATCCTCTGATAGTTTGGTCCGTATCCCATTGTATGTTGGATATCCTCTGATAGTTTGGTCCGTATCCCATTGTATGTTGGATATCCTCTGATAGTTTGGTCCGTATCCCATTGTATGTTGGATATCCTCTGATAGTTTGGTCCACATCCCATTGTATGTTGGATATCCTCTGATAGTTTGGTCCACATCCCATTGTATGTTGGATATCCTCTTTTTAGTTTGGTCCACATCCCATTGTATGTTGGATATCCTCTGATAGTTTGGTCCGTATCCCATTGTATGTTGGATATCCTCTGATAGTTTGGTCCACATCCCATTGTATGTTGGATATCCTCTGATAGTTTGGTCCACATCCCATTGTATGTTGGATATCCTCTGATAGTTTGGTCCACATCCCATTGTATGTTGGATATCCTCTGATAGTTTGGTCCGTATCCAATTGTATGTTGGATATCCTCTGATAGTTTGGTCCACATCCCATTGTATGTTGGATATCCTCTGATAGTTTGGTCCACATCCCATTGTATGTTGGATATCCTCTGATAGTTTGGTCCACATCCCATTGTATGTTGGATATCCTCTGATAGTTTGGTCCGTATCTCATTGTATGTTGGATATCCTCTGATAGTTTGGTCCACATCCCATTGTATGTTGGATATCCTCTGATAGTTTGGTCCGTATCCCATTGTATGTTGGATATCCTCTGATAGTTTGGTCCACATCCCATTGTATGTTGGATATCCTCTGATAGTTTGGTCCACATCCCATTGTATGTTGGATATCCTCTGATAGTTTGGTCCACATCCCATTGTATGTTGGATATCCTCTGATAGTTTGGTCCGTATCCCATTGTATGTTGGATATCCTCTGATAGTTTGGTCCACATCCCATTGTATGTTGGATATCCTCTGATAGTTTGGTCCACATCCCATTGTATGTTGGATATCCTCTGATAGTTTGGTCCGTATCCCATTGTATGTTGGATATCCTCTGATAGTTTGGTCCGTATCCCATTGTATGTTGGATATCCTCTGATAGTTTGGTCCACATCCCATTGTATGTTGGATATCCTCTGATAGTTTGGTCCACATCCCATTGTATGTTGGATATCCTCTGATAGTTTGGTCCGTATCCCATTGTATGTTGGATATCCTCTGATAGTTTGGTCCGTATCCCATTGTATGTTGGATATCCTCTGATAGTTTGGTCCGTATCCCATTGTATGTTGGATATCCTCTGATAGTTTGGTCCGTATCCCATTGTATGTTGGATATCCTCTGATAGTTTGGTCCGTATCCCATTGTATGTTGGATATCCTCTGATAGTTTGGTCCGTATCCCATTGTATGTTGGATATCCTCTGATAGTTTGGTCCGCATCCCATTGTATGTTGGATATCCTCTGATAGTTTGGTCCGTATCCCATTGTATGTTGGATATCCTCTGATAGTTTGGTCCGTATCCCATTGTATGTTGGATATCCTCTGATAGTTTGGTCCACATCCCATTGTATGTTGGATATCCTCTTTTTAGTTTGGTCCACATCCCATTGTATGTTGGATATCCTCTGATAGTTTGGTCCACATCCCATTGTATGTTGGATATCCTCTGATAGTTTGGTCCACATCCCATTGTATGTTGGATATCCTCTGATAGTTTGGTCCACATCCCATTGTATGTTGGATATCCTCTGATAGTTTGGTCCACATCCCATTGTATGTTGGATATCCTCTGATAGTTTGGTCCACATCCCATTGTATGTGGGATATCCTCTGATAGTTTGGTCCACATCCCATTGTATGTGGGATATCCTCTGATAGTTTGGTTATATTTTTATATTTTCTACAATTCTAGCTTGAACACAAATCTACTGAATTAAAATTAAAAATACAAGTTACCGCAGCGTCGACTGGTAAATGTTCACTCCAGGATTTTCCATAGTCTCCCCCTTTGTCCCAAGTAAATACACTCATGCTCCCAGTGCTCAAGTCTGTTGTGGAATGTAAAAAAAAGATACATCAAGAATACATAATCCATTCTGTTATCTATACTACATCCTGCTTATCTTCAGCAAATTGTGAATGAACGAAGAGAACATATCAAACATAATATAATAATGCATAACAGAAAAATAAACACAACTAAAAATCACCAATAATCACTTAATTTCTCCAGCCGAAGATGAATGTGTTAAGCCACTACAAATAAAACAGCGATACAATGCATTTTCATTCTCTGGACTACATCTTGCTGGAAATATAGTAGGATCATTGCCCTTCTACAAGAGAGAACCATCGGAAGTTTGAAAAGAACTTGATTTTCATGTCTATTTGCAAGATTCCTTTAACAGGGTCTGATAGGGGAGAAAAGTGTAATAATAATGGCACCAGCCACTCATGTTGTAAGAGGTGATTAAGGAGGCTGGTATTGAGTACTCTATCCTAAGATCTTTGCTGATGACGCTGCATGCCTTGATTTCTGAGAGAGAATTAACCCTTTTATATACAACAACCCCCCAAAGATGGATGTGTCGGACTCCTTCAATGATTACACAATGCATTTCCAATCTCTGGACTACATCCTGCTAGAAATCTAGTGGGACCATTGTCCTGCCACAGGAGAGATCCACCGGGAGTTTAAGAATGAAAATGAACAGGAAAAAAAATTCTGTACAAATGCTTAATAAAATTGTTTTACCAAACAAGGCCTATATGAGAGCGTATATGCATGTCTTGGAAAGAAATAATGACCACAATTAGACAGTACACTCCTATTCTGATACCCACCTCTGATTCTGCTTCGGAGATATTCCTGATTGGCTGAGATGTCCAGGTATGAAATGACACTGTTCAGGGTTGGAACATAATTCCCTTTAGTTAAAGCTAATTGCTTCAATGTGGATACTCCAACTTCTGCAAATTGTGAATGAAAAACAGTAAGAAGAGAAGCCATAGTGCAACATCTGTTTTCAACAAACAACTGACCACTATGTTCAGGAGATTAAATCATCTCAGAGGGGTAACCAACACGCTGGAAACGTGAGGACTGTGGTAATACATGGCAAATGCAAGTATAAATGGAAATAGGCAGTGTTAGCAATATTTAAAAAAACAGTACAAACAGAACACAACGGCATACATAACAAATAATTCCTTGTTTCAGTCATAGTATAATTTTTGTTTAAATATTGGTTAACACTTTTTAAAAACGCGTTTGTTCTCAAACTCCTGCTAGATCTTTCTTTCAGAAAAAGAATGTCCCTGCTAGATTTCCATTAGGACGTAGCCCAAAAATTGGAGATGCACCATGTTGCCATTTTATTTGTATCAATGGATCTATGCATCTGACTTTTGTAGCCGTAACCTTTCTTTTGTCTTCCTCGTTCTCATGTTGGAGTCATACACCGATTAGGATTTCTTCAATGAACTGTGCTATGACCACAAGCCTGGTACTTCTTTCTTCTTCAGCTCCCACTGGATATCTCTTTTAGCAGGATCATTGTCCTACCAGATTTCCAACAGGATGTAATCCAGAGAATGGAAATGAGCTGTGTCGCCTTTTATTTGCGCCAATGGCCCGACACATCCGTCTTAGGCAGAAAGCCTGGTACAGGGCCATAGAGCTTGTCCATCAGGGCTGTTTCAGATGGCCATAGATTTCTTCTTGTGGTGTAATACAGTGGCCAGTTATGTAAAATATGTTCTGTGCTTTCTACAGATTGTCCACAGGGGCACACATTGGTATTTTCAAGTTCAAACCTTACATGTTATCCGAGTCTGTTATGGTCAGCTCTCAATGTAACAAATAATTGTTCCATGCTTTCAAGTTTACAAATGGCATCTTCTCTTTGGCTCCCTGAGCTCTATCCTAGACTCATGTAACTTTTGATAATGGACTTATAAGATATTGAATCTTCAATCTGTTGTTGCTGAAAGTGACTTCCAATTTTGGCTAGTTGATCAGTAATCTCTTTTTGCCTGATTTGCGAATGACAAAGAATACATTTTTAAAACTACTTCTTTTGCCTTTGAGGTGCTATCTTTTAATTTAACTATTTCTGTTCACACCCACAAGATGGAATTGGGGGGGGGGGGGGGGGGGGGTGTGTCTAGGTTTATAGAAAATAGATGGGATTGCAGAAAAACTGTATATGAAAAGTTACAAACAGAAAAATATGAAGTGATTAACTTTTACAGTTCACAAGAAAGAATGAATAATAATGACTGTTTATTGTTGGGACTTAAAAAGAGAAGTGCAGAGTAGCAACAACATGATGTGCCATGCATGCTGTAAGAAGTGACTAAGGATATTTGAGGATGGAGTTTGTTGCCCTACCAATAGGTCAAAAGTGATGAAAAGCTATGATAAAGTCAGATGTGTCAGTCTAAAAGACACAGATATTGCAATAGAGCTGTAAACCATGACACAACACATTCCGTTCTCTGAACTACATCCTGATAATCTTCAGCATTTTGAGAAGGAATGCAGAAAAAGAAGTTTCAACAGTAAAGCATTTATTAAATAAATGGTGGATATAAAAATTAAACTTTGAATAACCCCTTGTGTGTGTTTTCTACCATAATATATCACTGGTGTTTCTTTATCCTTTTTAAAATATTTGTTTGTTTACATGTTTATTTTCATTACTAGCTCAATTTTACTTCTGTTTCTTCATACTTTTGTGTGTTCTGGAGTTTCAGGATCCTTTTGACACGGATATTAGTTCATTACCACTCAAATTTTTTTGGAAAAAAATTTGCCTGTATCTTTTTTTTAAAAAACTACTTATTTTCATTACTCATTAATTTCTGAACATTTTATTAAAGCATAGAAAATTCAAATTATGTAAATAGTTTAGAGGTCGACATGCCTACGTATGTTATACTCTGTGGCTAATTGGCAGCTGGGACAACATGTGTGACAAAATGTACTGCTGGTAATTAAAATATACCTCCGACTTGTGTGTCATCGCATCCAATTTTTCGTAGAGCCGCATTAACTTCATCAATCTCAGCGTTCAGACGACAGACAATTGTGAAACTAAGCCACTAAAAAACAATACAAAATATAATTAGAAAAAACATAAACAGAATAATAAATAATATAAATAAAAACACAAACGTAGTTCAAGGTTTAACTAACCTCGTATTGTGTACATGTCAATAGTGTATCTAGTGCCTCTGTGGCGGAAACATTTTTTTTTTTTTACTGTTTTCATTGTTTTTCACTGTCTGTTTTGGACTGAGAAGTCACATGTTCCGAAAGCTGAAGATTGGTGAGACAGACCTGTGCAACTGTGGACTGAACCCAGAGACTGCAGAACACATTCTTCATGCCTGTCAACTCTACCAAGAAGAGAGGGAGAAAATATGGCCTACTGAGACGGCACTGCTTCCAGACTTGAGTGGTTCCATGAATGACCTGAAGCGAATCACACAATTCATTGAAGCTATTGGTGCTATAACCTGATATCTGACTGAAGAACGATGAAGAAGAAGAAGACTGTCTGTTTTGTATATTCTTGAGATGGAGCTAACAGTAGGAAATGTTGAAAATATCTTTTGTATGCTTTTATATTTACACCTCATAACCCTTTAGCAATAGTTCATCGTGTCCAAATGAAACTTTCAAAAACCTGTGTTCTACTATGTACCTATTCTCTGGACAGCTGATGCGTCCAAAATTGAGCAAGATATCTATAATATCTTTGAAATGAAATGGTAACAACAACCCAATACAGATCTCATGTCATTTATAATATATTTAAATAGTACATCATGTCCTGTTACCATGTAAAGAACTGTATCAGGCTAGACCAGAATTCCTCCCACCATGTCCATCTATTTCAATGTATAAGACTATATCAAGCTAGACCAGAATTCCCCCCACTATGCCCATCTATTTCAATGTATGAGATTATATCAAGCTAGACCAGAATTCCCCCCACCATGCCCATCTATTTCAATGTAGAAGACTATATCAAGCTAGACCAGAATTCCCCCCCACTATGTCCATCTATTTCAATGTATAAGACTATATCAAGCTAGACCAGAATTCCCCCCACCATGCCCATCTATTTCAATGTATAAGATTATATCAAGCTAGACCAGAATTCCCCCCACCATGCCCATCTATTTCAATGTAGAAGACTATATCAAGCTAGACCAGAATTCCCCCCCACTATGTCCATCTATTTCAATGTATAAGACTATATCAAGCTAGACCAGAATTCCCCCCACTATGCCCATCTATTTCAATGTATAAGATTATATCAAGCTAGACCAGAATTCCCTCCACCATGTCCATCTATTCAAAACATGTATATAGGTTTTCTCTCACATGGAACAGCTGTTTACACCTCATTGTCAGATGTGAAATGGTATTCTTGAGAAGTGTTGCTTCAGAAAGAAGCCACTAGTCGTCAGATTAGGACTGTACACCAGGGGCATTTACCTCTAGCACTCTGCATTGAGGAGCGCGGTAGCCTAGTGGACAGTGAGCTTGCTTGCTATCATCTGGTTACAGTGTGCCAGGTTCGAAACCACGTCCGGACATTACAAAAAAATCCGGGTTGTGATTTCTCACTTGACACGACCACTCCTCCAGTCGACTCAGCTGTAAATGAGTACCTGACGCATGAGTTAGGGAAGGTAAAAAAACAGCATGGAAGGGAACTGGCCACCACACCTAATAGTTGCTGCGGCTTAGTACATGAAGAGTTATCTTCATTCCCGACGGCAGATGCCATGGGACCTACCTTTACCTTTTTTTTACTCTGCATTAAAATTGAGTAATTTTCTCCTGTCACTGCATACTCCCCCCCCCCCCGTTATACATTATATACGGAGCGTATTTGGAAAATGCAATAACTTTTTTGGTTTTGAATTTTTTTTGGTAAAATTTTTGTGTGCGGAAATGAAGACATGGTTATTGAATGTAATAACGTAAGTATTGTTGGTGTATGTGGGACATCTGAGAAATTGGTGAATATAAAAAAAATGATTAACAAATTAATTGTTTTCCTCTCCCCCCAATAAAAACATGTGTCACTTGTCTATTCTTGTCCAAAAGATATTCAAGCCAGGAGATAAAATGTAGCTAAATGCCTAGGAATATAATATTTCTGATGTTATTTCATAACATAACTAATGTGTTCATACAATATCGTCTGTGAAAACACATGAAACACGTCGATCTAACTTACGTCACCGGACAGGCTTAATGTTTCTATAGACTTTGATTTTTTTGCTGGAATGCAACTAAATGAAAATGCCTACTATTATGAAGTAATTTCAATACCAATATCTAATGTACGCATATAATATCGTCTGTGAAACAAAACAAAACACGTCAAAATCTTGCTTACTTTATCCGCTAGGCTAGGTTTAATGTTTCTACAACTTTGGGGAAAAGTTGCGACATCAACCTGAACCGCAACAATGACCGCACAATGACCGCAACCTGAACTGGCACTATTCAACTATATTCATAAGAATTTTCTTTATGCACACACTCAACAAAGAACTACTGCCACACATCATCAGTTATCTGGAGCTGGGAAAAAATATCTGCATCCGTGAAACTAAGAAATTCGGCATCGGAATAAAATAAATATTCCTAAAAAATGGAGGTCGTTCTAAACGACTTCGACGGGCTACAGAAATAATTCACAATAATTGTATCCGACATCACCATGTTTAGATTACAAGTAGAAATGGAAGCAAGATATGACTACCTCCGATTCCCATGTTGTCCGGATGTATGACGCTAGTTTATACATGTTTAATTCCTTGTTGAAAGAGGTGCATAGCAACGGGCAGAATTTTCAACCTCTAGCTGTTCAAAATATCTTTATCCTGACAGAGTTTCGGTCTCTAGCGTTGCAAAGGTCAACTCTTTAGCTGCTAAATTCTTTCCACAACCCTCCCCCCTCCATATCCTTCCTTTGCCCTACAAAAACTAAAAAATCTTTCTCAGTACTGGCTTCTTATTGTTATCAGAAAAAATATACAACACGGAAATGGGATTGTTGACACGTACTGGCACTTGCTAATTTCAGAGTGAAAGCACTTTGCATTCCGGAATAACACATTCTGGCCAATGAACTACATTCTCCAAACCAATGGGAGTTTGAGAATCAAACAAAAGAAGATTTAACATACAGACATCACTCTGTTAGCAAACTAAACAAAGCTTACCTTTCTCAGTTTCTCGATCCATATATACAAATCATCCTCGCTCACTCCATATTTACTCCATGCCTGTTCAAATAAAATGTCAAAAATGTCACGTTTATATGCAGTATATGCTTTGCTTTTCCTTCTATAAAAAATACTTGACTTAACTGTACTCGGTTTCCCCGAATGTACTCCATCTAGCAGAATGCTGACCTTCAAGAGTATTATAAAGAGCATGTACTCTGTAGCTTAGGTTATATCTGAAAAGTACTCAGAAATAAAACCTTGTGTGCACCCATGCTGAAAGATTTTGAACATGTAACATCATCTGGTCTGATTTCATGAAACTTTTATGTAATATTTTTTTTTCAAATTGCAGGATTAAAGTCACTTATCTAAACAGTTAAACAAAGAAAGCTGATGTGGTTTGGGCATACTACTAGACATGGCATGCTGCCTTCTTCTCCTTCGGAGTTCATTCTTAAACTTCTGCAAGATTAGCAGGATGTAATTTGGAGAATGGATTGATTTGTGACATCCCGTCAAAAACTGTCTCAAAGTGAGCAGTGAAGGTTGGAAAAACCAGAGAAAATCATGAATTGACATCATCTAGGAATCATCATCATCATGGTTGACAGCTTGCCTGAGATATCTGTGTCAATTGGCCTGACACATCCTTCTTCTTCTTCAGCGTTCATTCTCAAACTCCTGCTGGATCTCCCTTGTAGCAGGACCATGGTCCTACTAGATTTCCAGCAGGATGTAGTCCAGAGAATGGAAATGCAATGTGTCACCATTTTATTTGCACCAGTGACTCAACACATCCGACTTCGGTGGCAGAAGGATTTTAAAAATATATATTTATGATCTATAGTCGCAGGAACACTTCTTATGTCAATATAAACTCGCTTATGAGTTGAAGGGACCATGGGGAGTAGATAATAGCAATACTGTTTACCCTTCCATGCATGTCATAGGAGGCGACTAATGAAGTTATAGGATGGAGATGGCTGTGTCATCCTATATAGGGTCCCAAAGTCATATGTCTCAGGCTGTAAAGGCACATATATCACAGCAATGCTGTAAACCACGTCACAACGCATTCCGTTCTCCGGACTACACCCTGCTAATCTGCAGGAGTTTGAGAATGAACGCAGATGAATAAATAAACTGATAAAAAGTTATTTCTATTTCACCTCAGTAATACCTATCACTCTAACCAGCCGAAGCCGACAAACAAATGCTGAAATAAAAATATTAAAAATAAAACACAGAAGAATACTTACCTCTCCAATACCATGATTACTGATGTGATCGCTCGAGCTATTTAAAGCAGGTGCAGTCGGAGACCGGGGAGATAACTGATACGTAAATCTACGGAACATGTGGGCAAAATCTAGAGGATTTGACCCATAGGACCAGAATGAAAAGTTTCCTGATGGAAGGTTCTCTGGGGAAGCTGAAAATAATAAAATCAATAATTAGGATCAAGATTTTATTTAACCAATAAGGTAAACAGAACCCTAGAAAGTTGATGTAGCCTTTTCTGTTTACTGTCATCTACATATGTGTGCATCCCTGTTAATCTGTTGTGAAAGTAACACTAAGTACCTTGTGTTCTGTGTAAGTACCTTGTGTTCTGTGTAAGTACCTTGTGTTCTGTGTAAGTACCTTGTGTTCTGTGTAAGTACCTTGTGTTCTGTGTAAGTACCTTGTGTTCTGTGTAAGTACCTTGTGTTCTGTGTAAGTACCTTGTGTTCTGTGTAAGTACCTTATTGGCTATATAGTTTTGCTGCAGTCTCACAGTGTCCACATTTTGTTTGAAGTAAAGGTAAAAGTAGCTCCCAAGGCCGCAACCTGTTGCGGGGATGAAGATAATTCGTCATGTACTAAGTAGCAGCAACTATTGGAAGGTGTCGCCAGTTCCCTGCCTTGCTGTCTTTACCTCCCCTAACTCACACATCAGGTATCAATTTTCAGTTGGGTCACAAGTGAAAAAATTCGGTACCCCTGATAAACCACTAGTACTCTCTAAAGTTAATGATGACAAGGATTATAAGAAATTGTGCCTGTGTGTCACGGGGGCGAGCAAAGAATAGCAACACTGTTTACTTTCAATGCATGTCATATGAGATGACTAAAGAGGTTATGGGTGGAGTTGGCCGTCTTATCCCATATAGGGTAAAAATGATCCAAAGCCATGCTGACGTCTGATGTGTCCGACAGAAAGATGCAGATATTGCAGCAAAGTTATAAAACATGACACAGCACATTGTTCTCTGGACTACATCCTGCTAATTTGCAGGAGTTCGAGAACAAACGGTGAAGAAGAACATAAAATACAATTTTGACTCCAGGAAAAAATCTGGGAGTTCAAAAGTGATTTCAAAGAACCATTTATTATGAATGAAAATCTCAAAGAGCTGGAATATTTTTCACTTTTCAGATAATATTTCTCCTTCACCAGTGACATTCTCAAACTCTGGCCAGATCTCTCTTGTAGATATACTTCCAGCAGGATATAGTCCATAGAATGGAAATGCATTGTGACGCTACTCATGCCTTTTGATGGAGTTTCTACTCATGCCCTTTGACGGAGTTTCAATTTTTAATTTCAGACAAAAATAAAGTATGTTAAAACAGAAGAAATTATTTGCAAAACATTGAAAAGCCATTTAGACTACATCTAATATCGTCTAGTTAGCAGTTTCTGACATTTCGGACAACAGAAACATCTCGATATATAACACAAGAAATGGCAACAAAAACATGCCCCAGTTTCCACATTTTGTGATACTATTAATGGTATCGGTTTCAATGCTGACAATTATGGTAAGTAACTCTATCTATATACACTACCTTGAGACCTGTTGCGTTCTAGATCTAGAACATATAAAGTAGCAAAACTACTTTGTCCCAGTTTCCACATTTTATGATACTACTATTTAGCCCCGGTTTCAATGCTGAACATTTTGGTAACTCTTCATACATTACCTTGAGATCTGTTGCGTTCTTTTTCTTCTTCCTCTTTAATGAACTGGTGCAGGGTATCGACGTCTGTGATGTGCTTGCGTTTTGAAGCTTCATGGAGATTGATGTTCAAATAAATGAATTAATTTTTATGAAACAGTGGGAAGAAATATTTAGACATACGGATGCATTGAGGCACCCAAATAAAACAAAATGAAAGTAATGAACTTCATTGAGATTTCTTACCATGGATAATATAGAGATTGTATGGAGAAAACATAGTTATTTATATTAGCCTCCTCGCTTGTCACTCTGAGGCTTATTTGTACAGGGCAGCAAGTTCGAACCCACAGTAGGCAACTCTGCATCAAGACCTCTCAGAAAGCAATGGCAACCTACTGAATGTATTTATGTTGCCCTAAAATAATTACAACCAAAAAATGCTGGGATAATCGTTATGTCCTGAACAGGATATGCTACTAACTCAATCTCCATATAGTCGCTTTATTTTGACATGGATTGCGTGATGTTTCCTTTACATCCCTGACACTATGGTTTTCTGGGGGTCTACATCCCTGACTCTATGGTTTTCTGGGTGTCTACATTCATGACACTGGTTTTCTGGGGGTCTACATCCCTGACTCTATGGTTTTCTGGAGGTCTACATCCTGGACTCTATGGCTTTATTTACAGCATTAATAAATTCTATGGGTAACTTTACCATTTATCACTTATCCTTGTTGTCTATCACTTAGTAGCACTAAAACACATGCTTTATAATGCATACTTACAAGACACACTAAATACTTACAAGACACACTAAATACTTACAAGACACACTAAGGGGAACAGATTTTGATCTCCTGGACCTCAAGCTAGTCCTATCAAAGTCATATCTTCCCGATGACTGCGACAATGTGGACAGATTCAGGCTCTGTAAAACAGATTATGACAAAAATTGTGTAATTCTATTATGAAAGATAAATTATTCAGCAGCAAAATTTCTTCTTTCTACTCATTTTAGGAATTATGCAGGGAGATGAAAAAAAGAGGAAGATTGAGGAGGGCGTACAACCAATAAGTTAAAGGAATTAATAGTCTGCATACTTTCTGTCACCTGCTGAAATAAAAAAGTGACCTATCCCACTTCTGTTCTCTCATCTACATCCTGCTAGAAATGTTGTAGGACCATTGTCCCGGTATAAGAGAGATCCAGTGGGAGTTTGAGAATGAATGAATAGAAAATAAAACGAGAACGGCCGGACTAAAACAAAACGTTGCCTGTTGAAATATACACAAAATTGAAATGTGGTAGTTTTACGAAAGAATAATAACAGAATAAACTGTCATTACAATAAGGCAATTATCAAGTAAAGTATTCAAGATACGAGGCAATTATTTCAATATACAATGAATAGGACAATTATTTCAAGATACAATAGAGCAATTATTTCAAGATACAACAAGGCTATTATTTCCAAAAGATAGTTATCAAGCATCAGTTATGTGGCCATTGGGCTGTATTTTGTCAAACACTGACCTATGGATTGCCCTGAATTCAGACATTGATTCTAATCAGTTTCCCTACTGATAGACACAAACACACCTACCTTATCAAATGAAGAATTGAAACTGGCAGTGTAGCTGCTGTTCTGGGAGGGTGTAGTGAAAACTGAGCTGCAGGGTGTGACTAACAAGGACGAGTTATTGATTGGAGACTGGTATCTACCAGGGGAGTATGAAGTGAAGCTGGTGGATGCTTTCAGAGGAGTGTCCATTGTTCCATACATGTTCGAGTGGCTGAAGTTCAAGGGAGTAATTGGTGACTGGGGACTGTTTGATGATCTGGGAAGGGTTTTAAAATTTCTACCTGGAAAAAATTTAGTGACATTTTGTTAAAGTGACAGCAAGATTATTTAGTAAGTTATGTCATGAGAGCAGACATGCAAAATGTTTTTAACAGATAATAATCATGCAGGATTGTTTAAAAAAAAACTTATGTAAAAATTTTTGCAGTGAGGAAGATCAGAGGTTATAGGGAATGCAAGTTTTTCCCCCTTCGTTCTCAAACTCCAGCAGGTTAGCAGGATGTAGTCCGGAGAGCGTTGTGTGAATATTTACAGTATTGCTGCGATATCTTGTGCTTTTTGGCCAGACACATCCAACCAGCATAGCTTCTGGGTCACTTTATTTGGGATGGGACAGCAAACTCCACTTCATAACCTCCTTAGTAGCTTCTTATGACATGCATTGAAAGTGAACAGTGTTGCTATTCTTTGTCCCCTTTCTGGCCCAGCAACACAGCTGTAAGGAAAGTAGGTAAAAAATAGTTCTTTTGTTTGTGTTCATGGGCCACATTGGGTTTTTTGCGAGGGCGAGGGACAACAATTGTTTGCCCTTTAAATTCCATTCTCTGGACTACACCTTGCTGGAAATCTAGTAGAACCATTGTCTTGCTACAAGATAGATCTAGCGGGAGTTTGAGAATGAATGCTGACGAAGAATAAAAGAAAGCAGACAGAAAGCAAAACTGTTTTCTGCTAGAAACATTTGTGGTAGTGGCTTAGTTTAATAGTTTTCTACTTAAAACTGTTTAGCATTCTTTTACAGTTTGGCAGAAATGGCTTATGATCTACTATTTTCTGTTCTTGAGGACCTGTGCAATTTTAAATCATACTGGCTGGCCAGGAAAAAAATGTTTGGTTGGCCAGGAAAAATTGCTAGGATAATAGTATTTCTGCTCTAGTGTGTGTATATTTTTAACTGCTTTGTATCCTGAAAGAGGAGCAAAGAATAGCAACACTGCTTACCTTCCATCCATTTCGCAAGAGGTAACTAAAGAGATATGGGGTGGAGTGCCATCCCTTATAGGGTCAAAGTGACCCAGAAGCCATTTTGAGGTTGGATGCGTCCAGATGAAAGGAGCGGATATTGCAACAAATTCAATGTACAGCATTCTGCTAATTTGCAGGAGTATGAGAGTAAACGTAGAAGAACAAGAATTGATATGTACGAAGTTATCTCCAGAGTAGAAGACTGTCCAGCCCCCAGCATTGAGCCCTACAGTGACGTTGATAAAGACAGTCATCTGGGATGTAAAATCTCTGGGAATAATAACACCTATAACCCTTCAGTGTCATAGGGGTGCCACATTGGAGACATTAGCACAAAACACCCTCCAAACACCACTGTCCGCAGAGATTCGGAGTGTAGAAAAAATCATGCCCAGATCATCCTTGATGTTATCAATCCATGGTTTTTTTTTTCAGTCTCTTCTCCTTCTGCACTCGAATGTTCCTTGCAAAATAATTTTACAAAAGTGAATCTCATCTTGTGACATGTCCAAACCAAACAAGTTTATGCCTTTTCACCACTATCAAAAGTGGTTCTTGATAACCTGCAAGTTTGTTAATTTACTGCTGCACAAATATATTAGTTGCGCTCTATGGAACAATGTTTTATGGGTGCACATCTAGTCTTCCCCATAAAAACACTAATGCGGAGCTGAAAGTCAAACTATATTTTCTGGTAACAAGAGTGCCAAGTTCAACTTTTGTGGTAACAAGAGTGCCAAGTTCAACTTTTCTGGTAACAAGAGTGCCAAGTTCAACTTTTCTAGGTTCCATCATCATCATCCTGTTAGTATCAATTATACTATAGCATTATCAAATAATAAAAATGTTAAAACCACATACTATTTGGTGGTAAGGCCATAAGACGACTCTGATCTTCGGTAACATCAATAACTGACCCAAACACACATAACCAGAAGTAGCGGCACAGTAGAAGACCATTACTGATAATCCGAAACAGCATAAGGATAGCTATGGATAACTCTGTGGATACAAAAATAAAAGTTATGGATATGAATATTATAGAAATAAGTGCGGATGTGGTATAATACATGTGATGTCAGGGTGCGAAAGGGGAGAAAAGAATTAAAAAAATAACTTTACACGCATGACGTAAGAAGCAAATAAGGACGTTTGGGGTGGAGTTGGCTGTCCCATCCCATATCGGGTCAAAGTGACCCAGAGGCTATGCTGAAGGCAGATGTGTTGTCCTAAGGATACAACTGGAGTGTGGGTTGATGGGACATGGCCCACAGTGAGTGTGGGTTGATGGGACATGGCCCACAGTTAAGGTCCTATAGATGTAACCGAAGTGATATTTATTCTTCTGCGTTCGTTCTCAAACTCATGCAGATTAGCAGGATGTAGCCCGGAGAACGGAATGCGTTGTCATGGTTTACAGCATTGCTGCAATATCTGCGCCTTTCGACCTGACACATTCGACGTCAGCATGGCTTTGGGCCACTGACCCTATATGGGATGGGACAGCCATCTCCATCCCATAACCTTCTTAGTCGCCTTTTATGACATGCATGGAAAGTAAATAGTGTTGCTATTCTTTGCTCCCCTTTCGGGCTCCGGCAGCACACAGGCGATACTTAGTTATGAAGTTGATCAACTGCATCCCTTGAGTTTAATCTGTTCAGATAATTATTAATTTCTATGCCAGAATCGACTATTTTATCTCATAAACAATTATATATTTTAGCCGTCCCAGGAGCACTGATTCGTAACAAACAAACATCATTCTTTTCTGTGTCAACCTTTCCAGTCATGCTATTTTCAGTTCCAGATCTCATCTCATAAGACGAACCAAAACTGACGTCCACAAAGATCTGAACAAAGAAGAAGAATGGCTTCTCAAAACTATAGAGAAATGCAAGCTAACATATTTTGGACATATAAAAAGATACAATTGTTTAAAAAGATTAATCATGGAAGGAAAAGTTCCAGGAAAGACAGGCAGACCAAGACTGTGATGGACACGAGAAATCGAAGACCTGAACATGACACCAGAAGAGGTTGGGCAGCTTGTGCAGAATTGAGAGGCTTACAGAGTAGCATTGAGGACAATGTTCTGTAAAGGACATTCACATAGACTGATCTCATCTAAAGAAATTTTGTGAGATATCACTCTCATATACTGATACCACAAAAAGAGACCCGAGTCAACTAGGACAGCACTGTACACGGCAGACACCAGTCCTGTCAAACAAACTCCTCAAAGAGACCAGAGTCAACTAGGACAGCACTGTACACGACAGACACCAGTCCTGTCAAACAAACTCCTCAAAGAGACCCGAGTCAACTAGGACAGCACTGTACAAGGCAGACATCAGTCCTGTCAAACAAACTCCTCAAAGAGACCCGAGTCAACTAGGACAGCACTGTACACGGCAGACACCAGTCCTGTCAAACAAACTCTTCCTATTTTGATGTCAAAAGGCATAAGTAAAGTATTTAAAAGTGTTTATTTAAATATATTGTTTCAATTAAGATATATTTCGTGTTATTGGATTCAAAAGGGGAGCAAAAATAGTAATTCACCCGTCACACATGCCATAAGAGGTGATTAAACAAAAAAGGAGGTTCTGCTGACTACACCCCACTACAATCTCCGCTGTGAATACCCAAGCCCTAACTGATAGGAGGGATTCAAACCTATTTCTGTAGCATGTGTTGAGAAAGTCAGTCCCCTCTAGGGTAGAAGTATGTCCGGCTCATGATCCTGAACTGTACAGCCACATTGAGTAAAAGGGTTGTTTAGGACTTGCAAAATCTTTAGAAAATTTCCCACAAAAAAAAAAGAAAATAAAAAAAGCACTAATCTGGAGTTGAACGTAAAAGAACGTAAAACTTTCACCGCTTGGCACAGATTACGAGTGGCAATCTTATATTCCCACCATAATCTATCATCATTCGCCCATGTGTCAACAGGGGCCTGGACTTCTATCTAGTTCAGGGTGCAGAGAATAGGATCACTGTCTTCTTTCCAGTAATGTCGTAGGAGGCTACTAAGGAAAGTTGGGGGATAGGATGACAACCTGTCACCAGTGAAAAAATAATTATTGTCACATCTCGTCACAATTTCTTGTTTTTGTTTTCTATCAAATAATCTCCTTGGACGATGAAGAGATGCTAGCCAATAGATATTACAAAATTATATTGCAGCTTTGTCCTTTTGTGGCAGACTCCTAGGTGACTGGGAATGTTAGATATGCCATTAATGCGAATGGGTCAGCAAATATGACAGAGGAATGATAAGATAGTTGACCCAGAAGTGCGTGCTGTGCTCCTGGTCGGACGTGATAATCCTTGTCCACTGGAATGCCTCCCTTCCTGGACTAAATATGCATCCATAAATTTTCATTGCACAACTATGTCTTTGTGACAGCCGTACATGGGCCCAGGTGTCATGTCACAACCATGTCTTTGTGACAGCCGTACATGGGTCCGGGTGTCATATCACAACCATGTCTTTGTGACAGCCTTACACGGGCCCAGGTGTCATGTCACAACCATGTCTTTGTGACAGCCTTACACGGGCCCAGGTGTCATGTCACAACCATGTCTTTGTGACAGCCTTACACGGGCCCAGGTGTCATGTCACAACCATGTCTTTGTGACAGCCTTACACGGGCCCGGGTGTCATGTCACTTAACATCTGAAAATAGCAAGTGCTATCTATCGTCATTTCCACTTGTGTCATTGGGAAGGAAGTTGGTTGTCTGTCTTTGGTCATTTGGGTCGCATGGTGATGGTCAGCCCATGTCTCTTTAAGGTTTCTTTGATTGCCTTCATCCATCTAGTTTCTGGTAATCAATCTTCTGCTGTTGTATGCATGAAGGGCTGGTTGTGTTCGTACTATTCTTATGATGTGGCCAAACCACTTGGTTTGTTGACTTGATGTAGTCTTTTATTTCTTTTCTGATATTCTTTGTCAAAGAGGCTGCACACATTTAAACTAGCAGTGTTAACCTGTTGTTTTCTGAACTCCATTTCTATTCTTAGCACAGTTACACACTGCCGGCTTGCTTGACTTGTTGCATTGGTGATTGTTTTCACTGACGATCTTACACCAGAAAATTACATTTTCACTTTTATTTCTTAAAAATCTTTGTTCTGGAATGTTCTAAATAACATATTTGATGATTTCCTTGCTTGTTGTATTCATTTGAAACACTGAATTTTAATCCTTTTACACAAATTATCTTTAAGAATTTTCTGCTTCACATACACACTGTCACAAATAAGATCACTATAACCAGTGCCTTTGTCTGAAAGACTGTGCCGTCTAGAGCTTCCTGTTCACAGCTAAAGGGATTACTTCATTAACATCATGTGTCCAGAGCTGCCTGTTCACAGCTAAAGGGATTACTTCATTAACATCATGTGTCCAGAGCTACCTGTTCACAGCTAAAGGGATTACTTCATTAGCATCATGTGTCCAGAGCTACCTGTTCACAGCTAAAGGGATTAGTTCATCACAACCACCCAAAATATAAATAACAGTACCTACCAACAAACCATACAACTGGGTGTGCTACTGCTACCAGGCCTGAGAACACAGAGTAAGCCCTGTGCAAAAAGAGAGAAAATTCAGATGAAGCACAATAACATAAGTACAGTCACTACCAGTCTATACTTAGAATATCATGGAAGGATAACATCAGATATTATAAACTCATTGAATATTCTAGAGTGTTGGTTACTAAACACAATAACAAAAAGAAAACTACGCCTGTTTGGTTATATAACTGTTTAGAAAGACAAATAATGGAGGGAAGAGTACCTGGGAAGAGGAGAAGGGGCAGACCAAGAAGACGATGGACTGACGACATTAAAGATAACATGAATACATCGCTAGAAAATGCAAGCCACATCGTCCAAGACAGAGAGAGGTTCAGAGAATTCATTGGGAATACAACGTTCTGGAAGGAATACATCACATGACACACTACCAGCACTTCTTCTGAGTATGCTTCGCCGATATTAACGTGAAATTTTGTATGAATTCCGCCGGGAGTATGAAATACACTGAGCTGTTGGTTTAAAGCAAAGCTGCGTTATTTATGCGTAGTACACTCACTAGTCATAAATCATACCACAATCTCCTGGGGTGCCATTTTGGAAACACCAAAAAACTACAGCCATGCCTCTCTTCTTAGTTTCTTGTTTAAGTGTGGAGTTCCTTACATCCTGTCCCAGTCTATATTATTAATCCATTCTTTCTTTTATCCTCCTCTTTTTCTAACTCCCCATCCTCAACTTTTCCCAGCAGAATAGTGTTGGAAAGGGGATTCTGTCTCACCACATGACCAAACCGCAGAAGTTTGTGATGTTTTGTTATAATCATGAGATATTCTTGTTGACTTACAACATTTATATTGTTTCTAATGTATATGTAGTTCTTATGTTCTGTATAATGTATGGGCAATACTCATCTGTAACTGTTGTTTTCAAAACACTATTTTTCTCTCCATGTACGTTCAAGTATCCAACTCTCACATTCATACAAAAGAGAGGTCAGAGAACACAGACAAATTAAACAAGGTGAATATACAAAATTGTGGCGGCAAAAGAAGATGAAAATGAATATAACTAAAGTAGTGTGAGATCACTGAAATGGTTTACTTTGCACTTGTTTGAAATGAATAATAAGGTAATCTTTGCCCATGTGTTGTCAGGGCCGAAAGGGGAGCAAAGAATAGTAATGTTTACCTTCCATGCATGTCATAAGAAGCGAATAAGGAGTTTTTGGCATGGGGTTGGCTGTTCCATCCCATATAGGGTAAAAGTGTCCCGAAGCCATGCTGAAGTCAGATGTATCATGCTGAAGTCAGATGTATCATGCTGAAGTCAGATGTATCATGCTGAAATGCACAGATATTATGGCAAATCTGCAAACCATGATACAATGCACTACATTCTCCAGATCTATAGGATTTTGAGAATGAAAGAAGGTCTTCAAGTGATTTGCAATGGGATTGTCCTTTATGTGCAGTTAAAAACAGACTCAAAAGATGCAGAGGATTGATTTTGTTGCTCTTCGGTTTTCCCATATGCATTCCACACTTCTCTACACAATAAAAAAACAGGCAAATCGCAGAGGAACAGGCACTAAACATAAAAATACATGAATATATACTACAGAGAGTAGATCATTACCAATATCTTGGACATAAACCACAAATAAGATATATGTGAAACAGAGGTTAAAAGGAGAACATGAACACTTTACTGACCAATTTCGACGATAGTCGAATATCCGGTATTGGACCTTGGAGACCAAATTAGATGATCGTCGAATTTGCTATGATGCATCAGAAAAATGGTAATACCCATTGCAATAATGTGCTAAAAATAGTGTTTCCGGGAAATTATGTTCTGTCAAAATGGCGGCATGTCGGAAATAACGATATAGACCTAGTAAGTGAGTTTTTATCAAGAAATATCGGAGTTTTCGAAGGAAATATATTTTATGATATATAGAAATTAATGTAAATATAGGCCTAGCATTATGATAAGTAGCATTTTGCACTTGAAATAACTCTGGAGCTTTCAAATTCATTCAGAATGAATATTATGTTATGTGTTTGTTGTTACTGAGGATATTTCAATACCTGTACGGGATGTTTGTTGTTGTTGTAATAGTCCTTGTCTCGATTGGTCCGTTCGGGTGACTTTGTGTGCATGATTTGAATGGCTTGATGAAATCGCATCTTTTTTTTGGAGATGCGGTTAGTCAAGTACGGAAAAACGCGTGTGCAATTGTTGCTAGGCGATTTGGTGCCGTGGAACGGACTGGTTCAATTCCCGTTAGTCTCAAGAATTATAACGCATAGAAAGTTTCAAGGCTTTCTTGTGCTAGATCGATTTTATACGAATTTTTAAAGACGGCGATGTCAATGTATAAAATTTTGCATGCACCCTCGGTAATGGCGGACAATTACGCTCTGGATTGCTGGTCAGCAAAGTGTTAATAGCTAAAAGTTCACACACAAAATTACAAAAGCAAATATTCACATACATACAATTGTAACATGTTGGTGTTTACAGGGCTGGAAACGATTTCTTCACAGACTACCAATAATCTTTTGCTAGATTTTGTACGTGCTACAGTCTCTGATCCACAAAGTGCCATGAATGATGTAGCTTCGTTTCTAATGGCATCCAGTATTCCAGCTGTATCACATGAAAGCTACACTTCTGAAATCAGTCTTTCCTGGATGAGTTCATTATTTTGTTCACATAGAACAAATAAACACCAGCTTGTAAAAAGCATCTGAATCTGCCATGCAATTGTCTTTGTAGAAACAGTTTTTGGCAGTGATGTAACAGGAGTGTAACACATATACGGTTTCACTGCATTCACATAATTTATTCTTTGGCTCGCAACAGTTTTAACTTTTAGGGCACTACAGGCACAATATTCACCAATGAATATATGGTACTAGATGCCTACAGACGCAAGACTGCGCCTGTTGCAATAATCTGATTCCAGAGTATGGAAATTCACGAAGTAATGTTGCCATGACATAGAATTCCAGCCACATGAAGGTAGGACATATGTGACAGTGTAAAGGTCAAATTCCTTTACACATTGTGATTGTAAGAAGGAAAAAGTCGGCTGATTTTTTAAAACTATTTTCTAGAACAATGACAGTGAATTTCCGTCGACATATTGTACTGTCAAATGTAGTACCCCATGGTATGGTTCATGATCGTCGTGGTAAGTAATTTCTACATGTTGTAGTTATATCATAAAAATCATTTAGAATGTTTGTTTATTCATTGAAAAAAAACATATATCTTAAAAATGCTTTGTAAAGTACTAGTATCTTACTGAGAGGTGCAATTATTTGATAAATACTTATTTTTTACAATTTATTTCAGCATTTTGATAAAATGTTAGTATTTAGCTTCAAAAAAACCTTTCTTTCTTTAAAAACTGAAATTTAACACTAAATGTATTCTTATTTAAAAAGAAATATATTTTTTGGGGTCCAAAATCCGTATCAATACAGAAAATCTGTAGTAGTTGACACTTATGGAGGTGTATGTATCACAAAACATAATTACGATAGACTTGTTCAGTTTCACAATTCTCCTAAACACCAGAATGCAAGTTTTCTCTTGCATCATTCTGTCCATAATCTGAGCAAAAACTATTTGTGGTATTAATACTTACATGTCAAAAAATAGAAGGACAAATATAAAAACTATTTTCAGGGATGATATCACTGCTTGTCTGGCAGCCTGTGTCATGTGAAGTCTTTTCCATGAAGACTCCATAACATCACTTTTGTACGGTGATGGCATGTTGAAGAGTTGATGATTATAATTGTTTAATAATATCTGACGAGTGTGAAACCTGAAACAGCAACAGTGTACAATAAGTTTGAAGAATATTATCAATTTACTGAGTGAAGTGTAGTGGCAACATTCACCTTCTGTCAATAAACACAGACTTTTGAGATAATTCAGATGCTTAAACTTATAATTAATGGTGTAGGCCAGGGATATTCAATTGGTGGCCCGCGGAGGCCTAGTAAGTGGCCCATGGATCATTGCTAAAACAGTGAAATCAAGTTATAAAAAACGAACCTCTGGCCCGAGATGATCCCCATTTTCTACATTTTGGCCCAAGAGTAAATATAATTGAAGAGCCCTGGTGTAGGCCATACTTAGTGTACTCCAAGTGAAATCGCTGTTAGTACATAAATAAGAAATAACAGTGGTATTTCTTATTTATGTACTAACAGCGATTTCACTTTGCTATTAAGTTTATTAACAGTGTTTGATGTAAGTTAAATTAAAGTACTGTTAGTAAGTTACTTAACTCAACTGAAAATATGTGTTCAATGTTAACTTATATAACTCTATCTATTAATCTATAGGAAACCTGTAGACTACTGTACTGCACAGGACCGTAGAGGGGGGGGGGTATTTAAGAATGCCCCTTTAGCAATCTGAACACGACTTTCAGTACTAGGAACTTCGCCAACAGGTCGGTAAAGAAAACAACCTCTCCCTACGCGATTTTTTTTACTTATAAAAGGTTTTCAAATTTCCTGTAGCCTAGTGAAATTTACACTGGAAAATGGACACCTAGACTAAGACAGTAGACACATGATCCTTGTTTTAGGTAAAATAATCATATCTACGATCCTGTACAGAGGCCTAGGGTTACTTTGTGTGTGTAGTAGCAGACTGTCTGTAGTATAGACTAGATTTGTTTTAGTGTCAAGTGAAGTGTGTTGTCACAACTTGAGTGAAAACGTAGGACTTAGATAACTTCTTAAATCCTTAATTAGTAGTTAAGTCACTTAAGTTATCCCATAAAGACAGCACATTTCCTAAAATTTCGATATAATAAACGTGCTTTAAATCAAACAACACTACTCCTTGCTTTAAGATATAGTATTATAATAAAGCTATATAGTTATCATTACAGTTCGTCTTCATTCATAAGCTAAATCCGACAAATTATTAATTGAACTGGGGACATCATTCATTCATGATCTTAATTCCCACATTTTCAGCCAACAAAAATTGCCGCATAAGCCTTTTAAGTTATAAATTAAAGTACAACTTATTTTTTTTAGTAAACTGTAAGAAATAATCCATTTTTCGAAAACATATCTGAATTTGTTTGTTTAATAAATATATCATCTTTTTTATATTATATCTATTTTCCTTCTTGCTTTAAATGTGTATGATGGGTTTTCTCTAATTTGCAAAAATAATATGTGTTGTTAAAAGACCGGCATACAAAAATTAGAGCTCTTCATTTTTCAAATCAACATTTCTTGTTCATTCATAAAGATGGCGGACGAAGAGGTTGTTGAGTTATTTTTTAAATTGTTTACTAATCACTGGCAATAGCTTAAATTTAAATGCAGTATACATAATTATGTACTACTGTATAATTTATAGTGTGATTCGTTCTGAGTATTGAAACTTTAAAACAGTGTACTAAGTTAAGAGATGCAATCATTCTAACTAGTTGACAGATCGTTCTCACTGCTGAGTGGAAATCATTCTAATTCAAAAGAATAGAATTGAATTATATAAATATAATCTTATTTACTATATTTATATATTATATTATGGTTGTATATTGAGTATGGATACTAATTCAGTGTATGTATTGACTTATTGTCCTGTCCAATGATTTAATTATTTTGATGTAAAATTAATTTATAAAAAAATTCATAACTTTTTTCAGAATGGACCTACAGACCTGGTTGATATATCTTTGAATTACAATTTTTAATGGCTATCTAGCTGTTGTATTTATAATGCTGTATACACGTTTGGAAAATTTAGTCCAAATACCTACAACCAGTGGTTGGTAAAACAGTCTAAGCAATTAAGAAAAAAATCAGCTTTATATTTGTGCTAAGACATGCTGGTATCTTATAAATAGACACGCTGATTACTGATAGGCTGGCTGGTATGACGACTGGATAAGCAATGAATTGAGCTGATGTTCTTAATCATTAACAATTGCGCATATGGTTGCATCTGTTAGTCTCACCAATGGCTTACTAGACAAACCAAACATGCAACAGAAAACCGTAGTTGGTTGGTTGCTGATCCAGTGGTCCATGGGCTCATGCCCTTTGACCTAATGCCATTAGATGGCATTATATTGCTGGGAAGTCTGTGGATTTTCGGCCCACCCCGGGACAGAGCCAGAGAATAACTATCACACCTCCAGGAAGGTAAGTTTCAACCTATGCACTGCACCTAGCCACTGTAGCCAAGATAGGATTCACTGTGCTCATTCCCCGCCACCAATTGACTACTGGTTTTGCCGAACTTCTCTATAGCGCCAGGCATGCAACCAAATGTTCAAGTCAAAAGGATTGTCACGTCCTGAGTCACTGTGCCTCTATGATGGGCCTCAGCCATAGGAAAAACAGGGATGTCAGTTTCGTCCTCCTCAGTGCTGCACAGTACATCTCTGGCTCCCTCCCAACCACAGATTGCATACATATATATTCAGGCAAACATGAAAAACATTTCAACAACAAAACAAAATCATAACTGTATAGATGACATGCCATGAAGCTTCTATAAGAAGATAACCTCAATATAACGGCATGTCATCCACTAAGGTTTTCTGTTGCATGGATGGTATGTCTAGTGGGCCATTGGTGAGACCCACAGACGCAACCACATGTGTAGAAAACCTTAGTAGATAACATGCCTTTATATTGAGGTTATCTTCTTATAGAAGCTTCATTGCACGTTATCTGTACAATCCCGTATTCGTAACCTTCGATAACAGTTACCATTTTGTTCTGACAGGCCGACGTTGTGCTTGAACTAGTTACGGGCACAGTGTGGGTGAGCAGAACAACAAAAAAAACCTGTCGCAAGGGCCAGAGGAATTCTAATCAAGAGGAATCATTAACTATTGACTAGACACAGTCTGTATTTCAACTCTATGACATGACGGTTTATCTCTAGATTACACCGTACTAATCTATAGAAGTGTAATCATTAACGCAGAAAAAGAAGGTTTTTTAAACTTGTATCTGTGATTTAGGACATGCAATTCTCACAAATTGTCTCATTCTTTTTTCTCCTTTTGGAATCTGGTAGAACATTGATTAAAGGGTCATTAATAGTTGAAATGAATCAGTCATCCGTGTGTTGCCAGGGCTAGAAAGGGGAACAAAAAATAGTGACACTGTTAACTTCCATGCAGGTCATATGAGGCAAATAAGGAGGTTTAGGGGTGTAGGGTTAGCTGTCCCATCCCATAGATGATCAAAGTGACCCTGAAGTCAAATGTGCCGAGCCAAATAATGTAGTTATCAAAGTAAATCTAAACCACGACACAATGCATTCAAGACTACATCCTGCTAATCTGCTGGGGTTTGTGAGTGAATGCAGAAGAAGAAGAATTTGTTGAGGCATAGGTATAGGCATAAGTCCTCAGTTGAGTAACTGAGGTAACACCCAAACCTGTATACAGTTTGTTGTCTCAAAGGCATGGTTTGTGTTAGTGGGTTTATGAATGCATGTTTAGTCCCTGAAGGGAGGCAATCCAGTGTGGCAGTATTCCAGGATCATCATGTCCTGTCAGGAGTACAGCATAAACATCTGGGTCCACTAGTTCATCATTCTTCCATCAGATCTGATGGACCCATCTGCAGTGATTGCACATCTAGCATTCCCCACCACACACGTACAAAGGTACAATGTCCTGCATCATTATCCACAGAGACCATTTGACAAGACAAAAGTGAAAAAAGACATTCAGTGATGATGATGATGCTCTAACACAGGTAACAGGTTATCAGCCTATCCTCCAACTTTTGATTTTCATGTGACATGCCTGGAAGGAAGACAGTGGCCTTTTTATTTGCACCCTGAACTAGAATTCCAGGCCCATGTTGACATGGGTGATGAATTGAATATTGTCTTTGCCCAGGTGGTTTGTTATCCACTCTTGCCTTTCAGCGCAGGAGTGATTGGAGCTCGAACTTGTGTTCCAAGGCCAGATGTGTCACCACTGCTTGCTGTGACTGTTTGTTCAAGATGACCCTGACTTTTTCATGGTCTACCTCTGGCTTTGTACCCCCTGATCTCATTTGGTTATATGCCTGTACAGGCAATTTGTTATGATGCATTCTCATAATGTGGCCACACCACTTGACTTGACCATTTGCATAATTAACAATAATCATTGAGAGTGAAATATTTATTTGCAGACACTACCAGCGCAGACAGTTGAGGAACCTTTGGATCTTGTGCGTCTAAGTTTAGATGAAAGAATTTATGTCAAGATGAGGACAGACAGAGAGCTGCGAGGCCGGCTACACGTAAGAATTTTATTATCAAATCACAAGTTGTTGCAGTTTAGTTAGTAATCTTTTATAATCACCAGTAAAAGTCAGTTGTTTTGTGCCATTGATCAAAATAAAACAATGAAAGCACATTTCCGGTCTCTTGATTACATGCTGCTGAAAGTGGAAATTTCTAGTGGGACTATTCTGCTATAAGGGACATTCAGTTGGAATTTTCATCATTCAGAATGAATTCTCCTTACACCCCCCCCCCCCCCCCCCCAAAATATCAGACAAGTAATTTAAAAAATCAAGCTGTATGTCCAGACCGGCTTGGCCAGTGTGAATCGGGTTATATTGTTCATCATTTTCGGTAAAATCATTATGGGTTGTGATTCTGATGATAATAAGGAACTCTTGGGAGTTCATTTGTTTTCAAATTATCTATAGTAACACACTGGTTTCGTTATGAAATGACACAGGGCAATTGTGGACCTAATAATTGACGTGGACTAGACACACTAGGTCTAAGCCTAGAGAACAATGGATTCGACAAGGTATGTGACATCCACATTTTATTTATTTCCCTAGTGATATTATGTTTGGTTATGAAACAACATACCGTTAAATTCTGAATATAAACCCATCCGATTGTAGGCCGATAACCTAACTATCCCTTCCCAAAAGTGGAGAAAGTCTATAGTCCGACTATAGACCGACATCCCCAACTTAACAAAGCCGGCAATAATGAACTTCATCATCATAAGAAAGAACCGACATGCTAAATGGAAATTAACACAAACTTTTGCAACTCTAAGAAAATAGCATTCCTTTCATTTGCTTCACTCAAGTAACTTGAATGAATCAAGGAATGAAACCCGGGTGGCTACTGTATTCTGGATCAATATATCCGAAAATAATGAATACCCCGTAGGCTGACTTCCCTATCCATGACTATAGACGGTTTATGAGGTGGCGAGACTTTGGGGAACAAAGTTTTTCCTGAATGAATTGTCTGTGTTGGGTGTCTGGACGTTATGACGCGGAACAGCGCTAGTGAATAGTAATTACTACGTAACTATTATGTCACTGGCTTCTGACAGTGACGTTTAAGTGGGAAATGATGAAAGGCAAGACAGCAAGATCACGTTTGTTTTTATAAGATACAGAAGAGTTTGAACTTTGTTCCTGGTTATGTTTACCATGTGGGGAGAATACGGTAATAAAATAAACATAACAGGATTGTGAAATTGATCTCTTCTTCCACTAAATGTACAGTGGTTGGGGGAGGGAATCAATTACGGTGCAATTTTACTACAAAATGCCTATGATGTGTTGTGATTTGGAACCCGTTTCAAATCTTCTATAAAGAAAGATTACATTTTAGTCACTTATCTGAATGGCATCACATAATGTGAGGGAAACGTGGATTGGTTGAGCCGATTGAAATGGGTAGGGCCAGTAGTCCATCTTCAGCCTCAGTGGGCTGGACTAATTAACAGAATATACAGAGTACCAGTATGTAACTACCTGTATTTGCCACCAAGTTCTCACAAAAATATTGCAGACAGTCATTCCCTGGCTTTGTTTTTAAAAGATACAGAATCAACAGTTTGAACTTAACGAGTTTGAACTTTGTGTGACCTGTATGTTTACCTTATACAGTAATATAAACATGAGGCACAGCTCAGATGAGTTTCACTATTTATTTCTCTCCGCCATCCCCCCAACACTGCCTAAGTAGCAAAGTTTTGGATGTCAGTTACATGTTTGTGCAAGACCGTGTTTGTGCAAGACCGTTGAATGTAGAAAAAGACCTCTGTACAGAATTAATTAGGACTTCATTCTTTATGTTTCTGATTATTGTCTTGGTCCCTATTTATATACTTGGAGTCGCATGTTAAAAATTGGCAAGGCCGACCAACACATGCACGGAAATACTCAAAATCTGCCTTTGATGTGTTTTTACATTTTCTGTACACAGGTCTTATAGCCTAGTAGACGGTCAGTAACTGTTGTAACATTTGCTTTACCCAAAATGAAAGTTTGTGACAGTGTTTAGACTACTGGTAGTTGGTGTTTCCCTACACAAACAAGACTGGGCCTTGATGATAAACATGTGTTACTGGTAGATCAGCTTAGGCTACCATATTTCGTTTTTTCACAGACCATTACCGTATTTTGGTCAATATATAAAAAACGGTAATACCCATTGCTAAAAATAGCATTTCCGGGGAAATTAAGCTCAGTAAAAATGGCGGGCATGGCATGTCGGAAATAACGATATAGACCTAGTAAGTGAGTTTTATCAAGAAATATCGGAGGTTTCGAAGGAAATATTGTATGATATATATAAATTAATCTAATTAGAGGCTTAGCAGTATGGTAGTACGCTCTAGATTGTTGGAGAGCCCTAGTCATTTTATCCTGGCTTAATATATCGGGACATGTGAGTTGTCACTGGCATTTTTTTAAAGTGTTTTTCTCCTTTTTTACTGTGATTTGGACGTAATTTTTTTTTTTAATTTGATGTTACTCGATTATAAGACGAAGAGTATGAAGACATCTCTGTTTATTGTCCAAAAATTCTCGGGTTATACACGGAATTTAACGGTAAATACAATAGACTTGGGTGTGTAAAAGAATGTTATCAGGGTTGCCACATCGGACATTAACGGCGAGTAATTCATTTTTCTGGGTTTTTTCCCCTTTTACCATCATTATAACCTTCTCACACCTCTTTTATCACATGCACACAAACAAAACTTACACCAATACATGCAGTATTTAATTATTTGTTTACATGTACAAAACATTGTGTAGAAATCTCTTTTTTAAAAGAAGTTATTGCATTTTCCAAACACCAACCAAAACTAATGCAAATTGTCAAAAAAGAATCTGGTAGCAGAAGGTAATTTGTGTAATTTTAATTCAGAGTGCTACATGTTAAGCTATGCTGTTTCCCTTCTCCTATCTACACCAATAAGGAAAACATGGGCACTTTTCATTGCCTAACCTCCCTTCTCTTATATGTACCAATAAAGAAAACATGGGCAGTTATCTAGTTCATTGCCTTAAACTATGAAGTCTCCCTTCTCTTATATGTACCAATAAAGAAAACATGGGCAGTTATCTATTTTTATTGACTTGTCTTCTCAAACCTTGAAACAAACAATACCAATTTTGTTTGTGAGAGATGATTGTGTAATTCTAGTATCACCTTCCATGACAACAGCAATATGGTATGCTTATCAAGCTTGATTAAATACCACGATTAAAGACTTGGTTATGTTATGAGTGAGTACAGACTTGGCTGTGTTGTAGTCATGTACAAATTACTACAGTGTATATTTTTTTTGCATTGACTTTCTGCAGGCTTATGATCAACATTTGAACATGATCCTCGGGGATGTGGAGGAAACGGTAACAACTTCAGAAATTGATGAGGAAACTTATGAGGAGATTTTTAAGGTTTTGTTGTCGCTTGTTCGTTTATTTGTTGCTTTTTCATTTGTTTACTTGTTCGTTTATTTGTTGCTTTTTCATTTGTTTACTTGTTCATCAGCAGCCATCAACCTCGATCAGCATTGAAAACATTATGTTCAGAACGTTGTTCACGCTGACAGAAGACTTAGTGTTGCGAAAATAGCCTCCGATGTTTGATTATCAGTTGGAAATTGACCAGTATTCTCCTCAGTGAACTGCACACGCACCATGTTTACCAACACATGGTTCCCAAAATGTTTGTTATCTCCCCGGACACAGAAATTTAGTTTGGACAAGAGCAAGGAAAAGTTATGTTGGAAGTTTTTTTTATTCCCAGGATATTGGCCACCATGATTTCATTCCTGAAGGCCGAACGATTAACAAGGAAATGTACGTTGGTATCCTCCGTCGTCTAAGTGATGCAATCAGGAAAATGGATTATGCTGCATGGCAAATCAATCCCTTATGATAAAGCAGTACCTTGAACAGCACAATGTGATTACTTTGAAACAGCTTCCATATTCTCATGACCTTGCATCAGTGATTTTTTTTCTTGTTCCCTTGACTGAAATGACAGTGATATTTCAATGATGCAGATGACGTTATCACCAATGCGACAAAACTGCTGAGACAGATGTCAAAACATGGGTTTCACTGTTTCCAGCACCTGTATTGATGTTGGTAAAAGTGTGTAGTTGCAGAAGGAAATGTAACAATGGTACTTACATAGAGAACAAGTTTTGTCAGTTGTACTATGACTAACAGACCGTTACTACCGCAACTATAACAGACTATCACCAATACCCCATTGTCATATAGTGGTAGTCTTAGTTCACTGAGAAGTGTTATCATGTTCACTCAGAAGGCATTTAATGTTCACTCAGAAGGGGTTTAATGTTCACTCAAAAGGGGTTTAATGTTCACTCATAAGGGGTTTAATGTTCACTCATAAGGGGTTTAATGTTCACTGAAAAAATGTTAACATGTTCACTGAAAAAATGTTAACATGTTCACTCAGAATTACTATCATGTTCACTGAGAAATTGTATAATGTTCACTGATTTTTAAAAATTTTATTTTCTCCCCAGACTACCAAGCGAACAATACCAATGTTGTTTGTCAGAGGTGATGGTGTCATTCTAGTGTCGCCTCCCATGAGAACAGCAGCGTAGCATAATGCTATCATTCCTTGAAATTGCCCATTATTGGATTATTGTGTGTGCCTGAATCATCTCCGCATTTTGTTTTACTTACATAATTAAATATCTGAATTAACAATTTTCTATGATAGTTATACTTTTTTAAAATGTTTGCTGTGTTTTGTTTTACAAGTTTTTAACAGCAACTAGTGTGACACATTAGCTCAAATCATCTACAACATCATGGACCCACTTAGCTCAAATTATCTACAACTGAGATGTATTTTATAGAAGGATGATAAGAACACCATGGACAGATAAATGGTGTGAAGACATTTTGAAAAAAGTAATTCAAAAAGAGAGCTACTTACCCGCATGAGAAAGAAATGGAAGACATTGTAATAACAGTCAAATTGAAGAGCAAGAGGGATAGGAGAAGACCAAGAGAGAAGATGCTTGATAACCTAGCATTGTGGCATGGGAGAACATCAGTATCGGAAATGTTTGATAACCTAGCATTGTGGCATGGGAGAACATCAGTATCGGAAATGTTTGATAACCTAGCATTGTGGCATGGGAGAACATCAGTATCGGAAATGTTTGACAACCTAGCATTGTGGCATGGGAGAACATCAGTATCGGAAATGATTGATAGCACATGAAATAGAAGGCTGTGGAAGGACATGATAAACAAAACCACACGGTATGAACCATAAAAACACGCAACACATTCAGTTCTCATGACTACAAAACATTCAGTTCTCATGACTACAACACGCAACACATTCAGTTCTCATGACTACAACACATTCAGTTCTCATGGCTACATCCTATTAATCTGCAGGAGTATGAGAATGATCACAGAAGAAGAGTAGCCTTCTAGTACATGCATGGTAGGTAACATTGCTATTCTTTGCTCCTCTTACATGGCTTCAACAACCCACTAGAGTGTGCTGTGATCTGATGACTAACATAGAACATTGAAATGAGACCACATGGACATCCAAGACCACATGCACATGGACATCCAAGACCACATGCACATGGACATACAAGACCACATACACAGAGGACCATCTGGGACAAAAATAATGTCCAATAGCAACCAAATGTGAATATAATCACGATTTATATATTTATATATACACAAGATATTCATATGTTTGATCACGATATATACACATGGATTTCAAGTAAGACACTAAATTCAAAAGTCAAGACTTATCACAATTCATGTGGGTTTTATCACATAAATGTAAATGACAAGAGTTCTGATATTTCATGATCAAATGCAAAGAATATATCCATCTGGAACTGTCCGTAGATTATGTCAACATTTAGGGATGGGGTTTAATAAAGTTAGACAGTTGTAGATAACAGGGGAGGGTGGGGTTTGACCAATGTTGATGCCAATAATAATATTTTTATACATCAAATATATTGTTTGATATAGAAAATTTTGGTTAAAATTTGGGGGGGGGGATGTTAAAATGTGTATTTTGTTCTGGTTAAGGGGGTGGAGGGATTATTTGACATAATTAAGCAGATTTGTTGACAAAGAAGGAGGGTCAAAAATGCTTTGACATAATTTGTGGACAGCACCTTTATTGTCTATCCTTATATAAAATTTCCCATATTTAGCCACACTTCAAAATCCCATAAATAATAATCAGTCGAGGATATCCGACAAGGTGAAAACTGACGCAGTAACACAACTGAGATGCTATTACTACCTAATGAGGTAGAGCAGTTTATCCGACAAGGTGAAGAGTGACGCAGCAACAAAACTAAGAAGCTATAGTGATCAATGACAATAATACTTTGTTTTAAAATTCCCCAATTACATTTACTCATTATATTTGCTATATATAATAGTATCAAACTACGGCCGAAGACGGATGTGTCGTGCCATTGACCCAAATAAAGCGGCAACAGAGTATTTCCATTCTCTGGATTACATCTTGCTGGAAATCTAGCAGGACCATTTCCTGCTACAGGAGAGAACCAATGGGAGTTTGAGAATAAACGTTGAAGAAGAAGTATCCAACAATATCATACTGAATGACTATATAATAGTGTGATGCATAGCCAAGAGGTTAGAACATTGGTTTGATACCTGTGAGGTCCATGGTTTGACTCCCGGTAAGGACTGCATTTCTTTCTATAGGAGGGCAAATTAAAAAACTCACCCTGTGCAAGACAGCAAGGGCAAGCTGCCTTTATCACACAAGCCACTCGCAACTCTCTAGCAGGAAAAATGTAATGTTGACAGAGTATAAGAAATTTTGGTAATTACATACATAAATTGTATTTCGTCGGCCCAGGTCAAATTGTTATAATGGGATTTGTACAGGAATACAGTGGAATCCACTTACGTTGAACTTTGCTTAAGTTGAAGTTCATTTACATCAAATTTATCAAGTTAGTCCCGGCCATTTTCTTTCTTGATCTTTGTTTTAAAAGTCCTGTTACGTTGAATTTGTTCAACTTGAATATTTGGATACGTGGAATCGAAAAGTGAATACTGAAAATGTGTACTATAGTAAAACTGAGTCAAAGGGCATGAGCCCATGGACCGCTGGATCAGCAACCAACCAACCAACTAGTAAAACACGTGTACTACTAGTGAAATGGCATCACACCAAAAATATTCAGGATTTTCTGAACCGGCAGCAGTATTCTCCAGGCATCCCCATAGGAGTTCTATCCCTTTCAGCAGACGACAATGGATATTATTCTGATAGTCCTCATAGTTTGTCGACTGTATATCTTTTTTTATCCTACTCCTTAATCATAAAATGTCCCCCCTCATCCTACTCCCATACCTATGTCCACCTTCTGATGAAAGAACTGATGTCCGAGCATGATCTCCGTAACTCCCACAATGGCTCAGTAATACCACAGCGAAGTTTCAAATAACTAGTATCAATGAACTAATAACTAGCATGGTTCGGACATGTATGCAGGCACGATTCCTTGTCAAAAACAATACTGCAGGGAACTGTCAAGGGTGGAAGAAGCAGAGGGGTGCAAATAAAGGCATGGACAGACAACATCAGGGAATGGACGGCACGATATTTCCACACTCATCCGCATCGCTGAGGATAGAATTCGCTGGAGGACTCTGTTAGCTGAGGCATCCAATGTGGTACCCCTACGACCCTGAAGAGTTACGGGTTTATTGATTGATTGATCAATGAAAATCTAACAAATGTCAGATTGTGGAAACATTAAATAAATTATATGAACAGTGATTAAAATTGTATGGGTTTCTATTCCAGAATTTGACTTTTTCTAGTCGTCTCTGTACACATAAGAGAGACGCAACAACATAAGTGTGAGACTTATCTTCATCGCCTGCGATGGACGTCCATTATTAATATAAAGAAATTGTTGCTAATAAAAATGAATGAAATAACAACCAAATATTATATTAAACAATAATATATTAATAAGTCAAAAATATATCATATCAATTACTGCATTCATTTGATAAATTCACTTCTGATATATGATACAACACTTGAAGTGGAAGTACGGAGTTCCCATTTTTAAGAGAAGCCATCTGAAGTGGCTTGAAATTGTAGTATTTGCTAAAGCCGCTGATATAAACATTTAGGTTGCATATTCTAAGAGTAAATACACACACTTCTTCTGCTTTTGTTCTCAAACTCCTGCAAATTAATAGGATGTATGTCAGAGAACAGAATGTATTGTATCATGGTTTACAGCTTAGCTGTGATATCTCCGCCTTTCAGCCTGACTCATATGACTTCTGGATCACATTGACACAATATGTGATGGGAGAGACAATTTCAATGGTGGATTCTGCTAGACTGTAACCTGTCCATCTTGTGATGTTACTCTCCCTCTTGTATCTTTGCCTACCTCTTGCTGGCCTCCTTTCGACTTTACTCTCAAGTAAGTCTTGAACACACCTTTACACAGCCACGTCTTTGAGACAAGCTTAGTCCAGATGTCACCTCAGTTACACAACTGAAAAGAACACATGCTTTTGTCAAAGAGACTACGGGCTGCAAGTGTTACTTGGTCACAGCTAAAGGGATTATTTCATCATCATCATGTGTCATGAGCTACCTGCTCACAGTTAAAGGGATTATTTCATCTTATTCTTGGTCACATTTCATTTTTATTTCACACTGCCAACTTGTACTGAGTTTCTGTATTTTGTTTACAATATATTCCGATGTCATTTAATTTCGCACTCTATCACAAAAGACTCATATCGTTTGAGCATGTCCAAAGAATGACTTCCGATAGACTTATCTCTCTCTCTCTCTCTCTCTCATCTGATCTTTCGTACCATCCTCTTTTGCTCTCCCATACTGATTGTATGCTAATACTCATTGCCTGTGGTCACTTTTGAGGTAAGTATCTTAATTTATCCTTATTTGTCTTATTTTACTTGCTACCACACCTTATCTATTGTCACTCTTCACCTACTTCTGTGCACTTCACCCTCTTCCTCCCTGCTATGCTGTTTCATCCTTGCTTCCTCCACTATCTATCCACTATCTCTCCTTTTCTCTCCTCCTTATCATAACTATATTTGTCTCCATGTAAGATTCGTTGTACTGTTGTCTTTCGTTTGTCCTGATGAAGGCTTTTTAGTCCAAACGTCGTCTATCTCTGTATCTCATCGTTAGGTTGTTTTGTGTTATTTTGGTAACACATCTACCAATTTTTGTTTATCTTGATATTTGCCTTGTGTTACTCCAGCCAGCTACTTCCTGTATAGGGTTGTTACACTACACTGGAACATTTATCCCTTTATCCAAATAATGAACAACAGGTATATCCCAAAACAGATACTGTACAGGTAAATCTTACAGGGTGTTATGCAAAACACAAGATCGATCAGTTTTACAATGAACCCGCAGACTATAGGGTATAGGTATGAGAAAAATACAGATAACCTTATACAAGACCGTTTCAAAGTTTCAACCTCAAGGTCTTTTGTAAAGAAAAAACAGTAAAAACTATACTTGTACAGTTTTACAGAAGTCTCACTCATTATCTTATTACAGGGTGTTAGAAGAAATGACAGACAAATGTTGTAATATGCAGATGTATGCAAATATCATTTTGACCATACTGCGAAACGGACCTTAATCAACAATATAAGAAAAAGGCAATCTTCTTTTTTTGGCCACTTCATGAGACAGGCAGGTTTAGAGAACATAATCACAACAGGCAAGATTGAAGGCACCAGAGACAGAGGGCGACAACGTGAGAAAATATTAGACAGTTTGACAACCTGGCACGGCAAAGAAACAACAACGACTTTGATACATAATACTGTGGACAGAGAGCTGTGGAGAACCATGACCGCCTACGCCACCCGGCATGGCACCTGATGATGATGATGATGCAAATATCAATAAATTCATTTGTCATCACTTCTAACAACTGTGAAAATCTGACAGAAGATAACACTGCCTGGTAAACTATCTTGTATAGCTGGGTTAGGATATTTGGAAGTTCAATATTGAGCAGAGCAAAAGAACAAAGGCTCAGACTTAAGGTGCAATTTTCCTATACTTATTCTGCGGCAAAACAAATCGCTCATGGATTTGCAGATTTAGCCATGAAAAGAAATGTTCAGCTCATGTCTGATTAACTTGACACAGAAAATGGGCTCAATGTGGCTACAAATACGTTTTAGAGGCTTATTTATTTGGGGCTGAACTACAGAACGATCCTCCAGGAAGATGACATGTTTTTAATTTTCATTTTAGTTTGACTTCAAAGCTTATTCTTGTATGGCCATGCTGTACATACGAATGAAGAACATGGAAAGGAAAGAATGCTCCTTTCTGTAAATAAAATGAGCTTTAAAAATGTTGATTGTCAAAAGTCACGAACAATATCTGAAACCTACAGTGTGCTCCGTTTTTTTTTTTTTTTTTGCACACTGTTTGCATATCACCAGTCAGGTTTAAGAATATAAAGGGAATTAATCATAACTAAAGCCGCGTGTTAACATTGATAACAGGAGGATGTATCTCCCTTTCATATGCTAGATTGTCTGCCCCTCTTTTATTTTTTGACATGAATAACTTTTGCACTTCCTCCAGAGTTTTGTTCTTGGTTTCAGGAAGAAAAATAATCGTGAAGATCATTCCCAGGAAACATATGCCAGCAAACAGCCAGAAAGCTCCTAAAGAAAAGTGAAAGTTTAATTTTAATTGTGTTGAAAAAACAACTAGATTATTTATTGTGAATCTTCTCCTCGATCATTGTCAAACTCCTGCAGATTAACAGGATGTAGTCCAGAGAATGGAATGTGCTGTGCCATGGTGTACGAATTTTCTGCAATATCTGTGCCTTTTGGCTTGACACATCCGATTTCAGCATGGATTCTGTGTCATTTTGACCATATATCGGATGGGGCAGTCAACCTCATAGCCTTTTTATTCACCTTTTATGACATGCATGGCAGGTAAACAGTTACTATTCTTTGCCTCCCTTTTGGACTGCAGCAACACATGGGTACTTGTTGTGAGTGTAAATACAATGTATGAAGGTGGAAAATCCTTTTTTAAGTGTGTGCTCCAAATTCAAGTATGTTTTACTGGCATCATACCATATCAAATATCCTGAATGATCAAATTCAAGTATGTTTTACTGGCATCATACCATATCAAATATCCTGAATGATCAAATTCAGGTACCCTATGTTTTACTGGCATCATACCATATCAAATATCCTGAATGATCGAATTCAAGTATGTTTTACTGGCATCATACCATACCAAATATCCTGAATGATCGAATTCAAGTATGTTTTACTGGCATCATACCATATCAAATATCCTGAATGATCGAATTCAAGTATGTTTTACTGGCATCATACCATACCAAATATCCTGAATGATCGAATTCAAGTATGTTTTACTGGCATCATACCATATCAAATATCCTGAATGATCGAATTCAAGTATGTTTTACTGGCATCATACCATATCAAATATCCTGAATGATCAAATTCAAGTATGTTTTACTGGCATCATACCATATCAAATATCCTGAATGATCGAATTCAAGTATGTTTTACTGGCATCATACCATACTAAATATCCTGAATGATCGAATTCAAGTATGTTTTACTGGCATCATACCATATCAAATATCCTGAATGATCGAATTCAAGTATGTTTTACTGGCATCATACCATATCAAATATCCTGAATGATCGAATTCAAGTATGTTTTACTGGCATCATACCATATCATATATCCTGAATGATCGAATTCAAGTATGTTTTACTGGCATCATACAATATCAAATATCCTGAATGATCGAATTCAAGTATGTTTTACTGGCATCATACCATATCAAATATCCTGAATGATCGAATTCAAGTACCGGGTATGTTTTACTGGCATCATACCATATCAAATATCCTGAATGATCAAATTCAAGTATGTTTTACTGGCATCATACCATATCAAATATCCTGAATGATCAAATTCAAGTATGTTTTACTGGCATCATACCATATCAAATATCCTGAATGATCGAATTCAAGTATGTTTTACTGGCATCATACCATATCAAATATCCTGAATGATCAAAAGACCTGTTGTTTCTATCAAAGTATCATACCATATCAGATAACATGAAAGCTCAAAAGACCTGCTCCTATCAAAGGTGAAGCTTTATTTCCCTTTTATTATCCTCATATGCCCATGTAGCAACCACGTGCTGGACATCTAGTTCGGAGCCAAATAATAGGCCACTGTTTTCTTTTTAGGCACATTGTAGGAGGTTACTAAAGACAGCTGGGGTGGGGGGGGATATTCATGCTGTTGACTGTTTGTGACTGTTAGGAGTGTCTGTAAAAGTTTATTCCTGGCAGTTGAAATTGAAGGGCAGTCAATAAGGAGGTGTTCCACTTTTTCATTGGGATGAGTGCAGTGTCTACAAATGAGTAATTACTGGGGTCTGATATGGTTTTTGACTCTTGCATGTCCTGTTTGAAACTAAAAGATCAGGGATTGATTTCTCTTGCAGAGTTTATGCTCTCATTGTCCTTTGGCCATATCATTTCACTAAATACATTTCAACCGGTCAGTCCATTTTTCCATCTCATCAGCTATATTTTTCTAATGTTTTTTCTGAGAATCTATTTCACAAAGTCTTTGCTTGTGTTGTTTTGAGGCCTCTCTTTTTGCAAATATGTCTGCTGTTTAATTTCCTGCTAAATTGCTATGTCCATGGATCCATTGCAGAAGCATGCTGATTGGATATGCGGAGATAAGACTGTGAACTGCTCTTGCTACATAGACAATATGTTGATTTTCATATGGGGCAAAGTTAGGGGGATAGGCTGACAACCTGTGAAAAAATCATCATTGTCACATCTTGTCTCAATTTTGTACTTTGATCTTCTATCTAATAATCCCTAACCTGAAGGAAGCTATGCGAGAAGTGAACATCCAAAGAAGGGTAGTAATACAGTGGATACCATTCTACTGTGACATGCCCAAAAATGAGGAGGCAGATATGCTGGCACAGGATGGAGCAACACAGGAACAAAAAGACCAAAACATCACCTACCAAGAAAAGAGGACCCTCAACTGGAAAGTCGACTATCCAAAAGACAACTATCAATATCTTGACAGAAATGAGCAGGTTTTTATCTTCCACTTGTGGACAGGACACAACAGACTAAACAGCCACGTAAATGGACTAAGACTGGTTCCATCACTTCTGTGTCCATGTGGGCAGACAGCGGAACATTTTCTGCATGACTGCTTTACACTAAACCAGTTAAGGAAATAACACTAGCCCACAGAGATTGATGTCCACAGAAAGCTGTATGGGAACACAGAGGAGCTCTCAAATACAGCCGCATACATTAAGAAAACTGGATTTGTTGTGTCCAACTGTGAACGAGAAGAAGTAGAGGAAATAATTCCTATGGATGACAAAGATATGCAGGAGCTGACCTTTGTCCTTTTGTTGCAGACTCCCAGGTGACAGGAATGCTAAATTAATGGGTATATACTTACCATATTTTGTAATTGTTTCTGTTAATGTCAGGAAAAACAAAGACACCAGCAGGTTACAGATCCAGTTAGCACCAGTGGCCATGGAGGTACATGTGCTTCTTGCCCACATTGGATAGATCTCAGAGTTAATTGTCCATGGCATTGGACCCAACCCTAAAAAATAAAAATAATAAAATTAAGTAGTCACAGGTGTGATTCCTATTATTGTAGAAGTACTTCATCATCATCATCAAGTGCTGTCTCCACAACGAAGGTTGGCTCCAACAGACCTCCAACATCCCCTGTCTCTTGTTTTGGTGGTGCACTCAGCTAGACTGTAACCTGTCCATCTTGTGATGTTACCCTCCCACTTGTATCTCTGCCTACCTCTTACTCACTTCCCTTTGACTTTACCCTCAAGTAAAGTCTTCAATAAGGTGTCAGGAATTACTTGCACAGATTCAAATAGTATAAATGATGATAATAATAAGACATAATCTGCAAGGGTCGTATGGGTGCTACATTGGTGACATCAGCGGAAAAGTCACCAAAATATCTCTGTTTTTAAGTCATTCAGACGAATGTATAAAAATTATGTACAGACCATTCCTAAATGCTGTCAATCTAGGATTTTCTTTTCTACCTCCTCTCCTTCCACCCTTGAATGCTCCTTGCAAAATATAGTTTTAAAAATTCAGTTGTTTTTGAATTTATCTGTAAATTTTTCTTGCCAAAGGCGTCACAGTGCAGATATTACATGCAAGTTGCAAATAAAATGGTGACACAGCACATTTCCATTCTCTGGACTACATCTAGTAGGACCATTGTCCTGCTGCAAGAAAGATCCAGTGGGAGCTTGAGAATGAATGCTGAAGAAGAATAACCACTACATGTTAACAAACGAAAATAGAAATTAATAAACAAATATCTTCTTCCTGTTCACAGTTTACCATGTCTACACAGAAAGTCTGGTTTTCTTGATAAATTCTGCTGTATTTTAAAGTTCCCCATAAAGCTGTCTGTGGATATCTCTCTGTGGCCCAGTGCTTGTGAAGACATGTTATCTAGTAATAAATAAATATGAAACAAACCTGGTGCGAATGCCATGACGAACAATGCTAGCCCAAGAACAGCCATCCAGGTGAAGTCTGTGGGACAGTATCCGTGAGAAAAATCCATTTTATTATCAGATTTCATGGTCCCATTCTGACATCGGCCATAAATAGATAACGTGTCTTCATCATGTTTCTTGACTTTGAGACAACTGCCTTGGTCTCCACTTCCAGTAAAACAGAATCCACAGTCACTGTCTTCAATACATTTCTCACAATTTCTGGAAAATGAAAGAAATATACTTTATGATGTTGTGTGGTAGTTAATTACAAGGCAGAAGACATGATTTTTATTGTAAAAAAGGAGGAGGGTGAGTTTTCGAAAAATAAAAATAAGAGCAGAACCTAACTTATTTTTGCAAAAATCACTGTTATTTCTATTTCACTCAAACTGTAAATCTGGATACAAAGCATTCTGTTCTGAGATGTGGGAAAATATATTTCTAGTAATATTGTTGGGAAAGAGGTGAAATACATTTTTTTTTAAGTAGTGAAGTTGTTGTTCTTCTTCTGCAGATGAACAGAATGTCATTTCAAGAATGTAGTTACAAGAATGGAATGTAGTTACAAGAATGTAGTTACAAGAATGGAATGTAGTTACAAGAACAGAATGTAGTTACAAGAATGTAGTTACAAGAATGGAATGTAGTTACAAGAACAGAATGTAGTTACAAGAATGGAATGTAGTTACAAGAATGTAGTTACAAGAATGGAATGTAGTTACAAGAATGTAGTTACAAGAACAGAATGTAGTTACAAGAATGTAGTTACAAGAACAGAATGTAGTTACAAGAATGTAGTTACAAGAACAGAATGTAGTTACAAGAATATAGTTATAAGAATGGAATGTAGTTACAAGAATGGAATGTAGTTACAAGAATGTAGTTACAAGAATGGAATGTAGTTACAAGAATGGAATGTAGTTACAAGAATGGAATGTAGTTACACGAATGTAGTTACAAGAACAGAATGTAGTTACAAGAATGTAGTTACAAGAACAGAATGTAGTTACAAGAACAGAATGTAGTTACAAGAATGTAGTTACAAGAACAGAATGTAGTTACAAGAATGTAGTTACAAGAATGTAGTTACAAGAACAGAATGTAGTTACAAGAATGGAATGTAGTTACAAGAATGTAGTTACAAGAACAGAATGTAGTTACAAGAATGGAATGTAGTTACAAGAACAGAATGTAGTTACAAGAATGGAATGTAGTTACAAGAATGGAATGTAGTTACAAGAATGTAGTTTTAAGTTACCAATTAGTTGATAGTAGCTTAGTTGATAGTGAGCTTGCTTGCTATCACCCAGTTACAGCAAGCAGGTTTGAAACATGGTTGGACAATTTAAAAAAATCCAGATTGTGATTTCTTGCTTGACACGACCACTCCTCCAGTCGACTCAGCTTTAAATGAGCACCTGATGCATGAGTTATGGGAGGTAAAAACAGCAAAGAAGGGAATTGGCCACCCCAACTAATAGTTGCTGTGGCTTAGTACATGAAAAGTTATCTTCATCTCCGACGGCAGATGATATGGGATCTACCTTTACTTTTATGTAAAACACAAAGTCAATCAGCTTTACAATAAATGCACAGAATATTTGGTATGGGTATAACATACCATTCGGTACTATAAAAAAGTAAAGTAACCCATAGCATTTATTAATGCCGTAGGGGTGTGAGATGTTAGCGATCTCACATTTCACAGGCTCTGCAAATGAGGGCGGTAGCCATCACCTCTCCCTTGCAGTCTTTACTTCCCGGATTAATCCGGTACCCATTTAAGGCTGAGTCGACCTGGGAGCCGTTGCGATCTGAAAACATTTCCGCCTCAGCTGGGGAATGAACCCAGGACCACTCATATGCGAAGCCAGTGCGCTAACGTGGCTCCTATGATTCGGTACTATGATTGCAGTCCAATCCCCACTTTCGTTCTTGTTTCCCATTAGTGCCTACCTATGTATTTTGTGGTTAATTGATCGAAATATTATATCAATAAATAATCAATAATTAATTGAAATATTCATTTGTTAGGGTTTAGGGTTAGTTATGTTTTACATAACTAATCCTCAAAGCTAACCCTAAATATAATTATAAATAGATTAATAAATGATAAATATAGGCAAGGGAAATAATCACATAGGCAGGCACTACAGCCCTTCTGTGATATAAAAAATGAATCTCAACTGGTAATCTTGAATCTTGGACAACTGGACTACAAAGTAAGTGCACTAAACACTGCACAATATGGCCACCATCATGCCTATAGCTTCATCTAACACAAGTTTTCACATAATTATAAAACTTGCACACAAATATTATAACAGATGCAGATTTATTTAAACAATTCACACAAAAAGAGAATAACTTACGAATATTGTTTGTCAAAACAACCATCTGTCACAACACTGCCATTGGAGTATATCTCTGTTATATTACGATCAATGGAGGGAGAAAAGTTTGCAGAAAGTTGAAACCCAACAGCAAGTACCACTAAAGCTGTTACAACACCTGTAAAAAAATTGGAGTGTTTAACAAATTAAGGACCTTTTTTTTACGATCCATACGTGCGTCATTAAAAAAAAATAGCATTAATATTAATTACTGAAATTGAACACCAAATGACATTTTTTAAAATCTGTATCAAAGCAGAAAATCCGTACTAATTGATACCCATGCATAACAGGCAGTACAACTTTGTAGATCTAAGATTTCGAACGAATTTGAAGGTCTAAGACTTTAGAAATCTAAGATTTGATTCTACTTTAGGAATCTAAGAGCTCATACTACTTTTTGATAATAAGATTTGAAAATTTATTTTACATATCTAAATTTGTTACTGCATTGGAAATTTAAGATTTAATACTACTTTTGGAAACCTATTATAGTACTAATATCAATTTGATAGGATAAGATTTAGTAGTACATTGAAAATATACTATTTAGTGTTACTTTGATATTTGAACAAATAATGCTACTTTGTAGATTAAAACCAAACCCTGAAGAAACTGAAAAATAACATATCAGCTTCTAGTGAAGATGGGGATTAAAAAGAGAATATGGAGATATATAGGACTTACCGGCAGAGAAAATGGAGATATATAGGACTTAGCGTCAGAGAAAATGGAGATGTGTAGGTCCTACCCTCAGAGAATTGAAAACATAACTAGATGAACAAGTGATGGAGAGAATAACAATAGAAGAAGAGAGCAGATCAATTGGGAAATCAAGGACACAGCTGAAGAACTAAGGTAGCACAAAAATGCAGTAGTTGGAGAGCAATAGTTTCAGCTCAATGTTCCACAGGATTCTGACAACAAAAAAAGAGAAGACGAGAACCAAGGAAGTGTCAGAGTTTGAGTGAGAAGATCCCACTGAAGACGGATGTGTCGGGCCATTGGCGCAAATAAAACGGCGACACAACGCATTTCCATTCTCTGGACTACATCCTGCTGGAAATCTAGTACGGCCATTGTTCTGCTACAAGAGATCTCGCAGGAGTTTGAGAATGAACGCAGAAGAAGAAGAAGAAGAGTGAGAAGATACTGACAGCAAAAATAAGAGAAGAACACAGAAGGAGCAAGAGTTGTGACTCTTGTTTTTATTACTACTTTGATTGCATAACATAACCAGTGTTGCCATTTTAGTCCTTTTTTTGGTATAAGAATAGTGTTTTTTTGGAGAAAATTAATTGGCAACACTGAACATAACTTATGAATGAATACTGTACTACGATACTACTATGTATTCTGTGCATATGTTTTTGATGACAATGTTGACAAACAAGACTGACTGACCTAGAAAACTGCTGACAATAAGTTTTTTTCTTCCAAGTCTTTCCACCAAGGCAATTCCTATAAATGTTGACAGGAAGTTGATGCCGTTAGGTACCAGAACGAGCCAAATGGCAGCTTCTGAAGGGAATCCGGACATCTTCAGAATTGTGGCACTGTAGTAACTGTTGTAACAAATAATTGTGTTAACTGAACCAGATTATATATTTCCCTGTAGTAACTTGTAACAAATGATTGTGTTAACTGAACCAGATTATATATTTCCCTGTAGTAACTTGTAACAAATGATTGTGTTAACTGAACCAGATTATATATTTCACTGTAGTAACTTGTAACAAATGATTGTGTTAGCTGAACCAGATTATATATTTGCAAAGACATTAAGTGTGAATTATGACTGCAGGTTATCACGAGCACATTCCAGACAAATCCATAAGTGTTCCAATCATCATCTCAATAAATTCACCAGAGTGTAACAGCTGATAGTTCCAGTTCCATGCTGATTTATCAGTTTCTTCTGTTACATGCTGTTACAATCTTAACTCTAATCTCACAAGTTTTGAGACCGACTATAATTCACACTTTGAAAATCTTCTGAGTGGACAAGGTCCCGTAACTTTTATCCATCTTAACATCGACCCATTCATGTACCTATTGACACTGTGGCTATGCTTGCAAGTATATCAGCTTGCTCATTGCCTTCAATCCCCGTATGTCCTGGCATGAATGTAAAGGTAATCTTTCTTATCATAGATTGTGTCAAACTTCACCCATTGACAGTGGACGACTCCAGCTTCAACTTTGCAGATCATGTTCATTGAGTCACTAAGTATGGATGCACAAGAATATTTCTTTTGACATCAGCCATGACATTAATTAGTTATGGGTTGACATCAGCCATGACATTAGTTAGTTATGGGTTGACATCAGCCATGACATTAGTTAGTTATGGGTTGACATCAACCATGACATTAGTTAGTTATGGTTTGACATCAGCCATGATATTAGTTAGTTATGGGTTGACATCAGCCATGACATTAGTTAGTTATGGGTTGACATCAGCCATGACATTACTTAGTTATGGGTTGACATCAGCCATGACATTAGTTAGTTATGGTTGACATCAGCCATGATATTAGTTAGTTATGGGTTGACATCAACCATGACATTAGTTAGTTATGGGTTGACATCAACCATGACATTAGTTAGTTATGGGTTGACATCTGCCATAACATTAGTTAGTTATGGGTTGACACATAGAAAAGGTCTTATATACTGCTATCTGTAATTTTCCAAATACATACTCTACAGGTTGTTAGTCTCTACGTTCATTGTTAGTCTCTACGTTTATTGTTAGTCTGTACGTTTATTGTTAGTCTGTACGTTTATTGTTAGTCTGTACGTTTATTGTTAGTCTGTACGTTCATTGTTAGTCTGTACGTTCATTGTTAGTCTGTACGTTCATTGTTAGTCTGTACGTTCATTGTTAGTCTGTACGTTCATTGTTAGTCTGTACGTTCATTGTTAGTCTGTACGTTCATTGTTAGTCTGTACGTTCATTGTTAGTTTGTACGTTCATTGTTAGTCTGTACGTTCATTGTTAGTCTGTACGTTCATTGTTAGTCTGTACGTTCATGTAAAGTTAATCGACCTTGTGCTTTACGTAATATTTTTATGTCCAGCTCTGTGGCAGCGTGGTACAGTGTGGATCTGTGATGGCAAGATACCGGGTTTGAATCTCGTTACAGGCAATTGTGCATCCGGATAGTTTAGAATGCAATGGCAAATTACTGTACATATTTATATTACCTAGAAAATCACTGCAGTCTACAGAATGCTGCGTTGATGGCTATGTCCTGAAAAGAATTTGCTACCAATACTTATGGTAAGGTACGCTCTTTCAACTATGGGCCGTAGTTCAATGTGGTTATATCAGAGCTTTACGACTATTGAAAAAATAGTGCAGTCGCAGTTCTGGTAATCCACGAGGATCACCAAGACCTCTGTGTTGAAGTAATCGCAACACACCAAAGGGATATAACATCCCTCCAATTCTGGTAGATTCATCAATTCCATGGGTATATTCCCTTGCAACCTATAAGGAAAAATCATGACTCATGTGTGTATTTATTGACAACATATAAGGAAAAATTGTGGTTGTTGTATGTATTTCTACAGATTGCGAAGGGTAGTTTATGCAACTGCCTTGAATGTTTTTATCTACAATTTGTCACATATCTACAATTTGTCACATATCTACAATTTGTCAAAAACTTTGTTTCTTATCAGCCCTTTTCAAGATAGCTATCTTTACAGCCGTCCATTGCAGACGACAATGGTTACAACAGTTTCAGACTTGTGTTGGTGTGTGTAGGTGATGACAACAGTTTCAGACTTGTGTTGGTGTGTGTAGGTGATGACAACAGTTTCAGACTTGTGTTGGTGTGTGTAGGTGATGACAACAGTTTCAGACTTGTGTTGGTGTGTGCAAGTAATGACAACAGTTTCAGACTTGTGTTGGTGTGTGCAAGTAATGACAACAGTTTCAGACTTGTGTTGGTGTGTGCAAGTAATGACAACAGTTTCAGACTTGTGTTGGCGTGTGCAAGTAATGACAACAGTTTCAGACTTGTGTTGGTGTGTGCAAGTAATGACAACAGTTTCAGACTTGTGTTGGTGTGTGCAAGTAATGACAACAGTATCAGACTTGTGTTGGTGTGTGCAAGTAATGACAACAGTTTCAGACTTGTGTTGGTGTGTGCAAGTAATGACAACAGTTTCAGACTTGTGTTGGTGTGTGCAAGTAATGACAACAGTTTCAGACTTGTGTTGGTGTGTGCAAGTAATGACAACAGTTTCAGACTTGTGTTGGTGTGTGCAAGTAATGACAACAGTTTCAGACTTGTGTTGGTGTGTGCAAGTAATGACAACAGTTTCAGACTTGTGTTGGTGTGTGCAAGTAATGACAACAGTTTCAGACTTGTGTTGGTGTGTGCAAGTAATGACAACAGTTTCAGACTTGTGTTGGTGTGTGCAAGTGATGACAACAGTTTCAGACTTGTGTTGGTGTGTGTAGGTGATGACAACAGTTTCAGACTTGTGTTGGTGTGTGTAGGTGATGACAACAGTTTCAGACTTGTGTTGGTGTGTGCAAGTGATGACAACAGTTTCAGACTTGTGTTGGTGTGTGCAAGTAATGACAACAGTTTCAGACTTGTGTTGGTGTGTGCAAGTAATGACAACAGTTTCAGACTTGTGTTGGTGTGTGCAAGTAATGACAACAGTTTCAGACTTGTGTTGGTGTGTGCAAGTGATGACAACAGTTTCAGACTTGTGTTGGTGTGTGCAAGTAATGACAACAGTTTCAGACTTGTGTTGGTGTGTGCAAGTAATGACAACAGTTTCAGACTTGTGTTGGTGTGTGCAAGTAATGACAACAGTTTCAGACTTGTGTTGGTGTGTGCAAGTAATGACAACAGTTTCAGACTTGTGTTGGTGTGTGCAAGTGATGACAACAGTTTCAGACTTGTGTTGGTGTGTGCAAGTAATGACAACAGTTTCAGACTTGTGTTGGTGTGTGCAAGTGATGACACCAGTTTCAGACTTGTGTTGGTGTGTGCAAGTGATGACACCAGTTTCAGACTTGTGTTGGTACATCTCCCTGTTGCATACGGAGATGACATACAAGTTTAATCCTGGCATAGAAACCCCTGCCACGTTTGGGACACGTATGATCAGACTTTCGGTCTAAGATGACAAAGAAAACCAACGTGTTCTCATATGTTCATATATAATCGGATGTTCCTTCTGAAAGTAATGGCAAACTACAAGAGTTTTGTGCCAAGAATTTCCTTATGGATGGCATGAAAAGAGTGTTGTTGGAGGGGGCGATAGAAGGCAGCAGAGGCCGATCAAGACTTTGTTGGTTGTTTGGTTGGTTGCTGATCCAGCGGTCCATGGGCTCATGTCCTTTGAATCATACCAAGACTTCGTTAGACAAGAGATATTCAGGAATGCATGCACAAGTCACTAGAGGAAGCTGCACAACTTGCCAGAGACCGTGAAGATTTCAGGAGATTCATAAGGAAAACTACGTTCTGGAGAGAATACATCACATGACTTGATGATCAGAATTGAACAGATCACCAACATCCCGTTTCTTGTTTTGGTGGTGCACTCTGTTAGACTGTAACCTGTCCATCTTGTGATGTTGCTCTCCCACATGTATCTGTGCCTACCCCTTCCCTTTGACTTTATCCTAAAGTAAGATCTTCAACAAAGTGTCTTTTAATGTGTCCAAAATATTTTATTTGCCTGATCTTTATTTCCTTTGATAATTCTTTCTTCAAGTTAAGTGTTTTGTTAGAACCACTTTATTTGTTTTCTTCTCTTTCCATGATGTTCTCCCTATTCTTCTATATATCCACATCTCAAAGGCATCAATTATGTCTTGTAATTGTTTGCTTAGTGTCCATGTTTCTGAGCTGTACATTAATATAGAATAGATGTACTACACCACCACTGAAACACATGAAGACCACACACAACAAACAAATACTCACATGACAGTGTTGATTCCACACAGCTGCTGAAACACTTGAAGACCACACCCAACAAACAATGCTTTTCGTACATGCTGGGTTTGAATCACACGACTTAAGACAAAACCTGAAATGAGACAATGAAGAAGATCGTAATTGTCTGTCTATTTCAATATTCATCATGTACTAAGCAGTAGATAGATAAGAAAAATCTAAGGAAGCTATTGATTGGCTGGAGGAAGCAGTAGATAGATCAGAAAAATCTAGGATCTAAGGAAGCTATTGATTGGCTGGAGGAAGTAGTAGATAGATCAGAAAAATCTAGGATCTAAGGAAGTTATTGATTGGCTGGAGGAAGCAGTAGATAGATCAGAAAAATCTAAGGAAGCTATTGATTGGCTGGAGGAAGCAGTAGATAGATCAGAAAAATCTAGGATCTAAGGAAGCTATTGATTGGCTGGAGGAAGCAGTAGATAGATCAGAAAAATCTAGGATCTAAGGAAGCTATTGATTGGCTGGAGGAATCTGTAGTTAGATAAGGAATTTACATCCAGAAATTTAGTCTCAAGTACTAAAAATGTCCCCACATGTCAGCATAAAAATGTCCCCACATGTCAGCATAAAAATGTCCCCTCATGTAAGCATAAAAATAAACAATTATGTAATTGAGAGAAATGACTGTCATTGATTGTGTCTGTCTGAGTCTGATTGTTGTGTTTGATTGTGTGTGTTTGCGTGTATGTGTGCATGCTGTGAGTGTATGCTTCGATTTTTCATCTGAATCCGGTACTATGCTAGTGAGCGTGCTTATACGTGTGTGTTTGTGTGGTTGTGAGTGCTTGTTTATACCTTCTTGCTTTTTATCCTCCTCAACTGCCTCCTTGATCTCCCGAAGTTCCTCAAGCACATCATCCTTCCCTCTAATCCTCTGAAGCACCTTAGCTGCTGCTTCTTCTTTGCCTTTCATGACTAGCCAACGTGGAGATTCAGGAAGAAATAAAAAACCAATAAACTGAATGACTCCGGGGACACCAGCAAGCCCCAGCATGTACCTACCAGAAGACAGGGAGTCAGTCAGTCACTCATGGAAGAATACAACATCGTACACATGGAATATAATTACATAAAGCTAAAAAAGTTAAAATGCAAAGCTTGGAACACGGTAATAAAGCTTTGCTAACACTGGACACACACATAATAACACACACAAATCAAGTTTTTGACCAAAAGGCCTTTATCAAAACTACATGCACAAAACAATATGAACGTAAATAGTATTGCTCTTGCTCTTCATCTCTTGCTTTGTGTTTTATGTAGTTTTAATAAATGCCTTGTAGTCGAAACGTCGATTTGTGTGTTTTATTTCAGCGATTAGCAAAACTACAATACCATGTTCATAGATTTGCTTTTTGGATTTCAGTTTTTCTGCAGTGAGTAGGCTACATATTATTGTTAAAAGTTAAAAAAAAAACTGAATTACGTTTCGATATAACCAATATAAATTCCTGTGTTAGGTTAAAAGGGTTGTGCCTCGGCAAGAGGCTTTAATCCACCATTTAACAAACAAACAATGCTAAGTTATGAACCAGTATCATAGCACACGGATTCCCATTAGAGCTTAGATGGCTAGCCAGTGGTTTATCAGGCTAACAGTATGACTAACGTCGCCTGCCGCATTTGCTCAGTAGAGATGGCGCCATTCCTTGACTTTTCCAGAACGTGAACTATAGTAGGCCTACCGTACTTCCTTGTGGCTGTTGAACCGCGAGAGTAATGTTTATTTCAAACTATCAGTAACAAGTAATCTCTTTCTGCTGGTCAGTGGACAACCTTACACTTTCGCGGCTCCCAGATTTCCAACACAATAGATAACTATCATCATATTTACAAATAAGTTTTCCTCATGGTACAACGAATATGACACGTTGCTTGACTTCAGAGAGACATTGGCTTTTGTACTCGTATCTTTGACCCAATGGGACATAGTTAAATCAATATTTACAGGTCTTTGTTAGTTGTTTCTTTGTTCCATGTAAGTGTGTTCCATTTGTCTGGTCTCGGAGACAGAAAACTTCCTGATATTTAGCGCTTGACATTTGAAGAAGTGGTATTCAACAGTGTCATGATGGTGGAGTTTGGAGACATGGATGATGGTGTAGTTTGGAGACATGGATGATGGTGTAGTTTGGAGACATGGATGATGGTGTAGTTTGGAGACATGGATGATGGTGTAGTTTGGAGACATGGATGATGGTGTAGTTTGGAGACATGGATTATGGTGTGGTATGGAGACATGGATGATGGTGTAGTTTGGAGACATGGATGGTGGTATAGTTTGGAGACTTTTAACAGTTACCATGTAGTTCCGACAGGTCGATGTTGTGCTTGAACTAGTTAGGTGCATGGCGTGGGTGGGTGGACGGAACAATAAAGAAACCTGTCGCAAGGGCCAGAGTTGTGCCCTGATGTCGACGTCTGTTTCAGCGGCATTAGACTCGAAACACCATCAAGTTCGATGACGGCTGGAACAGAGGGCGGAGCACTTTTGGGAATGTCCCACGTGCTGTGAGGCCAGTTTCTAATCAAGAATAGTTTGGAGACATGGATGATGGTAAAGATATTCCAATATTGGTTACAAACACTTGTAAATAATTGCTTTAAATATTGTGCTTACGAGTTCCGAAACTCGAGCAAAGAATAGTTACACAGTTACCGGCCATATCCGTAGTTAGAAGTGACTAAGGAGGTTATGAGGTGGAGTTGGCTCCTCCATCCCATATAGGGTCAAAGTGGCCCAGAAACTGTGCTGAAAACGGATGAGTCAGGTCAAAATACGCAGATATCACAGCAACGATGAAAACAATGTCAACGTATTCCGTTTACATCCCGCTAAGCTGCAGGAGTTTGAGAAAGAATGCAGGAAAAGTGGAAGAGAACACAGCCAACAATGCCTAAATACATCTGTTACTTACCTCCAACCAGAAGTTTTTATACTGCTAAATGACTAAATACATCTGTTACTTACCTCCAACCAGAAGTTTTTATACTGCTAAATGACTAAATACATCTGTTACCTACCTCCAACCAGAAGTTTTCATACTGCTAAATACTCCAGCGATGACACTGGAGATAAGTATCCCAATTGTAATGAATAACTGGTTCAGCGTTACCAATCGTCCACGTATTGCCGGCGGAGAAGCCTCGGCAACGTAAACAGGTACTGTCATGGAAGCGAAACCTAGCGATAAAGAATGGTTCCATCGGTACTTGTACATATTGACATAATGAGTAAACTTTCTTGTAGGCATTTAAATTTATATAAAAGTGTCGATAATGAAATGTAACTTATACCTATCTATCCATCCATCCATCCAACCATTCCATCAATCAATCAATAAACACGTAACCCGTCAGAGCAGTAGTGGATGATGGATTGGATGCGCCACACACACACATATTTCTGATGATTTCTATCTGTAACGATTAGGACGAGTAAGGTAAGATCTTGTCCTGCCCATTTTGTTTGCCCGTGATTTCCATTATCTCCTTTTTGCCACATTCCACGTTCCCTGTAGTATTTACAATATTTCAATTGGCGAAAAGCTTAGCTGGTGGTGTCCATCTCCTCTACAATTATCCTTACATCTATTCATTCATTTTCCTTTTGCGCTGAATGTTAGTGCATAGGGCAGAGGTAAGATCTCTCCAATTCTGTCTGTTCAAAGCTATTCTGTGCAGTTCTTGAATAGTATGAATATTGGTTGTTTTACTTTCTCTAAGTATTGTTTTTCTGAGTGTTTCTTTTGGTCTACCCCTGGCTCTTTTGCCTGTAGGTATCCATTCAAGAGATTGGTGGTGTATTCTGTTGATGTCTGCGCGTAGGACATGTCCGATGTAGGACCAACTGCGTTTTCTGATAACATCTGTGATGACATTTTGATGTGCCTCTTCTCTGATTTTATCATTCGATTTGAATTCACTCCAATGGGAGTTGGTTATTCTACGAAGACATTTGTTCTCGAAACTCAGTAATTACTTTTCTGAAAATAAAGAGCTTTTCTAGCTCTCACATCCATATGATAGCACCGGAATAACGCAGGAATTAAATAAGCGCATTTTCGTGCGTGTGCTGATTGACTTTGACTTCCAGATATTAGACAGTCTGTTAAAGACACTTGATACATCTATACTAAAAGCCAATAAATAAGTACAAATAGTAAATTATCTAAACATTGTGTTATTACTTCTTATTTGTGTTACTTCTTTCTTCATCTGTGTTGGATATTCTCTGGCACTTCTAATCGTTCTCTCGTCGGAGTCATACGTTTATATGTATTTCTTCAATGAATTGGTACCGGGTATTTTTTTTGACAATCGTGAAACGGCGTAGACTTGTTTGGTTTGGACATATAACGAGACACGATTAATTTTCTAAAATGATTTTGCAAGGAATAGTCGAAGGAGAAGGAGGCGAGATGAACAAAGAAAATCCTGGATTGATATCATGAAGGAATTGTCTCGGCATAATCTTTCTACACTCCTCCGAATGGCTGAGGATAGAGATGTTTCGATGACTTTTTGTGCTGATGTCTCTAGTGTGACAACCCCTACTACTCCGATAAATTATGGTTATTATTATTATTATTATTATTATTATTATTATTATTATTATTATTATTATTATTATTATTATTATTATTATATTGTGGTTACACAAGGCCGCACAAGACGCCGTTGAACAAAAGACATTTAGGAATTCCTGCGCATGTCACTAGAAGAGGCAGGGCGACTTTCTCAAAACCGTGGAGAATTCAAGAGATCCATAGGAAAGACAACGTTCGGGAAACAATATCACCTGCTGATGATTGATATCTCAAATTTGTTTTTGCTATTAAAAGAATTATTGTATGATCTTACCTATTCCGATGCCTACAACAATACGTCCAGCAAGCAACATCCCAGTGCTCTGTGAGGCTCCCATGATCACCGCGCCCGCAACAAATACCACAGATGCAACCATGATAGTCACCTGTTCATGGAAAACAAGACATCGACTGGTCATACATCCACTGGTCACACATTCACTGGTCAGTCTTATCTAAACTAACCTATATTCTGACTTCCTGTGGGAGAAGGGTATAACTCTGTGCCGATGGTAGATCACCAACATCGCTGACCAAATCAGGGCAGTAATATATTTGCTACAAGATATATTGAATCAGGGCAGTAATATATCTGGTACATGATATATTCAATCAGGGCAGTAATATATTTGCTACAGAATGATACTCTTGATAGAAGGCATAATGAATGCAAGAATGATAGAACATGGAAGTAATAAATGGGTAAAAAGAGAAATGATTAGTTATGAATCAACGTCACAGCACACGGTTTTCCCACAAGTGTTAAGCTGCCTAGTCAGCTGACTACCTTACGAGTGTCGCCTACAAGTACAATTTTCCACTGTTAAATTTCTGCCGTGTAATGCTTTTGTAATAGTACCATTATTTTTACTGTTTGTTCACTGTATTTTCTTGAAAAAGATCTAAGGTTGGAGCGTTGATACCAATGCAGTGCTACCAACGCCAAACATGGACAGCGACAGCACCAGACAAACGTAAACTTGTGACACCTGAAAGGGCATGCTTACGCAGAATCCTAGGAATATTGCTAAGAGAAAGAGTGAGAAATGAGGACGTAAGACAAAGAACCGGCACCGCCCCAATCTTGGAGTATTTTAAGAGCCAAAAGATCAAATGGTTTGCACACATCAGCAGACTACCACCAGACAGCATACCACAGCAAGCCATGCTACACAGATACAGTGAAGGCAGACCTAGATGTCGACTTCAAAAACGATTGACCACCGAAATAAAAGAGGCGACAAATATCACAATATACTCAGCACACATGAGGGACAACGCCAGAGAACTCTTCTAACGCCTGACGCTGAAAGGCAATAAAGGGTTTAGTAAATAGATGGAACAATCAAAATTTAACTGGGACTTCAAGTAAGTACGCTTTTGAATGGCTGATAGGGACTTAGTCAAATGTATGAACATTCTTGAATGGCTGATGGTGACTGTCAAATGTATGAACGTTCTTGAATGGCTGATGGTGGCTTAGTCAAATGTATGAACGTTCTTGAATGGCTGATGGTGACTTAGTAAAATGTATGAACGTTTTTGAATGGTTGATGGGGACATAGTCAAACGTATAAACGTTTTTGAGTGGCTGACGGGGACAGAGTATGAACGTTCCTGAGTTACAGGTGTGGACTAAGAATTTGTACGTTATTGAGTCAATGGTATAAAAATAAATATTTTGATAGCGTATCCTATTAAGGACGTAGTCATCAACTCAGCACTTTTTGGCTGTAGTGATTTTCTAGTAAATATAAATTACGTTCAGTAGTTTGCTATTGCTTTCAGAACAGTCCGGATGCTCAAATGCATGTGGTCTGGTCTTGGCATTCACAAACGCGCTCTGTAGCACTTAACCACAAAGCGAGACAAGTGCAGTGACTAGTGGAATGGATATCAAGCGTCTTACGGGATTTCTCCATGTGTTATAACGCGTGTTTCCAAAAATCAAAGTTTCTGTTTTTCCTTTCACTCCTAACTCCTGTTTGATCTCTCTTGTAGCAAGACAATGGTCCTACTAGATTTCCAGAAGGATGTAGTCCAGAGAACAGATAAACATCGCGTGATTATTTTACATGGCCTAACATATGCGAATTCGTCGGTAATAATTGCTTGGAAAAACACGAATTTGTTTAATTGTTTTATATAAACAGTTCCTTTACTGAACTTACCCAACTTCAAACCCCCCCCCCCCCTCCGCCAGAAGCCTTATTGGTTCAAGTGGAAATAACAATAGATAGATGGATGGATGGATGGATGGATGGATGGATGGATGGATGGATGGATGGATGGATGGATGGATGGATGGATGGATAGATAGATAGATAGATAGATAGATAGATAGATAGATAGATAGATAGATAGATAGATAGATAGATAGATAGATAGATAGATAGATAGATAGATAGATAGATAGATAGATAGAGATGGATGGATGGATGGATAGACTTGAACTCACCTTACGACCAAAGAAATCACACATAAACCCGGCAAACAAAGAAAACACAGCCGCTGATCCTACAGTACCACTAACAATGATTTCCTGCCACATCGTGCTCAGTTCAAAGTAATCTTTGATGAGTATCATGGATCCGGAAACAATACCTGTAGATCATGGAACAGTTAAGTCATATGTAAGATTGAAGTGAATTATCAATCAACGTTTCGTCATTGCCACCTTGATTACCAGCCCCACATACTAAGGGGAAAATCTTGTTATAGTGTTACAAACATCGCCTCTTTTAATAGTGTTCGAAACATTCCCACCCCATCCCCAACTTTTTATAGTGCTCTAAACACACCCCCTTCCCACTTTGTAAAATAGGAAATAACATTTAGTGCAAAGAATCAAGTTAAAAAATATGGGTACTCGCCCATTTTCACTTTTCCGCTCTTAGTGTTGATTCCACGAAAAAAGGATTCTTCAAAAACCTCACCAAAAATATTTCACCCCATCACCACCTTCACCTCAACTATCACAACCATCACCTCAATTTCCACCAATATCGCTAACATAAGCTCAGTTATCACCACTATCACCTCCATTATCACCACCACTTCAATTATGCCCACTATCAAAACTATCACCGCAATTATTACCACCATCGCAACCATTAGTTCAATAATCAGCACCACCACCACCACCCCCATCCCCTCAATTATCACCTCCATTACCTTTCAATAATCACCTCAATTATCACCACCATCACCTCTATCACCTCAATTATCACCACCATCACCTCAATTATCACCACTATCACAACCATCACCTCAATTATCACCACTATCACCTGAATTATCACCACTATCACCTGAATTATCACCACTATCACCTGAATTATCACCACCATCACCTCAATTATCACCACTATCACCTGAATTATCACCACCATCACCTCAATTATCACCACTATCACAACCATCACCTCAATTATCACCACCATCACCTCAATTATCACCACTATCACCTCAATTATCACCACTATCACCTCAATTATCACCACTATCACCTCAATTATCACCACTATCACCTGAATTATCACCACCATCACCTGAATTATCACCACCATCACCTGAATTATCACCACTATCACCTGAATTATCACCACCATCACCTGAATTATCACCACCATCACCTCAATTATCACCACTATCACAACCATCACCTCAATTATCACCACCATCACCTCAATTATCACCACTATCACCTCAATTATCACCACTATCACCTGAATTATCACCACCATCACCTGAATTATCACCACCATCACCTGAATTATCACCACTATCACCTGAATTATCACCACCATCACCTCAATTATCACCACCATCACCTCAATTATCACCACCATCACCTGAATTATCACCACTATCACCTGAATTATCACCACCATCACCTGAATTATCACCACCATCACCTCAATTATCACCACTATCACCTCAATTATCACCACTATCACCTGAATTATCACCACCATCACCTGAATTATCATCACTATCTCAACCATCACCTCAATTATCACCATTATCACATCCATCACCTGAATTATCACCACTATCACCTTAATTATCACCACCATCACCTCAATTATCACCACTATCACAACCATCACCTGAATTATCACAACCATGACCTCATTTATCACCACTATCGCCATAATCACCTCAATTATCACCACCATCGCCACATCACCACACTTTTTCTAATTTTTGACCACCTTCCTCTTGTCAGCAACTGGTCAAGAATTCAGGGACCACCCCCCCTGCTTAATATGTCCCAAAAAATTCCTCATCTCCTTAAACAAAATGAGTGTGTTCAGAAAACGTGAGAATTTGTTTTTATCCGACTTTGTCATGTTCTTCTTTCAAATACGCTCATGTAACTAGTGTATAAAACCGTCTTGTTGACGTCAACTTTATATGATGATCATGATGATGATGATGATGATAATCTACTAACAGGGGTGGGCAAACTTTTTGTGCAGAGGGCCGCATTGAAAATTGTAAAGCTATTGGAGGGCTGCATATAATATTATGTATGTTTATGTTTAAAATTCTCGGTAAGTAATCAATTAAATATTTTTATTGTAAAGAAAGGCAGTTTTACATAATGTAGATAACTTCTGAAATAAATTACATTTTTAACAGACTTACACTATAACAGTATATTTTCTAATATGGATAAAAGGTTTTGCAAATATTTTAACAATGTTCGTGTATTTAAAAATGTGTTTGGGGGCCGCAAAATATCAAATGGCGGGCCGCATGCGGCCCGCGGGCCGTATGCGGCCCGCGGGCCGTAGTTTGCCCACCCCTGTACTAGAAGTATAATGTAGTATGAAGGTTTGTCTGGTGGTCTATTTGTAAGACCCTCAGAAATTCCCCATACAGGGATACACGGTTTTGCGTCGACTAAAATACAAACCATGTAATCTTACCCGTATCATATCCGAAGAGTAATCCTCCTATAGTGGCAAAACAAGCTAGATAATAAACAAAGAATGGCGTTTTATCGTCAGATTTCGTGCCATTATTATCCCCACCCCGTGCTTTTTTCTTCTTCTCTCCGTCGCTCAAATAACCGTTAAATTCCATACTGGGTTTGACAAGGAGACTGCTGCTGTCACTTTTATTGTAATCTCCGGACGATCTATATTGAACTTTATTAGCTGTGTCAGGAAGTGTCGAACCAACGTTAGAAATTTGGTTCTTGATGTTAAGGGGGTGACGTTCTGATGAAAGCTGATTTGGAAATGAAGATTTGTTTGAGAAATCGCTTATTCTTGAAACGGTGTACAGAGTTTCACTATCAGGGGAGTTAATTATTTCATGTCCATTGTTATATGTCGGTGTATTCTGAGTTATCAGTTCTTGATTAGAATCTTCAAGTACTTCCGATGGTTGCCTGGCAACTGTAAAACTATTGTAGCCTGGATAGTTCTTGCTTGGATCCTTGAGCAATGATTGGATATCACTTGCAGTTGAGATGTTTGGATCAGCACGAGGTGTATATGTCCCTTGTTCACTTTCTGGTGTTGGAACTTCGGCAATTCTACTCAAAGATTTAGAAAAAAGCGGAGATAGATCTGCTGGCAAGACTTCTCGCGATGAAACTGCTAAAGTTACTGGATGAGTTGGTAATGGTGGCACAGAGTCTGTTGGCCCAGTCCTCGAAGTCTCTATTGGAGATAAATGAAATCATTAAAAAATAATTTAAAATAAAATAATGTATATATAAAGCATAGATAAACATTTTTATTGTGTTCTGTTGCTATTATTTTTGGCTAATGTAGACACTCATTTATGTGAACTATATTCTGACCCTAGTAATTTTATTCAAATACGTTATTGATTTTCATACACCCCACGTAGAGAAATTTATAGAACCTTGACTTTTGTTGTTGCCAACAGTGCCTTTCCTACAAGTAATTTCGCATGCCATATACTTGTAAGTCACTCGTGTTGCTGAGACCCCAAAGGTGAACAGAGAGCAGCAGCACTTCCTACTATCATGCAAGTCGTAATTAGGTGCCTAACCCAGCCTGTGTGTTGCAGGCACCGAAAGGGGAGCAAAGAATAGTGACAGTGTTCCTTCCATGCAAGTCTCACATGACTAAGACGGTTTTAGGGTGGAGTTAGCTGTTCTAAACCATATAGGACTCAAAATATCACAGAAGCCATGCTGAAATAGGAGGTGTCTGGTCGAAAGACGCAGATACCGCAACTAATATGTAAACCATGACACAACGCTTTCCGTTCCCCAAACCACATCTTGCACATCCTGCTAATCTGCAAGATTTTTAGAACGAAGGCTGAAGTAGAATAAGACTCTCCAGCTAAGGCGTTGTATCATATGCTGGATGTTGTACCATATACTGAGTGTTGTACCATATACTGGGTGTTGTACCATATACTGGGTGTTGTACCATATACTGAGTGTTGTACCATATACTGGGTGTTGTACCATATACTGGGTGTTGTACCATATACTGGGTGGTGTACCATATACTGGGTGTTGTACCATATACTGGGTTTTGTACCATATACTGGGTGTTGTACCATATACTGGGTGTTGTACCATATACCGACGTTGTACCATATACAGGACGTTGTACCATATACCGGACGTTGTACCATATATCGGACGTTGTACCATATACTGGGTGTTGTACCATATACTGGGTTTTGTACCATATACTGGGTGTTGTACCATATACTGGGTGTTGTACCATATACCGACGTTGTACCATATACAGGACGTTGTACCATATACCGGACGTTGTACCATATATCGGACGTTGTACCATATATCGGATGTTGTACCATATACTGGACGTTGTACCGTATAGCAGACGTTGTACCATATACCGGACGTTGTACCATATATCGGACGTTGTACCATATATCGGATGTTGTACCATATACTGGACGTTGTACCGTATAGCAGACGTTGTACCATATACTGGATGTTGTGCCATATACTGGACGTTGCAGCATATACTGGACGGTGTACCATATACTTGACGTTGTACCATATACTTGACGTTGTACCAAATACTTGACGTTGTACCATATACTGAGCAAATAGCCGTCTTTAATTTGCACACGCTCCACTAAACCTCCACATAAAAATGTTACAGGAAAACACTAATTTTGAGCTAAAAGTACATCTCTGCTTCACGCACTAGACACAACCACTTCATGAACCAGACTCCACCGTTTATGGACCAGACACCACCACTTCATGCACCAGACACCGCCACTTCAAGCACCAGACACCACCACTTCATGGACCAGACCACCATTTCATGGACCAGACACAACCACCTCTTGGATTAAACATCACCACTTCAAAAACCAGATACCACCACTTCATGTACAGACAGCACCACTTTCTGCACCAGACATCGCTGATATTTTCCAAGGATCTACATAACGGGAAAATATTATTACGTCTATTTTCCTGAAACTTCAAACCTTGATCTATTTATCAATAACACTAGCAAACCGGTCACAGATTATATATTATAGAAAACAGGTCACAGATTATATATTATAGAAAACAGGTCACGTATTATATATCATATTATATATGAGAAAACAGGTCACAGATTATATATTATAGAAAACAGGTCACAGATTATATATAAGATAAAAAAGGTCACATATTATAAATTTGATATACTTAACAAAGAAGTAACAATCCACCAGTTTTACTCAGAAACAAACCATATAGTTAATATTCTACTCCTGAAACGTGTAGAAGTAGATCTCTACATTTCATTGTTTTTCCAGTAAAAATGTCACACACATTCTCTAAAAAAAAACCCAACGTTTTAATCTTACAGAAGAGGTAGATGGTTAACTTAACGTAAAGATAGCGCTTCTCAACGTGTTACACAATAACTACACGAGGACACCAGTACAAGGACACCTAGCGGTATTATCCGGGGAAGCAAAAGTGAGGGCGTTGCCGGACATATTAATCATGAAAAGGCGATTATTCATATCAGAAACACATTTTCAGGAGTTTCGAAACGAACGCAGAAGAGCAAATGTATATCTTTACCTTTTTTCTGTATTTAAGTGCGGTCAAGTCCCTAGTCATATTGATGGTGAATATATTGATGGTGAATATATTGATGGTGAATATATTGATGGTGAATATATTGATGGTGAATATATTGATGGTGAATATATTGATGGTGAATAAATGGATGTGTAAGGTACAGATCTAGCAAACATGCGTGCTGAGTACGCTATACTACGGATCTGAAACATGGACTACCTACACCAAACATGAGAGGAGACTTAACATCATTCATCTAAGATGTCTCCGCAAGATCTTAAACATCAAGTGACACGACAAAATCACGAACATGGAAGTGTTGCACTCCACTCAGCTGCCATCTGCCATGGATACACGAAATATAAATATATTGTGTTGGCTGGGTCACGTCCACAAGAGGCCAAACTGCCGCATCCCAAAACAAGTACTTTTCGGGCAACTGGCTGAAAGCCATCGAGACCACTGTAGAGGTATAATGACATCTGCAAATCCTCAATGAAAGGCTTCCACATAGAATGAAATAACTGGAAAAACCCTGTTGAAACTCATGATGTCTGGAGGCAGAACCTGCGCGAGGAACCAGCATTGTCACAGAAATAACATGTTTACAGATATGGAAGAAAAAAGTGAAAGACTCAACAACAAAAACAAGTCTTCCGTTGCTGTGATATAATCGCCTGAAAAATCACATTCCTGAGAAAATATTCAACGGATTGTTTCTTCTTATTTCTAAATGACCACGTGACCGCGTGAAAGTCGCAAAAGGTCATACATGTTAAGACATAATAGGAAACAGTTACAGAAAAATGGAGTGAATGATAGCGACTATATGAATACAAATACGTGACGGCATTTGGCGCAATTAATAATGCTTGTGGCTACGGATTATACCAAGCTTGAACCCTGAAAGGATCGTAATTTTTCAAGGATCTCCCTGGTGTAGTCGCTAAGATGTTCGCTTTTTGTGCTCAAAAGGTCGTGGATTCGAATCCGTCGTCTTGTTTATAAAATGGATTTTTACGAAAATCCCTGAGATTATGACTAGAAGCTACGGAGTTACGTGCTATGAGTAGTACTCTCAGTAAGCAGAGTGCTGCTTTGTTGAGAAGGACGGGGCACATATCGGGTAACCCGAGTACAGTAACGTCAATCATCTACGCTTGTTGACTATTTTTCTATATGTAAACAATTAATTTTTTCATCTCGGAAAGGTATATCCTTCCAACAGCATGAGAACCATTGATCAGCATCGATGTCAAGTCCGCAAATAATTAAACTAATTAAACCATATGGTTGCGAATGCCATCACAGCCAATGTCAAAACAGAAACCAGAAACGCTACAAGATAATTAATTTTAAATGTGACCGGAATGTGATTTCATTCAACGGAGAGTAGAAACAGTCAGAGTTGATGTCACTATTGTTTTAATTTCAGCCAGCGACCCCCACTAAAATCCCTTCATGTTCCCATGGGTTGAAATCTCAGGTATTTTAGGCAGGAATGTAAATATTCGTATTTTTTCCGTTTTTGTCTTTTTGTGTGTTTTATTTCTCATTATCCCAAGAAGATGTGAACAACTTGCTCTTACTTTCTATGTGCAGTGGGGTGGTTTCCGGAGCCTTCTTCCATACCCAGGAGACTTCAGATTTCGGCTTAGTTTAATATGTATTGAAGAGGCCTTCTACTCAGAGGGTGTCTATGTTACACAACGAGTTAGTATTTTGCCTAGGTCACCTACTTTGCATTTTTCCCCGGACGAGGCAATTCGCATTCGGCGATGAAATACTCAACGTGGAGGCCATTGTCCCTAATACCCAGAGCTAATTTCTTCTGAATGAGCTGTGTTAAGGCAACTGGGACAGTCTAATTAGACTAGGGTTGCCAAGTCTTCGCAGACACGGTTGCAGCATCATCGAATAGGTCAGAAGTCCGGGAATTGATCTATACATTTCTCACGCACTCGTCTCGTTTGCCTGTGACGGATTTCCAATCCATCGTCAAAAACTGTCTTTGTTTGGATTCTTGTCATTGTGTTTATCACCCAGTGGGTAGATTTCACTATCTCGAACGAGCAGCTTTGCATCCGGCGAATGATTCTCGTGTAAAAATGCGATATCATTATTCCCTTGGCCGTTGGGCACTGAATCCAATTCTCCCTGTGCGAGCCATGTTGGGCAACGACGACAGTTGATTTAAGCTAGAATTATCGTGTTCTAAGAGGCAAGGAATAAACACTTCTAACAGAAGTGTTAACCAGGAACACCAAAGTAGTCACTGTACATTGTGTCCATGGTCGTGACACCACACGAGGCACTGTACATTGTGTCCATGGTCGTGACACCACACGAGTCACTGTACATTGTGTCCATGGTCGTGACACCACACGAGTCACTGTACATTGTGTCCATGGTCGTGACACCACACGAGTCACTGTACATTGTGTCCATGGTCGTGACACCACACGAGTCACTGTACATTGTGTCCATGGTCGTGACACCACACGAGTCACTGTACATTGTGTCCATGGTCGTGACACCACACGAGTCACTGTACGTTGTTTCCATGGTCGTGACCGATCGTCAGTATAGAAGACTTGTTCATTAAATTAAGTTGGACCACACTCGTTACGTGTTTTGATTATTGTTTCACCTTGACTGTTGGGTACTGAATCCAATTTTCCCTGTGTGAGCCCAATGTTTTGATTATTGTTTCACCTTGACTGTTGGGTACTGAATCCAATTTTCCCTGTGTGAGCCCAATGTTTTGATTATTGTTTCACCTTGACTGTTGGGTACTGAATCCAATTTTCCCTGTGTGAGCCCAATGTTTTGATTATTGTTTCACCTTGACTGTTGGGTACTGAATCCAATTTTCCCCGTGTGAGCCCAATGTTTTGATTATTGTTTCACCTTGACTGTTGGGTACTGAATCCAATTTTCCCTGTGTGAGCCCAATGTTTTGATTATTGTTTCACCTTGACTGTTGGGTACTGAATCCAATTTTCCCTGTGTGAGCCCAATGTTTTGATTATTGTTTCACCTTGACTGTTGGGTACTGAATCCAATTTTCCCTGTGTGAGCCCAATGTTTTGATTATTGTTTCACCTTGACTGTTGGGTACTGAATCCAATTTTCCCTGTGTGAGCCCAATGTTTTGATTATTGTTTCACCTTGACTGTTGGGTACTGAATCCAATTTTCCCTGTGTGAGCCCAATGTTTTGATTATTGTTTCACCTTGACTGTTGGGTACTGAATCCAATTTTCCCTGTGTGAGCCCAATGTTTTGATTATTGTTTCACCTTGACTGTTGGGTACTGAATCCAATTTTCCCTGTGTGAGCCCAATGTTTTGATTATTGTTTCACCTTGACTGTTGGGTACTGAATCCAATTTTCCCTGTGTGAGCCCAATGTTTTGATTATTGTTTCACCTTGACTGTTGGGTACTGAATCCAATTTTCCCTGTGTGAGCCCAATGTTTTGATTATTGTTTCACCTTGACTGTTGGGTACTGAATCCAATTTTCCCTGTGTGAGCCCAATGTTTTGATTATTGTTTGACTTTCAGTTTGTTACTATTTATATACTTGAAATAGAACGTCAAAAATAGCCAAAAGTATTCCAAGTATAAAAATAGTAACCAACTGAAAGTCAAACAAAAATCAAAACACATAACGAATGGAGTCCAATTTAATTTAGTGAACAAGTTTCCTATAACTGCCGACGGTCTCGAGGAGGTAATATATTTCTTCGGTAAGTGTGGGTGGGAGAGTTTACAGAAAAAAAAGGAATTTCTTTGTTTTTGTGGTATTCCTGGCAACCTTATTTTTGAAAACCATTAACGGTTGAGTGATACCCCCTCCCCCCTTCTCATCCTACAGGCTTGTTATAAGGATGGAGGTTCAAGTATTCACTGCCGCATTTTACATTCGCAGACGTTTTCTTTCCTGGCAGCTTCAGCCAGTAGTTGTTAAGTCAGAGAAATGCCAGGAGTTTTACATAAGTCAAATGTAACGAAATGTAGGCAAACACATTTGATAGATATCTAAATTTGGCTTTTTAATACTTGACACGTCATTTCAGTTAAAAATTACGTTTGCTATACAAGAGGTCAAGAAGGTCGATTTAGCGCAGTGTTTGTTAGATTTATAAGTGATGATGTACTGTGGTAGTAACATGACAGAGAAATAAGATGATAAAGGGAAACAACAATACAGATAGGCAGAGAAAGATTTAAAAAACAACAATTGTAAATGATGTAGGCATACACGAAGAAGGCTGGCAGAAAGAATTACTAAGCAAATATTATTCTTCAACTCATAATCGTCTATGCTACTTGTACTTGCTGATAATTGTCCTCACTTCCACGCTGTAAGTCTCTCAATTCTGTGCAAGCGGTCCAGTCTCTTCCAGTGTCATGTTCAATATGTTTCTGTGTAGTAAGCCCATCGTAGTTGTAGTATAATTTGTGTTCTCTTTCTCGGAACCTTTACATCCATTATTAATCTTTCTAAACCATTGTGTCGTTTTATATGTCCAAAATTAGTTCACTAACGTTTTTTGACAGTTTTTATGAACCAATCTGTGTCTATGTTGAGGTCTTTACAGATATCTGTCTTGGGTCGAATTTCGGTACATGTTATTTTTTTTTCAGTTCGTTCTCATAATCGCATCTGGTCTTTCTGTTTAAGGATATTCTTGCCATATTTCCAGCAGGATGTAGTCTGGAGAACGGAAATTAGTTGTGTGGTCGTTTTATTTATGGTCAATGGCTGGGCACATCCGACTTTAGCGTTGGTAACTAATACTAATACGTTGAGTGTTTTTAAAGCCTGCACTGAATGATGAACGCCTGTAACCATATCGCTAGTAGTAAGCTGCCGTGCTAGAGAATTGCTTCTCGTACTTGCAGGCTGGTTACCACGATCAATGCTAACTGCGGTCAAACATGCTTGCCAGTATTTCTGCTGTCATATCGCTATCAACCTTATCACAGACGCCAACGCAGTTGCCAGCATTTTACTAGCTTGACTTATCAAAACGATAGTACTGTAGTTTCTGCGTAAATGTAGCCGCCATTTTTTGGTAAAGGGATATAACCTGATGTTTTCCAATCCTTGGGCCATGTACCAGTTTTCCAGATCTTGCAACATAGTTAGTAGTTAGTTTGTTCCTTTCGTGCCGCACGTGACACATAGGTCAGAGGTTTTGATTCTCTATATGATGCGGTCCGCTGCCTGCAGCTTTAGTTCCTGGATGGTCTTACAGCCCATTAATTCCCCTTCTTTTGTGTTTTTAAGGGTTGTTTTAAGTCTTCCTCTTTTTCTTTTACCCTCAGGTGACCACATAAGGACTTGTTGGTTAATAATGTTGCAACATAGGATATAGTATATAAGGACACTTTCTTCACCGCCTGCATGGATCATTTATGTTGTTATCTCATCGCATTCTGGGAATTTGTCTTTTCTAAAATTATGTATTGAGTTCCTGACGTCCTCCTGTATTGGCCCTGGTTCTTTATCTTCGTTGCCAAATTTATATATGCCTTCTGTGTTAATATGTGTAGTTTCTGTGCACATTTCTTGACAATACTCTCTCCATCTATGGAGAATAACCTTTTCTGCGGGTTCTACAGAGAATTATTGGAGAAATACCATACCATGAGCGTCTATGGCTGTGACGATAAGGACGCAGGTCAGGGACAAGAGGTGAAGCATTAGTGACCATGGTTAGCCTTAGGTGTGGTGACCAGAGGGTAGCTACAGGAACCAGGTTTCTTGTACAGCTCACCGACTATACTATCGATATGGTTGCAGATGTCCACAGTTTAGTAGAATCTGTAAAACACTGGCTGTATTAATTACCAACGCCGAAGTCGGATGTTTTTATTCATTGGCAGAGATAAAACGGCAACACAAAGCATTTATGTTCTCTGGTCTACATCCAGCAGCAAATTTTGTAGGACCATTGTCTTGCCATAACAGAGATCCGGTGGGAGTTTGAAATGAAAAAAAAATATATACAAACCAAGGACCTCTATTTCATATTAGGATTGACTCCATGTATTACTCTTCTAGTCATGCGTTCATTGTCATACTACTGCTGATGATCAGGATGCAGTCCATAGAACAGAATACGCTATGTTATAATTTATAGATTAGCTGCAATATCTGTACCTTTTAGCCTGGTATATCCGACTTCAGCATGGCTTCTGGGTCACTTTGACTCTCTATTTGGTGGGACAGCCAACTCCACTATCAAACCTCATTAGTCGCCTCGTTCGACATGCAAGGTAGGAGCTATTCTTTGCTCCCCTTCAGGCCCCGACAACACACGGGTGACTGTGTGTGCGACACAGTTCATTTAAACTATTCCTGTAGTAGTCCGACGACAGACAGAAGAAGATGCGGCAATACAATAAGATATATCGTTATCTCGTTACATCTCTTCAGATACAGCAGTGAAGTCATGACTTACGAAGCTGTGGCTTCAACCCGAAAACGCTCGTGTGTTGCCGGGGCCCGAAAGGGGAGCACAAATATCAACACTGTTTACCTTCCACGTATATCCTAAAAGGCGACTAAGGAGGTTATGGGATGGAGTTGGCTGTCCCATCCCATATAGGATCAGTGACCCAACGCCATGCTGAAGCCGGATGTGTCAGACTGAAAGGCGCAGATATCGCAGCAATGTTGTAAACCATGACACAACGCATTCCGTTCTCCGGACCACATCCTGCTAATCTGCAGTAGTTTGAGAACGAACGCAGAAGAAGAAGAAGAACACGAAATAAAAGAGAATTTAGTTGTATCAATGATGGAACATCTGATGTGACCATTGATCTTTTGAGCACAAAATAGGACGGAGATAAGGCTGTGCTTAAAGACGCACGCACAAACAATAACAAATGGAGAGTACGTACAATCCATCATATTACCATTTACAAATATACAATTCAGACTACAGGTCCACCTGTGCCGGATCAAGGTGGCCCACAAATGGAGGACCACGTAGAACAGGAACACAGACACACGAACAGACTCATGAACAGACTCATGAACAGAGTCATGAACAGACTCATGAACAGACTCATGAACAGACTCACGAACAGACTCACGAACAGACTCACGAACAGACTCATGAACAGACTCATGAACAGACTCATGAACAGACTCATGAACAGACTCATGAACAGACTCATGAACAGACTCATGAACAGACTCATGAACAGACTCATGAACAGACTCATGAACAGACTCATGAACAGACTCATGAACAGACTCATGAACAGACTCACGAACAGACTCATGAACAGACTCACGAACAGACTCATGAACAGACTCATGAACAGACTCACGAACAGACTCATGAACAGACTCACGGACTCACGAACAGACTCACGAACAGACTCACGAACAGACTCACGAACAGACTCACGAACAGACTCACGAACAGACTCACGAACACATACTTCAAGATTGACCAGACTTCAATAACATGCAAGGTAAGACATGGTCAAACTGGACTGAGCTGAGATAAAAATTGAGGCAGCCGTTCTACCGTCGTGAGAAGACTGGGGACTTCGTCCAAGTGGCAGCGGCCGGCTTGAAGATCTAGCTCAACTTAAAGAATGTTGAACTAAAAGAAGACAGTCAGTTTTAAAAAAAATTAAAGAAGCTAACTGAAATTATTGTCAGCTTCCAAACAACTTAAAAAAGAAATCTGGAAAAAAGAGGTGCCATAAAATATTATCACTATCCAAAAAAATATGTTAAAGATGATTCAAATATGAAAGCTTCATACTTACATATAAATGCCAGTAATACACATTTTAAACATCTCTGATTCTCCACAATTAGAGCAGTGTTTTGTTCTTCAATGTATCCTTATCTTGAAAATGCCTTTTAGTCGAAACGTTACTTTTATTTTTTAATGTTTTATTCTCTTACGTATATTCATTATATAGTGTTATGTGTTATCATCGCAGCTGTGTGACGGAGGCAAAGTGCGTTTCAGATTGCATATGTACAAGGTTCAAATTTACGCGACATACAATTGCCAATTTGGACCGTTCAGAAAGTTATTTCAACCCTCTGATCGCAGATTGGTGTCCACAATATCACTGCAACCAATTAATACTGGGTTGATCTGTACGTCATTACTATGGTATACTACATAATTTTAAAACAAAATCTCGATAAAGGCCTTTTTGGTCGAAACTACCTTAATTTGTTCTTAGACTATGTTTTTCTGCGGTATTGCATATTTCCTGTTTACATAGTTTACTCTTAGATGTATGTTTTTCTGCGGTATTGCATACTATTAAAGCAAACAGACAACGGAATTAAGTTGATCAATATCACAAATTAGTAGTGTTTTGCAATGACTACCAAAAATAAAATTTCAAATGTACGATAAGTAAGAAAAATCACGCAACAACCACATTACTCACTTTCTCATCCGCCACAAGACAGTGTAGGATTTCGGTAAACATCACGTTCTGTCTGCCAGGAAGTGGACTTCTTTCAGTGCCGCAATATTTATTTATTTTGTTGGTTTAGTATTTGTAAACTATTTTTAAATCAGCTATTCACCCTCAAAATAAGCTTGCCATACATCCCTAAGAATTCTTCTTGTTCGCCTCCAACCTCTGCGGAGTTCTCCTTGTTCTTTTCCACATCTGCTGAGTTTCACCTCTGCTGAGTTCGCTCAACTTTAGCCACATAAACCTATCTTTGTAATTTGAAACAAATCTGCATAAATAAGCCGCACTGAAGTCCAGTGGTGTATCCTGATATTATATATCACTGAAGTCCAGTGGTGTATCCTGATATTATATATTGCTGAAGTCCAGTGGTGTATCATGGTAAAGCAAGATAGAGGCTTATTTATAAATTACGTCAACAATTTGTTGTCAATTTTCACCCCCCCCCCAATTGTCAAGACCCCTCCGCGTGCTTAATTTTGAAGAAACAAAATTAAAAAGTATTTAGATGAAAAAGTGCGATAAAAATTACAGGATTTTTCTCCTAGTTTAAGAAACAAATTTTAGCATTCAATTTAATTAGTGTATGAAAACAATATTCTTGCCGTCAATCTGTGTCAAAAATGTCCCCTTTGTCAATAGCTGTCAAAAATTTCCAGACCTCATTCCTCCCTATTTTTTTTACATTATTTATGGACAGCCCCTGTGTTATCTACTACTGAAAATGAAGAAGTACACACCCCACCCACATTTCACTCGTTCCTATTTTCATTGAAAAACTAACTATAATCAATCAATCAACTGCCATGCCGACTGGCGTAGGTGATCATGTTTCTCCACGACTCTCTGTCTCTTGTGTTGTCAATAAGCTCGGTTGGTGAGTTTCTACCGTGCCACGATACAAGCTCATCTAGTAACTTTTCTCTTTGTCGACCTCTATCTCTTCTCCCTTTGATCTTTCCAGTAGTTATTAAGTGTTCAAGCTGTGTTCTTCTCAGCATATGCCCTAGAAACCTTGACTGTCTGCTCTAATGTATTAACTATATACAATTAGTTAATACGGTATTTAATGGCCTCAGGTATTCAACGTCCATCTTGTAATGTTACTCTCCTACTTGTATCTCTGCCTACCTCTTGTTCGCCTCCCCTCGACTCTACTCTCAAGTATGGTCATCAACAAGGTTTCATATCTTTTAACATATCAAAAAAACTGTATTTGTTTATTTCCTTAAATAATTCTTTCTTCATCCGAAGTGTTGTCAGAGCTTCTTTGTTATTTTTCTTTTCTATCCACGAAGTTCTCCAAATTCTTCTGTATACCCACACCTCAAAAACACATCAATTATGTTGCTAGTTGTAAGTTTACTGTCCACGTCTCTCAGCCGTACCTTAATATAGAATAGATGTAGCATTTTGTAATTATCATTTCCCAGACTGCAACATTGTTAAGCATCATTTGTTTTCATTTAGTATGCCTCCTTTTTGGAACACTTTCTGTTTGCCTACACAAGTGCACACTGCTACATTTGATATGTTTTCTTAGGAATTATTATGAAAAAACTAGCTAGTTTAAAAAAAAGGCGAAAGAAAAAAAGGAAAAAAAAATAATATGTATTGTTCTTATCTGAAAATTTGCAAAAGAAAAAATTATAACAAATAAAACAATAAAAGTAGACGGGATAAAATAAAAATGAATTAATATCACATTTTTTTGGACGTGAGAAAAACCAGGAAGTAATAAATATCCAATCAGAGAAGGACAAGACATCTAGTAACGTCCCCTGAATGTTTCAATAATTTTGCCCCTTATGTTTATCTCGTTTGAGATATCAGCCAGAGTTCTAATTAATCGGTTGTTTGTAACAAAATACATGCAAGTATATAAGTACTTCTTCGAATGCAATTTTAAAATCTCCGCAATGATGTGTTGTTGTTTTTTGTTTCCCTCGTTAATGCAAATAGGATCATAGCAGGCGTACTTGACTAGTATATGATCTATCCACGGATTTCCACGGCTAATGCCCTTTGACCTAATGCCATTAAACGGCATTATATTGCTGGAAAGTCTGGATTTTCGACCCACCCTGGGACAGAGCCAGAGAATAACTATCACACCTCCAGGAAGGTAGGTTTCAACATATGCACTGCTTCGGGCCACTGTAGCCAAGATAAGGTTCACTGTGTTCATTCCCCGCAACCGAATGACTACTGGTTATGCCGAACTTCTCTATTGCTCCAGGCATGCAACCAAATGTTCAAGTCAAAAGGATTGTCACGTTCTGAGTCACTGTGCCTCTATTATGTTTCAGCCATAGGAAAAACAGTGCTGTCAGTTTCCTTCTCCCCAGTGCTGCACAGTACATCTCTGGTTTCCTCGTAACCACAGAGGGTGCATACATATATATATATATTCAGGTAAACATGAAACACATTTCAACAACAAAATAAAAGCATAATTGTATAGATAACGTGCCATGAAGATTCTCTAAGAAGATAACCTCAATATAACGGCATGTCATCCACTGTTTTCCGTTGCATGGGTGGTATGTCTAGTGGGCCATTGGTGAGACCCACAGACGCAACCACATGCGTAGGGATTAGTGATAAACAAGTTATGCTACACAGATACAGTGAAGGCAGACCTAGAGGCCAACACGACAACGATGGACCACCGTAATAAAATAGTCGACAAATTCCACAATATATATATAATCAGCACACACGAGGGGCATCTCCAGAGAACTCTTCTACACCTGAAGCTGAAAGGCAATAAAGGTTTTAGCGAATAGAGTGATAAACAAACAAACATCTATCCCTCAACGTTTAACTAAAATTATTATGTGCACCGACAATCAATCTCAGAAAACAACTCGTGGAACTCAAGAGAAACTAAAAGAAAGATTTTGGCCGCATATCACACAAGAAATATTCAATCTGGCCCGACAACTTAATAAAGTTGCCAGATTGGCATACGGTTGCTTCCCTCAGATATTTCAATATCAACAGTGACCACACAGCCGACATAAACTGCATGGTGTCAATACGACACAAATTACGACGATGAAAAGGGCGATAGCTTGCTACAAGTAATGTCAACTTGTCTCTAGTGATGATATATCTATATATCATTATCACTGTGTGGGTGATAACATTCAGACTAGCATATCACAGATTTAAAAAATGTGTTTGGAGATTACTTCAAAGAGAATGTCGTTGTAGAACGTCGGTTAATTGCAAGATGCGGATAAAAGGTTATTCAATATTTGTTACGGAAGTTAAGCTAGGGCATTCGTTAAAACATCAGGGTGTTTCAGTTAACTGTGTGATAGACAGACATACAGGCAGGCATGCAGGTAGACAGACAAGCAGGTTGTCAGACAAATATACAAGCAGGCATGCAGTTATACAGACAGGCAGATAGTAAGACATACAGGCAGGTATACAGTTAGACAGAGGCATGCAGTCATTCAGACATACAGGCAGTAAAACAGACAGTCAGGCGGACCCGTCAATAAGGGAGGAGAGCTTGATTTTCAAATCCACTCTTAGCAAATTGGAACGTGACCTTTAGCATTAGGAACTCCACCACAGCGCAGATCAAAACCCAATATCCCCCCCCCCCCCCACACCGTTAGTAATTTCCCACAAATAGGTCATCAACAAGAAGATCTGGTAACATTGGTAGAGGAGGGGGTGGGGTAAATTTTCCTTGAGGAGAACGTATGTACGGCTCGACTGACATGCATACATGAACAATGACAGGTAGACAGACAGACATACAGTAGGGCAGACAGAAAGATGGGCAGTAGACAGGTAGACAGACAGACATGCAGGCGCAGACATACAGACAGTCAGAAAGGCAGATTTTTATTACAGCTGTTCCTCTCATGTGGCTACCGAGGTCAGGACTTCTATCTAGTTCAGGGTGCAACGAATAGGATCACTGTCTTCTTTCCAGCCATGTAGTAGGAGGCAACTAAGGAAAGTTTAGGGATCGGCAGCCAGGCCTGGGCGTCTATTTCAGTGTGCAAAGAATAAGACAACTGTGTTCTTTTCTAAATATGTCGAAAGAGACGACAAAGACATGCTGGGGAAAGACTAACAGTCTATCACGTGTGAAATAACTATGTCACATTTTGTCTCAAAATCTTACATTTGTCTGCTATCAAATAATTCCCTAAGATAATTATATAATTAAGACACGCGTGTCTGTGAACATTGCACTCTGTGAACATTGCACTCTGTGAACATTGCACTTTTGTTATTTTATAGAAGACTCCTAGATCATGAAAACTACTAGATGTGCCATCACTGTGAATGTGTCAACAAATCTGACAGAAAAATACTAGATGTGCCATCACTGTGGATGTGTCAACAAATCTGACAGAAAAATACTAGATGTGCCATCACTGTGGATGTGTCAACAAATCTGACAGAAAAATACTAGATGTGCCATCACTGTGGATGTGTCAACAAATCTGACAGAAAAATACTAGATGTGCCATCACTGTGGATGTGTCAACAAATCTGACAGAAAAATACTAGATGTGCCATCACTGTGGATGTGTCAACAAATCTGACAGAAAAATACTAGATGTGCCATCACTGTGGATGTGTCAACAAATCTGACAGAAAAATACTAGATGTGCCATCACTGTGGATGTGTCAACAAATATGACAGAAGAAGGCAGAACCATATATTTACTACAGCTGCACGTATTCATACTGTAAAACCATATATTTACTACAGCTGCGCGTATTGATACTGTAAAACAATATATTTACTGCTGCTCCCAATAATACTGTAAAACCATATATTTACTACTGTTCCTAATAATACTGTAAATCCGCATTCTGTGTTTACTGTAAATAATAATGAGATAATCTCATGAATATAACACAATATACACATTTCTACGAATTTCTGGTTGAATGAGCCGTGTCTTGACGACTGGCAGTCAAAAAAACATTTTTCATATCTCCGCATCTCTTCTTATCTTATCATTTCTTATCTTGTCATGACACCTAATGTTTAGTATTGTTCTGACTGATCTTGTCATGACACCTAATGTTTAGTATTGTTCTGACTGATCTTGTCATGATACCTAATGTTTAGTATTGTTCTGACTGATCTTGTCATGATACCTAATGTTTAGTATTGTTCTGACTGATCTTGTCATGACACCTAATGTTTAGTATTGTTCTGACTGATCTTGTCATGATTATCTAAGTTTTACTTCAGTCTCACTTATCGATTGTCGTAATTTACTTCAGTCTCACTTATCGATTGTCGTAATTTACACAATTTTAGTCAGCATAGAACTAAAAACTCTATAACACTACACTCTCAAGGATTTATTGATACTTGGGACGGGGATCAGAGCAATTAAAGACGTGTCCGGGGTGCAACTTAGGACGGGGATTAGAGCGTTATAGACGTGTCTGGTTTGCAACTTGGGACGGGGATCGGAGCTTTATAGACGTGTCTGGTGTGCAACTTATGTTAACCTGCACTGATGACGCACAACTCCTCGCTTTAACCGTTTGTATCTTCCATCTTTAGCATCAGAGGTAGAAGTGTGCTCTAGAGGTTAACTGTATTTATGTGCTTCATAAATGCTTATTTTTGTGGTCTCTCTTATTTCTGTAGTCCGTCAGAAATCGATAGTAAGTGATACTGCAGTAAATATATATTACTCATAACACAATTAATAAGATTAAAGTAGATCTGTGGTTAAAGCAATCAGTGTTCAGAATTGATAAAGGCACGAGAGATCATATATTTAACATGAGGATGATCATAGAGAAATGTAGAGAGTATAACATCGAATTACACGCATGCTTCATAGAATACACCAAAGCATTCGACTGTGTCAATCACCATCAATTATGGTAAATAATGAACGATATGGGTTTCCTGTATAACAGAGCTGTATAAAGATCAAGAAGCAGAGGTAAAAGTGGAGGGTACAAAATTGGAGTGGTTCCATGTACAAATAGGAGTAAGACAAGGTTGTATCTTGTCTTCATACTTCTTGAACATTCATGCGGAAAATATAATGAGAAACGTGAAACATGAAACAATGAAGCCTGATTTTAGACCCATAAATATAGGAGGGCTGCAGATACCATAAAATATATATGCAGACAACACAGTGCTATTAACAACAAACGAACACGACATACTGAACATATGCTAACAGAGCATACAGAGCCACATCCTAGCAACAACCAGGCAGACAAGCCACAAACACCACAGGTCCCCAACCACCTCGATATAACTAACATGAACACCAGTCCTAGGTTGAAAGAGGCGGTCCTCGACCAAATGAGGCATAAACCCCTACTTAACAAACAAATAACAAACAATACTTAACATAATTAAGTCAACACAAAAGTTCAGTGAACAGTCAAATTTGTTCTTGAATATGAAATAGACAAAAATAATTGCAACTGACAAAACTAAATCAAGACCCAAATTATTATTGAGAACTGAAATTTAGAAGAAGTCACACATTTTGAGTATTTAGTAATTAATATAAACAATGCAGGGGACTGCACAGTTGAGATCAAGAGAAGAACGGCAATGGCAACTGACAAAACTAAATCAAGACCCAAATTAATATTGAGAACTGCAATTTAGAAGAGGTCACACATTTTGAGTATTTAGGAACTAATATAAACAATGCGGGGGACTGCACAGTTGAGATCAAGAGAAGAACGGCAATGACCATGTCAACATTTAGTGAGCTAAAGAAACTATGGCAGGGTACTAACATAAAAACAAAGTTGTGTTTACTACGAACATGTGTATTTCCTGTGGCGACATATGGATGTGAAGCATGGACACTAAATAAAACAGTGGTCAAGAAAATAACAGCATTTGAATTGAAGGAAAACAAACCAGGAGGTGTTACAACAATTGACTTCCAGGAAGGCTGGCTTCTGGACACCATATTAAAGAAAAAGCTAGTGTTTTCGGTCACATTAAGAGACACGACGGCATGGAGAGAGTGTTACTGGAGAGGATAATGGAAGACAGGAGCAAAGGCTGCCCAAGACGCCGTTGGGATAAAGACATTCAAGAATGCCTGCGCATGTCACTAGAAGAGACAGGACAACTTGCTGAAGACTGCAGATAATTCAAGAGCTCACCTAAGTAAGACTACGTTCTGGACAGAATATGTCACCTGATGATGATGAGATCTGTGGTGATTTCTCGGTATTAAGAATGTACACAATTAAAATATAAAACATTTAATACAATAAATTAAGTACAGAAAATATTAATGCAACTTACAATGATAAATACGGTAGACTGTTTCCCGACAATTAGCGAAAAAAAGTGCTGCCACAGATCTACATAACCAGTGACAAGAAAATTAGATACTCTTCGTAGTAACCGCGGAATGATACACTAACAAAATCTGGTTTTGCGTCATAAAGATAGCAAGACAAGGTAGGACCGCGAGACACCAGAAGTTCGATACGCGGCGCATGACTGTGTTTATTTCATTCGTTTTATTAACAAATTTTTGGTAAAGTTATGTTATAATTTTGCAACAACGTTATTATAAAAATCTGTTTATCCGAACTGGAATTAAATGCAAAGTCGATTTTCTTTGAATGTACAGATAGTAAATTAGTTAAATAATCTCCATCGAGGCTAACACCTCGAAAAGGTGATGAGGTTCAGTTCAACCATCAGGGGCTGGAAAATAAGACTGGTCGGGCAGTCCCACTCGAGCAGGACCATAGTCCTGCCCAAATAAGCAGGGTGCTGCCTGCCCAAATAAGCAGGGTGCTGAAGACGGAGGTAACCAGCCAAAAAGCGCACAATAATCAGGATGCCACGTACAAAACACAATTGGAGCATGCTTGTATCAAATAAACAGATATACTCATATTTCAAGTGAACGGAAAAAAAGAAGAAGCTATATAATGTGTGGATAGTTAATAAGTACGCAATCAGGGGCCGGGTTATCCGGCAAACTGTCATTGGAAGTGCTTGGTGTACAAGCAGACGGTTGAATCAGGTGTACGAAAGAACTACAAAATACCTGAAACAGAACTCTTTTCGGCAATTGTCGGGAAAATGTCTTAATCTCCCATGTTTCCGGGCCTGTAAGGGAAATAAAGAATAGTGGTACTGTTACCTGCCAGGCTTGTCGTAAGAAGCGACTAAGTAGATTTTGTGGGTGGAGTTGGCGGTCCATCCATTTGAGGGTCAAAGTGATTTATTACGTGATGCTGAAGTCGGATGTTTCCGACCGAAAGACTCAGATATTTCAGCTAAGCAGTAAACAATGATACAACAGTTCCCGTTCTCTGGACTATATCCTTCTAATGTGCCGGAGCGAACGCAGAAGAAGAAGAGTTTTAAATGTAAAATACAATCGATATTTAGGTACAATTTATATACAAAATACAATAGATATTTAGGTACAATTTATATACAAAATACAATAGATATTTAGGTACAATTTATATACAAAATACAATAGATATTTAGGTACAATTTATATACAAAATACAATAGATATTTAGGTACAATTTATATACAAAATACAATAGATATTTAGGTACAATTGTTATACAAAATACAATAGATATTTAGGTACAATTTATATACAAAATACAATAGATATTTAGGTACAATTGTTATACAAAATACAATAGATATTTAGGTACAATTGTTATACAAAATACAATAGATATTTAGGTACAATTGTTATACAAAATACAATAGATATTTAGGTACAATTTATATATAAAATACAATAGATATTTAGGTACAATTTATATACAAAATACAATAGATATTTAGGTACAATTGTTATACAAAATACAATAGATATTTAGGTACAATTGTTATACAAAATACAATAGATATTTTGGTACAATTTATATACAAAATACAATAGATATTTAGGTACAATTTATATACAAAATACAATAGATATTTAGGTACAATTTATATACAAAATACAAAAGATTTAGGTACAATTTATATACAAAATACAATAGATATTTAGGTACAATTTTTATACAAAATACAATAGATATTTAGGTACAATTTATATACAAAATACAATAGATATTTAGGTACAATTTTTATACAAAATACAATAGATATTTAGGTACAATTTATATACAAAATACAATAGATATTTAGGTACAATTTTTATACAAAATACAATAGATATTTAGGTACAATTTATATACAAAATACAATAGATATTTAGGTACAATTTATATCTAGACTCTACATTTCTGTCACTGCAGGAGACAGTGATTTGTAGATAGTGTTTTTGGAACGGGATTCGTAGAAAAGCGATTTGTAGATAAGGGATTTGTAGAACAGCAATTTATAGATTTGATTTTAGAACGGAATGTATAGGAAAGCGATTTGTAAACAATATTTTTAGAATGGGATTTGTAAAAAAGTAAATTGTAAATATGATATGTAGAACAAGCTGTTAGAAAATACATCTATTGGTAGAAAGGTTTTGCAGAATGTAATCTGTACAAATGAATTTATTGGTAGAAAGGTTTTACAGAATGTTGTCATAGTGTAACATCACCTTCGACGTTAAGTATTTCCCATAGTGTAATACCACCTTTGATATCTGATGGGGAAGATTTGGTGTTAAGTATTTCCATAGTGTAATATCACCTTCGACGTTAAGTATTTCCCATAGTGTAATATCACCTTCGACGTTAAGTATTTCCCATAGTGTAACATCACCTTCGACGTTAAGTATTTCCCATAGTGTAACATCACCTTCGACGTTAAGTATTTCCCATAGTGTAATATCACCTTCGACGTTAAGTATTTCCCATAGTGTAATACCACCTTTGATATCTGATGGGGAAGATTTGGTGTTAAGTATTCCCATAGTGTAATACTACCTTTGATATCTAATGGGGGAAGATTGAGAACCTATAGGTTTGGCTCAGGGCCGTAGAAAATATCTCTCCATGGGTTTGGGAGGGAGTATCCAAAAAAAAGGTAATTTTTTTTTTCGTGTTTCAGATCATCTTTTTGATTAAAAATGTGATGATGACCTGACTGAAAAAAAATTGCTACCGAGGGGGGGGGGAAGAGAAGAATGACTGCCGTTTTACACACTTTATTTTCCAAGCTCCTAGCACTAAAAGTCTAAAAATCATGTTCATCCTAACCCCCCCCCCCCCCCCAAAAAAAATACTAAGAACTGTCTGGCTTGCCAATAAAGTCAGTTCATAATCAATAACCAATCACCGTAACGGCAGGTTATCAGATACCTGGATATGATAATCACTTGAACGATATCATTTTCGCTAAAACAGTTCCGGGTGATAACATAACCATTATTGTACGCGATAAGGGACTATCTCAACAAAATTAGGCGTCATATCTGTGAGTGTGAGAGGGTGGGGTCAAGATGGCCATAACCATTATTGTCCACGATAAGGGAATATCTCGTAAAAAGTAGATGTCATATCTGTGAGTGTGAGAGGGTGGGGTCAAGATGAACATCAGGTTACGTACTTGACTTGCACCGAGAGTTATAGATTTGACTCTTTCGTTAGACGATGCACGAAAATAGTGGAAGGACCCTCGGGCGGAAAGCATTTATTATCAAATGATAATATGCGTTTATTTGGATCCCTGGGAATTACGAGTGGTGAAGGCATTGTATCCTATGTGCAATTGTGTGTGGGTGTGTGGGTGTATGGGGTTTACCCAGAGCTTTCCTTCATACCCAGAAGACCAACTATTAGCGCTATGAAATATAATGGTGAATGATGAAACTTTCATAGACAGCCAAGAAAACTAATGTATAAGTCATCAGAGATGCTGGAGTAAAACGACACATTATAACAAAATAGACAGCCAAGAAAAATAATGTAGATGTTCTCATATAGCATGGAGTAAAAAAGACAAATTATATCAACAATTAGACATGGACAATTAAGGTTTTTAGGGAATGTGGTGGGAAAAGTATAACTTGAACATTTAGTAACCACTGGGAAGATCAAGGGGAGAAGAGACAGAGGAAGACAAAGATAGACAACTCTGGACGAGTTGTCACTCTGGCACAAGAGAATGTCACCAACTGAACTTATTAACAATGCAAGAGACAAATAATTGTGGAGAAACATGATCGCCTACGCCACTCGGCATGACACTTGATTGATTGAATGTTTAGGAATACAATCTAAAGCTGGTTTGAGTGTATGTAAAGTGTATGTTCCTTCAGTGCTGTCACCATCATCGTTCACAATCGTAGGCGTCACTCTGGATTCATCAACACAAAAATGTCCACATGCCTCTTTGTTCTCAGTTCCTTGTTTAGAGAATCGTAATCCAGTCCAGCATGTAATATTATCAATCCAAACTTTCGTCCTACCTCCTATTCGTCTTCTACCCTCAACTGTTCCTTTTATCAAAGAGACATGATTGATGACGTCCAGAGTAATCTAGAACATTTGTTGCTCTGGTGCACTGGCTGCAGGACAGTCATCAATTCCACCAAAGCAAACAGTGTCTGGTTCTCACTGGGAAAAAAAACATGGTCACAGACACAGTACCAGTGTAGTGAAAATCATGTCATCTGCAGAAATGCCGAAGCGAACCCTTTTTCAGATAATTCAGGCAGTGGTATTATCTGTGTTGGACTACAGTTTAGGTTTACTGACACTCTCGCAAACACAGGTGGATAGATTGAAGAGATTTTCTTCTTCTTCTTCAGCGTTCATTCTCAAACTCCCGCCAGATCTCTCTTGTAGCAGAACAATGGCCGTACTAGATTTCCAGCAGGATGTAGTCCAGAGAATGGAAATGCGTTGTGTCGCCGTTTTATTTGCGCCAATGGCCCGACACATCCGTCTTCGGCGAAGATTGAAGAGATTTCAAAACGATGCCATGAGAGCTGTCCTAGGATGCACAAGAGATACACCTATCGTGACCATGAGGTTTCTCCTAGACCTACCGGGCATCAAATCGCGACATAAAATAGGTCAGGTTAAAGAATACGTCAATGTCGCCAATAATAATCATCACGTCTTAGACCAATCTCTAGACAACACAAAAGGAAAGCAAATCAAGAGAGGAAGGTCTTGGATGGCAGAAGCAGAAGATATTCTACTCAGAGTTTGTGAGCTGGAGGAAGTGGGAAGAGGCTGTGAATGGGTGACATTTGGTAAAGAGAGAAAGTTATTGATAACAGTTGTGATACAGATGGGAAGAGTGTGCCGCGACTTGACTGCCAACAGAGGGAATTATCCAAGATCTCATCTTACTCGAAGATGCAGCACTCGAAGCCACACGATACAATAATTTACACAGACGGTCCAGTAACACAAGAAACAAGCAGGTGTGGTTGGGGTTTCGTGGCCTACCAAAATGGCATGAAATTAGTTGAGAAGTCATCTGCGCACCCCACTACAACATCGAGTATGAGAACTGAAATAGAAGCGGTGACAGCAGCTCTCACTTGGCTAGCGATGCAACCACCAACAGACTCAGTTATTCTATTGGACTCTCAAAGTATGCTGCGCAAGATAGAAAAGTGTATGATCAGAACTTAATTTGTCACTTTTCTCAACAACGCGCAGAGCATTGCATGGATCTACTGTACAGATCATGTTGGGGTCAGGAGAAACGAAAGAGCCGATGTGTTGGCTGGTAAAGCTTTGGTGAGCGACACCGAGATAAGAAGAGACATGATTGAATTGATTAGAGCAGTCATGGATACCCTACGAGAAGACGAGGAGGAAGTCGAACGTGACAATATACATATTCAGAGAATGTTAGAAAGAGGAGTGACTAGAGATGATGGGAGAAAGTGCTCAATCTCCGGAAAGATCAGAAGAACGCGTAATCAGCAACTGACTGGGACACTGAGATTATACACTTTTAGATGTCTGACGGAACGGCAAGCAGAGCATATATGGGAATACCCCCAGTGCCGTGACGCTTGTTCCTAATCAAGAATCAAGAATCAACTGTTTCTGTAAGATAGTTTTAGGGAAAGGAATCCTGCTTCATCAAGTACCCAAATAAAACCAATGTTGTGACGCTACACCGCTGCCATGAGATGTTCTTGTTGACCTACACGATTATTTATTTGATTTCTCACGTATATGTCAGTTTTATGTTCTGTATGATGGATTAGCAAAATTCGTCTGTAACATTTGTTTTCAAAAGCTTGTATTCTCCTCTTTATTCTGTTGTAATTGTCCAACTCTAATATCCATACACAAGAATTGGCATTATTGGAGATTTATATAGATCTGTTTCCACTTCTGTACTTATTCTGCTCTTCCATATTGTATTTAATCTTGACATTGCAGAGAGAAACATTAAATAGGCACTGACTTACCATGACCAATACAAATCAAATGGCCAAAGACAAACAACTCCGAACCCCCCCCCCCCCCCCCCCAAGCTTAACGGCACAAGTGCAAATAACAATAAATAAATAGATAGATTGCTGTCGAGGCTATCTCAAGTCTAATCTTTATATCTGTGTTACTGCTTGCCTCGCTGCGCATACAAGATAATCTTTATATCTGTGCTTGCCTCGCTGCGCATACAAGATAATCCGCATTTAAAGGTATCAACACATTCTAGTTTATGTACATTCACCCAGATGCAGGCATCTAATCACGTGAAAGCCTGCAAGTCTGGAACCATTTGGTTGCATCCATGGAGATAAAATAAAATTAGGTATAAGTTTTACAAATATTCATATAAACACAACATACTAGTACCTTCATATTCTGGCAATGCGGGAGTTGAGGGCAATGGGTGAGCCGATAAGCTGGCGTGCTCGGTCATGATATCACAAGTTACATCAGTGAATCGTTATGTCGTCATCAAATGAATATACAAGAAATAGATACATGAACACCGCACTGGAATGGTGAGCCCGTTACCAAGCCAGAATATAACGGAAGGGGGTGTTTGAGATGTTAACACCGTCTTCCCCCTTAGGAAATCGGAACATGACTTTTAGAACCAGGAATTTAGGCAAAAGGTGGCTCTCAACGATTTTCCACCCCCAAAAAAACAGTTTAAAATTTTTCATGACAAAGTGATTTGCACACGAAAATGTGCAATAAATTTTTATGTAAGATCTCCTTCCTTACTGCCCTAACGGTTATACTTTGGTGAATTTGTTCTGACGTGGATCGGAGCATCCATGGATCTGTCTGGTGAACCCGCATGATAACCTAGACATAACTTTCGTTATCCAAGATAAACTCTGAACAGTACGGATCTAAATATTTCTCATACCATCTTTCAACAACAAAAAAAAAACAACAAAAAAAAAAGCCAGCATGCAAGATTGTCAGTTTTAGAAGGATAGAACCTCGGTCCAAATTATGTAATCCTTTTCAAACCGGTAACAATTCCTGTCCAGATTATAGATTTTGTTTTGCAACAGACAAGATACCATATCTTCTGTAACGACTGATCGATAGATTTGGTATTTGTGTTTGTCACAGTATATTTTCAGACATTATAAATGTTAGCTTGTTTGTTTCGTATACCATTTGCCAGAAATACGGTTAATGGGCCAAAATATTGATGAAGCGAGATCAAAAGTGCTTACAGAACCAAAATTCCCTTGTTACTTCAGAGGTTACACTTTTTACTTGTAATATAACTGATGTAAATTGATATTTGTTTGTTCCACATTTTTTCAGGGCATATTTTTAACTTTTCATTCCAATTCTTTTTCAATCAAACTTAGAGAAAGTAAAACAACCAATATTCATACTATTCAAGAACTGCACAGAATAGCTTTGAACAGACAGAATTGGAGAGATCTGACCTCTACCCTTTGCGCTAACTTCAGCGCAAAAGGAAAATGAATGAATATTTTTAACTTATAATTTAATATATATTAGTTTCGTTAACTGGCGACATCGAGGAACTTTTGAATGTGACAATGGAAGGAGAATTACAGCTCGCACAGAACTGTGAGACTTACAGGGTACCTGTGTGTGAGAATGAAACGTCACTTATAAGTCCAAGATTGGGTGGGGTTGAAGTAAACTGTGATCTAATTATTGAAAAACGAACACAAGATAATATAATTGTATTAATGACTATACACATAATGGAGGTTTAAAACAAAAAAAAAGCTTTTATCGGGTATAGAATACAAATCACACAGGTAGAAATAAATGTAAGAATACAAATCACACAGGTAGAAATAAATGTAAGAATACAATATCGATTTTGGATACATTAAACAACATCACAATCTAGAAAATATAACAATAGAAGGTTATGATGTGGGGGGGGGGGGGTGAAATAAGCGTAAATAATAAAAGATGGAAACAATGTCAAAGGCCACCTGAGCATTGCACTAATAAAAGAGGAAATATTAATTCAAGTAAGACATTGAATTTCAATTTGCAGTTCAACTGAAATATTATTAAACCACCAATAGTTTTTATGTTGATCTATCTATCTATCTATCTATCTAATCTAAATCTAAATCTAAATCTAAATCTAAATCTAAATCTAAATCTAAATCTAAATCTAAATCTAAATCTAAATCTAAATCTAAATCTAAATCTAAATCTAAATCTAAATCTAAATCTAAATCTAAATCTAAATCTAAATCTAAATCTAAATCTAAATCTAAATCTAAATCTAAATCTAAATCTAAATCTAAATCTAAATCTAAATCTAAATCTAAATCTAAATCTAAATCTAAATCTAAATCTAAATCTAAATCTAAATCTAAATCTAAATCTAAATCTAAATCTAAATCTAAATCTAAATCTAAATCTAAATCTAAATCTAAATCTAAATCTAAATCTAAATCTAAATCTAAATCTAAATCTAAATCTAAATCTAAATCTAAATCTAAATCTAAATCTAAATCTAAATCTAAATCTAAATCTAAATCTAAATCTAAATCTAAATCTAAATCTAAATCTAAATCTAAATCTAAATCTAAATCTAAATCTAAATCTAAATCTAAATCTAAATCTAAATCTAAATCTAAATCTAAATCTAAATCTAAATCTAAATCTAAATCTAAATCTAAATCTAAATCTAAATCTAAATCTAAATCTAAATCTAAATCTAAATCTAAATCTAAATCTAAATCTAAATCTAAATCTAAATCTAAATCTAAATCTAAATCTAAATCTAAATCTAAATCTAAATCTAAATCTAAATCTAAATCTAAATCTAAATCTAAATCTAAATCTAAATCTAAATCTAAATCTAAATCTAAATCTAAATCTAAATCTAAATCTAAATCTAAATCTAAATCTAAATCTAAATCTAAATCTAAATCTAAATCTAAATCTAAATCTAAATCTAAATCTAAATCTAAATCTAAATCTAAATCTAAATCTAAATCTAAATCTAAATCTAAATCTAAATCTAAATCTAAATCTAAATCTAAATCTAAATCTAAATCTAAATCTAAATCTAAATCTAAATCTAAATCTAAATCTAAATCTAAATCTAAATCTAAATCTAAATCTAAATCTAAATCTAAATCTAAATCTAAATCTAAATCTAAATCTAAATCTAAATCTAAATCTAAATCTAAATCTAAATCTAAATCTAAATCTAAATCTAAATCTAAATCTAAATCTAAATCTAAATCTAAATCTAAATCTAAATCTAAATCTAAATCTAATCTAATCTAATCTAATCTAATCTAATCTATCTATCTATCTATCTATCTATCTATCTATCTATCTATCTATCTATCTATCTATACGCTGTGACCCTTTTTGCCGTGCGGCGTCAGGGGTGGAAGAGTTCTCTGGAGATGGCTTTCCTGTGTGCTGTCTGTAAGCTTGTTCTTGTGGCTTCTTTGATTTTTGTGATCCATCTTTTACATGGTCTGCCTCTCGCGTTATAACCGGTATGTCTATGTGTCATAGCCATATGTGGCATGCTATCTGTTGGTAGTCTGGAAGCGTGTGAAAACCATTTAATCTGTTGTCTTTTGATGTGTTCCAATACTGGTATTGTTTTGGTTATCTGTCTGATGTTATCGTTTCTAATTCTATAATTTAATGACACTCCGAGTATTTTTCTTAGACATGTCATTTCTGCTGTCACTATTGTTCTTTTGTCTTGTGCTGTCTTGTTGATGTTGATTTAGCCTACAAATATGAGTATCAGATCTTCTGGGAAGTAAATGCGGCCGGCGTGATACTGGTCGCATCGTCCTTATGTAGGCTTATGCTGCTGGTTCGAGAAAACAAAAACCACGGCCTAACACCGTATTCCCCAAATTCTCAGTGGCGTAGGTAAGAGAAAACTAATCGACAGCGAATAGCTCGGGTGAAACAATACTTTAAATTCTCCAACAATCCCAATTGAGGAAAATTCCTTGAAGTGAAGATGGGGTTTAGTCGAACCTAGCAGAGACTGGAAACTAAGATTGGTCGGTACGTTCAAGCGTCGAGCAGGACTACAATCATATACAAGCAATCACTAGTGCTGAAGTCGGAGATATCAGGCCGAGAGACGCACCAGCGACCATGGTATCACACAATACCTCCAGACAATATATCAAACAACAAAATGTAACTTTGTCAAAATCATCAATGTATTAGTCTAACATCGAACGTGAAAGAAGATTCGTCATGGCTACGACAAGAGTCGAGTTATTGGCACAAATAAAAGTTTAAAAAAATAATGTTTATAACACAGACAGCAAAAAACAATAAACAATTTGAAAATTATGAAAAATGAAAAAAAATTTTGAGAGCGAATTGAGTTCGCTACCACATGAACTCTTGTTTGATACAAAGTCGAAAATCGATTCTGAGTTTTATTTTCAAATTGAACACACAAAAACAGAAATCCAATATCTGGCTAACTTCTTTACAACGATGACAAGAAAATCTGGCCAAATCGATAAATTAATGATAAATGATTTTTCGTTATTTTCATGTACTCGGAACAAAGAATTGACCACTGTAACAAGCGTTCCAGAATTTTGAAACCGTACTGTTCTGAAACAACACCATTCTTCATAAATATAATTATTTTTAACAAAATATACAGCTGTCAAACAAGACTCGTAATTAAAATGCAATAGAAAGCATATTTTACGATTATCGGCAGTTGAAACAGAATTTGAAATAAGCGTATCTTTAACCTATTACGCAGAAAATACGTTGTAAATATTTCTGAAAAATATAATATCTTAAAGGGATGAAGAAATAGTGAAGATAAATATTCACGATAATGATTATTAGATGCTATATGGCTTATTCTCAACGTCAACTGCCAGCTGTCAATTGATTTCCAACACTTTGTGACTTGTGTAGGTCAGATCAGGTAATAAACTCCATGCAGGATATATGGAAATATGATATATAAATTACATATTTCCGTTGGATACGTTTGTTTGTTGTGATAATTTTATCACTCGTCGTCTTTTGATGTTTTGTGTGTATCTTGATAAAGACCTTTCGGTTGAAACGTTGAATATGATTTGTGTATTGTAATTTGTATGTTTTCTTGTGTGCACATCATTACCAACTAGTTTTAGTTATAGTCTGTCGTGTCTGAGTGAAGCGATTATATAAACCTGTGTTTTACGTAAGTACAATTGTTGTTACGTTTTAAGCAGTTACTTTGTATTGATTGTCCATGTAGGAGGGCGACTGTACCGTATCTCCTGCACGCCCGTAGATAAGTGGAGAGCTTGGTGTGTTTAAATTCCCCGGATAATTCCGGGAAGTAAAGACTTCGATGGAGAGGAGATGGCTACAGCCCTCATATAGCAGAGCTTCTGAAATGTGATATCACTATTATCTCATACCCCGACAGCAGTTAAATGGTATGAGTTAACGTTACTAGTGTTTGAAAATTAGAATCACAGCATGTATTTCAATGTTAGCAATGGTTTTGTTTTTGAAAGCTAATACCTCATCCATAAGGGAGCCGCGTAGGGCAGTGGTTAGCGCATTGGCTTCGCATGTAAGTGGTCCTGGGTTCATTCCCCAGTTCAGGTGGAAATGTTTCTCAAATCGCAACGGCTCCGGGGTCGACCCAGCCTTAAATGGGTACCGGATTAATCCGGGAAGTAAAGACTGCGAGGGAGAGGAGATGGCTACCGCCTTCATTTGCAGAGCCTCTGAAATGTGAGATCGCTAACATCTCACACCCCTATTAATAAATGTTATGGGTTACTTACTTGTTATACCTCATCCATATTCTTTGCTTGATTTGACTATTCCATCTATTAGTCAAATTATCACTTTGTTATCTATTATCACTGGTTTATTCTCTGTTCATTAAGATAGTTGTGTCATCTGTATATCGTAGATTGTCTGTTAAAAGGATTGTGTCATCTGTATATCGTAGAATGTTAAAAGGATTGTGTCATCTGTATATCGTAGAATGTTAAAAGGATTGTGTCATCTGTATATCCTAGATTGTCTGTTAAACGGATTGTGTCATCTGTATATCGTAGATTGTTTGTTAAAAGGATTGTGTCATCTGCATACCGCGGATTGTTCATTATTTTATCATTGCTGCGTTGACTTCTAAATATATTACAATACGACAGGAAAACCATGACAGAGATAAAGGCTTATAATTCGCGAAACGTACTGCACACAGAACACCTACTTAGGTTTAAAAAAAATTGTTCTCAAACTTCTTTCCCTGTAGCTCCTTTTTGAGATAATATTTATACTTTGGCAACCCTGGTACCTATGTATTACCAGAGGCGTACTCATACATTACGTCAGCAATTAGGGGGAGAATTCTGAAAATGTTTGACAGTTGCTGACAATGGAGGAGGGGAGATTGACAAAAGTAGATTTGAACATAAATATGTTTATGTGGCATATACATTTATGGATTTGAAATTTTTGTCCAAAATCTGAACAAATCATGTAGTTTATTCCTACTTTTTCTGCAAAATGTGTGGGTTTTCTTTTTTTTTGGGGGGGAGGGGGAATGGTGGTGTTGAAATAATTAAACAGAGGGATCCCTGAATTCTAGACAGTCTGTTGATAAGGGGGAGGGGTCCATGAATTCTAGACAGTCTGTTGATAAGGGGGAGGGGTCCATGAATTCTAGACAGTCTGTTGATAAGGGGGAGGAGTCCCTGAATTCTAGACAGTCCGTTGATAAAGGGGAGCGGTCCCTGAATTCTAGACTGTTGATAAGGGGGAGGGGTCTCTGAATTATAGACTGTTGATAAGGGGGAGGGATAAAACAAATGACAAAATACTGTTGACGTAATATAAAGAAAACACTCATAGTTTTTAAAAGTTTCTCGGGATGTTTAAGGTTTTCAGGATTTTTCAGGCTCTCGTATTTTGTATGGTTTCTCAGGGGTTCTTAAGGCTTCTCGTGGAATTTAAGGTTCCTCGTGGCGTTTTAAGGTTGTTCTGGGGTTTTATAAAATTTCTCAGGGTTGTTTAGAGTTTCACGAGTTGTTTAAGGTTCTTCATGTTTCTCGGGTTTTTAAAGACTTCTCTGATTTTTAAGGTTTCAATGGGTTTTTAAGGTTTGTCATGGATTTTAGGGTTCCTCGTGACTTGTTAAGGTTCCTCGTGTTATTTAAGGTTTCTCAGAGCTTTTTAAAGTTTTCCGGGTTGTTTAAGGTTTGTCAGGGGTTTTCAGGTTTCGATGGGTTTTTTTACGTTTTATAGGTTTTTAAGTTTTTTTCAGGGATTTTTAAAAAGGTTTCTCGATGTTTATACAGTCATTTAATGCTGAATTAGTTGCTAACTTCATGTGTCCCCCGCCCCACAATCTGGCTGAGGTCTTCAAATTCCACAATTTTCCCACGTAGCCAATGTTCAAGTATACGTGGCCCCCATGGGTGCCATTGATCCACTTTGAAAATAACTGACATAAAAAACAATGATATCTCTAACCTGACTTAACCTGAGCTGTCGTTGATTCGTCACCTGTGCCGTATTGATAGCGGGGGCGATAATTATCCATGTCCTGATCAAGGCCAACCAACCTCCTCTCGTATGTCTTAGCCTTCCTCTTCGCATCGACCAATGCAAGTAATCGTGTTCTGTCATCTGCAGGAAATTCAAAAGTTCATTACGGAAATTAATGGCCACATCACGTGATTCATTCCAACTTTTTAATATTATGAGTAATTTCATACAACTTTCATTACTTTGAGATTAAAAGTTACAACTTCTGCTGCCGATGAATAGTTCAGTGAGTAGCGCGCAGATCGTTGACTGCGGCGGTTTATTTGTCTTTATCGAACTTTCATTTTGTTAAATAATGTAGGGTTTGTTTCGTTAAAATGTGGTCACTGATTCCTGTAATGAATCAATTCAAATAAATAATTATCGACATTCTTCTACTTCTGCCCCTGTTCTCACGCTCCAGCAGGTTAGTAGGATGTAGTCGTACCCTTCGATAACAGTTACCATGTTGTTCTGACAGGCCGACGTTGTGCTTGAACTAGTTATGGGCACGGCGTGGGTGGGCGGAACAACAAAGAAACCTGTCGCAGGGGTTAGAGTTGTGTCCTGATGTCGACGTCTGTTTCGGCAGCATTAGACTCTAAACACTAACACTTATGGGAATGCCCCTCGTGCTCTGATGCCAGTTTCTAATCAAGAATCAAGTCCGGAGAATTTAATACGATGTATCCTAGTTTACATCTTTACTGCGATATTTGCGCCTTTTAGCCTGACAATCCGGCTTCAGCATAGCTCTTTGGTCCCTTGACACTCTATGGGATGGAACAGCTAACTTCAGCCCAAACAAATTCTTTAGTCGCCTCTTACGTCGTGAATAATATTTGACAGTGTTACTATTCCTTGGAAATTTCTAGGCCTAATTATTCCCGAAATAACAAAAAAGAAAACTACACCTGTTTGGTCATATAAAGAGAAATAACTGTTTAGAAAGACAAATAATTGAGGGCAGAGTACCTGGAGAGGAGAAAGGGCAGGTCAATAAGACATTGGACTGACGACATTAAAGATAACATGAATACATCGTTGGTAAATGCAACCGCATCGCTCAAAAACATAGAGGGGTTCAGAGAGTTCAATGGGAAAAGAACGTTCTGGAAAGAATACGTCACATGACACACCATTCTTTGGTCCCATTTCAAGCCCCACTAACACACGAGCTATGCAAATCTCAATCAGCATTTAAGGTTTTTCATTATAAAAATATGATTACTAAACATTTCAAGTGTATTAGATTCAGGTATACATAAACATTTCAAGTGTATTAGATTCAGGTATACATAAACATTTCAAGTGTATTAGATTCAGGTATACATAAACATTTCAGGTGTATTAGATTCAGGTATACATAAACATTTCAAGTGTATTAGATTCAGGTATATATAAACATTTCAGATGTATTAGATTCAGGTATACATAAACATTTCAGGTGTATTAGATTCAGGTATACATAAACATTTCAGATGTATTAGATTCAGGTATACATAAACATTTCAGGTGTATTAGATTCAGGTATACATAAACATTTCAGGTGTATTAGATTCAGGTATACATAAACATTTCAAGTGTATTAGATTCAGGTATACATAAACATTTCAGATGTATTAGATTCAGGTATACATAAACATTTCAGGTGTATTAGATTCAGGTATACATAAACATTTCAGATGTATTAGATTCAGGTATACATAAACATTTCAAGTGTATTAGATTCAGGTATACATAAACATTTCAGGTATATTAGATTCAGGTATACATAAAAAATATATGTCCTCCAGTTGCAACATCAAAGAAGATGGGATCTGTCTGAAGTAATACAAAATATTCCAATATTTGGGCACATTAATAACATCAGATGGAAGATGTATTAAAGAAGTGTAATGTAGAATTGCCCAGGCAATGGCAACATTTCACAAGATGAAGACCATCCAATGTAATATGCCTTTGTCAAATGAGGCGAAATCCGCCGAAGACGGATGTGTTATCGATATCAGAAATGATTGACAGCACACGAAATAGAAGAATGTGGAAAGACATGATAACTAATACCACACGGCATGTAACATAAGAAGAAGAATGCGCAAAAGGAAATAAATATGAAATATATATATATATATTAATGTTTCTACAGGCATGGTACCCTTTTCTCTATAATGTGATTTTTTTTAAAGCAAAAGGAGTTTATTTTTACAAAATCTAAACGTAGAAATAAACTAAAGTGAAACTAAACAAAGTGAAACTAAACAAAGTGACAACTAAACAAAGTGACAACTAAACAAAGTGAAACTAAACAAAGTAGACTAAACAAAGTGAAACTAAACAAAGTGAAACTAAACAAAGTGAAACTAAACAAAGTAGACTAAACAAAGTGAAACTAAACAAAGTGAAACTAAACAAAGTGAAACTAAACAAAGTGAAACTAAACAAAGTGAAACTAAACAAAGTGAAACTAAACAAAGTGACAACTAAACAAAGTGACAACTAAACAAAGTGACAACTAAACAAAGTGACAACTAAATAAGAAAAAATATACCTTGCAAAAATGCTTACTATTTTTTTAAAATACCAAATTTTTGGGCCAAAATTGCTTTAACAAAATTAAAAACACGTAAAAAATCATACAATATCTCCAGCGATAATAAACACATGAAACATTGGAAGAGTTCACTTACTTAGGAAGCATTATATCGAGTGAAATAACAGTAAAGAGATACAAAATAGATGCAACAAAACATACCAGATCCTAGGACAGATGACTCGTATTTTTAAGAACAAAAATATAAACATAGATATTAAAATTACATTATACAAGACTATTATTATTCAGTCACTGTGTTACCAATGCCAAACGTGGACAATGACGATGCAAGACAAAAGAATGGTGACAGCAGATATTACATGTCTACGAAGAATACTCAGAGTGTCATTAAGAGATAGAATTAGAAACGATAACATCAGACAGATAACCAAAACATTACCAGTATTGGAACACATAAAAATACAACAGATTAAGTGGTTTTCACACGCTTCCAGAACAGACAGCATGCCACAGATGTCCATGACACATAGACATAACGGCTATAAAGCCAGAGGCAGACCATGTAAAAGATGGACCACATAAATCAAAGAAGCCACAGGAACAAGCTTGCACACAGAAAGGACATCTTCAGAGAACTCTTCCACCCCTGGCGCTGCAAGGCAAACATGGGCCACAACGTATAGATAGACAGAATATCGTAGAAATCATGTAACACCTTGAAAATTTCAAGGTTTTATCGAGAAAAAAAAAATCAATCGGGCTTTGAAGGGAAACAACCGTTAAAATTATGAACACAAAAATAACCAAGATATTTGATTCGAATTGGATTGTTGCAAACAGAACTACACCATGTAATACATGGTACTTAATATATGACCAAGTAATATACATCGAATGTGAGGGGATACAATCCATGCTAATTTTGAACAAAGATATTTCAAGTGATTACTTACCCATTGTTTGTAGGAAGTAATCGTTCAGAAGTTTCAGAACATTCAATACACCGTCTATATACGTAAAGATACTTTCATAGTATCGATTCAAAGCGATGTACTATTCTATTCATTTGTTTATGTCCTGTCAGAAGATAATATATAAAACGAAATATGTCAACAATTTACCATATTATATATGTCTGAAACTGAAGTGAACAACGTATATGGATCGGCGGGCTAGATTTAACTCCAAAATCCCTAAGTCAATAACCCATCAGGATCGTAGGGGAACCATATTGGATGCATTGACACACACGTGACCTCCGTCAATTTGAGAAAAAAATCGCGACCTGTTCAGCAATTAATATTGTCTGTTTATGATTTTCTTCCGTCCCTTCTGCTTCTTTTACCCGCTTCCTTACACTATTGAAAGTAATGTTTCGTGTGAACCTGCATACATCTCTATTTTATTTCTTCTTTTTCAGTGTTCGTTCTCAAACTCCCGCTGGATCTCCCTTACATCAGGATTATGGTCCTACTAGATTTCCAGGATGTATTCCAGAGAATGTAAATGAGTTGTGTCGCCGTTTTATTTACGCCAATGGCCCGACACATTCATCTTCGGTGGGTATTTTATTTCATACATACACATTTGTTTTATGCTCTCTCCAGCATACATCATCATGTAGAGCAAATAGCTCATAGATCAGCAGGTTCAGTCAAGTGAAGTCCTGCCCTGCTCGTACCACCTCAACTTAAACTGATGCAAGCTTACTTCAGACCGTCTGTCAATTTGAATACTGTCATATAGTAATAAGATCGGAATGCGTTATGTAATGGTTGACAGATCAGCAGCGATAATTGCGCCTTCGGCTGGACACATTCAACTTCGGCACGGTTTCTGTTTACTTTCACCCTCCATAAAATGGGACAGAAAACTCCACTCCAGAACTTCCTTAGTCGCCTATTTTACATGCTTATCAGGTAACAGTGGACATATCCTTTGAATCCTTAACTTGTAGTTCAGGCCTTAGTTCTCACCCAGGAGTAGCTTAAGCTATTGCATTTCTGCTATTTTCACAAGATGCGGCGCCTTATTTTAATTGCAGAGTACCGTACAGCTTTACACCCAACAGCATTGTTCTATGTTACTTGAGTTGAATTTTGCAGAGCGCCATGCATCTCTACATCCAGCAGTATCGTTCCATGTTACTTGAGTTGAGTAATCACACCCACATGACAGTATTGGATCATTGGACATTATCTAATATACACACATATATATATATATATCAGTATTGGTATCGTCATATATGTACATCCACATGTCAGGGCGTACCGCGTAATACTTAATTAAAAGAGTTTGGTATGGGAGATTGTTTATTCCCATATTCACCTATGCCAGTCAGCTCGGTGTATCGTTACGTTAGGCATAATTATATTGTATGTGTCTATTTTATTGATACAGTTTTAATCTTTTATTGCGCTTATGTCATCCTGTGTAGTTTGTGTGCTTGGCGCCCAATTTGGGAAATATGTGTCTGTGTGTGTGATCATTGATACTGCAACCTGTGTGTCCGTGTGCCTGTTTGCTTACTTTGTTTCTTAAATCAACTATTACACAAATTACAAACAGGCAATATCAGGAATTATGGCATGCCAAAGTAAACAATCTGGATTGAATTGACCGGAAATGACAAGTCTGTTCTCCTTGACCTGTTTCAAATTATCAAGTAGGAATGTTTGCTTACAAATTTAATTAGGAAGCGAACATAATGAACGACACTGTACTTCTTTTTTATTCTTGGAGTTTTGTCATATTTACGTCAATTAGTCTGGAGAGGATAATTTGTTGCGTTATGGTTTACAGTTTGGATGCGATTATCCGCCTTCGATCCGACACAAAGTGCCTTAAACTTTTTTGAACTTTATTTTTTTTTCAGTGTATCTCAAACTCTTACCTATTAACGGCCCCTTTCGTATTTATTTTATAGACGATAGGTCCGACTTCTGTGAATGGAGGGTTTCACCTAATGAAGAAACGGGCCATTGTCGTATGTGTGGGGTTTTTTTGGTGGTCTTTTTTCACAAATAATCACTTAATCTCGAACCATTTTTTATGAATAAAAACAATGAAACCATATTTACGACACATCTTTTTGTTGAGTTTCGTCCTTACGGTTAATGATAGAAATTATACAAACAACAGTATGATTTACGAAAACTCCTCGCCAGATTGTCAGTCTGTTAATCAAACATAATTTTTTAACTCAAGAAAAACAATAAAAACCACACATTTAAAATAAGAACACCTTCTCCTGTGTGGCTCCACATTGATTTATAAAGTAAAAATAGGTTTTCACTGCGTATGTAAGCTAACGTTTGCTGTTATTGAAATATTTTACATAAATTATTTTAACTTTAATACAGTGAGAAAGTTTCAGTGAGTGAGTGAAAGAAAGAAAGAAAGAGCAGCATCAGTTGAAGCTTGTCATTAGTTTGAATTCCCCAAGGTAAGGTCAGATTTTAGATAGAAATAAATTAATATCAACAGAATCGCACCTCTTGTCTCACTGTACACAAAAATTATCAAGTACTTTCATTATTTTTCTGCAATTTAATATGTTCGGTGTTGACTAAAGATTTTCCACAACTTGACCCTAAATCACACCCACCTCCCATTTAATTCCTGCATCCTCTTTGCCCCTGTATCGCCTCACCGAAGTCTTTCACCACCAACCAGGGGACGTTTTCGCCCATTCTGAGACAACCTGCTCTACATGGTTGGCAAAACTCATAGATGCAGCGGTTGATAAACTCATAGATGCAGCGGTTGATAAACTCATAGATGCAGCGGTTGATAAACTCATAGATGCAGCGGTTGATAAACTCATAGATGCAGCGGTTGATAAACTCATAGATAGTTTTAAATATGTATATAGTTAAGCTCACGCAACATAAGTAGCTATTATAGACAAGTGTACCACCTCAGATTGCGCGTTCTCTCTTTCTCTCCCTCTCTCTCCCTCCCTCTTCTTCCATCTCTTTCTCTCCCCTCCTCTCTCTTTCCTGCTATTGTTTGTCTGCTTATGTAATATTGTTCTGCTTCTCTTTATGGCCAAATTTATTTCGGTGGTTTATTATACGGTTGTCCATCAATATGCTCGTATCTTAATCAATCAATTTATAAATCGACCAGTCCATAATTTATCGATCCATCCATCTGTCAATCTGTGGCCCGGATGACCGACTATTAGCAAACTCCACTGATACTACATGATTCATATCTATGTATATCCAACCTATCCATCCTGTCTGTCTGTATGTCCAGCGAAACTACAATCCCAGATTTCCATCGGTCTCTCTATTTATCAATATATCTACCTACCTACCTACGAATATATGTCTGCCTGTCTGTCTTTACATATCATATTGTGTAAGTCCCACCCATGAGTTTATTGCATACATTAAAGTCATTTATTTATGCATTAAAGGATGTCTTTAAAACACCAGATCTGTCCTTATTCTATTCAGGAGCCAGTTTGTTATTCTCTATTTAGCAATTTTTGTTTGGCAGACGAAGATCCTTCTTGTGGACCACGTTTCCTGCTCTCGTGACTTTATCGGCATTGTGTGTATACTCACAGATTTAGATTTTATCAGTATCTCACTGCCAGGTTTTTCTTTTTATCCCACAAATGGATGTTTTTTTAATGGATGTTGAGTATATTACGAAGGCAACGTAGGTTGAAATGGTTCAGTTTACAATTTCCAAACTATCCTGTCCAACCTTCACATGCACCAAGAAGTGATAGTATTACTGCTACGTGATAAAATATGTTTGCCGAAAGTATTACGTATAGCACGTAACTTTGCTTCCGTTAAACTCAAGGGAAGCACGATGTTTGAAGAGACAAACGTGCAGCTCAAAACTCCAGATAATCGCACTGTTTGAAGAGAGAATCACTCAAAACATGTAGCTTCGCAAATCACATAATAATTGCCTTGGAAAATGCGCTTGTGAACATGACGTTACAGTCCGACTTCGAACTACCTTTCGAACAGAGGCAAATGTTCTTATGACTTCGTTCTTCTTCTTTATCGTTCATTCTCATACTCCAGCTGGATCTCTCTTGTAGCTAGATCTCATACTCCAGCTGGATCTCTCTTGTAGCTAGATCTCATACTCCAGCTGGATCTTTCTTGTAGCTAGATTTCCTGAGAATAGAATTGTGTTTGTGTCGCCATTTTATTTGCGCCAATGGCCCACCACACCCGTCTTCTGTGGTTACCACTTCGTTCATGCACGCATAAACCCAGGATAAATATAGTAGTAAAGTAAAAATTGGAATCTGGTGAAATATTCCGCGAAACGATACTTATAGTAGTATACTTCAATAATATTTTACGAATAAAATCAAATATTTCTACACTAGATGTACTTACAATTCACCAACAATTGTCATAGAAATCCATTACTCAACAGTTCAGAATAAATTAACTTTTATTCATAGCTTTTCGACCGTCTCTGGAGCAAAACTAGTACGAACAATGTGATGTGTGTACTCACTGTACTGTTGCACGAGTTATATGGGAACATTATTTATTGACTTCGGTGTGTTGACACGAGTTTGCCATTCTGCGCATGCGTGGTTATGAAATGTGACAAATTGACTACCGTGTAAGTGTGTAGATTATGTGTTGGGGCAGGACAACATAAGTCTATAACTTTATTTTATTGAACGTACAATCGCAATAATTGAATCATACTTTGCTGAAGCCAGCTAAGGAACAAAACAAACAGAATATGCATTGGGCAATTACTGAGGGAAGTCTGCATACAGATGAAGCGTTATCTTCATGACCAATGGGAGGTTGGTGTCTTTACCTCTAATGGAGGTTTATGGATGCATGTTTAGTCCCCGAAGGGAGGTATTATCAGTGATCCCAGGGTTACTGCATTCTGCCAGCAGCACAGCACACACTTCTAGATCAACTATAAATTTTCCGTCAGATTTGCTGCTACGTCCGTAGTGATGACACATCTAGATTTACCCGTAGCTCTCCCGTAGATTTTGAGCCTGCGACAAAAGTACAAAGATGGTTAGTCCGTTAGCCTGCAATTTTACGTCATCCATGTGGATTATTTGATTAAAAAAACCATAAGAAATTTAGATAAAATGTGATAATGATTTTTTTTCTACACAAGTGATAGGTTGTCAGTATATCCCCCATCATTTCTTATTCACCTCCTGCGACATACATGGAAAGAAGACAGTGGCCCTATTCTTTGCATCCTGAACTAGAAGTCCAGGTCCAAGTTGGCAGACGGACAACAGAAAACATAATCTATGCTGTTAACAAATACAGTGAACGATAACTAGGAAACATAAAAATAAGACGCATGCCAAGGTACAAACCTTGTATCAAGTGCCATATCCGCAACGAAGGTTGGCACCAACGGAACTCAAACATTTTCTGTTTCTTGCGCTGGTGATACACTCTGCTAGACTTTAACCTGTCAATCTCGTGATATGTCTCGTCCATTTGCATGTCTATCTATTTCTAACATCCCTTGGACTATACCCTCAAGTAAGGTCTTCAACAAAGGGTGTCATGTCTTTCAATATGTCCAAAATATATATTTGTTTGATTTGCATTTCTTTTAATTTGTCTTTTTTTTCATATGAGGTGTTGTTCGAACCTTGAAAATTGACATTTGGAGAACTCCAAACTGGCTTATGCAAGGCCGGATGACAGAAGAGACGGTTTAAAGACACTCAAGACATTACTGAATTATTTCAACATGGACACAAATTCTGGTCCTATTAGATTTCCAGCAGAATGTAGTCCAGAGAATAGAATTGCGTTATGTCGCCGTTTTATTTACGCCAATGGCCCGATACACCCGTCTTCGGCGGAGAAAATAGTTTAATAGATTTAGCTGTAATTTCCTGCGAATTGAGACTCACCCCTCCCTAGTAAATTTTTTATTCACTCAAGTCAAACTTTTCCGGTGAGGCGCGCTACTTTCAACCGTTGACGTTAATCCAATTTAGTTATATCAAAGGGATTAACCAACAAGAGAATAGTAACGATCGTGGCCCTAATAAATAGTCACAGCGACATCTACAACATCAAACAGTGAATGTGTGTATTTTTTACAATATTTTCAAATATTTGTCTCTTTAATTTATGTATCGATTTCAGTATTAAGTCAATTCACACTGGTACAGCTGTGCACACAATTATTAAGTCAATTCACACTGGTACAGCTGTACAATTATTAAGCCAATTCACACTGGTACAGCTGTACATACAATTATTAAGTCAATTCACACTGGTACAGCTGTACAATTATTAAGTCAATTCACACTGGTACAGCTGTATAATTATTAAGTCAATTCACACTGGTACAGCTGTGCAACTATAATTATCTGGGTTGTTTTATTCAACTCTACCATGACCAAGACTCCCGTATAGACTTCTCAACAGAAAGTAAACAGGCCTTCACTCGTGATGTTTTTTTAAAATGAGTGCCGTGATTTTTCGCAGGTCACTATTTATATGGTACTGTACCATATCTCGGGCCTACGTATTATCCGAAATTCGAACTTTAAAAAAAATTTAATCTGCACTATCCGAAATCTTAAGTTATTACTGACGTCATTTTATGCCTGCCTAGCGCTAGACATAAAATGGCTTCCGTAATCATAGTCGTAAGTTTGTTAGATATGTACAATTCTGTTAAATTGCAAAAACGACTGCCGGATTCGGCGATTTTCACGTCACACACTGAATTCGCCCCCCCCTCCCAATCTGCTCGATATCCACTGAGGGACCAACCCATACAACCCTCCTAAAATAAAGGGATAAAAGTTCCAGTGTTGGGTAACAACCCTACACGGGAAATGCATGGCTGGTGTAACACATGGCAAATATCAAAATGTGCAAAAATAGTTATACGTATTACCACAACAAATAGATAAAAGAACCTAATCGCCGTGTCTCGTGGTTAAGTTGTTTTAAACTCCTAAAATAGATATCTCGACACCCGAACCCACTGATTGGTAATTATACACCGATTAGACAAGGATAATAATTTGAGGGGGAATCCTTCTTCTACTTCTGCGTTCGCTCTCAAACTCCCGCAGATTAGCAGGATGTAGTCCGAAGAACGGAATGCGTTGTGTCATGGTTTACAGCATTGCTGCGATATCTGCGCCTTCGGTCTAACACATCCGACTTCAGCATCGCTTTGGGTCACTTGCCCTATATGGGACGGGACAGACAACTCCATCCCATAACCTCCTTAGTCGCCGTTTACGATATGCGTGGAAGGTAAACAGTGTTGTTATTCTTTGCTCTCCTTTCAGGCCCCGGCAACACATGGAAGGAAGGGACCAAATTGTCAATATTTTGTATCACACTTCGAATAATACGTAAGACCGAGATATAATGAAGAACCATTTACATACTTGGTGTAATCTGCACACAAAAAGTCAAGGCCGACAAACGAAAATCACGGCAATAATAACTAAAAGAGTCATGTAGGTCATGTTTACTTTCTGTGTTTACTTTCTTACAGTAATGTCGAAGGCCACGACCCCGCCATCCGAACTTTCTATATTAATACGTGTTTTTTTTTTTTTGTTGGGGTGTAGAAGGTGAGGTGGGGACGGGGGTGTTCAGGTTTGTAGCTTGCCTCGCTTATCCAGAATTTGTACTAACAAATGTCTGCAATTCTTTTATGCATAAGCGTCTTGCAATGTTCATGCTTATCTAATGTTTGTTTATTCTTACATTGTGACGTCTGACTAATTATTACACTATTTACTTGATAGATTGGTCAATGATACTTGAAGGCAGCTGTGAATCACCAAGGATAGTCACAGATAGTCACCCTGGCCGTCACAGACGCGCACTGTACCACAGAGCCGGATGCACCTTTTGATTGGCTTGAATTTGAAACTGTCTTCGAAAAATGTGAGACAAAATGTTTCCGTAATATTTCTATCACCCCCCACCCCCCCTCCCCCCGCCATTAAAAAAAGGTATTGCGGGGATGAAAGTTATGACTGTCGATCAGTGTTAACAGAGGGTGCTACTTCCGCTTTATCAGGGATTGGTGGTGGCGGAGTATGCACTGGCGATTCTGACACTGAGTCAGACTCAAACAGAAATATTGGATAGAATCCAGAATGAGGCAATGCGAATCATATTGGGGTGTACGAGAGATACGTCGGATGAGCTATGCGATACTTATTTGATTGCCCAGCTGCAGAGCAAAGACTACAATTGTGCATGGCGCTGAAAAAGAGCACCCTCTACACCGTGAAATTCTCAAAGTGAAAGGGAGTCGATTTAAGAGAGGAAAGTCGTGGATTGGGCGCGCAGAGGACATTATACAAAAAGTGTGCAGGTTGCAGGATGCGCTACCTGGAGCGGAATAGACTCGGGCGCTCGTAGAGTGTCCGACAGCCTTCAAAGTAATAATAACACTCAATAGAGAATGCACGAATGGTGTCCGACAGTGGTGAAGTCGAAGGTACTGATGGTGTCCGACAGTGGTGAAGTCGAAGGTACTGATGGTGTCCGACAGTGGTGAAGTCGAAGGTACTGATGGTGTCCGACAGTGGTGAAGTCGAAGGTACTGTGCTCGCTCTCATGTGCGAGAAATTCAGAGAAGGTGATATGATTATATCACCAGTAATATGATATGAAGGTGATAGGATTATATCACCAGTAATATGATATGGAGGTGATATGATTATATCACCAGTAATATGATATGAAGGTGATATGATTATATCACCAGTAATATGATATGAAGGTGATATGATTATATCACCAGTAATATGATATGAAGGTGATAGGATTATATCACCAGTAATATGATATGAGGGTGATAGGATTACATCACCAGTAATATGATATGAAGGTGATATGATTATATCACCAGTAATATGATATGAAGGTGATAGGATTATATCACCAGTAATATGATATGGAGGTGATATGATTATATCACCAGTAATATGATATGAAGGTGATATGATTATATCACCAGTAATATGATATGAAGGTGATATGATTATATCACCAGTAATATGATATGAAGGTGATAGGATTATATCACCAGTAATATGATATGAGGGTGATAGGATTACATCACCAGTAATATGATATGAAGGTGATATGATTATATCACCAGTAATATGATATGAAGGTGATAGGATTATATCACCAGTGATATGATATGAAGGTGATTAAGATATGAAGGTGATATGATTATATACAGATAGGTCATTTGAAAGACACATCAGGAGTGTCTGCGAATTCACGGCTCAAAGTTGGGGGAAGACAATCAGGGAGGAATGTGGTGCTTTCGCTCAGACGACGGTGACCAAAGCTTTGAAATGGGTGTGCTCGCAGACTGCGACACATGCCGGTATACTCAGTGAGTCGATGAGCATGATTGTGAAAGTTCAGACGGGGTACATTCGGGAGAAGTGGCTGGATGCGGTGAAGAATTTATGTGTGCGGAAAGTGACTTTTATTTTGTGGCGGAACATTCGGGGGGTCCGGGGCAATAAGAGAGCGGATGCTTTGCAGCGCACGGGGCTACTACGGCTATTGGCGGAGCGAAGTAGGGTATACATTTTGAACGCCTTAAGGGAAACGGCACGAACAAATGACTGTATAAGTGACAATGACTCTTGTTCCATGACTAGAATAAGGGAGTTTGGTTTGAAATGTGGTGTCGCTAGAAAGGAGCGGTTGGTTTTGTGGGCGAGAAAGAATGGTGGTCAATCAACTGCGTACTGTGACCATCAGTCAACGTGTAATGGCAGATACACTCAATGAGAGATCTGAGCACCTGTGGACTTGTCCAGAGCGCAATGACGATGATCCAACGACTGACTAACTAACTAACTAACTAACTAACTAACTAACTAACTAACTAACTAACTAACTAACTAACTAACTAAGTAACTAACTAACTAAGTAACTAACTAACTAACTAACTAACTAAGTAACTAACTAACTAACTAAGTAACTAACTAAGTAACTAAGTAACTAACTAACTAACTAACTAAGTAACTAACTAACTAACTAACTAAGTAACTAACTAACTAACTAACTAACTAAGTAACTAACTAACTAAGTAACTAACTAACTAACTAAGTAACTAACTAACTAACTAAGTAACTAACTAACTAACTAACTAACTAACTAACTAAGTAACTAACTAACTAAGTAACTAACTAACTAACTAACTAACTAACTAACTAACTAAGTAACTAACTAACTAACTAACTATCTAACTAGACTCTCCAAATAATCCTGAAAAATTCATTGCTGTTTAAACACAAATACATAATTGGTAGCATTTCCTATTCAGGGTGTACCTATCAGTCCAGCATTTTTTGGCTGTAGTGATATTTCTAGACACTATACATACGTTCAGTAGTTTGTCATTGCTTTCTGAACAATCATGATGAACAACGAATCGAACCCGGCATCATTGCTGTTTAGATACATTAAATACATCTTCTGCGTTCATACACACAGTCCTGTGATTAGCAGGATGTAGTCTGGAGAACGGAATGCGTTGTGTCATAGTTTACAGCTTTGCAGAGATAGCTGCGTATTTTATGAATCTTTGTGCCGTCTCAGTTACCTGTGCGTCTGATTTCAACATGGCTTCTTGGTGATGTTAATCCATGTAGTATGAGGCAGCAAACTTCACCCCCAAAACATACTTTAATCCCTATGGGATCAGACAGCCAACCCACCCCCAAAACATACTTTAATCCCTATGGGATCAGACAGACAGCTTCACCCCCAAGATATACTTAGCCGCTTCCTAAGACATGCGTAATAGTGCTGCCATTCTGTGCTTCTCTCTAGTGCACAGGCAACACACGGGCGACAGTGAATACAAAACCAGTTGATACAAAAGTAAATGATGAACCACATAGATAACAGAGGATATGAAAGTAATATTACATACGAAATGGCTATCCTATCAGAAAATATCCTGGGTTGTGTATAAATACACAGCTCGTCGTGACTGGATTACCAGAACCGCGACCTCTACATTTTGATGGTTAAAGCTCTGATATAACCATATTGGAGGCGTTTCATCTGTTGGAATTAACGGACATCACCATAAGACAACAGATCAAGTGGTTTTCACACGCTTCCAGACTACCGACAGATAGCAAGCCACAAATGGCCATGACACATAGACATAACGGTTATAAAGCCAGAGACAGACCATGTAAAAGATGGATCACAGAAATCAAAGAAACCACAGGAACAAGCTTACAAACAGCGCACAAGAAGGCCATCTCCAGAGAACTCTTCCACCCTTGATGACACAAGGCAAACAAGAGACACAGCGTATAGATAGATAGATAGATAGATAGATAGATAGATAGATAGATAGATAGATAGATAGATAGATAGATAGATAGATAGATAGATAGATAGATAGATAGATAGATAGATAGATAGATAGATAGATAGATAGATAGATAGATAGATAGATAGATAGATAGATAGATAGATAGATAGATAGATAGATAGATAGATAGATAGATAGATAGATAGATAGATAGATAGATAGATAGATAGATAGATAGATAGATAGATAGATAGATAGATAGATAGATAGATAGATAGATAGATAGATAGATAGATAGATAGATAGATAGATAGATAGATAGATAGATAGATAGATAGATAGATAGATAGATAGATAGATAGATAGATAGATAGATAGATAGATAGATAGATAGATAGATAGATAGATAGATAGATAGATAGATAGATAGATAGATAGATAGATAGATAGATAGATAGATAGATAGATAGATAGATAGATAGATAGATAGATAGATAGATAGATAGATAGATAGATAGATAGATAGATAGATAGATAGATAGATAGATAGATAGATAGATAGATAGATAGATAGATAGATAGATAGATAGATAGATAGATAGATAGATAGATAGATAGATAGATAGATAGATAGATAGATAGATAGATAGATAGATAGATAGATAGATAGATAGATAGATAGATAGATAGATAGATAGATAGATAGATAGATAGATAGATAGATAGATAGATAGATAGATAGATAGATAGATAGATAGATAGATATACCATAAGTGGTACCTCACCATAAGAGGTATACAGTACATTCTACTTAACGAATAAAAAAGGACAAAGCACTCATTTATGAGTATGTAAGGTGGAAGCCAGGGAAGAGAACAAGATGCAGACCAAAACTGTGATAGACTGGATATCCTAGATTTTCTGAAAATGACACTGGAAAAAGCTTGGCAAGTTGCACAGAGTTTTACAGAACGACAGTGAAGACAACGCTCTGTAAATTACGTCATATAGATATCATTATCATCAGGTGCCATGCCGTAGGACGTAGGCTATCATGGCTCTCCGCAGCTCTCTATTTCCAGTATTATGTATCAAACTCGCTGTTCTTTCCCTGCCGTGCCAGGTTGTCAAACTGTCTAATATTTTCTCACGTTGTCACCCTTTGTCTCTGTTACCTCCAATCTTGCCTGTTCTCCAAACCTCCCTGTCTCATGAAGTGGCCAAAAAAAGAAGATTGACTTTTTCTTATATTATTGATTACGGCCCGTTTCGCATTTGACTCTTTCAACACTTCCACATTAGTTTTTCTGGCAGTCCATGGTAGCATCACATAGCTATCATCATCATCATCAAGTGCCGTCTCCGCAACGAAGGTTGGCTGCAACGTATCTACAACATCTCCTGTCTCTTATCTTGGTGGTGCACTCTGCTAGACTGTAACCTGTCCATCGTGTAATGTTACTCTCCCACGTGTATCTCTGTCTACCTTTTGCTCGCTTCCCTTTTACTTTACCCTCAAGTAAGGTATTCAATAGGGTGTCATGTCTTTTAATGTGTCCAAAGTATTTTATTTGCCTGATCTTTATTTCTCTTAGTAGTTCTTTCTTCATATTAAGTGTCTTTAGCACCTCTTTATTTGTTTTATCTCTTTCCATGATGTTCTCCCTATTCTTCTATATACCCACATCTCAAAGGCATCAATTTTGTCTTCTAATTGTTTATTTAGTGTCCATGTTTCTGAGCCATACATTAATATGGAATAGATGTAGCATAGTTATAGAGGATTGTAAATCGTGCTTAGAGTATAGAGGAAATGATAAAACAATGATAAAACAATGATAAAACAATGATAAAACAATGATAAAACAATGATAAAACAATGATACAACAATGATACAACAATGATAAAACAATGATAAAACAATACATAAGAAACATCTTTACATCAAAATTTTGTAAGTACGCAAATACAAATTGTATTATTTAAACTATCATCATCATCATGTGACATATTCTTTCCAGAACGTAGTCTTTCCTATGGATCTCTTGAATTCTCCGCGGTCTTGAGCAAGTTGCCCTGCATCTTCCAGTGACATGCGCAGGCATTCTTGAATGTCTTTTGTCCAACGGCGTCTTGGTCGGCCTTTGCCCCTGTTGCCTTCTATCATCCCCTCCATTAACACTCTCTCCATGCCGTCGTGTCTCTTAATATGACCGAAAAAAACGAGCTTTTTCTTTAATATAGTGTTCAGACGCCAGCCTTCCTGAACGTTCATTGTTCGTAACACCTCCTAGTTTGTTTTCTTCGCTGTCCATGGTATTCTCAAAACTCTTCTATAACACTTTAACTCAAATGATGTTATTCTCTTGGCCACTGTTTTATTTAGTGTCCATGCTTCACATCCATATGTCGCCACAGGAAATACAGATGTTCGTAGTAAACACAATTTTGTTCTTATTTTAGTACCTTGCCATAGTTTCTTTATCTGTTTTAATTTTGCCTGCACCATTGCCGTTCTTCTCTTGATCTCAACTGGGCAGTCCCCCGCATTGTTTATATTAGTTCCTAAATAATCAAAATGTGTCACTTCTTTCAAATTGCAGTTCTCAATATTAATTTTGGGTCTTGATTTAGTTTTGTCAGTTGCCATTATTTTCGTCTTTTTCATATTTAAGAACAAGTTTTGCTGTTCGCTGAACTTTTGGATTTTTTATACTATATAATGAAAAAATAATAACATATTTAAAAAAATATAAATAATATTCAGAAGAAAAGAAATAAAAACTTTAAAATGGTAAAAAATATATCGACGAGGATGGGATTCGAACCCACGCGGGGAGACCCCAATGGATTAGCAGTCCATCGCCTTAACCACTCGGCCACCTCGTCCGGTATTTCGTTTCCTCTCGTCTACTTTATATATTATAAACGTTAAATCCTATTTATATTTTTGATTTTGAATCCGACCGACAGGTTACTCTTCCTTCTGTCATATCGTGTTCAATCGTCGACTTTTATATTTATTTTATGTGAAGGCATATATTTTTACAATGTACATTTTAAATATAGCGCATCATACTTGCAAAACTTATCGTATCGCTGAATTTTGCATTGTTGAACTTTTGTGTCATCATGTCATCATGAACTTTTGTGTCATAGGCATTAGCGTTAATCAGAATTTAGTTGTTTAAAATGATACTCAACTCATACCAAACACCCCAAAACTAGAACTCTCAATTGTTACTGGCAAATTATCAACAAATTACAGGGCAGAGATACAAGCAATCTTGGAAACATCAAAGGCTCTAGAGGAACGGAGGCTCAAAGGAGCTAACATAGTCTTTTTGTGTGACTGCATGTCAGTACTCCAAACCATCCAAAAGGAACCTAAAGATCTCCTAACAAAAACAACTGTAGAAGAACTTCTAAATCAAATGTCTGCCAACAATAAAGTTGTGCTGCAGTGGATCCCTGTACACTGTGGAATAGCAGGAAATGAAGGAGCTGACAGACTGGCAAAAGCAGGTGCAAAAAAAGGAATAAGGTGAGTATCGTATTATTTATAGTGTTACACAAGTTGCTTTTAATGCTATGTTGTGACCGTTGCTCTAGTTTCGTGGAGATAAAACTCAGGAGAGAGAGTGTGGTTGACGATTAGCGCAACTCTTCCACACTATAAACCAACTTCAGCGCTAGTCATTTCTCAGCCCATTTATTTACTAATCTTTACTAATTAAATATGAAGTGAACAAAGTGTGAATCAATCCTAGTTGGTTCATGGAATGTTTATGTCAACATTGATGTGGAAATTAACAACAGACTGGCAAAAGCTAGTGCTGTATTTGGAAGATTACTCAACAATGTATGGGACAGAAGAGGTATAAGAACAACCACCAAACTACAAGTATATCATGCTGCTGTTATACCAACCTTACTATACGCCTGCGAAACGTGGACAGTGTATGTTAGACATGCAAGAAAATTAAACCATTTCCATCTTACCTGCCTACGTAAATTACTAAACATCCATTGGTGGGACAAAGTACCAGACTACGAGGTGTTGGAAAAATCAACCTCAATAAGCATCCACACAATACTTATGAAGGCGCAAGCACGCTGGGCAGGCCATCTTGTGCGTATGGAGAACTCGCGTTTGCCAAAACAAATATATTATGGAGAACTCAAAGCAGGATTTCGAAAAGCTGGTGGACAGAAAAAGCGCTTCAAAGATACGCTCAAGTCATCCTTGAAACATCTTAACATTGACGTAGGCGCTTGGGAGAGCCTCGCTCAGGATAGAACAGCATGGCGTTACAGCATTAGAACGGGAGCACTAGTGGCAGAAGAATTCAGACAAGAAACTGCAAGACAGAAGCGGACACGTAGAAAAGAAAAAACATCTCAACCTCACACAGATACCTTCTATTGTTGTCAATTCTGTAAAAGAACATTTTGTGCGCGCATTGGACGTGTTATACGCACTATTAACTTTATTATGTTATTATTTATTGTTATTATTATTATGGTAGAGTGTTTTTGGTCATCGTCGATCACGACGGACGAACATCATCATCATCATCAGTGATAACTAGAACTCATTTGCGTCTAGAGATGTGACGTCACGGCATCTATTTTAACGTTATTTGTGTTACACGGAAATCCGTGACGTCACCTAGTTAAAAATGTAAACCGTGTGCTATTTATAGCACAGTGGCGAACTAATCTGTACTTTTCTCTTTATATATGAAATTGTAACTTATTTGAAAGTCTTCTTGATATTGCTTTTGAATTTTTTTTAATGTTGTGATGATCTGTTTGACCACGCTGACTTTTGTCAACTATGGAGGTCGCTTTCTGCTGTTCTGTTTCCGCGCCGTTATTTTTATCAACAGCCATTTATATTGAGAGAAATGCACGTATATAATATAATTCGTGCCTCTTATAATTTCTTTAGTTAATTTTCTTCTACTTCAGCATTCATTCTCAAACTCCCGATGGATTTATCTTGTAGCAGGACAATGGTCCTACTAGATTTCCAGCTGCATTCTGTAATTTGTCCAGTCGTGCCATCTGAGTCTGGCTGAGCGTCAGAACAGTGTATACTGTACCACTGTCACCACTATTCCCTGGTACAAAAGAAAAAGTAACCTCTGCCCAAACTGGGCAGCAGCCATAACCTTCATTGCTGCCAGTCCTTTACCTGTCCTTGTGATGATGTGGTCTACATGTTCCTTGAAGCTCAGACCTCACCCAACGAGACACATGCGAGTATTTACAATGTTATTCATCATCATCCCGTGACATATTCTTTCCAGAATAATGTCTTTGCAGTTGATATCCTGAACCCGACTTTATCCTGTGTCAATCTGCCTTCCACCTCCAATGATGCCTTCATACAGTCTTTGATGTCATTTTTCCATCTCCTTCTAGGTCTACCTCTTCTTCTACTTCCTGAATTATTCCCTCTAATATGTGTCTTTCCATTCCATTGTGTTTTTTTATATGTCCGAAATATTTCAGTTTTATATGTAAAATTGTATTCACCAGCCATCCCTTCTTATATTCAGCAAACTCAAAACCTCCCTGTTCCTTATCTTTTGTCCAGAAATTCTTTATATTGCCCTATAACACTTCAGTTCGAAAGCCGATATTCTTTTTGCCGTTGTTCTATTTATTGTTCAAGTCTACAGCCGTAAGTTGCAACTGGAAAATTGTATGATCTAAGAAGCATTTGTATAACTTTTGTCTCTTTATAACAATTTTTCCATATATATTTTATTTATTTTACATTGTAATTTTGTTATCGCTAATCCTTTCCTAAATGCCCATTGTGCAATCCACCAACACCTGTTGGCAGCACATGTTTGTATATTCTGACTGCGTATACATCAAGATTAATGTTGTTGCTTGCAAGTTAGTAAAAGGGCAACACATGTGCTGTATTACATCACTAAAGAGCAACACATGTGCTGTATTACATCACCAAAGAGAAGAGTATATTTCCGAGTTCTGCTGGCTTTCTTTCCATCCATACTTTTTTTCGTGTTGTACAAAGTTTCGGAAAATCTTCGCCAGTGCTTCAGTGTAAGAGCTCTAGCAGCACGCATATTTAAATCCCCATTCTCATTCAGGTGGCATAGTCTTTCAATAGTTTAATCTTATTTAGAATGCTCTGGACTACTCATGATTTTGGGTAAGATGACCTACTTCAGCGGAAGACATATTTAAACACTGAAAAGTTGTTTTTCTATCGTCGTCTTGGTTGGCCCCTTTTTTCTGTTAACAGTAATCATGCATTTCATAGTTTTCCTTCAATATGAGAGCTACCCAATTTTACCTAAATTCGCAGTCTTACCTTGTCTTGTCTCAGCCACTTGTGCCGTGATGCGTTGTGTGGAGCCTTCTTCTTCTTCTTCTTTTGTTCACTTGAAATATATCTATATCTGTTTATTGAATATAAACATGTTCCCATTGTGTTTTGTATGTGGCATCCTGATTATTGTACATCTTTTGGCTGGTTGGCTCTGTCTTCAGCACCCTGCTTACTTTGGTAGGACTGTAGTCCTGCTCGAGAGGGACTGCCCGACTAGTCTTAGTTTCCAGCCCCTGATGGCTAAACTAAGCCCTATCACCACTTCAAGGTGTAAGCCTAGATGGGGTATGTGGATGGTTGTGTGGAGCTGAATTCTATGTTCTATTGCCAAATGTATTACTGTTGTAATCCATGGGCTTGTGAAATGTCTCTGATATTGTCCATCCATTTATGTCTTGGTCTTTCTCTTGCCCTCATCCCGGATATTCTTCTGTTATAAATTCCGGCGCATTATGGGAATCAGTGGCCACATCATGTGTCCACATTACAATTTTTTAATATTATGCGTAATTTCACACATCATCCGTGACTTGGATATTGAAAAGGCGCAACTTCTGTTGCCAATAAATCTATCTGCGCGCAACGCACTGTGACACTTCCTCAGGGTCATCCAGGGGGAGGGGGCTCTCAGTGTGTTGTGCGCAGAATTATGTGCTGCACTGTATGCGTCTTTGGTGAAAGTTTGTTTCGTTAAATAATATATGATTTGTTTCGGTAAAATGTGGTCACTGATTCCCATAAATTACCTAAATTCCTAGTCTAAAAGTCATGTTCTGACTAAAAGTCATGTAAGTGTACAATTTGATTTGATCTGATACCCTCCCGCAACCTTCACCTACAGCATTGGTTAGCATATCTCTCTCTTGTGGACAAATACACATGTGATATATGGAAGGGGGGGGGGCAAAAAAAGGCATTTGACAAGAGGGGGAATATGAAAAATATTTATTTGATAGGAGGTAAGGTGACATATACTCATTTTATGGGGGAGAGGGGGAGGGAATAAAAAGCATTTGACAGGGGGGGAGATGACAAAAACGCATTTGATATAGGGGGGGGGGGCAACAAAGGCATTCGACGGGGGGGGGGGAAATATACAAACATGCATTTATTAGGGGGAAAAGGACAAAATGCACTTGACAGAGGGAAAAAAGGACAAAAAGTATTTGACAGGGGAAAAAGAGGACGACAAAAGGGCATTTGGCAGGGGAAAAGAAGGACAAAATGGCATTTTACGGGGGAAAAGAGGAAGCATTTAAAAAAGTAAAATAATAATGTTTATGTTACACATTTACAGCATGCGATTGTCATTTATATCTGTGGGTCTCATCAATGATCCACCAGACAAATCCCTCATGTAACAGAAAACCGTGATAGATGACATGTCGTTATATTGAAGCTCTCTTATGGAAGCTTTTTTATGTATTAATGTATGGCTCAGAAACATGGACACTAAATAAACTATTAGAAGACAAAATTGATGCCTTTGAGATGTGGGTATATAGAAGAATAGGGAGAACATCATGGAAAGAGAAGAAAACAAATAACGAGGTGCTAAAGACACTTAATATGAAGAAAGAACTACTAAGAGAAATAAAGATCAGGCAAATAAAATACTTTGGACACATTAAAAGACATGACACCCTATTGAAGACCTTACTTGAGGGTAAAGTCAAAGGGAAGCGAGCAAGAGGTAGGCAGAGATACAAGTGGGAGAGTAACATTACACGATGGACAGGCTACAGTCTAGCAGAGTGCACCACCAAGACAAGAGACAGGAGATGTTGGAGATACGTTGCAGCCAACCTTCGTTGCGAAGACGGCACTTGATGATGATGGAAGCTTTGTAGCATGTATCATCCATAGTTATGTTTTTCATGTTTATCATTTTTTTTAAATATATGTATTGTTATTAGTGTATATGCATGCACCTTCTGTGGTTGAGAGGGAGCAGAGATGTACTGTGTAGCACCGCTGAGGGAAAAACTGTTTTCATATAGCTAGGGTCCATCATATAGGCACAGCGACTCAGGACGTGACAAGCCGTTTGTCTTGAACATTTGGTTGCATGTCTGGAACCATAGAGAAGTTCAACATAACCAGTAGGCAATTGGTGGAGGGGAATGAACACTTTGAACCCTATCGTAGCTCGGAGCATTGCATAGTAAAAATCAACCTTTCTGGTGATGTGATAGTTATTTTCTAGCTCTATCCTGGGGTGTGTCGAAAATCCAGACTTCTCAGCACTATAATTATGGTCAAAGGGCATGAGGCCATGGACAGCCGAATCAGCAACCAATCAACCATATTACACATGATAACAAGAACAACATACATTTTTGTTATTTTCAATAGAAAATAAAACACAACCTAATAAATTCTTTTGTTGAAAATAGAAAATAACATAAACACCCTTTAATATGCTTACTTTCAGAACCCTTTAATATGCTTACTTTCAGAACCCTTTAATATTCTTACTTTCAGAACCCTTTAATATTCTTACTTTCAGAACCCTTTAATATTCTTACTTTCAGAACCCTTTAATATGCTTACTTTCAGAACCCTTTAATATGCTTACTTTCAGAACCCTTTAATATGCTTACTTTCAGAACCCTTTAATATGCTTACATTCAGAAAATGTAAAAGATGTATTCACTACTATACTATTTAACATCTACATAATAAAAGTGTCATGTGACGTATTCCTTCCAGAACGTTGTCTTCCCAATGAACTCTCTGAACCTCTCTCTGTCTTGGGCGATGTGGCTTGCATTTTCTAGCGATGTATTCATGTTATCTTTAATGTCGTCAGTCCATCGTCTTCTTGGTCTGCCCCTTCTCCTCTTCCCAGGTACTCTTCCCTCCATTATTTGTCTTTCTAAACAGTTATGTCTCTTTATATGACCAAACAGGCGTAGTTTTCTTTTTGTTATTGTGTTTAGTAACCAACACTCTGGAATATTCAGTGTGTTTATAATATCTGAGTTTCTGATTTTATCCTTCCATGATATTCTAAGTATCTTTCTGTAGCATTTCAGCTCGAAGGCGTTGATCTTCTTTGCCGCTGTTTTACTTAAGAGTCCATGTTTCACAGCCGTATGTTGCAACCGGAAAAATAAAAGTTCGTAACATTAGCACTTTCGTTTCTATTTTGTTGTTTTTCCATATGTTTTTCAGCCATGTTATTTTGCAATATGCCATTGCCAATCTCTTCCTTATTTCTGCCATGCAGTCTCCTGCACCGTTGATGTTTGCTCCTAAGTATTCAAATTTATCCACACTTATCCACTTATTCAAATTTATCCACATTTATAATAAAAGTAGCTAATGTAATTTCTAATTCCCGTGAGACATTATTATTATACTTCTGTGAAGATGGAATCTGTTTTAGCAATGTTTTAATACCTTTATTAGCAACTAAGAAAATATTTTCTTACTTTTTAAGCATTAAGTCAAAAGACATGATCTCATGTAGGACATATAGCTACATCAAAAAAAAGTATAACAATTGAGTGAATGAAAGCAGTTTAATTTCTGTACATTTTCAAAAGCCAGATTTCACAAGATTTTTGTTACATAATAAAAAAATATGTGTTGCATTTTGTTTTCAATTTCCTACATTATAATATTTTCATAAAAATAAAATGAAAATTTGAACTAATTAAATGTTTGTTAAATTATCAATTGTCCTCATTGTCATTATCTGATGATCTTGAAGGGAGTATGTGTTTGTCCCTCTGCCAGGCAGTAGAGGTGAACCAAAAGTTTTCCTGTTATGGAACCAGCCCCAAATAAATGCATGCTGCAGAAGAATATGTTAAGGCACACAGTAGCAATGCAGCTGATTACATTTTGATATAAGATAAATATAGCTACATTATAACAATATCAATCGTGGATGACACGTCTATGAGATGATTATGGCATAACCCCTTTAGCTGTGAGTAGGAAGCACTTGACACATGATGATGATGACATAGTCCCTTGAGCTGTGAGTAGGAAGCACTTGACACATGATGATGATGACATAGTCCCTTTAGCTGTGAGTACGAAGCACTTGACAGTCTATAGGCTTTCTGACAAAAGTACAGGTCCTTTTCAATTGAGCAACCAAGGTGATACCCGGACTCATAAAGTTGTCTCAAAGACATGTTTGGGGGCGGGGGGGGGGGGGAGAGTTATGGATATATCTTAATCCAGCATTTTAGTGCGACAGTATCCAAGAATCATAACATCTTGTCAGGAGCACATACACACACATACACTTCTGGGCCAACTAACTCATAACTCTTCTGTCAGGTCTGTTAATCCATCCACAGTGATGGCACATCTGACCTCTCCTGCAACCTACAATTCTGCTACTAAAGTGCAATGTCCAATAGCCTGCATCTCTCCATCATCCATAGGGATCATTTGATACAAGACAGAAGTCAGAAGTTTGAACAAGACATTTGATACAAGACAAAAGTCAGAAGTTTGAACAAGACATTTGATACAAGACAAAAGTCAGAAGTTTGAACAAGACATTTGATGCAAGACAAAAGTCAGAAGTTTGAACAAGACATTTGATGCAAGACAAAAGTCAGAAGTTTGAACAAGACATTTGATACAAGACAAAAGTCAGAAGTTTGAACAAGACATTTGATGTAAGACAAAAGTCAGAAGTTTGAACAAGACATTTGATGCAAGACAAAAGTCAGAAGTTTTAACAAGACAAATGTCTTAATGATACAAAAATGATACAAGACAAAAGTCAGAAGTTTGAACAAGAAATTTGATACAAGACAAAAGTCAGAAGTTTGAACAAGACATTTGATACAAGACAAGTCAGAAGTTTGAACAAGACACGCAGTGACAGTGAGAATTTTGTTCACATGTGACAGGTTGTCAATCTATTCCCCAACCTTTCTTTAGTCGCCTCCTACAACATGCCTGGACAGAAGAGAGTCATCCTATTCTTTGTCGCATGAACTAGAAGTTTAGGCCTCAGTTGCTACACGGGGCAATATCTACATCTCTGTATGAAAACTAAATAATTGAAGATACAGACACGTATGATAAAAGATAAACATAAGGCCTCTTTTGTCTCACCTTATCCTGTGAAGGGTTTACTAAATAATAATCGAGTCTGTCATGTGTTACTAATGTGAGCTATGCTAACAGATATCACAGCCAAGCTGTAAACACCTATGATAATATATTATTGTCAATGATTACTAATATAACTAATAAATTGCAAAAATAGCCAAATGTAAAGTCATGTCAATGAAAAATAATTTTTAAAAACAGAAAAAAGGACTTTTCTACATTACTGTCCAATAGGAATCTTCATCAAGAAATCGTACTGTGGCAATTGCCACCTTGTCGGATATCCATTGACATCTTGTCGGATATAAATGGACATGTTAATGTGACAATCTCTTCCTTTCTTGATATCCTTGGACATGTTACTGTGACAATCTCCACCTTGTCGGATATCCTCTGATAGTTTGTTACTGTGATAATCTCCACCTTGTCGGATATCCTCTGATAGTTTGTTACTGTGATAATCTCCACCTTGTCGGATATCCTCTGATAGTTTGTTACTGTGATAATCTCCACCTTGTCGGATATCCTCTGATAGTTTGTTACTGTGATAATCTCCACCTTGTCGGATATCCTCTGACATGTTTTATTATTCAAGCTTTAAACCATGGCACAACTTAATTCATTCTCTGGACTACACGCTGCTAATCTGCAGGAGTTTGAGAACGTAGAAAAGAGAATAATATATCTTGTGTTTATAACTCTTGCAGATTAACAGGATCATGTCACATTCAACTTTCATCAAACTCCTGCAGATTAACAGGATCATGTCACATTCAACTTTCATCAAACTCCTGCAGATTAGCAGGATCATGTCACATTCAAATTTCATCAAACTCCTGCAGATTAACAGGATCATGTCACATTCAACTTTCATCAAACTCCTGCAGATTAGCAGGATCATGTCACATTCAAATTTCATCAAACTCCTGCAGATTAACAGGATCATGTCACATTCAACTTTCATCAAACTCCTGCAGATTAGCAGGATCATGTCACATTCAAATTTCATCAAACTCCTGCAGATTAACAGGATCATGTCACATTCAACTTTCATCATACTCCTGCAGATTAGCAGGATCATGTCACATTTCACTTTCATCAAACTCCTGCAGATTAACAGGATCATGTCACATTCAACTTTCATCAAACTCCTGCAGATTAGCAGGATAATGTCACATTCAACTTTCATCAAAGTGCATCACCAAGATTATACACTGAAAACTCGACTATCACCAAACTTTCTCAACAAAGTCTTCATTAAATCACAAATTGAATATATAAATTTGTGCTGTTCTTACGTTTGTTCTCACACTCCCACCGGATCTATCTTACAGCAGGACAGTGGTTCTAAAATTTTTAAGAGTACTACTATAAAATACAACAGCTGAGACACAAAAACAGAATAATTCATTTCTGTGTTTGTACAAGTTTTGATGAAAACCTTTTTCTGTAGAAACATCAATTCTGTGTTTGTACAAGTTTTGATGAAAACCTTTTTCTGTAGAAACATCAATTCTGTGTTTGTACAAGTTTTGATGAAAACCTTTTTCTGTAGAAACATCAATTCTGTGTTTGTACAAGTTTTGATGAAAACCTTTTTCTGTAGAAACATCAATTCTGTGTTTGTACATATTTTGATGAAAACCTTTTTCTGTAGAAACATCAATTCTGTGTTTGTACATATTTTGATGAAAACCTTTTTCTGTAGAAACATCAATTCTGTGTTTGTACATATTTTGATGAAAACCTTTTTCTGTAGAAACATCAATTCTGTGTTTGTACATATTTTGATGAAAACCTTTTTCTGTAGAAACATCAATTCTGTGTTTGTACATATTTTGATGAAAACCTTTTTCTGTAGAAACATCAATTCTGTGTTTGTACATATTTTGATGAAAACCTTTTTCTGTAGAAACATCAATTCTGTGTTTGTACATATTTTGATGAAAATCTTTTTCTGTAGAAACATCAATTCTGTGTTTGTACATATTTTGATGAAAACCTTTTTCTGTAGAAACATCAATTCTGTGTTTGTACATATTTTGATGAATACCTTTTCTGTAGAAATATCAATTCTATGTACCGGTATTATTCCACGTAAAACTGCTATTTAACAGTTGTTGTTTTTTAAATATTTATTTACACAGGTGTACAAATTAAATATTCAAAGGACATAAGCACATGGATTCAGCAACCAACCATTAAGCATCACAATCATAGTTTAGACCCGTCTAGGTCCAGGAAACACAGTGTTAATTTTTCATTTGTTGGTATGCCATCCTACAGTCAAAACGTTTGTCTTGAACAAGCTGTCATCTTTGCCATACTACAGTCCAGAATCAAGTCTAAATTAATTACATTAAAGCCATTAGAAGAAAAGAGATAATTGAATCTGGAAATAACTAAAATATTATAACAACATCCTGCTGAATTGATTCCTGCAGGTTACAGTAGGGCCATCAACAGTTGCTGTCAGGTTTGTCATTCAATTTAAGATCTATCACACATTGCTCAGGTTTTGGAGGCACAGCAGGGGCCAATTCTTTAATAGGCCTTGGTTTTGGTCTGCTGTAAAGATTGTCATTCAAAATCTGTTCTGATGACTGGCCGCTTGGCTCGTCCAATGTCGGAGCTGAAATTGGTTCATATAAAAATTATTTTTGGAAATAGATCATCTAATAAAAAAATATGATTTCATTCAAGTAATCGTGAAGGTCTTTTAAACGAAACATCAATTTTGATTGTCCATCTTCTCTGTTATCATTATTTGTATTCTCTTATTATTAGTAGAGTAGTGGTTGTTTTTATATGAGTAAATTCAAGTAGGAAGCAAGAGGATAAATTAAAAATTCTTGAGACTAACGGGAATTGAACCAGTCCGTTAGTCTCATTGTTTTTTTTTAATGCAGATATCAGTAAAAACCTGAAAATAAAAGAAGACTGACCCCTCAAAACTATTTAAAAATGCAAGCTAACATATTTTGGACATATAAAAAAGACACACTAGTTTAGAAAGATTAATCATGGAGAGAAATGTACCAGGAAAGATAACAAAAGGCAGACAAAGACTAGGATGGACAAAGGATATCGAAGACATGAACATGACATTGGTAGAGGTTGGCCAGCTTGTGCAGAACTGAAAGGCTTACAGAAAGGCAGTAAGGATAACATTCTGCAATTGACACTTCATATAAATAGATAATAGTTTTGTGTAACAAATATTTCACCTACTTATATATTTTTTAATGTGAAAGAATTTGAGAAAGAATGTATACAAAGAACATACAGTGGAATCCCATTATAACAACTTGGTCAGGACCGAAGAAATATGTAGGCTTATGTAATAACAAAAATCAATATCCATACTATTCAAGAACTGCGCAGAATATCTTTGAACAGACAGAATTGGAGAGATCTGAACTCTGCCCTATGCACTAACTTCAGCGCAAAAGGAAAATTAATGAATGAATGTAATAACAGAAATTCACTATATACAGTACAAACAATATAAAATAAATATAATTGTTGATTTTAAAATGTGTTATAGAGGGAAATTTTGGTTCTGTCCCAGTAGACGCCAATACACCTTTTTAATCCCACTTTTTAGATATTTAATAAAGTGATCTTTATTACCAGAATCAATCAAATTCTTCCTGCATTCCTTAACAGGAAAGCTTGTAGTGATGAAAGGAAAAGTGAACAGGTAGGTAAGAATAGTAAATAATACAAAGATTAATTTACCGTTATGGTCACCAATGATAGGTGGGTGCTGACTTTTTTCTTCTATTCGTTCGTTCAGCTTATTCATTGCTTCAACAACTTCATCCATGTCACTGTAAGGGTTTTCTGGATCTGGAGGTATGGAGACATCATGAAGTGAATGCTAGTAATGTAAGTACATATGATGATGGAGTTAGTGAAACATCATGAAGTGAATGCTAGTAATGTAGGTACATATGATGATGGAGTTAGTGAAACATCATGAAGTGAATGCTAGTAATGTAGGTACACATAATGCTGTCAGAAAATAGATAGTATATTATGATATTAGATGCAGATATGTACCCGACATTCTAAATGCAATGTCAAATAAAGACTCATGGTAAAATCATCCGATCATGTTTCTCCAATGAACCATGACATCATCGTAAGTTTAGTCTGAAGGCTTGTGATAAACCCAGTGAATTATTTCTCTCCAATGAACCATGACATCATCGTAAGTTTAGTCTGAAGGCTTATGATAAACCCAGCGAATTATTTCTCTCCAATGAACCATGCCATCGTCATAAGCTCAGACAGTCTTGTGATAAAATCATCTGATTATGTTTCTCCATTGTACCAAGCTTTACTTCATACCACCATAATCCTGCAACTTGCAATTGTGCACCTGGATCATTCAGACAGTAATGGCAAACTACTGAACTTATTTATATTGCCTAGAAAATCACCGCAGCCAAAAAATACTGAGTTGATGGATATATCCTGAATAAAATACACAACAAATTTTTTGTTTTAATGTACCAAGCGATCCTCATAAGGTCAGACAGTCTGAAGGCTTGTGAGTGGTCGTCTACTGGTAATTAATTATGCTCCAATGTAACACGTCTTTGTTTTCTCTTTAGCTGAGTATTCATGGAGAACCAACTGACAGAATGGGTAGGAAGACTGAAAAATCTGCTAGCTGCGAATAGTGGAATAACCACATGCTGTAATTGAATGTATCAGATTGAAATACATGATATTGCTTCTGAGTTGAAAACCATGTTGCAATGCATTTCATTGTCTGGTCTAGAAGTGAATTCCTGGCATTAGATTTAGAAAAAATACATCTAGTCGCCCGTGTGTTGCCGGATCCCGAAAGGGGAGCAAAGAATAGTAACCCTAATTACCTTCCATGCATGTCATAAAAGGTGACTAAGGAGGTTATGGGATGGAGTTGGCTGTCCCATCCCATATAGGGTCAGTGACCCAAAGCCATGCTGAAGTCGGATGTGTCAGGCCGAAAGGCACAGATATCGCAGCAATGCTGTAAATCATGACACAACGCATTCCATTCTCCAGACTACATCCTGCTAATCTGCATGAATGTAGAATCTACTAGATGTATTCTTCTTCCTCTGCGTTTGTTCTCATACTGCCGGATCTCCTTTGTAGCAGGACCATGGTCCTACTAGATTTCCAGCAGGATGTAGTCCTGAGAATGGAAATGCGTTGTGTCACTGTTTTATTTGCGCCGATGGCCCAACACATCCGTCTTTGGCTGCTTCTAGTACATTCAAAAATCTACTCTAACAAAGTGAGTTACCATCAGGCTGTTGTTCATTAGAACTGTATCCACTTGAATAAACGTTATCTTCTGCTCGTTCATTTTCTGCCAGTATATCAGAAATACCAGAGAGAGCCTTCTTTTTGCTAGACTTGCTTCGTTTTTTGGGGCTGAAAAAAAAAATTTAGAAGCAAGTAGACGTCACATCAAAGCTTTCAACCTATCCCCTTCTACAGACTATAACATGCCTGGAAAGAAGACAGTGTTCCTATTCTTTGCACCCTAAACTAGAAGTCCAGGATCCAGTTGCCACACCTGCCGATATCAAGAATAAATAAATTCCTGTTTTATTCAACGATGATGATGATAGAACTAGAACCCAGAAGGAATATCTGTAACTGGGTACTTTGTAACTGTAACTTAGCTGTAGGGTACTTTGTAACTGTAACTTAGCTGTAGGGTACTTTGTAACTGTAACTTAGCTGTAGGGTACTTTGTAACTGTAACAGCTGTATGTCACAAACTGGTAGGTCTTCTAACTCAACTGTAGGTTACAATGTCACAAGCTGGTTAGTATTCCACTTCAGAAGTGACTTTTACTTTTTTTTTGTAAATCAATATATCCCAGCAATCCAGGTGTGAGTCTTTAAGAGACTTCATCGCAGTAACGACTAAGATAAATTAGCCAACCCCCCCCCCCCCCCTCCCTTCACGATATCTTCTTAGCCATCTCTAACAGCATTATAAACAAAAACCATGATAATCAGCAAAGACACAGAAGAACAGGAGGTAAACATAAACATACAGGGAGAGAAACTACAACAAGTAAAACAGTATCAATATCTTGGACACATAGTCACAAATGATGGCAGATGTGAAACAGAAGTTAAAAAGAGAATAGGAATGGCTAAAAGTACCTTCAATGACATGAGGAAATTATTAATATCTAAACAAATCACAAACAAGTTAAAAATGAGAATTATAAAATGCTACATCTATTCCATATTAATGTATGGCTCAGAAACATGGACACTAAATAAACAATTAGAAGACAAAATTGATGCCTTTGAGATGTGGGTATATAGAAGAATAGTGAGAACATCATGGAAAGAGAAGAAAACAAATAAAGAGGTGCTAAAGACACTTAATATGAAGAAAGAACTACTAAGAGAAATAAAGATCAAGCAAATAAAATACTTTGGACACATTAAAAGACATGACACCCTATTGAAGACCTTACTTGAAGGTAAAGTCAAAGGGAAGCGAGCAAGAGGTAGGCAGAGATACAAGTGGGAGAGTAACATTACACGATGGACAGATTACAGTCTAGCAGAGTGCACCACCAAGACAAGAGACAGGAGATGTTGGAGATACGTTGCAGCCAACTTTCGTTGCGGAGACGGCACTTGATGATGATGATGAACAGCATTATAGGCATGTGGCAGTGTTACTACCGTATTCTTGTCTCCTTTTTCTGGCCTTGAAAACATGAAAATGCTCCTGTCTTAGCATCGAGACAACAAACTACAAGAGCTATATTAATATATAAATAACTAAATGGTCGGAGGGTGTCTGACAAAGTGAAGGGTGCCACAGTAACCAAAGTCACAAATAGTAATGCAAAATAAGATAAAAAAGTTACAAGGAATACCTAACTATGAACAAATCTAGATAAAAATGTAAGAAATATGCAATAAAACAAAACATGACAATTTTCTTACGTTGCTGTCCTATTGGGACCTTTTTCAATAAACACCTAAAAAACTTTAAAAAAACAACAACACTAAACCATAAATATATTAACTGCTAAAATGACTTGATCCTGTCTCTCATACCAAAGAAACAAGGTCAAGTGAAAACAGCAGAGCGTGTCTAATGCTGAAGAAACAAAGTTCTTGTTTCTTTGCTATGAGAGACAGGATCAAGTCATTTTAGCAGTTAATATATTTATGGTTTGGTGTTGTTGTTTTTTGTGTGTGTTTCTTGTAAAAGGTCCCAATAGGACCGCAATGTAGGAAAATTGTCATGTTTTGTTTTATTATATTTCTAACATTTTTATCTAGATTTGTTCATAGTTAGGTATTCCTTGTAACTTTTTTATCTTATTTTGCATTACTAAGAGCTGTTAACATGAATAACCTCTAGCATCAGCTTGAGGAAACTAAACACTTCAGTGTCTCCACAAAGTTCTAGTGGATAGTTGAAAAATAAAAGACAAATAAACTGTAAAGTTTCACAGTAAAATGTAGAATAAGTCACGCAGTTGCTGGAAAGAAGACAGTAGAGCGATTCTTTGTTCCCTGAACTAGAAATGCAGGCCATAGGTTGCCACATGGGTGAAGGTATATAGATAGATCTGTAGCTGTTGTCTTACCTTTTTTCTTTTTCCATCTTCACCGGTACAGCTTTTTCTGGAATACACTTAAATCAATATGAAAATAAATTAATTAATTATTTGTATAAGAAGTCTTTATGGTACAGATTTGTCTGGGATATGTTTGAATCAACAAAGATTTGTCTGGGATATGTTTGAATCAACAAAGATTTGTCTGGGATATGTTTGAATCAAGAAGAACAATACAATAAATTAGACATGTGTATAAAAAGTCTGTATAACTGTTTGGATATTTTGGGATATCAATGAATGAATCTACAACAGTATCAAGCTATAGGCTCTACATGTCATGCATGCTGTAAGAGGAGACTAGAGAGGTTTTGAAGGTGAGTTTGATGACCCCACTCCATGATATCTACTACGATGAAGCCTGTTTAGGACCCATATAAAGACTGCAGGGAGAGAATTAACCCTGTTATCTGAAACATGCTTCAGGATTGAAGGAATGTCTAGGCAAAGTTTTCTCTCTGGAATTAAAGATCGATCAACTATTGGCTTTACAGCATACATACACATTAAGTTTGCCACTTATCTTTGATCTATCAAACACTGAGCGTCAGCTCTTGATGACTTCAATGCCACATTATAGAACTGTGCTGTTCTTTTCAGTTATTCAGTGTTGCTGTATAAAATGTTATCAATGCATGGTTTTTTTGGTAGAACGATGTATATATATATATAAGTTTTTTACAAAGAGAAAGCTTTTGACAGAGTGGATAGAGCACAATTATGAATAACATTACAGACATATAGAGTTCCACAACATCTGATAAACCTATGCCAGAGCATATACGCCAATAGTCAATGTGCAGTAAGAATGAGCACATCCGATTATTTTCAAATTCACTCAGGAGTGAGACAGGGATGTGTACTATCCCCCCTATTGTTTATAAAAGACATAGATCACATCTGCAAAATAGCAAAGTCAACGGAAGAAAACAATCTGAAGGATAACTTAAACGAATTGCTATTTGCGGACGACCAAGCACTAGTAGCATCATCAGAAGAGCACCTATAGAGAGAAATATACAAGTTACTTTTATATATATATATATGCAGATATATTTAGTAACAACCAGAAAGATCACGGGGAGAAGAGACAGAGGAAGACAAAGAGAAAATTTGTTGGATGTGTTGTCAATGTGGTACACAAAAAGTCACCAACTGAATTTATTGACAACACACGAGACAGAGAGTTATGGAGAAGCATGATCGTCAACGTCGCTCGGCATTTCACTTGATTGATTAATTATTATACATATTATACAGTGTACCTATTCTTCATTTATTAGGAATGTTGTCTTTTTTCTGCCTTATTCTGTTGGCTTTTTTTTATCTGTGTTTAACCTCTTCCATCTGATGTCATTGTTACTCTTCAATATTTGAACTGCTAGAACTGTTTGAGTACTGAGTCATTCCTTTTGATCTTGAATGCTGATGGGTATTATTTCTTACAAAGAACCATCCATTCTGACTTATTATTAATTTAAGAAATAGCCTTTGTGTATTACTAAAAAAAAATTTTTAATTATAGAAATATGGTCAGGAAATGGAGGTGGACATAAATCCATGATAATGATGTTCCTCCTTCACAACTGAAAATGAGCTTAGTGTAACAAAGAAGTCTATCTGGTTTGTTGTTTACGATTTCACAGATGGAAGATGTCCAATCCTGGTTTGTTGTTTAGGATTTCACAGATGGAAGATGTCCAATCCTGGTTTGTTGTTTAGGATTTCACAGATGGAAGATGTCCAATCCTGGTTTGTTGTTTAGGATTTCACAGATGGAAGATGTCCAATCCTGGTTTGTTGTTTAGGATTTCACAGATAGGAGATGTCCAATCCTGGTTTGTTGTTTAGGATTTCACAGATAGATGTCCAATCCTGGTTTGTTGTTTAGGATTTCACAGATGGAAGATGTCCAATCCTGGTTTGTTGTTTAGGATTTCACAGATAGATGTCCAATCCTGGTTTGGAAAAATATTCTGTAGTGTGAACAGGAATAAAGAAGATATTTAAATGAGGGAAAACTATCTGACTTCTGCTTCCATTTTGATTTCTCTTTGAATTACCAGCAGATTTCTCTTTCTATTATTTAAACAAAATAAATGCACTGTTCTGATCATTCCGAGCTAGATGGTCAAGTGCTATCATTTCTCAAAAGCTAGAGTTCATGCTGCAGTTTATATATTTGATATGAAAGGGGGGTGGTATCACAAAAGAGTTTGAGAAACACTGGTCTGACATTATTAACTGACCTCTGGCCTTAATAACAAAGAAGAAGAATGTTTATGAAGAAATTAAATTAGGAAATCTTCTTCTTCTTCTTCTGTGTTCATTCTCAAACTCCTGCAGATCAGCAGGATGTAGTCCGGAGAACAGAGTGCATTGTGTATGGTTTACAGCACTGCTGCGATATCTGCGCCTCATGGCATGACACATCCGACTTCAGCATAGCTTTGGGTCACTGATCCTATATGGCATGGGACAGTCAACTCCATCCCATAACCTCCTTAGTTGTTTCTTACAACATGCCTGAAAGGTAAAAAGTGTTGTTATTTTTGCTCACCTCTCAGGCTCTAACAACACTCAGGCGAAATTATGAGATAATTATCAAATTCTTCTTCTTCTGCGTTCATTCTTAAACTCCCACTGGATCTCTCTTATAGCAGGACCATGGTCCTATTAGATTTCCAGCAGGATGTAGTCTACAGAATTGAATTGCATTGTGTCACCATTTTATTTGCGCGACTGGCCCGGCGGATTTATCTGTCTTCGGCGGATTTATCAAATTGATATATTTTGAATCCCCAAAGGCTTTGATGGTATTTATAACTAAAATGATGAAATAATTACCGGCTTGGTATGTTCTGAATCTCCCAAGACTGTGATAATAGTGTTGTCTTTGCTGTCAAAAGTTCCATGACTTTTAATGGAATCGTGTCTCCTATTGATCTCTTTCTTCTTTCTAAATATGAATGATAAATTAAAATATTGACAACAATTTGAATGATAACAGTGAAGAATAGCAGCAGTGAAGAATAGCAGCAGAGAAGAATATTGAATGTGAAAAAAATGGTCACAGTGAAAAATTATACAATTGAAAAATGATAAAAAGTGAATAAAGGTGAAAGTGAAGAATTTTAAAAGTAAAGAATGATAAAAGTGAAGGAAGTTTAGAATGTTGAAAATGAAGAATGATGAAAGTGGAGAATGATGAATGTGGAGAATGATGAAAGTGGAGAATGATGAATGTGGAGAATGATGAAAGTGGAGAATGATGAAAGTGGAGAATGATGAAAGTTAAGAATTATAAAAAGTGAAGAATGATACAAGTGAAGATTGATGAAAGTGAAGAAATATGGAAGTAAAAAATGATGAAAGTGAAGAATGATAAAAATTTAAAATGCACACAAACAAAGAAATTAGAAGTCACAAATTAAGAATATATGAAACGTTTAGAAAAATCCAAATCTAACCTGCGTCTCATGATGAGTAGAACCAGCAACAGGATGATGGCAACAGCGACCAATACAACTACTATTACAACAATGTACCAGAGTGTAAACTCCTTGTTGCTACCCTGTAACAAAGGACAGAAATATGATTAGAAATTTATTCTTGTTACCTGAGGATTGACTTCATTGTACTCATGTTTCCCTATATGTACTTTATCACTCTCAAAAAGTATAAACCTGTCTGCTGAGAGTATCATTTATGAGCACGTAACTCTGCAGCTCAAGCAAAAATCCTATGGATTTTTCAAAATAAAGGCATAAACATTTATCTGGTTAAATCACCAGTCTGGCAACCAGGGTCTGGATTCAAAGATTTCTAGTTCAAGATGCAAAGAATAGGACCACTGTCTTTTTTATAGGCATATCGTAGGAGGCGACTAAAGAAAGTTATGGGATAAGTTGACAACCTGTTTACAATCAGGATGGTATCTTGAGATTGGCCATCAATCAGGATGGTATCTTGATCTTGGCCATCAATCAGGATGGTATCTTGATCTTGGCCATCAATCAGGATGGTATCTTGAGCTTGGCCATCAATCAGGATGGTATCTTGAGCTTGGCCATCAATCAGGATGGTATCTTGATCTTGGCCAACAATCAGGATGGTATCTTGATCTTGGCCATCAATCAGGATGGTATCTTGATCTTGGCCATCAATCAGGATGGTATCTTGATCTTGGCCATCAATCAGGATGGTATCTTGATCTTGGCCATCAATCAGGATGGTATCTTGATCTTGGCCATCAATCAGGATGGTATCTTGATCTTGGCCATCAATCAGGATGGTATTTTGATCTTGGCCATCAATCAGGATGGTATCTTGATCTTGGCCATCAATCAGGATGGTATCTTGATCTTGGTCATCATTTCTTCTTCTTCGTTCTTCAGTCAGATATAAGGTTACAGGCTATCAATGAGGATACTATCTTGAAGGAACATGGCAAGATTTGGTCATCAATTAGGATGCTATTTTGAATGAAGGAACATGGCAAGATTGTAGTACCAGATATACCAGAAAAGTAGTGCCCTTTTGATTTTCTCCTGGAGACACACTAGTCTGGGATGATGTCTTTTCAAATGTATGGAGGTCTGTTTGATGTAATTTCGATGTACGGTGCAATACTACAAAATGGACAATCTTCTACTCTAGAACATTATATTGCTGTAATTTTCCTGTAACATTAAATGCATGCTGAAGAAAAATGGATTGATTCCCTCGCATTATTCAGATTTAACTCATAAAATTGTACAGTAGAATAGTGATGTCAATCATTGCTTCCGTAGCATGTCAAACCCTTTGATACGGTATCCAGACGATGTTGGACAAGGAATTGACCTGTGATTCTTGTCCCTGATAAATGAATTACTAGCTTCATATATCACTGAGGTGATGTAGGGATAAAAAAACCTGAAATAAAGGAATGAAGAAAACGGATGTGCTGGACCTCGGACGTCCTGACCACAAGTGGCCAACCGGGGTGCAAATAATCACAGTTCTACTGTGGAACTTGCAGCACAACATACTTCACGCTCCCCGGCGGAAATCACACAAAATATTCGTAGTGGTTATATGAGAGCGAACGCTGAAGAAGACGAACTGAGGTGATCTTCCTTTAAGTTGTATTATTTAAAACAATCAAACTCAATAATAAAAAATAATTTGTAAACACAAATTTCTGTGAAAAGAACTTTGTTATACAATAATTTTTAAACACAAATTTCTGTGAGAAGAATTTTGTTATACAATAATTTTTAAACACAAATTTCCATGAGAAGAATTTTGCTATGAATTTTACTTACAGAATCCATATGTAGACTTGAGTAATTTCCTTTCAATTCATTATTAGCCAAAGTTGTTGTCATTGATGCTGGTGCTTCTGTTGGTGGTTTTGCAGATGCTGTAGATAACTCTGGAGTTGATGGTTCTTGAGTTGTTTGTTCTGATACTGAGAGTGGTGCTGAAGTTGATGGTAGCTCTGATATTGGTGATTCTTTTATTATGTGTAAGAAGATAAAACAGTTTACAATTGGTAGAATATCTTATGACACATTTTAAAAAATGGCGCAGACAGACATACATACATACATATCTATCTAGTAACATGCATACATGACAGCTGGAGAGGAGATGGGCACCACTAGCTAAACCTTTTGCCCACTGAAATACTACAATGGATAATCACACACAGAGAATACAAATTCTACGAATTTCCTATAGGGAACATAAGACCAATGTGTACGTAAGAAATAAAGTAGAGAAGTGTGCAGGTGTCCAGGAGCCATTGTTTTCAATAGTGAAACGATGAAAACTAGCATGGTTCGGACATGTATGCAGGCACGATTCCTTGTCAAAAACAATACTGCAGGGAACTGTCGAGGGTGGAAGAAGCAGAGGAGGCCAAATTAAGACATGGACAGACAACATCAAGGAATGGACAGGGCTAGATATTTCCACACTCATCCGCATCGCTGAGGATAGAATTCGCTGGAGGACTCTGTGTGCTGAAGCTTCCAATGTGGTACCCCTACGACCCTGAAGGGTTATGGGTTTTATTGATTGATTGATACATACATACCTACGTACATGTCTAGCTACATATAATTACATACCTATCTATCCATTTCTACATGTAAGTCTACAGTTCTCACTTGTGGCAACCCTCAGAAGATAATAAACATATACAGCGAGATATTCCTCTTACAGAAGCTGCACAGTGTTCATCTTTATAATTACATTTTTATCCTCTTTGAGTAGGAAGCTTCCTTTCAAAGCATGTGCACATAGTTGAGAGTTGAAGTCTTCTAGGTATGAAATAAAGCTCTGGAGATGCACCCCCCCCCACCCTCTCCAAATACATAAAAGAATACAAGACTTATTACTTTGAATTCCTGGTAATGGAATTAACATGTCAACAAGGAAAAAAAATCGTGAACATACCATTAGAGATGATTTCACAGTTAGTGCCCCTGGTTGGGAACAGGCACTCGCAATAATAACCTAAACTGATTTGGTTTGTGCTGAAAATGAAAATTTACAATATTTACTTTTTATGTGAATAATTTATACCAAAATAGTTATGTACAATGGTTAATACACATACTAAAATACAATGGTTAATACACATACTAAAATACAATGGTTAATACACATACTAAAATACAATGGTTAATACACATACTAAAATACAATGGTTAATACACATACTAAAATACAATGGTTAATACACATACTAAAATACAATGGTTAATACACATACTAAAATACAATGGTTAATACACATACTAAAATACAATGGTTAATACACATACTAAAATACAATGGTTAATACACATACTAAAATACAATGGTTAATACACATACTAAAATACAATGGTTAATACACATACTAAAATAGCTTTGTACGATGGTTAATACACATACTAAAATACAATGGTTAATACACATACTAAAATACAATGGTTAATACACATACTAAAATACAATGGTTAATACACATACTAAAATACAATGGTTAATACACATACTAAAATACAATGGTTAATACACATACTAAAATAGCTTTGTACGATGGTTAATACACATACTAAAATACAATGGTTAATACACATACTAAAATACAATGGTTAATACACATACTAAAATAGCTTTGTACGATGGTTAATACACTAGTTTCCTATCTCTGTTAAACTTTGAACAAGGTAATGAAGTTAATCACTGGAAACACACATAATAACAAACATAAATCAATGCTTCGACAAAAAGACCTGTATCAAGAATACATTTACAACAAAAAATTACCAGTATGAGCAGCACTATTTTCCTTCACACAGCAGAGCTAAATATAGATTTGGGTGAACGTCAATAGCACCGCTCTTACCAGTCATTTTTTGTTGTTTTAGATCGGAAAGTAGAAAATGATCCTCGTGTTCACGAACTGGAATATTCTGCTCCAACTACTCTACAGAAGTACAGCCTTTAAACATTGCTGCAGAAATAATTAAAAACACAACAAGCCAATGCCAGCAGGTGGTATTTCTTACTGATGCTATGTCTGTCCTACAAGCCCTTGACAGTGATAAACTGCCAGACCTCAAGAAAGCCATGAGAGAAGTGAGCATCCAAAGAAGGGTAGTACTACAGTGGATACCATCCCACTGTGGCATACCAGGAAATGAAGAGGCATACAGACTGGCAAAGGATGGAGCAACACAGGAACAAAAAGACCAAGAAATCACCTACCAAGAAAAGAAGACCCTCATCAAAGCCATCAGGAAAGTCGACCACCCAAAAGACAATTACCACTATCTTGACAGAGCAGAGCAGGTTATTATCTTCCGCCTCAGAACAGGACACAACAGATTAAACAGCCACTTAAATAGACTAAGATTGGTCTCATCACCACTGTAAACCAGTTAAGGGAAGAACACTGGCCCACAGAGATGGATATCCACAGAAAGATGTATGGGAGCACTGAGGAGCTTTCAAATACAGCAGCATTAATTAAGAAAACAAGACTTGCTGTGTAGACATGTTAAACTGTGAACGAGAAGAAGATGAAGAAGAGATTGGGAAATAATAATTATTAACTGAGGCATTCTCTTTTCGACCTTGACGTACCGGTAAGTCGTCTCGGTTATATCAGGGCTTATGATCATTTTTTCAATATACGACATCGAAGATGAGATAATCATCCAACAACGACCAACAAATATGTTCAAGGGCTGTTCAGATAATCCTTTGACGACCAACAAATGTGATGAAGGGCTGTTCAGATAATCCTTTGATGACCAACAAATGTGATGAAGGGCTGTTCAGATAATCCTTTGACGACCAACAAATGTGATGAAGGGCTGTTCAGATAATCCTTTGACGACCAACAAATGTGATGAAGGGCTGTTCAGATAATCCTTTGACGACCAACAAATGTGATGAAGGGCTGTTCAGATAATCCTTTGACGACCAACAAATGTGATGAAGGGCTGTTCAGATAATCCTTTGATGACCAACAAATGTGTTTAAGGGCTGTTCAGGTAATCATTTCACAATGACCATCATATATGTTAAATGGCTGTTTAAAAATAAAATACAGAGTATATGACATCTTATATGGTTCATGTAATCCTGCCATCACAACATTAGGAGATATATAGAGAGAGCTATTTTATTCTGTGTAATGAGTTTGATATCCCATTCTGAGAAAAGATTATGCCCAATTCCAGAATGGTTCATTTTAGTAAATATAATTATTTTAATTATTAATGCTATCATACCTCACTACACAGTTCATCCCATTCTGACATGGTGCAGAGTTGCATGGGTTGATTTCACAGTTTCTGCCTAAAGACATAGAGATAACATAAAATATTATTGCCTGTATTAATCTTTATTTGTGTGTTCGTCCATCACAAGTATTGATGGCCATTTTTCCATCCATTTTTGAACATTCAGTTAGAATTATGACCATACATAATAATTCGTACATGGCTAATGAGCCCTATTCGAGCTGTAAATGTCCTTAGACAGTTTGGACATGGAATGACCACTGTAGGCGAATTTTGGTCCATCAGTGACTTTCTATCTACTCTCCGCTGTTGGGCTGCAGCATTTCTCCTCTTTTCACAAGACGGTGCACTCTTTTTGACTGTAGAGTGCCATGTAGATCTATTTTATGCAAGTTCTTCCTATGTATCTTGGTCTATTTCAAACGCTTTCAGTGAGGTCTTTAACGAGTCCTTGTAGTGTTTCTTTTGGCCACCTTGAGATCATTTACCCTTCTCCAGCTCACCATAGAGAAGTATCTTTGGCAGGCAATGGTCTGGCATACGTACTAGATGACCTTCCCAACCAATCTGTGTCTGCATCAGGATAGTGTCAATGCTAGGAATACCAGATCTGTCAAGGACAGTGGTATCTGGAATATTGTCTTGCCATATTATCTGGCCATATAGTCTTTATATATTTATGTTCAGCAGACAGACATCAATGGTCTGGATGCGGTCGTGGGGAGACAACTGAAGAAATTTTATGTTCATCATCATCATCATCATGTGCAACAATGTGAATAATAAATAACAGAGCTATCATCATCAAGTGATAGGTTGATTGGCACAGATGATGATAGATCTCCATGAATGTTTCCAGCATTTTTTAATCAAGATAGTTGTTGACTTTGCCATGTTACAACGTCAGACTATCTAATATCTTCTCATGTTGTCATCCTCAAACTCTCTTGCATTCTATCTTGCCGGTTGTAATTATGTTCTCCAGATCTTCATGTCTCATAAGGTGTCCAAAAATAAAGATTGACTATTTCTATTATTATTACATAACCCAGTCTCGCATGTGAGTCTTTCAGCATCTCCTCATAGGTCAGTTTTCATAACTGACCTATGGGATGACACAGTGAACCCTAGCCCCACAACCTCCTTAGCAGCGTCTTATGACACTTATAGTGGGTCACAGTATTGCTATTCTTGCTCCTCTTTCTGACCCCAATAATGTACAACACTAAGGTCACAGAAAGCTGCATGCCGTCTACCAGGAGTTAATATATCATTAAAAAAAGTTCTCTGGAAATAAACTTTTAAAACAAAATATCTTTTCTGGACATACCTGTGTAGCCTACAGGACAATGACAGGTGTAACTGCCAATTGTATTCTCACATGTTCCTGCTAGACAATAGTTCATTTGACATTCATCTATGTCTACTGTGCAGTCAGGCCCTGTCCAACCTTGATGACGGTGATACAAAAAAATATATGTTACAATCTCAGTATTAACATGTTGTAGCGGTGGTTGTTAGTATTGTTATTTAATTGTTAATTATGAGCTAATGCCAGTGCACTTCAGACAACCCCATAGATGCACAGTCTGCCACAGCAGATGTCAAAGGATCTACAGTCAAATTCCATTATAACAATTTAGTCTGGACGATTTAAAGATGCCACAATTTAATGCATCGGAGGAGAAGGGATGATCCTAGAGTTTAGGAGGGGGTTATGGGTAGGGTTAGACCTAATCCTAACCCTAACACCCACTTCCCCTCCCAAACTCTATACATCTGTGTCTCAACATGTCTCAAGTGAGGCAGAAGCTTTGTTTCTTCCTTATCAGTTGAAGGCATAAATATGGCAGCCATTTCGCTAATAGAAATGAACTGGTACAGTGACATCACAAACTACTAAAAAATTGCAATTGGAGATGAAATAAAAAACTGAGAGTGATGTAGACACGTTATATGTGATTGTACCATCTTATATTCTACATAACTCACTCATGTTCAATGTACGGATGATGCATACTAATGATAACTGTACTGCTTAAGTGTATACATCTAGATTAATATACATCTAGGAACTGTGTACGCACCTCTCATGCAAATCTTGTTTCCTGTGACTTGTTCACAAGTGTAATGTCCTGATGGTAGGTCTGAAGGAAAGCAGTACTTGGAACAGTCTGAAGTGTAATAATTGGCCTCGCAGTAAACACGCACTTGAAAGGTTATCCTGAGATAATTTACATGTGTAAAAATTATAAAGATAATTACCCAAGACAAGCTCAAATGTATATGTTATAAATATAACAACTTCAGACAAGCACATATCTCCATGCTATAAAGATAATAGGTCAAGATAAGTACATATGTGAAAGTTATATAAATTAAAAAAACTGAGAGAAGTGTAAATATAAATTGTATAAAGAGAAGTACAAATGTATAACATGTTAACATTTCTCCTTCTCGATTGTCTGTTCTAAAACTCCTGCAGACTAACAAGATGTATAATCCAGATAATGGAACATATGTCATGGTTTACAGCATGACTGCGATACATGAGCATTTGACCTGACCCATATAATTTCATCATATCTTTTTTGAATCTATGGAAACCAGACCCATTGCGAAAATCTCCTTAATCATGTCTTATGACACACATAGCAAATAACAGTATGCAAGGTAGCACTATTCTTTTCTCACCTTTCAGGTCCTGGCACACATGGTGGCACAACATAAAATATTATAAATATGGTATCACTGTGAAAGTCGAATATTTTGGGCAATTTGCAAAAATAAAATTGTGTCATAGCTCATCTCTATTCTCCAGACTACATCTCCATTCTCCAGACTACATCTCCATTCTCCAGACTACATCTACATTCTCCAGACTACATCTACATTCTCCAGACTACATCTACATTCTCCAGACTACATCTCCATTCTCCAGACTACATCTCCATTCTCCAGACTACATCTCCATTCCCTAGACAACATTTTCATTCTCTAGGCAACATCGCCAGATAACATCTCCATTCTCTAGGCAACATCTCCAGACTACATCTCCTTGCTTCTGGCATCTCAATTCCATATTTCGATTGGACACGTTCATGTGCTGCGATCATTTCTATTTGTCGCCTTTTGATGTTTTGTGTGTATCTTGATAAAGGTCTTTTGATCAAAACGTTGAATATGTTTTGTGTACTGTAATTTGTATGTTTTCTTGTTTGCATATCATAACGCCCTAGTTTTAGTGATAGTCCGTCGTGCCTAAGTGGGGTGTTCTAAAATCCTGTTTTTTGCATAAGTACATCTCCCGACTACATCTCCCGACTTGATTATGCTGGAAATCTGGTACTAACCTAGTACAATACGTTCCTGGTACAATATGTTCCTGGTACAATACGTTGTTTTACATTACTATTATAAAACAGGCAGTAGAGCGATTCAGTCTCTGATATATAATTTCAACTAAGAACAGGTGATGCACCTATCAAAGCACATCTGAACATAATAAATACATTACATAAACCAAACTGCAAGCTCTGTAACCTCCACAAGGAAACAAGCAAACATCTGCTGCTCCAGTGTCAGTCCGAGACTGACTGACATTTGACAAAACCTGCTTCCACCACTTCCATCCATCCACAACACACTCTACAGATCTACATACAGCCGAGGAGGACCTGTGCTGTTATCAGAAATGCTATGGGCTGTTAATAAACTACCCATTCATATATAAATGGATTACTTCATCATCATCATCCCTACATGCGCCATCCCCATCATCATCATGTTACCATTAATATAAATGTAATAAATAAGTAAAACCAAATAATAAACATAAATGATACACACCAGACACCATCCTTTTGATGTTGTGTTCAAAGTGTTTCTTTGATCAAGTTATAACAACATAACCACAATTAATATGTAAATTAAAAAAGAAATAACACATGAAATATATAGACCAAAGTAAATGGAAGAATGTAGTGCTATTAAATAAATAGAAATCTAATAGGACCATTATCCTGTTGCTAGAAAGATGCAGTGGGAGTTTGAGAACAAACACTTGAATAAACATAAAAGTGATATCTTCAGAGAAGTAGACAACCTACCAACATAAAAGTACACAACCTACCAACATAAATAAACAACTTGTAATTGTATAAGTTAACCCCTTTCCACCTGCACTTATACTTGCTGTGTTATCTATATGTGTATGTGTATAGGGTAGATGGTGTTATTGTCAGTTGAAAAATCACACGTGAAAATCACTCTTGAGGGCTTGTTTTTGTTTCTACATCCACTGTTAAAGTACTAATGCACAGAATGCTAAGTTCCATGTGCAGTACTTTCTAACGAGGTGCGCTGCAGCCACACAGAAGTGCCGCTGTAACGAGGTGCGCAGCCACACAGAAGTGCCGCTGTAACGAGGTGCGCAGCCACACAGAAGTGCCACTGTAACGAGGTGCGCAGCCATACAGAAGTGCCGCTGTAACGAGGTGCGCAGTCACACAGAAGTGCCGCTGTAATGAGGTGTGCAGCCACACAGAAGTGCCGCTTGAAGGAAACTCTGCTACATCTATGAAACATTTGTAATAAAAACAAAATGAATGAATTGTACTTAAAGATGAATCATTTGTACATACAGGTATGAACCACTTGTACTTACAGGTATGAACTACTTGTATTTACAGGTATGAGCAACTTGTACTTACAGGTATGAACCACTTGTACTTACAGGTATGAACCACTTGTACTTACAGGTATGAACCACTTGTACTTACAGGTATGAGCAACTTGTACTTACAGGTAAGAACTACTTGTATTTACAGGTATGAGCAACTTGTACTTACAGGTATGAACCACTTGTACTTACAGGTATGAACTACTTGTACTTACAGGTATGAACCACTTGTACTTACAGGTATGAGCAACTTGTACTTACAGGTATGAACCACTTGTACTTACAGGTATGAACCACTTGTACTTACAGGTAAGAACCATTTGTGCTTACCAGTATGAACCTCTTTTCATTTGTCTACTAGACCATATAGCTTGACTTGATGATGGGTACACAGTCTCAGTTAAGGTTACGCCAAATGTAATCATGTCATCATCGGAAATGATATTTTCATCACGAATATTGATAGCAAGCACAAATGATGTGTCCTAGAGTATAACCAGAAGAAGATACTGCTTGTAAGAAGATGTCAAGTTAGAAAATAAATCAATAGTAAACAGCATCACTACCAGAGCTGCCATATTGGCCTTGGAATCTCACTTGCCACAAAATACATATTTCTGCCAATTTGTATTATTATTATTATTATTAACAAATTTTTAAATATATCTCCTATTTCTGCATTTACTCTTAAACTCCTGCAGACTAGCAGGATGTAGTCCGGATAACAGGATACATTGTGTCATGGTTTACAGGAGAGGCTGGCAACCTGGAAGCATTTGTGATCAGCTGGGAGGTTCGCAAATTGTGAGACAATTTACCCTTTTTTGGATAAACCACAATTACCATATATTTTCACTTCTGACAAAAGTCAAATGCATATTAAGGCAATATATAGGGACATAGATATATCTTCATTAAGAAGAGACAGTTTTTACTTAACAAAAATAAGGTCATCAGGCCTTATAGATCTTCGGAGGTCATGGATATAATAATAATAATTAATAATAATAATAACAACAATAATAATAATAATAAAGACCCAATAACGGTCACGATTGTAGGGGTACTACACTAGAGACAGCAGCACAAAAATCTCTCCAAATATCTATATGCTCAGCCATTTGGAGGAGTGTAGAAAAATCATGCCCAGACCTTTCTTTGATGCTATAAATCCATGATGTTCTGTGCTCCTCTTCGCCTTCCACCTTCGACTGTTCCTTGTAAAAAATATTTTTTGCATAAATAAAATAGCTTATTTTATAATAAAATATAATAAAATAGTTTCAGAGAGGATTTGGGTACCACTGAATAAAATTTTGCCTATGGAAATGCTACACTGGATAATAGATCATACATAAGGTTAATTAATTACAATTATTTGTAAAAATATCTTTCTACATAATGCTTATGATCTAAATCTATTCTCATGATCTACTAGAAGATCATGATTAATGCACTGAAGATCCATAGTTTACAGCTTAGCTGCGATATCCACAACTTTTGGCCTGGCACATCCGAGCAAGGCAAAAGCAAGGATCACTTTAATCCTCCATGAGATATGCGGCCAACTTCATCACTACAAACTTCCTTAGTTGTCTCTTTTGATATGCATGGCAGATAATAGTATCACTATTCTTTACTCCCACTTTGGACTTGTTTAAATGAAAATGTATCTATTTTTACATATTTTCTTGTTTAAATATATGAAAACATGAAAAGTCTGGTAACACGAAGGTCATGTTATTATTTATAGAATTATTTCTCTCTTAACAGATGAAGAATAGCAGGCACGAAAGAGAAGACAACATACTCTTAAAAATATAAATATTAATATTACAGATCTTATTTGCATATCACCCAATTCAAGTTAAAAGTCCACACTTCAAAATCTGCATCAAAACAATCAACGATGATACGAGTGGATAACATTTATATCCACTTTTATCTTATTGACCATCACATGAATCCACTCTTCATGACATGTATATCCACTTTTATCTTATTGACCCGGCCATGTGTACATGTGGACAGGCAGCACAGAGTGCCAAACATATACTTCAAGAGTGTTCTGAGCATGAAACGCTGAGGCAGACATATTGGCCAGAGGAAACAACACTGGAATCAAAACTCTATGGGACACTGTATGAACTACAAAAGACAGTGAGTTTTATTAAGGAGACAGAATTACAGATATAGACATGTTTCAAGTGAACGAAAGAAGAAGAAGAAGAATCTTATTGACCATCACATGAATCCACTCTTCATGACATGTTGGCATTAGCAGCAATGAGAAAACAAAATAGCAGACAGACTTGCATTCAATACTTCTGTAACTGATTCATTAAAAATTGAATAGTAGGGTGTGCTGAAATTGTTTTGCTTGAAATGAATGAATATAAAGAATAGTAGTTTATGACAAAAGTAAGACCAAGATTATGACTGGAAACAGAACCACGAAAACATTCTCAATCTCGAAGAATAACAGAGAACTAGAACGAGCTATCAGTTTTGAATACCTTGGTTCTCTTATAAACAGTAGCTGGAATTACTATGAAGTCAGATGGTGGTTGGGCCATTGTATCAAATAAACAGATACAAATGAAGAACGCATGGAGAACTGCAACAAAAAAAACAAAGCTAGCTTCTCTTAGAGCTTGTATACTCCCAGTATATACATAATTGCAATATGTAGATATGAAACATGGACAGTCATCAATAAGGTGAGAAATAACTGTATCATTTGAAATGTCACACAAGAATCTTCAAAATATACAGGACCAAACGATCAGCAAGAGTGAAATTCTGAGAGAATTGAAAGAGTAAGAAATCTGGCTAAATAACAAGTTTCTCTCTAGAAAATTGTAATATTTTTAGTCATATCAAATAACAAGGAAGCATAGAAAAGACCATAATGGAATGCCAGGGCAATGAAAAAAAGAGGTAGGTTATGAAGACATTAAACACAAGATATCAAAGAACAACTGAATATGACACAGAAGAAGGACAGTTAGCTCAAGACAGGTAGAAGTTTTGAAAAGTTGTGATAATTGCTACCCTGTCCAGGATATTCTATCTGATGGTGATTAATGACATGTTAAGATTGCAATTTAAATGATATATTTTTAGTAAATCTGGATCCCCAAGTGACAAGAGTGCAACCAGTGAACTAGAAGGAAATGGTATTAGTAAGACTGGATCCCCAAGTGCAACCAGTGAACTAGAAGGAAATGGTATTAGTAAGACTAGATCCCCAAGTGCAACCAGTGAACTAGAAGGAAATGGTATTAGTAAGGCTGGATCCCCAAGTTACAAGAGTGCAACCAGTGAACTAGAAGGAAATGGTATTAGTAAGGCTGGATCCCCAAGTTCAACCAGTGAACTAGAAGGAAATGGTATTAGTAAGGCTGGATCCCCAAGTTACAAGAGTGCAACCAGTGAACTAGAAGGAAATGGTATTAGTAAGACTGGATCCCCAAGTGCAACCAGTGAACTAGAAGGAAACGGTATTAGTAAGGCTGGATCCCCAAGTTACAAGAGTGCAACCAGTGAACTAGAAGGAAATGGTATTAGTAAGACTGGATCCCCAAGTGCAACCAGTGAACTAGAAGGAAATGGTATTAGTAAGGCTGGATCCCCAAGTTACAAGAGTGCAACCAGTGAAAATATTTTACTGGAACTAGAATTTTCTTTTTAAATGAATATAATAAAACACACATGGAATAGAAGAACAATGTGGGAGACTAAGATGAAGTTGCTGATGCATTGTGTGTTGTTTAGTGTGGGAAAGTAGAATAGTTGATAAATTGTGTGTTGTTTAGTGTGGGAAATATAATAGTTGATAAATTGTTGTTTAGTGTGAGAGATGACAATTGTTGCACTAACCATGATTCTATTAGTTTGCACAATCCAAGGATTAGGAATGCCTTTAATGCTTGACAACTGAGCAAAATCGATGTAATTTCTGTCCTGGAAGTAACCACTCTCTCCTGCCATCTGATAGAAGCATGGGTCGATCTGGTCAATCTGGTTTCTGAAATTGATGATGTTCAAAAGTTTTACCATGATTTTCAAATGAAAGGAAATCAAGTTGTTTCGTACACATATTGAAGTACAAACGACCGAATGCAGGGGGTGGGGGAGTTATCATAATTAGTCATCTTCTTCATCGTTCTTCAGTCAGATATCAGGTTACAGCACCAATAGCTTCAATGAATTGTGTGATTCGCTTCAGGTCATCCATGGAACCCCTCAAGTCTGGAAGCAGTGCCGTCTCAGTAGGCCATATTTTCTCCCTCTCTTCTTGGTAGAGTTGACAGGCATGAAGAATGTATTCTGCAGTTCTGGACTCAGTCCACAGTGTAACACAGGTATGTCTCACCAATCTTCAGCTTTCGGAACATGTGACTTCTCAGTCTGTTGTGGCCATTTCGTAATCTGAAGATGATAGTTTGTTCCTTGAGTGAAATTTGACGGTAGGGGTCATTTGGTTCTACAATTGGGTGCATCTGCTTCCACCTTTTCTTATAGTGTACTTTTAACATGGTCTTACATTCATAGTACGTATTATCATTTTCTATTTGTTCCAGTGATCCCCCTTTCCTTGCCAGGAGATCAGCTTTTTAATTTCCAAGTATGCCACGGTGACCAGGGATTCACTGCAGTACTGTTGTTTTTTTTTGTTGTAGTACTGCTGAGGTGTAGTAAGCAGGCAGTAAGTTTATTTATGCTCATGTTCTTTGGATCTTTCAATGCCTGCAACACTGACTTTGCATCTTTTAGAAAGACAATATGTCTGTTGCGAATCGCCAAGCAATTTATGAGCATTCTGGCTGCCTCTATTATGGCTTCCATTTCTGTTTTTGTGTGGATTGTTTGCCTCTGGGTATGGATTGTTCTATTTCCTTTCCTTCTGGTGTTACTATTATATATGTTCCCGATCCTCCATCTAATACTGCTTCTTTCGCTGATCCATCTGTATATACATGTGTTTATATATCCTTTGGGTATGATCATAATTAGTAGCCTTGACTATTTGTAACATATTTCCTTATTTACTATAACTACTTTGTTATTTGTGTTACTACGATACATACATGATTAATGTGTGTTCTTAGCCGTTTTCGTAATTATTTATATACAAAGAAATAGGAATGGCTAAATTTACTTTTAATGACATGAGCCAAGTATTGACAACTAAATAAATGACAATCAAGCTAAAAATGACAATTTTAAAATGTTACATCTACTTTATATTAACGTATACTCTATGGCTCAGAAACATGGATAATAAACAAACAACTAGAAAACAGAATTGATGCCTTTGAGATGTGGACATATAGGAGTATACGGAGAAATTCAGGGAAAGAAAAGAAAGAAAAAACAAAGAGGCTCTAAAAACACGTATGAATAAAGAAATATTAAAAGGAAATACATATAAATCCTGAATATTCCAGAGTGATGGTTACTAAACACAATAACAAAAAGAAAACTACGCCTGTTTGGTCATATAAAGAGACATAACTGTTTAGAAAGACAAATAATGGAGGGAAGAGTACCTGGGAGAGGAGAAGGGGCAGACCAAGAAGACGATGGACTGACGACATTAAAGATAACATGAATACATCGCTAGAAAATGCAAGCCACATCGCCCACGACAGAGAGAGGTTCAGAGAGTTCATTGGGAAGACAACGTTTTGGAAGGAATACGTCACATGACACATATAAAGCAAATAAAATATTGCGGACATATTAAAAGACATGACACCTTGTTGAAGACCTTACTTGATGGTAAAGTCGAGGGGAGGCGAACAAGAAATAGGCAGAAATACAGGTGGGAGTGTAACATCACGAGAGGGACTGATTAAAGCTTAAAAGAGTGCACCACCAAGACGAGACAGGTGATGTTGGAGATCTGTTGTAGCCAATTTTCGGTACGAAAACGGCACTTGATGAATAAATACACAAAGAAGTAAGCATAGTTCTAAAATAGGATAGGAGAACACATTACATAGAATATTATGACTGCTGTCGACTGTACATTACATAGAATATTATGACTGCTGTCGACTGTACATTACATAGAATATTATGACTGCTGTCGACTGTACATTACATAGAATATTATCAATCAATAAACCCGTAACCCTTCAGGGTCATAGGGGTACCACATTGGATGCTTCAGCACACAGAGTCCTCCAGCGAATTCTATCCTCAGCGATGCGGATGAGTGTGGAAATATCTTGCCCTGTCCATTCCTTGATGTTGTCTGTCCATGCCTTTATTTTCCTCCTGTGCTTCTTCCACCCTCGACAGTTCTCTGCAGTATTGTTTTTGACAAGGAATCGTGCCTGCATACATGTCCGAACTATGCTAGTTTTCATCGTTTCACTATTGAAAGCAATGGCTCCTGAACACCTGCACATATCTCTACTTTATTTCTTACGTACACATTGGTCTTATGTTTCCTATAGGAAATTCGCAGAATTCGTCTGTAGCATTTGTACTCGAAAGTCTGTAATCTTCTCTCCATGTCCGCAGTGAGTGTCCAACTCTCACAACCATACAGCACAACCGAAAGCACCCGCGACTTATACAGTTTGATTTTTACTCCAACACTGATGTTGCTTTTCCAAATCACAGTTAGCCTTGACAAGGACGCTAAAGCCATCTCCAGCCTTATTTTTAGTTCTGTTTTGCATTTACCATCGCTGCATATACTGGATCCGAGGGATTTGAAGGTATTCACCTCCTCAAGCTTATGTCCATTCATCATGATATTAGTCTGATTTTCTGTGTCTCTGCTGTTTACCAAGATTTTGCTCCTATCTGTATTGATTTCCATTCCGTACTTGCTGCTAACTTTTTCCACTTTGCTGTTAACGCTTGTTGTTCTTGTTCTGACCCAGCTATAAGATCAATATCATCAGCGAAACACAAGTTGCAAATATATATAGAATATTATGACTGCTGTCGACTGTACATTAAATAGAATATTATGACTGCTGTCGACTGTACATTACATAGAATATTATGACTGCTGTCGACTGTACATTACATAGAATATTATGACTGCTGTCGACTGTACATTACATAGAATATTATGACTGCTGTCGACTGTACATTACATAGAATATTATGACTGCTGTCGACTGTACATTAAATAGAATATTATGACTGCTGTCGACTGTACTTACATATATCTTTGTCTGTCTAAACAGAAAGTAAACTTTGGATCGCATGCATTGAAGATGAACTCTGTACAATCACCTGAGTATTCACCAAATTTCAGCTCTATTACCGCACCTCCCAGCACCACCTGTTGAATACAGATAGAAATCCTTGGAGTCGCCGTGGCTATTTTTGGCATGCTACTCCAAGTATATAAATATTGACCAACGACAATATTCAAAAGCGTAAAGAATGAAGTCCTAACTAATTCTGTGCAGAGGTCATTTAAACTGGAGACGGTCATGGCATATCCCTAAGAAACTGTCGAAATATTACTCCATTATTGTTGGTCGCTTGGTGAGGTCGTCCTAAGTGTGTTTATTATTTTTAGTTCAATATGTATGTTTGTGTTGTGGTCGTTTCTTGATAAAGGCCCCATTGTCCGCAACGTTGAAGGCATCCTTTTTTTCTCATTTACATCTATTTTACAGTGATTTTTCTCTTCCTCTTTTTGCTTTATTCACCCTTATGCCTTGCAGCGTCAGTGGTAGACGATTTCTGACATTTTATGTGTTTCATTTATGTTTGTTTTCGTTGACTCATTCATTTCTGTAATCCATCGTTTGCAAGGTCTGCCCCTGACGTTGTATCCATCGTGTCTGTATAGTAATGCTTTTTGAGGGGCACTGTCTGATGGTAGTCTGGAAGCGTGTGAAATCCACTGAATTTGTTGTCTTCTGATGTAATCCAGGATTGACATTGTGTTTGTTAGTCTTCTGATGTTTTCGTTTCCGATTATGTCTCCTATTGTTACTCCGAGAATTTAATGTAGACAAGTCATTTCTGTTGTGAAAATATTTTTATTTTTTTTATTCTGTTGTGTTGTAAGTGTCCACGTTTGACATTGGTAGAATAGTGATGGTATGTACATTGATTATTTGTAATTATTTATTCGTTTATTTGGTAACAGTAACGCTGCCTTATCTTATCCTTAGTTTTATCACTTCTTATTTGTGTTACTGCGGCACTCTTCACTTTGTCAGATGTACTAAACTTTGGTTATTATATGCTTTCTTTTTAAACCCCCATTTTTTAGGGTCCAATTTTTCTACTTTCCCTTGTAACAGATATGAAGTTATTGTGATGAAGTCGGTAGACGACCAAACTGAAAAGTCATCAACGGGTACACTGTCCAAGACGTTGTGTTTTAAGAAGATGGCGGACGCCATTACGCTTCCTTAGAGGACAAATTCTTGTAATGTGAATGTTTTACTGATATGGTTGCCACATTGTACCGCCCGTGTGTTGTCGTTGTTATTGAGAGAATTGAGATGCAGTCTGGGGATTGGAGTTATAGTCTGGAGAATGGAGATGTAGTCTGGAGATGCAGTCTGGAGAATGAAGACACTGTTTACCTTCCACGCATGTCGTAAGAGGAGACTAAGAAGGTTTTGTGGTTGTATTAGCATTCGCAACTCATGTAGGGTCACAGTGTCCTAGAAGTTATACTGCCCTCGGATGAGTCAGGTCGAGAGGCACATTTATCGAAGCGAAGTTGTAAATCATGAGACAACGAAATCTGTTCTCTAGACTACACGGTAATCGGAACTATTATGAGAATGAACTCAGAAGAAGAAGTATCATTGTACACTGATATTATTCTTCATTATAAATTCTTAAGACCAACTGGAATTGAAGCAGTCCGTTCTGACGGCAATAAATCGCCTGGCAACTAGAGCAAACTGGTTTTTCCGTACTTGACTAATCGTATCTCCAAAATTAAAAGAGGCGATTTTGTCAAGACATTCAAACTATGTACTCAAGCCACTTAGAACGGACCAATCGAGACAAGCACTATTGTGACAACAACGAACATCGGTACAAGTATTGAAGTATCCTCAGTAACAACAAACATATACCATCCTTATTCGTAATTGTTATATGTTTGTGTTACTGAGGATACTTCAATACTTGTACGGGGACCTCGTGCTTTCTACTTGAATTTATTTCTTGGTTATAGCAGATTTCTAAACCAAATTATGGAACAAAACAACAGCTCACAAACACATGCATCCGCTGAAGACGGATGGGTCGGGCCATTGGCGCAATTAAAACGGCGACACAACGCATTTCCATTCTCTGGACTACATCCTGCTGGAAATATAGTAGGACCATTGTCCTGTTACAAGAGATATCCAGCGGGAGATTGAGAATGAACGCTGAAGAAGAAGAAGAAACACATGCATATATCACACAATGGCATTGGGTCAAAGGACATGGACCGCTGGATCAGCAACCAACCAACCTAAACCAAATAATATCATGTTATAAGTTATTTCTGCTTGAATTATTTTTAACGTCTGCGATAAACATTTTAACCGCGACCTTCGTTAGTTATACAAACCCGTTCGCTAACACGTTTTACGCCACTGGTAAGGTCAATCAGACAATTGCTATGATTTTCATTGGCTGAGGAAAGTATCAAAGCTCAGGAACTTCCACATTGCGCATAGGAAGTAAAATCTAATCGCTCGTTGTTCATGGGGGTTCTCAAACAAATAACATCTATGTTCATTCGGCGACATGGGAAATCTAACATTATCTAAAGCAAACAGCTCTATACATGACAAATATTGGACTGGATGTTTAGCAATTGATCGCATAAGTTGAGTGATATCTATATATAGTCACGTTATCATTTCTTGTGTAGTACCAGGAACCAAAGATGACCAAAAACAAACCGCTCTATAACTGACCAATATTGGATTGGATGTTTAACTGTTGATCATAGACACAAAAAGATGCATAGAGCAAAAAGTAGAGATCTCCAGTTCGAGCGATGTTATGTTACTGTGTGCAATTCTTGTATGTCGTTGAGACCCACAGTCATACTCTCGTCGGTGGTTGTTCCGCGAAGAGTTTCTCTTGGGCTTTCTCTTGCCATCTGGTAACTATTTTAATGACTGTAGTGGGTCATCAGTATATATAGCAAAGTATAAATAAATTACCAATGCAAATCATGGAAATAGTAGGATTGACCTAACGCAGTGACGATGCACACAGGACCGCTAAAGAAGGTCGCGATTTTAAAACATTACTCTGGAGTCCTCACGAAACTAATGTTACGAACTTTTATTTTTCCGGTTGCAACATACGGTTGTGAAACATGGACTCTAAGTAAAACAGCGGCAAAGAATATCAACGCCTTCGAGCTGAAATGCTACAGGAAGATACTTAAAATATCATGGAAGGATAAAATCAGAAACTCAGATATTATAAACACATTGAATATTCCAGAGTGTTGGTTACTAAACACAATAACAAAAAGAAAACTACGCCTGTTTGGTCATATAAAGAGACATAACTGTTTAGAAAGATAAATAATGGAGGGAAGAGTACCTGGACGGAGGAGAAAGGGCAGACCAAGAAGACGATGGATTGACGACATTAAAGATAACGTGAATACATCGTTGGAAAATGCAAGCCACATCGCCCAAGACAGAGAGAGGTTCAGAGAGTTCATTGGGAAGACAACGTTCTGGAAGGAATACGTCACATAACACACACATACATACGTCACATGATACACACATACATACGTCACATGACACCTCACATAACACACTACTCTGGATCCCTCACGGAAAGATATAAAGAGAAAGACTGATTAGCACAACGAAATAGTTTGAAATTCTTCTTCTACGTCCGTCCCCAAACTCCCGCAGCTTGGCAGGATGTAGTCCTGAGCACGAAACACGTTGTGTCATGGACACTGGATATATAGAAAGAATATGAAAGGCATGAAAACAACGAGAAGAAAAAGTAACGACGTAGAAAGATGGAAGATGCATGCTGCATACCTCTGCTCCACATGGGCTCTGGAAGATATACAAATATATTTAAACAGAACAATACAATACAAGAATATAAAATATACATGCCACCTGTTCCTGTTGGCTTGAGTCGACATTCGTTTTTATCTACTTCGTTGTAGTATTTATTCCGTGGGTTGTTTTTCAACAATCGATTCATATTTTGTAGTTGCGTAACGTACAGCAGATGGTGACACATCATTATGTCCTGTATAATTACTTTGGTCTGGTGTGTTACTCCTGGCATTTGATGTAGACTGTAGACGTGGGCTGAATTTGAATAACCCTCACACAGTTAATTAAGGGAGTATGAATGAAGAGCGGTGTGTCCGCAGGTAGAGAGACAGGTAGATGGATAAGGTAGTCCTTTTAGCTGTGACCAGGTAACTCTTTGCGGCAAATAGACACTCTGACAAAAGTATAGGTTCTCACCAGTTGAGTAACAGAGGTGTTATCTCACCAGTTGAGTAACAGAGGTGTTATCTCACCAGTTGAGTAACAGAGGTGTTATCTCACCAGTTGAGTAACAGAGGTGTGATCTCACCAGTTGAGTAACAGTGGTGTTATCTCACCAGTTGAGTAACAGAGGTGTTATCTCACCAGTTGAGTAACAGAGGTGTTATCTCACCAGTTGAGTAACAGAGGTGTTATCTCACCAGTTGAGTAACAGAGGTGTGATCTCACCAGTTGAGTAACAGTGGTGTTATCTCACCAGTTGAGTAACAGAGGTGTTATCTCACCAGTTGAGTAACAGAGGTGTTATCTCACCAGTTGAGTAACAGAGGTGTTATCTCACCAGTTGAGTAACAGAGGTGTTATCTCACCAGTTGAGTAACAGAGGTGTTATCTCACCAGTTGAGTAACAGGGGTGTTATCTCACCAGTTGAGTAACAGAGGTGTTATCTCACCAGTTGAGTAACAAAGGTGTTATGGATGCATATTCAGCCCCTGAAAGTATGTATTTCAGTGCAGCAGTATCCCAGAATCATCAGATCCTGCCAGGGGTGCAGTATATTCGCCAGTGCGAACTTGTTCATTATTCTTCCAACAGATATGTTGACACATCTGAAGTCATGGCAGACCGGGAATTCACAGTTACCTATGAGTCTGCCCCAAAAGTGCAATGTTCGCTGGTCTGCATCGCTCCGTCATCCCTGGGCACCTTTTGACACAAGACAGAATTAAGAAATCGAAGCAAGGCGCGCAGTGACAATTTGTTCACAGGTGACATGTTGTCAGCCGATCCCTCAACTTTCCTTAATCGTCTACTACGACATGCATGGAAACAACAGTGGCTCTATTCTCTATTCTGAACTAGAAATCCGGATCCCGGTTGCTATAAGGATGAGATAGATTGATAGAAGAAACTACAAAAACTGGATTTGTTAATGAGCGGATAGTGGACATTTTTGTGCAATCTGCGACCAGAAAGATTCTTTTCATTTTCGTACCTGGAAATGAGTGTGTTGAGGGTAATAAACGAGCTAATAAGCTGGCGAGCATCGTCAGAGTATGAAAAGGCACATCAAATGTTCGCTCTGACATAATCAATATAGGGGTCCTATTGACGAACTTTGTGTATTCCGATGTTCTTATCTGCGAGACATGCTGCTCTCAAAATTATTGAAGATTGTAATAAAGATTGGAACGACAAGGAAAGAGAAATATAATAGATATAGAACTCTGACTGATTTACTGAGAGGACGTATAAAAACCATATGGGCTTCTTCAGTGTGGGCTTATGATATCTCTCAGTCATAACTCATAACAAATTCATATCAACAGTAGGTTTATCACACCGAAAATACGTCTAGGTTTTTGAGGTTTAAACACCACAAACTGGAAGCTGTTTAAACCTCAATTATCAAACTTCAACACTAGGGCAGGGCTGTAGTTACAGCGATGGTAGGTTGTTGGAAAAATGGGGGTGGGGGTTACGTAAATACAAGCTAATTATATTGAGCTGACGTCTTCTTTCTTTTACTAACTGTGATACCGCTGCCATAGTACAGCCTTGGTGTTCTAGTATTTATTTTATGTCATCTATCCATCGTCGTCTGGGTCTTTCCCTGTTTCTCTTTACAGATGATCCTTTATTGAAGGCTATCGATGGAATGCGATCTGGTTCCATTCTGGAAAGTTGGTCGAACCATTTGATCTTTTGTGTGTCTATGTATTCTTTGCAAGATATTGTTTTTATCATATTTCTTATAGTGTCATTATTCTATCTGTTGTTGATACCCCCATGGGCTGTTCTCGGACACTTCATGTCACATACAGTGAGTTTTATTTTCACATGTTTACTTAGCTCCAAGTATGGAATTTAATTTCAATGTTTTGCTCGTTCCGGCTGGCTAAGCCTGTCGAAAGAGTTGATGGGCTAGGATGTTTGACCTTTTGCCTTTTTTTTAGTAATAATCATAATAATAATAATAATAATAATAATAATAATAATAATAATTGTAAAAAAACTTACAACCCGTCAGGGTCATTAGGGGGTGACACATTCAAACACTTAATGTCTGAAAATGACAATTAGGTGGGCTTGTTTTAATACGGTGGTGCCCAAATCCCCTCCGAAACTACCACAATGAAATGGCCACATTACATGGCCACATTACATGGCCACAGTACATGGCCACAGTAACGTAGTACACAGTATATCTTTAGACGTAGATAATGGCGCCGTTTTAAAGTTAAGTGCTATTATATCCACATCCGTGGTAGCCAGGGTTAAGCTGAAATATAGCCACGTCTGTGGTAGCCAGGGTTAAGCTGAAATATAGCCACGTCTGTGGTAGCCAGGATTAAGCTGAAATATAGCCACGTCTGTGGTAACCAGAGTTAAGCTGAAATATTGCCAGGTCTGTGATAACCAGGGTTAAGCTGAAATATAGCCACGTCTGTGGTAACCAGAGTTAAGCTGAAATATAGCCACGTCTGTGGTAACCAGGGTTAAGCTGAAATATAGCCACGTCTGTGGTAACCAGAGTTAAGCTGAAATATAGCCAAATCTGTGGTAACCAGGGTTAAGCTGAAATATAGCCAGGTCTGTGATAACCAGGGTTAAGCTGAAATATAGCCAGGTCTGTGGTAACCAGAGTTAAGCTGAAATATAGCCAGGTCTGTGGTAACCAGGGTTAAGCTGAAATAAATACGTTCTTTAAATGTCCCACAAAAAATAAATAATATAACATTTATCATTATGACCTACATAGTTCATAGTTTCCACAAGGTGTTTTCAAAAATGCGATCCGTTAAACAATTACACACAGAAAATCCTTCAATAGACATGTGTTACGCTTCACTGATCGTATAATGATGTATGTGCAGTCTGCCACTATCTGGTGGCAGTATAGTTTTCTATATCTATGCTTTGCACAAGCCTCTTGGGTAAATGTTGAGGCTGTCTACAAAGTTCATGTGCGACTGTCCATGAATTAGTCAATATTTTTAAAAGAAAATTTGTGACCCCCTTCCCTCATTATAAAAAAACAAAACTGTCACGAATTCAGAAACCCTATCTTTTGCTGAATTGTGCCACCCTCTCCCCCTTTTCTCAACTGGCTCGCAGAAAAAAGTACGGGGGGGGGCGGGAATATATTTTCACATTTTCACAAACATTTTTCACATTTAAACAATTTAATTGGTGTATAAAAACAGTATTCTTGACGACAACTTTTGTTAAACCCCCGCTTGTCAATTACTGTCACACTCCTTTCAGTTCAAACAACAACAACAAACATGTCGTACTATTTAGTATTTAATAGTCCTTGTCTCGATCGGTCCGTTCTGGTGACTTTGTGTGCACGGTTTGAAAGGTTTGATGAAATCGCATTTTTTTTTTTGGAGATGCGGTTAGTCAAGTACGGAAGAACGCGTGTTCAGGAGTTGCTAGGCGATTTGGTGCCGTTGAACGGACTGGTTAAATTCCCGTTAGTCTCAAGAATTCTTAAATTTGGCCTCTGGCTTCCTACTTAAATTTACTTGTATATTCAATACAATATGACGTCATTGAAAGTTGGGTATTTCCAATGTCCGGTGTACAGAGATCTTAGAATATCATGGACAGAGAAAAAGAACTTTTAAATTTGGAAATTAATGAAACTAAATGAAGGTTGGCTTCTAAATATGATCATAATAAGGAAGCTACAGTATTTTTGACACTTAATGCGACATGATGGTAACGAAAGGCTGATTCTGAAGGGCCGGACAAGAAAAGAAGAGGAAGACAAAGAAGACGACGGACCAGCGACATCGAAGAATATATGAACATAACTCTGGCCAATGTATGTCTGGTCTGTTTTCCAGGGACAGAGAGGCGTTTAGAATATCCTCAATGAAGACAACGTTCTGGAAAAAAATATGTCAATTGATATTAAGTATGCAGCGTAACTAACCAGATTACTGCTTTCTGCAGAGTTCACTTGTGTTTGCTGATCAAGAAATAACTTTGCTGTTAGTTAGTTAGTTAGTCGTCGGATCATCATCACTGCAAACTGGACACATCCATAGTTGCTCCGATCTCTCCTTGAGTGTATCCGCCATCACACTTCTGCTGACAGTACCGGTCCTATGCTGGTTGACCATCATTCTTCTGCGCCCTCCAAAATGTTCACCTCTAGCAACACCGCATCTCAATCCCTGATCTTTAATCCTAGCCATTGAAAAGGAATCATCATCCACATTCGTCTCACTCTCGCGTGTTATATCTCTTAAGGAGTTCAAAACGTCAGCGCGATCCATTGCCCCATCGCCCTTTGCCACAATCGCACACGATGCCAGTTGATCCGCTCTTTCATTGCCTCGAACGCCCACATGTCCCGGCGCGAAAATAAATGTAACCGCTTTCAAGCTCGCATTTCTCAAGACCTCAATCCACTGTTCGCGAACGAGACCCACTTGTACCTTCTTAATCATACTCATAGAGTCACTCAAGATGCAGACCTGCGTTACTTTCTGTGTGCGTAGCCACTCAAATGCCTTGGTCACCGCCATAGTCTCCATGGTCATACTACTCGTAGTGACCGCAAAGGCACCACTTTCCTCCTTGATCGTTTTTCCTGCGCACTGAGCTGTAAAGGCCCAAGCACTGCGAACATGCCTAATTACAGATCCATCAGTGTATATAATCACATCCCCCTCTTTGTTATTCTCACTGATTAAAGCCTGCACTTCTTTCTCCACAACTGTGGGACACCATTCTCGGCATTCCCTGCTAAGTGATATTACTACTCTCAAACAAGTTTCGAAATCTGTGGGTAGACCTATCCATTCCGCACCTGCTGCCACATCCTGTAATCGGCACACGCTTTGTATTAAACTTTGCTGTGTTTCGTGCCACTTTGATACTTTACCCAATACGCGATAGACATGAGCAGTAGTATTTATTCATAAATATTGTAGCCTCGATGACGTCATCGAGGTCTGCGCTAAACACTCAACAATTTATGTGTCGTCACTAGCAAAGTAAATGAACGTAAAGCGACTTTATAGACCCACATGCTGAATGTCTGTGGGTCAAAACAATGGTCCACTAGACAAACAACCCATGCTGGATGTCAGTGGGTCAGAACAATGGTCCACTACACAAACAACCCATGCTGGATGTAAGTGGGTTAGAACAATGGTCCACTACACAAACAACCCATGCTGGATGTCAGTGGGTCAGAACAATGGTCCACTACACAAACAACCCATGCTGGATGTCAGTGGGTTAGAACAATGGTCCACTAGACAAACAACCCATGCTGGATGTCAGTGGGTCAGAACAATGGTCCACTAGACAAACAACCCATGCTGGATGTGAGTGGGTCAGAACAATGGTCCACTAGACAAACAACCCATGCGGGATGCCTGTGAGTCACAACAATGGTCCACTTGACAAACAACCCATGTAGGATATCTGTGGGTCTCACCAATGGTCCACTACACAAATCATTCATGCGGAATATCTGTGGAACTACCCATGATGGATGTATGTGGGTCTCACAATGGTCCACTAGACAAACTACACAACAGAATATCTTAGTCAACGACATGCATGTATATTCAGGCTTTCTTCTTAATGAAGTTTCGTAGCACGACATCCATACAACTATGCATCTCGTCTTATTTTGGTTGATTTTTTAATGTGGGTTTTTTATGCTTTGTTTGTTTTGGTTTTTTTTGTATATGCATGCACCATCTATGGTTGGGGGGGAGTCAGAAATGTATTGTTCAGTACCAGGGAGAGGAGACACGGTACATTGTTTTACTATGTCTGAGGCACATCGTATAGGCACAGTGATTCAGGAGGTTGGATTGCCTTTTGAACATTTGGCTGCATGTTTGGAGTCTTAATAGAGAAGTTAGGCATAACCAGTAGGCAATTGTTGGTGGGGAATGAACACTGTGAAACATATTTTGGCTTTAATGGCATACTTCCAAGAAAAATAACGCCATTACAGGTATATATCACACACTAGCATTGATTCAAATGATATGAACCCACGGACCGCTGGATCAGAAACCAACAAAACAACTATATAGACATTCTGTGTTCCCTGAGTAATTGAATATATGCGCACGGCGAGATTTAAAAAAGCTACATTAATATCATGTTTTGGAAAATACAACTTCTAAATTTAGTCTTTGCAAATGACACGTGTAAATTCCAAATCTTTTTTCCTTCAAATTACAGTGCAATATGTCACGCATGTCGATTAGTTAATTTTTGAAAGATAAATCTATTCTAGACTTTCTATTGGCCTTGACATGTTGAAAGGAAGTAAAGGTCGATTGTCACTAGGGAAAAACATTTAATAAATGCATAATGAAGGCAATCTACAGTCAGGAGACTCTTGTGGACGTCAATGCGAGAATCGCTGAATAGATCTTTCTTTGTACACGTCATTTACGTAATATTTTTTGGGGGATACATTTCTGATCAACACCGTATTACTTTACACTTGATTCAACTGTCTGTGTCCGGTGACATAAATAAGAGTTATAATAGGCCTATGTTACGATAAATGAAATATATTAATTGAATATATTAAATTGATAATATATTAAGAATATATTAAGAATATATTAAGATTATTATATAGAATATGATAAGAAATGTCTTGGAATATATTAAGAAACAACAGATCAAATGGTGTGCACACATCGGCAGACTACCATCAGACAGCATACCACAGCAAGCTATGCTACACAGATAGAGCGAAGGCAGCCCACGACAACGATGGACCACCGAAATAAAAAAAGGCGACAAATTCCACAATATGCTCAGCACACACGAGGGCCATCTCCAGAAAGCTCTTCTACCCCTGACACTGAAAGGCAACAAAGGGTTTAGCGAATAGATAGATAGATAAATGAAATCTATAATTAAAAAAAGAGAAAATTGTAATATTAAAACACGATTGATGAAAGCGTTCGATTTTATTATTTATTTTTAACTTAATAGTTCTATTGTGCTGAGTTATTTTGTTTCTGGATAAAGACCCTTCATCTGTAACGTAGAATATAACTGTAATTGTATATGTAGGTCTATATATAATTTATTACAATTTACAATCATGTCTAAATTGTTATATTTCATTTATTGTAATTTACTAGAATCATTAATTGCCGTCTCCGTAAAGAATGTTTTCTGCAACTGACCTCGAATATCTTGCCTCTTGCTTTGGTAGTGCAATCTGCTAAACTGTAAACTATCCATCTCGTGATGTTTCTTTCTCGCTTGTATCTCTGCCTAACTCTTGCTCGCCTCCCCTAGACTCTACCCTCAAGTTAGATCTTCATCAAAGTGCCATGTTTATTTAGTATGTCCAAAATACTGTATTTGTTTGTTTTGTATTTCCTTTCATAGTTTTCTTTTCATCCGAAGTGTTGCCAGAGCTTCGTTGTTTGTGTTCTTCCTATTCTTCTATTTCCACAGTTCTCCATATTTTTCTATGTCCACGAAGTTATCCCTATTCTTCTATTTCCACGAAGTTCTCCATATTATATGTCCACGAAGCTCTCCAAATTCTTCTATTTCCACGAAGATCTCCTATTCTTCTATATATCCACGGTGTTCAATGGATCTCGTATTGCTCTCGTGCGGACCCAGGGTTAGCAGGTAACCAAGATCCTAAAAGTACCTCCTCGTGGTTCACCCTGCTCTTGTTGTATTCTTGGATAACACGTCTAGGCTCGTGTCCGTGGACTGGCGGAAGTGCTGTTCATGCTCAAGAACACACAGCAGCCCACATGTTCCATCACAATTGACCCCATTCAAAGTAGGAGTCATGGCTCAGGTATTAGATACGCCAACTTGAACATGCAATCCTGCGTATGGAAGAAAGCTTTGAATACAGTTCCCTATTTCACACATAGCAAGCATTGAACAAATGTCGGGGAGCGCATAGTTCAAATATCTGACCGAAACAGTGACTCGTACTCTGGGCACTGCGGGAAACGAAGAGGAGAACTCACGTCTCTAACGACACTGCAAACCTAGACCCACTCGACTGTCGACCGTTGACCAACACGGCTCATACAGAGAGAATTGGGTTCAGTACCCAAGGGCCCACTGCGAAGCTCCTAGTCCGAGATTAGTATTTTACCTAACTATACGCAATGGCGAAGAGTCAAAATACACAGACCGTGCCTGGCGATGGATTGGAAGGTCATTTCGAGCGGACGAGGCAGTGCGTGAGAAATACTCAGATCAAACCCCAAACCACCGGCGTGTTTGGCAAAGCAGCGCCTCATCTAGGAAGATGTATCAACACTGAGTCTAATTCGACCGTCCCCGTTACCCAACACGGCTCATACGGAAGAAATTCGGTCTGGGACCTTGGGATACAAAAGGTGGTAATGGAATAGTCTTCCTACGTGAGGAACAGCTCGCTGGCTGAGAAGCGCTTCGGCAGAGAATAGACAAACAATGAGTGACTAACAGATCGTCTTGTAACATACACCCCTTCCTCCCTGAGTAGAAGGCTCCTCCAATAGCAGTTTTAGGCCATTGCAACCTCCAATAGGTCTTAGGCCATTGCAACCTATGCGGCCGCAGTGGGCCGCGCACTTTCATGGGCCCATATATTCATATTAGAATTTATTTTATTATCCTCTTCCCTACCCAGACTGGGCCCCGCGCTATCCATTTCGCATAGGGCCCCCCCCCCCAATAGTTAGGGGCGGCCCTGTCCAATAGGCATTGCACCAAGCCGAAAGGTGAAGTCTTCTGGGTATGAAAGAAAGCTCAGAAACCTCCCCATTACACATAGGAAGTAAGTGCTAATCGCTCGTTATTCCTGGGGTTCTCAAACAAACAAACAAACTATATATTCACATCTCACGGGCATCAATTTTGTTTTCTAGTTGTTATGTTCAATATCCATGTTTCTGAGCCATACATTAATGTAGAATAGATGTTATCATCATCTGGTGCCATGCTAGATGGCGTAGGCGGTATTATGTAATCAGTATTATGCATCAGGACCGTTGTTGTTTCACTGCCGTGCCATGTTGTAAAGCTGTATAATATTTTATCACGTTGTCGCCCTCTGTCTCTGTTGTCTTCAATCTCATCTGTTGTGACATCGTTGCTCTTATCTGAGTGTGGAAATATATTGCCCTGTCCATTCCTTGATGTTGTCTGTCCATGCCATTATTTGGCCTCCTCTGCTTCTTCCACCCTCGACAGTTCCCTGCAGTATTGTTTTTAACAAGGAATGGTACGTTTAAGAGCTTTGTTCTTTATTCTCTGTGTGTGATTATCCATTGTAGTATTTCAGTGGGCAAAAGGTTTAGCTAGTGGTGCGGATCTCCTCTCCAGCTGTCCTTATGATGTGGTTACATGGATGTATTTTCTTTCACAATTGCGTACAATCTGCCGAAAGTGTTGTTTGCCTTGACGATTCTTTCGTAGATGTAATAATGGCTAGCAATATGGATTTTGATTTAATTGAGACAAAGTTGTGTAAAGCGTCGACCTCACTCTCTTGTCGGACCTCATTTAAATCAGGATCGAGATGACAGGAAATTAAGATCTATACAGTGAATACCATAGTTGTCTACGTGTCCTGCCATGCTCGGTATGGAGCACATCACGTTGTTGAAATTCACCTCCATACACAGTGGTCTCATAAATTATCTCTCCTCATACACCTAAATAAGTCGAAAATCAGAATTTATGTGTAATGGTTAACAAGACCGTCGTGCTTTTGAAGACAATCTCAGCACGGCATCGTAAACTTTATGACTAACAGGCTACCGTCAGCATAACTATATACATAAATAACAAAGCATAACAACATACAGAAAAGCACAAAGAAGCATAATTGTATCGATGATGTTTTAGGAAGCTCTCATCAAAAATAAAGCCTCAATATACAGGCATGTTATCTACTAAGGTTTTCTGTCGCATGGGTATTTTATCTAGTCAGCCATTGGTGAGTTTCTGTCACATGGTATTTTATCTAGTCAGCCATTGGTGAGTTTCTGTCACATGGTATTTTATCTAGTCAGCCATTGGTGAGACCCTCATACATTCCGCATGTGTCTGAAGCTATAGAAAACAATTACTCAAGCGGTATATTATTGTCAGAAGGTAATCTTCCATGTGGATGATCTTAACTCCTCACAATTTTGAGCGAATTGACCTGTTACAGTCATGGGCAAGCTTAAACAATTTGAAATATCTCTTATTCATCGTCGTCTTTGGTACCACTGTGCGTCTGTTATCATCTACAATACATTCTCTTGAGTGGCTCTTTGTGCCGTCTGTTACCATCTACAATACATTCTCTTCAGTGGCTTTTTGCGCCGCCTGTTACCATCTGCAATACATTCTCTTGAGTGGCTCTTTGTGCCGTCTGTTACCATCTACAATACATTCTCTTGAGTGGCTCTTTGTGCCGTCTGTTACCATCTACAATACATTCTCTTCAGTGGCTCTTTGCACCGCCTGTTACCACCTACAATACATTCTCTTGAGTGGCTCTTTGCGCCGCCTGGTACCATCTACAATACATTCAATTATTAATTTGTCCATGCTGTTATGTCTTTTTTATATGATAAAAACGTAGCTTTCTGGATATACTGTTCTATTCTGCGGACGATTGTCTAGCTATAGGAGTTAATTGTATTAATACCAAATGGTTTTAGGGTAGGCCTACCATCCTGCAATATTTAACGATTCTCGATGACAAATCCCGCCCTATCGTTTTACCGCAAACCCACTAATTTTCGATTGTTTACATGTGGCATCACTCGACAAACTAAAAATAAAATAGAATAATTTTTTTAATTTTTTTTTAGGGGGGGGGGGATATATACATAAATGTGTTCCATAATAAATATAGACCTTTTAATCTGACATTACCACTCCAAGCTTCTAACTCATTATTTATACAGATGATGCACCTTGAAGCAGCCATCTTTATTGGTTACATGCAATTGCTTCTGTCGACATCACGGTCTGTTGGACGACAATCGAGGAATCTACATATATGTGAAACACGTGAGTCAGGTGGTAGATATGACTTGGGTAAGGGGGGAAAACACGTGAGTCAGGGTGGTAGATATGACTTGAGTAACATACAAAGAGCAGAGACAGCAGACCTGGCCAGAGGATACAGACATGAGGCAAAAGCTATGGGGCAACCGCTCTGACCTGGAGAAGACAGTGGACTTCGTCTTGACGACAGGCCTGGCGGTATATCATGACCACAGATGCTGAACGCAGAAGAAGAATGACTTGGGTAAGGTGGGAATAGCCACCTAAAAAATGCCAATTACTTCCTTTTTAAGCATATTTCATTATCTTTTATCTGGATAACCTTTTTTAAGGGCCCCTTCAACCCCTACTCCTCCCTTTATATAAGGTTTGGGGTGTGTATTTGTTTCGAGTGTTGTCTATGTTCCATGGAGATGTTATGAATAAAGCGTTTAGTGAACAAGTGATGCTTGTAGTGGGAGTTTTAGTAATAAGTAGGTTGTATATAAAATCGTTGAGCACATACGCCATACAGATCCGCAATAAATACAATTCATATGACGTAGTGTCCCAACCAATGCAAATGTGTGCACATTGACTTAGTAGACACCGTGTACTTACACATTACACAAAAACATTTCGTACAATATAAAATTCGTTGTTAAACTCACCTTGAAAACATCGAAGGTAAGCAAGACAACGATGAAGTGTCCATATCTAGTGACAGCCATCGTGATCTAGACTGGTATACAAGAAGACACAAGCATCAAATTTCCTAATCCCCAGGAATCAGTTAACATAAGTAGGGATACATTAAACACAAAAAGTAATTATAAAATAAAGTCAAGGAGGTAGCAGTAATGAAGTTAAGGATGTAAGGGAGATGCATAAAGTCAAGAAGGTAGGAGTAATGAAGTTAATGATGCCAGGAAGATGCATTGAGAAAAAAGAGGAATGGGGACAAGTTGTTGGTAGAAAATATTGAGAGAATTGGGAGCAGGTTGTGGGTCGGGGAATAGGGAAAACGTTGTGCGAAGGGAATATTTATGGGAAGGGATTATTGAGGGGAAGGTTGTAGGAAGGTAATGTTGAAGGGAAGGTTGTGGGAAGTGGTTATTGAATGTAAGGTTGTGGGAAGTGATTATTGAATGTAAGGTTGTGGGAAGTGATTATTGAATGTAAGGTTGTGGGAAACGATTATTGGAGGGAATGGGGGAAATTGTGGATGTTGTGGTAATGGAATATTTAGGTTAATGTTGTGGGATGGGATTACTGAGGGGAATGAGAGCAGGTTGTTGGAAGATAATATTGATAGGGTGAGGGAAGATTGTGGGAAGGAAATATTGAGGGGAATGGGGAATGTTGTGGTTAGATAGTATTGAGGGGAATGGGGGAAGATTGTGAGAAAAGATTATTGAGAGGATTGTGAGCATGTAATATAATGGAATATTGAGAGGATTGGTAGAAGGTCCGTCTATCTAGTAGTTTTTGTGATTTTACTGTAAGCTGTCGTAGAAGTGAATGGCAATCAGTTTTCAGGCTACGGCACGCTTGGTCGCTTGAAAGTAAGTAATATTGTGCCGTTTCAGAATGCTGGTTAACTCCTTCAATCCACCTTCTTCTTGGTCTTCTTCTGTATTATCTTACTGTTTCCGTTTTCATGTTGTATGCTTCTGTCGCTGGCCAATAAGGGCTCATTCTCATTAAGTGTCCGAACAATTTCAGCCTCTGTTTTTCAATATATTTGACCATAGATGTATTTTCCTACAGTTCTTGTAATCTCTTCATGCTTCACATGATCTCTTCTTGTTCTGTTTCCTGCTTTTCTTAGACATCTCATTTTACACGTAGTTAGCTTTCTCACTTGTTCTTTTGTTAGTGTCCATGTCTGACATTTATAACACAATGCTGTTATGAAGATTGAATTCATGATTTGCCTTTTGGTTTCCATAAGAATATGTTTATTTGTTCAAAATTGATGTAAGGTGAGTTCATTACTCTCTTAATTGGATTTTTGAATTATTTTCTCGAGAGATCTCTGTCCACTTTTCTGCTGTTTACAAAAATGATCCTAAGATATTTAAATTCCTGCAATTATGTCAGTATTGATCATTTATCATTATGTTGATTATTTTGCGTTCTCTGCCTACAGACATAACTTCTGGTTTTTCTGTGTTAATATTCATCTCGGGCAAGTTGTGAGAATGAATATTTAGAGATATTAGTACAAACTGGACACAAACACAAAATAGAGCACAAATATAGAATGTTATAAGGTTTTAAATGAGTAGAGGATTGATTTCATTGTAGCCGCGATACCCCATATGTACTTCGTCTCTTTTAACGAAAAAGCACGCCGACTGCAGAGAATACAGCTGAGACAGTCGGCGGTATAGAAGACCTTCCAACAGAATTAATTAGGACCTTATTCGTAATGTTTTTTATTATTGTTGAGCTTTCGGATGGTCACTATTTTTATACTCTAGGTCTTCTTGGCTATGTGATACCGTGTATATAAATAGTGACAAACCGAAACCCAAACAATAATCAAAGACATAACGAATGGGGTCCTAATTAATTATGTTGGAAGGTCTTTATTAGAGAGTGGTACGGTATAGCTGATGGTACGTAACTCCGTAACTCCAAGCAGGAAGCTACGAAAAACTCCACTATGTAAACAAGTGTATTGATTGTCATATGTAAACAAGACGTCGTGGAATTTGAACCTACAATCTCTTGAGCACAAAATGAATGACTTAACCACTACACCTGCCAAGGAGATCCTCAACATATATATAGAATGGGTTGATTTTTTATTAGGAACAAGCGTCACAGCACTGGCGGCATTCCCATATATGCTGGGACTTGCCGTTCTGTCAGCCATCTAAAAGTGTATAAGCTCACTGTCCCAGTCAGTTGCTGATTACGAGTTCTTCTGATCTTTCCGGAGAGGGAGCACTTTCTCCCATCACCTCTAGTCACTCCCATTTCTACCATTCTCTGAATATGTACATTGTCTTGTTCGACCCCATCTTCATCTTTTCGTATGATATCCATAACTACTCTAATTAATTCAATAATGTCTTTTCTTCATATCTCGGTGCCGTTCACCAAGGCTTTACCAGGCAACACATCGGCTCTTTCGCTACTCCTGACCCCAGCATGATCTGGTATAGAACAGGATTACATAGAATTGTGCAGTCTACTAACACATAACAAACACAGAATAAGGAATGTGTTAAGTTATAACATTAAAAAAACATGTTTAAAAATACCTATATGGCATATGGTTTTACTCCTATCGGTCCTATCCTAGTTGTCGGGCGTGCATTTTAAACGAAACGTGAAACGAACTAAATGTTCCTAAAAAGAAGAATCCCCAAAAAGGGAGACAACACCGTTCGTCTTAATCATGTTTCTGATAATTTCCCAGAACACTAACCCGGTATTTATTCTTAACCCACCAGTTCACAATGTTTTTTCATACCTCTATACCTATCCAAACAAAAATATCGCTAATGTAAACAAACGTTATGTTTTTCATCGGTTAACCGAAGACATGCAAGTAGACCTAATTGCTAAATTAGCGACGGTTTCAACTAGCGTTGACAATTAAATATAACCTGTTAGAGACTGTGTACAACCGTCGGTATAATCGGTAAAAAAAATTTCGACGTTACAACCGTTTCCGAGGATTATTTTTTTTATAGATTCAGATTTTATTTACGTAGATATTAGTACGTAAATGAAGAGTTTTCAGAAGACGAAACTGTAGATTTAAACATCAAAATAACACTATTCAAAGAGATTATTGTGCCAACGCTGTGTTACCAATGTCAAACATGGACAACGACTGCACAGGACAAACGTAAACTTGTGACAACTGAAAGGGCATGCTTACGCAGAATCCTAGGAATATCGCTAAGACAGAGTGAGAAATGAGGACATTAGACAAAGAACCGGCACCGCCCCAATCTTTGAATATATTAAGAGACAACAGATCAAATGGTTTGCACACATCAGCAGACTACCACCAGACAGCATACCACATCAAGCTATGCTACACAGATACAGTGAAGGCAGACCTAGAGGCCGACCTCGAAGATGGACCAACGAAATAAAAGAGGCGACAAATTCCACAATATACTCAGCACACACGAGGGACATTCCCAGAAACTTTTCTACCCCTGACGCTGAAAGGCAATAATGGGTATAGCGAACAGACAGAAATAGATAGATAGCTAGTGTGCAACGGCGGAGTAATATATGCCTAGTAACTGACATTCTATCACTGAATGAATATTGGAAGTTTTCACCGAAATTCTAGACATGGTCGATAATGTTAGTTTTCCATTTATCTCAGATATCCCTTATATACCAACAAAAATTACATCATTACATTCAGTAACCATTCCTTTATTTCCACACACACACACAAATATACACACAGCTTTAAAAACAGAAAAGTTATTGCATTTTCTAAATACCCGCGTAAGTTAGACACGGGCAAATGTCCTTGCCATGTTCTTGACAGTCATGCCCTTACTATGACCGCAGAAAGTCATGTTCCCCGTATCTCTTTTTACTTCTTGGAACATTCATTGCGAAGGTAATCATGATATTATCAATTGGCGCCGAATTATCGATCGGAACCCAATTACGTCAGCCATTATGCAACTAGGAATATACTGCTACAGATTTACTAAAAATAATACGGATTAGCGCAGATTTAGTAAAGTGTCAAATGTAGGCCCGACAACTGGGATAGTACCATGCAAACTTCTACTTATGTAATTCAATATAAGAGATATTTTCCACTTTCACTGGAACAATAATTCCATATTTCTCACTTTTACTAGAACAATAATTCTTCATTTTCAGCATTCATTCTCAAACTACCGCTGAGTCTCTCTTGTATAAGGACAATTGTCTTACACGATTTCCGGCAGAATATAGTACAGAGAATGGAAATGCGTTGTTTCGCCGTTTTATTTGCGCCAAAGATCCGACTCATCAGTCTTCGGCGGAACAGTAATTCAAGCTTATAAATTTTTTTTCTGAACAAGTTCTCGAACTAATATTAATTGGGTGTGTTCCGGAGAATAAAATGTTTCCTAAGTTAATTAGTGCATTCTTGAATATACTACACAGTGGCGAAGAGAAGACTGAAAGATACCTTTTGTATGTTCAGAGCTCTCCCTTATTTAATGATCTCTTTTATTTGTATCCCCCTCTACTGAGAACTTATATAGAGCTCTGGTTCGGAGAACAGAACAAATGGATCTTTCCTGGAAAGTTTCTAAAAACCTACACTACCATCTGCAACTTACTGGGACGCTCGCTAGGAGCATGTATTGTTACGTGGCTGACTGATTGACGATGTAAGCAATTATGGGAAGTTCCCCATGGCCAGGACGCTGTTTTCTGATCAAGAGCCTAGCTTTTATTTATTTTTTTAGTCTGTGATGAGTCAAATAGTATTGCGCAGCATATGTTGTCCTGTGTCATACTGTGTGCTATTGTCGCAGCTTGGTTATGTAATGTGCTTATTCTAGGAAATTTGTTACGTTTCAACACTAGTAGACATCTGCCAATATACAATATTAGACCTGCGGGCTCATTGGGAAAAAGTCATATTAAGTGACGCATTTTACTTTTCATGTGTTTTTATTGGATGTCGACACAGTGTTCAACAAACAAAATTGGGGAAAAATCAAATGAGTCACATAAGGCTGTTTTCCAATGATCCAGCAAGTCTTATACACCGAATGGTCCCGCTAGAGAACACGGGCAGCACAGTGCGGGTAAGTTTATGAGAGCTAATGGAATGTATACGGTAATGATGTGGGAATTAATGGCTGAACGACACCGGATTTAGTCAGTCACACAAGTTATGTGGAACAAACAATTTTTGTAGTATTGCGTTGTTAAATAGTGTGCCAAAATCTAAGTCCGGTGGTCGAATACTTAACTAGTCATACAGGTCATTAAATGGCCTTAGCCTACAGACTAAGCTGAACGTTTACAGAACAGTGGTACTACCAATACTGTTATATGCTAGTGAAACATGGACTGTGTATAGACATCATGTAAGGAAGCTCAATCACTTTCACACAACTTGTCTCAGAAAAGTTACGAACATCAGATGGCAAGACAAGATTCCAGACACCACTGTCCTTGACAGATCTGGTATCCCCAGCATTGACGCTATTCTGATGGAGACACAGATTCGTTGGACAGGTCATTGAAATAGACCAAGATACATGGGAAGAGCTTGCCCAGAAAATATATCTATATAACGCTCTACAGTCAAAAAGGACGCATCATCGCCATTCTCATCATTCCATTTGAGCTGAAAGGTCATCGTCGGTTCCGATGGACAAGCAGCAGTCAAAAATCTAGGTTTGGTAACAAGTACGTGTTATAGTCAGGTACGCTGCTCTCAACCACGAGCAGGTAGTCAAACTTGGTTATATCAAAGCGTTTCATCATTAAAAAATAATGGAGGTTGTGGTTCGGTGAACCGCAGCCACCGAGTACATTATGTGCATACATTATGTGCATACATTATGACGGTATATACACATCTATATACCTATATATCCATCCATCCAACTATATATATATATATATATATATATATATATATATATATATATATATATATATATATATATATATATATATATATATATATATATATATATATATAGAGAGAGAGAGAGAGAGAGAGAGAGAGAGAGCAGGGAGAGAGAAAGGTCTTTATCAAGAAAGGTACGAAAAAACAGAATGTAAGCAAAATATAAAACCAAGACTACAAACAACACTAAAGCAGATGTGGGTTGACACAGATGTGGGTTGACACAGATAAAGCGTAGTAAAATTCGCAGTGGAATAATGATAAACATGAATAATCTCCCCCCCCCCCCCCATATCCATTTACCTCACTAAAAATATTTATTTTTCTATCTTTCTTTACTGCAATCTCCTGCAGTTTTGTACAGGGGCAAAGATTCTACCTATAACCAATGTTCACTCTAAGATGAGAGTTCATGTGGGGGAAATATATCTCCGTGGGATGAAAAATTTCAAACACCATACTTTCTGAGCTTTTTTCTATCTTTTTCTACCTTAATACGCCGTTTTCTACTCAAAAAAGATAATCGCTCAAAACTATTCAGTTTTTTTATATTTACTCCAGTTATATTTGTTAATATAGGAACGTTTACACACATTTACATACCAAGTCTTGTGCTCCAAATCCATACTTTGCGACAATAGATTAAAAAATATGTGCGCTAGCGCATAGTAATGCAGCTTAGCGGGAACAGTGCCTACAACTAGTATCATGCAGCAGTCACATTATTCGTATTATCTGACCATGTATCTTCTATCTTCCTGTCTTCATGTGTCATCAACAACTTCATCCATCTTGTCCTATATTTAGCTATTACTTCCTTCACTTTCGTGTTCTACCAAGTCTTTATGTTAGTTGTTCCTCTAAGGCCAAAGATACGGCAAATAGATACGGATATCATAGATTTCCATGTCTCGCGTTTCATTGCAATCTGCTTTAGGTCTTCATTGTTCTGATACCGATGGTGAAACGTTCTCTTGTAATAGTTCTACGTAAAGTCTCGTTTGGTCTTCCTCGTTTTCTCTTGCCCCTTGGTGACCACATCAAAGCTTAACAGGGGATTCTTTCGGTATCCATTTATAGCGCGTGTCCGATGTAATTCCAACGACGCTTTCTAATATAGATGGATATATATTCTTGTTTTGAATCTTGTCTTTCTTTCTTTCTTTGGCGTTCATTCTCAAACTCCCACTGGATCTCTCTTGTAAAAGGACAATGCTCTTAATAGATATCCAACAGGATGTAGTGCAGAGAATGGACATGCGTTGTATCGCCGTTTTATTTGCGCCATTGGCCCGACACATCCGTCTTCAGCAGAGAATCTTGTCTGAAAAACTGTGTTTGATTTGAAGTCTGACCAACGTATGTTCAGTATCCCTCTGGTTTAAGTAATGGGGGGATGTTTTTTTCTTTCTTTCTTGCTGAATCAAGAACTGGTTGATCATTAATTTAATACATTAATATCGTAAAATATTAAATATATGTGTTACTGAAACGGATTCAAGTATTTCCATATTTATACCATGATTCGTTCGATCTTATTTAATTCGACATGAGTGTTTAAATCGGATGTTAGAACGTAAGAACGATGTTTCAAACAGGAAAAACAAGTCTTTGTGTATCCGTATCTTATTCGTTCCACCTGGCATTTCTTAGTCTTCCACTTTTCTTCATTCCCTGTGGATTTTATCATTTTCTTCTTCTTCTGCGTTCGTTCTCATACTCCTGCAGATTAGCAGGATGTAGTCCGAAGAACGGAATGCGTTGTGTCATGGTTTACAGCATGGCTACAATATCTGCGCCTTTCGGCCTGACACATCCGACTTCAGCATGGCTTTTGGTCACTGACCCTATATGGGATGGGACAGCCAACTCCATCCCATAACTGCCGTAGTCGCCTCGTACGACATGCATGGAAGGTAAAGAGTGTTGCTATTCTTTGCACCTATTTCGGGCCCCGACAACACACGGGCGATAATAATCCCTGTCAATGATTTCCTTTGATTGTCTTAATGCATGCCATATCGATCTTCCGCCTTTTCCTTAATTCTTATTACCGACCCAGGAGAACTTGACAAGAGTTTGTTCGTATAAACTGATACATCAAACATCCGATGATAAAATAAAAAAACAACATAAATGTAAAATTAATGACATCCACATCAGAGTGATGTTTGTACATTCACGAACATGGAGCTTCATTGTCAGTTGTGCATGAACAATTGAGGCATTATCCATCTCATGCCTTTTGTTTTTAGTAGCATTCATAATTGATCAAAAGTTATATTTTTAAACACCAGTGTTACTCCTTATTCACTGCCCTTCCTTCTCAACTGTCAAAACACATACATTTTTTTACCAACACGCTTAATAGTCACTAACTCACTGTTTGATTACTGACAACATTAGATCGTCTGCGTGTTTTTAAGAATGGCAAAGAATACGACATAAGACATACTCGGCAAAAATGTTATATCAATACCAATAAACACCAATTTTAATACATTTTTAAATTCCATCAACTATCTAGTAGATTACATGCATTAAATGTGGAGTGTTACTTGACACAGCATGTATTTACGTACATAAGTAAAACTATAATTGATTAGTAAATGTAAGAAAGGCGCATGGATATGTACATAGTAAACTTCAACTATCAAGAAAAAAAACACTTATTTCTATGCAGATATTGAACAAACACAACAAAACACGACAAGCAATTACCCCCTCATGTAGTAGTGTAGCTTCCAGTTGAGAGTTAATTAAGGTATGCAGACTTCACTTAGAAATAAGCGATACATAAACATTGTACAACGTTTGGTACCGTGTTTGTATTTATAATATTGAATCACGTGATCCATTGTAAGTGGGTCACTGGCAAAATAGATTCTTAACCCTCTATTACACATTTTTAGATTTTCCATGATAAAAAATACGATTACTGAATATTTCAAATGTATTAGATTCAGGTGTCATGTGATGTATTCCTTCCAGAACGTTGTCTTCCCAATGAACTCTCTGAACCTCTCTCTGTCTTGGGCGATGTGGCTTGCATTTTCCAACGATATATTCATGTTATCTTTAATGTCGTCAGTCCATCGTCTTCTTGGTCTGCCCTTTCTCCTCCGTCCAGCTACTCTTCCCTCCATTATTTGTCTTTCTAAACAGTTATTAGATTCAGGTACGCATATGTATTTTTTTAATAGGGAGCCGCGTTAGAGCACTGGCTCCGCATATGAGTGAGTTCATTCCCCAGTTGAGGCGGAAATGTTTTTCAGATCGCAACGGCTCCCAGGTAGACCTAGCCTTAAATGGGTACCGGATTAATCCGGGAAGTAAAGACTGCGAGGGAGAGGAGATGGCTACCGCCCTCATTTGTAGAGCCTCTGAAATGTGAGATCGCTAACATCTCACATCCCTACGGCATTAATAAATGCTATGGGTTACTTTACTTTTACTATGTATTTTTATAATTGGAAAGTTGTATAGACCTATATGTTTCTATGGGCGTGTTACCCTTTTTTCTATAGTGTGATTTTTGGAAGGAAATGGGTACATTTTATAAAAACTGATTGCATAAATAAACTAAAGTAGTTTCAATACTCGATAATTCATCTTTAGAAAACTAACTAAAGTGAAAAAAAGGTAAAGTAGTTTGGCCAGCTAACAAGAATGAATCCATGGCAACTACCCGTGGCAGCATACAACAGAAGAGTGCCGATTTATAGAGCGAAATCCCTACCAAGATGATAATGGATCGACAACCTCAAAGATATTTTAAAGATACACATTCTAAATTCTACTGAAGCCTCCCAACTGGCTAAGAATACAAATCTCCGGCTCCCCATTACAACTCACGGCACACATTTCTAGAACAGAAAGAAAGAAAGAAAGAAAGACTAAAGTGAAGTTAAATATGAAATATATACCATGTAAAAATGCACACAAATTTTTATTTTTACAAAATATTTTGGAAAACATTTCTTCTACACGTGTTTTAAAAAAAAAACATGCAGAATATCGTTTAAATCCAGCATCATCTTGGAAATATCAAGGATACATTTTTAAAAAACATCTGAACTTAAAGGGAAGTAACCGTTAAAATTGTGAACAAAAAATGTCGAAGATGTATACTCCGAAAGGGATTGTTGTAATAAAACCAAAACTACAATATGTAATTAAGGGTTAATTATGGCTAGACCAGTACATGGTATTCATTTTTTGATGGTGTGATACTATGGGGTACGGTGACGACAGAAACAGCATTCTTAAGCTCTACGTGGGGTTTTTTTGTGTGTTAGCGTTTGAGAACGAAATAAAACAAAAAGGATTTCTCATACAATCTGAATTTTGCATTTGAATTCTGAATTTTGAACATATGCCTATACTTCAGAACTGGCTTCTATTGTCTATTGTCTTCCCCCATGTGGTTTGTGATCCACTCTTGCCGTTAAGCGTATGGGTGATTGGAGCTCGAGCTTGCGTTCTAAAGCCAGATGTGTGGCATCGGCTGTGCTATGACTGTGTTTGTTCAGGATGTCCCTGCGTTTTCTGTCCATCTTTTCCGTGGTCTTCCTCTGTACCCTGATCTCATTTGGTTATATGCCTGTATGGGCAACTTGTGATGCATTCTCATAATGTGACCAAACCACTTGACCTGCTGTCCATGTATTCTGTGCAAGGTATAAGGCCTATACCTATTCCTTCCCTGATATCTTTATTTCGTAATCTATTGAGCCTGGTGACCCCTGCGGCTTTCCTCAAGCATTTTATCTTACATGTCAGTAAGACATCTTTTGCTAAACCTGAAACATACTTTTATTAGCCGTTAGAATGATTGTTGATAGCCACGAAAAGAACTTTGTTAGACCTGAAAATTACCTTTGTTAACCCCAAATTTGACTTTTATGTGCCCAAAAATGATACTAGTAGCTCTGAAAAGGAATTTAGTTAGACCTTAGACTAACCGTTTAGACACGGTATTTTTGGTTAGATAAACCTTTTATGGTGATGTATGCCTATGTTGTTCGTCCATCACAAGTGATGATGACCATTTGTTACATCCACTTTTGAAAATTCAATAATTTTAGTTATGTCCTTGATTATGAGTTCGTAGATGGTTAATGAGCCCTATTCGAGCTGTAAATTTCCTTGGACAGTTTGGACATGGAATAACGACTGTAGACGGATCTTGGTCTATCCGTGACTTTCTAGCTGCTCTCCGCTGTTGAGCTGCTGCATTTCTCTTATTTTCACAAGATGATGCGTTCTTTTTTACTTTAGAACGCCATGTAGATCTATTTTGTGCAAGTTCTTCCCATGTATCGTGGTCTATTTCAAAGTATGCCTATGCATCTTCCAACCGCGGACGTTAGTGAAGGTACCTCATGTGAAGGTAAGTTAGGCTTTCGTTGTGCCTTTATCATCGATTTTGTTTGGTGATAACTGATTGGTACATCCGGTTGCTGCATATTAGAACCTTCCTTGGCCAGTTAATCAGCTCTCTCATTTCTTGCTGTTCCATAGTGTGATGGAATCCATTTCAGTATAATTCTACGCTGATGTTGAACTGTGGAGAATGCCTTCTTTAACTCTGATAGTTCAGTGAATTGTAGTGTCTATAGTACTGATCTTGCATCTGTAAGTATTTAGGGTGTGACCTATCCTATTTAGGATATTATTCCTGCAAAAATAGCTTTGATTTCAGAGTCAATTGTTGCTGTAATTCTCCGTTGGTATACATGTAGTATCAGGGTTGCCATCTGGGTATTCCACATATACACCAATTCCCTCATTTCTTACTGCATTTTGTGCTGATCCATCTGTATAGACTCTAGTTCATAGATCACTTGGGTAAGTATCATCGAGGAAGCTGACAGCTGCTACCCTTTTTTGCTGTTCATCCCCATACACCTGATGTTGTTTGCATGGTCACTTGTAGGTATGTCTGTTTTAGGCATTTGAACAGTTGAAGGCATGGACAGACATCATCAAGGAATGGACAGGGCAGGCAAGATATTTGCACTCATCCGCATCGCTGAGGATAGAATTCGCTGGAGGACTCTGTGTGCTGGGGCATCCAATGTGGTACCCCTACGAACCTGAAGGGTTACGGGTTTATTGATAATGTCTGTTTTTCCCACGGGGTGTGCCAAGGTACAGGATTCAAATCCCTCCACAGGCAATTCTGCCTCCGACCGTCCAGAAAGCAATGACATTCTACTGAACGTGTTTATACTGCCTAGAAAATCATTACAGCCAAAAAAATGCTGGTTGATGCATCATGAATAGGATGTGCTACCAATTTATTTTTTAAACCTCTCACAAGATAAGGTGAGATACCCCTCACATGATAAGGTGAGACACCCCTCACAAGATAAGGTGAGATACCCCTCACAAACTAAGGTGAGATACCCCTCACAAGATAAGGTGAGATACCCCTCACAAACTAAGGTGAGATACCCCTCACAAACTAAGGTGAGATACCCCTCACAAACTAAGGTGAGATAGCCCTCACAAACTAAGGTGAGATACCCCTCACAAACTAAGGTGAGATACCCCTCACAAGATAAGGTGAGACAAACGAGGCCTTATGTTTATCTTTCATCATACGTGTCTGTATCTTCAATTATTTAGTTTTCATACAGAGATGTAGATATTGCCCCGTGTAGCCACCGAGGCCTAAACTTCTAGTTCATGCGACAAAGAATAGGATGACTCTCTTCTTTCCAGGCATGTTGTAGGAGGCGACTAAAGAAAGTTGGGGAATAGATTGACAACCTGCCACATGTGAACAACAATCACCTGTTACTGCATGTCTTGTCCAAACTTCTGTCTTGTATCAAATGATCCCCATGGATGATGGAGAGATGCAGGCTAGCGGACATTGAACCTTTGTCCTTTTGTGGCAGAATCCTAGGTGGCAGGTAATGTGCCATCATCACTGTGGGTTAACAGATCTGACAGAAGAGTTATTATGAGTGGATGGGTTAACAGATCTGACAGAAGAGTTATTATGAGTGGATGGGTTAACAGATCTGACAGAAGAGTTATTATGAGTGGATGGGTTAACAGATCTGACAGAAGAGTTATTATGAGTGGATGGGTTAACAGATCTGACAGAAGTTATGTGTTAGTTGGTCCAGAAGATAATGTGTTTTTGATAGGATTTCTGAAATAGCAGATTAAGATAACTTTACCAGCATTTCCGCACCCCTCATGCATTTGAGACAACCTTATGAATCCACTATCACTTTGCTTACTGACTTGAAGAGAACCTGTACTTTTGTCAGAAACACTGTGAGCTGTCAAGTGCTACCTGCTCACAACTAAAGGGATTATATGCCATCATCATCTTCTAGACGTATCATCCACGATTTATTCAATAATAAATAATGTACCTGTATTTTATCTTATAGCAACTGACTTGCCACTGCGTGCCGTACCATATTCATCTGCAACTTGGATTTACTCTGGTCTGTTTCTATAACAGGAAGAATGATGGGACAGCTCTCTTGCCTGGCAGAGGGACAAACATGTACTTCCTAGATAATAACATCAGATAATAACTGCTCATTTTGGCAAACATTTGTTTAGTACAAATTTGTATTTTATTTTTATGAAAATATCATAATGCACAAAATTGTAAACAAAATGCAACAGGTATTTTTATTATGAAATAAATCATGTGAAATCTGACATTTTAAAATGTACAGAAATGAAACTTTTTCCTTTCACTGAATTGTTGTTATAGTTGTTGGTGACTGTTCCAGCTGTCCATGGCTCATGCCCTTTTTACTGAATGCTATTGTGTGATATATGCATGTGTTTGTGAGCTGTTCCAGTTATCTGGCCCTGGAGGGACTACTAATCAATTTTATAAATTGTCTATTGTCTTTCCCCAGGTGGTTTGTGATCCACTCTTGCCATTAAGTGTAGGGGTGATTGGAGCTCGAGCTTGCGTTCTAAAGCCAGATGTGTGGCCTCGGTTGTGCTATGACCGTGTCTGTACAGGATGTCCCTAGTGTTTTCTATCCATCTTTTCCATGGTCTTTATTTTAGACAATTTTATAAATGTCTACACAAAAAGACATTTTTCTTTAACATGTCACATCAATAGAAAATTTGTCTAGATTCCCATACATTTATGTGGTAGTTAAGATCTAATGGTCAGTTGGTCATCTAGTTTCTCATACAGTTTTGTGGTAGATACTGGCTAATGTTCATTTGATAAAACATATGACATCAAAACATTATAATTTTATTAACAGACTGCGATTGTATCCAAATCTATAACTCATCATGGTGGCAGAGGTGTTGCATTCATATGGAGTCCTCAAAGCTATGCAGATCATTGTTGACAAATTATCATCTGTCTCTTTTCTTTAATATTTTCTGTCCATGATTTGCTTTGTCTTTCTTTGCTCCTTTCACCCTTGACTGTTCCCTTCAGGATGACTTTTTTTTATTTACAAAATTATGTCGGCTTAAAGGTGTTCAAACCATGCACGTTTAATTTACTATTGAAAATAGTGATTCTTGTGCACCTGTATATGCATCTTGTGCACCTGTGTATGCATCTTGTGCACCTGTATATGCATCTTGTGCACCTGTGTATGCATCTTGTGCACCTGTATATGCATCTTGTGCACCTGTGTATGCATCTTGTGCACCTGTGTATGCATCTTGTGCACCTGTATATGCATCTTGTGCACCTGTGTATGCATCTTGTGCACCTGTGTATGCATCTTGTGCACCTGTGTATGCATCTTGTGCACCTGTGTATGCATCTTGTGCACCTGTATATGCATCTCTATTTGATTTCTTACATACACATTTATCTTATGCATAGTTTTATTTGTCCATCACATGATAATGATGACTGTTGTTGTTTTTTTGCATCCACTTTTTGACATTCAGTTAAGAGTTATGTCCTTGACTATGAGTTAGTAGATGGCTAACAAGGTCTGTTCTGGCAGCAAATGTCTGTGGACAGTTCAGGCATGGGATGACCATTGTAGATGGTTTTTGTTTTGTCTGTGACTTCTCTGCTGTTGAGCTACTGAATTGTTACACAAGATACAAGTTGCTGTTTTTTTAACTGTATTTTGCTCCATGTATGTCTATATTGTGCAATTTCTTCTAGATGTATCTTGGTCTATTTAAAAGACTTTCAGTGAAGTCTATAATGATTCCTTGTAACACTTAGTTTGGCCACCTTTGAGAATGTATGTCTTTCTGAAACTTTTGGCAGACATATCTGGCATACGTATCAGATGACCTGCCCAAAGAATCTGTGTCTGCATCAGAATAGTGTCAATGCTAAGGATACCAGATCTGTCAAGGACAGTGGTATCTGTAATCATATCTTGCCATCAGATGTTCATAACGTTTCTGAGACAAGTTGTATGAAAGTATGCATTATATTTCTGCATCGTGTAATTTTATCAAATGAAGTTGTCATTATATTTCTGATTCTTAATAATATCCGTACATCGCAGGTGATGCCGAGATAACAGTTTCAGGCTTTCGTTGTTGCATTTGTCTGATGTGTGCGTGGACTTGATTGCAAAGCCCAATTTTGACATAGATTCTTCTGCTACAGTTGGGATACATGTGATCAAGAGTTGGACATATTGGTACTTGTTGTTCTATCCTTTTGGACAACACATTCTATCTGTGTCTCTACAATTTGATACTTCTCTACAAAACAAGAAGTTGGGACAAATATATTCAGAGTTTCTACAATTTGATTCTGGTGGTGTTATGTCATATTTCTATGTAGATACTTTTCAAAGCTAGAATCTCCACTAATAAATTTATATTTTTATTAAAATACTAGCAATATATCATTGTTGGAAACACAAACAAAATGAAAGCTAAATTTAAATTTTAAATGCCAGATAAAAAATGATAAATGTGGAACCAAGAGGGACTTTTCATAAATAAAATCACCGACTAATTTTTTTTTAAAACACTCCATAAGCAGATATCACACGCATTCCAGTCTCCGTGAATTCATTACATGTCAAAACTTATCAATGTTCGTTCAACTCATCATCGCACAACTATTTCATGTATTTATCATCCTGTTCCGCCAAAATCTTGGCCGAGGATTTAGCATCGTAAAACAGACCAGAAATTTCATCCACTTCTTCCTTGGTAACAGATTCTTTCCCGTTGATTCGAGACATAATGTTGGCAGGTGTGAGTACCTGTATTGCGTACCTGTAATATACATCAGATAATGTTCATGACATGATTCATACAGTTTGCATAAGCTTCAAATACATTAGGAAATCAATGAAATAGTTTCACTGTATTCCTTCAGTTTTAATTTATCTGAAACTGTAAAGTAACATCTGCATGCCCTAAATTTTGTCTATCGTCTTTTCTCTGCTTATGCTGTGAGGCGTCGCAGGATTGAATGAATATTGGTTTTTGGGCTATTGCATGTTTGAACGCTTGATATGCAGTAATACTGTACCATGCCAGAATGTTGGTAACCCCTTTAATCCACCTCCGTGGTCTTCATCTGTATCTTGCTGTTTCCATTCCATGTTGTATGCTCTTGCTGCTGGCCAACAAGAGTTCATTCTCATAAGGTGACCAAACTATTTCAGTCTCTATTTTTCAATATATTTGATCACAGATGTTGTTCCAAAAGTTCTTGTAATCTCTTCATTTCTCACATGATCTCTTCTTGTTCTGTTTGCTGCTTTTCTTAGACATCTCATTTCACATGTAGTAAATTTTCTCTCTTGTTTTTAGTTAGTGTCAATGTCTGACATTGAAAACATAATGTTGAGATGAACATTGAATTTATGATTTGCCTTTTGGTTTCCATCGGGATAGATGTATGTTTCAACATTGGTGTAAGTTTATTTACGTAGTCGCTTTTTGAATTCTTGTCTTGAGCTCTGTCCAATCTTCCATGAACTGTGGAGTAGGCACTGGTCTTCAGCAAAGAGTAGTCCAGTTAGGTCATTTGGGTGGTAAGTTAAATTTTGTTAACTAATTACAATCACTACATACTTTTTTTCAATCATGATTGACAAGAATTAAATCCTTCTTTAGTCATTACTGGCTATAGAATGTAGACCTCTTTATATTATAGTATTTCAGCTTTCTTCAATTATACAATTTTTACAGCAGTCTCATTATCAGCTTTCTTCAATTATACAATGTTTACAGCAGTCTCACTTATTATCAGCTTTCTTTGGTCATGATTCATTATATAACTACAGCCATCATCATTCATGATTTACTCAAGGATTGCAGTCCACTTCATTCATAATTTACTCATTGGCAGAACATATTCTGGAGAATCCAATGCGTTGTCATAGTTTACAGCTTGGATGGAATAACTGCATTTTTTTCAGCCTAACATACAATTTCAGCACGACATTTGGCTCTTTTTGACCTACCGGATGGGTCAGTCAGCTCCATCCCCAAAACTGCTTAGTCCTTTCTTACAACATGTATGGAAGGTCAGTGTTGCTATTCTTTGCTTCCCTTTCTTGCTACAGCGCCACATGGGCAGTAATACATTAAACAGTTCTTTTCTTCCGGTTTTCATTCTCAAGCTCCAACTGGATCTCTCTTGTAGCAGGACAATACTAGATATGCCTACTAGATTTTCAGCAAAATGTAGTCTGGAAAATGTAAATGTTGTCATGCCGTTTTATATGTACCAATGACCCAACACATCTGTCTTTGGCAGAATGCAATAGTTAAAGAAAAGGCTGTTAAGACTTCCACTTATTTAAACAGACATCTTACCTAAGAGTGGACTTGACACCGATGGCTGCTAATGTTTTCAGAGACTCATCATCGATCTGTATGTTTTCTATCTGTGCACGGATTTTCAATATCTGCAAGAAAATAACCAACAGCAAACTATCTTTATGTAGCTCAGTAGCCAAGTACATACATTTTTACTCCTTTGGAGTAGGTCTCACATCCTTGGATGAGAGAAAGACTACAACTCCAACCACACTTTAAACAAAATTAAGTGCTAGTCATTACTCACCTATCATCATCAATTCAAAGAACAAGTCCTGTGGTGATGGGAAAGTAGCGAACCAGAAAGTGGGGAATACTCATGATGCAGTCATAACCCTGCACATTGGAGAATCAGAGCAAAGGGTCGCTTCCTACTCAAGACAGAAATCCCCTGTGTTGACGGGCCCAAGAGGGGGACCCAACAAATTACATTATCTTCCATGCATGTCGTAAGATGCAACTAAGGAGGTTATGAAATTAAGTTGGCTGTCCCATCCTATAGAGGGTCAGTGACCCAAAGCCATGCTGAAGTTGGATGTGTCCGGCCAAAGGTGCAGATATCGCAGCAAAGCTGTAAACCATGACACAACGCATTCCATTCTCCGGACTACAAACTGCTAATCTGCAATCAGGAGTTAGAGAATGAATGCAGAAGTGAGATTCGACAGCCGTCTGGTCGACTGAATAGCTCTGCTCACGACCACAACATGATGTAGGGGATAGAAGAGGTGCCCTAAAAATAGCCTGCCTAACTTAACCTGGTCAGCATACCGCGGCTGGCAGGTGCCTAGCCTGCCTAACTTAACCTGGTCAGCATACTGCGGCTGGCAGGTGCCTAGCCTGCCTAACTTAACCTGGTCAGCATACCGCGGCTGGCAGGTGCCTAGCCTGCCTAACTTAACCTGGTCAGCATACCGCGGCTGGCAGGTGCCTAGCCTGCCTAACTTAACCTGGTCAGCATACCGCGGCTGGCAGGTGCCTAGCCTGCCTAACTTAACCTGGTCAGCATACCGCGGCTGGCAGGTGCCTAGCCTGCCTAACTTAACCTGGTCAGCAAACCGTGGCTGGCAGGTGCCTAGCCTGACCAGTATACTGAGGCTGGCGCATGCCTAACCATTGCGGTCAAAACACAAAAGCACACAACAGACATTATCATCTTCATAATCCAATTGAGCGGAATGATCATTGTTGACTTTGATGGACGAACAATACATAAAGACTCCATATTCATGTGCATAGACTGGACTGGACATAAACTGGACTGTGCATAGACTGGACTGTGCATAGAGTGCACTGTGGATAGATGACAGGAAGCTCAATCACAACTTGCCTCAGAAAAATTGTGAACATCAGATCGCAAGACAAGATTCCGGATACCACTGTCTTTGATATATCTGGTATCCATAGCATTGACACTTCAGATTCAGACATTCGTTTGGCATGTCATATGGTACGTATGCCAGATCATTGCTTGCCAAAGATACTTCTCTATGGTGAGTTGCAGAAAGGCATTCATTCTCAATGTGGCCAAAAGAAGCGCTACAAGGACTCGTTTAAAGACCTCATTAAAAGCCTTTGAACTAGACAATATACATGTGAAGAAGTTGTACAAAATAGATCTACATGACACTGTACAGTCACAAAATAGATCTACATGACACTGTACAGTCACAAAAATGTGAAACATGACACTGTACAGTCACAAAAATGTGAAACATGACACTGTACAGTCACAAAAATGTGAAACATGACACTGTACAGTCACAAAAATGTGAAACATGACACTGTACAGTCACAAAAATGTGAAACATGACACTGTACAGTCACAAAAATGTGAAACATGACACTGTACAGTCACAAAAATGTGAAACATGACACTGTACAGTCACAAAAATGTGAAACATGACACTGTAAAGTCACAAAAATGTGAAACATGACACTGTAGTCACAAAAATGTGAAACATGACACTGTACAGTCACAAAAATGTGAAACACACTGTACAGTCACAAAAATGTGAAACATGACACTGTACAGTCACAAAAATGTGAAACATGACACTGTACAGTCACAAAAATGTGAAACATGACACTGTACAGTCACAAAAATGTGAAACATGACACTGTACAGTCACAAAATAGATCTACATGACACTGTACAGTCACAAAAATGTGAAACATGACACTGTACAGTCACAAAAATGTGAAACATGACACTGTACAGTCACAAAAATGTGAAACACACTGTACAGTCACAAAAATGTGAAACATGACACTGTACAGTCACAAAAATGTGAAACATGACACTGTACAGACACAAAAATGTGAAACATGACACTGTACAGTCACAAAAATGTGAAACATGACACTGTACAGTCACAAAATAGATCTACATGACACTGTACAGTCACAAAAATGTGAAACATGACACTGTACAGTCACAAAAATGTGAAACATGACACTGTACAGTCACAAAAATGTGAAACATGACACTGTACAGTCACAAAAATGTGAAACATGACACTGTACAGTCACAAAAATGTGAAACATGACACTGTACAGTCACAAAAATGTGAAGCATCTTGTGAAAAGAGGAGAAATGCAGCAGCTCAACAGCGGAGAATAGCTAGAAATTCATAGGTCGACCAAAAAAAAAACTACCTACAGTGGTCATCCCATGTCCGAACTGTTCAAGGATGCACCTAGTCATGGACATAACTGAATTTCAAAAGTGGATGTAACAAATGGTCATCAGCATCATCATGTGATGGACCAACAACAAACATAAAAGACAAGTACAAACTGTAGAATAAAAGTAAACTTATCTACCCGCAGTTTTTGCCTTCATATTCTACCCCTACAGACTTAGATTGTAGTACAAACTGTAGAATAAAAGTAAACTTATCTACCCGCAGTTTTTGCCTTGCATATTCTACCCCTAACTGACTTAGATTGCAGTGACATAGTCAGTTACAAGAAGGAGTATGTTCCAAGCTCGAGCTCGGCTAACACTGGTCAGAACTGAAATACTATGGAAATATTCATGTAAATCAGAAAGTTTCCTGTCCGCAAGCTGAAAGGACTAAAACGGAAGCAAAAAATAGTTACACTGTTACCTGCAATGCATGTCGTGAGAGGAGACTGGAGATTTTGGGGTTGGTGAATTAGATGCCCCATCCAATAGAGGGTCGAAGTGACCCAAAGCCATATTAAATCTGGATACGACCGTTCAAAAGGTACGGATATCACAGAAACTCTGCCATCCATGACACTGCATTTTATTCTTTAGACTACATCCAGCTGATCTGCAGGAGCATGTGAACAGCAAAACAAAATTACTTAGTATCCGATTCCTAGGATTGCACACTTTCACTCCTGTGCAAGGTGGTGGTAGGTGCATGTCTTCTTCAGCCGTGTTGTGTCTGTCTGTATAAAGGATATTAGTGATGGGAGGAGTTTGGTGATAGCAGTTGTTTTCATAGGTCTTGTAGTGCAGGACATTCAATAAGTTGGTGTTTTACTGTTTCCTCCTCTTGTCTGTTGCAGTTTAGTGTATGGTCTGCAGTAATTTTGTGTAGGTGTTTGTTAAGTTGTACATGTGTTGCTGGCAGCAGCAGAAGAATAAAGACAGTTTCCCTTAAACTCTTTATCGCTCAAAGTTTTTCCTGTTCTGCTGTAAGATATATAGAAATCCCGCCAAAGATGGATTTGTCTGGCCATTGGTGCAAATAAAACTGTGACACAATACATTTCCATTCACTGCACTACATCTGCTGAAAATCTAGTAGGACAAGTGAGATTGTCCAAGAGACATTTGGCTAGACAAGATGAGAAATGAAGAGATATGGAGACAAACAGAACAAGATCTGGTTGACAATCAGATTTAGGAGAGAAAATTGAGATAGTTTGAGCACACACTCAGAAACCAGTAAAAGATATAGTTCCGGAGATCAATGACATAGAACCCACAGAGAAAAAGGAAACAGGGAAGACCTAGGAGCACATACAAATAGTGAACATGAAGGACTTTACAGATGGGGATCACATGGAATGAGGCTCCATGGATACAGACATTTGGAGATACCTTGCTCATGGCCAATGCACTTTAGCCCAACTGATTAAAACTGAGGATTTATTTACTTACTAGCACAACAAGTGGATCTAAGTAACAGTTTAAGTAGCCTGTTGGTTAATACAACCTGCCTCATCATCTATCTTACCTGTCTCATCATCTATCTTACCTGTCTCATCATCTATCTTACCTGCCTCATCATCTATCTTACCTGCCTCATCATCTATCTTACCTGTCTCATCATCTATCTTACCTGCCTCATCATCTATCTTACCTGTCTCATCATCTATCTTACCTGCCTCATCATCTATCTTACCTGCATCATCTCCTCTTGTGAGTATGGGAGTGTTCTTATGATCATAATTCTGTCCAGCAAGTCCAGGGGCATCCCGTGTGGTGCTACTATGTCTTCAGTTCCTCTGTTGACAAGCACAAGAACAGTCATTACAGGCTGAATGCTATATGATTATAACTTTTATAAGTCAGTGATATGGACGAAGATCTGTAATCTTAGATAAACAGCACGAAAATTTAAACAAGAATTTGTTTAATAGTCTAATGGGTGAAACTGTGTTATCATGCATGTATCCAGTGATTAGCATAACTTCGCCACCTTGTTCCCAGTTTCACCTGTTGGATTTCAGTTTCTCTGCTGTCACTACCTGGTATCAATTAATAGTCTGAAGCTGTGACTGGAAATATTTTCGGCTCATATGATCAGATTCAGAACTATTTTTTTCTCAATAAAAATGTGACACAGTGCATTTCCATGCTATGAAATACATCCTGCTGGAAATCTAGTAGGACCATTATTCTGCTACAAGAAAGATCCAGTGGGAGTTTGAGAATCAACGCTAAAAATGAAATGAAATGGTGTCACAAGTTTGTTAGTCCTTAGAGGTTCCAAATAATATTTTATGAGCTTGGGAGCAGTTAGTAAGTATATAATTTTTTAAACAGAGTGGCAGACAAGTAAAAATGACATAGCAGGCAAGATTGGACTAGCGGCTGTATTTTGTCTAGTCCTGGTCTAATGGAGGTAGCATGTAGGTCAGTAAAAGGATTATATCCCACATGGGATGCTCTGTGTTTTCAGCGTTTTTAGTTTTCTAGCTTATCTTGACAAATGGCATGCCCTATGTTTTCAGGCGGAACTTGACAAATGGGATGCTTTGTGTGTTTTCAGTTTTCAGGCGGAACTTGACAAATGGGATGCTCTGTGTTTTCAGTTTTCAAGCAGAACTTGACAAATGAGATGCCCTGTGTTAAAGACCACCAGAGAAATGAAGATATCAGGAAAGAAGTAAAGACTATCTCAAGTCAAGACTACATCGAGAGGCAGCAAACCAGATGGTGTGGCCACATCATGAGAATGGAACCTGCGCAACCAGCCCTTCATGCATACATCAGCAGAAGACCAGGCTACAAGGCACAAGGAAGACCAAGAACTAGATGGGCTGAGACAATCAAAGAAACATTATACAGACACGGGCTTACCATGGCCAATGCAGCTCAAATGGTCAATGACAAAAAAACTTCGAATTCCTCTCCCCCCCCCCCCCAACAATGCTTAACACCACAAGTGGAAATGACAATAGATAGATACTCTCCTTCAGCACTCATTCTCAAACTCCCACTGGATCTCTCATGTAGCAGGACAATGGTCCTACTAGATTTCCAGCAGGATATAGTCCAGAAAACAGAAATACGTTGTATAACAGTTTTATTTACGGCAATGGCCCGACACATTTTCATTAGGGTCATCTATAAATGGGGCAAGACACTGGCTGGTCAGGCATATGTAAGAGATTTAGTTTTGGCAGGGGAGCAAAGTGATTTGCATTGTGATCATGCAATCCCAAGGTTAGCAAATAACCAATATCCTAAAAGCATCTCCTCATTGTGAACCCTGAAAACAGATTGCTTCGAAGCTCGTCCACTATGGATCGTAACCCAGCAGTGCAGACAGAGAAAGAATGAGAACTGATTGCACAAGACAAAAAATGTCTCAGAATCTATGAGAGCGAATGCAGAAGACCTTCACAAAGTAATTACACTAACATTGGCAGATGGCATGGCACAAGATAATAATGAAACTCAACCATACGTTACATCATAATTAAATCACTCACTTAATGACACATTTCCCTCTGTTGGTAGCAAATATGACGATGGGAGCTATAGTCGACTCCAGAGCTCTATGTAAATACGTGAAACACTCAATGTCCAGCATATGCACCTCGTCGATGAATAAAACACCTGGCACAAGTTCAGCAATGCCCTGGTCAATGTATTTGTTGACCACTTTGTTGATCTCTTTACGAAGCTTGTCTGTGGAGTTAAAGAAACAAATGAAGAGGCTGAATGTTGGACAAGTCAAATGTTGGAAAAGTCTGTACTTTCCAGTTAAGCTGGCAAACAAATCTGTGTTATATAACAAAATAAATTTTTAGAAAACCTTTTTTTGACATCATGTATTGACAACAACATCATGTATTGACAACAACATCATGTATTGACAACAACATCATGTATTGACAACATCATGTATTGACAACAACATGTATTGACAACATCATGTATTGACAACAACATCATGTATTGACAACAACATCATGTATTGACAACAACATCATGTATTGACAACAACATCATGTATTAATATGATTTCATTTTTCATTCATATAACTATGATGACTATGAATGTTGCTACCATAAATATTATGCAACTTCTGTAGACAGAGAAGGGGACATTATCTTTTCTACAGGATAGGCAAATATCAAGAAGATATGTCTTTCCCTAGATTAATGATACAATGGTTGATAGTATCCACACTTGCCACTAATCTTAGGAAGATATATTAATAATGGTTGATAGTATCCACACTTGCCACTAATCTTAGGAAGATATATTAATAATGGTTGATAGTATCCACACTTGCCACTAATCTTAGGAAGATATATTAATAATGGTTGATAGTATCCACACTTGCCACTAATCTTAGGAAGATATATTAATAATGGTTGATAGTATCCACACTTGCCACTAATCTTAGGAAGATATATTAATAATGGTTGATAGTATCCACACTTGCCACTAATCTTAGGAAGATATATTAATAATGGTTGATAGTATCCACACTTGCCACTAATCTTAGGAAGATATATTAATAATGGTTGATAGTATCCACACTTGCCACTAAGCTTAGGAAGATATATTAATAATGGTAGATAGTATCCACACTTGCCACTAATCTTAGGAAGATATATTAATAATGGTTGATAGTATCCACACTTGCCACTAATCTTAGGAAGATATATTAATAATGGTTGATAGTATCCACACTTGCCACTAATCTTAGGAAGATATATTAATAATGGTTGATAGTATCCACACTTGCCACTAATCTTAGGAAGATATATTAATAATGGTTGATAGTATCCACACTTGCCACTAATCTTAGGAAGATATATTAATAATGGTTGATAGTATCCACACTTGCCACTAATCTTAGGAAGATATATTAATAATGGTTGATAGTATCCACACTTGCCACTAATCTTAGGAAGATATATTAATAATGGTTGATAGTATCCACACTTGCCACTAATCTTAGGAAGATATATTAATAATGGTTGATAGTATCCACACTTGCCACTAATCTTAGGAAGATATATTAATAATGGTTGATAGTATCCACACTTGCCACTAATCTTAGGAAGATATATTAATAATGGTTGATAGTATCCACACTTGCCACTAAGCTTAGGAAGATATATTAATGATGGTTGATAGTATCCACACTTGCCACTAAGCTTAGGAAGATATATTAATGATGGTAGATAGTATCCACACTTGCCACTAAGCTTAGGAAGATATATTAATGATGGTTGATAGTATCCACACTTGCCACTAATCTTAGGAAGTTATATTAATGATGGTTGATAGTATCCACACTTGCCACTAAGCTTAGGAAGATATATTAATGATGGTTGATAGTATCCACACTTGCCACTAAGCTTAGGAAGATATATTAATGATGGTAGATAGTATCCACACTTGCCACTAAGCTTAGGAAGATATATTAATGATGGTTGATAGTATCCACACTTGCCACTAAGCTTAGGAAGATATATTAATGATGGTTGATAGTATCCACACTTGCCACTAAGATTCACATTTGCCACTAAGCTTAGGAAGATATATTAATGATGGTTGATAGTATCCACACTTGCCACTAAGATTCACATTTGCCACTAAGCTTAGGAAGATATATTATATAAATAAAAACACAATAGTGAGATGGGCATAATACTGAATTGGTTGCTTCTGCCTATTTTTGTTTCTTAATTGATCTTTTCCCCTTGGCTACAATATGTTTCAATTCACATTACAATTTGTTTCGTAAAGTTTGTGTGCCTGCTTAATACAAAAGTAGAGTAAAAGTCAATTGTTGGATAAGTCAAATCAATATACCAGCAAAATTGATGTTTAAACAAAAAACTACATAACACATGATGAGAAAAGGATGGCCTTGTTTATGATCACATCCCAATACCGTATAGTGATATGTTACCACATGCAGTGAATCCTTTACTCGTTGTGTGCTATATTAAGTTCTTGAGAAAGACCTTTTGGTTGAAACATTGATGTGTTTTTTCTGATGTGCTTTCAGTGATTCATAAATCTTCATTATTTTGTGCTTATAAATATAACCTGTCACAGTAAAAAAAAAAATTAAAAAAAAGGAAATGTACTGCTAAAGTCATAAGTCCTGGGCCATTGGTTCAATAAAGTATCTCCATTCTCTAGATTACATCCTGTTGGTAATCTAGGAAGAAAATTGTCTGCTACAAGAGAGATCAAGCTGGAGTTTCAGAACAAATGTTAACATTGGTCTTAATAGAATACCAGCAGGATGTGGTCCACAGAATGAAAATGCACTGTGTTGCTTTCTTTGTGGCTACGTCCAGACACATCCAGCTTCAGTGATACATAAAAATAACATGGAAGACTAGTTAACGCCATAGTAGTTATTTGTTAAAAATCAGTGCTCCACAGAGAGCTGAATGATAACAGGAACTTGTGACATAACAGGAACTAGTTTAGCACATGATTGTCTATACCAGAGCTCAGCTTAGCACATGATAAAGACAAACTAAAGAGTCAATCTGTATGTCAACAAAACATTTCAGAAATGTCCGTGCTGGTTTAATCCAATCTTACCTGTGATCTCTGTCTTTTTAGGTTTCATCAACTGCCCCATCATTGACATAATGTCTTGACCTCCCTGTGTGATGAAGTGACATTAAGAAATTCAAATATCACAGATTATTCATCAACATAAATGGCAGTTTTGTCTGCATCAGTCATGTTAGAATAAATTAAAAAAATTATAACTTCATCTGCATTTCAAAAACCATATAACTTTACCAGTGTCACAACATACAAATATATTCTAACTTGATTGACGTCACAAGAAACAAATATGACTTCATTTGCATCACAACATAACAAAACCATATTCAAAAGTTGATCAACGTCATAACATAATAAAACCGTATTAAAAAGTTGACAATGGTCACAACATAATAAAATCATATTAAAAAGTTGTTCGTCACAACATAACAAAACCATATAATCATTGTTCGCTCTTACACTCCCACCGGATCTCTCTTGTAGCAAGGCAATGGTTCTACTAGATTTCCAGCAGGATGTAGTCCAGAGAATGGAAATGTGTTGTGTTTCCATTTTATTTGCATCAACGGTCCGACATACCCATCTTCGATGGGCAAAATAGTTGAACAGTAATGTCATATATTGGATAATTTGTATGTAAGAAATAAAATAGAGATGCATGCAGGTATACAAAAATAGCATTGTTTAGACATGTATGCTGACATAATTCCTTGTCAAAAACAACATTGAAGGGAGCCGTTGAAAGGGGGGGGGGGGGGAAGCAGACAAGGACAAATAACCCATCCTTCTAGTGCGTCCTATCAAAAACATAAGCTCATGGACAGATGGATAAAAAAACCAAGCCATCCTTCTAGAGCGTCTTATCCATTTCATTATTTATTAGACAACAATAATAATAGAAGGAAAATGCATCAATAATGTAATGTCCTAATTATAGACTTAAGTGGGCTGTAACATACACACAAACTGACCTGTGGTCTAGCATTGGCTACATCCAGGTCATGAAGAGTGACATCTTGAATTACTTCTTTCTTTTTATGCACATCACCTTTAGGTAAGGGAACATACTCTTCAGCTTCCAAATCATATTCTGTGGCATAGTTATCTGACCTTCCTTGTCTCTGTGATAAATCAAACAGTAATAATATAAATATGGGTAACTCGACAGATGGTAGTTTTTACAATGGAGGGACTAATCTCCCTCTTATTGAAGTTTTCCTCCACATAAATTGGCAAGGTAAACCAGACATGGGCAGCTGTGTGGATGTGGCGAACTAAAATACATCTATCTAAACATGTAAGTACTAACTCCAGGGGAACAAGAAATTAAGAAAAGCAGCCAACAATGAATATTAAGAAGATCTATAGTACAAGCACGGCAGGTCTTGTCCTGGACTCAGTAATCCAATGCAAAACATTCCCTTCCCCATCTAACCAGCAGAATTTTTTTACAATGAGCGTGAGAAGAAGAATTATATAAAGTAAGTGGCGGAAACAATATATAAGATAACAATATTATGATTATCAACATCATCAAATTAACTGTATTATGATTATCAACATCATCAAATTAACTGTATTATGATTTTAAAGATTATCCTGCATGGAACAGTTCATGATTCTGGATTAGAAACTGGCTTCACAGCACGTGAGGCACTCCCATAAGTACTCCGCTCCCCGTTTCAGCAGCCATCCCAGTGCATGTAGACTCAGAGTCCCGGTCAGGTGTTGATTGTGTGATCGTAGAGACTTTCCTAAAAAAATTACTTTGCTTTCCATCCCCTCTAGATACGCCCATTTCTAATATTCTCTGTATGTGTACGTGCTCAACCTCATTGACATCATTTTCTTGAAATGAATTTATTACTGCCTGGATATAGTCTGCTTTATCTCTACTCAGCAATGTGCCATCTATCGCTGCACTGTCTGCCAATAAGTCGGCTCTCACGTTTCCTCTGACCCCAGCATGGCCAGGGCAGTATATCCATGTGGATCAGTTCATGAGGGAGAAGTGACCAAAGAAAATCTTGGCATAACATCAAAGAATGGTTAAGTCATGATTTTTTCCATTCATCGATAAGGTTGAGGATGTTTAACTGGCTTTTTTTTTTTTAGCTGATGGCTACAATGTGGCAACTCTGCGATTCAATGAATTGCGGGTTTTATTATTATTTTATGCCTGTTAATTCTCACACTCCCACTGGCTCTCTCTTGTAGCAGGACAATGGTCCTATTAGATATCCAGCAGGATGTAATCCAGTGAACAGAAATTTGTTGTATCGCTGCACTATTTGCATTATCACCTTAATAGATGACATGCCTTTATATTGAGGTTATCTTCTTATAGAAGCTTCATGGCACGTCATCTATACCATTCCCTAGTCGTAACCTTCGATAACAGTTACCATGTTGTTCCGACAGGCCGACGTTGTGCTTGAACTAGTTATGGGCACGGCATGGGTGGACGGAACAACAAAGAAACCTGTCGCAAGGGCCAGAGTTGTGCCCTGATGTCAACGTCTGTTTCGGTGGCATTAGACTCGAAACACCATCGAGTCGGATGGCTCTGGAACAGAGGGCGGCACACTTATGGGAATGCCCCACGTGCTGTGAGGCCAGTTTCTAATCAAGAATAATCTTTTTTAAATCTTTGTTAGGTGTTTCCTATATGCCTGTCTTCAATCCCAAATTGTAATACTTTGCCAAAAACCATACTGTCTTCCCATCATCCCCAGAGAGCAAACATACATTAAGATATGTTATATAATTTCAAATATTAATCAGTAAACTTAGTCATAGAGCTGCTGCACAACAAATGATCCATAATTACCTTTACTGCACCACTATTTGCTTCAATGTAGATAACATCCCCAACTTCAACTTTCTCCTTCTGTAGACTCTCATATATCGATGGATCTAGCTTCAGCTGTTTTGTTCCTTTGGCAGTCTTGAGTCCGATGACGACATGACTGACCGTTTTACCATAACCTGCCAAAGAAACATGATAAATTAGATAATGCGTATCCTGACCATGTATTGTCAACCTCGAAAGGGGAGTAAAGAATACTAACTGTTTGTTGCCATGCATGTCATAAAAGATGACAGGAAATTATGGGGTGGAGTTGGCAATCCCATACCATTACGGGTCAAAGTGATTCAGTAGCCGTGCTGACATCAAGACGAAAGGCACAGATATTGTCGCTAAACTGTAAACCATGACAAAACGAATTTTGTTCTCCAGACTACATCCTGCTAGTCTGCAGGAGCTTGAGAACCAACGCAGAAGATGATGGAAGACAATGAAGGCAACTTCTTACTTTTTCCGCAACCACTCCATGAAAGTTGAATCCTGACCAGTGAATTTAAATACAACAGAATAAAAACGGCATGACAATTATAGTCTTTATGCAAATTCATTTGTTCCTCATAAAAATATATTCATTACCGGTATGTTGTATAATAATTGAGAGAGAGAGAGGCAACAACAATTATGCTTTCCGGCATGGTTACCATGACTACATTTTGAATCCCAGTTTGTTTTCCATGACCCATATGTACTTCCTCTTGATTAATTCTCACTCTTGTAAGGATGTAGTCTGGAGAACAGAATGTGTTGTGATATGGTTTACAGTTGGATTTATATCTATGCCATTTTGTCCTAATGCAATAAACTTCAGAATGGCTTCTCAATCACTTTAACCTGCTATAGGATGGGACAGTCAACTCCACCCCCAAGCCTCCTTTTACAACATGCATGGAAGGTAACATTGTCACTGTTCTTTGCTTCCCTTTTGTTCCCCAGCAACAAGCAGGCATAATTCCTATTTGCTTAGCCATACTACAGTGATAATGTCTGTTACAAGAACCATCACTTGGATGTGAAGCAGAAACTGGGCAGCTCTGACTTGACACAGGCTTCTGTTGTTTTATTCAATGAATCTTAAAATTAAATTGCAGGGAACCGTCAAATGTGGAAGAAGCAGAGGAGGACAAATAAAAACATGGACAGACAACATCAAGAACCCTCAGTTGGAAGTGGAGCAGGACTTGATTTCTATTGTTGAAATTTCCTTTGAATGTGACAGATGAAAAATGAAGTTGTACTAGACCACAAAAATAGGATAGCACACAAAAATCAATGTTTCAACCAAAGAGCATTTATCAAGAATACAAGATTAACAAACGACAAGTAGATACTGGTACTATCCGCGATCACAACAAAGCTATATTGAATAAATGCTGGAAGTCTGAAAGTATGAATGGCTTACTGATTTATTTCTTCAATTATGTGATCATGTCTCATCTTATAGCGGGTCAAAGTGATGTTCTTTCCTCATCATGTGTTGTTGATAAAGGCCTTTTGGTTGAAACATATTTGTGTTACTAGTGATTAGCAAAATTTCATTAACCTTTTTTCCAAGTTTTGTCTTTTGATTAGTTTTGCTGTAGTTCACCAACCCGACAACCTGGATTCAAGTTATATTAGTGCCATGACTAAGTCACACACGCACCAACCAGACAACATGGATACAAGTACATTCATGACTTGTGGTTTACAAACATACTCCAGTGTTGACATAATTACCAGGAAATGGGAACAAGGGCTCAATCTCTGGAAAAGTTGAGGGATGACACTATGGAGGGCTCACTGAAGATGAGTCACAAGAAGCAACTAAGGAAGGTTGGGTATTGGTAGACCATTCCATTCTGTAGAAGGTCATGAGAACTAAAAATGACAAGAAAAAATTACATCAACAAGTGCAGATATAGCAGCCAATTTGTAATTTACAGTACAATGCATTCCGATCTAAGGACTACATCCTGCTAACTGCAGGAGTTTGAGAACACACACAAGAAGTCTTAACAATATAAAAATATTATATATTTTTATTGGCACCCACCTCCCATAGGATTTTCTGTTTCTGCTGGTGTTAGTTCCGTGATCTCTCCCTCATAAACTTCTTTGGTTTCTTTGATTCGAAGTCCTATTGCCCTTCTAAAATTTTCCATCAGCACTTCTGTCTTTTTTATTTCTGAGGAATAAACCTCACTACCAACCATTGGACAGAAAGGTACTTTAGAGCCGAGTTCCTGTGCTATGGCCAATGCAATTGCTGTCTGTAGAGAGAAATTATAGTCAATCATTTATTTATTGCCATTCTTCTTTAAAATGTGATGCATAATTAATTGTTTGGGGCAATGGTGCAGCTAATTTACTTTAATTCTTAAGGCAAATTAACTAAACCAGGTCCATCTAGCGACACCGAATTGCCTTGCAACTCAAGTAAACAAGTTTTCTGTACTTGACCAACCACAAAATAAAAACCGTACCCAGGTATCTCATTGTGCTGGTTCTTTCTAACCGGTTTCCGGTTAATGAAACATGTAGCATGGGTGTCTTTACCATGTGATTGTTAAAGGAAAACCAAGTTATGAATGCCTTAGAAAGATTTACCAATGCTACCGTATCTCTAAAACAATTTGTCTGTCCAGCTCCTCCTGTAGTTCCACAATGCACTCTTCTTGATTCCTGCCCTGCCTATACACCAGGATGATTCAGAGAATATGTTGACCATGTTATCTTAAGGGCAGGCAAGAGTTTAGCAGCAATGAAGGTTATGGCTGCTGCACAGTGTAAGCAGAGGTTATTTATTTTGTACCAGGGTTTGGTGGTGGCTGTGGTGGAATATACACTGGCAACTCTTACTCTTAGTTAAACTCAGATCGAAAGACTGAATAGAATCCAGAATGCAGCAATATGTATCATTCAATGTGTCTCAGCAAGCTCAAGAGACACATTGACTAGAACTATGTGATACCTACTCGACTGTCCAACGGCAGAGCACAGATTAGTGTTTACAGATTATATTGCTGTGCACGGGCGTACCTTTAAATACATGCAGATAAGGAACACCCATTGCATTCTGAAATACATAAAGTTAAAGACAGCATATTTAAGAGAGGGAAGTCATGGATGAGACGTGCTGAGGATGTCATACAAAGCGTGTGCAAAATGTGCAGAATGGATAGGTCTACCCACAGATTTCTAAACTTGTTTAAGAGTAATAATAACACTTAGCAGGAAGTGCTGAGAATGGTGTCACACAGCTGTGGAGCAAGAGGTGCAGGTTTTGTTCAGTGAGAATGCCAAAGAGCGGTATGAGCTTATATACACTGATAGATCTGTGATTAGAGATGTTCGCAGTGCTTGGGCCATCATAGCTCAGATAAAACGATCAAGGAGAGTGGAGCCTTTACTGTGACTACGAGTAGCATGACCATGGAGATTATGGCGGTGATACGGGCATTTGAGTGGGTAGGCACAGAGAAGGCAACACATGTCTGAGTATGATTAAGAAGGTACAAGTGGGTCTTATTTGTGAACAGTGGATTGAGGTCTTGAGAAAGGCGAGGTTGAAAGTAGTTAAATTCATTTTCGTGCTGACGTGAGTATTTGAGGTAATGAAAGAGCAGATCAACTAGCATCAACACGATGGACCGAGCTGATGTTTTGAACTCCATAAGAGATATAGTACACGAGAGTGAGACTAGTGTGGTTGATGATTCCTTTCGATGGCCAGAATTAAAGAACAGGGCTCTAAATGCGGTGTTGCTAGAAGTGAACATTTTGGAGGGTGCAGAAGAATAATGATCAACTAGCAGAGAACCGGTACTGTCAGCAGAAGTGTAATGGCGGATACACTCAATGAGAGATTGGAACAACTATGGACATGTCCAGTTTACAGTGATGATGTTCGTTGTTGTAATAGTCCTTGTCTTGATTGGTCTGTTCTCAGTAACTTGAGTACACAAGTTTAATGTCTTGACGAGATCACAACTATTTTTGGGGATGTGGTTGGTCAGGTACGGAAAACCTGTTTACTTGAGTTGCAAGGCGATTCGGTGCTGCTAGAACGGACCTGGTTCATTTCCCGTAGCCGTAAGAATTATTTTCATTTATCCTCATGCATTGTACTTGAATTTACTTTACATTGGCTTATTGCCCATGTGCCAGCCCGAAAGGGGAGAAAAGAATAGTAACACTGTTTAACCTCTATTTATGTCATAAGAGGAGACTAAGGAGTATATTGCGGAATAGTTTTAAGTTTATATTTTTTATTGACCAACAGATGATGTGGTCAGCATCATAAATATTGCATTTACTTCCTCAGCATATCCAGGTACTCAGTTCCTTTGGCTGGGTCAACTTAAGGGTCATTAGTGATTTTAAAATATATCCAGGTGAACTGGAAAATGAACCTTGAATAATCTTACTAGAAAGTCAGTGCACTAACCACTAAGCTATCATGGCCACTAAAGAACATCCTAAATACGACTACGAGGAAAAGAACATAAAAATGAGTTTGACAGCAGCAATATATATATACACACACACACAACGTGATCGTACTATATGATACTGATGGACACACTTGGTTAGAGTGAATCACTTCCTTCTGTCCAGGAAACATATAAACGATTTTATGTTGTGAAAGTTTTAGTGTGAAGTATTCATGTTGTGAAAAGATTTATAATGTGAAGTATTCATGTGAAATGATTCATACTTTGCCTGTCCCAGGTGGACCAGCTAGTAAAACTGCTCGACCTGCCATCTTCTTTGACCTGATTAGCTCTACAACTACACCAGCAGCCTGGAAAAGTTGGAAATAAAAATTACAAATGTTTTTAGTAAGAAATAACCATATCTATATATTGACAAGATTAACATTTAACTTTTAACCTTAATTTTATCTATCTATCTGTCTGCCAATCAGCCTGCCTGCCTTTGTTACTTCAGTGCTGAGGACTACACTGCAGTATCGTATATCGCAAATAACTGAAATATTTAATAATTAGACAACTTATTTCAATGTTAATTATGCAAATTAGCCGCCTATTTGAATTTTATTAATCATAATTTCATCTGAAAATTAGCACAATGTAATCAACAGATGTGACTTGACTTTGCAAACACAAAAATATATATATTATGTGGTATTGAAAGACCTGGCAACACAAAGACAGAAATGGAAGGCTATGGTTTCTGCCCTATGCGCCGCCTATGGCCCTGGAGGAACATAACATAACATATAAATATATTGAACAGCTATATAATTGCTTTTTTTTAAATATGCTAATTAGCTGCCATTTTTTAATATTAATTAGTTGTGCTCGTTTCATAAAATTACAGAAATGGGATCAACTTGTCTTGTCTTCGCAAACACAAAAATGTATAATTTGTGTGCTGTATTTTTGAAAATAACAAAGATAATTCAGAAATTATCAGCTTGGCTATATTTTGTGATCTCAAGTTTAATGTATATTTTTCTATGTTTCATGTAAATTATGTAGATCTCAAATTAATTTGAAAAAAATTCATAACTTTTTTCAGGATTGACGTACAGACTTAGGTATAGGTATCGTAAATTGTAACTTTCAAGGGCTATCTAACTATGTTATTTTTAATGATGTACCATTATTTTGAAAATTGAGTCCAAATACTTAATGATAGTAAATTGTATAGGAGAATTTTCTTTTAGCTCTTCACTGCACTATAAATAGCACTGTTTATATTTTCAACTAGCTGACATCACAGATTTTCGTGACACACCAATCAAACCGATTGATGCCGTGATATCACATATCCAGACGCAGATGAGAATTTTTTAGAATCACAACTAATGTTATCCTAAATCTAAATACTAATTCTAATCCTAACCCTAATTCTATCACACTCTGTGCATGCTCAACCACGCTGCAAAGGTTAGGTAATACCTCTCAGTAGAATAAAACTCAGTAGCAACACTGCTAACCTTCCACGCATGTTGTAAAAGGCGACTAAGGAGGTTATGGGATGGAGTTGGCTGTCTCATCCAATATAGGGTCAGTGACCCAAAGCTATGTTGAAGTCGGATGTGTCAGGCCGAAAGGCGCAGATATCGCAGCAATGCAGTAAACCATGACACAACGCATTCCGTTCTCTGGACTACATCCTGCTAATCTGCAGAAGTTTGAGAACGAACGCAGAAGAATAAGAAGAATAGCACACTGTTTACATTTTTAACTAGCCAACGTCATGGATTTTCATGTTAACACCAATCAAATTAAAGGATGTTACACCCCCCCACCCCGGACATAAATGAGTTTTTTTGCACTGAATACATTTTTTAGGTGGTTATTCATCATTTCGTGGCTGATAATTCTACACAAGAAAATGAATACATTCGGAGACTGCATGGAAAATAACTGGTTTTTCCACCTGCTATTGCGCAATCACAACGAAAAACAGGATCAACTCATGGTGCAGACTCCAGATTTATTTGCACTATTACTCCCCAATGAGAGAGCACTATTACTGTAAATACTAATTCTAACCTTGACCTTACTCAAATCACATTGCAAAGGTTAGGAAATACCTCGAAACTAGAACAAAAGTCACAGTGATGTCCAAAAGGAATGAACTCCCGAAAAATCACCTAATCGTATAGGCCTAGTAGGCATAAAGTTACGCTAAATAATAGAATCACAATGAATGACTGTGAAAACAGTAAAGTAATAAGTAACAATGGCTGAAGTATATTATAGTTCTCCACTGTGACCTTTGCTCTAGTGTCGAGGTGTTACCTGACTCCTGACCTTTGTTGTGTGATTTGGCAAACTTAGGGTAAGTACTTAGAGTAAGGTTAGGAATAGAAATAATATTTCTAATGTGTGCGCGCACCTCGCTCCGTGTATAGCGGGCAGAAATACTGATCGCTCACCACAAATAATAGGAAATTGTAAAAAATGTGTAAATTGGAAAACAAACAGATTATGCATAAGTTCGTCTGTGTCTAGAGTTGAACTGTGGGATTGTAGGGATGTGACATCACGGCAGCCATTATTTTGATTGGTGTTACACGGGAATCCATGACGTTGGATCGCTAAAATTGTCAACACTGTGCTATTTATAGCACAGCAGAGAACTATTCTGTACTTTCATCCACTGAATCAGAAGAAATTAAGTCAGTCAACAGACAGAAAGCTTAAGAAACTGAGGAAGATAGCTTACAATACATTCTTACACTGCGAATATCACTAATATCAGGCAGAGTGCTGAGACGGCAAAAATCGTGTCTGGAACGGAAACCGTTACAAAAAGAGAAAGACGACTCTATATAGTTTTGACGGACAGGCAGGGTAGTAGAGACAGGTGCGAGAGGTAGAGACAGAAAGAAACTTTTGTCGAATCTGGAGAAACTTGAAGCAGTGTGTCATACAGTGTGAGTGTCGTGTGCATACTGCATACAACTATTTAACTATAGTCTCTAGTTCACCGAACAACCGGTACCATTCTCTTGTTTGTTACTAACCTCTCGCGCCAACTCTTGTCCAACAAGTCCTGCTGATGACTGAATAGCATATCCATTTTCATCAAGTCCTAGACCTTTTATGTGGCTATGAGAAGCTATCCTCTGCGCCTTAGATGTGCTTTTAACTTCTTCAATCTTCATTTTTGTCAACTACAAGATTCTACACGCGCACGACAGTCAACAAGCAAAAGTGGTTACTGGCAATACAACCATATGTCGTAAAAGAGAAAATAGTTTTGCATGCATATTTTAAAAAAAGAGAGGCATTAAATTTATCACTTTTATTATGTACATTTTCTTTTAATTGGGCTTTTAGTTTAATATTTTTGTTTCTATTAATTTATCTTACTGTTATGTCTATTTTGTGATGTTTTCATTACGACTACTGAACTTGTTTTCAGATTGCGCATGCTAATTGTACCTGACAACCAGTAAATAATGAAATTGAAAATTATGATATAAATGATAAAATGGATATCCCCATATGGATGTGGAAAGCAACGGGAAACTACCACATTATTCTCCCAAGTAGAAAATTATGGCGACACATAGAAGTAGCCCTACAGTACTTAGTGTTAATATTGCAACGCGGAATGCCAGATATGCCTGTTTTCTTTTTTTGTCTATTGTTTTTTCCCAGGTGAATGATTGTTGATCGCATTCACACTTGCCGTTAAGCGTAGGGGTGGGAGCTTAAGCTATCGTTCCAAGGCCAGATGTGCCGCAGTGGTTGCATTTAGTCCATGTTTGTTCAAGGCTATCTTGATGTTTTCTATCCACCGTATACTTGGTCTACCTTTGGCTTTACACCCGGATATAATTCGGGTGAGGATAGAATTCGCTGGAGGACTCTGTGTGCTGAAGCATCCAATGTGGTACCCCAACGACCCTGAAGGGTTATGGGTTTATTGATTGATTCTTGTATTATATACTCTTATTGGTTTTGCTTCATTCTCATAAGGTGACCGAACCATTTTACTTGCTGTCTCTCAATATGTTCGATCGATGGGAGGACATAACATAAATAATTTGGGTATGCGGATGACACTGTTATGATTGCTAAAAGTGAAGAAGACCTTCAAGATGTAATTAATTTAGTAGTCACAGAAAGTAAAGAGAAAGGCCTCTTCCTAAATGTAAAGAAAACATAAGTAATGGTTATCTCAAGGAAACAAAGTACTACACATTGCATTGCAAGATCAAAATGAATGATATAGTATTAAAACAAGTCCACCAATTCAAATATTTAGGTACAGCGATTACAGAAGATGGAAAAAGTTCAACGGAAATAAGAAGCAGAATAGGGCTGGCAAAAACAAAATTCAGAAAAATGAATACTATAGGCTATTGTGTAATATGACCTTGTCATTAGAGGTAAAAAAGAGAGTATTGCAGTGCTATATAACTCCTGTACTCACATACGGATGCGAGTCTTGGAAATAAACACACAGGAAAGTGGGAAATTAGAGATAATAAAGATGCTGTTCTACAGAAGAATGATGAGAATATCATGGACTGCCAGAAAAACTAATGTGGAGGTGTTGAAGGAGTCAAATGCGAAACAGACTTTAATTAATAATATTAAAAAAGACTTCATTTTTTGGCCACTTCATGAGACAGGGAAGTTTGGAGAACATTGTCACAACAGACAAGATTGAAGGCAACAGGCAACAGAGACATAGTGTGACAACGTGAGAAAATATTAGACAGTTTGACAACCTGGCACGGCAGGGAAAAAAACAACGATCTTGATACATAAGGCTGGAAACAGAGCTGTGGAGAGCCATGATCACATACGTCAGCCGGCATGGCACGTGATGATGATGATGATATATGACTTTTTGCGTCTTACTCTTGTAGATTGGAATTGACTGCTGAAGTACATGCTGTTGATCGGCATTCTAGTTAAAGTAGTTATCTAGTTCTAGTTAAAGTAGTTATCTAGTTCTAGTTAAAGTAGTTATCTAGTTCTAGTTAAAGTAGTTATCTAGTTCTAGTTAAAGTAGTTATCTAGTTCTAGTTAAAGTAGTTATCTAGTTCTAGTTAAAGTAGTTATCTAGTTCTAGTTAAAGTAGTTATCTAGTTCTAGATAAAGTAGTTATCTAGTTCTAGTTAAAGTAGTTATCTAGTTCTAGTTAAAGTAGTTATCTAGTTCTAGTTAAAGTAGTTATCTAGTTCTAGTTAAAGTAGTTATCTAGTTCTATATAAAGTAGTTATCTAGTTCTATATAAAGTAGTTATCTCGTTCTAGATAAAGTAGTTATCTAGTTCTAGATAAAGCAGAGATGTATGCAGGTGTGCAAGAACCACTACTTCCAATAGTGAAACGACGGAACCTAGCATGGTTTGGACATCATTGCAAACATGATCCCTTGTCAAAAACAATACTGCAGGGAACTGTCGAAGGCGGAAGAAGCAGAGGAGGGAAAATAAAGACATAGACAGACAACATCAAGGAATGGACAGGACAAGATTTTTCCACACTCATCCGCATAGCTGAGGATATAATTCGCTAGATGACTCTATGTGCTGAAGAATCCAATGTGGTACCCCTACGCCCCTGAAGGGTTACGGGCTTATTGTTGATTGACTGGTCTAATTGCACCTGTATATATATATATCTTTTTTTTACGGTTCCCTCATTGCACCACTCCCCCTCCCCCCGACAATTTCCTCAAGATCTTGTTTCTTTCTTGCCTTTATTTTCTCAATGTGATTCCTCCATGTCGGTTTCTTATATGGTATGGTACCCACGTACACCGACACCTTTTCTATTTGTATACTTACATTTCCAAGCATTATTTCTCCTGCTTTGTCTTTATGTGAGAGCGCGAAGACTATTGAAGACTTTTCAGCATTTATCTTTGTATTTCTCTACCTATGTTGCTATGTATCAATCTATTCGCTAAACCTTTTGTTGCCTTTCAGCGACAGGGGTAGAAGAGTTTTCTGGACATGGCCATCGTGTGTCGAGTATATTGTGTAGTTTGTCGCCTCTTTTATTTCGGTGGTCCATCGTTTTCGTGGTCGGCCTCTAAGTCTGCCTTCACTGTATCTGTGTAGCATAGCTTGCTGTGGTATGCTGTTTGATGTTAATCTGATGATGTGTGCAAACCATTTGATCTGTTGTCTCTAAATATATTCCAAGACTGGAGTGGTACCGGTTCTTTGTCTAATGTCTTCATTTCTCACTCTGTCTCTTAGCGATATTCCTAAGATTCTGCGTAAGCATGTCATTTCATGTCACAAGTTTACGTTTATCTTGTGCTGTCGTTGTCCATGTTTGGCATTGGTAACACAGCGTTGGTATAATAATTGTTTTTGAATAGTGTTAGTTTGGTGTTTAAATCTACATTTGTGTTTCTGAAGATCGGTGTCATGTGTCCTAGGGCTTTACTGCATCTATTGTGTATTTCTATGCTGCTCTTGCCGTCTGTTGTTATATGGCTTCAAACAATCCTTGAGCATGGGGATTTGCTTACACAAAATAGTGTAAAAAGGCATTCGACAGTTTTTGTATGTAATTCTTTCTCTTTGATGAGAAAAAAGAGGACTTTCTGATGAGAAAAATGATGACTTTTTGATGAGAAAAATGATGTCTTTTTGATGAGAAAAATGATGTCTTTTTGATGAGAAAATGATGACTTTTTGATGAGAAAGATGATGACTTTTCCAGCGCCAGATTTAGACTTGATAAGGCCATAAGCTTTCCGGAAGTGCGGCATTGGGACAAATAATGCTGCAATATATTTAAGTATATATGACAATTGTTCAGGAAAGTGAGCAATTTTACTAAGCTAAAGCTTATACGTAAATCCTGCACTGGACTTTCTGATCAGAAAGGTGATGACTTTTTGATGAGAAAGATTTTTTAATGGGTAAGGTGATAACATTTTGGTGAGAAAAATGACGACTTTTGAGAAGAATGATGATTTTTTGATGATAAGAATGATGACTATTTAAAGATGACTGATCAGATAGGTGATGACTTTATGAGAAAGATGATGACTTTTTAATGAGTAAGTGAATGACTGATGAGAAAAGTGATCTCTTTTTGATGAGAAACAGTGATGACTTTTTGATGAGTAAGGTGATGCCTGATGAGAAACAGTGATGACTTTTTGATGAGAAAGGTGATGATTTTTTTTATACGAAAGGAAATGACTTTTTGATGAGAAAAGTGATGATTTTTTTGTGTGTGAAAAATCTTTTGGCTAAATTCCTTCTGTGCTGAGCTTATGCGAGCTACACAACCAAAAAGAACGTGTGCTTTTTGAAGTACTATTAGATGTCAAGCACTATTAGATGTCAAGTACTATTAGATGTCAAGCACTATTAGATGTCAAGCACTATTAGATGTCAAGTACTATTAGATGTCAAGCACTATTAGATGTCAAGTACTATTAGATGTCAAGTACTATTAGATGTCAAGCACTATTAGATGTCAAGAGATACTAGCTCACAGCTACAAGGATTATTTCAGCATCATCATCAGCTGCAGTGAGCTGTTTATGCCCAGGCACTGCTCACACACTACTCACACATCCGCCTAGACAATATCTTATCTGATAAATTTTCAATGATAAGAGAGAGCATTGGCCCGATAAGAGAGAGCATGGATCCGATAAGAGAGAGCATTGACCCGATAAGAGAGAGCATGGACCCGATAAGAGAGAGCATGGACCCGATAAGAGAGAGCATTGACCCGATAAGAGAGAGCATGGACCCCTGATATATATAAAACATTGATATTATTGCCACATTTTCTGGAAAGCGTGATGACCTTCCACTTCAATAGAAGGTGTACACTTGATAGTCTTATTTTCCCCACTCTTCTCCGTGTTCTATGTCCAATAATGCGCTCACATATTTTCACATTTTATAACATCTGACCAGCCAATGCATGTCTGTCCCCCCCTTGTTGTATGGCTAAGAACAAAGGTGACAATCAATAAAATATAAACTTGCATAAATGGATGTATACTTTATATTAGTAGAAGGCACCTTTTCATCTTTCTTCTACTCCAGCGTTCATTCTCATACTCCCACTTGATCTCTCTTGTAGCTGGACAATGTTCCTACTAGATTTCCAACAGAATATAGTCCAGGGAATGGAAATACATTGTTTACCATTTTATTAACGCCAATGGCCCGACACATCCGTCTTCAGTGGACGTCTTTCAGGGTATTCAACTCTCCCACCCCCTTCATCAGAACATAATTTTTAGTACTAGGAACTTGGCCTACAGCCCCCACCCTTCACAGCGATATTTCACAATCAGGTCATTACATTTTTCATCAAAAGATACATCTTACATGAAAATGTACGAATGACCTTTTCTTTCCTTCACTTTTTTATTAGATCAACACCCCCTCACTCTCCCATAAGGAGAACGTAGCTACGGTCCTGCTTACAACCCTGACAGGTTTATACATATATTACTTCAGCCATATACAGGCAAAATATGCACTGAATCCTACCAAAAAAAACCGATGCAGAAAAACAACGAAAACAAAATTTTCATTTTATTTTATTAACTTTGCAAGTTTCTTCTCTGAAAAATTTGCAATCAACTAAATCAGAACATCATATATAATCTGTACTTGAACATTCGTGTCAATCATGAATAAATTAAAAACATAAAATATGCATTGAACATATCGCAGACTGCATAAACTTATAATAACACACTCTCACATGAGAGACTCTTACTATATATGTACAAAAAAATAATTATAAAATCATTCCTGAAATGAAATTGAGAATTACATAAAATAAAAATGCATACAAAATATATGTTACATTTGTTGTATTTTTGTACAAAGGTACTTAAAAGAAGAGGCTAGATTTTTTTAAACAGGGTCATCTGAGTCAGTTCTTATCATTTTGTTACAGTATAGAAACTTTCTGAGTCAGTTCTTATCACTTTGTTACAGTATAGAAACTTTCTGAGTCAGTTCTTATCACTTTGTTATAGAAACTTTCTGAGTCAGTTCTTAGCATTTTGTTACAGTATAGAAACTTTCTGAGTCAGTTCTTATCACTTTGTTACAGTATAGAAACTTTCTGAGTCAGTTCTTATCACTTTGTTACAGTATAGAAACTTTCTGAGTCAGTTCTTATCACTTTGTTACAGTATAGAAACTTATCTTCCTGGAGTAAATGATCATGCTGGAGTAGGCAATGCTATCAACATAATCACTGCAATCACCAGACTAAGAGAGACTGGTGCTAAGAAAATACATTAAGTTTCTAAGGACACTCTAAAGAAATTAAGTTTCTAAGGACACTCTAAAGACATTAAGTTTCTAAGGACACTAAAGACACTCTAAAGCTCTAAAGACTGCAACCAAGCTATTTATAGAGTTGGTTGATATGATGTACTCGCTGCAGCAAAACTGAAATCCAAAAGGCAAAGCTTGGAACAGGGCAATGAAGTTTTGCTAATAACTGGAAACACACATAATAACGCACACAAATCAATGTTTCAACCAAAAGACCGTTATCAAGACTTACACAACAAAAAATACAATGCATAACAAATAAATCACTCCTACAAAAATATAACAAAACAATAGTACATTGTCCTAGTTATTGTTTCTTGATTTTGTTACTGCGGCAATCTACATTTTGTCGGAGTTTAGTTATTTATAGATGAAGTTTAGCTGGTTATAACTAAATTGAAGAAAAATGTGTGCTCACAAATTGAAGAAAGATGTGTATTCACAAAGTGAAGAAAGATGTGTGTTCCCAAATTGAAGAAAGATGTGTGTTCACAAATTGAAGAAAGATGTGTGTTCACAAATTGAAGACAGATGTCTGTTCACAAATTGAAGACAGATGTGTGTTCACAAATTGAAGAAAGATGTGTGTTCACAAATTGAAGAAAGATGTGTGTTCACAAATTGAAGAAAGATGTGTGTTCTCAAATTGAAGAAAGATGTGTGTTCACAAATTGAAGAAAGATGTGTGTTCTCAAATTGAAGAAAGATGTGTGTTCACAAATTGAAGAAAGATGTGTGTTCACAAATTGAAGAAAGATGTGTGTTCCCAAATTGAAGAAAGATGTCTGTTCCCAAATTGAAGAAAGATGTGTGTGAACAAATGTGTGGACACAATTGGGTTGGAACAACATCTCTGAATTATAAAAACAAACATACAAAACTGTCAAAACCAAAAACCATCATTTAAAAATAAAAGGAAAATTTTGGCCATTGTTAGGGATGATGTGATGCAAGTGTAATGATCTGACTTAGCTGCCAATAAATGTAACAGGTTTACCTGTCCAAGTTTTACCTGATTTTAACCGGTCCGCATGCAACAGCAACCACACCTCTGAAACCGCTTCAGCGTTTATATCAGTGAAGGCGGCAAATAGAATCTGTGCCCATGTCCTGCCCAGCATGTAAAGTCTGGATATGGTGGACTGTGCAAAGGAATGCAACTATCATAGGTCACTGGGCAGAAAGGCGTCATTCAACTAGCGTCATAGAGTGTCAAAGAGCATGATGTGACAGTATTGCACTCTGACACACACTCAGTCGTCTCGACTCGTCTTGCCACTGAGACCATATGTGTAGGGGTGCGACAGTGAGGCTGACAACATTGCGCAACTCTCCCTCACTTTAATCCAATTTTCATAGCGCAGGTCATGGCTTTCATCGTCATCTCATCAATCATCACAAAAAAGTCATGAGGCGATGGCCGAGTGGTAAAGTAGCAGGTATGGATACACTGCCAGTCATAGTCACAAACCTGCATTCAAGCAGCTCAGGCTATGTGGTCGTTCTCCAGTGACACTGAGGCACTTCTGGAGTCCAGCAGCCGTCCAGGTGGCTGAGCAGCCCTATTCAGGTAAGCACTGCTCACCTCCTTAGCCAGAGGAAGGGGCTAGAAAAGGTGCCCTAAACATTGCTTGCCTCACCATGACCCAGGTCAGCATACCACGGCTGGCAGGGATCCCTACTCAGCGGTAAAATCTACAAGAAAACAAGAAAAATTAATGTGAGTCTACTAACAATTGGCGTATGGAATGTGCACACCCTACTGGACTGCGTGGAGGTCGCACGACCAGATAGACATACCGCACTTGTAGCTAAAGAGCTAGCAAGGTACAAAATTGACATCGCTGCCATCAGCAAAACACAACTGTCTGAGGAAGGTGAACTTGCGGAACAAGGTGCTGGATAATCTTTCTGGACTGGCAGAAAAAAGAAGTGAAACGCGAAGCTGGAGTTGGCTTTACAATTAAATCTAGCCTAGCCAGAAAGATGACTAGACCTCCAAAGGGCAATAGTGACTGGCTGATGACAACAGTTCGCCTTCCACTTTCTAAAAAGTGGCATGCAACATTCGTTAACATGTATGCCCTGACTATGATGAACCCCGATGAACTGAAGGAAAAGTTCTATGACGACTTGAAACAAATTATATATACAGGAAACACTCCAAATCCAATAAACTCATCATCTTTGATGACTTTAACGCACGAGTGGGTATGGACTGGGCATACTAGGATGGTGTGCTGGGGAGGCATGGCAATAGAAAATGCAATAGCAATGGACAGCTACTGCTCGAAACATACGAAACATTTAACCGACTCAGCCCCAACACTGTCTTTCAACTACCTCACTGTAATAAGACGACATCGATGCATCCACGATCAAAACAGTGGCTTCAAATACATGGATGCATCCACGATCAAAACAGTGGCATCAAATACATGGATGCATCCACGATCAAAACAGTGGCTTCAAATACATGGATGCATCCACGATCAAAACAGTGGCATCAAATACATGGATGCATCCACGATCAAAACAGTGGCTTCAAATACATGGATGCATCCACGATCAAAACAGTGGCATCAAATACATGGATGCATCCACGATCAAAACAGTGGCTTCAAATACATGGATGCATCCACGATCAAAATAGTGGCATCAAATACATGGATGCATCCACGATCAAAATAGTGGCATCAAATTGATTATGTCATCATGAGACAACATGATAAGCAAAATGTGAAAGTTACTAAATCCATGCGTGGCCCGACTGCTGGATGGACCACAGACGGCTAGTCTCTAAAATGAATCTCTATACACTTCATCTCCGGCGACCTCAAAATAGGAAACAGTCAATACATCTTGATATATCCAAATTAAAAATCCAATTTTTAAACAGCTTCTGCTCAGCTCAATTGATACCAAAATTACACCATTGACAGGTACTCCATAGACATTCAAAAAAGTTTGGAAAACCTCTGTGACACTATCTACGGAACTACAGAATAAGTGGTGGGTGTTGCTGCTCACAGGCATCAAGACTGGTTTGGCGATGCACGGATCAAAGCTCTCTCGGACAACAAGCACAAACAGTACAAAGCTTATCTAAACGACCCTACATCAACCAGCAAAATGACTACAAAAACTCAAAGAAAAACTGGTCTGTTCGACAACTAAGTTGGACGTGTACCGGACAGTGGTTCTACCAACAGTTTTTTATGCTGCGTCATCCTGGACTGTCTATACAAGACATGCTCGACAGATTCTCTTTCCACCTTCGGTGCCAAGAAAATGCATGGGAGTACGTTGGCAGGATTGAGTACCAGACACAGAGAAATTATTCAAAAGTTCTGTATATAAATTATCCACGACCTACTGACTAGGTCCCAACTCCACTCCACATCGTCCTTATGCCAGACAAGCACCTTCCAAAGATATTATTCTATGGGGAGCTGTTTGATGGTAAATGTTCAAATTGAGGGCAGACAAATCACTTAAAGGATCACCTAAAAACTCTCTTTAGCACTGCAGCATCGATCCTAGTTCTTGGGAGAATACAGCCCTTGATCGCTCAGCTTGACACGCCCAGATTACTGCTGGCATTAATACATTTTAAAAAGAACACTGCAGGCAATTTACAAGTGATGGAAGCTGAAGGTTAAATCTGAAAATTCTCCTACCCCCAAACCTTCACCACTCCTGCATGCGCTGCAATAGAACATTCCTGGCACAAATTGGACTTATCAGGCATCTACGAACTCACAAACCAAATTTGACAATCATAATTTTTTTCTCTACCTGTTCATCACATTTATTGTTTTTCATGCACAGGTTAATCTTCGTTTGTGAGGGAGGAACATCATCATCACCTGAGTGAGTGTCAGGGTTGCCAGATTGCTGATTTTTTTTTTTTAAACTAGTACAATTTAAGGTAAAATATAGCCAAAAATGAACCAAACTAAACTTTTAATGTTTTCAAATTTACCAATAATAGAAGAAAAAAAACACCACATAAATGTCTTGCCAGTGACACTTAAAACTGGCATAATTTATGAAATTTGTCCAAGAAATAGCCAACTCTGGCAAGTGTTCAGGTACATAATAGTAAAACATGAATTATGCTTAAAAAAACAGAGATATTGAAGTAGATCAATGGTTCTCAACATGGCCATAGTTGTCATCCCCCTCCCCCAGAGGGGTCCACAGCATTTATCTTGGAAGCCACAAATAAAAAAAAAAGATTGGGAACCACTGATGTAGATGGCAAAAAAACTATATAACAAAAGATCAAAGTAAGGAAATGTGATAGTTTAACAAAGTATACCAGACTAAACCAGGGTTGCCCGTCATGCTAGTATTACTCACCAGGTCGATATTGAATTACTAAAGTGGAATCTCCCTATAACACATTCTTTTATAACAGATTTTCCTATCTGATAACACTTTTGAAAATCTTCAATTATATTTATTCTATATATAATGAATTTCTGTTATTACATATATATTTTGTCACCCCCCCCCCCAGATAAAGTTGTTATGATGGAATTCCACTGTATATAGCAAATTTCTGTTATTACATATATATTTTGTCACCCCCCCCCCCCAGATAAAGTTGTTATGATGGAATTCCACTGTATATAGCAAATTTCTGTTATTACATACATACTCCAGACCAAGTTGTTATAATAAAATTCTACTGTATATCCACTGTTCTGATTGCTAAAAGTCAGCCGAAGACGGATGTGTCGGGCCATTGGCGCAAATAAAACGACGACACAACGCATTTCCATTCTCTGGACTACATCCTGCTGGAAATCTAATAGGACCATGGTCCTGCTACAAGAGAGATCCAACGGGAGTTTGAGAATGAACGCTGAAGAAGAAGAAGATTGCTAAAAGTGAGGAAGACCAAGAATTAATTAATGTAGTAGTGACAGCGGCATCAGGGGTGGAAGAGTTCTGCCTCTTCCTAAATATCAAGAAAACAGAAGTAATGGTTATTTCAAAGAAACAAAAATACCACAGCTTGCAAGATCCCATAATGATATAGTACTAGGAGGCGATACTGTCTAGCTCATTCTGCAGTGATCCGACAGTTTCTGTTCTAACCCTTCCCTGTCTGTATATCCGGATATCGTACGCAAAAGACAAGTGTTCTACCTCTTCCGTCAAAAGACAAGTGTTCTACCTCTTCCGTCAAAAGACAAGTGTTCTACCTCTTCCGTCAAAAGACAGGTGTTCTACCTCTTCTGTCAAAAGACAAGTGTTCTACCTCTTCCGTCAAAAGACAAGTGTTCTACCTCTTCCATCAAAAGACAAGTGTTCTACCTCTTAAATAGCTGTTGCTGTGTGATTGCCAGTGTAGACATTGAATAATACAGGCGACAGGGGAGATCCCTGTGGAAGGCCTGGGCGTATTGTTATGGGATTAGATGTTAACAATCGCACTTGAGAGCCACCTTCCTCTCGAGCAACACCATGGTATACATCTGATGACGAAAGGGTCAACATTAAAAAGCAAGAGCATGTTGATGAGGTACTTGAGCGGCAATCTATTATAAGCGTCTTCCAAGTCAATCATGACAGCGCATGTTTCCAGGCCTGCACGGAAGCCCTCAAATACATCGTAGGCGAAAACAGTGGCGTTGCGCCATGTTTCTTTCTGAATTTTGTAGACTTCGAGTGAGTGAGTTTACTATCTCAGGGTGAGTTCTGACATAGATCACCCACTACACAGGGAGCTCCTTCATGTGAAGGGAAGCAGGCTCAAGAGAGGCAAATCGTGGATGGGTATGTGCCGAGGATACAGTTAAACAGATGGCATAACTCCTGGCCAGGAATGGATACCTATTTCTCTGGTCTTTAAAGAGGCAGTCAAGACCGTCAATAGGGAACACAGCCCCGTGAGCGTGAATGCTGAGGTCAAGGCACTCATTTGCGAACATGCAGACAACACAGATGTGATTTACACGGACAGGTTGGTCAATCGTCAACATCGATGTGCATGGGCCTTTACTGCCAGATTACATGGAAGAATAGTGCATGAAGCCAGTGCCTTTACTGCAACAACAAGCAGTCTCACAATGGAAATATTCAGAATTGTTTGATTCAGAAAGTAAAACAGGTCATGTACGTAGGGGATGGGCGGAGTCATTGTTGAGAGCTAGAATGCTGGCATCACTACGGAAACTGACCCTTATCTTTGTCCCCAGACACGACGGCATGGAAGGAAACGAACAATTAGCTAGCCATGCCACCATAACAGATGGTCAGCCTATGGACTGAGTGGACATAGTCATTGCTACAGGCAAGACTGAAGTCTAGACAACAGGCAAGACTGAAGGTAACAGAGACAGAGGGCGGCAACATGAGAAAATATTAAACAGTTTAACAACCTGGCACGGCAAGGAAACAACAACGATCCTGATACATAATACCAGAGATAGAGCTGTGGAGAGCCATGATTGCCTACGTCAGCAGGTATGGCACATGATGATGAATAATCCACTGAGTTCAGAAAACAATTTGAAACTACAAGAGATGTTAGAACATTGACCTATACACTTGTGAGTTCCAGGGTTCGACTCCTGGTAAGGACTGGCTTTTTTTATGTTGGGAGGTAAATGAAAAACCCACCCTGTACATGATGTGGCGACAGCAAGGGCATGCTGCCATTATCACACAAGCCACTCACAAACTCCCTGGAATTCCCTAATGAGACATAATGCTGTATTGACAGATTTTTTTAGAAACTCCAAGAGAATAAAAAGACATATAGTTGGCCACTAACAGAGAGAGACACACACAAATCCAATTTGGCAGCCGATTCAAGACGGTCATCTACCTCTGAACTAAACCGATATTTTAATAATAATTAATAATTGAAGTGTCATCTCGGTTATAGAGGTCAGCGGGTTCATCACACAAACATAACTCAAACTTGCTCACTGTTCGAAAGTCGATCGTCCACATTGTACTGGCAAAATGATTGAATGTATTATTGCAGCCCAAAATCTCAAATTCAACAAGTCAATTTGATATTACTGACTGAAGAATATCCTTTACAGATAATTGCTTTTCAACTTCTTCTGCGTTTCTTCTTCTCCTGTCATGGTTTACAGCTCAACTGCGGTATCCGTTCCTTTTGGTCTGACACATCTGACTTCAGCATGGTTTCTGGATCACTTTGACCATATATGGGATTGGACAACCAACTCCACCCCAAAACATCATTAGTCATCACTTACAACATGCATGGAAGGTAAAAGTGTTGTTATTCTCTGCTCACCTCCTGGGACACAGCAACACAGATGACTTGTTGATGTGATTTGGGGGTAACAATTGCTTGAACTAATTCATGTTCAACTTTGAACCAATTCTATTCTTGTACAACTTTCTCACCTTGAGTTTTTGATATTTCTAAATCAAGCGACCAAATATGCCATAGCCAGAAAACCGATCATCATTAAATCCTGCAGTGCCACACAGCAAAAGCAGAGAAATGACAAGATAGAAAGAGATAGATATTTCTAATAAGCAAAAGAAGGCATCATAAATATCACATTTGATCAAACATTTACTAACAATCATGAAATAGACATTTTACAAAATAACAGATGAAATGTTATATTACATGTATCCATGTTTCACATTACTAGATTCATTATAAATTAAAAATAAACCAGAGAAATCGCTTATTTTGTTTTAAACAATCACTTTTTAAAAATCTGGTACAATCCTGAACAATGCTTCTTGAAAACAATATTTTTACATTCAAGCTAAGTACAGGCATAGAAAAAAAATGTATTTGGATTTCTGCTTTACAAAATATTTATAGGTAAATGGACCCAAAATTCAGAAAAAAGTTCTTGGACTGCCATGGACCAGTCAATAAAAATGGATGTATACATTTATGCAACATAGTCTGAGAGATATCAGACATTTTATTTATGCTTCATTCAACAGTTTCAAATAAACATGTCCAATGCAAACTAGTCACAACCTTCATCTAAGGAAATTTACCCCCCCCCCCTTTTATATACAGGCTAGATATTTGTTGACATCTTTTGGTACAATCCAAGATCAGATGCCTACCTCATTTGATTATTTCCCTTAGCTATGTTGATTGATTTATGTTTATCATTTATTAATTTACGTATTCATTTATTTAGGGTTAGTTATGCAAAACACAACTCTCCTAACCCTAAATAAATTAATATTTCAATTATTGATATAATATTTAGATTAATTATCCCTAAAATAAGCAGGCAGGCATCTGATCTGGGATTGGACCATCTTTTTTTTTATATATCTCCCTTTTTTCCATTTTGTTTTCATTCCGCCACAATGCAAACCTTTCATGCAATATTTACTCAAGCGTGTCCACCAATCACAATATCTTCACTATTCTTTCATCCTACCTGTTCATTTATCTCAGGTCATTACGACATTGTGATCAATGATGCATAAACCTGTTATAGAACTTGATGCTGCATATGTTCATAGTTATTACAAGTTATAAGCATAACGCTAGCCTCACAGACCAACACCAGCCTCACAGACCAACACCAGCCTCACAGACCAACATTAATCTCACAACTGACACCACTTTCACAAACCAGCACTAGTTAAACAGACTGAAACACACAAGTCTCACAAACTAAATAAAATTCTCACAAATCAGCATTACTCTCACTGACTAATCTCACAGACTGAGGTATATTTATTAGAAAATGGTGGACCTGGTCACAACTCTATAATAACCGTAAAAATATGTGTTTAAATAAATAAATACACGCGTCGTCACTTATTATGTGCAATGAAGCAATATATTACTGACAGAAATTAGTGATAATAATAATTAATTCAGCCTCCTCTGGAGCATAGGTTCCCAGTTAAAATACATAATTTCTCCTGTTTCTATTCATACCATGCCCTACCTAATCAACTTAATATCTGTTCCAGCTATCTTCACAAGCTTGTCTGACTCTTTTCTACTTTCTTTGCAGGGTCTATTACCAAGACCTGTGGAGCTGTGTTATTTTGAAGACCTGTGGAGCTGTGTTATTTTGAAGACCTGTGGAGCTGTGTTATTTTGAAGACCTGTGGAGCTGTGTTATTTTCTGATCATCCATATGTTAGATGGTTGGTTAGTTGCTGATCCAACAGTCCATAGTCTCATGCCCGTTGACATTATCTGTTAGATCTTTTTAGCCACAAATGGCACACGGAGCAGTAGTCATTTCTTTCCATGCTAAGAACCTTGTTGCAAGCTGCTGTAGTTCTTGTGGATTTCTCATATCCCTCTTCTTCTTCTTCTTTGATGTGTCCACATAGATGGTAAACAGTGGTATGAGGGGTGATAACACCAATAATAATGTATCATTGTCACTGATTAGTAATATAACTAATAAATAGTAAAAATAACAAATCTAAAGAGATATCATGAAAAATAACAAAACTAAAGTGATATGAAAAATAAAAAATCTAGAGTAATATAAAAATAACAAAACTAAAGTGATATGAAAAATAAAAAATCTAGAGTAATATAAAAATAACAAAACTAAGGAACAAAGACTTTGTTATTGTTTTATTGAAATTACTTTATATTTGTTATTTTTTGCTTTTTATTAGTAACAAATGATTAATATATTATCATTGATGTTATCACTTCTTATTTTTGGTACTGTGGTACTCTCCACTTTGTCAGATATCCTCCAACAGTTTGTTACTGTGGCACTCTCCACTTTGTCAGATATCCTCCAACAGTTTGTTACTGCGGCACTCTCCACTTTGTCAGATATCCTCCAACAGTTTGTTACTGCGACACTCTCCACTTTGTCAGATATCCTCCAACAGTTTGTTACTGCGGCACTCTCCACTTTGTCAGATATCCTCCAACAGTTTGTTACTGCGGCACTCTCCACTTTGTCAGATATCCTCCAACAGTTTGTTACTGCGGTACTCTCCACTTTGTCAGATATCCTCCAACAGTTTGTTACTGCGGCACTCTCCACTTTGTCAGATATCCTCCAACAGTTTGTTACTGCGGCACTCTCCACTTTGTCAGATATCCTCCAACAGTTTGTTACTGCGGCACTCTCCACTTTGTCAGATATCCTCCAACAGTTTGTTACTGCGGCACTCTCCACTTTGTCAGATATCCTCCAACAGTTTGTTACTGCGGTACTCTCCACTTTGTCAGATATCCTTCAACAGTTCGTTACTGTGGCACTCTCCACTTTGTCAGATATCCTCCAACAGTTTGTTACTGCTGTACTCTCCACTTTGTCAGATATCCTCCAACAGTTTGTTACTGCGGCACTCTCCACTTTGTCAGATATCCTTCAACAGTTTGTTACTGTGGCACTCTCCACTTTGTCAGATATCCTCCAACAGTTTGTTACTGCAGCACTCTCCACTTTGTCAGATATCATCAGACAGTTCGGTTATTATTTATACTGGTATAAGCGATTACTAACTCCATACGGATGTGGTGGGAAAAAAAATAATTGTTGACACCACTAATTTGAGTAGTCATGGATACAGAACGATGAAGAGGAATCTGAAAGTAACAATGTACATGTTCAGAGAATGATAGAAATGGGAGTGACCAGGGGAGAGGGAAGAAAGTGTGTCCACTCTGGCAAGATCAAAATTAATTCACAACCCCTACAACTGACCAGGACGTTGAGCTTATATACTGTTAGATGGCTGATGGAATGGCAAGCGGAGCACTAATGGGAATGCCTTTTGAGCACTGATGCTGGCTCACCACGATCTGCTGTAATAAAAAAACAATGAGAAAACTCCACACATTCAAGCTAAGGATACGTCCTTGCCAATAATAATCCCAGGAGAAGGAAAACTCAGACTCGATGCCCTGGGCAGATAGAGCTCGTTAACCCTAAAAGACAAGCCATCTAAGAGATGGGGAAAAAATCCAACCTCTACTGCCCTACGGACAATCTTTTGATGGTTACGTCTATAAAATAAATTATGAAAAAAATACAGCATCTATCTCTCAAATACTAATCATTCTTAATTCCCGGGGAACGAAATGACAATAATCTCACACATACAGACATCTTTAGCTACAAACGGAGATGAATCTGACAATTAAAAAATCTGGCCTGGTGTCATAATTCTTAAACAAAACATGAGATCTAAGTAAACATTTATCACAAGTCAACAAGTATCATCATTATGTGCCATTTATAGTCATGAGCATAATTTTAAGTCAAGGTCGGGTTGACAAAATACAGCCCACATGTGAAATCCGGTCCACCAAGTCATTTTTACTGACCCACTAGGCATATTTCAAGTAACTTTATGTACTTTCACATAATATCAAACCACAAACTATCTGAGCCAAGATGCAAACCACAATGTCAAACAGTGATAAGAAGTGATTACATCAAATATTTAATATTGCAAATCAAATCTTGGTCAGAACTAAAACACACTTTGGGAGACAGTGTCTGTCGGAAACTTTTGATGAATGAGAATAGTAGGTGACAAAAGCTTTCACTTTCTCATCAGAGCAAGATTTTTTGATCATATGATTGTTAACAAATTTAACATACGGTAATAATTTTTGTGGATACAACCAGATCTCAATAAAGTATACCGAAATTTGGCACAAAAACCATAAAAATCTTGCCCACTCCTGGTCTTAGTTAATTAAATAGAAACATCAAATTTCAGAGGAACAGAAAAAATGTGCTGCCAGAAAGGACTGAACACTAAACAAACAGAAGTCCAATGTTAAATTAAATTATCCCGCTATAAAAATCAAGAACTTCACTTGAAGTCGTGAGTTGTAGGTTTCTTCTTCAGAGTTCATTCTCAAACTCCCGCTGGATCTCTCTTGTAGCACTGCATTGGTTCCTACTAGATTTCCAGCAGGATTTAGTCCAAATAATGGAAACATGTTGTTTTTCATGATTTATGTGCGACAATGGTCCGACAGTTTGTCTTCGGCAGTGAGTTGTAGGTTTAATGTTTGGGAAATTATAACTCCTTGCATAGAGGGTATGATACGTCCACTAATGAGGAACTTGCAAAAGAATGTAAACCAAAAGCAGGAGAAAGTTTAAGAAATAAGACTAGAGATAAAAGAATTGCAATACAGGAATTGTTCTAGAACTGACAAGGGAATGTGGAAATTGTGAAACAGATATAGAAAATATAAACAGGCAAGAGGCATAACTCAATGAATCAGATGACTGAAGTAAGTGAACCAGAAATGATCAAGATCCTTGTTCACATCCAATTGTTAGCCCTGGTAACAGGATGTTCACATCCAATTGTTAGCCCTGGTAACAGGATGTTCACATCCAATTGTTAGCCCTGGTAACAGGATGTTCACATCCAATTGTTAGCCCTGGTAACAGGATGTTCACATCCAATTGTTAGCCCTGGTAACAGGATGTATCACTGTAATTTGGCTAAACAAGTAGAGACTGAAGAGGGAAGACAAACGTGGTCCCAGTTTTACAAATTGGATGATATGAGATGGCAGGCAGATATATTTGTCTAGTAAACTATCAGATGGAAATAGCAAGGCCAGGTACACAAAGTCGAATTATATCATTATGTGGGTCAGATGACAGGCAGTATAACACACGTTATTCTAGGACTAAATTCACACGTTCAGAAATCACCTGAAACAGAAATAGTGCTGCTAAATATCAAAGGTGGAAGAACCATTATGGGGGTCAGATTCAGCGGTTTTTTTTTCCTTATAGGAACAGGGTCAACATGTATTCCCCCTCCCCATTCCTGTAACGTTCAAAATGATGTTGATGTAGTCCTCTCATCCGCTGAAAATGTCCTCTATGTTAAAAGGTTTGCTGCATTAACAATGAAAAGTAAACAACACTGTTTTCAGTTAGTAACAATATAAGTTTGACACAACTTATCACTGTTTAGCATCATATCTTACAGCTTGGTAGAGATAGCATTTAATTTGATATTTCTAAGCTCAGGGGCCAGTACAATAATTTTAAATCAGCCTAGAGGGCCAGTAAAAATGGCTTAGTTGGCCGGTGTTGATCCACTGGCCATATAGTTTCCCACCTGTGGTACATATACTTTGCAAAGTAAACATAACTGAGATGGTGCTAAAGTATACTGGTCACTAATAAAAGATCACATAGTCAGAAACCGGTTTAACAAGCGTTGCTGACCATGGATCCACTGTCCTGATTACTATACTGTTGTGGTAGAGGTAGGTTGGAATGGTACATCACTGATACACGAAGGCAAACCAGGGAAGGATAATCTATGTGGGTCCCGGCTATAGGATGATCGCCCTTGACTTGAAGAGAAATTATCCACTAGTAAGTCATGACAATTGGAATCTGAAGATAAATATATATTAAAACACATATTAGAATCTATGTACCATATTGTAAAGAATCACAACTAACAGGTGCTCACTAAGCAGCATCATGTGTTCTAACTATTCATCTCCCACCTAAGACAGATGTGTCGGGCCATTGGCACGAATAAAACGGCAACACAATGCATTTCCATTCTCTGGGCTACATCCTGTTGGAAATCTAGTAGGACCATGATCCTGCTACAAGGTAGATCCAGAGGGAATTTGAGAATGAATGTTGAAGAAACTATCCATCTTCAATTCACAGGATATAGTAGATTCTACTGTATTCATTCTCACAATCCTGCAGGTTAGCTGGTGCAGTCAGGAGAACAGAATGCGCTAGTCATGGTTTACAGCTTGGCAGCGATATCTGCACCTTTCAGCCTGACTTCAGCATGGTATCTGGATCATTTGACCCTCTAATGTATGGGACAGCCAACTCCACTCCAAAAACCTCCCTTCATCACCTTTGAAGATGTACTTCACAGCAAATGCTGTGGTATCACTATTATTTCTTTGCTCCCCTTTTGGAGCCCTACAACATATTGGTGGCTATAGCTGTATTTGATGAAAACCTATCTTCTCTTTAATTTCTACAAACACAAACATAGACCAGGGCAGTTTTCTGCTGTGTTCATCCTCAAACTCCTACAGATTAGCAGGATGTAGTTCATAAAACAAAAACCATGATAATCAGCAAAATTTCAGAAGAACAAAGTGTTAAACATAAAAATTAATGGAGATATACTACAGCAAGTAGAACATTACCAATATCTCGGACACATAGTCACAACAAATGATGGCAGATGTGAAACAGAAGCTAAAAGGAGAATATGAATGGCTAAAAATACCTTCAATGACATGATGAAAATATTGATATCTAAACAAATTAGAAACAAGCTAAACATGAGAATTATAAAATGCTACATCTATACTTCCGGACATTAAAAAAAATAAATCCGGGTTGTGATTTCTCACTTGACATGACCACTCCTCCAGTCGACTCAGCTGCAGACGAGTACCTGACTCATGAGTTAGGGAAGGTAAAAAAAACAGCAAGGAAGGGAACTGGCCACCCCACCTAATAGTTGCTGCGGCTTAGTACATGAAGAGTTATCTTCATCCCCGACGGAAGATGCCATGGGACCTACCTTTACCTTTACATCTATTCTAGTATATTATATTCATGTATGGCTCAGAAACATGGACAATAAATAAACAATTAGAAGACAGAATTAATGCCTCAGAGATGTGGATAGATAGAAGAATAGGGAGAATATTATGGAAAGAGAAGAAAATAAACAAAGAGGTTCTAACAACACTTAATATGAAGAAAGAACTACTAAGAGAAATAAAGATCAGGCAAATGAAATATTTTGGACACATTAAAACACATGACACCTTATTGAAGACTTTACTTGAGGTTAAAGTCAAAGGGAAGCAGAAATACAACTGGGAGAGTAACATCACAAAATGGACAGGTTACAGTCTAGTAGAGTGCACCAAATAGACATGAGACAGAAAGTGTTGGAAGTCTGTTGCAGCCAATCTTCGTTGCGGAGATGGCACTTGATGATGATTTCAGAAAAATGGATTGTGCTGTGTTATTAATTACATCTTAACTGCGATATCTGTGCCCTTTGACCTGACACTTCCAACTTCATTATGATCTGTTGCCCGTGTGTTGCCGGGGCCCGAAAGGGACGCAAAGAATAGCAACACTGTTTACCTTCCATGCATGTCGTAAGAGGCAACTGAGGAGGTTATGAGATGGAGTTGGCTGTCCCATCCCATATAGGGTCAGTGACCCAAAGCCATGCTGAAGTCGGATGTGTCAGGCCGAAAGGCGCAGATATCGCAGCAATGCTGTAAACCATGACACAACACATTTCGTTCTCCGGACTACATCCTGCTAATCTGCAGGAGTTTGAGAACGAACGCAGAAGAATCATGGCCTGTAGGTCACAGTAATGGGACCCTGTATGGGATAGCCAACTCCATCCTCAAAAACTACTTAGCTGTTTCTTCCAACATACCTGGCAGGTAAGTGTCTCTATTTGTTTTTGCTCCCCCAGAAACACATGGGCAGATCAGAACAGCAAATTCATGTATCCAGACAGAGACTACAATCACCCATGTGTTGCCAGGGTTGAAAGGGGAACAAAGAATAGCAACTCTGTTTTCCTTGCATGTACATCATAAGAGATGACTAAGGAGACTATGGGGTGTAGTTGGCTATCTCATCTACGGTCAAAGTAGCTCAGAAACCATGTTGACGCTGAATGTTTCCAGCCAAAAGGCGCAGTTATTGCAGATAAACTGTACCACCACAACACCAACGTATTTCATTCTCCAGACTAGATGCTGTTAATCTGAAGTAGTAGGAGAATAAACATATAGGAGACTGACAGAAATAGCAAATACAAAAACTTACTTGAACATAAAATGTGTTGAGAGAAACGTGAATGATTTGGCACAGACGTCTGGTCAAGTTCACAACCACAATCTGAGGAACAGCAACATTCAATAATTACATATATGGTGCATACACTCTGACATCTTTACCACAAATCCATTTTTATTTATGATGAAGAGCTTTCTTTTCTTTAATATGTATTCAGACAAAGTATTTATACAACTCCAAAGTATTTTTAAACCTTTAGACAAGGTATTTATATAACTTCATACAAAATATTTATAAACCTTTAGACAAAGTATTTATACAATTTCAGATAAAGTATTTATACAACTTCAGACAGAATATTTATAAACCTTTAGACAACGTATTTATACAACTTCAGAAAAAATATATCTTTAAAGTATTCATATAACTTCAGACACCATATTCACATACCTTCAGACACAGTATTCACATAACCACAAAGTATTCACATACCTTCAGACACAGTATTCACATAACCACAAAGTATTCATATAACTAATGTGCTGCCCCACCTTCTCTGCACTCTCATCCTTGTTGTATTGGTCAAGGACTTTGTTTGCTTTCATTCAGTCTCTTCCTGCCTATTCAAGCCTGCAGACTTTTTGTAAGGTATCTCCTGCTTCTGTCAACTAAAGCTTTCCTCGTTTGATGCGCCTTCCTTTTGTGGTTATCTAGAGGTTGATACAAAGGGTGATGGGCATTGGCAACTTGACAGATTTCTTTCACCTGGGCTACTTGATGTCTTACTTTGATGTTGGATATGTCTACAAGAAACCTCATGCCAGTGATTGGTTATCTCTGGTACATCCTAGAACTGCCCACATTCTGAATTCTCTCGTCTATAAACCTGTGTTTACTACAGTGTAAGTAATCCTAAACCACAGTCCATCAAAATGAGACTTTTAGCTGTGAGCTGGTAATGAAGTAATCCTTTTAGCTGTGAGCTGGTAATGAAGTAATCCTTTTAGCTGTGAGCTGGTAATGAAGTAATCCTTTTAGCTGTGAGCTGGTAATGAAGTAATCCTTTTAGCTGTGAGCTGGTAATGAAGTAATTCTTTTAGCTGTGAGCTGGTAACTCTTGACAGTCCACATCCTTTATGACAATAAGGTTCGTCGTCTCAAAGGCATTGAATGGTGTTAGGGGTTTATGGATGCATGTTTTAGTTCCCTAAGGGAGGCATTCCAGTCCAACGCTTTCCTGGGATCGGCATGTCCTACCCAGAGCGCACCATATATTTATGGTCCAACTATTTAATCATTCTTCTGCCAGATTTGCTGATCCATCTGCAGTGATAATGTCAGGCAATCAATCACAGTCACCCAGGAGTATGTCCAGAAGGACAAAATTCCAACATCTGCAGTGATAATATGTCAGGCAATCACAGCCACCCAGGAGTATGTCCAGAAGGACAAAGTTACAATGTCCGATGGCCTGCACCTCTGGGGTTGCTTCATATCAGATAAAAGTATAAATTAAGACAAGACATGCATTTAACTCATTAGCTGGAGGGACAACAGGACATACATGAGTGAGGGACAACAGGACATACATGAGTGAGGGACAACAGGACATACATGAAACATAACTATAAAGATGAATGTTGGAGAGATTTTCCCTGGAAGAAAAGTATTGCTGTAGTCACCTAAAGTTGACCGGCTCTGTGGTGGCGTGGTATAGAGCGCATCTGCGATGGCCAAGGTACTGAGTTCGATCTTCGCCACAGGCAACTGTGCATCCGGACTATTCATAAAGGAATGGCAAACTACTAAACATATTTATATTACCTAGAAAATAAACTACAGCAAAAAAAAAATGCTGGGTTGATGGCTATGTCCTGAATAAGAAATGCTACCAATATAGTCATATCTACTAGAAGTATAATGTTGCATGATGGTTTGTCTAGTAGGTCAATGGTAAGACCCACAGACCTTCCACATGCTGTCAATACAATAATAAGTAAACATACCTGTATGTTCAGGTGCTAAACAGGTGTCACAGTGGAAGCAGTAAAATGTAGGATCACAATTCACACTACCAGATGACCGCGACTTTGTTAACTGATGATGTGTGTCATGGTCAGAGAAGTAATATTGTTGCTGCGGATGAGTTGAGATGTTGCTGGGTGTCCGTGCGCATGCGAGGCATGACGTCCTATTTATACTTCCCACCTCATGCTCATTTTGAAGAAGGTGATTGACAGGATGATTCAAGTCATTTAGCAATTCACAACAAGGGGTTAATGTTTGAACCTGCGACGAAGATTCAAAAGCTGATGGTTGTGAGGATGATGATTCGGTGACATCGTTGCCACAATCATGTGGTGATGTATTCACAGAAAAAGATGAAGTGGTCGTATCCGAATCTTTCACATGCAAGTCTAAGATGCCATGACTAAATTGACTACCTTCTGTTTGAGCTGTATGGTTACGGTATAAAGTAGGAATGGATAATGTTGATGATAGTGGAAAATGAGGTGACATTTTATTATCAATATACAGACAAGTGCTGGCAAAACCTTTACCATCGTTAAAAGCAGAATTTGGATTTCTTAACTTGACGTTTCTGTCGAATGTTTTGTGAGGGCAACAGATAGATTTATTACAAATGAGTTTATGGATGTCGAGTTGTGTACATAAGCATCCGATTTGTGGGTTTGAATCAACCCTCATGGAACAATTCAATTTACAAGTGTTGCAGTGAGTTTGGCAGACATTCGTTGTTGAGCACGCTGATTCGATTTCACGATTATCACAGGAATTATCAGTTTGACTGTTGGGTTCATTATGGTTCTCACAACCCGTATTACTATCTCTGCCTCGAAGATCGGCTCGAATTTTAAATTCACCAATCATGATACAGTGGGACCTGTCATGATTTGTGGGTTTTGTTGGATGAAATGTCTGAAATAGTTGTTTGCCAGTTGCCTGCTGACTTTTGATAAGATTTGGATCCTGATTTTGTTCACCCAAGGAAGAACAGTCTACTGAAGGTGAACAGTGTCTTTGAAAATCGCCCTCGCTCAAAGTCACAATGTGAAGATAATGATGTGCTGGTGAGTGGCCGGAATGACTGCTTGGTGGATCGCTGCTTCCACTGTGCTGACCGCTGCTGGTACTTTGTCTGCTGCATATGGTATCCCAGTCACTGGCTGGATATGGTAAGCTTGACATTGAGTTTGCTGGGGAAAAAATAACAGAACTTTAAAAAGAAATACATTACTTTAAAGTTATTCTCAAAGTTCCAAATTATGCAATCATTGCTTGAAAATTTGACCATGCATGGATCACTATCGGCTTCATACCAAAATTAAAAAAACAAAACTGTCAAATATTACATGTTTTCCATTAAGGAGTTGCAGGGAGGGATATTGTAGCTGGGTGATAAAGGCAGTATGCTCTTGCTGTCGTCACGTCATGTACAGGGTGAGTTTTTAAATTTACCCTCCAACAAATCACTTTGAGTCAAATCACTCAAAATTTTTTCCAGATTATTTTAAAACGATTGCAGAAGTAGGAAGACTATAGACGTGACCACAGTCACTAACTAATGTACTACTAAAAATAGTCTTGCCAAAATCTGATGTTGTTGTCTATTGTTTATCTCTAGGCGGATGATGGTCAGAATATCCACACTTGCCGTTAAGTATAGGTGTGGTGACTGGGCCAGAGGAAGACCATGACGTAAATTGATTGACAATAACAGAGACATTCTACAACCCCATGGGTAGACAATAACAGAGACATTCTACAACCCCATGGGTAGACAATAACAACAGCAACAGATTTTGCAATAGAACATAGACTTGCTATGTCGATATGGGAGCTTTAGTTGTCTAATCCAGATGTGCTATCATGAATCCGTGTCAGTGTTGTCTTCGCCTGTGTGTTGCTGGGGCCCGAAAGGGGAGCAAAGAATAGCAAAACTGTTTACCTTCCACGCATGTCGTAAAAGGCGACTAAGGAGGTTATGGGATGGAGTTGGCTGTCCCATCCCATATAGGGTCAGTGACCCAAAGCCATGCTGAAGTTGGACGTGTCAGGCCGAAAGGCGCAGATATTGCAGCAATGCTGTAAACCATGATACAACACATTCCGTTCTCCGGACTACATCCTGCTAATCTGCAGGAGTTTGAGAACGAACGCAGAAGAAGAAGTGTTGTCTTGATGTTATCTATCCATCTTGTTTTAGTCATCCTCTGGCCTTGTATTTGAATTTTCTTATGCTATATGTTCTTGTTGGAAGTTGGCTGTGGTTCATTCTCATAAGGTGTCTAACTCATTTTATTTGTTGTTTGTCAATGTATTCTGTGCATGGTCTTACACCGATTCTTCTCCTGATTTAACCATTTCTCATTTTTTTCTTGTTTGGTCACTCTTGTGTCTTTTTTCAGGCATTTCATCTCATGTGGTGTTAGTTTTTTCTTATGGGCTGCTGTCAGTGTCCATATCTGATAGCAGAGTGTTGGCATAAAAATACTGTTTATCATCTGTCTCTTGACTTCCATCTTGATCATTAGGTTGAGCAGTAATGGTGATAGCTGATATGTCATTATATTTGCTTTCTGGCATCTTGTCTCAATCTCTCTAATTTTCCAGAGGAAAAGTTGTTGGAGGATAGATTCTAAATTGATTGGTGTATAAATTCTATATTGATTTGTGTTGGAGGATAGATTCTAAATTGATTGGTGTATAAATTCTACATTGATTTGTGTTGGAGGATTGATTATAAATTGACTGGAGTTCGAGGATTGATTCTAAATTGACTGCAGGATTGATTCTAACTTGATTGGAGCTGGAGAAATGATTCTAAATTGATTGGCTGGAGAGATTCTAAATTGGTTAAGTTGGAAGATTCTAGTTTCACTGAGGCAAGGCACCCCATTCCAAATAGACTAAATTCCATGTCTGCTATATAAGAGCGTACACAATTTGGGTGGCCAGTTTTTTTAATGGGAAGTCTTACATTTTACAACATACACTTTACTTCTGGCATCTAAACCACAGGTTGAATAATGACTTACCACTTCTGATCTGTTTGAGAAGCCGGTCCCCCGCTGTCAAAGCTGGTATCTTGTCATCTTCATCAACATCGCTTGAACAAATCGGAGGACAGGCATAGACATTGACACGAGACTGACCTGATGAGGATTCGTAGCCCGACTCTTTCATTTGGTATTCTGTTGATATAAATATTATCGTAAGCTTGCATAGTTTGGACATATAAACAAGACGAAATTCAAAAATTGTCCTGCAGGTAATTGTTGAAGGTGGAAAAAGAAGAGGAAGACCAAGGAAATACTGGTTTGATAACCAAAGAATGGTTCACACTTGTCTGTGAAGTTATAGGTATGTTTGGTTATAACATCAAGGAATGGTTCACACTTGTCTGTGAAGTTATAGGTATGTTTGGTAATAACATCAAGGAATGGTTCACACTTGTCTGTGAAGTTATAGGTATGTTTGGTTATAACATCAAGGAATGGTTCACACTTGTCTGTGACGACTGCTATGTTTGGCTAGGTTATTTTGTGTTGGTGTTTCCAATGTTGCACTGTTACAACACTACCAGGTTAAAAGTTTTATTATTATTATACTCATATATCATGCCAAAGTTGTATATGTCTGACCATTGGAGCAAATAAAACAGTGACACAATGAATTTCGATTCCCTGGATTACATCCTGCAGGAAATTAAGAGAAACATTGTCCTGCTATAAGAGAAATCTGGAGGTAGTTTGAAAACAAAGAGAAAAAATATACACAAATGAAAACATTTTGAGATGTAGAGAAGATACTATGTTGACATTTCTTTTTTAGAGCTGGTTTAGAAATCTTCATTGATCTGTTCCAGACAGAGCATGGTGGCTATTGTATTAATTAAAAAACTCATAGTTAATACAAATATTTTACTGTTGCAGCAGCCATGATAAACATGTGACATTAGCAAGAGCAGCTTAAAAATCAAATGTAGTTTTACAGTGAAACAAAAGTATATGAAAACAAAAAATTAAAAAAGTAGTCCCTTTCCATACCATTGAGAGGTATGGAGGCGAGAGTAATAAAAGAAGAGATGACAAAGTTGCCTGTACAGGCATATAACCAAATGAGATCAGGGTACAAAGCCAGAGGAAGACCACGGAAAAGATGGATAGAAAACGTCAGGGAGATCCGGAACAAACAAGGTCATAGCACAACCGAGGCCACACATCTGGCTTTAGAACGCAAGCTTAAGCTCCAATTACCCTTACGCTTAACGGAAAGAGTGGATAACAAACCACCGGGGGGGGGGGGGGGGGGGGGGGGGGGGAAAGACAATTCATTTGACTGGAAACAGATGTTTATAGGGCTGTTTGTGTTGATGTCTCCAATGTGGAACCATGAAGACCCTGATGTGTTATGAGTTTGATTATTCTTATTTGGCAGAATTGGGTATTCAGCCCATAGGTTTAAAATGAGTAACGCTATATCTTTATTTATAATATACTTCATAAAAATATTAAAGACTGGACAAGACAAGGTTTTTCCTCGCTCATCTGCATTGTTGAAGATAGAAATCACTGGAGTACTCTGTGTGTTGATACATTCAATTGGTACCTCTATGACCTTGATGGATTACAGGTTTATAAAAAATACAAAAAAAAATAACATGAAAATTTGAAAAACAATGTGACAAAAAAAGAATGTACCATGGACAAGTTAAGTAAAAAAAATGACAGGCAACTATTTGGGATTTGTAAGGAATGGTGGTAAATGAAATGAAGATAAAATTATAATTTCTGGAGTGATTTAACACCAACCTTGATAATGAGAGCCATTGACTGTGGCTGGACACTGGGAATAAATGCCTTCCTTCTCCAGGGACACGTAACCAGAACTTGCAGCTTCTGCTTGCAGAGTTGTCTCATCTGATGAAACAAACAACATTAAATGTATGCCTTGTGTGGTGAAACTGATTTCTTCCATGGCACCATACATAATCAACAATTTGTGCACCTTGTCTTGTCTCCACCACTTACCCATGAAGCTTCATGGGGAGCCCAAGTCTATGTTCTATTGTCAAATGTGTTGCTGTTGTTGTAATCCCTTGGGGTTGTAGAATGTCTCTGATATTGCTGATCCACTTACGTCATGATCTTCTACTTCCTTCATCCTAGATATTCTGCTGTCATACGCTCTCGACGAGAAGCAATCAGGTTCCATTTTCATTACATGTCCAAACCATTTGATTTGTTGTCTCCTGATGTAGTCATTGACTGGTGTAGTTCCTATAATTTGTTGTCTCCTGATGTAGTCATTGACTGGTGTAGTTCCTATAATTTATCTGATCTATCCATTCATGCGACACTGATAATATTTCTCAAACACCTCATCTCACACAGCTGAAGATGGAGAAGAGGGAACCAAAAGAAAAAGTATTGAATGATATTATAAAGAACTAGTCAGGTTAAAGCTCTTCCACTCAAACTTAGGGCACAGACATGGTAGGATTACTTAAACTTAGGGCACAGACATGTTGGGATTACTCAAACTTAGGGCACAGACATGGTAGGATTACTCAATCTTAGGGCACAGACATGTTGAGATTACTCAAACTTAGGGCACAGACATGGTAGGATTACTCAAACTTAGGGCACAGACATGGTGGGATTACTCAAACTTAGGGCACAGACATGGTAGGATTACTCAAACTTAGGGCACAGACATGGTAGGATTACTCAAACTTAGGGCACAGACATGGTGGGATTACTCAAACTTAGGGCACAGACATGGTGGGATTACTCAAACTTAGGGCACAGACATGGTGGGATTACTCAAACTTAGGGCACAGACATGGTAGGATTACTCAAACTTAGGGCACAGACATGGTGGGATTACTCAAACTTAGGGCACAGACATGGTGGGATTACTCAAACTTAGGGCACAGACATGGTGGGATTACTCAAACTTAGGGCACAGACATGGTGGGATTATTGTGTTCATGTTTGCAAAGTGGCAGAGCTGTGCAGGAGGGTTATGGGTATTAATGCTGATGGCGTTATGTCTTGCAATGTTGATAATTAACTTATTTCATTATCATCAACTGCTGAGTCGGATATCTTGGAACATTGGCACAAATAAAATACTGATACAATTCATCTCTTGATGATGACAATGACATCCTGCTAGAAATCTAGAGATTCTGAGAGATTCAGCGGGGATTTGAGAATGAACAATTTCAAAAACTGTGTGGCAATTCTTTCACCAGCTAAATGATTAATATGGCATGCTCAACATCGTAAGTATATTAACAAAGTTTTAAAGGTGGAAGTCTACCCATGGGAAGGAAAGCAATCCTAGTTCCGTTAAAATCTTGAGTGGGGCAAGCCCATGTGGAATGGGCCAACTAGTTTATTATACTTCCATCACATCAGTTGACCCATCTGCAGTGAGCAGTGATGGCACACCTAGCATTCCCTGCCAACTAGGAGTCTGCCACAAAAGAACAAAGCTGCATTGCTCCATCATCCATGGGAACCATTGAACAGAAGACAAAAATAAGAAATCGAGGCAATACATGCAGTAGCAATAATATTTTCACAGATGGTAGGTTGCCAGCCCTCAATTTCCCTTAGTCATTCTTACAACATGCATGGAAAGAAAACAGTGGTCCTATTCTTAGTACCCTGAACTAGAAATCCAGGCCGCTGGTTGCTACACGGACAGAGTAGCACTATAAATCCCATGTTATGTTCTTATCTGATAGATGATGATAATGATTTAAATGAATAAATTAGAACTGGTGTCTTCGTACCTGTAGGAGTAGCACTGTAGATCTCATGTCTCTTCCTGGTGTGGTAGATGATGATGACCCACACTAGGGAAGTGCCCACCACACAGCAGACTACAGCAATGATGATGATTCCAGTTGTGGTTGATTCATCATCCAAACCAAATGAACTGCCGGTTTCACCCGCTTCACCAGATGAACTCAAAACCTGGCAATGTTTACAAATGCATTATAAGACAAGCGAATAAAATTTGAGAATGAACATCGAAGAAGTCTAGATTTAAAATGACATTGACAATGTACACTAGCTAGTCCGAGAGAAGCTATTGATAAAAACTTGACCTCCTATTACCTGAAGCTCTGTTGTTCCTTTAGCAGTACCAAGTGAGTTGGACATCCTACATGCATAGCTCCCAGCATCAGTCCACTGCGTGTCCACTATCACTAGAATCTGGTTGTCCACTGTGAAGAAGTGACGAGGCGTCATCTGAAATGGAGAAAAATATTAAAAAAATTCTTTTGTGCAGTTAGAATGTGTCTACACCCATGTGTTGCCGGGCCCGAAAGGGGAGCAAAGAATAGCAACACTGTTTACCTTCCACGCATGTTGCAACAGGCGACTAAGGAGGTTATGGGATGGAGTTGGCTGCCCCATCCCATATAGGGTCAGTGACCCAAAGCCATGCTGAAGTCGGATGTGTCAGGCCGAAAGGCGCAGATATCGCAGCAATGCTGTAAACCATGACACAACGCATACTGTTCTCTGGACTACATCCTGCTAATCTGCAGGAGTTTGAGAACAAACGCAGAAGAAGAAGAAGAATGTGTCTATATCTACAAATTTGTTTCATTTATAAACTTGACTATGTTTTTATACTTTTTTTGCGATGCATCCAATGTGGTATACCTGTGACCATGACAAACTATGACCTATGACCCTGACGAAATATGTGCTTAAGGGTAACTGCAGAATTTTATTATAGACACATAACGAAGGATTCTGACTTTTGAATACAAGTGACTACAATCTCTGCTATGAATAAAAGGAGGTTGGCTGAAGACAGATGTGTCAGGCCATTGGTGCAAATCAACTGGCAACACACCACATTTCCAATCATCCTGCTGGAAATCCAGTAGGACCATTGTCCTGCTACAAGAAAGATCCAGTGGGAGTTTGAGAAGAAGAATATGAACGCTGAAGAAGAAGAATAAAAGAAGGGAACTATAGATCAGTGGTTCTCAATCATTTTCCCAGCCGTGACCTACCTTGAGACTTAATTTTAAAAAAAAAAGTTTTCAACCTATCAGCTGTGAGCGGCTATAGTCGACAGATGCATTTTCCATAGTTGCGGCACTTGATGATGATGATGAAGCAGATAAACTGCTACACAACACTTAGTAATTGTCATTTATTGGATGCAGTAAGATGACATATTGGTCGACAGTCGATATATGTTTGACATATATGTCGTATTATATCTTGCCATACTTACTATCAATTCTTTGTCATCCTTCAGCCATGTTAGTTTGGGCTGTGGGCTACCTGATGCCATACACTGCAGGACAGTTGTTTCTCCTTTCTTGGAAGACTTCTTACCAGGCATCGGCTGTACAAAGTCAGGAGTTTCTGAAATCAATTGAGTAAAAACCATCAAATTCATTCCCAAAAAGCATCAAAGAAATTAGCAAATTCAATCAATCTGATATTCATCAATGTAATTATTATTTAAAGCACAGGAAATCAGAGATACAGAATGTCATAAATAACGCAGAGTATAATGGAGAGATAATTTTGGTGGGTAAATAAAGGATCATTACTTTGTCCACAAGAATCATTGCTTTCAATAGTGAAATGATGAAAACTTGCATGTTTTGGACATGTATGCTAACATGATTTATTGCAATTCTTTAATCTATCAGCCAAACACATTTTCAGTACCACATTGTGAATACAATTCCCAAGCTAAACTTCACTGACACAAAACTAAGTCAGCTCTGCTTTGTTGAATCTGACTATGCCTTAGAACCCACTCTAATCGACAAATATTCAAATGATGAAACTAACCAATAAAATGTGGGCATTTGTGGCTGTTGATAGTGGCTCAGAAAACAGCAAATCTGACACAGCTAGGTAGTACAGGAAACAGTTCTCTCATAAGTCTGGTCTACTAGCGGTATGGTTACAGTAGTTCATAGTTCAGTGGATGTGATAAGAACACTGAATGTATTAGTTACCACTTCAGAGCAGAGCTTGGATGTGTCACACCAAAATCTAGTAGAACTATTATCCTGCTACAAGTCATCCAATGGGAGTTTGAGAAAGAAAGAAAAAAACGAAGACTAACCTAAAATAGTCACAGTTGCATTAGTGATGACAACACCGGCTTCATTTCTGGCCATGCAGCTATAGACACCCTCATCAGCGGGACGAGTGTTCATGATGTAGAATCGATCATCGTTTGGGTATACCTGCATCCGCCGCTCACGGGCCGCTGGGAAATTATCACCACCATCTTTCTGCCATGAAATCACCGGAAGTGGCTGGCCTGTAGCAGCACACTTCAGTTCTGCTGGTTTCCCGGCTTTAACAGTAACATCCTTGGGAACTTTCAGGAAGACTGGATACACTGGAAAGATAAAAACAGTGAGATGTAGAGGATTAAAAACATTTTTTTTAAATCATAAAATTTGTATTCAGGATGTAGCCATCAACATTTGATCCATAATTTGTTTGCTGTATTGAATTTAGTTAGCAATATAAATTACATTCAGTAGTTTGCCATTACTTTCTGAACGGTCCGGATGCACAATTGCCTGCATAAGGATTCTAACCCAGTGCCTTGGCCATTACATTCACGCTCCGCACCAAGCCGTCAGAGCCGGACTGTAGAGGATAACCAACATTAAATATACATTCTACTGTGTTACAATTGATAAAAAGTGACACAAGATCAAAGATGTTAACACTTCTTGGGTTGGTTGGCCAGATTCAGCATTCTTCGGGTGAACGAAAAATGAAAATCATTCTTCGTGTGGGATGAGGTTTTTAATTGACACAGTTGTTAGCATTTGCTGAAAACTTTCTCTGCTTTAAGCTTTTCTGACAGGATTGTCAGAATTCAATGTTGTATAATTTTTGTTCAGTTACGGTCCACAGATGCATTGTTCTTAAAATACTTTCCTTCAAAGTAGTTCCCTTCTGCAGCTATATACTTTTACAAACACCTGATGGAAACATTTGTGGAACCCATTCTTTGACACTTCTCTCAGCTGTCTTGTCACATTGGTGATAACATCATCTGCATCCTTGAATCGCTGTCCTTTCAGTGCTGATTTGTGTTGAGGGAACAAGAAATGTTAGACGGTGCAAGGTCAGAAGAATATGGAGGCTGTTTCAAGGTAATCACGTTGAGCTTTGCAAGGCACTGCTTTACCAGCATGGATCAATATGCCGGCACATTGTCATGCAGCATGATTCAACTTTTTGTTCTCCATTGTTCTGGTCGCTTTCTTCTGACTGTATCTCCTAGATGATGGAGGATATTATCATACATTTCCTTGTTAACCAAATGTTTTATTAAGCAAAATATTACTGACTCAGAAGGTGACTTGTCAAACAAAACATAGAATTTGACATTTGAATGTTGTTCATTCAATGACATTTTCAACTCTGATGATGTAACTAGCACAAACATTTGAATCTTCTCTTCAAGGGAATATGTGAAGGTCATGAGTGTCATGTCCTTTCATCAAGGTCATTATCAACTTATAACTATATAATCTCCATAACATCATCTTTCATTCAAAAACTAGTTGACTATTCCAGAAACTTTCTGAACTATTCCAGAAACTTTCTGAACTATTCCAGAAACTTTCTGAACTATTCTGAAAACTTTCGGAACTATTCCAGAAACTTTATGAAAACTTTCGGAACTATTCCAGAAACTTTATGAAAACTTTTAACAATTCTTGGAACCTTTTGAAGTTACCTCATACATCTGACCAATTTTAGTATGTAGGAAATTACTACTAGCACCACAATACAAATTACTACTAGTATCACAATACAAATTGCTACTAGTATCACAATTCAAATTACTACTAGTATCACAATACAAATTACTACTAGTATCACAATACAAATTACTACTAGTATCACAATACAAATTACTACTAGTATCACAATACAAATTACTACTAGTATCACAATACAAATTACTACTAGTATCACAATGCAAATTACTACTAGTATCACAATACAAATCAACACTTTCAAACTCACTTCCTGCACCAGAAAAATTAATGCTAGAATTATCAGAAAAACTTTCTTCCAAAAGTTTATAAATTTCCAATTCAAATCACTTAGCCATATTTATAGATCTTGGTAAGATGGCTGATTACACAAAGATCCAGCTGCGTTGACACATAAAGGTAGATATGACGCTTACAAGCGTGTGAAATTACAACATCTCAATTTGAAGATAACTTTAGACAGCTTGAACTAGCCAATCAGAGTATTCGAACACCTTGATGTGCTTTCAAGGATATATCATACGAATACATGACCCATCATTCATCAAGGAGATATCCGCAAATTGGAGGTAATTTTCATTGTATCTTTAAGGATATTTCCGCAGCCAAGGGGTTAAAATTGCCAAATGTTAGAGATTTAGCCATAAAATGGCAATCCTGCTTTGTTCCTCTTCTGGCCGGCCAACACAGAAATATTGAAGGACAGTGTGAGTTACAAAAATATAGCACATGAAAATGACAACTTAACACAAAATTTAACTTTTAGTAAAGCATTCAGCTGACGAAATTTAACCCATCCCTTACCATATACAGTAAGATAGGCCCTTTGTGAAAATGCTGAACCAAAATCATTGGAGACCACACACTGATATCGTCCAGTCATAGAATCCTGGATGTCCACGAGGTGGAGAGTGGAAGTGTACTGTTTCACATCACCATTGCTGCTGGCAACAAGTACAGACAGAGACTCATCCATGATCTGTGCCAAGAATATATTAACATCGGTTATTTTCAGAATATATGGTTTGGTGTAGCCATGTGATTATGGTGATTGTGTAACCAAGTGTTTATAGTGCTGGTGTAGTCAATTGGTTAGGATGCTATTGCAATCAAACTGTTAGTGTTGGTGTAGACAAGTAGTTAGGAAGCTGGTGTAGTGAATCAAGTAGTCAGTTAGTCTTGGATTTAAATTATTTTTTTGCAACAAGAAAATTTCAAACGGTTCTGGTTTGGACACTCCGATGTGATTATTAATTTTATTATTTCCCATCCTGGCAATGTTTGCCAAGTGATATTTATCAATTGTTAATTTAACTTTTAATTTTTGGGGGGTTAGGTTTAGGGGAATCTTTGTTTTACATAGCTAACCCTAACCCTAACTAAATTTATATTAAAATTAATAAGGAACAAATATAAACTGACAAACATCGTCAGTTTCTTAATAATCACATCAGGGATTAAACTAGAAATGTTTCAAATTTTATTTTTGCAAAAAATAAATATGAATCTAAGATGTGGTCCAAACAAAAACCTTTCAAACATACCATATTGTCCTTCTTCCAGTGTATTCTTGGCTGACTGTCCCCAGTGATGGAAGTTACGCATGTCAATGTCATATTCTCCCCTTTGAAGGCATTGGCTGACTTTGGACTCTCAAGAATAACAGGTTTAGGTAGTTCAGCATTATCTGTGGATAGAACAGGCAAGAAGCATGTCAAGTACTTGGTTGAGCTGTATGTATTGGGAAATAAGTTTATTATGTATTAGCGGGTCAACAAAAACCATAGTTGTGAACAGTTGTGACACTACATAAACTCAGGTCATATTCATACGTGATGTGGCACTCCTAGAAGACAAAAGCATGTTCTTAAAGGTACAGTGGAGAGTGGAAGAAAATGAGGTAGCCAGAAGTAGACATGATTGGATAAATATTGAGAACTTGGACAGGGTGTGAAGTTTCCATACTCATCAGAAGGATAGAGGATAGAGATGTCAGGATGATAGGGATATCAGGGTGGTAGATATGTCAGGGTGGTAGATATGTCAGGGTGGTAGATATGTCAGTGTGGTAGAGATGTCAGGATGATGGATATGTCAGGATGATAGAGATGTCAGGATGATAGAGATATCAGGGTGGTAGATATGTCAGGATGATGGATATGTCAGGGTGATAGAGATGTCAGGGTGGTAGAGATGTCAGGGTGGTAGATATGTCAGGGTGGTAGAGATGTCAGGGTGGTAGCTATGTCAGGATGATAGAGATGTCAGGGTGGTAGATATGTCAGGATGATAGAGATGTCAGGAAGATAGAGATGTCAGGAAGATAGAGATGTCAGGAAGATAGAGATGTCAGGATGATAGAGATGTCAGGAAGATAGAGATGTCAGGATATTAGAGGATAATAGAGATACATGGAGAAATTTCTGTATCAAACATCTTAATGTGACACTCCTATGGCCCTGATGGATCATGGGTATTATTATTATGTAGGACAATATGGTGTTAAGATCATATTTATGGTGGCTAGGGATGATCTGGGCAATATTATATTCTGCATTTAATTAAGTGTCTGAGAAAAAGAGAAGTGTCAGAAAAAGTATCACAGAAAAAGAGAAGTGTCAGAAAAGTGTCATAGAAAAGGAGAAGTGCCAGGAAAAGTGTAATAGAAAAAGAGAAAGTGTCATAGAAAAAGAGAAAGTGTCACAGAAAAAGAGAAAGTGTCGGAAGCAGAAAATATTAAAATCTATCAGCCAAATACATATCAATCATTGAACAGCAGCAACAATGGGTAAAGACTCACTGCACTTAAAATCTGCACCATCAACTTGAAAAATAGATGCTCCTCTCAACACTGGCGGGTGATAGCACGTGCCGAGGGCTGAGTGCTGAAAACCCCTTTGTTTCAGCCATGCAGGCAACCATGCCAGGTGACAGTCACAGAATAACTTGGAGGAGTTGAAGCGCCTGTGTGGACATTAGGGACCAAAATCAAACAACAAAAATAGTTTTAAATTAATTTTCAAGTAAAGTTTAAAAAAAAAGAAAAGTAGAGTTCTACACCATTGAAGTGTAAGGGGAATCTGATGTTAGGTTACAGTTTCTATTGACCAGCAGCATACATGGGATGACGTGGTCAACATCCCACCCACTGCCATTATTTTCATAGAATATCTGGTATCCGAACCTGGTACCTTGGCCGTCACAGACACACTCTGTACCATGCTATCACAGAGCAGGGCATGCATATATATATATATATAAAACAATGACAAAATTAGGACTTCATATGTTCAACTTAAGATTACACTGGGTCACTGGTGTTACCGGGCCCCGAGAGAGAGTAAACAATATCAACACAGTTTACCTTCCATGCATGTTGTAAGTGGTGACTAAGAAGGTTTTGAGGTGGAACTGGCTGTCCCATCCCATATAGGGCCAAAGTGACCCAGAATCCTTGTCAGGTTGAAAAGGAGCAGATATTGCAGCTAAGCTGTAAAATACCACAAAACGAATTCACGACACAATGAATTTAGTTCTCTAAAATGCATCCTGTGAATCTGCAGGAGTACAGGAATTAATGCAGCAGAAATAAGAGACACTGTGAAACTGTCCTACAACATGAAAAATCAAGGACATAACTAGACAACATCATTGACAGAAATAGGGGAACAGACACCTGCACATGAGGTTAAAAATACAAAAACAGAAAGAGGAAATTTAATATCACTAGGAAATATCTGGAAACCTAGACAAATTATTTACTATCTACCCCATATCAACTCTGTGTTGTTTATTTTTTACAACAAATCAATTCAACGTATTGGTCATTTTTTACTTCACAATTTTAACGGCTGTTCCCGGATGTTTAAACCCGGAAGTTTTCCGATAGATCCTTGAAATGTTCTAGATGATACATGAGCTGTACGATATTCTGCATATATTTAAATTAGTAAAAACAATATTTTTGCCCACAAATTTGCAAATCACAAAATTTTGTGCATCTTTACAAGGTGTATATTTCGTATTTAGTTTCAGATTTTAGTTAGTTTTCTCAAATAAAATATTCTGTATTGATAATACTTTACAAGTTTATGCATTCAATTAAAAAAAAAAAATAATAATTCCGCTCCACCCAAAGATCACATTATAGAGAAAATGGTACTATGCCCATAGATTCATTAATATACAATATTTCATAATTTATTTTTTTTGCATATGCATACCTGAAGCTAATACACTTGAAATATTCCGTAAAAATATTTTTATCATGGTCAACCTTTTAATGGTACAATAGATGGCTAATTAATTAGTGAATTACCACTAAATAAATAACAAGAAATTATGTTCCGTTTCTAATTCAATATGAAGTACATTGTCTACGTATTCTCCTGATATTGATGGTTGATCGGTAGCTTGATTTGCCCGTGTTGCTGGGGCCCAAAAGGGGAGCAAAGAATAGCAACACTGTTTGTTTGTTTGTTTGTTTTTCGTTCGCTCCATTGTAACCATCACGGATGTCCGTGTGATTTCCGCCGGGAGCGTGATTACGTTGTGCCACCGTTATGCGCCGTGTAGGCCTAGCACATCCGATTTCAGCATGCCTTGACAATTCGGGTGGGCTACCCTTAGCCTGTGACAGCCTCTATATCTGTCTCCAGGCACGCGTAGCGGAGCCTCTTCGCCCAGACAATTTTTTGCTCTCGTCTGACTCGAACGAGGTGTTCCACTGTCTATGAACTTGCCTCGTGTAATTGGACGTGCTGTGCCTGTGCCCATTGGGTACTGAACCGTTTCTCATCCGTGAGCCTGGTTCCTTAAGGGGAAGAACTCAACAGATGAGTTGGACCCTGGCTCTTTCGCCCTCTTAGCCGAGGTGTCATTCACCGTCATCGTGTACCCCTTGTCCAAGTTCGAGTCACACCATGCGTATGAGAGCAAGGCGTTCTCGAGCTGAGCGTCCTTGTCCCAATAGCGCCTGAGCCCATCAGGTACTGAACCCTTTCTCTCTTCAAGTGTCTTTCCGGTGTAGGAAAACCTGACAGTAGAGTTGGGCCAGGGCTAAATCGTTGTCCCTTTTGTGCCTGAGCGCATCGAGTACGGAACCCTTTCTCTTCGCGAGCATATTTCCGGTTTAGGAAGGCTCGACATTAGAGTTGGGTTAGGTCTTCTTGCTTTACCAAACGCCAATGGATGGGTCTGGGTCTCTGCCTGTAAGGAACACAGGTAACTAGAAGCTCGTCTCGAGCTGACGGAGCTTGTAGTTCCCCTTTCCTAGGGACTTTTCACTTTCTATTTGCAGTTCGCGCTGCCCTCTAGCGCTGTTCTGCCCTTTCATTGTTTCATTGTACTCGGTATGAAATCTTTTTGTCTCTCGCCATGCATCTATCTTTATGTGCAGTTTACATTGGCCGCCCCTCCAATGTTCGGACTGGACTGACTTGCTTCACTGTATGTCGACAGTGTCGCTGTATGTGGTGATGCTGGTGGTGTCAGAGATATTGTCTGTCTCTTGTGCAGTCAAATCTCTTTCCATCTGCTACCTCCACATTCTCGGACACGATCCCCAAATGATTTGGTCAGAATCAGCTCGAGCTGCTGTATTTCTGTTTCCAGGGTGCACCGCGTGGAGGTACATTTGGGATCTTGGTTATCTGCTAACCCTGGGTCCGCCTAGAGCAATGCGTTCCCTTTGCACCCCAGCAACACTGTTTACCCTCCACGCATGTCGTAAAAGGCGACTAAGGAGGTTATGGGATGGAGTTGGCTGTCCCATCCCATATAGGGTCAGTGATCCAGAGCCATGCTGAAGTCAGATGTTTCAGGTCGAAAGGCGCAGATATCGCAGCAATGCTGTAAACCATGACACAACGCATTCCGTTCTCCGGACTACATCCTGCTAATCTGCAGGAGTTTGAGAACGAATGCAGAAGAAGAAGTAGCTTGACAAGTCATGATCGTGAAACATCCTTTTGTTACAGAAACAAGCAAAACTATCATGTGGAGACAAATGGCACAAGAAAGATAAGTCACCCAAATGAAGCTCTACTTAGAACTATCAATAGGGAACGCTCCATATTGGGAATAAGCAGTAGACATTCACTACAGCAAACTTGTAATCACGGGATCAACATGGTAAGAAACGACTACTGTCCTATGTACCATCTTTGGCCCAAACTGACTAAAGAACAAGAAAGAAAGCTTACTACATAAGAAAAATGATGTCTAAGAAACTTAGCAAACGAAACAAGAAGAGATCATGTGAGGAATGAAGAGATTACACAAACTGTTGGAATATGGTTAAATATATTCTTCTTCTTCAGCGTTCATTCTCAAACTCCCATCGGATCTCTCTTGCAGCAGGACAATGGCCCTACTAGATTTCCAGCAGGATATAGTCCAGAGAATGGAAATGCGTTGTGTCGCCGTTTTATTTGCGCCAATGGCCCGGCACATCCGTCTTCGGCAGGGTTAAATATATTGAAAACAGAGACTGAAAAGGCTCAGCCACTTGAACCCACATTGGCCAGCAGCAAGAGCATAAGCAAATACGACAATAAATAGATAGAAAAGAAAAGAAAAAAACTAAATAAATTTAACTCAAATGTTAAATGGTTACTGGATGTTGTATGGTTCTGAAAAATGTAATACAACAAATGGGACAAACAGTAACACTCACAGGTCATCCAGATCGTGGAGAGACTGGAAGGCATTTTCTGGTATCAGAGTGATATCATTGTCTTCCAGGTGTAGCACTCGTAAGTTAGGCATCCCAGAAAAGGCATGAACAGCAATGGAGCGGATATCGTTAGCTCTTAGACCCAGCTTAACCAGACCTGTTAATCCACGAAATGCTACAGATATGTCCTCCATGGTCCAGGGAATATTGTTAGAATTCATTTCCCTGTAGGCAGAGAAACAAAGATTACAGTCCTTTCATAACTTTAACACAATTATTAGCAGTATTGAGATGTTTCATAACAAACCACTCACTCTCAGCCGCAGAAACAAGTCCTTTGGGTTTATATTAGGGTATAGGGTTCCTGTCCTTAATTAAAGAAACAAGTTTTATTTGTCTCCCCTTTTAAGTTCAAACAGACTTCTAAAGTACAATATATATGAATAATAGTGGAAGGGTAAAAAAAAAAAAGAATAAGTGATAATGTAACAAAAAGATAAGTGAAGAGTAATAATAGATTAAAGGATAAGAATGCAGAAGTTAAAAAAAAATATAGTGAAAAGGTAATAAAATGTACAAGAAAGAAAGGACATGAATGAAATGGGGGAAAATGATACATGAAAATGTAATAAAATATTTAAAGGATAAGAGCAAATAGGTAATAAAATATTTAAAGGATAAGAGCAAAAAGGTAATAAAATATTTAAAGGATAAGAGCAAAAAGGTAATAAAAAGTACAAGAGTGAAAGGGTAATAAAAAGTATAAAAGTGAAAGAGTAATAAAAAAAGTATTAAGTGTGAAAGGGCAGTAATAAGGTGAAAGGGTGATAAAGAGGATAAGAATGAAAACAGTTAAAAACAAGGAGGTGGCTGTGAATGATTGATTCTGTGATCCATTGATTTGTCTAGCTGAACAGTACTGTGTACAAGAATAAGTACTGCATTTCTATAATGTACCATGTAGCTAGAAGCATCAGTGTACAAATAATGTGTACAAGCACAAGTACTGTGTACCTATAATGTACCATGTAGCTAGAAGCATCAGTGTACAAGTACTGTGTACCTATAGTGTACCATGTAGCTAGAAGCATCAGTGTACAAGTACTGTGTACCTATAATGTACCATGTAGCTAGAAGCATTAGTGTACAAGTACTGTGTACCTATAATGTACCATGTAGCTAGAAGCATCAGTGTACAAGTACTGTGTACCTATAGTGTACCATGTAGCTAGAAGCATCAGTATATAATAATGTGTACAAGCACAAGTACTGTGTACCTATAATGTACCATGTAGTTAGAAGCATCAGTGTAAAGGTACTCTGTACCTATAATGTACCATGTAGCTAGAAGCATCAGTGTACAAGTACTGTGTACCTATAGTGTACAAGTACAGCGTAATGTATCATGTACACAGAGATTTCTATTGTAATCAGTTTGATATAAAACCAAACAAAAACTGCCAAACTATATTCAAATGTTTTTCTGTCACGAACCACTTCATACAAGTATTCCGCGGACATTATTGACACACGATCTATAGGGGGAAAAAAAGTCTCTTTCCCACAGACACCCTGTACTTAAAGATATTGTAGAGTACTTCAGGCCCGCACCTTTTTTCAAATCTTTACGATTGACGTCCCAAGCAATTGGCTGGTGGGTTTGTTTGAACATGTTAATTAATATTTATCTATTCTTCAACTGAGCAAATAAGGACATATTCTTCTCGCTACCTGATCTCTCGACGGGTTCTAGAGTTTATTCGAATTTATAAATTAAGCTGTTTGACCTACTTGGATGTTTGAATAGTTATCCGTAATCTTTATCAGAAAGTATTAAGACCCGAACATCGTTCGCTCAGTCAATACTGAACATTTTACAACTGGATGTATCCAATTTGCCAACTCGGCAGATCAGTGCTGCAAAAATATATGCTATACTAAACAAACAAGCAAAGCTTCGAACAGGGTAATGAAGTTTTGCTAATCACTGGAAACACATAATATTTACACACAAATCGACGTTTCGACCAAAGGCCTTTATCAAGACTACATACACAACAAAACACGACTTGCAAGAACGGCACTATTGACATTCACTCATCATCATCGGTATAATTTTGCTTCAAATAATTGCTTATACACGTAAATTCAAGTAGGAAGAAACAGGATAAATGAAAAATTCTTTAGATCAATGGGAATTGAACCAGTCCGTTGTACTGTCTATATATGTTATCCATGTTTAGAAGGTCAATTGTCCCTTGTAGAACTAATACGGATGTAATATGTTTGCGTTACTGAGGATACTTCAATGTCACGGGATGTTCGTTGTTGTTGTAATAGTCCTTGTCTCGATTAGTCTGTTCTAAGTGACGTAATACACAATTTGAATGTCTTGACAAAAATCGCATCTTTTTTGGAGACGTGGTTAGTCAAGCCCGGAAAAATCCGTTTACTCTTGTTGCCAGGCTATTTGGTGCCGTCAGAACGGACTGGTTCAAATCCCGTTGGTCTCACGAATTTTTCATGTATCCTCTCGCTTCCCACTTGACCCAGTAGATAGAGACCCAGTGAATTATAACACCACACACAAAATTCAAGTGTACAGGTAAATCAAAGTCGGGCTGGACTGTTGGCGTAAATAAAATGGTTACGCAACACATTTGTCGGGGAAAACTAACCGTAGCGTCCTTCTCAACAACCGGCCTGAGCCGCGACCAATCGTCATATAAGACCTAACAGCAAAATCAACCTTCTTACGAGTACACTAAAATTGTAGGGATCAGGGAGAAATATGTGGTTATACTGAAACAACAGGAATATAACCAAATGACATCAGGATACAAAGCCAGAGGAAGACCACGGAAAAGATGGATAGAAAAAGTCAGGGACATCCTTAACAGACACGGTCATAGCACAGCCGAGGTCACACATCTGGCTTTAGAACGCAAGCTCGAGCTCCAATCACCCCTACCCTTAACGGCAAGAGGGGATAACAAAACACATGGGGGAAAGAGAATAGACTGAAACAAACCTAGAACAAATGAATGCATAATCATGATTCGATTGTATGTGTTGTTGTTTTTCAAGCTGTCTCGTAGCTGCAACCTGCCGTCGGGGATGAAGCTAACTTTTCATTGTTTCTTGATTCTTGATTAGAAACGGGCCTCACAGCATATGGGACATTCCCATAAGTGCTCCGCCCTCTGTTCCAGCAACCATCAGACTTGATGGTGTTTCGAGTCTAATGCCACCGAAACAAACGTCGACATCAGGGCACAACTCTGGCCCTTGCGACAGATTTCTTTGCTGTTCCGCTCACCCACACCGTGCCCGTAACTAGTTCAAGCACAACGTCGGCCTGTCGGAACAACATGGTAACTGTTATCGAAGGTTACGACTACGGGATTGTATAGATGACCTGCCATGAATCTTCTATAAGAAGATAACCTCAATATAAAGACATGTCATCTACTAAGGTTGTCTGTTGCATGGTTGGTTTGTCTGGTGAGCCATTGGAGACCCACAGACGCAACCGCATGCACATGTATATTCTTCTTCTTTCGTTCACTTGAAACATGTCTATATCTGTAATTCTGTCTCCTTAATAAAACTCTCTTTTGTAGTTCATACACTGTCCCATAGAGCTTTGATTCCAGTGTTGTTTCCTCTGGCCAATATGTCTGCCTCAGCGTTTCGCACATGTATATAATACTCTTCATGTATTAAGCCGCAGCATCTATCAGGTGAGGTTGTCAGTTCCCTTCCTTGCTATGTTTACCTTACCCAACTCATGCGTCATGTACCCATTTACAGCTGGGATGACTGAAAAGTCCGTCGTGTCAGAAGAGAAATCACGACTCGGATTTTTTTTTCCTGTCCGGACGAGGTTTTCGAACCTGGCGCGATGTAACCAGGTGATAGTAAGCAGCTCACTATCAACTAGGCCACATCGCTCTATTTCTACACCAATTAAACTGCTTGAATTTTAAAATTATTTCAAAAAGTCAATAGAAATTATAAAACAAAAATACATGCAGAAAATTCGACTTTTAAATACAAGAAATGTTTTGGGGGATGTGGAAACAAAGCATTAAATAAACAACATGGCGCCACGTCGAAAGTGCCGAATAATGCTGTGATTACAATCCCCTGAATGTCCCACAACAGTCTGATTACAAGAGCAATTTTTCACGCTTAGAGAATAGAGAACATTCAAGCAGGAAACTATTCACCCTGTTTTTCTGGAAGGTGACAGAAATATTGAGACTTGAACTAGTGTTTGACGGGTAATCTAGGTCAAGCTTGTGGAACCGATGGCCCGATCCACACACTGCATTAATTTGCGCAAACCTTTGACATTAAATATAGATATGGCAATATTGTTGTTTCCTGCTTAGTCTAACCAATTTATGGATAGTTGTGGGGTATCATCATCATTAAGTGCCGTCTCCGCAACGAAGGTTGGCTGCAACGGATCTCCAACATTCCGTCTCTTGTCTTAGTGGTGCACTCTGCTAGACTGTGACCTGTCCATCGTGTGACGTTACTCTCCCACTTGTATCTCTGCCTACCTCTTGCTCGCCTCCCTTTGACTTTGCACTCAAGTGAGGTCTTCAATAAGGTCTTTTAATGTGACCAAAATATTTTATTTGTCTGATCTTTATTTCTCTTAGTAGTTCTTCCTTCATATTAAGTGTCTTTAGCACCTCTTTATTTGTTTTCTTCTCTTTCCATGATGTTTTCCCTATTCTTCTATATACCCACATCTCAAAGACATCAATTTTGTCTTCTAATTGTTTATTTAGTGTCCATGTTTCTGAGCCATACATTAAAATAGAGTAGATATAGCATTTTATAATTCTCATTTTTAACTTGTTTGTAATTTGTTTAGATATTAATAATTTCCTCATGTCATTGAAGGTACTTTAAGCCATTCCTATTCTCCTTTTAACTTCTGTTTCACATCTGCCATCATTTGTGTCTATGATAGTTGGTATATAACGATGTCAATAAATACGTCAAATTTTTTTTTTCAATTTATAACTTCTACCGTCAAATGGCAAGAATTATGGAGCACCCCTTAATTATGTCAAAACAATTCCCCCCACACCCACCACTACTTAAAAAATGTGCAGCAAAAAAGAAAAAACCCAGCTTTATTGACGTCAATTTTTGCCTTCCCCCCCCCCCACCCCCGTCAACTATTAAACAATTTTCGGAGACTCTTCCCCTCCCGTAATTGTTGACGTAATATATTTACTTACATCCCCTTATTGGGTGTTCCGTCATTTACACACATTTTTTGCCTGAACTACAAGATCAAGGGATGACACCTCTTTAAACTGAACACACATTTGTGACCACTCTCCATAAACATCATAGACCCGACCTTGTCCAGCTTCCCTTACTAAACATCATAGTCCCGACCTTGTCCAGCTTCCCTTACTAAACATCATAGACCCGACCTTGTCCAGCTTCCCTTACTAAACATCATAGTCCCGACCTTGTCCAGCTTCCCTTACTATACATCATAGACCCGACCTTGTCCAGCTTCCCTTACTAAATAATACTGAGCAGAATAAAGCACAGGTCGGAAGAAATAATTGCAGAAGAACAAGCTGGCTTCAGAGCAAACAGAAGAATCGTTGAACAAATATTTAACATCCGAACATTAATTGAAAAATATATTCAGCACCAAACTATCTATACCAAAAATGTCATTGATCTTTGACCGTGTTTGACATGATTGTCTTTGGCACATACTGAGACAATTTAATTTTGACACCACAATCATAGATGTTGAATCACTGTCCCGCCGAAGACGGATGTGTCGGGCCATTGGCGCAAATTAAACGGCGACACAACGCATTTCCATTCTCTGGACTACATCCTGCTGGAAATCTAGAATGGATCTGCTACTAGAGAGATCCAGCAAGAGTTTGAGAATGAACGCTGAAGAAGAAGAAGAAGAATCACTGTAAAAAAAGTGCAAATAGTGCGGTCCTATCAAACAATACAATTGGAGAGTTATTTAAAACAAATGTGGGAGTTCGGCAAGGATGCATAATGTCTCCAGTACTTTGCAACATCATACAGAAGACACTACATGACTATACAACACGTCTATATCGATCGGAGGTCGTCCTATTTGCAACTTGCGCTTCGCTGATGATATTGATCTTATAGCTGGGTCAGAACAAGAATTACAAGAATTAACAGCAAAGTTGGAAAAAGTTACCAGCCAGTATGGAATGGAAATCAATACAGAAAAGAGCAAGATCTTGGTTAACAGCAGAGGCACAGAAGAACAGACCAAATCATTATAAATGGACATACGCTTGAGGAGGTGAATACCTTCAAATGCCTCGGATCTAGCACATACAGCGATGGAAAATACACAGCAGAATTAAAAATAAGGCTGGAGATGGTTTTAGCGTCTATCTCAAGGCTAACGGTGATTTAGAAAAGCAACATCAATGTTGGAGTGAAAGTCAAACTGTGTAAGTCGTTGGTGCTGTATGGTTGTGAGAGTTGGACACTCACTGCGGACATGGAGAGACGATTACAGGCTTTCGAGTACAAATACTACAGACGAATTCTACGAATTTCCTATTGGGAACATGACAAATGTGTACGTAAGAAATAAAGTAGAGATGTGTGCAGGTGTACAAGAACCATTGCTTTTAATAGTGAAACAACGAAAACTAGCATGGTTTGGACATGTATGCAGACATGATTCCTTGTCAAAAACAATACTGCAGGGAACCGTCGAAGGGGGGGGGGGGGGGGGAGAAGCAGGGGGAGGGGAAGAGAGAATAAAGACATGGACAGACAACATCAAGGAATGGACAGGACAAGATTTTTCCTCACTTCTCCGCATCGTTGAAGATAGACATCGTTGGAGGGCTCGGTGTGCTGAAACATCCAATGTGGTATCCCTATGATCCTGACAGGTTACGTGTCGTCAACCACATCCGTGTTCGGCAACGAAATAAAAAAAATACATCTGAAAATGAAGGTACTCCACACCCATATATCTATAAATATAAACGTCCTCTTACGAAAGTCCTTTCTATAGTTCTGCGTCTCTATACTCCCGTACAAGTTAGTTCGCAGATTCAAGACGAATGAATTCAAACACCCCCCCCCCCTTTACCCTCTAGAAAATCAGAACATGACAGTATTAGAAAGCAAGCCAAAACGTGGGTCGGCTTCACGCCCCCCCCCCCTTAAAATATGGTTTTTCAAATCAAGTTCACGAAAACGTACGAATCAGGTCGTCTACAGATGGGGGTACTCTCCCGCCGTAGTAAACCGGAACATGACTTTTAGTACTAGATACTTGACCAACTGGCTTACCAAAAGCCAAACTGCCCTCTCAACAATTGCTCACAAAAAGGTCATCTTTTCTATCTACAAGGTCTACTATCTATATATATACACTCATCAAAACAATCCTGATACACGAAAAAGCCACGCATATTTTCTTGGTAACCCCACTCCCTTTGAGATCATCTATGGTCCTGGTAAAAATTACCCAGAAGAAAATTACCTTTTTTTATTAAAGTTACACCTCTCCTCTCCTCCCACGACCCTATCCCCATCCGTTACTTCCTTATCTAATAAAATCTTCCTTTTCTAATTTTATATTCACTTCCGTTTTAACTGAACTTCTATCTCCCGTGTTTTCCCGTATACTCAAATATGCGCAACACCTGTGAGGTAGCTGACCCCCAGACTACAAATAAAAGCCACGTGTCAAATAGGAACATTCTATCCCCTCTCAAAAAATTTGATTCCAGCAAGTGAAAAAAAAGTGCCACAGGAAAGGAACAAAAAACGTCCCGGGAGGTTACACGAGGTTAACACCTCTCGGAGATTCATTTCTCGCACCTTAGCTCGGATTCTAAACTCAAAAAATGTGGAGTTAAGCTCGTGAAACACATTGTCAACGCTCACTAAATAAAAGTAATCTGTGTATGCCAGGACGGGGCCCGACCCACAATGGATCTCACTTCGTGAGGTGACTGCGATTTCCTGTCTCCTGCGGTATAGATGTCACATGTTTGAGGCCCATATAAACATATGCACATACGAATATGTAGAGGTGTTTGGTTAAATGTAGATGTACCAACCGAAAGAGAAGGGGAAAAAAGGTTCTGACATTAGCCACCTTCCACGAAAGAACTTATATTACCCACATCCCATGAAAGAACTGATATTACCCACATCCCATGAAAGAACTGATATTACCCACATCCCATGAAAGAACTGACATTACCCACATCCCATGAAAGAACTGACATTACCCACATCCCATGAAAGAACTGACATTACCCACATCCCATGAAAGAACTGATATTACCCACATCCCATGAAAGAACTGACATTACCCAAACCCCATGAAAGAACTGACATTACCCACATCCCATGAAAGAACTGACATTACCCACATCCCATGAAAGAACTGACATTACCCACATCCCATGAAAGAACTGACATTACCCACATCCCATGAAAGAACTGACATTACCCACATCCCATGAAAGAACTGACATTACCCACACCCCATGAAAGAACTGATATTACCCACATCCCATGAAAGAACTGACATTACTCACTACCCTTGAAAGAAAAACTATTGTATGAGAAAAAGAACAATTTGAGAAAGAGAAAAAAATATAAAACAAATGAAATAGTGTGGATATATATAGTGTCTGACATGCATGTGTGTTGGGGGGGTGTTTAAGCCCCCCCCCCCCCCCCAATAGAAGATATTCCAGTGTACCAGTTCTGGGCTAACTATCCATGGGCGTCTGCGCTAGGAGACATCTGTACAGAATTAATTAGGCATTCAATCGTTACTTTAAAAACAATTATTGTCGCGATTATCGTTAGTCCTTATATACTTGGGAGTCGTATGCCAAAAATAGCCACGGCGACTCCAAGTATATAAATAGTGACCAACCAAAATCCCGACAATAATCAAAACGTAAAGAATGAAGTACTAACTAATTCTGTGCCAGATGTCTTAGAACTGTCGTTGGCCACGAACTATCTCATCATTTTTGTCGCCTTTGTTGACCCATCGGTAGATATAGCACATCTAGAAGTTCCCAGTCACCGGCGGAGTCTGACAAAATAGGACAAAGGTGCAACGTCCGCTGACTCCATCTCATTGTCACCCATGATGATTATTTGCATCAGAAGGTGTCAGCAGAAACATGTGTCAGTTTAACTTACAGACACAGAAGTAGGTATTCTGTGATTTGCATGAAGGTGTCGGCCGAAACATTTGTCAGTTTAACTTACAGACACAGAAGTAGGTGTTCTGTGGTTGATGGCATGAATGTGTCGGCAGAAACATGTGTCAGTTTCACTTACAGACTCAGAAGTAGGTATTCTGTGATTTGCATGAAGTTGTCGGCAGAAACATTTGTCAGTTTAACTTAGACACAGAAATAGGTGTTCTGTGGTTGAAGGCATGAAAGTGTCGGCAGAAACATTTGTCAGTTTCAGTTATATTTCTGGCCACATCGTTTACAAATGATAACATAAATGACGTTATGGGATTCACATGTGAAGACATCGTCAACAGTGAATGTGGTCTTAGGAAATGAAACAGCGCATCTTCACTACCTAGGAACACATGTAGACATACCGGAATCTGCAACCAATGGTGCAAAATGATCCGGAACCTGGAACATTAGCCCTGAGGTCATTGTCGACCAAGATGTCATTTATTAGATGTCAATAAATTATGGCCACACGTTGCTTCGGTCAATATTTGACCCCTCCCTTGTCAACACGCTATCAATAATTCAAGGACAACCTCCCCCCCCCCCCATAAATAAAATTTGACAGAAAAAATACGAAAAAAACTACGATTTTAAAAATAGATTTTTCGAAAAATGTCTAATATTCCAGCAATTTCATTTGTTAACTAAAAAAAGATATTGTTAATGCCAACCCCTTGCCCGCACCGGTCACGACCCCTCCCTCCCCTCTAATTGTCGATATAATGTAAGGACACCCCCTCACCTTTATGCATCCCTGAACATAATCATAGACCACTAGGTAATAAGGTCTGTATAATACTATAACTATATATATATATATATATATAAGAGAGAGAGAGAGAGAGAGGGAGAGAGAGAGAGAGGGAGGGAGTGTGAGAGAGATATTTCCATATGTAAATATCTATTTAGAAATCCTTGATCTAATACACTTGAAATACAATACTAAGCCTAATAATACACACCTAATACACTTGAAATACAATACTAAGCCTAATAATACACACCTAATACACTTCCAAATACAGTACTAAGCCTAATAATACACACCTAATACACTTGAAATACAATACTAAGCCTAATAATACACACCTAATACACTTCCAAATACAGTACTAAGCCTAAAACACTTGGGCGAACCCGAACTAAGCGCGCAAACAAAAGCGTGTAGGGCAAATACGCTCAGAAGTCTCTTACTCAGTGGGGTTAGTGAAGTACAATCTTTGTTAAATAGAGGGTTGGCTATATTTTTGTAACTATTATTTATATCTATTCATAAATATTATTTATATCTATTCATAAACTTATTTATACATGTAACAAAAGAAATAGACCAAGAGAGACTCTTCACATAATGAACAAGGAGGGGTATGGCTGTGTCTCAACAAAACATGCAAGAATTACACACAGTAAAATTACATCACTCCATCTCGAGAGCTCTGGTTTCTGCTCCATGCACCGTATTCGACTCTGACAGAATATAGATAGACAGACAGACAAACAGATTTACATACTAACAGACAGACATATAGTTAGGCATATTTTTATATTTAACAGATCGCAGGATGCAGGGAACCGATGACCTCCTGCAGGGAACCAATGACCTCCTGCAGGGAACCGATGACCTGCTGTTATCAGCTACCAACTATTATTTCAATTATGAAGGAAATGCGTACATAATTGTTTTGTTACTTACAATGTGCTGAGATCTTCCATGTCCTTGAAGGCGCCCTCGTCGATACGCGAAATCTGGTTGTGGTCAAGCAGGAGAGTGTTCAGGGAGATGAGGTGTGCCAGTGTTGTCTCGGTGATAGCTGTCAGTTTATTATAGGTCAGGTCTCTGAGGAGGATATCAGGTCAGATATAAATAACAGTATTAAAACATGATAAGCATTCTTATGTCTGAAGTGAAGTCAAGCAGAGAGCATGTTTAAGTGAAGTCAAGCAGAGAGCATGGTCAAGTGAAGTCAAGCAGAGAGCATGTTTAAGTGAAGTCAAGCAGAGAGCATGTTTAAGTGAAGTCAAGCAGAGAGCATGTTTAAGTGAAGTCAAGCAGAGAGCATGTTTAAGTGAAGTCAAGCAGAGAGCATGTTTAAGTGAAGTCAAGCAGAGAGCATGTTTAAGTGAAGTCAAGCACAGAGCATGTTTAAGTGAAGTCAAGCAGAGAGCATGTTTAAGTGAAGTCAAGCAGAGAGCATGTTTAAGTGAAGTCAAGCAGAGAGCATGTTTAAGCTAGTCCCCCGCCAATTGTAGTCACATGGAATAATCGGTTAGAATGGACGTATACTATTAGCTTGAGTGTGGGAAAATGCACATGTAAACAAGCATATAAATCCGTCAGACAAGTGGGCACACAGACAGATGCACGGCGAGCTAGGTGGACGGTATATATTGATATATCGAAAACTATGAAAATATCCGAGTCCACTAAACATACAGATATACATTATAGCTGTAAAACAAGTAACAGAGTTCAAATATCTCGGTAGTATTTTTACAGAAAATGGAAGCCTCGATAGAGAAATAGAGATGAGATGTCAAAAGGCAAATGTAATAATATACCAACTGTCACCACTACTTCTTCATCCCAAGGTTGAGATGGAGGTTAAAAGACAAATATCTACAGTATATTTCTACCAACACTGTGTTACCAGTGCCAAACCTGGTCTCTCTCATCTTCACATTACAGAAAGATTGTGACATGTGAGATGAAATGTTTGAGGAAAGCTGTAGGGGTCACCAGGCTCGATAGATTACGAAATGAATATATCAGGAAAAGAATAGGTATAATATCTTGTACAGATTACATAGAGAGAGAACAGATCAAGTGGTTTGGCCACATTATGAGAATGCATCACGAAAAGTTGCCCGTACAAGCATATAACCAAATGAGATCAGGGTACAAAGCCAGAGGAAGACCACGGAAAAGATGGATAGAAAACGTCAGGGACATCCTGAACAGACACGGTCATAGCACAGCCGAGGCCACACATCTGGCTTTAGAACGCAAGCTCGAGCTCCATCACCCCTACGCTTAACGGCAAGAGTTGATCACAAACCACCTGTAGAAAGACAATATATATTGATGAACAGACAGATAATAAGTAGACAGATGGACTGACGGATCTGATAGACAGACCTGATAGACGGGGCGGACAGACAGATAGACGGATCTGATAGACAGACCTGATAAACGATGCGTACAGACAGATGTCCATCTAGGACATTTATATCGATGAACAGACATGTAGATAAGCAGACAGATGGACGCAAAGACAGACATATGGATGGACTGACATATAGACGCAATGGATAGACGGACGAAGGACATCAAAATATATTGACGGACAGACAGTTACATAAATGATCAGACAGACAAAAGGGCAGAGCGATAAATGAGGCGGACAGTCTGACATACATGTAGATAATATAGACAAAGATAAAGACGGCAGTCCAGCAGGAAGGTATCGAGAACAGAGACAATTAACGCGTCGTTGTTCACTGAATCCTCTCCAGAAACCAGTTACAGCCGGAAGCAGGCATGCCGTGAACAGATTACCGTAATCAAATTCGAATAATGGCGTGGCATGAGCACCACAAACCATCCGACAGAAGAAAGATACAGCAGAGATAAGCTATCTTTAAGCAGCTGTTGGATGAAAATAGATGGGAACTAATCAGATTTCAGGTCCCAAGTATCGTCCTATCTCCAGGTGCTACTTGCAAACATGGGGGCTCGCTCCATGAATGACATAAACTCTTTCTCTCTCTCTCTCGCACACATACTATCTATGCCTTGCCACTCTGTAAGCCGCTCGGTTATGTGCAAACTGCCCAGCATCTTCCAGTGTCATGTTCAGAAGGTTCTCGACGTCCTGTGTCAATCGTAATTTTGGTATGTCTATTGTTCTCTTTCCTAGAACTTTTCTCTCCATGATTAATCTTTCTAAACCAGTGTTTATATTTATTTATATGCCCGAAATATGTTCGTTTGCTGTTTTTGTGTGTGGATTAGTTTTTGAGGAGTCATACTTCTTCTATGTTCATGTCTTTACTGCGCTGGTATGTCTAGCTGTTCCTGATAATCTTAAAATGTATTCACTGCATATAATTCAAATCCAACAGGCGAAGCTAAGGGCAGGGCAATGATGTTTTACTTATCACTGGAAACACACACACACACACACTAGACGTTTCGATCAAAAGGCCTTTATCAAGATTACGTACACAACAACAAATGACGAGCAAGAGCGACACTATTGACGTTCACGTGATATTCTCAGAACCTTTCCATAATATTTAGACAAATACAAGGTACACGCAAGGTATAATTGATGACATTCGTTCTGTGACCTGATAACTGACACATGATGATGTAATTCATTTAGCTGTGAGCACGTATTTCTGATAGTGGCACATGTCATTCTCAGTTGAGTAATAGAGAGGACACCTAAAACTTGTATACGGTTTGCTGCCTTAAAGACATAGCTGTAAGGGGGGGATGGTGGTATTATGTGGATGCATGTTTAATTAACCACGGGAGGCAATCCAATGAGGCAGTATCCCTGGATTATCGTGTTCTGCCGAGAGTACAGCGTGTATGTCTGGTCATATTCCAGTGAGGCAGTATCCCTGGATTATCGTGTTCTGCCGAGAGTACAGCGTGTATGTCTGGTCATATTCCAGTGAGGCAGTATCCCTGGATTATCGTGCTCTGCCGAGAGTACAGCGTGTATGTCTGGTCATATTCCAGTGAGGCAGTATCCCTGGATCATCGTGCTCTGTCGAGAGTACAGCGTGTATGTCTGGTCATATTCCAGTGAGGCAGTATCCCTGGACCATCGTGTTCTGTCGAGAGTACAGCGTGTATGTCTGGTCATATTCCACTGAGGCAGTATCCCTGGATTATCGTGCTCTGTCGAGAGTACAGCGTGTATGTCTGGTCATATTCCAGTGAGGCAGTATCCCTGGACCATCGTGTTCTGCCACACAGACGGCTTAGTAACACAGAAACAAAGGTTATGGTTGGGATGTCGTGGCCTACCAAAATCGCAAGAAATTAGCTGAGAAATCAGCTGCGTAACCCACTACATCATCGAGTATGAGAATGGAAATAGAATCGGTGACAGCAGCTCTCACTTGGCTGACGACGCAACTACTAACAGACTCAGGATTCTATCTGACCCTCAAAGTATGCTGCGCAAAATATAAAAGTGTATGATCAGAACTGAATGGGCCACTATTTTCAACAACGCGCAGAGCATTACATGGATCTACTGTCCAGGTCATGCTGGGGTCAGGGACAAAGAAAGAGCCGATGTGTTGGCTGGTAAAGTCTTGGTGAACTGCACCGAAATAAGAAGAGACAGTATTGAATGGATTAGAGCAATCATGGATACCCTACAAGAAGACGAGGAAGTCGAACAAAATAATGTAAATATTCAGAGAATGATAGAAATGTGAGTAACTAAGTGACTAAAGGCGATGGGAGAAAGTGCTCCCTCTCCGAAATCAGCAACTGACTAGGACACTGATTTTATACACTTTTAGATGGCTGACGGAACGGCAAGCAGAGCATTTATGGGGATGCCCCAAGTGCTGTGACGCTTGTTCCGAATCAAGAATCGTGTACTGCCAGGACTACAACGTATACGTCTGGGTCAACTAGTTCATCATTCTTCCATCACATCTGTGGACTCAGCTTATCCAGCATTTCCCAACAGCTTGGAGTCTGACACAAGAGGATAACGGTGAAATATTCACTGGTCTGCATCTCTTCGGCATCCTTGGGGACCATTTGACAAAAGACAAAAAGTCAGAAATCGAGGTGAGACATGCAGTAACAATGATTTCCACAGATGACAGGGTGTCAGCGTATCCCCCCAACTTTCCTCCATCGCCTCCTACGACAGTCCCACGCCTATTCCTTGCGTGCATCGTTCTTCCCTCAGATCTAATGACCTATCAGTAGTATGGAATATAGCATCCCTCGCCACACGGGACTCTAGCACGAATATAGCATACCACGTCACGCGGGACTCTAGCACGAATATCGCATCCCACGCCACACGGGACTCTAGCACGAATATAGCAACCCACGCCACACGGGACTCTAGCACGAATATAGCATCCCACGCCACACGGGACTCTAGTACGAATATAGCACCCCACGCCACACGGGACTCTAGTACGAATATAGCATTCCACGCCACACGGGACTCTAGCACGAATATAGCACCCCACGCCACACGGGACTCTAGCACGAATATAGCATTCCACGCCACACGGGACTCTAGCACGAATATAGCATCCCACGCCACACGGGACTCTAGTACGAATATAGCATCACACGCTACACGGGACTCTAGCACGACAGTACAAAGGTGGCCTAAATCTTCATCACTCATCGGGGACCACTTAATTACTGACAGAAGAACAGGCTCAAATGATGGAATCACTGACAGAAGAATGAAGTCAATGAATCATACAGATATGCATGTAATCAGAGAAGAGGCAGTAACTTTTCACACGATCCCATCCTGAGATTGGAGACATCACAACAAGATACCATCTTCAGGTTCCGCGCAAAACATCGTTGACCACAAAAACATCTCCATGAAACAAAAGTTGTTAAAATTAACCATGTCAGAATGGTGCACCGACTCCAGACGAATTCCTGGTGCCCAATACGAGAAACTTGAAGAGAACATGACCTTCGATAGACATGCATGTATGCACCATCACTACCTGAGGTCACTCCGACCTATTGTTGAACTTTTAGTTAGCTGACGAAAGTATAAATAGCAAAGTATGAATAACTGACCAATGAAAATCATCGCAATAGTCGAAGTGGCCTAAGGTAGTGACGCTGCACGTAGGCTTGTCTAACGAAGAAAAGCCGTGATGAATTTTGACTGGGCAATTTTGACAGACAGGGCAATTTTGAATGACTTTAAATTCGGTATTTTTGACCAGTGGCATTTTACCCCCCCCCCCCCCCCCCCCCAATAATCAATTGTCAAGAACCCAGTGCCCTACCTGCTTAATTATTACCAAAATAAGTCGCCCATCCCACACAAAATCTTTTTGCAGATATACCGGTAGTGTTGTGTTGTTGTTTTTTTGGACACTTTTGGGAGATTTTCAAATTCACACAATTTAATTGGTGTATAACACCAGTTTTGTCAAGCCCCACTACCGTCAACCTTTTTCATATCACCTCCCTTCCCATTTGTTGACGCAATTTATGGATAAACAATACGAGCATATCTAAAGAATAAAGCGGTGAATATTTCCATGTATTTGCTTAAAAGAAATTGCTACAGCTTTATGTACGCTGGCGGTACATTTCGTGAACGGTACCTTCTGGTGACATTCGCTGCCGCGCAGCTTAGAGGGATCATTGCTGTGAAGCTATTGTCGCTGTATTGACAGACACAATAAAGATGAAAAAAAGAATCACAATAAAGATAAGGGTGACTGTTGGAAGTTCTTCTTCTGCGTTCGTTCTCAAACTCCCAAATTTAGTTTTGCAGCAGTCCTACCAGTTACTGAACATTTCATCCACGAAATTAGAGTCAGTTCAACAAGTTTCTATAGCGTAGTTTAAAAAAAAAAACTTTTTAAAAAATATCCTAATACTGTAAAAGTTCCCCCACCAATCAACCCTTACTGTGACGTGGACAATTGTCTTATTTGTCCTTGTATCTAAAGATTAGGGAAAATTAAGATTGCCAAGAAGCATTGCCAGGACATCCTGTCCACGAGCATTTTTTACGAGTATGGCTGTAAAATGTTGAGCCTTGTGTATAACAAACGCTTCTCTAGAAGTTTCGTGCGCGCGGACATCACATCATACAACGTCACGTAATTTTGTTTATCCAACTTGCTATGTGCTCGTCATTGGCTGGTGACACATCCCACTCGTAAAGCGGATAATAAATAATCAGTCTGATCAGCCAATATGAGCGGCGGAGCAGGGCTATTATGGAGAATGACTTGGTATGTACTTCGGGAATTCCCGAATATTTTTTGGTAATAACCGACTATTTTTGGTGACACAAAAGCATGACCGTATATCTATCTAGACCGTGTTTAAATCAACTATAAGGACACACGTTACCCAAATACGTACACGTTTATCTACACGGCTATAAAACACACAACAACCCGTTCTTGCATATTACAGTCCCGCGTTCATGCTTCAGACGTGACTGTCAACTATACTATAAGACCTCTGAACAGAACATAAACATGACCTGAAAGACTTTTATTTTCGTGCGTTTCGTTGGTCGGCCTTGTTTTTTCCGGCAGGCGACTCCAAGTTTATAAATAGTGACCCCAAAAAATCACGACAATACTAAAAAACGTCACGAATGAAGTTTTGTTTACATTCTGTTCAGAGGTCTATGCTGGAGCTGGGTCACGGTACATCCGCCATAAAAGACCTACCAACAGAATTCAAACAAGCCTTTTGAATCATGTTTTCGATTATTCCCGTGCATTTAGTTGATTGTTGTTGGTATGCGATACCCGGGCGATAAAAAAGTATATAAATGGTGACCAACTAAACACCACGACTTGACTAAAGTATAAGACCTGTTCGCTAAATTAAAGTGGACCCACTTCACTACATGTTTTGATTATTGTTTGACTTTTAGTTAGCTACTATTTATATACTTGTATCTGGTTGGCTATTTTGACATGCGATTCCAAGTATATAAATAGTAACCAACCAAGCCAAACAATAATCAAAACACGTAACGAATTGTGTCCTAATTAATTTAGCTCAGACGGCTGTATTGTCGAAAGACACGCGACAAACACAGCAATAATAATAATACATTTAAAAAAAACACAACACATGAGAAGGTTGATTCTGTTTTGTTTTAATTCTGTTGTTAGGTTTGATTTGGCAGCTGGTCGCACTGCATCGGAGTACATAAAACACACCACATCGGAGTACATAAAACACACCCCAGCGAACTACATAGAGCAATGTTGTAACCTTCCAACGATTAAATTTAGAATTGTATCATAGGTTTGATTTACAACACACCCAGCCCCATGGGAAGACCATATTAACATATATGATCAAAACTTGCCGAAAACATTTTGAGACACATTTCAGTCATCGGAAAATTCAATAAGGTACAGTTTCCACCCATTTTGCTTCTTTCAACAACAACAAAAAATAGACACCCTTCCCCGCAGGAGTTCAGGCGAAATCGTTCGTGTTTGGCACCTCTTTTACAAAAGACCCGATTTTCTCGGTCTAAGAGCTTTGAACTACTTAAGCAAATGACGGCTATGACATGCTCTTTCGATAGTCATAGGCCAAAGACTAAACAATTGCGCGTCACTGCGACTGGCTGATCCGTGATTTTCATTGGTTGGACCATATAAATTATATGGAACGTGAATAGCTTTTTCTTCATCTTCTTCGTTCATTCTCAAACTCCTGCAGTTTAGCAGAATGTAGTCCAGAAAATGGAATTGGTTGTGTCATACATTACATTCTTAGATGCGATATACGCGCTTTTCAGACCGACACATCCGATGTCAGCATAGTCTATGGGTCACTTTAACCCTCTACAGGATGAGACAGCCAACTTCATCCTCCAAACCTCATTAGTCGCTTTTTACGGCACGCCATACTGATTCCTTGTGGACAGACAGCACGTATCTCGGAACATATCCTGCAAGTCTGTATTACACTAAACCAGTTAAGGAAGGACCACTGGACCACAGAGTCAGATATCCACAGAAAGCTGTATGGGAGCACTGGACCACAGAGTCAGATATCCACAGAAAGCTGTATGGGAGCACTGGACCACAGAGTCAGATATCCACAGAAAGCTGTATGGGAGCACTGGACCACAGAGTCAGATATCCACAGAAAGCTGTATGGGAGCACTGGACCACAGAGTCAGATATCCACAGAAAGCTGTATGGGAGCACTGGACCACAGAGTCAGATATCCACAAAAATTGTATGGGAGCACTGGACCACAGAGTCAGATATCCACAGAAAGCTGTATGGGAGCACTGTGGAGCTTTCAAATACAGCAAGATTTATCATGAGGACCTGACGATGTGTATACACTGACGTGAATGTTAATCTGTGAACGTGAAGAAGACAACATGCCTAGCAGATAACAGAGACACTATTCTTTGCTCCACTTTCGGGCAAAAATTGAATAACAGAATAGCTGGAAGTAGCTAGCCTCTTGTAGTCCAAGTCGCGTCACTGTTGAAAGGTCACGGCTAGGATTATATACCCGTTAAGCCAATATGTGAACTGCTAAAGTCAGATGTATCGGGCCAGTGTCACTAATAAACCGGCGACAACGCATTTACGTTCTCTGGGCGTTATCTTGTTGGATATCTAGCAAGACCACTGGACTACTGCAACAGAGCTCCAGTGGAAGCTTGAGAATAAACACCCTACCTCAAAAACAACCCCGATATTTGGACTTAAATATAATATTGCTGGCTAAATTAGAAAATGAAACACAAGAATAATGCAGGGGCCAACAAAGAAACCACACATAAATTGTCACATTGTGCCCTGTCTGCCATATGTTCCCAGGGCCAACAAAGAAACTACACATAAATTGTCACATTGTGCCCTGTCTGCCATATGTTCCCAGGGCCAACAAAGAAACTACACATAAATTGTCACATTGTGCCCTGTCTGCCATGTAGGCCTATGTTGCCGGGGCCAATAAAGAAACTACACATAAAATGTTCATTGTGCCCTGCCATGTTGCAAAGGCGACTAAAGAGGGTCGGTTTACTCTGTAGCTTAAAAGACATAAGGAACCCAAAAATGAGATGAAGTGAATGTGTCCAATAAAAAAGCGCAAATATAATACCGGTAATCTATGTTTAATTCATTCCATCTAACCGTTATGTGAACGTGGACAGCACCGTTTCTTACAGTGTGTGTGTTGTGTTCTTGATAAAACCTTTTGTTTGAAACATCTATTCTTCTTTCTTCAGCTTTCATTCTCAAACTCCCGCTGGATTTCTTTTGTAACAGGACAATGGTCCTACAATATTTCCAGTTGAATATAGTCCAGAGAATAGAAATGCGTTGTGTTGCCGTTTTATTTGCGCCAATGGCCCAACACATCCGTCTTCGGTGGTAAACATCTATTTATGTGTTCTATTTTGTGCTACTAGTGAATAGCAAATTCCCATATTCTGTTTCGCATGTTGGATTACAATGTTTCTGCATTCCCATATTCCAAGTTTCGCATGTTGGATTACAATGTTTCTGCTTTCCCATATTCCAAGTTTCGCATGTTGGATTACAATGTTTCCGCATTCCCATATTCCAAGTTTTACATGTTGGATTACAGTGTTTCTGCAATTATTACCCATTACTAAGAGTTAGAAATGAGGTCATAAGAGAAAGAGTGGGTGTCATATCAATTCTACAATACATACAAAACCAACAGATACAATGGTTTGGTCATCTGGAAATAATGCAGTGTGATTCATTAGTTTATAAAGCATATATGAAGAGAGGAGAAGCAGAAAGAAGAGCCAGGGGTAGACCTAGAGTACGCTGGATCAACAACATCAAAGAGACATTACACAAACACCAAATCACATCTGAAGGTGCCAGAAAGCGAGAACAAGAACATTGTATCTCCCTCGACACAGTAAATGGGTAAAAGATGAAGGAAAGATAGATAGATAGATAGATAGATAGATAGATAGATAGATAGGTAGGTAGGGAGGCAGACAGTCAGATAGATAACCGGTAGATAAATAGATAGATGGATGGATAGATAGATAACTGGTAGATAGATAGATAGACAGATAGACAGACAGACAGACAGATAGATAACCGGTAGATAGGTAGATAGACCAAGATTTAAACCATGAAACAAAGAATTCCATTCTACGGACTACACCCAGCTAACTTGTAGGAATTTGAGAATGAACTCTGTAGTAGAAGGAATGGCATAAATCTGCACAATTTTGTGACATAAACTGACTACATGAAATCAAAACAACACAATTGATCATTTTTAATCCTATATTACATGATATATTTGTGTTTTTTTACAACACACAATTCCACTCATGTAGCGTGGTCATTTGTGTGTCCGATAATATGTACTTACTGCGCAAAACTGAAATCCAACAGGTAGATCCAGGAATAGCGTAATAACGTTTTGCTAATAACTAGAGACACACATAATAACACATACAAATCACCATTTTGACCAAAAGGTCTTTATCAAGACAACAATTGAAACAAAATTAAAACATATAACAGAAAATGAACAGTAATGACATCGACGGTCACATTGGTATGTGTAATATAGATTGACTGGAAGAGGTGAAATGACCATTTGCGAAATGTCGATTTGTGTGTGTCTCTAGTTATTAACAAACTTTACTACCCTATTCCTGGACCTACATTTTTTGTTCACAATTTTCCCTTTAAAGCAGTGGTTCTCAACCTTTCTAATGATGTGATTCTTTTATATAGTTCCTCATGTTGTGGTTACCCCACCAATCATAAAAATGTTTCATTGCTACATCATAACGTGTTTCCAATGATCTTAGGCAACCCCTGTGAAACACCAAAATGGGTCTGACCCACAGGTTGAGAACCTCTGCTTTAAAGCCATGTTTTTATGCATCCTTGAAACTTTCAAATTGATACATGATTTGTCTCATATTTTGCATGTGCTTATTAATTTTTTAGAAAAAAAAATCATATTTCTTTTCACTCATTCACACTTAATAATTAGTTTTACTTGTCCATAAGAAATACAATAAAAAACATACAGTAGATGGGTGTATATAACTCATTGAAACAAAACTCTAACAGAAGGTAGATGGGTGTGTATAACTCATTGAAGCAAAACTCTAACAGAAGGTAGATGGGTGTGTATAACTCATTGAAACAAAACTCTAACAGAAGGTAGATGGGTGTGTATAACTCATTGAAACAAAACTCTAACAGAAGGTAGATGGGTGTGTATAACTCATTGAAACAAAACTCTAACAGAAGGTAGATGGGTGTGTATAACTCATTGAAACAAAACTCTAACAGAAGGTAGATGGGTGTGTATAACTCACTGAAACAAAACTCTAACAGAAGTTTTAAAATGATTTTAAAAAGCAACGAACACAACAAAATCACTCACATTTTTTCCAGATGCTTGCAAGGCACCCAAGCCTCAGCCTCAATTGTACTGATCCTATTGTGTGACACGGTTCTGAAGAGAGAGAAACAAAAAATATTGAACTTGTTTGTCTTAGCAGAATCATACTACTAGTATTTAGTGAACAATTTGACGTCTATTGCATCTGTACAGAGGGTCAGGAGGCTGGTCAGTACAAACTGCAGAGACACTCAGTCCCTACATTTCACATACGACTGCCTTTCCTGTTCCATTTGTAAATAACCCCCTCTCAGCTCTATTGATTAGTTCCAAGAGCTGCCTGTGTGTTGTCGGGGCTTGGAAGGGTAGCAAAGAATAGCAACACTGTTTACCTTCCATGCATGTCGTATGAGGCGACTAAGGAGGTTATGGGATGGAGTTGGCTGTCCCATCCCATATAGGATCAGTGACCCAAAGCCATGCTGAAATCTGATGTGTCAGGTTGAAAGGCACAGATAATGCAGCAATGCTGTAAACCCTGACACAACACATTCCATTCTCCGGACTACATCCTGATGACTTGCAGGAGTTTGAGAATGAACGCAGAAGAAGAAGTTCCAAGAGAAAGACAATGCCAATACACTTGGAAACATGTAGAACTGCAGGAGATGCCAGAAGATGATTTAATACAGCCATTGACTGCCTTAGGGTCTCCTCTCCGATTTTTCTGTGTGGATTTACTCACTTAGCCTAAGGTACTTCTGTGCTAATAAGTCCAACAGAAGACAAATGTAAGAAATTGAGAAGCCATAAAGTTGCTTCAATAGTTTTTTCACAGGAGATAGGTTGTCAACTATCCCCAAACTTTCCTTAGTTGCTTCATATGACATGCATGGAAATAAGACAGTGGCTTTTTCTTTGCACCTGGAACTAGATGTCCAAGCCGCAGTTGCCACACTGGCATATTAACAACAGCAAGCTACCGGTAAAATAATAACAGAAACTCTGTCCAGCATCATTTGTTGTAACCCTGTTATCTACTAAACATGCATCTAATCATTCTATCCCCTCATTGTTCAGCTCTGTGGTAAAATGATACAGATCACGTTTATGACAGCCAAAGTATTCAGTTTCTGCATTAAACTCACTGTAGGCTACTGTGTATAAGGACAGTTGAGAAAGCATAGACAAACTACTTAATATAAATACTGCTAAGAAAATCAGTACAGCCAGAAAAAATACCGGGGTCTATCTATACGCTGTGTCCCTTGTTTGCCTTGCGGCATCAGGGGTGGAAGAGTTCTCTAGAGATGGCCTTCTTGTGCGCTGTTTGTAAGCTTGTTCCTGTGGCTTCTTATGATTTCTGTGATCCATCATACTGGGGTAATGGCTAACTTCTGTATAGATTATGCTACCAATTTTTTTTAATCCCCTTATTACAAATAATTTTTTTTTCCTTTGAAATTCACAAGTGCCTGTAAGTGTCAAAAATCCCATCCACATGGTATATATTTTCTGGTGTCAAAGAAAAACTCTAATGCACGTGATGATGATCAAACACTCCCTTTAGCTGTGAGCAGGCAGCTCTTGACAGATCATAGAGTTTCTTACAAAAGCACAGGTTCAGAAGTGACACCCCCACTCATATAAGGCTGTCTCTTAATGGCATATTGGCGTACGGGAGGTCCAAGAATGCATGCCTCTAACAGATGTTGGAAAATATAATTTTTTGAGCCATCCCCTATATCGTCAGGACAATAAGCCTGCCAAAGGAAGAACAGGTACTGAAGTTGGATACCTGGCCAAGTGGAGCACAGCAGTAACCATGGCATCCCGCAAAAAAACTAGACAACATGTATTCACAACAACAAAAAGTTAATTCAAAGTTGCAACATTTAATTTGTAGTTGCTTTAGAGATAAAAATGATTGTTACTTTATTGACTGCGATGATGGAGACTACAAAATATGGTTGTACTTACAGAGTCTTCAACACGTTCAGACCAAAGAGCCATGCTTGTGTGACATTGACGATATTATTATGGTCCATTTGTCTGCATGGAAGACACAATCATTGTCCATAAGATACTACAATCATATACAATTATTGCTCATGATAAACTAGTCATTGTTCATGATAAACTAGTCATTGTTCATGATAACTAGTCATTGTTCATGATAAACTAGTCATTGTTCATGATACACTAGTCATTGTTCATGATACACTAGTCATTGTTCATGATAACTAGTCATTGTTCATGATAAACTAGTCATTGTTCATGATACACTAGTCATTGTTCAGACTCGCTCCTCTATCAGAAAACATTTGAATATATGAATAGAAATACGAATGTATATGAATCTGTCTATCATCATTTCCACTTGTTGCCATTGAGAGTTGCGTGTGTGTATGTAGGGGCTAGGGAGGAGGTTGGAGTCGTCTGTCTGGCCATTTTGATTGCATTGGCCACCCTGTGTCACTGTAAGGTTTCTTTGTCTCCACCCATCTAGCTCTTAGTCTTCCTTTTGTTTTGTAGTTTGATTTTCTGTTGTTTACTCTTGATTAGGAACAAGAGTCACAGCATTAGGGGCATTCCCGTATATGCTCTGCCTGCTGTTCCGTCAACCATCTAAAAGTGTATAAGCTCAGTGACCAAGTCAGTTGCTGATTACGCGTTCTTCTGATCTTTCCGGAGAGGGAGCACTTTCTCACATCACCTCTAGTCGCTCCAATCTCTACCATTCTCTGAATATGTATATTGTCTCGGCCGACCTCCTCCTCGCCTTCTCGTAGGGTATCCATGACTTCCCTTATCAATTCAATCCTGTCTCTTCTTATCTCTGTGCAGTCTACCAAGGCTTTACCAGCCAACACGTCAGCTCTTTCATCTCCACTGACCCCAGCATGACCTGGACAGTAGATCCATGTAATGCTCTGAGTGTTGTTGAGAAGAGTGACCCATTCAGTTCTGATCATACACTTTTCTATCTTGCGCAGAATACTTTGAGAGTCCGATAGAATCACTCTGAGTCTGTTGGTGGTTGCATCGCCAGACAAACGAGAGCTGCTGTCGCCACTTCTATTTGCATTCTCATACTAGGATGTTGTAGTGTGGTACTTCTCAGTGACTTCTCAGCTAATTTCTTGCCATTTTGGTAGGATACAAAACTCCAACCACACCTGTTTGCTTCTTGTGTCAATGCTGTTGTATTGTATGAAAGGCTGGTTCATATTCTATTCTCTAAAACCCTTTGTTGCCTTTCAGTATCAGTGGTAGAAGAGTTTTCTGGAGACTGCCCTCTTGTGTGCTGAGTATATTGTGGAATTTTTCACTTCGTTTATTTCAGTGATCCATCGTTTTTGTTACATTGCTCCTATTCTCATGACATGGCCAAACCACCTGGTTTGCCGTCTCTCGATGTAATCTTGACTTTGATCTTTTCTTCGTCCCTGATATCTTGAATTCTCCATCTGTCTCTTCTGGTGACATTAATAAAACTAAAAAAAAACTTTCATTACTGCCTGTTTTTCTGTTAAGAAGTGCAGGAAGACTTTTGTTTGTCTGTGGAAATAAAGGCTGCAGCTGTCACCACGACATGTAACGGAAGGATTTTTTATTGCACCTCCAAAAGACAACAATCCTTGTTCCAGCCGTGTATTGAACCCAGGACCTCAGTGTTCTGAGACCTGCATTCTAGCCGTACAGCCACTCATTTATAGCTTTCCTCAAACATCTCATTTCACACACTGTGATTTTTTTTGCTAGTGTCTTGGTGATATATATATATAAATAAAAATAATATACATATATGATAAAATGATGACAGAAGAACAGATTGAGACTCACAAACTAATCAGGCTGGGAAGTCCCCAGAAGGCACCATCATTCATCACTGCTATATTATTTCTCTTCAGCTTCAGAACCTGCAACTTGTCCAATCCTTGGAATGTCAGTCCCTTGATGTTTCTTATGTTGTTCCTCATCAACTCTCTGTACACAATTAAGAAATGATTACGGTAAATTTCTGTTAGACAAGGACTTCAGAGAATTGATTACGGTAAATTTCTGTTAGCTAATAGACAAGGACTTCAGAGAAATGGCAACAAGAAAGTCAATATTTACAAATTAAATATTTCTTCTTCTGTGTTCGTTCTCAAACTCATGCAGACTAGCAGGATGTAGTCCGGAGAACGGAATGCGTTGTGTCATGGTTTACAGTACTGCAGAGATATCTGCGCTTTTTGGCCTGACACATTCGACTTCAGCATGGCTTTGGGTCACTGACCCTATATAGGATGGGACAGCCAACTTAGTCATGCGTGGTTGGTAAAGTGTTGCTAATCTTTGGGCCCCGGCAACACACAGGCGCTTCTGTACTTCTATGTTCATTCTCAAACTCCTGCAGATTAGCAGGAAACAATAAGAAAAAGGAACGCATTGTCATGGTTTACAGCTTTGCTGTGATATCTGCACTTTTCTGCCTGACACATCCGACTTCAGCATGGCTCCTGGATAAATTAGACCCTATATGGGATGAGACAACACAACCCAAAAACTTCTATTCGCCTCTTATGATATGCATGGCAAGTAATAGTGTCTCTGTTCTGTGGTCCCTTTGTGGGTCCACAACATTGGCGATATTTATACTGTATATCTATCTACAAGGAATGTGACTCTAGTCCAGTAAGATAATAATCTATGGGTAGGATGTCCAAACTGAACCTGTCTACGTCTACAGGAGTTAGAAGGGTACCATCGTTTTTTAGCATGGAGGAATAGGGTGCTCACACAGATCCCTGTAAACCAGGGCTCAGAAAGAAAAATAATCACAGGCAACAATCAATATAAGCATTCAATTTGCCGTCTTGAAAAACATAATCTTGGGAGAATTTTGTTATTCTTTAGACATATAAATTATACATTTTTACTTTTTTTTTTTTTTTGCGATACGACCTAATCTATCTTGCTGTAAAATGTAATCAAATCTGAACAATACTTTTGCTAATCTCTGATTGTGGTCACATGAGTTAGTATCAGCTACTGGTCACATGACACACAAGTTCACTCGATAACTGATCGCATAAACCAACAACTGGAGTGTTCCAACAAAAATACTATCTAGTTTGAGTGTTCTCATCTCAACTACAGATAATCTGTATTTTCACTGATAAAATCAGCTTATAGATTGATGGTCTGTCTCAATAGCAATGTTCCCTCTAATTTTCAACGCATGTAAGCAAATCTGAAGATGTCTGAGCTGGAATACTTCCACAAGACAGTTTCTTTCAAAGTTATCATAAATACAAAAATTCTGGCAACCCTGGGAGAACACACCCCCCCTCCCCCCACCACCACCATGCACAAGAGGACACAAGAGCTATATTGTTGGTAATTTCTGGATATCTAAATCTAAACAAACTATAAAAAGGCTCGATTAATCAAGTGACATGCAGAGTAATGTAGATGACCATGCTTCTCCACAACTCTCTGTCTCTTGTGTATTCAGTAAGTTCAGTCAGTGACTCCTTTTTTGTGCCATAGTGACAACCCATCGAGAAATTTCTCTCTTTGCCTTCCTCTGTCTCTTCTCCCCTTGATATTTTCGGTGGTTACAAAATGTTCAAGTCTTACTTGTCTCATCATATGCCCTAAACATCTTGATTGTCTGCTTCTAATTTTTGCTATAATTTGTTGTTTTACTCCAGCATCTCTGATGACTTCTAAATTAGTTTTCTTGGTTGTCCATTGAATTTTCATCATTCTTCTTAAAAACTGCATTTCATTTGCCTTCAGAAAAAAAGCATAAAAGGATTGACTTTGTTGTATTTGGGTTACCCAATATGTACTGTGAAGCAGTATGCTGCCGGTCGAGAGTATCACTCATAGCACGTAACTCAGTAGTTTCAAGCGGTAACTTTCTGGGATCTCTGGAAAAACATCCAAATTTATAAACAAGACTGCACAAGTCAGTTTTGAACTCATGACCTTTTGAGAACAAAGCGAACAGCTTAACCACCAGGTAGATCCCCTGTGTACGGCAGCACAGCTGTTAACACATGCATACATTATGCCTTCCAAATTCTGTTCATTGTTCAAGTCTGCAACAGCAACTATCTTTGTTGTTGTTGTTGTGAAGACGTGTTAGTGAAAAACGTCACATTATAAACAAGACAGCAAATAGCTTAACCACTACACCAGGGAGATCCCCTAACACTGACTAATGATATACTTACAAATTTTTCAAGTTGTGAAGTCGACTAAAGATCCAGAGGGGCAGTTCGCTCATCTTATTCTTATTTATCCGTAATGATTCCAAGCACGTTAAGTTGTTCAAACTGCCTTGTTCGATGGCTGAAATCTTGTTGCTATTTAACGTCCTGTTGATAAGAATAGAAAAGAGGGGGGGGGGGAATCAGTCACCGTGGTTAAGAAGTAACAAAGTTAATAAAAAGGAATCTTTGTTTCTCATGGAATTTATTTGTTTTATGCATTCGTTATCAAACTCCAACCGGATCTCTCTTATATCAGGACAATTGTCCTAATAGATAAAAAAGCATTCGTTATCAAACTCCAACCGGATCTCTCTTATATCAGGACAATTGTCCTAATAGATAAAAAAGCATTCGTTATCAAACTCCAACCGGATCTCTCTTATATCAGGACAATTGTCCTAATAGATTTCCTACAGGATGTTGTTCAGAGAACATAGATGTGTTGTATCACATGGCCCAACACACCTAACTTCAGCATAGTTCCTCATGAAAATTTTGTTGTTGATATCCAAATGCAGCTAAGTAGTTCTACTCTTGTCAGCACAGTGTCATTCTTAAAAAAGTGCAGGTCTTCTGAAGTTGACTTAGTGACTTTTAAGGGTGTCTGTAAAAGTACTTTCCTGGTAGTTGAAAGGTAAGGGCAGTCAATAAGGAAGTGTTCAACTGTTTCGTTAGGGTGCACGCAGCAGTGTGTACAAAAGGATTGTTGCCGGGGTCTTATATGATTTAAATGGCTATTGACTCTTGCATGTGCTGTTTGAACCTGAAAGATAAGGGATTGCTTTCCTGAAGAGTTTATGTTTGTCATTGTCCTTTGGTAGTTTTATTGCACTAAATGTATTTTAACCAGTCAGTCCATTTGCCCATCTGTTCAGTAAGATTTCCCTGATGTTGTTTCTGAGAATCTGTCTTCAGTGGGAACAAGACAACACATTTGTGAATGGATTAATCTTCAGTGGGAACAAGACAACACATTTGTGAATGGATTAATCTTCAGTGGGAACAAGACAACACATTTGTGAATGGATTAATCTTCAGTGGGAACAAGACAACACATTTGTGAATGGATTAATCTTCAGTGGGAACAAGACAACACACTTGTGAATGGATTAATCTTCAGTGGGAACAAGACAACACATTTGTGAATGGATTAATCTTCAGTGGGAACAAGACAACACATTTGTGAATGGATTAATCTTCAGTGGGAACAAGACAACACATTTGTGAATGGATTAATCTTCAGTGGGAACAAGACAACACATTTGTGAATGGATTAATCTTCAGTGGGAACAAGACAACACATTTGTGAATGGATTAATCTTCAGCGGGAACAAGACAACACATTTGTGAACATTGTTTAATCATTCTGATAATCCTGATTCAGGAAAAATAATTTGAAGTGACACTTGACCTTATGTAGTGCTGTCAAGTGTCTAGCCTTGTCCCATGTGATAAAATCAGAGATTATGTGTGCAGAAAGAAAACTCTAGGGCATTTTTGAAATTGATAAAAGTAGGTTCATCGGCTAACCAGGCCAAAAACTGTTCAATGCTTCTAGAAACTGTTCAATGCTTCTAGAAACTGTTCCATGCTTCAACAAACTGTTCCATGCTTCAACAAACTGTTCAATGCTTCTACAAACTGTTCAATGCTTCTACAAACTGTTCAATGCTTCTACAAACTGTTCAATGTTCAATAAGTAGCCCACACTAATAGCAAAAAAATGGTTGCAGGTCTTCGTGTGATTGGATGTCTGCACACAAAACTATGTAACATACATTCTACAAACACACACTGAACAAACAGACACTGAACAAACACACACTGAGTAGAAGGATTCTTCTCTCACAGCAATACATACCACCAAGAGTTGGAGTCTTCTAGGTTCTTGTTGTTGATGTATCGATCATTGAGAATTATGAGTAATTAGCTCTTACTTCCTATGTGCAATGTGGTGGTTTATCCAGAGTTTTATTTCATAAAGAGTGGTTTATCCAGAGTTTTATTTCATACTCTCATTGGTGTACAAGGCTTTTAGAAGAAGTCTCCTACTCAGAGGTATCAATACTGGGGGGTTTTGTGACTTTTCTACCTTTGTGCCACATGCAGAGTTATAGTCTGGGCTTCAGTTCCTCTACCAAGCATCCCCTCCTGTCAGGTGTCCATAGCAACCCAGCTCCAACTCCTCTACCAAGCATCCCCTCCTGTCAGGTGTCCATAGCAACCAGGCTCCAGCTTCTCTACCAAGCATCCCCTTCTGTCAGGTGTCCATAGCAACTCAGCTCCAGGACCATGATCACCAGTATGGTAGTAGTAGCCTGAAATGCATGCATTCCCAGCCATACAAGGTAGCTCTCTCATTCCCAGCCATACAAGGTAGCTCTCTCATTCCCAGCCATCCAAGGCAGCTCTCACATTCCCTGCCATACAAGGTAGCTCTTTCATTCCCAGCCATCCAAGAAAGCTCTCTCATTCCCTGCCACACAAGGTAGCTCTCTCATTCCCAGCCATCCAAGACAGCTCTCTAATTCCCAGCCATACAAGGTAGCTCTCTCATTCCCAGCCATCCAAGACAGCTCTCTAATTCCCAGCCATACAAGGTAGCTCTCTCATTCCCAGCCATCCAAGATAGCTCTCTAATTCGTAGCCATCCAATACAGCTCTCTCATTCCCAGCCATACAAGGTAGCTCTCTCATTCCCAGCCATCCAAGGCAGCTCTCTAAATCCCAGCCATCCAAGACAGCTCTCTCATTCCCAGCCATCCAAGATAGCTCTCTAATTCGTAGCCATCCAATACAGCTCTCTCATTCCCAGCCATACAAGGCAGCTCTCTCATTCCCAGCCATCCAAGGCAGCTCTCTCATTCCCTGCCATACATGGTAGCTCTTTAATTCTGCAGAGCCCACATGTATGCCAGATTCTTGGCTCTCTCTGGAAAATGTTATGTCCTGCAAAGAGTTGCATTTCACCGAACTCCATGTTCCACAAGACACAACCATAATCCATGCTCTGTTCACATCAGGGGCACCAGTACATATTCAAGGCTAGTACCACTTTCAGGATTGGAGCCAATTCAACTTCCCAATACTGGGTTCTCAGAATATTGCACTACAAAGGGAAAGTTAACTGTATAGATGAAATGATATGGGTAGTCCACAGGACATCACTAAATTGGCATGTCGTCTACTGAGAGTTTACTGTTGCATGATGGTCAGTCCGCTGGGCCAATAGTGAGACCGTCAGAACTTTCGCATGCGAAAGTCTTCTGTGTATGAAAGAGAGCTCTGGTCGAACCCCCCAAATTGCACATAGAAAACAAGAGCTTCATTGTTCGTAGTTCCTGGATATTGAAACAAAGAACATACACACAAACAACCAATTGGCTGTGGGCCAGCCACTCCACCCTCGCAAACTGTTGCATCCTATGAAATGCATTATCCTAACAATATTGTTATTCAATGCTCCCCTTTTGGGTCCAGGCGTTGTATGATCAAGCATAGGAATGGTAGGTAAAATAAAGAACTGGAAGTTCTAGGTAACAACAGTAAAGTAATGAGGAAGTTTGTTGAATAACTGGGATTCACAGAATATTGAAAGATGATAATAACGGGATTGAAGATGATGCGGTCAAAGAAGATGATAAGATTAATGATGATGACCATGATGGGGGTTAATGATGCCAAAGCTGAAGATCATGATGAGATTGATGATGAGGTTAACTGTGATGATGCTGAGGAAGATGATACGGTTGAACATGATGAGTAAAACAAATGAGAGGGACTCATAAAATATATCAAATGATGCCATACTTACAGATGAGTGAGTTTAGACCCGGCTGGGAAACTTCCATTGGAGATACTTAGTATGAAGTTGTAACTGAGGTCCAAGCTGACAAGCTCTGGCATTTGTTGCATGGTATGGACTGCAATTGTAACTACGTGATTGTGAGCTCTGTGGAAAAAAAAGGGTAAACAATTTAACAATTGCAAGCAACAATAAATGTTTTCTCTTGACTACTTGGGCGTTTGTTCTCAAACTCCTGCAGATTATCAGGATGTTTTCTGGAGAACGGAATGTGTTGTGTCAGGGTTTACAGCTTGACTGTGATATCTAGACATGTCCTTGGGGGCTCCATGAGGATCTCATTAGCGTAGTGGTTGGTTAAGCAGTTTATTTTATGCTAAAATTTATGTTCAAATCCCTCTCCCTACAGAGAGCCTGAGAATAATCACTTGAAACTACAAAGTTCCGTTCTATGCGTGGTAATCTCTGCAGGTGGCTTTGTTGAGAAGGATGAAGTACATATGTGGTAATCAAAGGACAATGAAGTGAATCCTCTACACCTTCGAATGATGATTCAAAACAATTTTCAATCCTCACAATTAACAACAACAACAAAAAATAACAAAAGCACTATTTAGTGACATTAATTTACAACGATGTTTGGGTCTAAAAGGCAGTTATAGCTGTTTATTGAAAATAAGTGTTAATATATCTTAGATCAGCTTCTACAAGAACAGAACAAACACAGCAAGTAGGGAAATTAATTTTATAACTTCTTGTAGACTAAATAAATAACATGTCAAATATAATTAGACATGTTAGAGTAATTACAGCCGAACTCTTATCCTGACAGTCTGGAGATAGCAGCGGCGTCCATAACTAACCTGTTTATCTTCATATGTAATCGAGAGCTCGATGACGAGTGAGACGTACGTCATAAGCCAGCGGTTCTCGTGCTGACAACACACACACATCCCACGCAAAATTGAAACAAAAACTGCAACTGAAAACTATACAACTTTATTTGGGGAAAGAAACCTGAGTACAATAGAGTCAATTCTTTATAACTGTTGAGCCCAATTTTATACTGGAACTGCAAATGTGTCATTGTTTTCCTGGTTTCTAAGTTACTCTGTACTGAACTAGTGTCTAATTTATTCTGATTTCGTTCCCAAACTTCTGCAAATGAGCAGGATCTAGTCTTCTTCTTCTGCGTTCGTTCTCAAACTACTGCAGATTAGCAGGATGTAGTCCAGAGAACGGAATGCGTTGTGTCATGGTTTACAGCAGTGCTGCGATATCTGCGCCTTTCGGCCTGACACGTCCGACTCAGCATGACTGTGGGTCAGTGGCCCTATATGGGATGGGACAGTCAACTCCATCCCATAACCGTAGTCGCCTTTTACGACATGCGTGGAAGGTAAATAGTGTTGCTATTCTTTGCTCCCATTTCTGGCCCCGGCAACACACGGGCGAGGATCTAGTCTGGATAATAGAATGCGTTGTGTCATAGTTTACACCTTTGAGGCGATATCTGTACATTTTTGGGCAGACACATCCGCCATCAGCATGAATTCTACATTACTTTGATCCTAAATGGGATGGGACAGCCAACCACCACCCTATAACCTCCTTAGTGGCCTCCTACGTCATGCATAAAAAGTGAACAATGTTACTATTTTTGCTCCCCTTTTAGCGCACGGCACACTGGGAGAGTATCTGTAATTTCAACTTGAATATTTTTTTCAAGTTTAATCTTTCAATAATATCCCTGGCATATCACAATTTAAGAACCGCTGTCTTGTAGACGCAACAAGTACGCCTTTCTATCCACAGATTATAAATCAATATTTGTTTTATATCACTCCTTGTGTTTATATATATACATGTTGAGAAATCAGACCAAGTAGTCATCAATTCACTTGGACAGTAAGTCTATTACTGTGTTTTACAACCAGGCACATTTTTTGGGTGCATGTGCCAACATGACTGTACTATATGGACATCGTCAACGAGTCATCAGAATATTAGATGTGACTCCGTGAGGGAAGGAGGCTAGGTGGTACCTTTAAACCCTCTATTACACCATTTTCTATGATACAAAAAATATATCCTTATTGGATATTTCAAGTGCATCTTTAACAAATTTGCATTAGTTGTATATTAATGTTTCTATGTGTGTGATACCTTTTTCTCTATCATGTGGTTGTTTTGTTGATTTTTGGGGGGGTTTTTTTTTAAGGGAAAGGGGGTATACTTTTTTTAAAATAAAAACTAAATGCAGAAATAATCTACTGTGTCATCGATACGAAATATTTCATTTTAAACAACTAAAGAGAAACAAAACAAGAAAAATGTACCTTGAAAAATGTTGCTTTACACAATTTGTTGACAAAAATTGTTTTTACGAATTTAAATATATGTAGAATATTATATAAATCATGTTTAATCTAGAGATAGTATATCAGCGGTGACTGGGCGTGGCTAGGATATGCTAGAATATCAGCGGTGACTGGGCGTGGCTAGGATATGCTAGAATATCAGCGGTGACTGGGCGTGGCTAGGATATGCTAGAATATCAGCGGTGACGGCGTGGCTAGGATATGCTGGAATATCAGCGGTGACTGGGCGTGGCTAGGATATGCTAGAATATCAGCGGTGACTGGGCGTGGCTAGGATATGCTAGAATATCAGCGGTGACTGGGCGTGGCTAGGATATGCTAGAATATCAGCGGTGACTGGGCGTGGCTAGGATATGCTGGAATATCAGCGGTGACTGGGCGTGGCTAGGATATGCTAGAATATCAGCGGTGACTGGGCGTGGCTGGGATATGCTAGAATATCAGCGGTGACTGGGCGTGGCTAGGATATGCTGGAATATCAGCGGTGACTGGGCGTGGCTAGGATATGCTAGAATAGCAGCGGTGAAAGTGTGTGAATAGAATATCAGCGGTGAAAGTGTGTGACTAGAATATCAGCTGTGAAAGTGTGTGACTATGATATGCTGACTACCACAACATGAACATTGTAGCTGGAAGTTTACTGTCCAACTTTCTTAGTTGCATTCTATGTCTGCTTACTTCCGCGAGTTAAGATACACATTGTATAACTTGCTGGACTGAAGCCTTCACTGTGAAATAATCTTTTCTCCATCGAGGTCAATTTCTTGAAGTGGAAACGGGGCATAGTCTAACAGACAGGGGCTGGAAACTAAGATTGGTCTGGACATCCCCTATATCGAACAGAACTACAATCCTGCCCAAGCAAGCACTGACACTGAAGTCGGAGATACCAGGCCAAGAGTCACACCAGCAACCATGGTATCACGCAATACGTCCAGGTAACATAACAACTGTCAATACTGCATTTTACCAGTTCAGGCGTTGCAGGGAGGGGATTGAATAGCTGTGTGATAAATACCGCATGCTCTTGCTGTCGCCACGTCATGTACAGTGTTTTTCCGACAGAAAAAAAACCCCAGTGCTTACCGGTGATCGAACTCTAGACCTCACTCGTGTGCGACTAGCGTTCTAACCTCTCGGCCATGCGCCACAACAATAACCTATTATGTTTGTCGACTGTGAAAAGCTTATGGGCCCGAGCAGACATACTCAATGTTCTTGGCGAGACTGCACAATAAGATGATTTTAAGGTAAAGAAGCATGAGTCAATATCGAGAATGCGCAAAGTGGGAGTAAGGATAGGCGTAGCCCGAAGAGAACACTGAACCAACACCATCAGCTGCTATACCCTGAGAGATGTACTGAAGTGGAGATCTGAGCACTTGTAAACATGTGCAGTGTGTGAAGACGATAATCAATATATAAACTGTAACCAATCTCCAATATACGTACTGCCAATGATTATCACCATCATATCATAACTCTTCTGGGTCGTAGCGGCGCCACTCTGCAAACATCAACACAAACACCCTGCCATACCTCCATGTTCTCAGTTCCTTGTTTTAAGTGTGAAAAATCTTACTTATAACCAGTCTTTAATAGATGGATAAATGTTCCGGTGTAGCATGATAAACAAAAATAGGTAGATATGTTACTAAAGTAAAACATAAAACAACATAACGAGATACAGAGACAGACGACGTTTCGACTAAAAAGCTTTCATCAGAACAAACAAAAGACAACAGTACAACAAATCTTACATGGAGACAAACGTGGTTATGATAGTGAATAGAGAGCGCAGAAAGCAAAGATGGAGCAGCATAGCGGGGAGGAAAAGGGAATGAGGAGAAAGAGCATATAGTATCACTACACACATTCTTTTTTTACCCACTCCTTTTCTTCCACCCTCAATTGTTCCGTGTAGGATAGTAATCACGGGAAACAAAATGCGTCACGCTAGAAGTATGGTTCTTAAGTTAGCTCACGTGTCTTATATTGAGGACTGGCCATGCCTAAACCAAAACCAGGAGGGTGGAGATTGTCCCTTTAATTAACCACCTAAGTTGGAAACTATTCAATCCGTCTCAAAATTGACGACACTTGGTGTGTGGGAGATCAGGTACTGGCAAGGCATTCGTTAGATTTACTGCCTAAATTCAATTTACACTGGCTATCCGACCCCGTTCTTCCCAGTTGGATGGTGTAGCTATACATTTCAGATGTCAGGATCAAGGAACAAAGAAGGGTGAGTTACACTAGGATAAGAGGTGTACAAAATGTTTTAGCTAGCCCTGTTGATCTTGTATTGATGACATCCGCCGGTTGGTCTGCCACACACCACATCCAAAAATATGTATATATTTTCCTTCAGCATTGAATACAGTGAAACATATGTAGCATATACGGTGTATATGGCAGAAACCAGGCCTGTACGCACTTTTACCAAACACCCCACTCCCCTTTACCCACAAAGAGTAAACAAAACATACAGATAACACAAATTAGGGAAAGCAACTTCAACCGCCCCTCCCCCTGTTCGCGTTACAACTTTACCACTATAAAACGTAATGGATTTCCAAGATCATCCTAAACTGTGAGGACCTTTTTCAAAGTAACTTGTGCCAAACCCTCCCCTCCTTAGCGAAATCCTATCTACAGTTTTGTTGAACGTACACTAGCTCATGTGTCACGAACAGGCCGTGCCGCAAGACTGTAGGGAATTCTTTGACGCCCCCCCCCCCCCCAAATGATGGATACCTGTCCTGTGTTACAATTTCAATAAGAATAACTCTTCTCTTCTGCGTTCGTTCTCACGCCCCTGCTGATTAGAAGGGCAAACGATCTCAAGGTGACCAAAAGAAGCGCTACAAGGACTCATTAAAGACCTCACTGAAAGCGTTTGATATATACCAAGATACATGGGAAGAACTTGCACAAAATAGTAAAAGAGAGTGCAACATCTTGTGAAAAGAGGAGAAATGCTGCAGCCCAACAACGGAGAGTAGCTAGAAAGTGTCGGATAGACAAAATCCGCGTACAGTGGTCATTCCATGTCCGAACTGTCCAAGGACATTTACAGCTCAAATGTGGCTCATTAGCCATCTACAAAACATTATGCATGGTCCTAATTCTAACTGAATTTTCAAAAGTGGATGTAACAAATGGTCATCATCACTTGCGATAGACGAACAAACAAGAACAGCAAAAGCGAAGTCTGACCTGCCTCATTGTTTCCTTGAGAAACCACCATATTTTCCAGCTATTTCTTCACAGTCTGTTTGTCCCTAGGTCACCGGGGATGGGACTAAATCTTATCACATCAACAGTATCCTCTCTCTTGCCAACTCCTCTTGTGTCACTCAACTTACAAACGGGATTAATTCCAAAACTTGCAAACAAACTCTAGAGACTAAAGGGAATTGAACCAGTCCGTTCAACGGCACCAAATCGCCTAGTAACTATTGCACACGCGTTCTTCCGTAATTGACTAACCGTACTTGATATATGTTAGTATTTGCAATAGTTGCTAGGTGATTTGGTGCCGTTGGACGGACTGGTTCAATTCCCGTTAGTCTCAAGAATTTTTAAATTGTCCTCCAGCTTCCTACTTAAATTTACTTGCACAAACAAACTCTAGATACCAGTTTTCTTATCTAAGTCATTTGACATGACATCACCAGGCATTATTTCACGAAACTTCACAATTAATGAATATCCAGTTGTATAGTTGGTCTTTCCAATGTTTGTCCTTCATATGTCCAGCTCTGTGGGGAGGGGGTGGGCACAGAACGTGTGGTAGCCAAGGTACATGATTGAATGGTAATGCAAAATTAGTTAAACAGGTTACTAGGAAAGCCTAACTATGAATAAATATAGATGAAAAAGTATATAAAAACAAGCAATAAAACAAAAATGGACAATTTTCGATATATCAGTCCACATGGGACCTTTTTCAAGAAACTAATAACATGTAAACTAAACAGAACACAAAATTGATAACTGAATTTGACCAGGCCATGTTTCACTTACGGCAGGGGGGGGGGCATACTTTTTGTGCAGAGGGCCGCATTGAAAATTGTAACGCTATTGCAGGGCCGCATATAATATTATGTATGTTTTTGTTTAAAATTCTCGGTAAGTAATCAATTAAATATTTTTATTGTAAAGAAAGGTAGTTTTACATAATGTAGATAACTTCTTAAATAAATTACATTTCTAATAGACTTACACTATAACAGTATATTTTCTAATATGGATAAAAGGTTTTGCAAATAATTTAACAATGTTCGTGTATTTAAAAATGTGTTTGAGGGCCGCAAAATATCCAATGGCGGGGCGCATGCGGCCCGCAGTTTGCCCACCCCTGACTTACGGGAAACATAACCAGTACCGGTTGCAGGAACGCATGTCCAGTAAACGAGAAAATGCGTGCTTTCAATATGCGGATATTTTGTGTGTGCACTATTGATGAGGAATGACGAGGTGGTAAGGACGGGGAGGGGGGGGGTTGGAGAAGAAAAGAATAAGAAAATGGTCGCAGGGAGGCTACCAATAGAAGTACAGACTATAGAAATATACAAGAAGGATCAGCATTTGACAGAGCATGGAAAAAATATGCAACCATATATAGGCATAGACATATATATATATACATCCACACATACATACAATATCTTATTTAAATATATATATATAAAAGAAATAAATATATAAAACAAAACAAAAGCGAAACATAAATGTATTAAAGATACCCACACAAAATGCACCAGCATATAAACATATCCATACTCAAGTCAGGGCTCACACAAGAATAGGCGTACATATTGACACAGAATGGAGATACATGCATTAACATAATCAATCACTCATATATATATATATATATATATACATACATACATACACACATTCACATAAACATTTTCTAACATAAAAAATATGAACATATGTGTGTGTGTGTGTAAATATAAATACATATATTTATACATGTATTACCATAAACATATTACAGAGCAACATACTCAGTGCTCTACGCGAGTCTGCAATATCAGAGGAATGTCAGATGCCATAAGTATTGAGAATGCACAAACATTTAGTGGCGTGATCTGTATAGAATGTCTAACAAAATTTAAAAAGGAACACTTAACCAACAATGAACCAGAACCATCACATACTACACTATGAGAGAATTACTGAAGTGGAATTCTGAGCACATATGTAGTGATTAGAAACTAGGCCCCATACACAAACTTCATAGGCAACAACAGACCATCATCTTTCGACTTAGAACTGGCCACTGTAGACTTCAGGGCCACCTGTACCGGATCAAGGTATCCCACACACATGAAAATCCATGCAGAACAAGCATATAGAACTCTGAAGACATACTGCAAGACTGTCCAGATTACAGAGAACTTCAGTTCAAGACATAAGCCATACCGGACTAAAGTGAGGCAAAAACTTTGGGGGCTCTGACCTAGACTGGGAGCTTTGTCCTGGCAACTGGCCTGAAGATTTAAGATCTAGCAAGAACCAAAAGAATTATGAACGCAGATGAAGACGATAGATAAGGACAGGTCCGGTGTGTAAAGAGGATAATGAAATGTGTAAAGAGGATAATGAAATGTGTAAAGAGGATAATGAAATGTGTAAAGAGGATAATGAAATGTGTAAAGAGGATAATGAAATGTGTAAAGAGGATAATGAAATGTGTAAAGAGGATAATGAAATGTGTAAAGAGGATAATGAAATGTGTAAAGAGGATAATGAAATGTGTAAAGAGGATAATGAAATGTGTAAAGAGGATAATGAAATGTGTAAAGAGGATAATGAAATGTGTAAAGAGGATAATGAAATGTGTAAAGAGGATAATGAAATGTGTAAAGAGGATAATGAAATGTGTAAAGAGGATAATGAAATGTGTAAAGAGGATAATGAAATGTGTAAAGAGGATAATGAAATGTGTAAAGAGGATAATGAAATGTGTAAAGAGGATAATGAAATGTGTAAAGAGGATAATGAAATGTGTAAAGAGGATAATGAAATGTGTAAAGAGGATAATGAAATGTGTAAAGAGGATAATGAAATGTGTAAAGAGGATAATGAAATGTGTAAAGAGGATAATGAAATGTGTAAAGAGGATAATGAAATGTGTAAAGAGGATAATGAAATGTGTAAAGAGGATAATGAAATGTGTAAAGAGGATAATGAAATGTGTAAAGAAGATAATGAAATGTGTAAAGAGGATAATGAAATGTGTACAGAGGATAATGAACATAACAAACACTAACAATACCCTACAATGTCCCCCCTGTATGTTAAGGTTCCCAAGTCCTACAGGAAAGCACAGAAGGCTATATGACTAAACTGTCTTATATAAAACAATAAGAAACTGTGGCTGTACTTACAGGCTAAGTTCTGTGATGTTCAGTGGACTAGGAAAATGTGGAATCTCTATCAGCTTGTTGGAATCCAGTTTGCTGAAAGAAAATACAGAGACACTGTCATCATATCTAAATTAGCTATAAGTTTCATTTGATCTACATTCACAAACAGGCAATAACAGATTCAAGCTGATCTACATTCACAAACAGGCAATAACAGATTCAAGCTCATACAAAGATAATATATGTAATAATCATTCCGTAATTAAAAGATACACGCAGATGTAGAACCCTCAAAGTCATTATACATGTCTATGGACATTTACACACAGGGACCCAGACAATCAAACAGCTTAAAAAAGCTGTAATGTGACATTTACACACAGGGACCCAGAAAATCAAACAGCTTAAGAAAGCTAAAAAGTGACATTTACACACAGGGACCCAGACATTCAAACACAGCTTAACAATTCTGCAATGTGACATTTACACACAGGGATCCAGACAATCAAACACAGCTTCAATATCACATCAAACCACTTACAGTGTCTGTAGAGTCACCAAGTCCTGCAAGGCTGCACCTGGGAACCTAGTTATCTCATTTTTACTCAGGTCTCTGAAATAACACAAAAGAATAGTGTTTTAGTTCGTAAATGGGGTTTTCTTTCTCTACCAAAAGTGACCTCCGATATAATTGGCAGGAGTACTAGCCAATTTTACGTCACTGCGTAAGGCTAATTCGACTACAGCAGAGCTTTTCATTGGCTGGCGAAACAAAGTATAAATAAATGACCAATGACTGCTAATGATAAAAGTACATACCAAGATGAACAAAATAGGTAAAATCGTTACCAAAATGAGACATAAAACTATATACCAACGAGATACAGATGACGTTTCGACTAAAAAGCCTTCATCAGGACAAACCAAGACCACAGTACAATGAATCTTACATGGAAACAAACATGGTTATGTCTTTTTTCTCCTTTTCTTTCTTTCTTATCATAACCATGTTTGTCTCTATGTAAGATTCGTTGTACTGTGGTCTTTCGTTTGTCCGGATGAAGGCTTTTTAATCGCCCGGATGAAGGCTTTTTAATCGAAACGTCGTCTGTCTCTGTATCTCGTTGTTAGGTTGTTTTATGTCTTATTTTGGTAACAAGTCTACCTATTTTTGTTCATCTTGATATTTGCGCTGTTACTCCAGCCACTTACTTCCTGTTTAGGGGTGTTACCCTACACTGGAACATTTATTCCTTGATGACAGTACAGTTTGTTGATGAAGTCCATATCAGCGTCTGACTGACTGGAGAACGAGGACGAAGGGGAGTCGACTAACGTAGTATATCGTCATCATCAAGTGCAACGAATGTTGGCTGCAACAGACCTCCAAAATCCCCTTGTCTCTTGCCTTGGTGGTGCACTCTGTTAGACTGCAACATGTCCATCTTGTGATTGTTTCCAACTTGTATCTCTGCCTACAATTTGCTCAACATTACCCGCGAGTAAGGTCTTCAACAAGGCTTTAACATGTCCAAAATACATATTTTTAAATTTATTTGATTTAATCTCGCTCTTTTTTTCCCTACGGAAGTGTTTGCTAGGAGCTCTGTTTTCTTCTCTTTCTGTGAGGTACTCCCTATTCTTCTATATAGTAGTAAAGTAAAGTTACATATAGCATTTATTAATGTCGTAGGGAGGGGGGGTGTGAGATGTTAGCGTGTCAGTGGCTCTGCTATATGAGGGCGGTAGTCATCTCTCCCTCGCAGTCTTTATTTCCCGGATTAATCCGGTACCCATTTAAGACCGGGTCGACCCGGGAGCCGTTACGATCTGAATGAACCCAGGACCACTCATATGCGAAGCCAGTGAGCTAACCACTACACTATGCGCGCCCCTGAATATATATATATATAGGTATCTCAAAGTACACATGCCTGTTATATTGGCGAGTTGGCGACCCCACGACAAACCGGTACACTCTCTGAGTTCTATCATCATCTCACCCTTGACTCGCCTCATCTATCTCTTTACCGTCGAAGTCGGATGTATCAGGCTATTGGCGTACATAAAACTGCGACACAAAGCACTCCCGTTCTCTGGACAACGTCCTGCTGTAAATCTAGAATCCTGCTACAAGAAATATCCAGCGCGAGTTTGAGAATGAGCGCCAAAAGTACCTCTTTTTGTTATCACCATTTTTTTACTCTTTCCCTGCCTCGCTCTCTCTCTCACTAACCCCCTTTCTCTTTTTCCTTTTTTTCTCTCTCTCTCTATCTCCATTTCTGTCAATGCCCTCCTTTCCATTAACCAAAACATCATCTCCCTTAAGCACATCACAAAAAGCCTATTTTTGCGAATTCCAACCAGTCCACCATTGAACCCGGCAGACACTGCTATCTATACAAGACAGTAACTATTTGATAAGTTTCCTTCAACTTAGCAAACACAAACTATTGACTCTCAGCAAACACGCCGTTCGAGTTCTGCCAGGGGTCTCCTGGGGGACACCACTTGTCACTGTTCCAAGAGAACGCGCACGAGCAATCCAAATTGTTATAACCCTGTAACACGGATCTGATTTGTAAGATTTGGTTACAGGTCGCGAGAGGAACGAATCAGTTACCGTATACGCATCTAAGATTTCTTGAACTCTCTTAGTTTAGGGAGTCGGGAAAGGATTACCTGAACCACCTAATCCATCTGCATTATTGCTACGGAGATATACCCTTTGATGTAGCTTGCTGCCTTGTTGAGGCTACATGTGAGATAACCCTAGTAGAATGATGCCAATCCGCGCCGCATCATGTAATCACGCCTCTTTCACATACATGTCTCTCCTTCTGTACGTGTACAACACAAAAAGGGTTCATGGGGTGTAGAAGATTGACTTCACTCTACTCGAGTTATAAAATATGTGCTCTCCTCCCCTCTAAACGAAGCGGCATGCCGAGCGTACCACGCACAGCACGTAACGCCGTAACTTCAAACTATAATCTGGAAATTCTTAGAAAAAAATACACTTTATAAATAAGCAGACGAGAGTAGGATTCGAACCCATGACCTTGTGAGCACAAAGCGAACGACTTAACCACCAGGTAGATGGATGTCTTGTATAAGACAGCACGGCTTTAACACATGCATACATTAAGTGCTCATTATTCACGTCTGCATCAGCAACTATCTTTTTTGTTGTTGCGAAGACGTTATGTGGTCGTGTTGAGTGATACCATACGTATCTCGGCTAAGTATCACCGACTTCAGCGCATGTGCTTGCTTGAACAGGAGTGTGGTCCTGTTCGGTGTAGGGGATTGCCCGGCCAATCTTAGTTTCCTGTCTCTGTTAAATGGTACCTCAGCCCCCCCCCCCCCATCTTCCCTTCATGGAGACTGTCACGTTGTAGCAAGCAGCTATCTGATCTAATGATGTTCTAAACGACAAAAGTAACTAACACATTCTGAAGTTGGAGGTTTCTGATCCGTCATCTCGCTCGTGGCAACGCTTAACCTTTTTCAGCGTTCATACTCAAACTCCCGCTAGACCTCTCTTGTAGCAGGACAATGGTCGCAATAGATTGCGAGGATATATATCCAGCAAAATCTAGTCCTCCAGAGAATGGAAATGAGCTGTGTCGACGTTTTATATGCGCTAATGATCCGACACTTGTCTTCGGCGGGTGGTAGCGCTAATTGTAGGATTTATCTAATTTTCGCTCGTGTTGCCGTGATAGGAAAAGGAAACAAATAATAATAGCAGCGTTGCGCATGCGTCACCGGAGAGCACAGAATAACCAAACAGTTGCCGGCCGTGCATGTCTTATGACTAAGCAGTTTAAAAAAAAAATCTGTGACGCAATACATGCCGAAGTCGGATGTTAGATGAAAATACGCAGATATCGCAATCAATCTTTAAACCATGATACAACCCATTTAGTTCTGGTGAATACATCCTGCTAATCTACAGGATTTTTAGAACAAACGCAGAAGTAACATCGTTACCCGCTACCCATATCCCCTAAAAGGTGCCAAAATGTTTTGAGTGTGCATGTTAGCTGTCCCTTCCTATGGAAGATCAAAGTTACCCAACAGCAATGATGAAGTCGGATGTTTCAGGTTGAAAGAAGTATATATCGCAGCTGAGCTGTAAACAATGACATTATGCATTTCGCTTTCCTGCTAATCTGGAGACCTCAATATGTTCAGATGAAACCTCAATATGTTCAGATGAAACCTCAATATGTTCAGATGAAACCTCAATATGTTCAGATGGAGATACTTCTCAACAGAGCAGTACTTTAAATGTCAAGAAATCTCTCGTTCCAAGTAACTCCGTAGCTCAATCGTTAGTTAACATACACTTTAACAAAACGTCACAACTTGATTTTGAATCTGTAATCACATGAACACATGGGAAATGGTTTAACTGCGTCACCACGAATCTATTATAACTCTCGATGCGCAGATAGCAAGACAATTATCACAGCCAAGTAGTAAACCATCGTTCCAGGTGTAAGATTACATGCGACGATATTTGAACCCAGTAACTTGGCCGCAACCGACTTACTCTGCTTCATGCCGCCATAAAGCCAGACTACATCCTGCTAATCTGCGGGGGTTTGAGGACGAAAGCAGAATTATAAGAAAATTAAACAGCCACTTAAATAGACTAAGATTGGTCCCATCACCACTGTGCCTTTGTTGGCAGGCAGCACAGACAGCTGAACATATCCTGCAAGACACTAAACCAGTTAAAGGAAGAACACTGGCCCACAGAGATGGATATCCACAGAAAGATGTATGGGAGCAGGAACTTTCAAATACAGCAGCATTTATTAAGAAAACAGGACTTGCTGTGTAGACATGTCAAACTCCGAACGAGAAGAAGAAGAAGAAGATAAGAAAATAACGTATTATCGTAGGAAGTGGAATGGGTAGACAAATCCACGCTTGAGCATGTCCTGTAGCTAGCAGGGTTGACAAGGAGACTAACATACCCTCACATAGATCCCGTGACCAGCCAACGATAAGGATGACCCCAGGATCAACTTGTCGACCATGAACAATACCAACGCTAATCCGAGACCCGTCGAGTTTCCGATATAAATCTGAGTGGCTTAACACCCTTGGTGTGATAAGCCAAGGCCTTTCAGCTAAGCCAGCGCAGATAAGTCAGTCCTACCATTACAATTTGTCCTTTCAATCCAACTACCTGTATTCTCAGATAAGTCCCGCTAACTGGCATAATTTGTCCCTTCATTGCAACTACTTGTGATCTCAGTCCCGACTACCATTTTAATTTGTGGCCAATATAGTTCAGTGGCTAGCGCAATAGCCCCCTAGTTGCGATGTCCAGGTTCGATGTTTAGTTAAACTGGAAATACAATTTTCACAAGACTCCTAGCAGTGCCGTAGATACGGTTTCAGTAAACTGTTGGGTTTTACCGTTTAAAAAAATATTTAACGTTTAATTTCCTCTTATCGATGACTTTTTTGTGCAACAATATATTTTTAAGGGAGGCGTTAACCCAATTGACCACCATTTGGCTAAATTACAAGTACTGAAAGTCATGTTCTGATTAGCTAAGATGGGGGGGGAGAGACAAAGCCCCCCCCCCCATCTCAGAGGTCATGGCTCCTAGCCGTAACAGTCTAAGGTAATGGGTACCAGGTGTGTAAAAGCAATGAAAACTGGCATTGTACTACTCGACACATCACGAATAATGTCGTTGATCGATACAGGTCTCAGGGACCAAACCCGAAATAAAGGAATGACGAAAACGGATGTGCTGGACCTCGGACGTCCTGACCACAAGTGGCCAACCGGGGTGCAAATAATCACAGTCTTACTGTGGAACTTGCAGCACAACGTAATTCAAGCTCCCGGCGGAAATCACACGAAATATTCGTTGTGGTTATTTGAGAGCGAACGCTGAAGAAGAAGAAGATAAAGGTCTTACATCGCATTCTCCTACACTTCTGATATCCATTGTTAAACATACAGTCTAATACTCGACATGTGTCATGTTCCCCTTATTTTGTGGTCTCTTTATGCTCCCCACAACTTGCTTTACACGGAAGATCATGTGGGTCAGAATGTTGATATGCGAACAGCGAAGCTGTATATCTGTACTGTGTCCCCCTTCAGTACAGTCCTGTGGATTCATCCATCCAATGCGACGCAATTTGAGTTTTCCCGTGATTTTGAATGGTCACCCTGTGTATAATTTGTGTCGATGACAGCCAATGACAATCACTGCAAAATTTAAACTGCGACACTTTGAAGGATGATTCCCAAAGAGTCACAATGACTGTATTGTCAGGGTGACTTGTCTGCACGGTGTAAGAAACTACATTAATTGCGCACCGTATGTAGTTTGTTCCTTCAGATGTGGAGCACGTGACCGAATGGCTAGAACGACAGACTCACAACTGCGAGGTCTAGTTTACAGATTGACATGACTATGGTGACATACTATAGACAAATGCTCTAGAAACAATACATATTCGACATATTCCGCTTGTAGTATGAATTTATTGGGAGCCTTCAAAATTAATGTTTCTACATAAATGTTTTCTTGATAAATGTTGCTGAAGTTCCTCAAGGCTCTCATACAGTTTAACGTGTCTACACAGCAAACCTTGTTTTCTTGATAAATGCTGCTGTAATTGAAAGTTCCTCAAGGCTACCATATAACTTTCTGTGGATATCTGTTTCTGTGGGGCAGTGCAAACATGAAATTGCATGTTACCATCGTTCCTAGTGCGTTTCTCAGCCTGGTATCTCCGACTTCAGCACATGTGCTTGGTCAAGACTGTGGTCCTACTGGATATAGGGGATGATCCTTCCAATCATAGTTCCCAGCATCTACTAGCTGGACTATGTCCCATCTTTACTTCGTGGAGTTGGCCTGGATGGGATATCAACGTTTCTCAGACTCCTGCCTGCCTGTCCAACGTTCCTGTAGTCTGTCCAGGCTAACACCCTCCACAACTATGGCAATGGATGTCTTTGGTAAGAAGAGGGTTACAAAAAGGTAATTTCTTCGTTTTGGTGGGAATTCTGGGAGCTTCATTTTCAGAAGTGATGAACCTCAATGGCTTCATAGTCTAGTTTACATATCATGTACTTCTTCTTCTTCTGCGTTCGTTCTCAAACTCCTGCAGATTATCAGGATGTAGTCCGGAGAACGAAATGCGTTGTGCTATGGTTTACAGCATTGCTGCGATATCTGCGCCTTTCGGTCTGACACATCCGACTTCAGCATGGCTTTGGGTCACTGACCCTATATGGGATTGGACAGCCAACTCCATCCCTAACCTCCTTAGTCGCCTCTTACGACATGCATGGAAGGTAAACAGTGTTGCTATTCTTTGCTCCCCTTTCGGGCCCCGGCAACACACGGGCGATATCATGTACAATAACAATGGTCTTGTTATGAGGAAAAGCAATGAAACCGAACATAAAGTATTCAACACTTTACTGGACACACTTGTGGGCAGTTTCTTCTGTCATGGTTTGAGGATATGAATTATACAAACAGTATGACGTACGAAAACCCCGTCTGACTAGCTAACAAATGTACTCAAATACATTTTCCCACAATACCACATATTTAAAGCTAGAAAAGTTCTAGATGGACCATATACTGAATTTACAAAGTGAATTTCCCGGTTTAACTTCGGCTTCTACACGAACGGTTGCTGTTGGTGAAAGGCTTTGGATTGTTTTCATTGTAATAAGTTTACAAGTTCACATTTTCAACAGAAACAATCATTGATTTGAATAATCCTAGTGGGACCAGATGTCATATAAGAGCTCAATCGATATCAACAAAAGTGTGCAATGTGATGTGTTCAGTCTTGTATACCCCTGTTTTGTCTCCGCCCTAACTCTGCATCACCCCATGCCCGAAGTCTCACACCGTCCTCAAGGGAGTGTTTTCACCTACTTTCACAGACCCTATTCGAAATGAAACATTACATAAAGGATGTAGAAAAATATTCTGAACACTTGAAAAAACCATCAGTAAATCAATGCAAACACTGACACTTGGGCACAACAATGTCAAGCGACAATCCCAAGGGATCTCCCAAAAAATCCACTTGTCCATAAACAACACGTCGCGAGCACGATACGAACCCATAACCTCTTCGGTACGAAGCCAACGATTTAATCTCTACTGGCAAAGATTGGAACATCGTAATGAAGTTTTGTTAATCACTGAAAACACACACAAATCGACGTTTCTATCAAATGGCTTTTTCAAGACTACGTTCACAACACACTGACGAGTAAGAACGGCACTATTGACTTTCACATGGCAGAGCCGAATGTAAACAGCTACGTCAAGGAGATGCCCGGCATATGATAACGATGCTAAATCTACATCAATATTCACTATTTTAGATTTCCTTCTTAAAAACCGGACAAACAATTTTCTCACCCATACCGACTAACTAAATTCTCCCCTCGAACTCGGAATGTTATTTCTTGCTCCTTCATTCCCCGATACCCACTAAAAGACAAACAGGACCTTTGCTCTATTTGACTTTCCGATCCTCTATCCAAATACGAGACGGCGCCACTGATACTTGGGCGTGAAATAACAAATTAAAAATCTTCCAGCCGGGAAATTCATTAAAGTTTTATTGCACAATCGCAGAGACTTGAAAACTAGCACTTACAGAATCCATTAGATCCGGTACTAGTTGTATTCTTTGCAAGGTCTAAATCTCAGATTAGGGGCCCGTCCAGATTGTATTTTTGTCAATTTTGTTACCCATCCCCTTGTCAACTGTCAAGAATCCCACCCCCACCATGTTTATTATGCACATATTACAATAATTTTCTATGTACTGTGGCCTGCATACTGACAGGAATTTGAGAAACAGCACTGAAGAAGATGAAGCAGAAAGATGCAGATTATAAGATAACCCGGTTTACTGTCGAAGACGGATGTGTCGGACCATGTGGTGCAAAAAATATTTTGTTTGTCTTATGGACATGCGTAGCCAATATTTTGTTGGCCGTATGGACATTCGTAGCCAATATTTTGTTTGCCGTATGTACATATGTAGCCTATATTGTGGTGCAAACAAATTAATACAATTTATGAAAGTTATTTAGTTCTCGACATGGCTCGAAATAAGCACAAGTATATTTTTTTTTTGTTAAGAGCACCGTGTGACAGAAAGTCACGATTTTTGTTTCAGGACTGGTTGGTTGTGTAATTTGGGTTAGGTCCGGCTCGCTGGACGTAGGTAGCCAACTCCTGATATAAACTGTTCTGCACCCCAGTTTTACCACACACACACAAAAAAAAAACCGGTATTGTAATACTCCGATTTTGCGACAATAATAGAATATATTCAATGACTAAATCTGTTGCGATCAAGGATGACCGATGCCGTCCACTCTACACGCGAGCTTCATGAGACAATCTGTCATCTGCACATTGCCAGCATGGCACCACTCAGAAAGCTAAAATCATCAGATATTCTTTCATCTCTGAGCATTTTTTATACTTTCAGTCCAGACCATGTCTTTATGTGCATGCATTGTTACAGTAATCAACCTACACATACTCTTTACTTTCCAAGCGAAGAATTTTTGCAGGACTCCATCGCCGCTGGACAAGTGGATAAAATGGTATTTTCATTCATCCGGGCCATTGTTGCAAATAAAACTGCGGTACGAGACGCATTTCCATTATATGGACTACATTCTGCTGGAATTCTAGTAGGATCACTGTCCTGCTACAAAAGAGAACCAGTGGGAGTTTGAGAATGAACGATGAAGGAGAAAAGTGTTTCTGTGGGGGAGGGGGGAGCATCGTTAACAGTCCACGAAATAATGTGATGACATTTTGTGTGGAACAAATCGCTAGAGGAGTTGGGCTTCGTTTCCGACTTTTGGCCACCTTCCTAGTATTAAAGTTCACGTTCCGATTTGTTAATGATAGGTATACGGTCTGTTGATTATCCTCTTCGCACACCGGATGTCCATATGTGCTCAAATCTCCGCTTCAGTTTATTTCTTAGGGTATAACGGCTGATGGTTCCGGTTCTATGTTAGTTTACTGCTCTGTATAAAAGACATGACACTTTATGGAAGACCTTACTTGAGGGTAAAGTCAAAGGGAAGTGAACAAGAGGCAGACAGAGATACGAGTGGGAGAGTAACATCACAAGATGGACAGGTTACAGTCTAGCAGAGTGTACCACTAAAACAAGAACCAGGGGATGTTGGAGATTTGTTGCAGCCAACCTTCGTTGCGGAGACGGCACTTGATGATGGTGTGCCATGAAGTGAGAGGTTGAAAATGTGATGCACCCCCCCCCCCAGTCGTATCTCTATTAGTCCCAGTTTCTATTAGTAAGAATGCACCAATAGACAATGGCTCGGTGGCAGGCGATAGAGTCTTTCACAGCAAAGATATCAGGCTAAATCTCCGAAGTATTTAATTTTTGCATCCCGTCCAGAAAGAACTAGCAACCTACTGGACATGTTTGTATTCCTTAGAAAATCACAACAGCCAAAAAATGCTGGGTGTATCACTAACAAAGGTATGCTACCAACAACAAACTGGGAATCCTACCTGCATTTTCTGGATAGCCAACTGAACCGGGAAGTGAACACCCTCCATGTTTGCACAAATGACGCTCAATGTCACCGCGCCCTTCTTACAGTACAAAGACAACTACCAACAAACTCAAGTCACAGAAGTGAAACTTCAAAAGGCACTAACTGCAGGACTGACCATTAAACTTAGCCTAGGCATACTGTTCGCGGGTTCCGGAAGTGGATACGTGTTATTGACCTAATGACTTATCGGCTTCAAAGGAGGACTCGTCCAAACAAACTGACCACTGTCCATCTGAGGACTGGATTACTGTTGAAGAATGCCAGAACAGACAAGCTACAGTGATCAAAGTAATAATCTAGACAGGACAGGTTAACAAGATAGCTGACATGCTAGAACTGTCCAGACAGATGGAAACAACAAGAAAAGCCTAAGGTATTCGGGGTGAGAAGAAGATTACTTTTAAAAGGAAATGTACATATATATCTATATAAACCCGTAACCCATTAGGGCCGTAGTGGTACCACATTGGGTGCCTCAGCACACAGTAGGGCCGTAGTGGTACCACATTGGATGCATCACCACAAGTCAGTCCTTCAGCAACTTATATCTTCAACGTCAGTCCTTCAGTGATTTATATCTACAACGTCAGTCCTTCAGTGATTTATATCTACAACGTCAGTCCTTCAGTGATTTATATCTACAACGTCAGTCCTTCAGTGATTTATATCTACAACGTCAGTCCTTCAGTGATTTATATCTACAACGTCAGTCCTTCAGTGATTTATATCTACAACGTCAGTCCTTCAGTGATTTATATCTACAACAATGTGGACGAGTGAGGAAATATCTTGTCTTGTTCAATCCATGATGTCTTTCCGTGCTTCTATTTGTTCTCATCTGTTCCTTCAACTTTCGACAATGAATCAATCATATCAGCTATCATGTCCAAAGTTGTCATCGTTTCACTATCGAAATTTCTTATGGATATGCTCAGTAACACACGCTGGACTGTATGGATAGATTGTCCATAGAAACAAGAAAATGTATTTGACAAGAGCGTGCACATAAGTGTTCGGGGGGGGGGGGGGCTCTCTCGGAACACTGAAAGTTTCAAAATATTTTAATACAGAATCATGGATATTTTACTATTCAAGAATAAATAATAATTCAGTTAATGGGATTTGAGCCAGGTCGCCTCAGATAAAGGAGAAACGTTTTAACTCAAGTTGCGAGGCGAGTAGGTGCTTGGGTTCAATTCCCGTTTGTTGATTTAGTCTAAGAAGTATCAGAGGAAAGTAGTTTAAACAATAACTCCGGTCACGATTCTCAGCTTTTGTAACTGAAACCACTAAGTCTCATCATTGTTTGTCCATGGTCCACTTTATTTGTCCATGGTCCCCTTTATTTGTCCATGGTCCCCTTTATTTGTCCATGGTCCCCTTTATTTGTCCATGGTCCCCTTTATTTGTCCATGGTCCCCTTTATTTGTCCATGGTCCCCTTTATTTGTCCATGGCCCCCTTTATCCTTTGTCTCCGTGGTTCTCTTTTGTCCCCTACACAAATTAGATTGACTTTTTTTTACATCAATATCACGTCTGCGTTCATTCTCAAACTCCTATCAATTAGCAGGATGTAGTTCGAAGAACGGAATACTTTGTTTCATGGTTTACAACTCAGCTGCGATATATGCGTCTTTCAGCCGGACACATATGACTTCAGCATTGCTTCTAGTTCAATTCGACCATATATTGGATGGAACAGCCAATGTCATCCTAAAACCTACTTGACCGTCCGTATGTCGTACCGTATGTACGACATACACAGAAGTTAAACAGTGTTGCTATTCATAGCTCCAGTTTCAGGCACTGGCCCATTGACATCGATATATACTAATTATATTGAAGCATATCCCGCACAGCACATTGCTAAATGCTACTATTGCTGATTGCTAAATGCTACTATTGCTGATTGCTAAATGCTACTATTGCTGATTGCTAAATGCTACTATTGCTGATTGCTACTATTGCTGATTGCTAAATGCTACTATTGCTGATTGCTAAATGCTACTATTGCTGATTGCTAAATGTTAATATTGCTGATTGCTAAATGCTACTATTGCTGATTGCTAAATGCTACTATTGCTGATTGCTAAATGCTACTATTGCTGATTGCTAATATTTCTGATTGCTAAATGTTAATATTGTTGATTGCGGCGCAGAACTAATTAATATTAAAAATGGCTGCATTTTAAGGCGCAGCCACTAGATCATCCGGTCTTATGACTCGTGGATGCTCGATGCTCAAGTTGGGTCTGTGAGACGAGCTCATTATCAACTTTGTTAGAGCTTCTTTATCCATATATAACCCACAGATGGGGTTATGACCCCACAATCTCAAAACAATTGCATATGGCCCATCCCTCCTTAGATGCTTTTTACTACACACATGACAAGTCACAGTTTTACTGTTATTTGATTCCTTTTTGAGTGCTGATACCACAAAAATGGAAAGGGAAAAAACCGTATAAAAATTAAAATAGAAAAAAAATCATGTCTAAAATAGAAACGAAAACCCCTGTCTAAAAATGGAAAAACCCTTTCTAAAATTGGAAACGGGAAAACGGTCTTAAATAGAAAACGGGAAAACCTATCTCCAAAGCGGAAACGGGAAAAACCGCTGCCCCAAAAATAAAATAATACATATCGCTCGCTCTGACTAGAAACCTGATAATCTAAGCATGGGCAGTCTATCATATAAACAACAAAATGATAAAAATGCAATAACTTACAAGTACTGCAGATTGTGCAATCCCTTGAAATCATCCGGCTGTATCTCCATTATGCCATTTGACTGTAATTCTCTGTGGAGACCAACATATGATTAATACAACATACGATTGTCACAATTAATACAGGTTAGCTAGTAATCATCGTGTGCCATGAACTCTCATACAATATCACATATGACCTGGACAAATAAAAGTTGTCTAGCAATCATCATCGTGTGCCATGAACTCTCATACGATATCACATATGCCCTGGACAAATAGAGGAATATATATATATATATCACACATCGCCAGCAATGGTGTTAACTTCGGTTTTCTTTTTAACTAGCAGTTGCGAGTGTTGACTATTGCAGCGTTTCTCAAAGTGGTGGTTTGTGAACTAATGTCGGTTCTGAATCATCAGTGACTACTGTCCGCACGACGGCGCTGTAGATTTCAGAGGCAACAAAAGATTAAGGGAACCGGCATATATATAGATAGATATGCGAACGTTCACTCGTCACATTAGAAGTTCATTGAACACATATTTTTCTCAATAACAATTATCAATGATTTATTATACATTTCCCACATTTGTTTATAGTGTCCGTACACTATTGAGATGTGTTTGGTGAAGTACGGAAAACCAGCTGCATTTACTTGTGTTGCAAAGAGATTCGGTGGTTCAATTCCCGTCAGCTGTAGAATTATTTTCATTTATCCTCATGCTTCCTACTTAAATTTACTTTTATGTCCGGCCCTGTGATGGTGTGTTACAGCGCGCTCGTTCATAGCGCAATAGTAAACTGCTGAACGTATTGTATTGTCTTAAAAATCACTACAAGCAAAACATGATGGGTTCATGGTCACATCCTGAATAGGATATGCTACCATTTCTTTTTCATTTTCTTATGATCCCATGCATGCTCTTGCGGCCACAGCACCCACGTCGGTCGCTAGCGGATTGGGATACAAAATGTCGGCGCTCGGCAACAAACATTTTGTGAAACACAGAACTTGTGTTAGTTGTTCACATATTTAGTGATATCTGCCGAAGACGGATGTGTCCGGCCATTGGCGCAAATAAAACGACGACACAACGCATTTCCATTCTCTGGACTACATCATGTTGGAAATCTAGTAGGACCATCGTCTTGCTGCAAGGGAGTTGTAGCGGGAGTTTGAGATTGAACGCTAAAGAAGATATTTAAAATCTGTGCTTAGATTAAATTAGCGGGAGACGCCAGTAAAACTCAACTCTGTACTATATAGCAAATAAGAGAGCCCGAGAGGGTGTTTCCTGTTCCCCCACCCCAAATTTCACTATAACGTCGGACAACATGGTATAACATTTAAAAGGTAATTCAAAATTCAATTAATCCTGCGGCAGTGGCATCTGGAGTATTCTGCCACCGGAGTAGGGAGTTTCTCTTTTACAACCTCTACACAATAAATCAGGTCTCCTGTTAGAAAACACATACCCGTTGGAGGCGTGAAACCAGGAATAAATCTACAACCGAAGGCATACAACTCAAACTGTCAGTATAAACGAACCTTCCCCCCACTGTTTATTACTATTCTTTACAGCGCTTTATTACACTTTCAAATCTGAAGATCTGCCAGGCTTGTCCAAACGCACAATCACACAAAAGACAGGACGGATCGTGGAAGCACTTGCCACCATAAAGTCACAAAGATATACCATGACCTATTTTGTGACTGAGATAGCAGTTCTGTGACATGAAGGAATATCTGGAGACAAGACTCAAGCATTATCAATGTTCAATAATTTATTTCCATACAATAAAGTGATATATATCATTCACTACTTTCATATAATATATATATATATATATATCCCAACATGCTACAAACGTGACCAATCGCCAAAAAAGACATATTAGATAAATCAAAACATGCCTTTTCGCAGCATGTTTTCAATTATTTACGTTATTTTCGTTGGTCGGTGTTTTTGAACGGCATTTTTTCGATTGGTAGGGACACCCGATCTACAAAAAGTGAATAAATAATAAAGGCATTGCGGTCGAAACGTCGATTTGAGTATGTGCCTATGTTTGTTTCGTATTATTCATCATAATATAGTGTCGTCTCCGCAACGAATCTCCAACATCCCCGGGCTCTTGTCTTTGTGGTGCATTCTGCTAGATTGTAACCTTTCCATCGTGTGATGTTACTCTTCCACTTGTATCTCTGCCTACCTCTTGTTCGCCTCCCTTTGACTTTACCCTCAAGTAAGGTCTTCAATAAGGTCTCTTAATGTGACCAAAATATTTTATTTGCCTGATCTTTATTTCTCTTAGTAGTTCTTTCTTTATATTAAGTGTCTTTCGTATTATTAGCAACACTTTATGATCCCGTTTCCCCTGTTTGATTTCAATTTTGTGAAGTGAATACATATTCTCGATATAAATAATAATAAGACTCATAGCCGGCCCACCAGTGTCGTAGGGGTGTCTCACACTGGAGACCAGCACAAAGCGCCCTCTAAACATCTCTACCTCAACCATTCGGAGGAGTGTAGAAAAGCCAATCCCAGACCATTCCTTGATGTTATTAATCCAGGATTTTCTCTATACACCTCTCCTCCTTCTAACCTCGACTGCTCACTTTTAGAAAGTGAATACTGTCTCGTTACACGCACACACTAAACACGTTTCCACCGTTTCACCACTGTCAAAAGTGTGGCCCGTGAGAACATGCAAGTTTGCTTAGAAAAAAGTATATAAATATTGACCAACGAATATCCCAGAAATAATCAAATTCCTTATGTATGAAGGCTTGTTTTTTTAAATTATGTTGATGTTATTTGGCGATTAGTCACGTTAAAACCAAGCACAATAATCAAGTTCACATCAAATAATGCTCGTAAAAGTTACGACAGTTTGTTACACTGAATGACCAACACTTTCTGCCTCTTGCCTTGGTTATAGGATAATCAAGTCAACATCAAAATAATGTTTTCTAACCCTACGAAAGTTTTCCCACACTTTCTGTATCCTGTCTTGGTGATACAATAAGAAGTCATAATTCGTCCATACTTACATGTTTCCATCTCACGCAGGGGCGTGGGTATGTCATCAGTGGGGTGACGGGGATTTTACACATTTAAAAAAGGTCAATTTTCGTGAATTCCCTTTTTTCATTACATTCTGAATTATCTTTATGTACAAGGCCGTGACGCCCGGGCGAGGAGGAAGGAAGTTGCTCACATTTTGGCTTTATTTTTAGTACAAAAAGTTATGTTTTGATTGTTTAATGAATAAGGGTTAGGGGTTCAACTCCCTATCTGTGAGCTTGCTCTCGCGTGTATCTTTGTCTGCCTCATACTCGACCTCCGACCATTCCATACAGTAAGGTGGTGTTATGTCTTTCATGTGATTCTATACAGTAACGCCTACGTCAATGTGTTCTTTTATGTCGTTCCATCCAGTTAGATTCTGGCCAATGTGTTCTTTTATGTGATTCCATCCAGTTAGGCCCAGGTCAATGTGTTCTTTTATGTGATTCCATCCAGTTAGTTTTGGTCAATGTGTTCTTTTTCAACACTCCTCCGAATGGTTGACGACAGATGTATCAATGCATGCATTCCTATACTTCTAATGTCATTTTATAAAGAGTCTTATCTGGTAACACTGACAGACTTTCTATAGAATGTCATTGTACATGCTATTAGCTGTCTCTTGTGTGAAGATGTCAGTGACCAAGTCTGGCATTAAAAACAGTGTTGCTTGAAAAATATTCATTGTCATTTGTCTTGAATATTGATCATCAGATGTTTCGTAATGGTGACAGCTGAAATGTCACTGCATTTATCTTAGCTTTTGACATATTAACTCTATCTCTCTATGTAGTCTACATTTTTATAGGCCTTCGTTATTTGTTTTGTTTTTATTTTCATGAAATTCTACATTTTATGACATCTCAAAGTCCCTTATTCAGTTCTAATTACAGCTAAAATCAAACAAAATAATAAAGTATTGTCCTAGTGTTGTAACATGGGAGTTGGCGTATTTATCGGACTGTTACGGAAATAGAACGCATGTTACTTCCGCACAAGATAGTGATGGCCATGTATTGCTTCGTGCTTGTTCAAGGTTGAAAAAAAAAATCAAGACGGCACTTCCTGCAATAGTTGCCCTAATCCACGCCCGTCTACAGAAGTACGAACATGTCATTGTTAACATCCTTTATGTGGAAGGATATTACCTAACCGCAAAAACACACTACCCAAATGCGTGTCACTATGAAAGGCTACTTCGTTCTTTTCATTAGCCGGCGATAAGTAAATAGCCACTTGTAGTGTGTTACGCAATAGTGAACTGTACCCGTCAATAGGTGAACCAGGCCCCCGCATGGCATCTGTTTACATTGACCTACTAGATATATTCTTCTTCTTCTTTCCTTCCTCTTTTACCCTTTACGGTTGTCGAGGGAGATACAATGTTCTTGTACTCGCTTTTCTGGCAGCTTCAGATGTTATTTGGTGTTCGTGTAATGTCTCTTTGATGTTGTTGATCCAGCGTACTCTAGGTCTACCCTTGGATCTTCTTTCTGCTTCTCCTCTCTTTGTATATGTGATCTATTAGTATTATTATATCACGGAAATCCTTCAAAAGTCCCATATGCAAAGCATCCATGCCCTGCTGATTAGGTCTCAACTCCGCGGGACAGACCACATCGTCCGTATGCCAGACAAGCGTCTTCCAAATAGATTAATCTATGGGGAGCTATGCGATGGTAAACGTTCAAGCCACGGGCAGAAAAAGCGCTTCAGGGATCACCTAAAATCATTCTCAAGCACTGCAGCATCGATCCTAGCTCCTGTGAGACCACAGCCCTTGTTCGCCCAGCTTGGCACACTAAGATCACTGCTGGTATCACTACATTTGAAAAGAAAGAACACTGCGGGAAATTTACAAGTGATGAAAGCGGAAGGACAAATCCGAATACTCTTCTACTCCAAACCATCTCCACTTCTGCATGCACTGCAAATAGTTCTTTCCTGGCACGAATCGGACATCTACGAACACACAAACCACATTAGACGGACATCTACGAACACACAAACCAAATTAGACGGACATCTACGAACACACAAACCAAATTAGACGGACATCTACGAACACACAAACCAAATTAGACGGACATCTACGAACACACAAACCAAATTAGACAATCATGAATGTTTTGTTGTTTTTCTACTTATTCATCCACATTTAAGCTCATCTTCGCTTGCGAAAGAGGAACATCATCATCATTATATATTACTTCTACTGTAGAATGACTTGGCTAATCAAATATAGGCAGCCGGTGTGTTACTGACGTCCGCATGAGGAAAATATAGTTCTGCCACCTCCCATGAATATAGTAAGAGGCAACTAAGGAGGGCTAGATGTGGCTACCATATTGCACATCCGTATGCGAAATGTCTGTCCAGTGGCCCACAAGATCAACAACATGCAGTAAGAGTAGATGACATGCCTCTATAGTGAAGCTCTCCTCACACTGAAGTTTTATATTTTGTTCCCAGTGGACACACTGAAGTTTTATATTTTGTTCCCAGTGGACACACTGAAGTTTTATATTTTGTTCCCAGTGGACACAATGAAGTTTTATATTTTGTTCCCAGTAGACACACTAATGTTTTTGTATTTTGTTCCCAGTTGACACAATGAAGTTTTATATTTTGTTCCCAGTGGACACACTAATGTTTTTGTATTTTGTTCCCAGTGGATACACTGATGTTTTTGTGTTTTGTTCCCAATGGACACACTGAAGTGGCCATAGTCACATACATTAACCAAAACTCAACTGCATGCCATTTTTCTTTAAAAAATGGTTCAAAAGGCTTGGAGGACTGACTTCATTGTACTTGAGTTTCAACAAATGTACTATGCCACTCTCAACCAAGTGGTACGCTGCCTGTCGAGAGTACCACACATAGCATGTAACTCCGCAGCTTCAAGTGATAATCCACAGGGATTTCAGACAAAATCCACTTTGCAAGCAAGGCGTCACAAGCTGATTCAAACAGTGCAACAACTACACTACGGAGACCTCTTTCATCTATCTGTGACATTTCCTTCGTAGGACATTGCCCTTGCTGCCAATCTGTAAACCTCTCAATTCTGAATTTTCAACACATGCTAACCAGTGTCTTCCAGATTCACACCGCCTATTAACAAGTCACTATTTCAATAATGAGATTTCTTCTTCCGTGAATGTTCTCAAACTCCTGCAGATTAACATTGTACAGAGGACGGATAGCGCTGTGTCATTGTTTACAGTTTAGATGTGATATCTGCGCATTTTAGCCTGATACATCCAACTTCAGCATAACTTTTGGGTCACTTTGACCCTATATGTGACGAGACTGATGACAGCCTACTCTAACTCAAAACCTCCTTAGTCACCTCTTATGTCATGCATGGAAGGTAAACAGTATTGCTATTATTTACTCTCATCTCAGGGAGTAATGGAATAAGTTGTATTTGTCTTATTGCCATAACTATTAGTTACATTGTTTGATAATAAGAAAATCTGCTATCCCAGCACACTGAGAAATACTGTCACATCTGGTTGGTTAGTTATTCCTCTAGGGCCAAAGAAATACTGTCACATCTGGTTGGTTGGTTATTCCTCTAGGGCCAAAGAAATACTGTCACATCTGGTTGGTTGGTTATTCCTCTAGGACCAAAGAAATACTGTCACATCTGGTTGGTTAGTTATTCCTCTAGGGCCAAAGAAATACTGTCACATCTGGTTGGTTAGTTATTCCTCTAGGGCCAAAGACAGCACATAGGTCGGATGTCATAGATTTCCATTCTCTCGTTTCATTGCAATTTGCTTTAGATCTTCATTGTTTGTGATACCGCTGGTGATTCGTTCCCTTGTAATAGTTCTATGTAAAGTTTCTTTTGGTCTTCCTCGTTTTCTCTTGTCTTTTGGTGACCACATCAAAGCTTGACAGGGGAGTCTTTCAGTATCCATTCGCAGTGCGTGTCCGATGTAATTCCAGAGACGTTTTCTAATATAGGTGGACACATATTCTTGTTTTGATTCTTGTCTGACAACTGTGTTTAATTTGAAATCTGACCAACGTATGCCTTCTAAGACATTTATTTTCAACGGTGTTTAGTTTTTGCTCTAATTTTTATGTTGCTTTCCAACTTTCGCATCCATATGTTAATGTTGGAATTATGCAGGAGTTGCAGATTTTGAGTTTTGTGTTATCTCTTAGTTTTTTTTAATGCCAGATATTTGATAGTTTATTGAATGAGTTAGCAGCCAGTGCAATACGGTGTGATATTTCTGTTGATGAATCTCCTGTTGTTGATAGCTTGCTGCCAAGGTATGTGGAGTTGTTGACTTTTTTAAAGTGTTGCTTTTACACATGTGAGCGTTGCCTCTCAAGATGTGACTACTACACATTTGGTAGTACGGTAGTCTAAATATTCCAACTAATTGTCTTCTGTGTTCATGTTATATTGTTAGGCCTGTCATCGGGGCAAAGTCCTGTCATCTCCAGGTCAGAGTAGATGTCACAATGCTATTGCCTCAAATCTGTAACCTCTGGCCAGATCAACTATTTCTGCTCTATGTATGTTAGACAGTCCTGAAGATGTGTTCAGGATCCACATGGACATTCATCTGTGTATGAGATCCTCAGTTGGTAACCCCCAAGTCTGCAGTGTATGAGATCCTCAGTTGGTAACACAAGTCTGCATTGGCCTGTTCTACGGCAAAAGAGTGTGGTCTATTGGTATCCTTGGAGATGATGTATTGCTTCAGATTTCTCTTCCACTTTCATTTGTTTCTTGTTATTGTTTTTTTATTCTCTGTAGGACAGTAGGTGTCTGCGTTGTTAAATTTCACTAGCTGATTTTGATAGAGCATCCACATTCTCAGGTGTTATGTTTATATCAATAAAGTTACAACTCTCATCTCCAAGCATCAGCTAAAATCAGTGTACAATCTCAAAATTTGGCAGATTACAAGAATATAATTTTGAATAGGATGTGATGTGCCATGGTTTGTTGCTTGGTGAAACCTGTACCTTTCAACCTGATACATTTGAATTGCAAGAACATATGAACAAACTTCACACAACATGTAAAAAATTAAACATGAAGATCAATATTGAAAAGACCGAAATAATGGCAATAGCAAAGAAAGAAAGAAATATCACTATCTCCATCGATGATAAACACCGTAAACGAGTTCACTTACTTAGGAAGCATTATATCCAGTGAGAAGAAAACCAATACAGAGATGCAAAATAGATGCAACAAAACACACCAGATCCTAGGACAGATGACACGTATTTTCAAGAACAAAAATGTAAACATAGACACTAAAGTTGCATTATACAAGACTATTATTATTCCATCACTATGCTACCAGTGCCAAACCTGGACAATGACAGCACAAGACAAAAGAAAAATAGTGACAACAGAGATGACATGTCTACAAAGAATACTGGACTGTCATTAAGAGATAGAATTAGAAACAATAACATCAGACAGATAACCAAAACAATACCAGTATTGGAACAAATCAAAAGACAACAGATCAAGAGGTTTTCACATGCTTCCAGACCACCGACATTTAGCATGCCACATAGACATAACGGTTATAAAGCCAGACCATGTAAAAGATGGATCACAGAAATCAAAGAAGCCACAGGAACAAGCTTACAAACAGCGCACATGAAGGCCATCTCCAGAGAACTCTCCACCCCTGATGCCGCAAGGCAAACAAGGGACACAGCGTATAGATAGACATCTGAATTCAGCATAGCTTCAGGATCACTTCCACCCTCTACATCAGGTGTTGTTTACCTGGTGATGTTTTAAGGATGTGCTCCCGCCATGCAAGTTAAAATATTTTCATGAGCACTATCGATTACATGTGGGTGGTGGCCGTCATCTGAAAAGGTTGAGAACCCCCTGCTCTATATGATGGGACAACCAACCACTCTCAAACTTTTCATAGTGGCCCTTTTACAACATGCCTGATGGCAACAATGATTCTACTCTTTCTTGATAGGCAACAACAATAATGCTAATGTTTCCTTTCATTTCAGATCCCATCAAGACATTGGGGGAGGGGGGCCTTATATAGTCGAAATATCAAAGTGTGTCTTTCTGTGTTTGCAATCGTTATTAAAACTGCATGACCCTGTTTGCAACATTTTTGCCTATAACATTACAGATTGACTGCAGATATTGTTATCAGATTACAGCTAGACTGCAGATATTGTCTGTTACTGAAACTGAATGATTGAGAGTGGTCTGAAAAAGTTTGAAAGTTTTTGGCGGTGGGGATAACAAAAGTTGACAAAAAGAAAACAATATTTATAGAGCAATAAAATTATGTAAATTTGAAACAAATAAAAAATTATAGAAACATTTAAATAATATGGTGGTTTTTTTCAGAATTTCTCTGCAAAGAATTTAAGAGAGGGGGTTTTTTTTTTTTTACAGTAATTACATTCCCCTGAATTCTTGAAAAGTTGTTGACAGGGGAAGGGGTAAAAAAGTGCCAAAAAAGTGTTGGAGTCATTTATAGACAGCTCCAATGGAAGAGAACAGTAAAAAAAGGCACCATATAGTTTTGTTTGTTTGCAATCTCCAGGAATTGTGAGCAATTTGCTCTTAGTTCCTATGTGCAGTGTGGGGTTCTCAGCTTTCTTTCATACTCAGAAGACTAGCTTTTGGCTTGGTGCAATGCCTATTGAAGGAACCCTCTACTCTGAGGGGGTACACACCATATGGTAAATATTAAGAAACTTTAAGAAAAATATTGACAAAATGATGAGGGCTAAATAACAGTTTTTACATCCAGAAAATATAAAGATCGAATTTTTCACAAATTTAGTGGCCTCCTGCTATATTGGTGTTCAATGTTTGTTTTGATAAATATATTGTTGTCCAAATGTTGAATGTTTCATTTTGTATTTGCTGTACATAAAATTCTTATTTAACCCTTTATCACCTTTTTTATCACTAAAAGCACACGTTTTTAAGTGCATGTGTTTTATTAACCCTTTAACTGTGCTGAGTAAAAAGCTCAAATCTTAACTGCAATGTGGGGAAACTTCAGGGGCTGTTAAATTTTTTCCTCTAACCAATTTGCCAACTGTATTCTCAAAGTTAAAGTATTGGAGTGCATGATTATTATTACTGTATACTCTAATTTATGAATTTACAAGCATAATACTTCTTTATATTATGGAGGAGACATGAAAACTTTTATATACATTCGTCTCGCAAAATGAAACATTATTTCAATAATATAGACTTAATCATAATAACCCGTATTATTCTGGATGCAGTAATATCATAATATGCTTGCCAGCATATTTATTTGTCACATCACAAATATGTTGAATCATAGTATTATGTGATACACATTCCTAGATCATAGTATTATGTGATACACATTCTCAGATTCTTATAACATTTTGCATGATCAATGTTTTTGAATCTTTATACCATCATTGACAGAAAGCGAAAATGTTTATGTTACTGTATCACGAATTTGAAATGTGTGCGCTGTATATAGGGTCTATTATCTGAATTATCAAATTAGTGCTAGTATCGCCCGTGTGTTGCCGGGGCCAGAAAGAGGAGCAAAGAATAGCAACACTGTTTACCTTCCACGCATGTCGTAAAAGGCGACTAAGGAGGTTATGGGATGGAGTTGGCTGTCCCATCCCATATAGGGTCAGTGACCCAAAGCCATGCTGCAGTCGGATGTGTCAGGTCGAAAAGTGCAGATATCGCAGCAATGCTGTAAACCATGACAACGCATTCTGTTCTCCGGACTACATCCTGCTAATCTGCAGGAGTTTGAGAACGAACGCAGAAGAAGTACTAGTATCACAATGCAAATTAACACTTTCTAAATCACTTCCTGAATCAGATAGTGAATATTAGAATTAAAATAGATTGTCTTCCAAATGTTTATAATTTTCAAATGCATTGAGTGTAAGTTTCACCATCGTACAATCAAGGAAAAATGGCTACATAAAGAAAGGCCAACTGTGTCAACACACAGAAAGTAGTAATTATGCTTCCAAACGTTTGCAAATACAAAATTTCAATTGTTAGATGACCTTTAGACAGCTTGAACTAGCCAATAACAGTATTTGAACACTTTGAGGTGCTTTCAGGAATAAATTATATGAATACATGACTCATAGCTCCTTAAGGAGATCTCCGCAAAATAGAGGTGACTTTTCATCATACTCTTAAGGATGCTTCAACGGGGAAGGGGTTAAAATTACTTTCTGAAATTGTTTTAAATTTTGTCAAAATATGCATGACATGTTAGAATTGTCAGAGATCTACAATCAATAAACTACATTTCCAACAAAACTTGTTATTCAACATTAGTATGTGGTTGTCTGAGATCTACAATCAATAAACTACATACAATCACATACCCAGTAATAATTATATGGTTGAATAACAAGTTCACTCAAAACGTGATGTGACCACAGACCATCACACTATGTCATAAAGGTAAAGTCTATACCCTTGTCTATGCTTGTCCCATGGCAGCAACCTGTCGTCTGGGATGAAGATAACTCTTATATGTACTAAGCCGCAGCAACTATTAGGTGGAGTGGCCTGTTCCCTTCCTAAAAAATCTAAAAAATCACAACCCTGATTTTGTTTTTGTCCGGATGTGGTTTCGAACCTTGCACGCTGTAACCCGGTGATAGCAAGCAAGCTCACTATGAACTAGGCTACCACTCCTGTCATGTGTCGATTTAAACATCCCTGACACTGTGTCTAGCAATAATTATGTGAATGTAGACTGTGCTGTTTCTTACTCATCATGTTATTGACAACGGTCTTTTAGTTGAAACGCTGATTTATGTGTTTCTAGTGATTAGTAAATCTTCATTTGCCTGTTGGAGTGGTTTACTGCAGTGATTTGGTGACCTATTACTAGTTTAATCTTGTACACTTAATATTTTATTAAGCATACTGTGATAGAAACCAGGACAGAATCAAAACTGGCCCAGACGGAGCTTAAAAATTGGGACATATGGTAGCCGTACCTTACCTATAATCTACCCACTCAAAACAACATTTTAAAGGCAAAACTGGACTAGTATTTCATTGCCAACAAAAAGTGAATGATAGGTGATATATAATAGAGAATGATTCTCACTATGATTAAATTAAACTGTTAGTAAATACGGTACAGTACAAGTAGATGCAACCACAGTTGTGTTATTTCCCTTGTCTATGCTTGTAAATGTCATGTTCATCATTTAATAATTTAAATATTCATTATTTTAGGGTTTGGGTTAGGAATGTTGTGTTTCATATAATTAACCCTAACAAATAAATATTTCAATTATTAATTGATGAACATGAAATTTACAAACAGACAAGGGAAATAATTAAACATATGGTGGCGTCTACTTGTACTGTACCGTAAATACATCAAGACCACACAATAGCCTAATAGGTCTAATATTTATAAAATACAATAAGAAAATACAATAAGAAAACAATGACTAATATCGAACATGTACTTAGAATTAATGAGAATAGAATGTCACTACAAGTACAAGCATTAAAATGGGTACCATATATGACAAAAGGAAATTAAGGTATTAATTTACCAAGAAATTAACCAAGAGTTCGGAACAACTATCAAAGAGGGTATCATCGGATATGGACTATGTATCTTAACAACATTCAAGAAGAATTTACAGACAGAAACACAGTAGCATCATTCACATCGCTCGAGAGCTTTGGTTTCTGCCGTATACTATATACTAGTATATTATTATATACTGTAGTGTTGTATTCATTTTTGCACTGAAGGAAGAGACTAAATTAATACATTAGACCTGTATACTGTATAGTTCTTATAAAAATGTAAATTGTATTGGAACTGTAGGACTTAGTATAGTATAGTTAGAGTTGAGTAAAGTCAAAGTCTCTGACTGTAGAGTAGTGTAGAGTGACTGTAGTTAGTGTGTTCTACCGTGTGTTCTTACATTTGAAGTTACAACTACTGACTACTGTCAAAAAACATAACATAAACAATTGTATTGAAATCGTTTGTTTTGAAAATCACAATACTTACAGCCTAGTAACCCATCCAGGAATGTCTTTTGGAACGTTGATAAGACCAAAGTTGCTACAATCAACATTATTCCCTAGACAAGTGCATGATGAAGGACACCGCATACTGATTGCTCGAACTGGCGGCATAAAGCAGCACACCCAAACAACGAAAGCAGAACAGACATACAACAACACAGCGGCCATATTGGCCCTACATTGAACTCGATCACTGTTTCATCGAAAGCGATAAAGCGTCAATAACTCGCGCTGCATACAAAATAAACTTATTAACAGCCATTATTTTCAGATGTAATCCAAGTTTCTGAATGCACAAGTTACTCCATATCACAAGGTACACACAACTTATCATAGCAGAAGTTCACAACACACTGAAGCTTCACCTCCCACGTTTGTGCCCCGAATGCATTCCTCAAAGAAGATGCAAGTGACGGTGATTGGCGGCTCGTAACACGTGACGCATAAATTAACACCCCGGGTTTCGAATGCAAAACACCCAGATTGAAAGTGACAAATTGGATACGGAGAACGCACTCCTCTTTGTCAAATCTGTTGGTTTAATCGTTGAACCAATCTTTAGCTATGAATTAAGACGCTTTTATCTCAAAGGGGCGGTGCTTTCATCATTAAAACTACCCGACTAAAAATGTGAATTTTAGACAACAATTGACATCGCATATATGTTTGTTTTCTGTGACGTACATGTTCATTAAATTCACCATCACCTCTCTATCTACCACTTTCCTTCTCTCTTCTTCTACGTTCGTTCTCAAACTTCCTGCAAACTAGTAACATGTAATCCGGAGAACGGAATGTTCTGACATTGTTTGCAGCTTAAACTGACATAGCTGCGCCTTTCATTCTGCCACATCCAACTTCACCATGGCTTCGAATTACTTTGGCACTCAATCTGATGTGACAGCAACTCCACCCCACTCAAAAACCAAATTAATCGCCTCTAACAACATTCATGACAGGTCACAGTTTTACTATTCATAGTACCTCGTTCAAACCCCGACAGAGCACAGACGTTGTCATTGAATGTGAAAACTCGGTTGTATTTTTTTAAATAAAAACTTAGCGAAACTTAGTCTTAATGAAATATGTAGATATCTAAATATGTAGGCTACATACAATCAATCTGGCAACAACGCATATAATAAAGGTCAATGTAAGCGGAGTTATGACCCAGTGTCATTAAACATGGGTTTCCGTCTCTGTTCAGTTGTCTAGCCAATTATTAATCAGACACTGCCTGACTTGCGTCACCTACCACACTTGATAAGTAACGAAAGCGTCATTCCTCGACTTTCCCAATGCATGTGTGCTGGTATCTATTTCCTGATAGTTGGATGAACCATGGGAGAAATATTCGTACAAACATTCAATAACGAAAGGACTCGATCTAAACACGGATTAGCTGTTAAGCGGGCAAATGATGTTCAAATTAAGACTAAAATAATAAAACATAATAAGGAACTATATTTAACAACAGATTCATTAATTTATAAAACATGAAGTGCATATTTAAATTAACAGGGATCTCAATATTGCCAGCGAAATTTCCTTCACCATTATCATAATAAAATTCTTAACCTTTCAGGGTAGAAGGGGTGTACTTTAGCAACACAAAAAATTGCCATCATGCACTTGTCAGCATTCATTCTCAAACTCCCGCTGGATCTCTCTTGTAGCAGGACAATGGCCCTACTAGATTTCCATCAAGATGTAGTATAGAGAATGAACATAAGTTGTTTCGATTTTTTATGTGCGCAATGACCCGTGTCGTCCGCCTTCGACGATTCTTCAAATAAACAAATTCCCAATCCTGTTAAGAATGTTTCTCTTTACCTCTTCTTTCATATTAACCCTCTACTACGCTATTCATTGTTTTCCATGATAAAAATATGTTTACTGAATATTTCAATAGTATTAGGTTCAGATATGAAGAATATGTTTCAAAAAAATAGGAGAAGTTGTATATTAATGTTTCTATGGGCGTGGTACCCTTTTTTCGATAATGTGATTTTTTTTAGGGAAATTAGTAAATTGTTACAAAAACAATGCAGAAAAAAAAACTGAAGTTGTATCAATACTTAATATTTCATTGTAGAAAACTAACTAACGCGAATTTAAATATGAAAAATATATCTTGTGGAAATTTATTTTAAAATGTATTTACACAAAGTTTGGGAAAACATTGCACTGACAAGTTTAAATGCATGCAGAATTTCATACAAATCACGCCCTCATCATGAAATTATCAAGCATACATTTTTTTTTAAACATCTGGTTTTCAAGGGAAATAACCGTTAAAATGTGAACACAAAATTGACAAAGATATGAATCAAAATAGTATTGGGTAAAAAAAAAATAATAATAAACAACATGCAATAGGGGCCTATATGGTAAATGAACCATGTAGTATACCTGTGGAAATAGAATCATACTCCGTCACCATAAACAAACCACACAAGTTGTCGATGTATTATCACCGCTAGATGCTAAATTTTGGACATTGAATAAACAAGAAAAAGAAATTAGAGGCAACAAAGGTGTGGTTCTATAGAAGAATTCTAAAAGTATCATGAGCAGATAGAAAGAGTAACGAGAACTTACTGAGTCAAACGCCAGACGGTGCGACTTAATAATAACATAGTCAATGGTTATTTTGTTGTAGTTGTTGTTTTTTTCTGACACGCCATGAGACAAAGACGTCTGGGGAACATAGTTACAACAGGCAAGATAAAAGGCAAGAGAGATCAAGGATGTCAACTTCAGAAAATGTTAGACAGTCTGACATCTCGGCATGGCAGTCTACAACGATTCTGATAAAAGTTAATGGAAATATAGAGCTGTGGAGATCAATGATCGTATACGCAAGTCGGCACGTCACCTGATGATGAGGTGTTCTTGTTGACCTTCCTGCAAGATCATTTATTTTGCGTCTTACGTAAAGATAGACAGAGACAGAAAGGTAGATAGACAGACAGACAGACGGATGGATGGATGGATGGATGGATGGATGGATGGATGGATGGATGGATGGATGGATCGATAGATATATAGATGATGTGCCATATTTTCTGTAACATTCGTTTTCAAAAGCCTTTTTCTCCTTGAAGAAATTATCATCTTAAATATCTCGGTTCTCAAATATGTGATGATGGCAGCTCGGGAAATGAAAGTAAGTTAAGACTTGAGATGGCTACTGCTGCCATAGCAAGGTTGAGTATTCTTTGAAAAAGTAAGATAGGTATTAAATATCAATCTATTCAGATCGTTAGTGTAAAGTATTATGTTATACAGATGTGAAAGTTGGACACACAATGCAGACACAGAAAGAAGGATTCCGAACTATGAATACAAGTGCTACAGACGTTTGTTAAGAATTAGTTATATAAGACACAGGACAAATATATTCGTCCGGCGGCAAATAAATAAAATTGCAGGTTATCAAGAAACACTTTTAGCAGCGGTAAAACGACGTAAACGTATTAACGAGAAACGAGTCACATTCTAAAATTATTTTGCAAGAAGCAATCGCAGGTGGAAGGAGAAGAGTAGGTAGGTGAAAATCCTGGATTGACAACATCAAGGGATGGTCTGGGTGTGATTGTTCTACACTCTTCCGAAGGGCTGAGGATATTGATGGTGGGAGAGTTTTTTGTGATGATGTCTCCAGTGTGGCCGCCTATGACACTAACGGGTTATTGGTCTTATTCTATGTGTCTATTTGCGAGCATGCCTGCAAACTCAGTGAATCGATGAGCATGATTGTGAAAGTTCAGACGAGATACATTCGGGAACAGTGGCTGGATGCAGTGAAGAATCCCTGTATGCGTAAAGTGACTTTTATTTTTGACTTTCATGTGCCGGGACATGCGGGAGTACAGGGTAATGAGAGAGCAGATAGGTTGGCCGCACACGCTGCTACTATGACTGTTGATGGAGCGATTGATTGAGCAGACATTTTGAACGCCCTACGAGAAAACTCACGAGCAATGACTGTGTAAGTAACGATGACTCTTGTTTCATGACTAGAATAAAGGAGCTTGGTTTGAAATGTGGTGTCGCTAGGAAGGAGCGGTTTCGTGGGCGAGAAAGAATGATGGTCAATCAACTGCGTACTGGGACCGTCAATCAACGTGTAATGGCGGCTACACTCAAGGAAAGATCTGAGCACCTATGGACTTGTCCGGAGTGCAGTGACGATGATCCAACGACTAACTAACTAACTTTCTATGTATGCATTTGAAAAGCATCGCGTTTAATACTACAACGACGAAAACGGGCATGACTTAGATATTGATACCGACATATTTCCTTGACAAAAACCACCTTACATGGTACAGTTAATGGAAGAAGCAGAGGAAAAAGGAAATCAGTGGCAGACAATTTAAAATAAACTCTACAGATCAATATTTAACCAAACTCATCGGCATCCCTGATGATATAAATCGACTGGGGACTTTATTTGGTAACTTATCCAATATATTACTCCTACAAACCAGAATGGTTATGGGTTAATGCGTGACCTTCGACTGTTCTCTTACAAGACTTTTGCATAGAATTAATTAAGACTCATTCGTTATGTTTTTTAAAATTATTGTCATGTTTACGTTGGTCTATATACTGGGAGTCGCCTTGACTATTTTTGGCATGCGAGTCCAGGAATATAAAAATTGACCAACGAAAATTTTAAAAAATCTAATTACAAGAAAAAACCGTAAATTAATGAAGTCCTAATTAATTCTGTTCAGGGGTCTTATAATTCCGACGGACTCAGTTGATGTATGGATGTGTGCATGTATTTGTACAAGTGTGTAGGTCATGCGCGGAGGAAGTAGTAACAAATACTGCTCCGAGTTCATCTTACGAGGCCGGTGGCACGACCAGGCTAAAAAAGTAAACCCGAAACTTTCATGTTTCTTTGATAAATAAAGAGAATCGTCCTGCCAAAATCGTGTTTCTTTTACTGTGGGTAAATTAATCGTAAGTAATGTGTGAAACGGGGCTGCCATATTGGTTTTTTTGGGTCAACATTCTCAAATTTGGCCATTATAACATGGCCCCCTAATGTTATGGAATTGAATCTTGAAAAATCAGAAAAACAGCATGAAATTATTTTAAGCCAACAAAGATGTGGTTTTATAGAAGAAACACGAGAGCACAGCAGACAGAAAACTTCTTTCTTTTCGCTTATACCCCTTTGTGCCCTGCAGCGACACCGTAGAAAAGTTCTCTTGAGACTGACTATTTGTGGGCTTCATATATGTTTGTTTTCGTTGACTCCTTTATTTCTGTAATCCATATTTTGCATGGTACGCCTCTGGCTTTGTATCTTTAATGTCTGTATAGTAATGCTTTTTTAGGGACACTGCCTAATGGTAGCCTGGAAGTACGTGAAACCACTTAATCTATTGTCTTCTGATGTAATTGTCTTTATGTTTGTTAGTCTTCTAATGTTTTAGTTTCTGATTCTGTCTCTTATTGTTACTCCAATAATTATTATTAAGCCAATATTAAACTACGCTACTCAATACAAAAACAGCGACGTTTCAATTACAAAAGTTTACTTCAGGGAAAAACAGAATATTACACAAAGAAATAGTATGATTGGAATAAGGGAGCATAAGTTGATAATAAAGGAGAAGCGTTGAGAAGAGGAGAAAGAATAATGGCGGAGAGGAGAGAGTGTTTGCTAGTATCATTTGGTTTTACCTTACTGTCTTGTGTAGGAGAGAGTGTTTGCTAATATCTTTGGTTTTACCTTATTGTCTTGTGTAGGAGAGAGTGTTTGCTAGTATCATTTGGTTTTACCCTGCTGTCTTGTGCAATTTTATTCCACTTATTTTCCTCATTCGGAACGTTCTATTCTTTTTATTCCTCAGCGTTCGTTCTCAAACTCCCATTGAATCTCTCATGTAGCAAGACCATCGTTCTTCTAAAATCCCAGCAGGATTTAGTGCAGAAAATGGAAATGCATTGTGTTGCAGTTTTATTTTTGTGCCAATGGTCCTACGCATCCGTCTACGGTGGACATTCTTCAGATAAGTAAATTTTGAGTTGTTTCCTTGTGCATTCATTTTCATTTGTTATATACCTTTTTCCGCTTTTTTCCGCTTTTTATTCCTACTTGGTTGTACTTATTTTCCTTCTTGTTTCTCTTCTTCTTATTTTCCTCTTCTTTATTATCATCTTTTGCTTCTCTCTTCTTATGAAACTATCATATAAGTTTAGTTATTTGTTTGTTTGTACCTATGAAGAGTTTTACTTTGAAACCATGTCGTTTATTTTAATATTGACTACACCCCTTTACCTATGTTGTTGTTTTCCTTTCAGAAATGATTGACAGGGCACGAAACAGATGGCTGTAGACAAACATGATAGCCAAGAAGAAGTAACAAATAATGTCCCGTGTGATACAATTTGTTTTGACTATTTTTTGTCCAACTTAAAAATGTGTACATATTTTCCCCTAAACGTATTGTCTAGTGACACCAGCAATTAATGTTCTTTGTAGAATTGTTTCTATGTCAAAACACAACCAAAATAAAATGTAACACAATTTCTAAGATGCAACTATTAAAAATAAACATTTTTATTACATTTCACCGAATTCAATATCTTTTGGTTATATTTTCCATACGTTTGTGTACACAATATAGGACTTCGGTCATTTGTGGCCATATTTTATCTACAATTTTTCTACAAATACTGCCAACTATCTGGAAACCCTGGTGTAAAAAATGACAACACAGAGCGATCCCAGAAGTGTTTTCTAAGGACAAGGAAAACCTTGTGGTTCTCAACCTTCCTAATGCCGCAACCCGTTAATACAGTTCCTTGTGTTGTGGTGACCCCCAACTATAAAATTATTTTCTCTGCTAATTCATATGTGTTTCCGATGGTCTTAGGCAGCCCATTTGTTCGATCCTCAAAGGGGTAGTGACCCACTGGTTGAAAACCGCTTACAGTTCAACAGCGGTGTTGCCAGAATTTGGTCATTTCATGGTAAATTTAACACATTTTGCCATTTTTAAGTGGCATTAGCTGTGAAATTTATGTTTTGTAATTTTTTTCTATTATTACTAAATTTGAAAAGGTATTAAAAGTTAGAAGTTTGGCCATATCTGGTCATTTTTTATCTGAAAATTTAATCGTTTAAAAAAACACACACCATTTTAACAATCTGGCAACCCAAGTAACAGCTTCAACTTGAACTGGCATATGAACTCTAAGGAAATGTCACAGGAAGTCGAGTGACTGCTAATTTTCATTGGCACGAGATGGTTTGTCAAGACAGATACCATTTTGACGCTAACTACTTAGTTCCGAGTCGGTACGGGAAGAACTGCAGTAAAACCTTACACCAATGTGCGAAAAATGAAACAAATTGTATAATGTAATTTTAAGATTTAAAAAAAGTAATCATACTTTGGTTCACCTTAAGAAGATGTAATTTGAAATACGAGCTTGCTTGCTATCACCGGGTTTCATCCCGACAAAAAAAAAGTATCCGGATTATGATTTCTCGCCTGACACGACTGCTCTCTCAGTCCACCCAGCTGTAAGTACTGACACACGAGTTAGGGAAGGTAAATACAGCAGGGAAGAAAAGTGCCCGGCCCCTACTAATAGTGACTGCAGCTTAGTACATGAAGAGTTATCTTCATCCCCTACGTCAGGTTGCTGCCATGGAACATACCTCACTTTAATAGGAAACGCGGTGTTAGGCCCGTAATTTCACCGACCAACTACATGTTTGAAGCGATGAGGACATCATCTCACCTGCTTCCTTTACTCTTAAAATCTGGCATAAATTATCTTTATAATTTTAAATTATAATCATAAGATTCTAATACTAAAATCATGTTTTTAATTGTTAAAAGAGGTGGGGGACGGGGTGGGGAAGGGGGGGGGTTGTTGAACACCCTTTAACCACTCCTCCCTTAACTACGGGTTTGCCTGGATCGCTTGCTTGGAACAAAATGCACTAGCGACTAAATTACTGCAATTAGCCTATTTCTAAACAGATCCGGAAAAATCTGGCACATCATAACAAAGTTCTGCCCCGCCGTATGTTGCTGAGGAGAGAAAGGCAAGTAAACAAAATAAGACTATTACCTACCATGAAAGTAATAGTAGTCGATTAAGAAGGTTTCGGGGGGGGGGATTCGTCCTATATAGGGTTAAAATGACCCAGAAGCGATGATGAAATTAGATGTGTCAGGCAAAAGAGAAGCCATCGCAGATAAATTTTAAATCAAGACATAACGCACTCTGTCTCCGGACTACATCCTGCTGATCTGCGGGAGTTTGAGAACAATCTCCGGACTATATCCTGCTGATCTGCAGGAGTTTGAGAACAATCTCCGGACTATATCCTGCTGATCTGCGGGAGTTTGATTACAAACGTAAATGAAGAAGGAGAACAAAATGCTTGTGAAAAATAAAATGTAAATATCAAATAATGTGAGTTAGGGGGGATTTAATTGTCCCCCCCCCCCCATAAAAAAAAGAAATCAGAACATGGCATTGAGTATTAGGGAACAAAACAAAATGCTGGTAACTGGCACTCCTCCTGCTGTTAGTTTTCCCAGAAAAAGTAACGAAAATGAAAGAATTGTCTACACAAAGAAGGAGTTACATATTTTCTATATAATCCCCATCCCCCACCTCCCACCCACACCTTCGTCCCCAGAGTAAGGCCATACATATACAAAACAAGTCAGTAACTATAAAATTATTATTTTTTAAAACCGCATAACATAATCCTCACTGCAATCTCTGTTAAGTAACATCATCGCCAATGCCCACCCCCTGCCCAACAAATCTCAAAGATCTAAGTTTATCACTTGAACCAAACGAGAATGAAACATACGTTACGTATTTACTTCCCTTTCTGGTATTTATCATTCAGCGCTATTTACCTCCCATTTCAACCTTTGAATCTTCCACCTTCTGACACAACTTGAATCCGTCACGATGTTCCAATTTTCGTCCATGCGTTGGCAAAATCACTTTCCTCTACCGTTCTTCTTCACGCCCAGGACAGTTCTGGCCTTCTGGAACCATACTTTCAGCTTATTATCGCTATCAACGCCATCATCATCATCATTCGACAGCAGGTTCACATTTGGAATCGCTCAAGCATCTGGTTACTTGCTCAGAGAGTTGGAGTGGTAGGGAGCAGAGAATTGAACAAATAAACAGCAATCGCGTGGATACACGTGGAAAAATAACGCGAGTCAGGGAAACGAAAGGCAATTTTGGGGCAGGGGGTAATAGAGAGGAGACTTATGGTTTGGGAATCAGCATATGTTTGTACGTGTGTATTATAGAGATTTGGGGGTGGATTGGGGGGATAGGGGTAGATATAGAAATTATAGAGGATACCACAAACAGAAGTAGGTTTTTATATACACTCACACACACAGACACACATACATAAGTATGCGCTATAAAAAATGTATAAACACACATACACACGCACACCGCGCATTTCACATAAATCCGTGTAAATTTACATACACACATACACACATAGACACGTACACACACACACTGGTAATGATTTGTGATACTAGAAAATGAGCAAAGAACAGCGACAATGCTATCTGGCATGCATGCCGAAAGAGGCGAATAAGGAGTTTTTAAGGGTGACAGTTGGCTTCACATTCCATAGGTGGTCAAAGCTACCCAGAAGCCATGCTGAAATCGGATGTGTCAAACAAAAATACGCAGATATCGCAGAAAAGCTGTAAACCACGACACAACTCATCCGTTCTCTGAACTACATCCTGCTAATCTGCAAGAGTTTGAGAACGAAGAAGAAGAAGAAGAATTTTTTTGGTAGAACTTCTAATGGCGAAAGACACGATTGACATAACCAAATTGGACTAATATTCGCGGTTGAAAGTAGCGTGCCTCACGATAATGAGGTACATTTTCTGTACTAAGTCTGCAACCACCAACAGGAGATTCAGTGCTGACATGATAGAGCGAAGGCATGCGAACAAGACTTACAACAGAATCAAGCCCGTAGATAACGGAGTGGGGAGTTTTGGGTGTTCAACCCCTTCACCTTAGCAAGTCGGAACATGACTTTTAGAACTAGAAATTTGGCCGATTGTCTTTTGTATTTCCACAGGTGGTTTGTTATCCACTCTTGTTGTTAAGCGTAGGGGTGAATGGAGCTCGAGCTTGCGTTCTAAAGCCAGATGTGTGGCCGCGGCTGTGCTATGACTGTGTTTGTTCAGGATGTCCCTGACGTTTTCCATCTTTTTCGTGGTCTTCCTCTGGCTTTTTACCCTGATCTCATTTGGTTATATGCCTGTACGGGCAACTTGCCGTGATGCATTCTGATAATGTGGCCAAACCACTTGAGAAACTTGGTCAAACGGCTAAAAACCGTTCAAATAGCGATCGATTAAAAAAAAAAACAACCCTTTCCCTTAGCGATTGATTTTTCACAAAAATCTTTAACCTAGCGCTCGATTTTTACAAAAACCATTCCTTTGGCGATCGATTTTTCACAAAAACTTTCCCATAGCGATCGATTTTTCACATATACCTTTCCTTTAGCGATCGATTTTTCATTAAATGTCAAAATTTCATCAAAAATAAATCTGACGCACGAAAATGCAGGATTTTTGTTTGTTTTTTCTTTATTTTGTTTTTGTAAAAGGTAATTTAAACACCCCCTCCCCACTCCTCCCCCCCCCCCCCCCAGTTGAGTAGATCGTATCTACGGCCATGAACAGAATCCTATTGGATTAAAAAAAAATCCAATGCAACATTTCCAGTAGAACTATATTGCCACATTGCGACTGACACTTTGATAATATTGTTAACAATTATTGTTGTTACAACTGGGAAAATAATTCTGAGTTCGGGGTCGGCTTACGGTTAAATGTACCTTCCCTCCAATACTCGGAGTAATTCGTGTGTTTCTTGAACAGATGGTAGCTAGTTTCTTGATGAAGTTATCTTTTCAATCCATCTTATTTTGTCTTCTCATTTGTTCTCTTCCCATACTGCTGCTTATTTTTCTTCTTGTTCGTCTGCTTTCGGTTCGCATATTTTTGCTGGTTATCAGTATGTAGTCCACAGATCGGAATGGGTTGTCGTGGTTTACAGCTTGGTTGAGTTGTTTCTTACGACTGTTAGTTTTGTTGTTTTGCAGCAGCTCGGCCATATGCTTTCATTTGTACCAGCTACTTTGACGCTTCAACCTCCTTCTGACTTCTTCATAGCAATCCCAATTACTGTTGACAAGAGAACCAAGGTATTCAAAACTTGTGACTCTTTCTAATTCGCTGTTGTTGATACTGGTTGAGAACTTGCTAGTGGATTTGTCGCTTGTCATAATCTTGGTCTTGTTTTCATTCAGAAATTGGTTTTGTTTTTCATTATGTTCTCCGCCCGTGTGTTGCCGTGCCCGAAAGGGGAGCAAAGAATAGCAACACTATTTACCTTCCACGCATGTTGTAAAAGGCGACTAAGCAGGTTATGGGATGGAGTTGGCTGTCCCATCCCATATAGGGTCAGTGACCCAACCCATGCTGAAGTCGAATGTGTCAGGCCGAAAGGCGCAGATATCGCAGCAATGCTGTAAACCATGACACAACGTATTCCGTTCTCCGGACTACATCCTGCTAATCTGCAGGAGTTTGAGAACGAACGCAGAAGAAGAAGAAGAAGATTATGTTCTCTAATGGAGTTTATGAGGAGTTGGAGACCTGCTTGACTGTGTGTCAATAATGTTGCATCGTCAGCACAACTTAGCTCTGGTATCTCGTGACCTCCGATGTTGAGTGGGACGAAGTATTTTCTCTATTGATAATTTCTTACATTCCCCACTATGTTCTCTGCATAAATGTCAAAGAGATATGGTGCTATGCACATCCTTGTCTGACTCCTTTTTCCACGCTGAAACAATCAGATGTTTCCCTATTTATATTGATAATTTACAGGTGTATATATAGAATATCCACACAAGCCTAGAGATACAATCAGAACACCGACAGGAAAATTCTGCAATAATTATGATGCAGAAATCCAGGCAATTAGTGTGGCAGCTAAAAAACTGCTGAACTCCAACTCTGGCCTACAGCCTGTGGTATTCCTGACAGATGCAAGGTCAGTGCTTCAAGCTCTCCAGTCTGGAAAACTAACAGACTTAAAAAAACTACTTAGCGAATTGTCTTACCAGTATAGGGTAACCATGCAGTGGATACCCTCTCACTGTGGAATACCAGGAAATGAAAAAGCAGACAAACTGGCTAAGGAAGGTGCTGCCGAAGACCAACCAGATATACCAATCACCTACCATCAGAAAAAACAGATGATAAAGTCAATAAGAAAGCCACAAACACCAAAACAAGATGACTATCACATTATGAACAGATCAGAACAAGTTATAATTCTACGTCTCAGAACAGGACACAACCGACTCCGCAGTCACATGTATACAAAGTTCAAGATTGGCAACACGGCCATGTGTACATGTGGACAGGCAGCACAGAGTGCCAAACATATACTTCAAGAGTGTTCTGAGCATGAAACGCTGAGGCAGACATATTGGCCAGAGGAAACAACACTGGAATCAAAGCTCTATGGGGCACTGTATGAACTACAAAAGACAGTGAGTTTTATTAAGGAGACAGAATTACAGATATAGACATGTTTCAAGTGAACGAAAGAAGAAGAAGAAGAATATTGATAATATTATAGCAAAATACATTTTAAAAAGATAAGAATGTACCACTGTCTAAATGTTTCTTCTTCTTCTTCTTCTTCTTCAGCGATCATTCTCAAGCTCCCACTGGATCTCTTTTGTAGCAGAACAATGGTCCAACTAGATTTCCAACAGGACGCAGTCCAGAAAATGTAAATGCGTTGTGTCGCCGTTTTATTTGCGCCAATGGACCAACACCTCCGTATTCGTCGGGGTCTAAATGTTTCAGGAATAAATATTGTACTATCATTAGCGCGTATAGAGAAAGTCTGAAGGTATTACCAGTGACCTGCCTGAAGAACCATTATGCAACAGTAACTCGTGAGCAGATAGCTTGAGCATACAAGTTAGACTTTCTCTTCTGTAAGCTTGGACAGACAAGTAAGACTTTCTCTTCTGTAAGCTTGTACATACAAGTTAGACTTTCTCTTCTGTAAGCTTGTACATACAAGTAAGACTTTCTCTTCTGTAAGCGTGTACATACAAGTAAGACTTTCTCTTCTGTAAGCGTGTACATACAAGTTAGACTTTCTCTTCTGTAAGCTTGGACAGACAAGTAAGACTTTCTCTTCTGTAAGCTTGGACAGACAAGTAAGACTTTCTCTTCTGTAAGCTTGGACAGACAAGTAAGACTTTCTCTTCTGTAAGCTTGGACAGACAAGTAAGACTTTCTCTTCTGTAAGCTTGGACAGACAAGTAAGACTTTCTCTTCTGTAAGCTTGGACAGACAAGTAAGACTTTCTCTTCTGTAAGCTTGGACAGACAAGTAAGACTTTCTCTTCTGTAAGCTTGGACAGACAAGTAAGACTTTCTCTTCTGTAAGCTTGGACAGACAAGTAAGACTTTCTCTTCTGTAAGCTTGGACAGACAAGTTAGACTTTCTCTTCTGTAATCGTGTACATACAAGTAAGACTTTCTCTTCTGTAAGCTTGGACAGACAAGTAAGACTTTCTCTTCTGTAAGCGTGTACATACAAGTACGACTTTCTCTTCTGTAAGCTTGGACAGACAAGTAAGACTTTCTCTTCTGTAAGCTTGGACAGACAAGTAAGACTTTCTCTTCTGTAAGCTTGGACAGACAAGTAAGACTTTCTCTTCTGTAATCGTGTACATACAAGTAAGACTTTCTCTTCTGTAATCGTGTACATACAAGTAAGACTTTCTCTTCTGTAATCGTGTACATACAAGTAAGACTTTCTCTTCTGTAAGCGTGTACATACAAGTTAGACTTTCTCTTCTGTAAGCTTGGACAGACAAGTAAGACTTTCTCTTCTGTAAGCGTGTACATACAAGTTAGACTTTCTCTTCTGTAAGCTTGGACAGACAAGTAAGACTTTCTCTTCTGTAAGCGTGTACATACAAGTTAGACTTTCTCTTCTGTAAGCTTGGACAGACAAGTAAGACTTTCTCTTCTGTAATCGTGTACATACAAGTAAGACTTTCTCTTCTGTAAGCGTGTACATACAAGTACGACTTTCTCTTCTGTAATCGTGTACATACAAGTAAGACTTTCTCTTCTGTAAGCGTGTACATACAAGTTAGACTTTCTCTTCTGTAATCGTGTACATACAAGTAAGACTTTCTCTTCTGTAAGCGTGTACATACAAGTACGACTTTCTCTTCTGTAAGTCTCCCATCATCATCATCACGATTCCCCTCAGTGCCCATGTAGGCAGGCAGCACAGACCGCTGAACATATCCTGCAAGACTGCAATACACTAAACCAGTTAAGGGAAGAACTCTGGTCCACAGAGATGGATATCCACAGAAAGATGTATGGGAGCACTGAGGAGCTTTCAAATACAGAAGCATTTATTAAGAAAACAAGACTTGCTGTGTAGACATGTCAAACTGCGAACGAGAAGAAGAAGAAGAAGAAGAAGAAGACCATCACAATTATCATTATCGTTAACCTCATCATCATAATTATCGCCATCCATATTTTTATCATTATCAACATCAGCACCATTTTAATCATCACCATTATCATTAACATCGTCAGCATTATCATTTACAGCATCGGAATCGTCATTATCATCATTAGCATATCATTGTTATCAAGATCACCATCCTTATCCTCATCATTATTATCATCATCATTATCATCAGCATCATCATCTTTATTATCATTGTAATTGTCATCATCAGAATTACTATCATCATCATCATTATTATCATCTTCATTATCAGCTTCATTATCATTATCATCATCGTCACCACTACCATCTTCATTGTCATTATCATCATTATCATCACCATCATTATCATCATTATCATCACCATCATTATCATCATTATCATCATTATCATCACCATCATTATCATCATTATCATCATTATCATCACCATCATTATCATCATTATCATCACCATCATTATCATCATTATCATCATTATCATCACCATCATTATCATCACCATCATTATCATCACCATCATTATCATCACCATCATTATCATCATTATCATCACCATCATTATCATCATTATCATCACCATCATTATCATCACCATCATTATCATCATTATCATCACCATCATTATCATCATTATCATCACCATCATTATCATCACCATCATCACCATAATTATCATCACCATCATTATCATCATTATCATCACCATCATTATCATCATTATCATCACCATCATTATCATCACCATCATTATCATCATTATCATCACCATCATTATCATCATTATCATCACCATCATTATCATCACCATCATCACCATAATTATCATCACCATCATTATCATCATTATCATCACCATCATTATCATCACCATCATCACCATAATTATCATCACCATCATTATCATCATTATCATTAAGATAAACAAAGATGTATTCAAATGTCTGTATATCTCATCTATGAGATAATGCTTCCCGCGGAGCATGCCATTGTATTAACCTTTATCAGCTTATTGTATACTGCTCTTTCTTTTCTTTTTTATCCTTTTTTTTTTTTTTTTTTGATACATAATTTATGCATTCTCCAGATTGGAAAAGCATTGTTGGCACATCACCTCTGCTCCGCTGGGAGTATCGCAAACCTGATCCACGCACAATAAACAAAATAACTTCAGAAGCCAAATTCTTGCACAGGGCTAGCTTATTTTTGTTCCATATATCGCATGTTTCCTGTTTCAATATTTTTATGTGCCTTTTAGCACAAAAGACCTGTTTGGCATTCGGAAACCAAATTTGTTGGCTCTTTGTGTGTTTTTGCATGAAAATCGGCACATTGCGAATGTTTCTGATTGAGATGGGTCGATATAAAACCCCTAGGGACACATGATATTATGACTACAGATGAAATCGCCTTTGACAAATTCCCCTACAAAATTGAGAAGGTAGACTGTAATGAAACCATAATTCATGTACATTTTATTTTGTATCTTCCCTGGTTGTAGTTTTGAAAAGCCGAGGTTGTCGAAAGCGGTGTAACTGCTTGTTCTTTCTATGAGTTGTCTTTCCTTGACAAATGGAAGACGAAAAAAAAAAATGTAGTTTTAAAAAATGATTCAAAGAAATACACATTATTAAAGAGGCCTATGGGATTTACACGCTTGGGAACGCCTGATTGATTCTTATGAAGGCGTGTTCTATGGAATTATTGTTGTTCGCCCATCACAACTGATGATGACCACTTGTTACATCGAGCTTACGAAGTTCAGTTATGTCCTTGACAATGAATTTATAAATAAAAGAGGAAATAACCTCCATACTGGAGATGCAATGGCTGAAACAAAACAGGGTACATGTAAAATTGAACGTAAATAGGTATAGTTGTTACCAATGTTGTAAACAAGATATACTAGCAACGAGACAGTGACTGTCGACGTTTCAACTAAAAAGCCTTCATTAGGACTTGGAGACAACGATTTTGCAAATGACTAATAAACCCAAGCTGGAAGGTATTAGAATGGATGATCACATCAGATCGTGTTTGATCAGCCTGTGCCTTTCTAGCTAGTCACCTCTATTGTGCGGTTATATTTCTTCTATTCATAAGGTATACTTTTTCTTTTTTTTAACTGTAGAACGCCATGTAGCTGTTTAATGCAACATTACCCTATGTATTTTGAGTTCTGACAGAAGCTTCCAGTGAGGTCTTTAGAAAATCCCTGTAGGGCTTCTTTTGTTTACATAGTCTTTTGTATCTTACCATAGAGAAGTAGATTTGGCAGAGATCTGGGATCTTGGGATCTTGGTATCTTGGGATCTGGGATCTAGGATCTTGGGATTTGATATCAGATATCGCATGAATGCAAAATTGTTCAACCTTCGGCGACTTCGAGCAAAAACCAAAGTCAAATGATCATGTGTTCATAAGATCATGTGTTTTGCCAGTGGCAACATTTAAATGTGAGACTTTGACTTCAAACAAGGAAATATCAAGGAGAATAAATTGATTTGAGACGAAGTGCTAGAGAATGATGCTAAGAATATCATGGACATTGAAAAAGAAAGAATATTGAAATTGTGAAATTACTGAAACTAAATGAAGGCTTGCCTCTGAGTACCATCATAAGAAGGAAGCTACAGTATTTTGGACACAAAGCGACATGAAAGTATCGAAAGGTTGATTCTAGAAGGCAGAGTGCAAGGGAAGAGAAGAATAGGAGGGGAAAGTAGACGGTGTATCGGTGACATCGAAGAATATGTGAACAAGTCTTTGACGAATGTAGGTCTGCTTGCGGGGACAGAGATGCGGCCAGTGTCCAAAGTGAAGACAACATTCTGTGAAGAATATATCACTGGATATTAACGAGGAGAAAACATAAGTCATGTTACAAGTACTTAGCAAAAATCTATCTCAAGTCCTGCATAAAGAAAAATGGCGCAGCACTGAAAGTTGTGAATGGATTCAAATACCGAGGTAGTACACTATAACAAAAACGTCACCCGATGTTGATTGCGTGATTGTATACAAGGATCGTCAAGGTAAGCAACACTTTCAGCAGATTGTTCGCAAGTGTGTGGCATAGAACCAAAAATTTGATTTTTGGAGAGGAAACCATTGTCCCAGTCATCTTGGTTATAAATTTAAATATATTTTTTTATGGTTGTGTTTTCTTAATCGTTAATTGTGTCTTGATACAGGTCCCAATAGGACCGATACGTTGATAATTGTCTTTGTTCTATGTTTTATTATTATTTTATATCGATAGTTAGATATTCATAGTAACCTGTTTACTTGATTTAGTATTGACTCTTAGCGTCTCCTGTATGATGGATAGCATGAATACGTCGTTAGAAAAGTCAAGCTGCATGGCCCAGACAGAGAAGGATTCAGGAAGTTCATTGGATTGAATTCTGGCGAGAATTCATCACATGACAAATAAATTGCCATATATCATATCGTACTCTCATATGTTCATGCTATTCATGCTATACAGGGGAAGAGTACCTGGGAAGAGGAGAAGGGGCAGACCAAGAAGACGATGGACTGACGACATTAAAGATAATATGAATACATCGCTAGAAAATGCAAGCCACATCGCCCAAGACAGAGAGAGGTTCAGAGAGTTCATTGGGAAGACAACGTTCTGGAAGGAATACGTCACATGACACTCTCATATGTTCATGTAATAATAGTTTAGTATTACCATATACACGTATCCCCCTATATTAGAAAGCGTTGCTGGAATTACATAGGACACGAGCTGCGAAAAAGATGCATACCAAAAGACTCCCCTGTCAAGCTTTGATGTGGTCACCAAGGGGAACGAGAAAACGAGGAAGACCAAAAGAAACCTTAGGGAGAACTATTACAAGGGAACGTTTCACCATCGTTAACAGAAACTATGAAGACCGAATACAAATTGCAATGAAAAGCGAGACATGGAAATCTATGATATCCACCCTATGGCCGTCTTTGGCCCTAGAGGAATAACTAACTAACTAATTACCACATACCTTATCTTACTCTCATGTATTGGCGGGACCAGAAAGGATAGCAAAGATTAGCAACACTGTTTACATGAATGTCACAAGAAGTGACAAATGAAGTTATGGGGAGGAGCTTGCTGTGCTATCCCAAATTGGGTCACTCTGGGAGGGAAATCTATAAATATATGACCAGCCAAAATCCTAACGACAACGTCAACCTCCTGGTAAGGAAAGATCAGAGTATCATTTTCCGACTGCACACACAACATGTACAGCTTAACAATCACCTTAACAGAATACATCCAGAGTTCGGCTCTGCACTCATCCCTATGAAACTGTTGACCACCACCTTTTTGAATGCCCAGCGCTGGATGACAAAAGGAAAATGCTTCTCCCTCCAGGGCCAGATAAATGGAACACATTATATGGAACAAAACAACAGCTCATAAACACATGCATATATCACACAATGACATTGGGTCAAAGGACATGAGCCCAAATACCGCTGGATCAGCAACCAACCAACCATCTCAAATAGTAGGGCTAAAGTGACCCGGAAGCCATGCTGAAGTAATATGCTTCCAGCCAAAATGCTCATATATCGCATCAGAGATGTTTTCTTTTCTTTAGCATTCATTCTCAAACTCCCGCTAGATCTCCCTTCTAGCAGGATCATGGTCCTACTAGATTTCCAGCAGGACGTAGTGCAGAGAATGGAATTGCGTTGTTCGCCGTTTTATTTACGCCAATGGCCCGACACATCCGTTTTCGAAACATATCCTACTGGTAGCAATACTCGGCACACACCATCTAAAAAGTGCAACACTATTTGTATTTATCTATCAGCTTTTCGTTTTACGCTATTTTTATTTTTTATTTAAATACAAACATATTTTTAAAAAAAAATTTTATTATGATATCTGATCACATTGTAAATCCTTATTTAATCTGATAGCATTCACTTCACCCTAGAAATATAATCCACGTTCTTAACAAAACTCAATCATTATCTGCGACACAGCCTGTATTGATTGCTGTGGAATAATCCTGCAAATGGATTGACATTCCCTGCTCAAAATTACCGAGTATTCGCGAAACCAAATCTGTAATTATTTGGTTAAAAAAATACAATACGACAACAGCCAAGCTTAAACGCGGATTTGAAACACATTATCAAGGCACAATCTTAAACCACATCAGATACACTCACAAGCTTCTATAAATCATCTCTCGAGCGGTCCTCGTGAGTTACAAAAACGAGCAAGTCTGAAGAGAAACGGAACAGCTATAAATATCACTAAAATTGGACACCCTTGTTTGATTGCGTTGTATCTACAAATGACATTCAAGGTTTCTGTCGTTTATGTAAATATATCCAAATCTACCCATTTTATCTGCAGGCTACAAAGTATTCCTAAACGATTTCTAGGAAGAAAAAAATATGCTTTAAAAATGGATGTATTTGGCGGATTTCCTGTTTTGTGGAACCATTAATATGCCAAAGGTTGAGAGGTTTAGATCTGATTACGATTGGCTGTAGATTAACACGTGACAAAGTTTAAGCCAGTAATTATGAGCTGTTGCAGTTTCTTGCTGTTTTTTGTTGTAATTAAGAAGCTTTCTCTTTCTTTTTTTTTTTTGTTTGTTTGTTTGGGTGTGCATCAGGGCCGTAGATACGATTCCGGTAAGGAGGGGATTTTTTTGTTTACTTCAAAAAGGACCATTCGCCCGTTTTTTTCGTGTGTAATTGCCATTTTAGTTGAGAAATCTGATGATCTCTTTTTGCGAAAAATAGTCACGGGCAGTGTGTTATTTCACTTTTTGCGTTAAATAGTCACGGGCAGTGTGTTACTTCACTTTTTGGCTAGTAAGGTCCTAGTCCTAAAGCATTTCCCAATAACAGGGCCGTGGACATGTTCTCCATAAAATAGGGGTTTACCTAGTTAAAAAAAAGGTCATTCGTGTGTCAGATATTATATTTTATGACGTTCTTTTTGTGAAAAATTACTAAGGCAAATTACGGAAGGGGGGGGGGGAGGAATTGGATTATGAACTGCCGTTTGATGAACTTTCACGACAAGCCTTCATGTGAACACCAGACGGGGAAATAAAACATGGAAGACCAAAAACAACGCTCAGAAGAAAATTTATGAATGAATTAAAATCAACAGGCATAAATGCACAAGTCCTGCAATCCCTAGCAACTGACCGACAGGTATGGAGAATATGACACCCGTCCTATGTGCTAAACTTGGCAAAAGAGAAACTGACTGACTGACTTTTTGTGGACAAGTTCCTAGTAATAAAAATCATGTTCTGATTTGCTAAGAGGGGGTTTTGTCATGATCTGATTTGCTAAGATTGGGATTTTGTCATGATCTGATTTGCTAAGAGGGGGCTTTGTCATGATCTGATTTGCTAAGAGGGGGCTTTGTCATGATCTGATTTGCTAAGAGGGGGTTTTGTCATGATCTGATTTGCTAAGATTGGGGTTTTGTCATGATCTGATTTGCTAAGATTGGGGCTTTGTCATGATCTGATTTGCTAAGAGGGGGCTTTGAACCTCCCAATCACCCCATTTCTGGCACTGCATAAATACTAAATGTCATCTTCTAATAGTGGGGGGGGGGGTTAGGTTCTAAGCCCCTATCACCTCTCTTATCTACGGGCTGGGTGAGTGCATCCCGAGTTCTGAGGGAAGATAATACAACTATATCTCGTATATACTTGTGGGAAGACAATAAAGCTAAACATATACATGAATGAGACAATAAATCTATAAATATACCTGCGTGAGACAATAAAGTTATAAATATACCTGCGTGAGACAATAAAGTTATAAATATAGCTGATACAATAAAGCTATAAATATACCTGCGTGAGACAATAAAGTTATAAATATAACTGAGAAAACATAGCTATAAATACAACAGCATTCATTATTGAATTATCAGAATAATTTTCCGGGAAATCGTAAACTTTGCCTGGCTTCATCATCAAGCCAGTAGATAAGAGTGGCGAAGGAGTTGGAGGGTCAAACCTTCCTTCCTCAATTGTTAGGGAAATATAATATTTTTCTTCTTCTTCAACGTACATTCTCAAACTCCCGCTGCATTTCTCTTGTAGCAGGACCATGGTCCTACTAGATTTACAGCAGGATGTAGTCGAGAGAATGGAAATGCGTTGTGTCGATGTTTTATTTGCGACAATGGCCGGACACATCCGTCTTGGAAGCAAACCATGATAAGGGTAACGGGGATATTCACAATTTACGTCAGTAATTAGCCCATTTTTTATCCCCTGTCCGTGTCATCAACATTCACAAACTCAGGGACCCCTCTACTCCCAAATAGCTTAATTATATCAACAATTATGTAACTACAAACCGACTAAACAAAGGGACCCCCCCCCCCCCATAGTTTAATTATATCAACAAATATGGCACTTTAAACAGAGCTTTAGCAGAAAATGTGCGGGGAAAGAAATGTTTTACATTTTTTCAAAACCAACCTTTCAAATTCAAATAAATTAATTTATGTTTGCTTGTTTGTTTTTGTTTTGAGAACCCAATGAATTGCGAGCGATTAGCTCTTACTTCCTATGTGCAGTGAGGTGGTTTTTCAGAGCTTTTTATCATACCCAGGAGACTTCAAATTTCTGCTTAGTGCAATGTCTATTGAAGGAGTCTTCTACTCAGATGGGGGGGGGGGGGGGGGTGTAATCTAACTAATTTCTGTATAAATTCAGCATTGTTGGAATCAACTTTTTGTCAAATCGACCCCTCCCCCTCTTATCAACACCTGTCAAATACTTTCTGACTCACGCCAGTAATTGTTTACATAATCTATAGACAGCCTCATGCCCACTCTACCACCTCCCTTCTTAATGGTCTCTTCTCCCCCCCCCCCCCCCCCCCAACACAACCAGGAAAATTTCTCACGAAAATTAATGAAGTACTCATGAAGATGGGAAATTATCACACTCATACAGATTAGGCTGAAATGAGATTGTTATATCTGCGCCAGTCGTACCCTACATGTTCAACTTTGCACATGGCATTTTTGGGTTTCAGCGGGATGATTGCAACAAACTCAATGCTCAATCATCCCACTGGATCTCTCTTGTAGCAGGATACATTCTCAAACACCCACTGAATCTCTCTTGTAGCAGGACACATTCTCAAACACCCACTGGATCTCTCTTGTAACAGGACACATTCTCAAACACCCACTGGATCTCTCTTGTAACAGGACACATTCTCAAACTCCCGCTGGATCTCTCTTGTAACAGGACACATTCTGAAACTCCCGCTGGATCTCTCTTGTAACAGGACACATTCTCAAACTCCTGCTGAATCTCTCTTGTAGCAGGACACATTCTCAAACTCCCGCTGGATTTTCAGGACATTGGTCCTACAAGATGTCCAGTTGGGAGTAGTCCATAGAATAGAAATGTATTGTGTAACCGATTTAATTGCGCTGATAGCCCGACACATCCGTATTCGACGGAGATGGTTATGATGATGAATATTATGAGAGGAATCCTAGGTCTTCCGATTCAAATGCTCAAACCCGTAGCACTTGAAAACAGGACGTTTAGTACTGAGAGTTTAGTCAAATGTTAGGTACACTCTTCCCACCCTCAACCACCTCTAGCGATTTTCCCCAAAAAGACAATGAAATATTTCATAAAATATTTTTACTGTCCCTTGACAGTACTGAGTCCATAGACAGTACTTGGTTCCTTGACAGTACTAGAGTCCCTTGACAGTACTAGGGTCCGTTGACAGTACTAGTGTCCCTTGACAGTACTAGGGTCCCTTGACAGTACTAGAGTCCCTTGATAGTACTAGAGTCCATAGACAGTACTAGAGTCCCTTGACAGAACCAGAGTCACTTGACAGTACTGGAGTCCATAGACAGTACTTGATTCCTTGACAGTACTAGAGTCCCCCATTGACAGTACTAGAGTCCTCCATTGACAGTACTAGTGTCCCATTAAAATACAGTCTTATGGTATCATCGAAAATCATCCTCGCCTCCTAAAATGACGCTTTGAATTTTCTTGTGATTTTCATTGGTTGTTTAAACAAAACTTTATACAAAGTGACCAATGAATAACAAAGGAAAGATCATATAGCGTTACTTTAGAAGGATTAACACAGAAGATACAGTACAAAACTCAAGCATATCTCAGAATTGATATATTTAGGAAGTGCCGTAAAATTCAATGCCAAACTCGATAGATAGTTTGAAACAAGATGTCAGAAAGCCAATGCCGTGACTTACCAGCTGTCACCAACACTCAAACACTCATCGATCTGCGTGGCTACTTAACGACAATTGATAAACAGTATTTTTTATACCAACTCTGCGTTATCAATGTCAAACATGGACATTGACAAAGACACTGCGAAAAAGGTCGCAGTTTGTGAAATGAGATGTTTGAGGAAAATTAGAAATGATAGGTTGAGGAAAATTAGAAATGATATGTTTGAGGAAAATAAGAAATGAGATGTTTGAGGAAAATTAGAAATGAGATGTTTTCGGAAAATTAGAAATGATATGTTTGAGGAAAATTAGAAATGAGATGTTTGAGGAAAATGAGAAATGTCACCAAAAATATTAACAGAGAAATGAAGATAGGACATAAATAAAGGTCATCTAGAGTCAAAAGTAAATCAAGAGACAGCTAACCAGGCGGTTTGACCACGAACTGAGAATGGAACCAACGCAATCAGCCATTTGAGCATACAACAGCTAACCATCGAGCTACAGGACACGAGGAAAACCAAGAATTAGATGTGTGGAGAAAATAAAAAAGACCTTCCATACATAGATAAGCGCTGACAACTGCTAATGCGACCCAAATGGCCAAAGAAAGACGTCTAAACCCCCCACCCCCCACCCAGACGCTTAACGGCACAAGTGGAAATGACAATAGATAGATAGATATGAGAAAGATATGTCCACATGACTGTATGATTGGCGAGGGACTCAGTTTACTGTTTAAACTACATGACCGGCGTACCTGTAGTAAGAACAAAGAACTAACAAAGTAAGCATTATATTCTTTCTTCTTCTTCTTTCCTTCCTCTTTTACCCTTTCCTTGTGTCGAACGATTATGTTCTTTACAAGTGAATAGAGTTTCTTGATAGTTTGAGAACCTCTCCATATGTATATATCTAAGCTTTTATGACCCGCTGAAACGTTGCCAGGAAGGAAACTGTTTTTTAGGCGTTAAATCGGAACGAACATCACAGATAATTATGAAAGATGAAATACGTTCTCATGACGATACGCAGATTCAGGAACTGAATATGCAATATACAGAGATTTTCTTTGTCTTTCAAAAGCGTATCATTTTCCCATATGTTAAATAATGTCGATAGTGAATCACAGGCGGCGTTATATGCATCATCAATTGGGGGAAAAAAGTTGATATTAACTTGATCGTATGCTCGTTTATCAAGACAGGAACAGCTGCACCGTGCATATGTTAATTTGTAAACAAATCCCGCCCTTGTGTTAACGGGCCCGAAAGGGGAGCAAAGACTAGCCAAACTGGTTACTGTTTATGCATGTTGTAAGAAGTGACTAAGGAGTTTATGGGGTGGCGTTGGCTGTCCCACCCAATATATGGTCAAAGTGACCAAGAAAATATGGAGAATGCGGATTGTCACAGATTTTGCAGCAAAGCTATAAACCGTGACACAAAAGCAATCGTTTTTGGGGACTTTGGTAGCATATCCTATTCAGGACGTGGCTATCAACCCAGCATTTTTTGGCTGTGGTGATTTTATAGGCAATATAAATCAATTCAGAAGTTTACCATTGCTTTCTGAACGGTGCGGATGTACTATTGCCAGCGGCGGGGATCGAACTCGGTACTTTGCTCGTCATAGACGCGCTCTGTACCACTTCGCCACAGAGCAGTACACATCGTGGGTACTACCTCCTGGTAGTCTGCAGGAGTTTGAGAAAGAAAACAGATAAAGTATTCACAGCCTGTTACACCTTCTTCCTCTTTCGCCCGGACGTACGAATGTTATAGAATATGTGTAGTCGATGTTTCTAAGAACCATCATAAAATTTGGCATACAGGATCGCCTTGTTTTCGGATTCCGAAAGCAATATTGTCTTCGGACCTCAGCATGAAATTTCGGACCCCAGCATGAAACTTCGGACCTCAGCATGAAACTTCAGACCTCAGCAGTCACTCTGGGTCACTCTGACATCCATCTTATTGTAGCATATCCTATTAAAGATGTAGCCATCAACTCAGCATTGTAGTCATCAGCATGTTTTTGCTCTAGGAATTTTCTAGGCGACATAAATATTTTCAGTATTTTACCATTGCTCTCTGAACGGTCCATATTCACAATGGCTCGTGGCTCAACACTACCTGTCTACTTGGCCTTTTAGTAAATGGAATTATCTACCCCGACTTCTTTATTCGCTTCTTCCGACATACATGGCATATCACAAGCCTGAAATTGTTGTCCTTTCGGACCCCTCAACACACGTGACTGGGGAAAATAAAATGTTTCTAATCATGTAGCCGTAAGGGTGAGGGGACTGTACGCCTTTTCTCTACCGTGTTTATATATTTTACTTACTACAGAGAGGGGTTGGGGTTTGACGTGAACGTCCCGTGTTAGCCACGACACAATGCATTTCTTTTTTCGGTCTACGTCCTGCTATTCAAGTTTGAAAACGAAAAAGAAGAACATATTGAGTTGTAAACAAAAGGCAAGGAAGAAATAAATTCATCAAAAGACCATCAATCCGTGGAAAATCGATAAAAATCTCCAGTAGACGTAACACATGATGATGATAGATCTCGGTTGAAAGCTTGCGGTAAGAATGACCGAGTGTCCGAGGTGTATATGATTCTCTAGTTTGGGAATCTTCTCTCACGCACATCCTCGTTAATCACCGTTATTCTCGCTTCAACGTAACAATTTAATGGCCTTAGGTGATTCTCATACAGTGAATATCACACCCTTCTACAACATAATTCCCAACTAGTCAATGTTCAGCAAATTCGCTCAGCAGAGACCTTTCGTCAAAGGAAACACGTTACAAAACTAATCTATTTGGTGACTCTACGAGAGGCAGTATGAAACATAAGGGAAAGCAAGGGCTTCCAACTGGTGACTCTACGAGAGGCAGTATGAAACATAAGGGAAAGCAACGGCTTCTAACACCAACTTATATCGCTCATTAAACGGCTTTTCAGAAACAACAGGCCTCGAGTAAGAAACATTTGACTGGTTTGAGGTGCACAAAGGTGTTAGACAAGGATGCATTCTCTCACCACATCTGTTCAACATATATGCAGGAAACATCATTCGAAATGTAAGAAGACCCATATTATGAACATGTTTCTTTTTCTTCTTCATCATCGTTCATTCTCAAACTCCCGCGGAATCTCTCTTGTAGCAGGACCATGGTCCTATTAGATTTCCAGCAGGATATAGTCCATAGAATTGAAATGCGTTGTGTCGCCGTTTTATTTGCGCCAATGGCTCGACACATCCGTCTTCGGAGGAATCAACATGTTTAAACACTTAATATTGAACGCTGAAGAAGAAGAAGAAGAAAAAAACTTAATATCGGAGGACATGAGATTCCAGAAATTAGGTATGCAGATTACACTAGCCCAATATCAAGAAGCCTCACTTGTGTAGAACACATTATTGTCAGTTAAACATAATAGCGAGGCAACAAATCTTTACCTCAGCGCATAAAAGACAAAAATAATGTATATAAACAGAGATGAACTAACACTCATAATCTTCATTGACAACCAAGAACTAGATAAAGTCAGCAACTTTGAATATCTCGGGTTAACCATCAACATCACAGCAGATTGCTCAGCAGAGATCAGAAAGAAGTTAGCAATGGTCTTTCAAAAACAGAGATGAAAAATCTATGCCAAGGAGGAAACAGAAAAACAAAGTTACAACTATTAAGAAGCTATATTTTTGCAGTGGCAACATTTGGTTGTCTCTTTCTAGATAAAGACCTTTTTGGTCAAAACGTGGTCGATTCTGTGTATTGCTCAACGTAGAACTGCTATTTAACCCTTCTTTTTTTAAAATGTTCAATATTTACTTACTATACGGTTCAAAGTTTTACTGCAATCTACAGACCACTCAAATTGTAATTGTATAAACCTAAAAGTGGTTAACCCGTTAATTTTTTTTTTATTCATGAGGCCGCGGGTTAGATCCCAGGTCGTGACGTCTTGTTTACAAGTGCATTTTTTATATCCCTGAAGTGCGGGATTACGTGATATGAGAGCTACACTCAGTAATCGTCGTGCGTCTCTGTTGAGAGGGAGCCAGTACATATTGAACAACCATAGTACAGTGAAGTCAATCCTCTACTCATTATAAACGTAGCAGTTGAAATAATTCTTGGAGGAAACACCACTACCTTAGAGGCGCCGGTAAGGTACATTCTTCATTTTCTTACATCATGGTCTGAATCAGTGGCGTAGCGTGGGTCAATGTCGCCCGGGGCGGAATCATAATTTCCGCCCTTGTGACATTAAAAAAATATGTCAGCGATTGTGAAAGATTGGACGAAATAAATTTGCCGCCCTCCCGATGATGCCGCCCGGGGCGGTCCGCACCTCCGTCCCCCCCCCTCGCTACGCCACTGTTCTGAATTCACACTGATTCAGGCATTGTTTCTTCTTTCAGTGTGGCTTTCTCATAGATTTGAGAACCTTTGTTCTTCCGTGTTTGATGTTCCCTCATACAGTATTATATTATTCCGGGTCCTCAAATTGTGCGTGCCTAGACAGCAGCGCCTATGTTTGCTCAATATATAATTACGTCAGCGATCGTTGCGAAAGATCTATAGGACTTGTGTATCACGTGACAACAGGAAGCTCCCACTAATAACAGAGAGATAGCTCTTATAATTTGAAGAATTATTAGATACGGTTAGGCGGGAAAACTTCAAAAACATTGAAAATAAAATACAAAATGTTTGCTGACCTCAGCTTTAATGTTGGATCGGGTTATATGCAAGCTAGATGTGGGTTTGTATGTGTGTGTTGTATCGGGTTATACGCATGCTAGATGTGCGTTTGTATGTGTGTGTTGTATCGGGTAATACGCAAGCTAGATGTGCGTTTGTATGTGCGTTGCCAGTGTAGAATTTAAAACAATTGCCAAACCTGAAAAATACAAAATAAAACGCGAATATTTATGTTAGGAGTTGATTGAGGTTTGTAGTGGAGTATCTTTGGGATCTTCTACCTTTCTGTGTTCGTTCTCAAACTCTTGATTTTTAGCAGATAATAGTTCAGAATATGAAATGCGTTTTGTTATGGTTTACAGATTAGATGCAATTTTCAGCATAACTCATTCAACATTTGCGTGGTTGGGTCACTTTGACCCTCTATAAGATGGGGAAATTCAACTTTATCTTCTTATTTTTCTTCGCTCTTCAGTCAGTTATCTAGCTTCAGTCAGTTATCTAGCTTCTGTCAGCTATCTAGCTTCAGTCAGTTATCTAGCTTCAGTCAGTTATCTAGCTTCTGTCAGCTATCTAGCTTCAGTCAGTTATCTAGTTTCAGTCAGCTATCTAGCTTCAGTCCGTTATCTAGCTTCAGTCAGTTATCTAGCTTCGGTCAGTTATCTAGCTTCAGTCAGCTATCTAGTTTCAATCAGTTATCTAGTTTTAATCAGTTATCTAGCTTCAGTCAATTATCTAGCATTAGTCAGTAATCTAGCTTCAGTCAGTTTTCTAGCTTCAGTCAATTCTGTATTTGCAGTCAGTTATCTAGTTTCAATCAGTTATCTATTCTCAGTTGTGTAACTGTGACGACACCCAGACTTCTCAGCTGTGTAACTGTGACGACACCCCGACTCATATTCAACGGCGATGGCCACCGTGGTGTCCTTGACATTCAGGTCACTGCTATCAGATCCTGCACCACTGATGATAGATCTAGGTACGCCCTAGAAAATCGTCTCATTTTCGAGTTGGGTACCATCAAGCCATGTGTACTCAATTCCGACCACTCTTTTGCTTAGTTCTCGGTCGGATTGGTCTTTGTTGTTTTTATTCATTTTGTGCCGCCATTTACGTCATCGTTTTGTTTCTCTCGTTCTACCTGTATTATCGTCTTTGTGTACTTCCTGTTCGTATCCTTCCGGTTTCTAACTACCATATTTCACTCGGACACGCTTGTTGTAGTGCATTCATTTCTACTTGTGGTATTATTATGTTTGTATGTTATGTGCGTATCTTGAAAAAGGCCTATTGGCCCGAACGTCGATTTTGTCCTGTGTATTGTCATTTGTATGATTATATTCTGTGTTTTGTTTTGTTGTGTATACCATATTTATTCATGTAAACATCCGTCAGTGATAGTGTGTTTGTCGTCATCAAGTAGGATTTCATTACCTGTCTTCCACGTGAGTATTATTTCGGACTCATATACGGTTGGCTCAAAGGCATGGATGTAAAAAAAAGGGGGGGAGGGTTTGGTGCACGTAAAAAAAGTAAAGTAACCCATAGCATTTATTAATGCCGTAGGGGTGTGAGATGTTAGCGATCTCACATTTCACAGGCTCTGCAAATGAGGGCGGTAGCCATCTCCTCTCCCTCGCAGTCTTTACTTCCCGGATTAATCAATTACCCATTTAAGGCTGGGTCGACCTGGGAGCCGTTGCGATCTGAAAACATTTCCGCCTCAACTGGGGAATGAACACAGGACCACTCATATGCGAAGCCAGTGCGCTAACGCGGCTCCCCTGGGTGCACGTATTAGTTCCCGAATGGAGACGTCCCAGTGCGTCAGTATCACAGGTTTACTATGTCCTGTCAAGACCACAGGACCACATCTCTGGGACAATTATCTCATCATTCTTACCTCAGATTTGTTGACCAATCCGCAGCGATGTCACATCTAACATTTCCGTGTCACCGAGGGAATCTGCCACAGAAGGACAAATATACAATGTCCGCTGCCCTGCGTCGCTTCGTCATCCATGGACATTCTTTTTCTTCTGTGTTCGTTCTCAAACTCCTGCAGATTACCAGGATGTAGTCTGGAGAACGGAATTCGTTGTGTTATGGTTTACAGCATTGCTGCGATTTATGCGCCTTTCGGTCTGACACATCCGACTTCAGCATGGCTTTGGGTTACTTACCCTATATGGGATGGGACAGCCAACTCCATCCCATAACTTTCTTAGTCGCCTCGAACGACATGCATGGAAGGTAAACAGTGTTGCTATTCTTTACTCCCCTTTCGGGCCCCGACAACACACGGGCGATGGAAATGATTAAATAGAAAATAAATGTTAGAGATTGACACAAGATGGGACACGATGAGATGATTTTTTTTCGGAAGTAATAAGTTGTCAGTCTATGCCCCAACTGTCCTTAGTCGCCTCCTCAGACATGCATGGAAAGAAAACAATTGCCCTATTCTGTGCACCCTGAACTAGAAACCACGGCCCTTTCTGTCATGTTGGCGGCGCCTGTAGAGAAAACCAATGATATTATAAGAAAATTACGATGTGAAGGAAGATAAAAACTGAATATCTATGTCAAGGTTGTACAAATCTAGATAAAGGTAAGGAAATTATAAAAGAGATAGGTTTGCATGGAGAACAAATTAAGCGATAAATTTAAGATTCCGCGTGGATGCTTTGAAGGAAAAGTAATTGATAAATCAATACATGACTTCATTTAGTTTCAGGTCCTTTACGTGTGCAGGGGAGATTACAAAAAAATAAGGGGAGATAAAAATAAAAAATATAAATATTTGAAAATACAGTAAAGGATAATGAAACTGAATAAAAGTGAAAATATAATTGGGATCGTTGATAAGAAAAGAGTGATTAAAAGAATAAGGTTAGATGAATACTTTTTTATGTTTTTTAAACGAAAGTAGAAGTAGGCATATGGTTGCAAACTGCGAGTTTATCAAAATAGCACATGTGCGTGGATTGAGGAAGTAGGTGGACTTGGAAGAAGAGTTCTAAATAAACATGTGGTGCATTTTAGCAGCTGACACCTCCTGATGTTTGCTGTGTTTGCGTTTCACATCCGGACAGCCATTACAGTTTCGTATTATTGTTACAGTTGATGCTGTGAATAGTCGTCGTTTTCCTTGAGAAACGTTGGTTTCAGTAGATGATGGTGATGATGACGATAATATTAACGACGATGCTGAAATAATCCAGGTAGATGTGAGTAAGTAGTAATTGACAGCCCATAGCCTTTGTGACAAAAACACAGGTTTTTCACAGTTCTGTAACCCGAACTCATGTAACAGTTGTGTAACTGAGGCAACACCCGGACTCATGTAACACTTGTGTAACTGAGGCAACACCCGGACTCATGTAACAATTGTGTAACTGAGGCAACACCCGGACTCATGTAACAGTTGTGTAACTGAGGCCTCACCGGACTCATGTAACAATTGTGTAACTGAGGCAACACCCGGACTCATGTAACAATTGTGTAACTGAGGCAACACCCGGACTCATGTAACAGTTGTGTAACTGATGCCTCACCGGACTCATGTAACAGTTGTGTAACTGAGGCAACACCCGGACTCATGTAACAGTTGTGTAACTGAGGCAACACCCGGACTCATGTAACAGTTGTGTAACTGAGGCAACACCCGGACTTCATCACTCTCAACAAAGCCGCACGCTGACTGTCGAGAGTACCACTCATAGCACGTAACTCCGTAGCTTCAATCGAAAAAAATCCACAATGTATACAAGACGAAACGCGCCGGATTCGAACCTATGATCTCTTGTACACGAACAGCTTAACCACTACGCTAAAGAGTTACCATGTCCCGTAGCAAAGGTATCTCAACAACAGAGCACACACTTCTGGATCAACTATCGCATCATGCTCCTGTCACATTTCTTGACACATTCTGCAGTAATGACACATCTGCAGTAATGACATATCTGCAGTAATGACACATATACAGTAATGAAACATCTGCAGTAATGACACATCTGCAGTAATGACACATCTGCAGTAATGACACATCTGCAGTAATGACACATTTGCAGTAATGACACATCTGCAGAGATGACACATCTGCAGTAATGACACATCTGCAGTAATGACACATCTGCAGTAATGACACATCTGCAGTAATGGCATATTTAGAATTCATCTGGTAGTCTACAACAACAAAAAAGATTCAATGACCGCTTGTCTGCATTTCTTTGACATCGTTGGTGATGATTTGATAGAAGACAAAAGTTAAAAATAAGATGTGACGATTTTTTTCACAGAGGACAGCTTGTCACCTGATTTTCCTTAGTCGCCTCCAACGACATATCTGGAAAGAAGACCTTATTATTTTCTCTCTGAACTAGAATTCCATGCCCCCTGTTGGCACATGGGTGGGTTTTGACAGATAAATCAATATGGTTTTATATATTCTTCTTCTTCTTCTTCAGCATTCATTCTCAAACTCTCACTGGATCCCACTTGAAGAAGGACAATTATCTTACTAGATTTCCAGCAGAATGTATTCCAGAGAATAGAAATGCGTTGTGTCGCCGTTTTATTTGCGCCAATGGCCCAACACATCCGCCTTAGGAGGACTATTAGATATACTATCAACATCATCATTATTGTCATAACAGTCATCCTTATCAGAATTATCGTCACCATCATCAACCTAATAATTCCCATCACAGGACACATCAGCACAATCATTAACTTCATCGTCAAAACCCTATTCTACTAACGTGGATCCACCATAACCACAATTATCACCACCACTACGATTATCATGATCGTCTTCGCTACCATCAACATCATTTTTATCATCATCACCACTGTCAACATCATTATCACAGCCAACATCACCACCATCCTTCTATTCTATTCAGGTGGGATTTCCAACACAGAAACATTAGGCGTAGGGATACCATAATTGTCAGATGGAAAAAAACGACACGCAAAATTTCCATCAAATATGGCCAATAATGAGTGTCGTACAAATAAAATTAAAGTTAAACTACATAAAATATTGTTCTTATTTAATTATAAACGTGTATTAACTGAGTGTTCAGCGCACCATACTAGCTGACTGAACAGAAACAGAGACTAACGGGAATTGAACCAGTCCGTTCCACGGCACCAAATCGCCTAGCAACAATTGCACACGCGTTCCTTCGTACTTGACCAACCGCATCTCCAAAAAAAGATGCGATTTCATCAAGCCATTCAAATCGTGCACACAGTCACCCGAACGGACCAATCGAGACAAGGACTATTACAACAACAACAAACATCCCGTACAGGTATTGAAATATCCTCAGTAACAACAAACACATAACATAATATCCGTATTAGTTATATTAATATCCGTATTGGTGCCGTGGAACGGACTGGTTCAATTCCCGTTAGTCTCAAGAATTTTTAAAAATTGTCCTCTGGCTTCCTACTTAAAAATTTACTTGTATAAACAATTATTTGAAGCAAAATTGTATTGTCTATATATGTTATCCATGTTTACAAGAAGACCTATCGGCCCTTGTATAACTAATACGGATATTATGTTATGTGTTTGTTGTTACTGAGGATATTTCAATACCTGTACGGGATGTTTGTTGTTGTTGTAATAGTCCTTGTCTCGATTGGTCCGTTCGGGTGACTTTGTGTGCACGATTTGAATGGCTTGATGAAATCGCATCTTTTTTTGGAGATGCGGTTGGTCAAGTACGAAGGAACGCGTATGCAATTGTTGCTAGGCGATTTGGTGCCGTGGAACGGACTGGTTCAATTCCCGTTAGTCTCAAGAATTTTTAAAAATTGTCCTCTAGCTTCCTACTTAAAAATTTACTTGTATAACTAAATTACTGAAGTTTACCACACTAGCTGACTGAACAGAAACAGTAAGTTAGTAACTAAATTACTAAAGTTTACCACACTAGCTGACTGAACAGAAACAGTAAGTTAGTAACTAAATTACTGAAGTTTACCACACTAGCTGACTGAACAGAAACAGTAAGTTAGTAACTAAATTACTGAAGTTTACCACACTAGCTGACTGAACAGAAACAGTAAGTTAGTAACTAAATTACTGAAGTTTACCACACTAGCTGACTGAACAAAAACAGTAAGTTAGTAACTAAATTACTGAAGTTTACCACACTAGCTGACTGAACAGAAACAGTAAGTTAGTAACTAAATTACTGAAGTTTACCACACTAGCTGACTGAACAGAAACAGTAAGTTAGTAACTAAATTACTGAAGTTTACCACACTAGCTGACTGAACAGAAACAGTAAGTTAGTAACTAAATTACTGAAGTTTACTACACTAGCTGACTGAACAGAAACAGTAAGTTAGTAACTAAATTACTGAAGTTTACCACACTAGCTGACTGAACAGAAACAGTAAGTTAGTAACTAAATTACTGAAGTTTACCACACTAGCTGACTGAACAGAAACAGTAAGTTAGTAACTAAATTACTGAAGTTTACCACACTAGCTGACTGAACAGAAACAGTAAGTTAGTCACTAAATTACTGAAGTTTACTAAACAGTAGAGAAAGTATCTCATTCTGAGTCAATATCATCAATATCGTCCGCATTTGTGGATATTGACGTTGGGATCATAGATTGCGCCTGGGGCTGAGCCCAAGCGTATTTCTCCGAAGAACTTCAACAAGATGGTCTTCAACAAGTTAAGCTGGCTGCTGAGATATGTCTGAAATTCTTTGCATGACATATGCTTAAAGTTATACTGCACAAACAGAATTCCTGTGACAGATTCAATGAGTAACGTATTTCTTTCCTATGTCCATTGACTTTGGATAAAAACCCGGACAAAAGCCATTTTTATGGAAAGCCGCCAGGACGTCCGGACAGGGGCATAAAAAGAGGACGTGTCCGGGTACACAAGGTAACACTAATTAGGAGCTGCAATTTTCACTTACACTAAGTCCATGTTTAGGAAGATCGCGAGTAGCTGACTTAGACACGAGTTGGAGTTCATTCAAGTACATCGTACGAGTACATTCAAGTAATTTGGAGAGTACATTCAAGTACATCGTGCGAGTACATTCAAGTACATTGTGCGAGTACATTCAATTACATTGTGCAAGTATATTCAAGTACATTGTGCGAGTACATTCAAGTACATTGTGCGAGTACATTCAAGTACATTGTGCAAGTATATTCAAGTACATTGTGCGAGTACATTCAAGTACTTTGTGCGAGTACATTCAAGTACATTGTGCGAGTACATTCAATTACATTGTGCAAGTATATTCAAGTACATTGTGCGAGTACATTCAAGTACATTGTGCGAGTACATTCAAGTACATTGTGCGAGTACATTCAAGTACATTGGAGAGTACATTCAAGTACATTGTGCGAGTACATTCAAGTACATTGTATGAGTACATTTAACAATTGTACAATTAAATGAAATTTCTCTTCAAATATGGGGCGTCCTAGTGACGTAAATTAGCGAAAGATTCTTTTTGTTTTAGGTAAAACCCCTTCCTTGCTAGAACCTTATCTACGACATTAAACCCTCTTCCCTACTAGAACCGTATCTACGACCCTAATCCCCTTCCTTACTAGAACCTTATCTACGACTCTAAAATCCGTTCCTTACCGAAAACGTGTCTACGACATTAAACCTCGTTCCTTAATTGAAACTTATCTGCGGCACTAAAACCCCCTTCCTTACTGGAAACCTATCTATGGCGCTGAGTACATTATATAGTGTGATGCGATAAGTAGGATAATTTACTATTGTTACTGGTTTAACAAGGAACTTTCCACCTTGCCAGATATCCTCTGATAGCTTGTGTTACTGGTTTAACAAGGAACTTTCCACCTTGCCAGATAACCTCTGATAGATTGTGTTACTGGTTTAACAAGGAACTTTCCACCTTGCCAGATAACCTCTGATAGCTTGTGCTACTCGTTTAACAAGGAACTTTCCACCTTGCCAGATATCCTCTGATAGCTTGTGTTACTGGTTTAACAAGGAACTTTCCACCTTGTCAGATAACCTCTGATAGCTTGTGTTACTGGTTTAACAAGGAACTTTCCACCTTGCCAGATATCCTCTGATAGCTTGTGTTACTGGTTTAACAAGGAGCTTTCCACCTTGCCAGATATCCTCTGATAGTTTGTGTTACTGGTTTAACAAGGAACTTTCCACCTTGCCAGATATTTTCTGATAGTTTGTGTTACTGGTTTAACAAGGAACTTTCCACCTTGCCAGATATCCTCTGATAGCTTGTGTTACTGGTTTAACAAGGAACTTTCCACCTTGTCAGATAACCTCTGATAGTTTGGGTTACTGGTTTACTTTTCACCTTGTCAGATATCCTCTCACAGTTTGTGTTCCTGGTTTAACAAGGAACTTTCCACCTTGTCAGTTACCCTCTGATAGCTTGTGTTACTGGTTTAACAAGGAACTTTCCACCTTGTCAGATAACCTCTGATAGTTTGGGTTACTGGTTTACTTTTCACCTTGTCAGATATCCTCTCACAGTTTGTGTTCCTGGTTTAACAAGGAACTTTCCACATTGTCAGTTACCCTCTGACAGTTTGTGTTCCTGGTTTAACAAGGAACTTTCCACCTTGTCAGATATCCTCTTATAGTTTGGTTATTTAAATATATTATGCTGTGTGGAGGATTCCGTGGATTTATTCTCCTAGACATGTGAAAGTTCGCGTCAATGAAAGAGCCGAAACATTAGCATCGAAAGCACCAATACTAGGAGAATAAGTTATGGACAAGAATGAAGATCACTACATGAACATTTTCTAAATGAGGGCACTAGGATAGAAGGTGATTATGATAGGGTAACATAATATTTGGATTTACTCCCTGGAGGATATGTCAATACTTATACGGGATGTTCGTTTTTGTTGTAATAGTCATTATTTTGATTGGTCCGTTCTCGGTGACTTGAGTACACAGGTTGAATGTCTTGACGAGATAACATCTTTTTGGTCAAGAAAACCTACAACGGAGCTGGTTCAATTCTCGTTTTCCGTACATGTTGGATTAAATATTTAAAACTAATTTTTAAATTGATAATTCCGTATGGTCTGCGAATTGTGTTATTAATGTATAAATGACCATTATTACAAAAAAAAAAGTTTCCGGACCCTGCACTAAATTGTCTACCGAATCAATTATTACAAGCGTTGGATTTAAAATACAAACTACATAAGTAAACGAAATAAACTTTGAGCTCAACTATTTACTCTGTTTTTTTTTAACTCAAGCTTCCGTTCGTGTGATGTTGTTAATGCGTCTTCCATCTTGAAATTTCTCAGACATGCACTAATACACATGAAGTCGCGATGAAATGAAAGAAAAGAAAATCGCAACTACCATAAGAATTGTAAATCCATTAAATTCATTACATGTTATCTACTTTTCAAGAACAGTTAGCTTTCCCTGTTGCTATGCCTGCGTGACTGCATTTTCCATGATGGCGGAAACAGCGTCATGGCGACGCTCTTTGCCTCATTACGCGTTGAATCTTTGCATCAAATCATCCAAGATGGCGCCTCTCCTTGTCTTAACGATTGATACTAATCGACACACGAGATAGACAGACTGACGGACGATATATATATATATATATATATAAATAAATTTATATTAAATAAAGATATATATATATATATATAGTGATAAAAGTTACAGTGTCGGGTAACACCCCTAAACAGGAATTGGGTGGCTAGGGTAACACAGGGCGGGTAAATATCAAAATAAGCAAACTTAGGTATAAGTGTTATCAAATTAAGTTGATAATACAATCGTCGCTGTGTCTCGTTATAATCGACAGCGGCTGATTATTTCCCCAGATACTAATTCGCAGTTGTCATCTTTACAGGCTTTTCCTCTATCCGCCACTTGTGGACGGCCCTAGTAGGGGTCGGTAGCCCCCACCCCAGGACACTTATATCTATTTTTGTTCATTTTATAGACAGACAGACAGAAAGGCAGACAGTTAGATAGATAGATAGATAGATAGATAGATAGATAGATAGATAGATAGATAGATAGATAGATAGAGAAAGGTAGACAGACAGACATACAGACAGACAGACAGACAGACAGACAGACAGACAGACAGACAGACAGACAGACAGACAGACAGACAGACAGACAGATAGATAGATAGATAGATAGATAGATAGATAGATAGATAGATAGATAGATAGATAGATAGATAGATAGATAGATAGATAGATAGATAGATAGATAGATAGATAGATAGATAGATAGATAGATAGATAGATAGATAGATAGATAGATAGATAGATAGATAGATAGATAGATAGATAGATAGATAGATAGATAGATAGATAGATAGATAGATAGATAGATAGATAGATAGATAGATAGATAGGCAGGTAGCACTGATTAACAAGCGAAAAAAATGGACAAATCTCTATCGCTTCAATGGTTTACCCCAAAATGGGCACCGAAACTTCCACTGAAACACTTGAAAATTGTATAAGTTTTAAATGGAAAATTATAAAATGGTACATATCTATCCCTCATGTATCCGTATGCAAGACCTAAACCCTTCGATATCCTACCCCAACCCTATAATAAATATTGTGAAGGGCTTAAAAGCAATCGAAATCTCGGGACCACATTACAAATAATAAATATTATTAAATATACATTTCAAAACATGATATTAATCTGCTCTCTGGGCCTCTAAAACGCGTGTGGCCTGTATGTGCATTGGATAATCCGGGACTGTCCTGGCCGTTTATATGAAATAGATAGCCAAATGTGGTTTTATTGGCATGCCTGTGTGTAAATTGCATGCTTTATAATATTATTATTTTTTTATATACGACAGCGTGCAATCTAGGGGAAGCAACTCTCCGGGTTTTATTCATATCGTGAATGTGCAGGACACTACAATAACGGCCCCTTCAGGACATTAAATGAGAAAGTCGCAAATTGAGGGGATGTCAGACAACATGATGATGATCAGGAGTGAAAATATGGAATTCAGATCAGCCAAGATCATGTGTCATTTCCACATTCCAAAGTTGTTTTTAATGCCTCCTCGACACGTTCAGTCCCTTCCATTGATCAGATTAATTGCCACATTCCCCATCGGAAGTTGACTCCAATATTTCCACAACATTACAAATCTCTCTTGTGATGGTGGTAAATTTTGACAGCCCTCGTGTTGTATATCTTTCATGTTACCAAATGTCTCCCCTCTGTATTTATCTCATGTTATTGTCAGAGCTGGACGCCTTTATTAGAGTTGGTCTATTTTTGTTATGCATTGTATCTACACTGAATAGTAAATACGCCCCAATATGACCAAATCTTAGACCCGACCATGTATAAGCAAAAACTCATGTAGACCTATTATTGTTTACTACTCGCCCGTTTGTTGCAGGGACCCGAGTGATGAGCAAAAATGGCAACACTTTTTATCTTCGATGCATGTCGTAAGAGGCGACTAAGGAGGTTAAGGGATTAAGATGGGTGTCCCATTCTATATAAGGTCAGTGATCCAAAGCCATGATGAAGTCAGATGTGCCAAGTCGAAGGCGCAGATATCACAGCAATGCTATAAACCATGACACAACGCATTCGGTTCTCCGGACTACATCCTGCCAAATTACAGGAGTTTGAGAATGAACGCAGAAGAAGAAATATACAACACCACAAGACGATTTCTTTTATTTCCGTTTCTAATACAGCGAGATGAAGATGGTGATACCATCTCTTGATATTTTCACTGAATTTTGTGTGTTTATTTCGTTTTTGGTTGTTTCTTGATAAATATCCACGTTGGACCGTACCGTGGAAAAATCCTTGTTGTTTTGTGTGTGTGTGTTGTTATTTCAGTTTTATGTTAATTTTATTAATTGTTAGTAATTAGTTAAATCTAGTAACAACAGTACATTATAGTTATTCAAACATAGATAGTTTTTAGTTTTGTGTTTTGTGTTTTGTGTAATTAAGTGATGATGACCATTTTTTACATCCACTTTTGAAAATTCAGTTAAAATTATGACCATGCATAATAGTTCGTAGATGGCTAATGAACCATATTCAATCTTTAAATGTCCTTGGACAGTCCGGACATGGAAGGACCGAAAGGCGTATGTTGTCTATCCGTGACTTTCTAGCTACTCTCCGCTGTTGGGCTGCAGCATTTCTCCACTTTTCACAAGATGATGCGCTCTCTTGTACTATAGAAGGCCAAGTAGAGACATTTTGTGCAAGTTCTTCCCATGTAATCTTGATCTTAATCGTGAATGTTCTCAGTGTTTATATTAAACGCTCTCAGTGAGGTCTTTAACGAGTCCGTGTAGCGCTTCTTTTGGCCATCTTGAGATTGTGTGCCCTTTTCCAGCTCACCATAGAGAAGTATCTTTGGCAGACGATGGTCCAACCCAATTCGATGGACCTGCCCAACAAATCTGTGTCTCCATCAGGATAGTGTCAATGTTGGGGATACCAGCTCTATCAAGGACAGTGGTATCTGGAATCTTGTCTTGCCATTTGATGTTTATAACTTGTCTGAGACAAGTTGTGTGAAAGTGATTGAGTCTCCTCACATGACGTCTATACACTGTCCATGTTTCACCAGTGTATAATAGTACTGGAAGTACCATTGCTCTGTAAACTTTCTCTGTAGATTTTAGTATAGTTATTCAGATATATATAGTTTTTACTTTAGTATAGTTATTAATAGATAAATAGCTTTTACTTTAGTATAGTTATTCAGATACATATAATTTTACTTTAGTATAGTTATTCAACATAGATAGCTTTTACTTTAGTATAGTTATTCAGATACATATAATTTTACTTTAGTATAGTTATTCAACATAGATAGTTTTTACTTTAGTATAGTTATTCAGACATAGATAGCTTTTAGTTTAGTATAGTTATTCAGATATAAATAGCTTTTACTGTAGACCCCCAGGTTGAGAATCTACTCTTAGAGAAATCGTTATTTGAAATTTGCACGCATGTGCACTTATATTGACCGGAGCGTTGCACCTGGATTTTAGGGCGAAGATTGCGCGCATTGAATCACACCGCTAATTAGATGTGGGCCCCTTTACTGTGTGAGTTCGTAGAAGCAGAGAAACGTGTGGGTATGCTGTCTGTGATTTTAAACAGATTCCTGACTGGTAATTCTTGCCAAAATGTGCACAACAGATTTGCTTGTTGCATCGTTCTGCCATTTCTTACCTTCCAGAACTTTCCAGCTGGGTTTCACTCGATATTTTTGTCTACATTTTCGCACATTTGTGCTAGTACGTGGGAAAAAAGATGTAATTTCTAGAACATCACCATTTTGTGAACGAGGATTCGATGAAGGAAAGAAGAAATAACTTATTGTATAATAATCTTTCTATTTATTTGGTTTTTTTATATTATTTTTTTTTCTGCGTTCGTTCTCTGATATTCTACACAAAAGCTTGTGTGATTTCCCTCTCGATAATCTACACAAAAGCTTGTGTGATTTCCCTCTCGATAATCTACACAAAAGCTTGTGTGATTTCCCTCTCGATAATCTACACAAAAGCTTGTGTGATTTCCCTCTCGATAATCTACACAAAAGCTTGTGTGATTTCCCTCTCGATAATCTAACACAAAAGCTTGTGTGATTTCCCTCTCTGATAACCTACACAAAAGTTCGTGTGATTTCCCTCTCGATAACCTACACAAAAGTTCGTGTGATTTCCCTCTCGATAACCTACACAAAAGTTCGTGTGATTTCCCTCTCTGCTAACCTACACGAAAGTTCGTGTGATTTCCCTCTCTGCTAACCTACACGAAAGTTCGTGTGATTTCCCTCTCTGCTAACCCACACGAAAGTTCGTGTGATTTCCCTCTCTGCTAACCCACACGAAAGTTCGTGTGATTTCCCTCTCTGATAATAAGAAAGTCTTCGAAATTATTTCATATAGTTTTCTATGACTCCTTTTCTGCATCATAGCACGGCACAGCCCTGCCCACGTATAATGAAATCAATTTTCTATGCATTGTGAGCTATGTTTGAGAGCCAATGCAAATGTGAAAACAAACAAACACAAATGAGTAAAGAAATAAAAACATGAGCTCAGAAACAAACACAAATTAGCAAACAAACAAAAGCATGAGCAAACAAGCAAAACCATCTCTTTGACATGAACAATAAGTTATGTGTTTCTATTTTACACCATCGTCTGCATTAACAGGTGACAAATGACAAGCTATTTGTAATACTTTCTGAGGCATATATATGCCTGTGTTTGTCTGTGTGTATGTGTGTCTGTGTATTCAAATGCTAAATCTAACAAAAATGGATATTTATGACAATTGCTCTTTTCGTTCGTTGCCGTTTCTTTTTAAAACCCGCTCCATATTTTTTAGATCTCTCTGCTGGAGAACTGATCACGTTACCTCATTAGCAAACTGGCATACTAATTACACAGAATTACCAGCACCTGGCAAATAAGTTCAGTAACTTTATGTAGCGGACATGGGGGGAGATTAGGGTATGTGACCGTATCCAGCTTCTAGAAATATTTTGCAGGTGGGTAGGCCTATGCTGTGCAAGAATATACATTATAACGCAGGAATATTCATGTTAATTTTTATAGAATGGACTCCAGTACTTATCATCTTATTATATTATGGTTAATCTAAAATATCTAGCCCTTCTAAATGTAACATCAAGTCAACGAGACAGTTCTTAAACAAGTAAACAAATTTCAATATTTGGACATAATTATTACTTCAGATGGTAGATGCGTCACTGAGATAAAAAGTCGAACAATACAGGCCAGAAGATGAGGATCAACTTGTGTAATAATTCATATCAATAGAAGTAAGAAAAAATGTTACATAGATCCCATACTGTTATATGGTAGTGAAGCATGGACAATTGACAATATATCAAGAAAACATCTGGAGGTCAGAGAGATGTGGTTTTATAGAAGAATGTTGAAAATATGAACTACTAAAAAGAGTAATGCTATAATTATACAACTGGTCAACTTAAATAAAGAACTTATTAATTGTATTAGAGGACGTCAATCACAGTGTCTGGGTCATGTCAGGAGAAGAGGTAGGCGGTAGAACATCGTAACAGCTGGAAAGATCGAGGGTAAGAGAAACAGAGGAAGACAATGTGAGAAAATGTTGGATGGCTTGAAAGCCTGGCATGATGCAGAATCATCTGAAACTATATTTAAATGTATAACAGACAGAGGGCTGTGGAGAGACATGATTGCCTACGCCGGAAGGCATATTACCAATGAATGAATGAATGAATGAATGAATGAATGAATGAATGAATGAATGAATGAATGAATTATATTGTCATTGATGTATTATAGAAATATCATACATAATTTATGAATACAATTGTGTGAATAGCATGGAAATTCGTCTTCTTCTGAGTTCGTTCTATAACTCAGTTTTTTTCCCATCGGCGTACGTTCATTGGACTAGTAAGGCTGGCCAAGTACCCAGGTACTCTTAATCAATCTAGTTAGTTCTTTTAAATTGTCATATAAACAATGTCTACAAGCATAACAATGTAAATAATATTGTGTACACAGCAAAGGTGTTCTTAACTCAATGAAGAGTTTCAATTTGTATCACAGTAATCTTCCATTCATTAGAAGACCTGGATTTTGCCGATGATCTTGCACTATTGAGTGAAAACCATCAAGATGCACAAACAAAAACTGATAGACTAAAACTAATTGCAGGACAAATAGGTCTCCAAATCAATTCAGCAAAAACAAAAATTATGGACTTCACCAATTCACCTAACGAAATTACTTTAAATGGACAACAACTTGAAAAAGTACAGAAACTGTCCTATCTAAGAAGCAAACTAACACTCGACGGTGATGTCATGCCAGAAATTACAACTCGCATGGCCCTAGCATCAAGTGCATTTAACAGGCTGTCTAATATCTGGAAGTCAAAGTCAATCAGCACACGCACGAAAATGTGCTTATTTAATTCCTGCGTTATTCCGGTGCTATCATATGGATGTGAGAGCTGGAAAAGCTATTTATCTTCAGAAAAGAAATAGTAATTCGAGAACAAATGTCTTCGTAGGATAACTAACACCCATTGGAGTGAATTCAAATCGAATGATAAAATCAGAGAAGAGACACATCAAAATTTCATCACAGATGTTATCAGAAAACGCCGTTGGTCCTACATCGGGCATGTCCTACGCGCAGACACCAACAGAATACACCACCAATCTCTTGAATGGATACCTACAGGCAAAAGAGCAAGGGGTAGACCAAAAGAAACACTCAGAAGAACAATACTTAGAGAAAGTAAAACAACCAATATTCATACTATTCAAGAACTGCACAGAATAGCTTTGAACAGACAGAATTGGAGAGATCTGACCTCTGCCCTATGCGCTAACTTCATTGCAAAAGGAAAATGAATGAATGAATCTTCCATTGCTTCTACAAATGACGTCACATCTGTTTCAGAAGAGGGAAGAACGCTATTGTTTAGATAAACAGGAAACACGTAGCGTTGGCCTTATTTATGTACTGTAGACAACAAATATTAGGCGATTTATCGTAAGCTTAAATACATTCCAACTGCTTTTTAATTCTGCAGCATTGTAACCACTCACATTTTGAAATTGTTGCTGCTAATGGGGAGAATATTGTGAAACTAAACCGTTTGATTGTCAATATAAATTAAAAGTTGAGATATGGTAGAGGATCTGTTTTAACTGCCTAAGTCCGTGCAAATAATAGTGACACAAATCTGTATAAATTAGGCCATCGAGGAGAAGTATTGCGTAAAGACGCATAACCGTCGTATTTTCGATTGAGTATTGAATTTCATTTGGAGTCACGGTTTCAAAACAATGCAGAAAATAATAAAAACAGAATAACCATTGTCATTTTTATTTTTTTTAAATATTACATTAAACTTTACATTCACAACATAGGTATTTAATTACTTTAAAATATATTAATCTCCACACACACACACACACACACACACACACATACACACACATACACACACACACACACACACAAATGTAATAATAGCTGGTTCGTATATGAAGTTGTCCATTTGAAGTTAACACTTCCTTGTTGCTAGTAGGTTTTATATCAGAATATTGTGAATTTTTAAAATGTTTTAAAAAAAATAAATATATATAATGACATATATTTTAGTTAGGCACCGCCCTTTATCCTGAAATGTTCTTTGAGATTATGTCGAGACCACACAACACTAATAGCGGCTGGTTTTCAGGTTACAAAAGGCTTGAATATTTCATTTTATCCATATGCCAATGAAAAGTATTCTAGTCCCCAGTAATAAAAATCACCGCATGAAATTGCCCCTGTTAGCAAGGTATAGCTCGGAGATCACAACGACATATGACAATGTAAAGCGTGAAACAGTTGGTATGACAAATGGTGGAGTTTGAGACTGTCTGACAAGTTGTGCACTATGAGATAATTTGTCTGATAAGTGGTGGAGTATGAGACAGTTTGTCTGAAATGTGATGGGGTATGAAAAAGTTTGACACGTTGTGGAGAATCAAATATCTTCTGACAAATGGAGAATGAGAAATTATCTGAGAAATGGAGTATGAGAAACAGGGGATGGAGGATCAGACATCATCTAACAAAGTGCGGAGTATCTTCTTCTTCTTCTTCTTCTGCGTTCATTCTTAGATTAACCGAATATAGTCCGGAAAACGGAATGTGTTGTGCCATGGTTTACAGCTTTGCTGCGATATCTAAGTCACTCGGTCTGACTCATCCGATTTCAGTATGACTTTTGTGTCACTTTGACCCTGAATGGGATGGACCAGCCAAAACTACTCCATAACTTCCTAAGTCGCATTTCACGACATGCATGAAAGGTAAAAAGTGTTGCTATTCTCTTTGTTCCCCTTTCTGACTGCGGCAACACGCGACCATGGCAACCTATCTGACTTGCTGTTAGAAACGTCATACTCTGTCCAGTCCTTTATATTATCCAGCCATGTCTTCCTCTATCCGCCTCGTCTCCTTCTACCCTACACCGTACATTGACCAATGACATGCTCATTTACTCACATAACATTCCATAAAACATCACGTGTCAGGGTTCAAGTCCCGATTAAAACGATGAGAATAATTAATGGCAGAGCCAGTTTAGCCTTCGCGTTTTCATCGCATGACATCACAGCTCGTGATCAAGTCACGTGACAATCACAAAGGAACTCGGAAATTGAAGATAAAAGCGGGCACAGCGGAAAAAATAAACTATTTGATTGTTGAAAATTGCAGGCGAAATTTAGGAGGATAAGTGATTTTAATAGGTCCTCAGTAGAAATAACAAAAACGAGAAAAAATTGCCCAGCCAGTCTCACAAACATTGGAAACAGAACAACAAAACAAATATACAACTTCGGAGCAGACGTCGGGGTCATTGAGAACAACAACCCAAATATACAACTTCGGAGCAGACGTCCAGGTCATTGAGAACAACAACCCAAATATACAACTTCGGAGCAGACGTCCGGGTCATTGAGAACAACAACCCAAATATACAACTTCGGAGCAGACGTCCGGGTCACTAAGAACAACAACCCAAATATACAACTACGGATCAGACGTCCGGGTCATTGAGAACAACAACCCAAATATACAACTTCGGAGCAGACGTCGGGGTCATTGAGAACAACAACCCAAATATACAACTTCGGAGCAGACGTCCAGGTCATTGAGAACAACAACCCAAATATACAACTTCGGAGCAGACGTCCGGGTCATTGAGAACAACAACCCAAATATACAACTTCGGAGCAGACGTCCGGGTCACTAAGAACAACAACCCAAATATACAACTACGGATCAGACGTCCGGGTCATTGAGAACAACAACTCAAATACACAACTTCGGAGCAGACGTCCGGGTCATTTTTATGTACATTAATTATATCCAATGTTTTAGCAAACCCCCCCCCCCCCATAATGATTACAAATACAAGAAAACATTACGGAAACAAAACAACAGGATGTTTTTTAAAAAGAATATTAGGGAAAACAAATATTTCAAATTGAAATAATTAAATTGGTGTAGAAACATAGTATTGTTTACATCTACTTTTATTAATCCCGCCCCTTTTAACTTGTAAACAATTTTCAAACAAATTCTGACCCCTCCCCCCCCCCCCAATTGGTGACATAATTTATGGACAACCCAGAACCTCCCAATCTGAGGTATTCCTCGTTTTCCACCTATCCTCTTTCCCTGCTGGTTCTAGTCCAGAGTTTGATTCCGCTGTCATTTTTTAAAAGGAATTATTATAGTCGGATGTCGAAATCGGATGTTCTGGCCCGGAAGACGCAAACAGCGCAGCTCTGCAGTAAACCAGCCGCAAAACTTACCCACACTCCTCGGTGAAGTTATTTTAATATATGGCTTGTTTTTTTTCCTTTTCTTTCGTCCTGATGAAGGCTTTTAATCGAAACGTCGGCAATCGCTATCATTCATAGCATGTTTTGCAAATATTGTTAACACTTGTCGCTACATCCATTCATTTTTACATTTGCTTTGTGTTACCTCAGCCCTCGCATTTCCAGTATCGGGTTGTTTCACAACAACCAAGTTTAATGTTTTGATTACGCAACTTCATGTCGATGATAATAATGATTGTTATTATTATTGTTATTATTATTGTTATCGTCATCATCATCATAAGATGCATAACGCGTCAAGGTTTGTATGGGTGTTACACTGGAGACATCTATCCTCATTCATTGGAAAGTGTGTAGAAAAATCACGTCCAGACCATTCGTTAATGTTATCATTCGTTGATGTTATCATTCGTCGATGTTATCATTCGTCGATGTTATCATTCGTCGATGTTATCATTCGTTCATGTTATCATTCGTTCATGTTATCATTCGTCGATGTTATCATTCGTTAATGTTATCATTCGTCGATGTTATCATTCGTTGATGTTATCAATCTAGGTTTTTCTCTGTCCACATTCCACCCAAAATGGCACAAAACACCGGTGTGTTTTTCTGCATGCCGGATAAGCCAAGTTTCGAAGAGGATTTGGTCGTCATCGAGTAAAATTCTGCCCATGGAAATGCTACAGTGGAAATTCGTGTTGATTATTACAGATCGAACGCAGAATTTTTTTTGAGAACTGCAGCCGAAAATAAATAATGAGTCAATCGCTTCTTCCTGAAATTGTTTATTCCGCCACCTTTAATGCAAATACGATATTGCTAGTCTGTGGTATGGTAAAAATTCTGTACTAAAAGTTAACGAAAAAACAACTACAAATGTAATGAGATAGTTCTATCCGACCTGGTCTGCGTCTTATGTGGTATCCTTCAATTTACATTCCATTAGAGTCGTTATCACTGTGTCATGTTTATTTATGAGGTTAAGATATTTTATCAGTTTGGTTTTTATTTTCTTTAGGATATTCTTGGTATTCTTGTCCATGCCATGATTTTTCCAACCCATTCAAACCCGTAGATAATGTGGGTTCATCATCATCAAGTACCGTGCCGAATGGCGTTGGCGATCATATTTCTCCATGTACATCGATCTCTCATGTATGACATCATCTCTGTTGGTGTCGTCAATCGAAGACATTTAGTCAAACTGTCCAATATCTTTTCTTTGGGTCTTCCCCCTAATCTTTTCCCTTCTATTTTCCTGTTGTCACAATATTCTCAATGCCTCCTCTTCTCATTATGTGCCCAATAAATGTTGACTGTCTTTTTCTTATATTGTCAATAATGCATCTTTTCACATCCATCCTTCTAAGACATTCTTTATTAGTAATCTTTGCGGTTTGAGAAATAAGTAATATTCTTCGGAAAAAAACCCACATTCCGTTGCCTCCAAAGGTGGGGTGGGGGAGTTCAAATCCCACAATAACAAATTATTAATACAAGTGCTACAGACATTTGTTAAGAATTAGTTTATATGTAGAACATAAGATAAATATATTTGTCCGGCAGCAAATAAACAAACTTGCAGATTATCAAGTACTACTTTAGGCAGTGCTGAAACGGCGTAAACTTATTTTGTTTGCACATGTAATGAAACACGATTCACTTTCTACAATTATTTTTCAAGAAAAGTTGAGGGTAGGAGGAGGAGATGAGGACAGAGAAAATCATTGGAATAATAACATCAAGGAATGGTCTGGGCATAATTTTTCTACACTCCTTCGAAAAGGTGAGGATATAGTTGTTAGGAGAGCTTTTTGTGTGAGTGTCTCCAGCTTGGCACCCCTACAAACCTGGCATATTATTCATTTTATTATTGTTATTATTAGTAAATTGTGACATGACATTTAGTACCAGGAATGTAGCAAAAAGGCGGATAAAACCCCTTCGATTAACGCTTGTTTTAAAAAATACTTCTACTGTGAATAATTGTTCCTCATCCAATCCGATATTGTTCAATATCCAGTCCAATATTGTTTAACATCCAATCCGATATTGTTCAATATCCAGTCCAATATTGTTTAACATCCAGTCAGGTAATACAGATGGGGATAATTCAGGAGAGAGCAAACTGGAGGCAGACCAAGACTACAGTGGGCACTAGATATAAAAGACGTTATGAACATGCCACTAGAGGAGGCAGGACAGCTTGAACAGAACCAAGAGGCTTACAGAGTGGCAATGAGTATAACGTTCTGTAAAGGACACGTCACATAGATAGATTCCAATCCACAATATAGGACACTTTCTTACTGCTAATAAGACAAATTGCAATAACACGCGAGACAAGGAAATCTATGACATCCGCCCTATGTGCCGTCTTTGGCCCTAGAGGAATAACTAACTAACTAATAACATATTACTCATTAAATCACTTATCTCGCCCGTGTGTTGCCGGGGCTCGAAAGGGGAGCAAAGAATAACAACACTGTTTACCTTCCACGCATGTCGTAAAAGGCGACTAAGGAGGTTATGGGATGGAGTTGGCTGCCCCATCCCATATAGGGTCAGTGACCCAAAGCCATGCTGAAGTCGGATGTGCCAGGCCGAAAGGCGCAGATATCGCAGCATTGCTGTAAACCATGACACAACGCATTCCGTTCTCCGGACTACATCCTGCTAACCTGCAGGAGTTTGAGAATGAACGCAGAAGAAGAAGAAGAAATCACTTATCTTGGAGGTATCGTATCATCGACTAGGAAAAACACAAAAGAAATCAAAACATAGATGCAACATGGCAGACCGGATCTTAGGACAGATGTCTCCTATTTTCACAAACAATATTGTGAGCTTAAATACCACAAACTGCACTACATAAAACGATCATAATACCATCACCATGCTACCAATGTCATACGTGGACACTAACAACAAAAGAAAACAGAAAAACTTGTTACAACATAAATAAATTGTCTACGCAGAATTCTCGCAGTAACACTAAGAGACAAAATCAGAAGTGGAAACATCAGAAGACTAACAAATTCCAATCCTGGATTACATCAGAAGACAAAAGATTAAGTGGTTTTCGCACGCTTCCAGACTACCACCATATAGTGCCATCAAAAAAGCATTTGTATACAGCCCCGCGATGAATACACAGCCAGAGACAGATCATGCAAACGATGAATGACAGAAATAAAAGAATCGAGAAAACAAGCATACATGAAGCACACAAAAGGCCGTCTATTGAGAACGTTTTTGCCTCTGACGCTGCAAGGCGTAAAATGATATAAAGAGAAACGAAAGAAAAGAGTATTATGCTTACCAAGTCACAATATTTTGAGCTGAATTTTTTTTACAACTCTGTTGACTCATGACATTTAATATGTCTGTATGGCTGAAGTCAGCTGACTCATGCCTCAATAGGTCTGTATGGCTAAACTCAGCTGACTCATGACACTCAGTATGTTTGTATAACTAAACGCAGCTGACTCATGCCTCAATATTTCTGTATGACTAAACTCAGATGACTCATGCCTCAATATGTCTGTATGGCTAAACTCAGCTGACTCATGACACTCAATATGTCTGTATGATTAAACTCACTCATGCCTCAATATGTATGTATGATTAAACTCAGTTGACTCATGACATTCAATATGTCTGTATGATTAAACTCACTCATGCCTCAATATGTCTGTATGACTAAACTCAACCGACTCATGCCTCAATATGTCTGTATGGCTAAACTCCGCTGACTTGTGACACTCAATATGTCTGTATGACTAAACTCAGCTGACTCATGCCTCAATATGTCTGTATGATTAAACTCAGTTGACTCATGACACTCAATATGTCTGTATGACTACACTCAGCTGACTCATGCCTCAATATGTCTGTATGTCGTATTCAATATGTCTGTATGACTAAACTCAGTTGATTCATGACACTCAATATGTCTGTATGAATAAACTCACTCATGCCTCAATATGTCTGTATGACTAAACTCAGTTGACTCATGACACTCAATATGTCTGTATGACTAAACTCAGCTGACTCATGCCTCAATATGTCTGTATGGTTAAACTCAGCTGACTCATGCCTCAATATGTCTGTATGGTTAAACTCAGCTGACTCATGCCTCAATATGTCTGTATGACTAAACTCAGCTGACTCATGACACTCAATATGTCTGTATGGCTAAACTCCGCTGACTTATGACACTCAATATGTCTGTATGTCGTATTCAATATATCTGTATGTCGTGTATCAGGGCAAGATATTTCCACACTCATTCGCTTCGCTGATAATAGAATTCGCTAGAGGACTCTGTGTGCTGAGGCATCCAATGTGGTACTCCTACGACCCTGAAGGGTTACGGGTTTATTGATGATGATGATGATGTCGTATTCCGGATTCGTGTTATTTTTTCAAAGTAAATTTCTTCTTCTTCTTCGTTCATTCTCAAACTCCCGCTGGATCTCCCTTGTAGCAAGACACATTCTCAAACTCCCGCTGGATCTCCCTTGTAGCAAGACACATTCTCAAACTCCCGCTGGATCTCCCTTGTAGCAAGACACATTCTCAAACTCCCGCTGGATCTCCCTTGTAGCAAGACACATTCTCAAACTCCCGCTGGATCTCCCTTGTAGCAAGACACATTCTCAAACTCCCGCTGGATCTCCCTTGTAGCAAGACACATTCTCAAACTCCCGCTGGATCTCCCTTGTAGCAAGACACATTCTCAAACTCCCGCTGGATCTCCCTTGTAGCAAGACACATTCTCAAACTCCCGCTGGATCTCCCTTGTAGCAAGACACATTCTCAAACTCCCGCTGGATCTCCCTTGTAGCAAGACACATTCTCAAACTCCCGCTGGACCTTGTAGCAAAACCATTGTCCTACTAGATTTCTAGCAGGATGTAGTGCAGAGAATGGAAATGCGTTGTGTCGCCGTTTTATTTGCGCCAATGGCCCGACACATCCGTCTTCGGTGGGAAATTTCTTCTAAAAATGAAGCTTTTAACACTCACAAATTGAATTTTCTATTTATTTCTCAGGAATAAAAAATTCATTTTTGTTGTGTGTTCACGAAATTCTCATTAGATGATGAAAATGTTCAGCTATAAAAACTATATTGTTACCACTATTCTCAGTTGTCTATCCCCAGGTGAATGATACTTCATAGTATCCACACTTGCCGCTAAGCATATGGGTGGGAGCTTCAGCTGTCGTACATAGTATCACTAATTTATCAAAATGTTTTATACTTTTCACTTACGAAGAGTATCGGAAACCAAATTAATTAATTTTGACTAAACATTACATTAGGTTTAGATGATGTAAGGGACGTGACCGTGTAATATACAAATGACAATAAAAGTATAAGTAATTGCAGAGTTATCTCAACATTAATAAAAAGTCGGTCGAAGCATTTCCTACGCTGCGTGCCACTGCACACCAAAGTGGCACCTCTTGCGAGGGCGTACTACAGGGTTAGGCAGCAAATCGGGAACCACTCGGATACAATTATTTCAATCTCCCTGCTCAAAATATTTATGCTTTTCACATTCCGTACGACCGAAAACTTCGTCCTGGTGACGTCGTCCTTAACGTAGCGTATACGGGCAAACCAAACTACACCCCAGACTGACATGTGGTGTGTGGCAAACTCCGACCACAGGCTGGACGTTAGATTGATTGATAACCATAGGAATTGTGTCTGTAGACGGGAAGAAAAAAAACTAGAGCAAACACATATCAGTCAACCCCACCCATTGTTTTAGATCAGTGGTCAGCCCGTGTGATGTGGAGTGTGCTATGTATGATAGATCAGTGGTCAGTCCGTGTGGTGCGGAACCAGAAAATGGAGCAAATATTACTTGCACTATTACCTGACATGCACATCGTAAATGGTGACTAAGAAAGTTTTGAGGATTGAGTTGGCTGACCCATTCGTTGACGGTCTAGTGATCCAGTGATCCAGAAGTCAACGATTTCTTAGTCAAAAGTGTAGCTTACGGCTGGAGATTGATTTAGCTCTGATATGTTAAGGCCAACTATCATTTGGAAAAACAAAATCAATGCTTTAGATTCATACATGTCTACAAGAATCATTACTTTCAATATTAAACGCATGCTGTTGCATCTATGGATTCCACAAATTTCCCACTAGACAAACCAACCATGCAACAGAAAACCTTAGTAGATGACATGCCGTTATATTGAGGCATTGCACTAAGGCACACAATTGGTATTGCACTAAGCCGAAAGCTAAAGACTCCTGTGTATGAAATGTAGCTCAGAAGCCCACCCCACTACACATAGGATGTAAGAGCTAATAGCTCGCAATTCCTGGGGTTCTGAATCAATCAGTCAATCAATATTAATTCGACAAATATATCTACTTGCATGGTTTATACTTCTATTGATAAGGGTTGGGGTGTTCAACTCCTTCCCACTCTTGGGGAATCATAAAATGTTTTTCATTGCTAGGAATTTAGCCAAAAGGGAGGGAGCGTGAAACCCCTCCCGTAACGATGTTTTACAAAAAAAAATTCATCACCTTTCTCATGAAAAAGATGGAATTATTTCATACAACAAAGGATGAATGCCTATTTTACATTAGTTTTTCTTTAGGTAAAATATCTTCCATGCTGTAAACGTCTGTACGGCCCTGATAGTTATCTATGGGTCTTTATAGGACAACGAACCCCCCCTCAAAATCCTCTTAGTTACTGATTACAAAATGTTTGACAGGTAACAGTGTAGCTATCCTTTGCTCCCCTTCCAGTCCCGGAAAAAAGGGCAGTTTCTATCCTTTGCACCCACCCAGGCCCGGCAACACAATGCAATTTCTATAGGAAATTAAGTTTATTTAACTACCATTGCTTTCAGATTGTTCACTAGAAACAAAATATCAAAGACATTCTTTCTTCTTAATTGTATCAAAGAACAAAGGTTAGCTGTGTTGGAAATCTAATTTATTCATTGAATGATCCCCTGACACAAGACTCATGACAATCACATAATATTCTGAGTTAATTTAATACTAAAGAAAATACGCTATGACCACTGATCTATGAATAAATAGATTTAAGTATTTACACTCGCCTGCACGTAGTGTTAAAATGCACCACTGTCAAAAAGTGTGCCAACCTCGTAAACTTGATCTCTCGTTTTCACGAAGCTATACTAAATGTGTTGATTCGAACACGTGACACATTCATTATAGCCATATTAGTAAACTGATAGAAACTGGAAAAGGTCAAAACCGGGCAAGATATCAGGCAGCGATATAAATCCAAGACAATCCCCGTGAGACCGTGACTAACATATATATCTGCCATTCGCATAAATAAACGCATGTTTCCGTTATTTTAGTGAGAAATATATTTTCAAGTTAAAATATTTTTAGTTTACATTTAAAAAAAAAATTCAACCAACACAATATATGTTTTTATATTGTGAATTTGCGTTATTGTTGAGAGTAAAAAAAAGTCAACCATTAAGTTTTTAAATTTCATAAATTGCAACTCCAATTTTTCACTCAGAAATTTTAAATTATCGTTTAAATTAACGCAATCCTAATGTGATAATTAAGAACGTGAGTCATTAAAAACTATACATTTGTATGTGTATCAAAATACTTATTTTAACAAATTTTTGTTTTATTTTTATCAAAAAATGTATTCTTTCCAAATGAACCAAATGAAATAATTTGACTAAACATTAAAATATGTTGTATAACCGCGTATAACAGATGATACTAAAATGTAGGGATACTGATTAAAAAACAAAAATGTAAACAAAACTGTAAACAAAAATGACAAAAAAGTCGAGCGAAGCACTTTCTACGCAGCTCTCCTATGCCCCCCGTAATCCTCTTGCACGGCGGTTTGAATAGCAGGCGCCGCAGATCGAAAGCCACTCGGACACTGAGTTTGCCATCACTCAGATAAGCACGTTTATGCTGTTCACATTCCGTACGACCGAAAACTTCGCCCCAGTGACTTTGCCCTTGACATGTCATATGGGGAGGAACCCGCCTTGATCCCAAGATGTACTGTGACGAGCGAGCTGACTCGACACTGGCTGAACCTTGACCCCGCGGTGCAGTCTAAGACCTGTACGGTGAGACAGGTTCCCATACAAGCTCAAGGACAACTTGTAATAAGTTCCGCTGGGAACTTGAAATCTCACATGGACATTCTTACTTATAATTCAATTGTATATGTGCCACACTTGTGTTCACCATGTCAACAGTGAGGGAAGAATGTCGTGCATTTTGCGTTCTTCTTCTTCTTCTTCAGCGTTCATTCTCAAACTCCTGTCGGATCTCTATTGCAGTAGGGCAATGGCCCTATTAGATTTCCAGCAGGATATAGTCCAGAGAATGGAAATGCGTCGTGTCGCCGTTTTATTTGCGTCAATGGCCCGACACATCCGTCTTCGGCGGTATATTGCGATCAAAGAACGTTTTTATAAATAGGAGAACGGGGAACAGTAACATAAAATCTCTCAAAATAATATATAGTTGTTCATTTAAATGATATTGACAAATGATCAGATCAAAATATTTTTGTTTTTTGATGATGTATTAATATATGTGTGCATATTAATACTTTTCACGCTTATTACATTCCCTGATTTCAGAGGCTATGCCCGGCTATGGCCCTTGGTGAATATATTCAACTTCTATACATTTCCGCTTCCGGTGTAAATAATGGAGATATATTTCTGTTTTTCTGAATCAAGAACTGGTTGGTCATTAATTTAACACATTAATATCGTAAAAATTAAATATCTGCGTTACTGAAACGGATTAAAGGATTTCCATTGATATATTATATATATACATCATGATTCGTTCAACCTTATGTAATTCGACAATGAATATCTAAAGCAAATTGCAATGAAACGAGAGGCAATCTTATAATCTTACTAAGATTCTTAGTCTTACTAACTTATTAAGTTACTGTGTTGTGTACTTGTAAAGTATACAATACTTATAAAGTTCCGTATTTTTTTCGAATTAATTTCACATCAAAATAATTTACATGAAACATATAACGAAAATATAAATACAAATTGTGACCACAAAATGTAGCTGAGCTGATAATTTAAATTATCTTTGTTATTTTCAATAATACAACACACAAACTGTACACTTTTTTGTTCATGGAGACAAGACACATCTATTGTTCCCATTTCTGTAATTTTCAGAAGCATGCACAACTAATTAATATTCAAAAATGGCAGCTAAGTAGCATATTATTATAAAAATTAATTATATATATCAGTCAGTCAGTTCCTCTTTTACCAAGTTTAGCACATAGGGCAGATGTCATAGTTCTCCATGCCTGTCGGTCAGTTGCCAAGGATTGCAGGTCTTGTGCATTTACGCCTGTTGATTTTAATTCATTCATAAATGTTCTTCGACTTAGCATTGTTTTTGGTCTTCCCTGTTTTCTTTCCCCGTCTGGTGTCCACATGAAGGCTTGTCGTGGAATTCTGTCTTCCTTCATTCTAAGTATGTGGCCGATGTATGTCCAGCGATGTTTTCTGATGATGTTCTTCACATATTCTTGTTTTGTCTCCTCTCTTAGTATGTCGTTGATTTGAAGTCTTTCCAATTAGTATTTGTGATTTTTCTGAGGCATCTATTCTTGAAGGCAACTAACTTCTTATCCATTATTGCGGTAGATTTCCAACTTTCACATCCATATGTCCATGATGGAATCACACTTGCATTGAATTATGTACAGTATAATTATATACTTATATATAGTATATTTAGATACCACATAATATATACATTTTTGTATTGGCAAAGGCAAGACGCATCTGTTGATCTTATTTTTATATAATGTTACTATATAAATTACAGTAAATTAATATTAGAAATGGTAATATTGCAAAATAAAAGCACCATTGCTTCTGATTCCTCGTTAACACTTGTTTGTAAAATCTGTAATCACAGTAATGCTATATCTTTTAAGAAATTTCCTCTATTTCTCCAGGTTGACAGTTACAAGTTGGATGATACATTGTAACAGTATAAGTCAGTTATAGCAAAAGTTGAACTTGATACTGTATGAAACAAATGCAAAAGAGAAACAACAGCAAGCAAATCTTGTCTAAGTTTTTCAATTTCAAATCAAACATAGACTGCAACAAGTTGAAACTGTCATGGATATTGATACCGCAGTGAATAGTCAGTCAAGTAACAATTATTCTGGTTCGGTTAGCATTCCAAGAATGCTGGGAATATCACAAATATGGTTGAAATATGCATCGAAACAGAACACTATAAATCCTGTAACGATTAATTCTTGTCAGACTACTGCAGCTAATTTATACAATATTCGTACATCTGATTCGGAGTATGTAAATAATTATCGTACAGTTTGTACAAGTACTTACAACTCCTGTTTACAGTACACAAGTGCCAAAAATACAAATGTTGTTCGCCAACTATTTCTAAGATGTCTTCCAACTGCGGCTTGCCTGTCAGTCTCACGAAACCAAGATATAGATGATGTTATAGTTGAGTCTAGGAATTTTAAAGATACGGAAGATAGTTTGCCTGGAGTGAGAGTTCAAAGAAAGAGTTCTTTAGAACATAGAGTCAGAACAAGTATTACTGAACAAGACATAAATCAATGGTTGGAAAAGGAAACGGGTTTAGACAGAGTTAAAATGATGTACTCTATGGGGTAAGTGATTATTGTTCTTTCTTTATTCTTTTCTTCTTGATTTATACCACTTTATGCTTTGTAACGTCACGGGAGTTCACATACAAATCGACGTTTTGACTGAAAGGCCTTTATCGAGGATTACATACACCTATACATAAAAAATGACAAGTAGGGACGACACAGCTGGCGTTCACATGTCTAGTGAGATCATGTTTATTTATGTGCGTGCCTGTGTGTGTTTCATGTTTTTAGCAAAACTTCATTGCCCCGTTTCATTACCTGTTGGATTTCAGTTTTGTGCATTGAGTATATATTTTTATTTTTTCTTTGTCTTTATACCATTCCTTGATCTTTCCTCTCCCTGATCCAGCGGCCTATGGGATCATGCCCCTGACCCAATGCCATTAAAATGGCATTATATTTCTGGGAAGTCTGTGGATTTTCGGCCCACCATGGGACAGAGCCAGATAATAACTATCACACCACCAGGAAGGAGGTTTCAACCTATGCACTGCTCTGAGCCACTGCAGTCAAGATAGAGTTCACTGTGCCCAATCCCCGCCACCAATTGACTACTGGTTATGCTGAATTTCTCTATTGCTCTAGGAAGCAACCAAATGTTCAAGTCAAAAGGATTGGCACGTCCTGGGTCACTATGCCCCTATGATGGGCCTCAGCTATAGGAAGAAAACAGTGCTGTCAGTTTCCGCCTCCCCAGTACATCACTGGCTCCCTCCCAACCACATAGGGTGCATACATATATAAAAATAACAAAGCATAAAACACATTGCAACAACAAAATAGAAGCATGAGAAGCATAATTGTATAGATGACATGCCATGAAGCTTCTATAAGAAGATAACCTCAATATAACGGCATGTCATCTACTAAGGTTTTCTGTTGCATGGGTGATTTGTCTAGTGGGCCATTGATGAGATCCACAGACACAACCGCATGTGTTCTGTGTCTATACTCCTGCCCTATTTGTTGTTATGTACTTATTAATAATTTGTTTTTGTTTGCAGACCTGATGGAAAATTTATACTGGAAGAAACCAGAAGTCTGAATTCAATGTTGTATACATCTGTTCTATTGAGTGCTGTATTCAGTGTCATAGCGGCTGCTGCCACGGTGTATTCTACGAAGAATGACAAGCAGATTTCAAGTAAACAAATTTTGTTACAGGGAGTTTCGGTAAGCTTGTAGTATTCTTTCGTTGTCATTACCAGCTTTCTCATTTCCTCTTTCGTTATTACACATTCTTCACTCGTTCTTAAACTCTTGCAGATTAGTAGGATGTAGTTCAGAGAACGGAATACGCTGTGTCATGGTTTATAGCTTGGTTGCAATATCTTCACCTTGCAGCACATCCGACTTCAGCATGGCTTTTAGATGACTTTGATCCTTTATGGGATAGGACAGCCAACTACACCCCCAAACCTCCTTAGTCGCCTTGGGCAACATATGCATGGCAGGTGAAGAGTGTTGCTAATGTGTACTCCCCCTTTTGTGCCTCGGCAACACTCGGGCGGTGGTAAACTGATTTTATGTAAGGGGTCACCTTGTCTATAGTTTATTAATTTGTTCCTTTCATGCCATTGGCGGCACATAAGGCAGAGGCTTTGATTCTCCATGTGTTGCATTCCGCTGCCTGTACTTTTAGTTCTTGTATGGACTTGCAACCTATTATTTCCCCTTTAAGTATGGAGCTTTTTAGGGTAATTTTGGGTCTTCCTCTTTTTCTTTTCCCCTCAGGTGTCCACATACAGGCTTTCTGGTTCAGTCTGTTTTCATTGAGTCTAAGAACATGTCCCAGGGTATTTCCATCTACATTTTCTTATAATATTTAAATTATATTCTTGTTGTGTTTTAATTCTTATGTTGCTATTTGTGACAAAATCACTCCATTTTTTCAGCAATTTATGGAGACTTGTGTTTTCAAGGCTGTTTAACTTGTGGTCTTTTGCCTTTGTTGATTTCCAGCTTTTACTACCATAAGTCAATGATGGAATAACACAGGATTTGAATAGTTTGAACTTGGTGTATCTTCCTATGTCTTTGGATTTCCAGATGCTCGTTAGTTTAGTGAATGTACTTGCTGCAACTGATGTGCTGGTATTTATTTCTTTCATTGAGCCACCGTCTGCAGACATTCTGTTACCGAAGTAAGTAAAGGTGGATACTTTTTTCCAGTATTTGGTTGTTTGCTGAGATGCTTTTTGTCTATAGTACATTTTTATATTTGATCACAACCAAAATGTGTGTAGAATAACCGTTTCTGAAACCTTTTTCTTTCATTGCTAATAATTTGTAATAATCTGCAGTGTTGTTTCTTGTATAAATTGGACAGTGTTTTCCATTTCTTGTTTTATGCCATAGTGTTTAACATTCATTGGTGTATCAGAAGGCCAGAATGTGCAACTTAATATGTCATAGTTTGCACATTTTTTAAGGATATCCTCTGAAGTTTGGTTGACTTGCACACATGAACACTTTGCTGATGCGCAATTAAAAATTGAAATACATATGGTTGTTTAGTCTATTTTCTCCAGTTCTGAGTCGAAATATGATGGCTTGTTCTTGTCTGTTAAGTTGGTGGTAGTCGTCCTAGTTAAGATAAGACAATGTTTTTGTTGTGCATTTATCATGGATTTCTTTTGGTGATAGCTGATTGGTATATCAGGTGTTTATGAAATAATATGACATTTTCTCAATTGGAAGTTTATGACATAATATGACATTTTCTCAATTGGAAGTTTATGACATAATATGACATTTTCTCAATTGGAAGTTTATGACATAATTTGACATTTTCTCAATTGGAAGTTTATGACATAATTTGACATTTTCTCAATTGGAAGTTTATGACATAATTTGACATTTTCTCAATTGGAAGTCATTATAACAATTCTTGAAAGTTCCTTGTGATTATTTATGTGCCTTATACAAATTTATTCTAAGTGAAGTTGTGGCAGGTAATGGTATCGTAATGTCTCAGGGCAGATCTATAGAAACCCATTTATGACACAGAAGATAAAATTGAAAAGTTTGCTTTGCAGCAGACTTCTTCTTGTTCGCAGTTTGACATGTCTGCACAGCAAGTCCTGTTTTCTTAATAAATGCTGCTGTATTTGAAAGCTCATTCGCCCGTGTGTTGCCGGGGCCGAAAGGGGAGCAAAGAATAGCAACACTGTTTACCTTCCACGCATGTCGTAAAAGGCGACTAAGGAGGTTATGGGATGGAGTTGGCTGTCCCATCCCATATAGGGTCAGTGACCCAAAGCCATGCTGAAGCCGGATGTGTTAGGCTGAAAGGCACAGATATCGCAGCAATGCTGTAAACCATGACACAACGCATTCCGTTCTCCGGACTACTTCCTGCTAATCTGCAGGAGTTCTAAACGAACGCAGAAGAAGAAGAAAGCTCATCAGTGCTCCCATACATCTTTCTGTGGATATCCTTCTCCGTGGACCAGGGTTCAACTATTCGGGTTGCACGATACCATGGTTGCTGGTGCGCCTCTCATCCTGGTATCTCTGACTTCAGCACCTGTGCTTGCTTGGGCAGGACTGTGGCATTGCTCAATATTGAGTTGTCCCGACCAATCTCAGTTTCCAGCATCTGTTAGCTGGACTAAGCCTCATCTCCACGTCAAGGAGTTGGCCTCGATGGGGGTAGCAGTCATGAGGATAATCATGTGGACGATATTTTGACATGGGCATTGGTCAGTGTGTCTGCTCTGATGTTACAGTAGATATTGTGCCTGCCTGCATGCTGCAGATTACAGGACCACATATATCGGAGCAGGGTGGCCCACACAAATGAATGTCCTTATTGAACAGGAATACAGACACTTAACCGCATATTTAAAGAATATCCAAAAAACTGTAAGGCAAGACATGGCCACATTGGACTGATCTAAGCCAACAAATTTTATTACATCTACTCTGGAGAAGACAGGGAGCTTCATCCTGGCAATTTTCCTGAAGATCTATTAAGATCAAAAGAATCTAGAACACAGAAGAAGAAGAATTGTCTACCTCAGAAACTAATTATTGTTAAGTTTGGACATGCTAAAGTAAAACAGCCAAATTATAAAAAAATTAGAAGCAGATATTGAAGATTTTTAGGGAATACAATGAGAAGAGCAAATCGTGAACATTCAGTAGCCACCGGAAAAATCAAGGAGAGAAGAGACAGAGGAAGAGAGAAGTTGCTGGATGGGCTGTTACTGTGGCATGGGGGAATGTCACCAACTGAACTTATTAACAACACTAGATGGAGAGCTGTGTAGAAGCATGATCGCCTATGTCACTCAGCATGTTTATTGATTGGACAGCCTTTATTACATGGTGGTGTGCATGTAGCCTCATCATCATCACGTGATATACTCTTTCCAGAACGTGATCTTCCTTATGGATTCTCTGAACAATCTGTGATTCTTCTTCAGAGTTCATTCTTAAACTCCCACTGGATATTTTGTATTAGGACCATGGTCCTAATAGATTTCCAGAAGGATGTAGTCCAGAGAATGGAAATGCGTTGTGTCGCCGTTTTATTTGCGCCAATGGCCTGACACATCTGTCTTCGGTGGGAATCTGTGATTCTGAGCAAGCTGACCTGCCACAGCTAGAGACATGTTTAAAACAATCTGATATACCACTGCACCATCGTCGTCTTGGGAGCCCTCTTCCCCTGTTGCTGTTAACTCTTTCTGTTTACATGGCATGCAAGCTGTAAACTATGACACAATATATTCTGTTTACTGGCCTGCATCCCGCTAACGAGCAGGAGTTTGAGATTGAACACAGAGCCGCCTGTGTGTTGCTGATGTCCAAGCAGGAAGCACAGAAGGGCAACACTGTTTACTTTCCATGCATATTGTAAGAGGAAACTAAGGAGGTTATAGGATGGAGTTGGCTGTCCTATCCCATATCGGGTCAAAGTAACCCAAAGCCATGCTGAATTCGGATGTTTCAGGCCAAAAGACGCATATATGCTGTAAACCATGACACAGCGCATTTTGTTCTCCAGACTACATCCTGCTAATCTGCAGGAGTTTATCTAATCTACCTTTGTAACACATCCCAACCTATCCGTGTAGTTAGATCTTACCTTTGTAACACATCCCAACCTATCCGTGTAATTAGATCTTACCTTATAATGTTTAATTTTATGGTTATATTTTATTTTCCAGCAGGAAAGAAATGCAGTGAAAGATATTGTAACACAATCTTTGAAAGACACTGTCAGATTCACAGCTTGCACTGCTTCATTGCTGTAAGTTGGTTTGTTCGTTATTGTGTGAATACTAAACACTATCTCATCTGTGTTGTGCTTGTTCAGAAATACAAGCAAAATATAACAATATGCAGTCTGTGGGTCTCACCAATGGCCCACTAGACAAACCACCCATGCAACAGACAACATTAGTAGATGACATGTCGTTATGTTGAGGCTTTCTTATGGAAGTTTTGTAGCATGTCATCTATACAAATATAGATCTCCCTCTGAGTAGAAGACTCAATAGGAATTGCACTGAAGTCTCTTGGGTATGAAAGAAAGCTCAGAAAAACCACCCGACTGCACATAGGAAGTAAGAGGTAATTGCTCACAATTCCTGGGGTTCTCAAACAAACAAACAAGCAACAATATGCATATCATAAAATGCAATTATGGAGGTTTGAATGGACGTTTTCAGCAGAATGTTGTTTTCAGGCGGTTTTATTTCATTCTCACTCCCCATATTTTTTTTTACTGCTAGATTTAAAGATCCTTAAAAATCTAGAGAGGAAGTTCCTTGTGGTTGATAGAAGAATTATAACCCATGATTCTTCTGAGTAGGAAACTTGCTCCCAATGTATTGAACACCCTACTCCGCCGAAGACGGATGTGTCGGGCCATTGGCGCAAATAAAACGGCGACACAACGCATTTCCATTCTCTGGACTGCATTCTGCTGGAAATCTAGTAGGACATGTCCTGCTACAAGAGAATTCAGCAGGAGTTTGAGAATGTACGCTGAAGAAGAAGAACACCCTACAAGTCTTTGAATCTTTTTTTGTTCGTAAAAAGTCTCTGAAGAACACTCGATGATATAATTGGAAGCGTATCCTATTCAGGATGTAGCCATCAACCGAGCATTTTTTGGCTGTAGTGGTTTTCTATGCAATATAAATACATTCAGTAGTTTTCCACTGCTTTCTGAGCAGTCCGGATGCGATGCCGCCACAGACCAGAACTCTCAATTATAACCAATCATTATAACCATTACTCATTTGTCAGTTGTCAAACTACTTTCTCTTCTTCAGCATTTGTTCTCAAACTTCTGCAGATTGACAAGATGTTGTCCAGAGAATGGAATGCGTTGTATCATGGCTTACAGCTCAGCTGTGATATCTTTGCTTTTTAGCCTGATGCATCTGACTGCAGCACCCCAAAACCTCCTTAGTCACCTCATATGACATTCATGGTAGGTGTCATGTGACGTATTCCTTCCAGAACGTTGTCTTCCCAATGAACTCTCTGAACCTCTCTCTGTCTTGGGCGATGTGGCTTGCATTTTCTAGCGATGTATTCATGTTATCTTTAATGTCGTCAGTCCATCGTCTTCTTGGTCTGCCCTTTCTCCTCTTCCCAGGTACTCTTCCCTACATTATTTGTCATTATTTATCATCATGGTATGTAACAGTGCCATATTCTGTGCACCAATTTTGGTTTCTGGGACGTACCACAACTAAACTCATTATTTTATTATGGGATCAGAATACTGAGCAAGACATAGACTGGGACTGATGTCTTCTTCTTCTGCGTTCGTTCTCAAACTCCTCCAGATTAGCAGGATGTAGTCCGGAGAACGGAATGTGTTGTGTCATGGTTTACAGCATTGCTGCGATATCTGCGCCTTTCGGCCTGACACATCCGACTTCAGCACGGGACTGATGTCAATGAATGCTTGTATTATGGGATCAGAATACTGAACAAGACATAGACTGGGACTGATGTCAATGCTTGCATTATTGCTGGTCAGCCAGAACTTCGAAGACTGTACTCAACTTGTAATTGGTGAATCAGGTCCTAGTGGTGATCCATGTCCTAGTGGGGATCCATGTCCTCCTAGTGGTGATCCATGTCCTCCTGGTGGTGATCCATGACCTCCTAGTGGTGATCCATGTCCTCCTAGTGGTGATCCATGTCTTCCTAGTGGTGATCCATGTCCTCCTAGTGGTGATCCATGTCCTCCTAGTGGTGATCCATGACCTCCTAGTGGTGATCCATGTCCTCCTAGTGGTGATCCATGTCCTCCTAGTGGTGATCCATATCCTCCTAGTCGTGATCCATATCCTCCTAGTGGCAATCCATGTCATCCTAGCTGTGATCCATGTCCTCCTATTGGTGATCCATGACCTCCTAGTGGTGATCCATATCCTCCTAGCTGTGAACCATGTCCTCCTAGCTGTGATCCGTCCTCCTAGCTGTGATCCATGTCCTCCTAGCTGTGATCCATGTCCTCCTAGCTGTGATCCATGTCCTCTTAGCTGTGATCCATGTCCTCCTAGTGGCAATCCATGTCCTCCTAGTGGCAATCCATATCCTACTAGTGGTGATCCATATCCTCCTAATGCCGATCCATATCCTCCTAGTGGTAATCCATGTCCTCCAAGTAGTGATCACTGACTTCTAAATAGTGATACAGGAGTAAGGAGTAGAAATCAAAGAGGAATGGTCACAGTGTGTCACCAGAACTTACAAGGGGAACAATGAATAGCAATCCTGTCACAAGAGTCAACTAATGAGATTATAGGGTTAGAACTGGCTGACCCATCCTGTAGGTCAATGTGACCCAACAGACATGCTGAAGTCAGATGTGTACAGTCTGAACGTCACAGATATCACAGCCAAGCTGTAAACCATAACACAACGAATCCTGTTCTCCAGACTACATCCTGCTAATCTGCAGGAATTTGAGAACGAATGCAGAGAAAGAAGAGTAATTTCAAACCAAAAAAAAATGTCAGATGTGTCAGGTTAAAAGGCACATGTAAGGTACATGGAGTACATATGGAATAACCCAAGTACAATTCAGTCATTCCTCTATGTCTTTTGAGCATTGTGTTAGATGACGCATCTAAGATGTGATAGATGACGGATCAAGATGTGTTAGATGACGCGTCTAAGATGTGATAGAGGTGTGATTCAGCGTTCATTCTCAAACTCCCAATGGATATCTCTTGTAACAGGACAATGATCCTAATAGATTTCCAACAGGATGTAGTCCAGAGAATGTGTTTTGCTGCCATTATATTTATTGCCAATGGTCCGAACCATCCATCTTCCGCAGGATATATTTTTAGTCGTAAGTTGCAATCAAAATACAATCATTTGCAATATTTAACTAAAAAAATATTTTCAGTCATCTATCTCAAACACTGGCTGCATATAGGAACAAATCTTCAATATGGGAATATGTGATATCTTCAAGTTTGGGCTTTGGTCTACTAGGTTTAGGAAAAGGTGTCAATGCATGTGCCAAATTGTTACTTCGTGGAGCTGTGCTGGGGTATGTATATACAAATAATTTAACAATTCTTCTACTACTGCGTTCATTCTTAAACTTCTAATTATTCACTGGGTGTAGTCTGGAGAAAGGAATGAGTTGTGTCATGGTTTACAGCTGCAATATCTGTGTCTTTTATGCATGACATAACCAATTTCTTCATGGTTTCTAGGTTGCTGTGGCTCTCTTCTTCTTTTGCGTTCATTCTCAACTGCTACAGATTCGCAGAATGTAGTGCTGAGAATGGAATGCTTTATGCCATGGTTTACAGCTTAGCTGTAATATCTATCTTTTGGCTTGACACATCCGACTTCAGCACAGCTTATTATGAATTACTTTGATCTTCTATGGGATGAGACAGCCAATTCCATCCACCAGACCTCCTAGTCACTTCTTACAACATGCCTGGCAGGTAGCATTCTCGCTATTCTTTACTTCGTTATCAGGCCCCAGTAAAACATGGGTGTGATTACAAGTGATGTGAGTCACAATAGATTCAATGTAAAAAGAGCTCAGTGCTCAGGGGTAGCACAAACAATAGCAATACTGTTTACCTTCCACGCATGTCGTAAAAGGCGACTAAGGAGGTTATGGGATGGAGTTGGCTGTCCCATCCCATATAGGGTCAGTGACCTAAAGTCATGCTGAAGTCGGATGTGTCAGGCCGAAAGGCGCAGATATCACAGCAATGCTGTAAACCATGACACAACGCATTCAGTTCTCCGGACTATATCCTGCTAATCTGCAGGAGTTTGAGAACGAAAGAAGAAGAAATGATTTGTGATTGATATAAATCCAAATCTTTTCTTACCATATCCTCAGAAACTGCCACTCAGGAACAACTAGAATCTGGGTGTTTTTTGTCTGCCACTCAGGAACAACTAGAATCTGGGTGTTTTTGTAACAATAAATAAAAGGTAATACTGCTGTAAAACTGTATGAAAAAAGTACTCATGTAGAACACAGGTAATGTAGTCTTACTGGACGATGACCAACACACTATCACTGTCGGATTCTAACGTGAAAGAATACACACAACAGTACACAGGACATAATCATACAAATAACAGTACACATCACATAATTGATGTTTCGACCAAAAGGCCTTTATCATGGTAGCAGGCACATTACATCAAAAGATGACGAGTGGAAATAACACACAGACACACTAACGTATCCGAGCGAAATGTGGATATGAGATGCTGGAAAGATTGAAACAGGAAATACATAAAAATCTGTTCAAATAAAATGAACAAAATGATGACGTAAATGACGGAACAAAATGAATAAAGACAAAGGACTACACCGACCACGAACTAAATAAAAGAGTGGTTGGAAGTAAGTCCAAAAGGATTGAGGGTACCAAACTAAAAATAAAACAATTTTCAAGAGCGTACCTAGATATAAGAATGTTTTTGTAGTATGTCTGGATGTCAAAAACTTCTGTCTAGTTGTTAGATGTAAATCTGGATTTTTGTTTGTTCTCAAACTCCCACATGAACCTCTCATATAACAGTAAATTGGTTCTGCTATATTTCCAGTGGGATGTAGTCCACAGAACGAACATTTTTTGTTTTACCATTTTAATGGCGACAGTTTACCGAGACATCAGACTTCAGCGTTGGTTATTAATTATATTCAGCATTTTTACCACTTCCGGTTAGCGATGGACATCTGTAACCATCATCAACCAACATCTGTAATCGCTAGTATAGTAAGTCAGCCGTATGATATAAATTATTCTCATAATTATCATAATTGCGCGTTGATCACAAAACTCAAGGCTGGATTAGGAACAAGTGCCACAGCACTGGGGGCATTCCCATATATGCTCTGCTTGCCGTTCCGTCAGACATCTAAAAGTTTATAAGCTCAGTGTCCCAGTCAGTTGCTGATTACGCGTTCTTCTGATCTTTCCGGAGATTGAGCACTTTCTCCCATCACCTCTAGTCACTCCTCTTTCTACCATTCTCTGAATATGTTCATTGTTTCGTTCAACTTCCTCCTTGTCTTCTCGTAGGATATCCATGACTGCTCTAATCAATTCAATCCTCTCTTCTTTTTTCTGTGCAGTTCACCAAAGCTTTACCAGCCAACACATCGGCTCTTTCGTTTCTCCTGATCCCAGCATGATCTGTACAGTAGATCCTTGCAATGCTCTGCGAGAAGAGTGTTGAGATGAGTGACCCATTCAGTTCTGATCATACACTTTTCTATCTTGCGCAGCATACTTTGAGAGTCCGATAGAATCACTGAGTCCTTTGGTGAGTGCGTCGCCAGCCAAGTGAGAGCTGCTGTCACTGCTTCTATTTCAATTCTCATACTCGATGCTGTAGTGGGGTACACAGCTGACTTCTCAGCAAATTTCTTTCCATTTTGATAGGCCGCGAACCCCAACCATACCTGTTTGTTTCTTGTGTTACTGAGCTGTCTGTGTAATAAATAACTCAAGGCTAACCACGGTCACGTATTCCTGACCGTTTTTTTCCACTGAATTAGTAGAATGTAGTCCAGAGAACAAAATGTGTTGTACCTTGGTTGACAGCTTTGCTGTAATATCTATGCCTTTCAGCCTGACACATCCGACGTCAGCATGATATTATTATTATTATTTCTTTGATATTATGAATGTAGTCAAAGAGTTTGGTCAGCTGGAAGATGCAGGGTAGGCCTATGTTTTTTCCACTGTCTACAGTTAGCTGGAGAGTGCTGGGTAGGCCTATGTTCCTTCTGTGTCTACGGTTAGCTGGAGAGTGCTGGGTAGACCTGTTTCTTCTGTGTCTACGGTTAGCTGGAGAGTGCTGGGTAGGCCTATGTTCCTTCTGTGTCTACGGTTAGCTGGAGAGTGCTGGGTAGGCCTGTTTCTTCTGTGTCTACGGTTAGCTGGAGAGTGCTGGGTAGGCCTATGTTCCTTCTGTGTCTACGGTTAGCTGGAGAGTGCTGGGTAGGCCTATGTTCCTTCTGTGTCTACGGTTAGCTGGAGAGTGCTGGGTAGGCCTATGTTCCTTCTGTGTCTACGGTTAGCTGGAGAGTGCTGGGTAGGCCTATGTTCCTTCTGTGTCTACGGTTAGCTGGAGAGTGCTGGGTAGGCCTATGTTCCTTCTGTGTCTACGGTTAGCTGGAGAGTGCTGGGTAGGCCTATGTTCCTTCTGTGTCTACGGTTAGCTGGAGAGTGCTGGGTAGGCCTATGTTCCTTCTGTGTCTACGGTTAGCTGGAGAGTGCTGGGTAGGCCTATGTTCCTTCTGTGTCTACGGTTAGCTGGAGAGTGCAGGTATGTTTCGTCTTCTGTGTGTATGACTAGACTGCAGGACCTGGGATAGCACATGAAGTATATATGATAGCACATGAAGTATATATGATAGCAGCTGGGATAGCACATGAAGTTGCTAGAAATGAGTTGACGTATAGAAATCAAAAGAAAAATCACAACCAACTTGTTCAGTCAGTTACCATGTTCAGTCAGTTACCATGTTCAGTCAGTTACCATGTTCAGTCAGTTACCATGTTCTGAAGGACATAATAAATAAAAGATCCATGCAGCTGTGGACTTCTTCTGCTCTTGCTCTCTGATAACCAAAATGAAAATGTATATAATTTCTGCCGGGGAACGTGAAGTACTCGGTACTTAGTGCTGCTGATTTCACAGCGGAGCTGCGTTATTTTTTGGCTTAGAGTATCCATTTTCAGCATGACCTGCGTAATAGTTCAAAGTATAATGAGGATGATCTGAGTACTTCACAATAAACCAATATCAACAGGTGGTGTTTCTTACAGTCTGTCCTACAATTCCTTGACAGCGATAAACTGCCAGACCTAGAGGAAGCTATGCAAGAAGAGTAGGCTGTAGTGGATACCATCACACTGTGGCATACCAGAAAATGACGAGGCAGATAGGCTGGCAACAAAATGGAGCAGCACAGGAACAAAAAAAGACTAAGAAATCACATACCAAGAAAAGAGGACCCTCGTCACAGCTATTAGAAAAGTTGACCAGCCAAATGACAAGTATCATTATCTTGATAAAACTCAGCAAGTATCATCCTCCGCACCAGAAATCGATAATATATACTTACTGCAGCAAAACTGAAATCCGACAGTCAAAGCTAAGAATAGGGTTATGAAGTTTTGCTAATCACTGGAAATACAAATAATAATACACAAAGATAAATGTTTCATTCAAAAGGCCTTTATCAAGAATAGATGCAACACTGCATCAAATAAGACAGCAAACTAAGCAACCACTTAAATAAAGACTTGTTCCATCTCCTCTGAGCTCATGTGGACATATAGCACAGACTGTGGAACATATTCTGCAAGACTACATTTAACTAAATAAGTTGATGGCTGAACACTGGCCTACACAGACAGGCACCAACAAAACGCTGCATATGAGTCTTGAGGACTTTCAAATATAGCAACATTTATCAAGGAAATTGGACTGGATGTGTAGACATGTTAAACTACAGAAGGGAAGATCTGGTTACTGATTTAAACTGAAAGATTTTATAAGTATGATTGTATTAGCTCTAGCACTGAAATTTGATTGTATTATCTCTAGCACTGAAATTTGATTGTATTAGCTCTAGCACTGAAATTTGATTATATTAGCTCTAGCATTGAAATTCCGGTTCCTTTGTGTAATTAAGTTTCTATTTTGTCTGTATTCAAATTCTTGGATTTAAATTTCAGAGCTGTAGGAGGGTATATTGTCTGCCAGTTCCTAACAATGAGTGGTTTGAACCAGGAACAAAGACATCTGGATGCTGTGCTCTGCTATATTAGAGAACAAAATTTGCAGAAACTGAAGTAATAATAACTTTAACATGATATAATCTTAGTTAGTTAGTTAGTTAGTTAGTTAGTTAGTTAGTTAGTCATCAGATCATCATCACTGCAAACTGGACACGTCCATAGTTGATCCAATCTCTCCCAGAGTTTATCCGCCATTACATTTCTGCTGACAGTACCAGTCCTATTCTGGTTGACCATCATTCTTCTGCAGGGTGTTCCGTCTGTCCACCCTGCAGAAGAAGAATAGAATCTTCTTTGAGTTAGTTAGTCAGTTAGTTGGGATGCAAAGGAAAATGCATTGCTCTCATGTAAGCCCATGGTAAGCAGATAACCAAGATTCTAAAAGCACCTCCTCATGGTGCACCCTGGAAACAGATTGCTTCTAAGCTTAAGCGAAGAAATCTGGTTAACGATTAAAAGATCAGGAATGGTATAAAGACAGTGATGGCAGATGTTCAAGGGCTGCACATCTAAGAAGACACACAACTGTACGCGGTGATACAAGTGGGTCTGTGATTCCTTGTATATGCTACAGAAGACTCTTTGTGGGTCATATTGGTCTTGGGAGTCACATCCATCATCGCCATGGGAGTCACATCCATCATCGCCATGGGAGTCACATCCATCATCGCCATGGGAGTCACATCCATCATCATCCATGGATCATAGATTTATATTTATCATCATCAGGTGGTATGCCAGTTGGCGTAGGCGGTCAGGCTCTCCACAGCTCTCTGTCCACAGTATTATGTATCAAGGTCGTTGTTGTTTCCCTGCCGTGCCAGATTTTCAAACTGTCTAATATTTTCTCACGTTGTCTCCCTCTGTCTCTGGTGCCTTCAATCTTGCCTGTTGTGACTATGTTCTCCAAACCTGCCTGTCTCATGAAGTGGCCAAAAAAAAAGATTGTCTTTTCTTATATTGTTGATTAAGGTCTGTTTTGCATTTGACCCTTTCAACACATCTATGTTAGTTTTTCTGGCAGTCCATAGTATTCTCAACATTCTTCTATAGAACCACATCTCTGTTGCCTCTAATTTCCCACTTTCCAGTTTGTTTATTGTCCAAGACTCGTACCCATATGTTAGTAATTATATTTCGCACCCATATATATTTCTTATAGCACAACACTAATACCATCGCCTGGATAGACGGAAAAATGCCTACTACGTAAAATGTGTGTTTTAAATAATAATGAGCATGGATAGTAGATTATATTTCTGACAGCACAATACTAATACTATCGCCTGGATAGACGGAAACTGTGCCTACATAGTCATTATATCATTATAATTATGACACTCCAAACATGTCCATAGGTTATATTTCAATTAATCCAATTTATATTGATGTGATAGTTTATGGTCTAGTTGAATTAACATGTATTTGATTGATGAAATATTGTTTGAACATCTAATGAGACACCATTTGTCTGATAAAATATTGTTTGAAATTCTAATGAGACACCATTTGTCGGATAAAATATTGTTTGAACATCTAATGAGACACCATTTGTCGGATAAAATATTGTTTGAACATCTAATGAGACACCATTTGTCTGATAAAATATTGTTTGAACATCTAATGAGACACCATTTGACTGATTAAGCATTGTTTGAACATCTAATGAAACAACATTCACTGTGAATGGTTATACTGTATGAAATGGTTGAGGTGAAAGAAAAGAGAAACCAAATGAACGAATGTTTCAAATGTGGCACCTCTGAGACCCTAATGGGTTATGGCACCTCTGAGACCCAAATAAGTTAGGTCTTCAATGTGGCACCTCTGAGACTCAAACAATTTTTATTAATTATTGCTTGACCTGTTTTTTATGATGGATAGTTTCTTTTATTGTGCTATTTTTAATTGCAGGGTACACAACTTACAGCATGAGAACAGCTAAGGTGATTGAGTTTCCTGTAATGAGCCTAAAACCAGCTGACAGACCAACTGACATGGTGTATGGTTACTCTATGAAATTTGTATACTAGATATATCTATGACAATTGTGTGTGAGCTCAACATGCGTGTATGCAGCAAGGGTGGTGGGTGGAGGTTTATCCCACTTGAAAAATGACTTTTAGTACAGTGGAATCCCTCTATAGCGCATTCTTTTATAACAAATTTTCCTATTTAACAACACTTTTTCAAATTCACCAAATATATACTGCTTGTACTGCGTATAGCAAATTTCTGTTATTACATATTTTGTTGGTCCAGACCACATTGTTATAATGATAGTCCACTCTACTAAGGGAATTTAGCCAATAGGTCAGTAACACATTTTCTCTCTCTCTTCTCCGCCCCCGCCCCCCACCACTCCACCACTGAAGACATATCTATGGCCATGCAGGCATGTGATTAGTAAGAGATGTGTGTGACAGATCTGTGACACGTATGCATTGATGCCAGTTTTCTATGTTCCATCAGCTCAGAATAAAAATAAAAACTATCGTCTGTGATGTAGTAATAAGTGTGTGTAGGCCAGAAACCAGTACTCTCCAGTTTTATCTATGTAATGCTGTTATGTTTAGTTCTTGCATGTTGAGACCCATAGTCATACCTTCTCTGATGTTTGTTCTATGAAGAGTTTCTCTTTGTCTTCCCTCTCTTTTGTCATCTATCTATGTATTGTCTTTTCTCTAATTTTGCTGTCAGGCATCACAGGATTGAATGACAATCTGTTTTCATGCTATGACACATGTTGCTGCTTGATATATTATGTTGTCTCGGAATTTTGGTAACTCCTTCAAATCAACTTTCTACGTCTCCTCTGCATCTTGCTGTTTTCATTTCCATGTTGTATGCTCCTGCCGTTGGTCAATACGAGTTCGTTCTCAGACGTTCTCAGTCTCTGTTTTTCAATATATTTGACCACAGATGTTGTTCCAACAGTTCTTGTAATCTCTTCATTCCACACATGATCTCTTCTTGTTCTGTTTGTCATCAATTACCCATTTTAATACGTGTAGTGGAAATTTGTTTTCATTAATTCTAAGTACATGTCCAATATAAGTCCACCATTTTCTTATTATTCTTGTAGAAAGTTATAGCTCTTTGCTGTCTTCTCTTACTTGCTTGTTTAACTCCAATTCTTCACAAGCAACATTTAAGTTTTCTAAAAACATTTTCAAATGAATTTAATTTATTCTCTAGTACTTTTGCTACTTTCCAACTTTCATAATCCTATCATGTTGAAATCGGATGTGCTTGGCCAAAATACTCAAATAGCTCTGCTTTGCTGTAAAGCTAGCAGGACAACATATTTTGCGTACTCCATGTTAAATCACCTTGTACTACCGAAGATGGATGTGTCAGGACATTGGTGCAAATAAAATGGTGACACAACGCTTTTCCATTCTGTGGACTACATCCTGCTGGAAATCTAGTATGACTATTGTCCTGCTATAATAGAGAACCAGTGGGAGTTTGAGAATGAATGCTGAAGAGGAAGAAATCATCTCAAAATGTGTTCACATTATGTAAGTGTGAATGTAAGTGTGAATACAGACAAACAACAATAATAAACATGTTAATAAAGTTACGTTGACAGTTTTATAATAATTATATTTATCAAATAATTATATTTATCAATCTTCTTCATGTCAAAATTAGCTGTACTTTGCCTACAAGGTGCATAACGGTGGTACAACGTAAATACGCTCCCGGCGGAAATTGCATGAATATTCATGCTGATTATTATGGAGCGAATACAAAACAAACAAACAAAACATCTATCTTCTTCTGTGTTCAGCATCTGTGGTAACGTTCTACTGTCAGGTCAGAGCGGCTGCACCATAGATTTTCTCTGAAATCTGTATCTTCTGGCAAGGTTCGCTGATATTTATCCAAGATTTCTCTTCTGTGTGGCAACCAGGACCTGGACCCCTAGTTCAGGATGCAAAGAATAGGACCACTGTCTTCTTTTCCAAGCATGTCGTAGGAGGTGACTAATTAAAACTTGGAGTTAGGCTGACAATTTGTGAAAAAAATCATCATTGTTACATCTTGTCTCAATTTCTTAATTTTGTCTTCCATCAAATAATCTGTGGATGACACATGTGTAAGTATGTTGTGTTGAGTTATATTTAACACGTAGGTAAATTGTGTTGTGTTATATTTGACGTTTGAAGTTGGTTTACTCTGAAAATAAAACATGAAGGTGACATATCATCAAACCCTGTTTTTTTTAAATATTTATTGCCATCAAGGCCAACTCCTTGGAGTGGAGATCAAGGAGGGGAGAAAAGAATAGCAACACTGTTTACCTTCTATGCATGTCGTAAGAGGCGACTAAGGAGGTTATGGGATGGAATGGCTGTTCCATCCCATATAGGGTCAGTTACCCAAAGCCATGCTGCAGTCGGATGTGTCAGGCTGAAAGGCACAGATATCGCAGCAGTGCTATAAACCATGACACAATGCATTCCGTTCTCCAGATTACATCCTGCTAACCTGCAGGAGTTTGAGAACAAACGCAGAAAAATAAGAATATCCACACAAGTGGGCCCATTACTTTCCGACAAAACAGGAGGATATGTTTCGCTGGTCATTCACATGTCTTACATGCACGTCGATGGTCACGCAAAAAATTAGTGCAGGACGAACCTGATAGCCTTGAATGATAATCCACCCACTAGATGGAAAACTATGTGCAAAACCGAGTAGGTAAGACAGAGACCGTCGGCAGAGTTCAGAAGTAAGCCATCCTTCTTTCGATGCTTTTTTGTATTATTGTGGTGCTTTCGTTGGCCCAATTTTCATACTTTGAGTCGCATGCCAAAAACACCAAGGTCGACCAACGAAAAGCACAGAAATAATCAACAATCAACCTTTCAAGTCTTTTTTTATTGGAGGAATTCATGGTAAGACTCGTAAGTCCAGAAAGACAGTTTCTTAGGAGAAAACCTTGACAAATCACCAAATAAAAGCTAATAACAGAATCAAAACAGTAAAATCAGCCTTCTTACTTGATGTTTTTAATTATTGCTGTGATTTTCCTTGGTCACTATTTATATATTTTCTATCTCCCAGTATCGCTGCCAACGAAATGGACTGAATTAATCGATAACATTAGCCAAAATGCTTGATTTGATTCTGTTGGTATATCTTCTATTTGCGAAAGTTTCTGGAAAAAAAACTTAATTACTGTTACCTAGCAGGAAAGTTACCTAGCAGGAGAGTCTCTGGATACTGGCACACTGGAATACCTCCTTTCAGAGACTAAACATACGTCCATAAATACCCCCATTTATACATCCATGTCGTTAGATCTTATATTCAGCCGAAGACGGATGTGTTGGGCTATTGGCTCAAATAAAACGCCGACACAGCGCATTCCATTCTCTGGACTACATCCTTCTGGAAATCTGGTAGGGCCATTGCCCTGCTACATGAGAGATCCAGCGGGAATTTGAGAATGAATGCTGAAAAAGACCTTATATGAGACCAGGTGTTGCGTCGGTTACACAACATAAGAATCTGTACTTTTGTCAGACAGTCAAGAGTTACCTGCTCGGGCTTAAGGGATTATTTCATCATCATCATGTGTCAACTAAATGCTAAGGAAGCAGAGCCAAATAGATGTATGATGAAGACGGTCAGAAGGATAGACTGGACATCGAGGTACTAAATGGTTACTAATTTCTCTTCCATGCTGATTGGGATGGGCCACGAATATATCCTCATGTCTACATACTAGGGCAAGTATATATCCTCATGTCTACATACTGGGGCAAGCATATATCCTCATGTCTACATACTGGGGCGAGCACATATCCTCATGTCTACATACTGGGGCGAGCATATATCCTCATGTCTACATACTGGGGCGAGCATATATCCTCATGTCTACATACTGGGGCAAGCATATATCCTCATGTCTACATACTGGGGCGAGCATATATCCTCATGTCTACATACTGGGGCAAGCATATATCCTCATGTCTACATACTGGGGCGAGCATATATCCTCATGTCTACATACTGGGGCGAGCATATATCCTCATGTCTACATACTGGGGCGAGCATATATCCTCATGTCTACATACTGGGGCGAGCATATATCCTCATGTCTACATACTGGGGCGAGCATATATCCTCATGTCTACATACTGGGGCGAGCATATATCCTCATGTCTACATACTGGGGCAAGCATATATCCTCATGTCCACATACTGGGGCAAGCATATATCCTCATGTCTACATACTGGGGCAAGTATATATCCTCATGTCTACATACTGGGGCAAGCATATATCCTCATGTCTACATACTGGGGCAAGTATATATCCTCATGTCTACATACTGGGGCAAGTATATATCCTCATGTCTACATACTGGGGCAAGCATATATCCTCATGTCTACATACTGGGGTGAGCATATATCCTCATGTCTACATACTGGGGCGAGCATATATCCTCATGTCTACATACTGGGGCGAGCATATATCCTCATGTCTACATACTGGGGCAAGCATATAGACGAGATAAGCTGGACTATGTTATGTGCCATATGGCCAAGTGTATCCAATTTCTGACAGCAGTTTTTATTTTAAATGTGTTTTCTTTAAATTATCTGCTTCCTGGGCTCTTGGTCACCATCATCTGCCCTGGTTTTGTGCAGTATTCCCTTTCTTACTTTTCATGTCTTTTTGGACTCTTGAGCACACCTGCCCGGAAGAAAATAGCTCAAATTTATAGCATCGGCCCTATCTTATTTTTGGCTATAATAATTTCCTATGAAATATGAAATTTCTGAGTAGCTCAGATTAGTGGCGTATTTGGTTTGTATCTGTTCTTTTGATTGGCTACCAAGACTTCTTCTTCTTCTGCGTTCGTTCTCAAACTCCTGCAGATTAGCAGGATGTAGTCTGGAGAACGGAATGCGTTGTGTCATGGTTTACAGCATTGGTGCGATATCTGCGCCTTTCGGCCTGACACATTCGACTTCAGCATGGTTTGGGTCACTGACCCTATATGGAATGGGACAGCCAACTTCATCCCATAACCTCCTTAGTCGCCTTTTACAACATGCCTGGAAGGTAAACAGTGTTGATATTCTTTTCTCCCCTTTCGGGCCCTGGCAACACACGGGCGGCTACCAAGACGAATCATTAGCAGTGAACTGTCGGGTCATACAAATGACTCACACGTAGGACTATCACTGGATAAAGACATAATCGGACAGTGTCCTGCTACAATCATTGACCAGTGAGTCGTATCGGTCAAGGGTGTGTGTTTTTAATGAGCAGTACTTGCGTAAGCTTTAAAAATAAACACAACATTGATCATTTTGGACATTAAGTGGTTATGTTAAAGCCTTGTTGATTTGATATATAGGCTTATCCCTTGTGGTGAGTTACGCTCCTTTTAACCAGGAAATTAAATCAAATTTGGTTATGTTATAGGTTTTTGTACCATGAGCACGGCAACGTCGGATATTCCAGCTGTTGGCGCAAATAAAATGAAGACACAGCGCATTTCTCTATACAATATTTTGCTGGAAATCTTGTATGACAATTGTCCTGCTGTAAGAGATATCCGGTGGGAGTTTGAGAACAAATATAAAAGAAAGACATAGAACATAAAAATAACGAAGCTGGTGGTTCGGATAATCCTATCACCAGGACTCCGACAGTTAAATATATGTTGAAGTTTTGTGTTAGTAAAATGTATCTCTCATATGCTGAGGTAGGACTACATCCTACTAATCTGCAGAGGTTTGAGAACGAGTCAAGAAGGAGAAGGGAGACTATGCCGAAATGTGCTGATACTTCTTCTTCTTCAGCGTTCATTCTCAAACTCCTGCCAGATCTCTCTTGTAGCAGGACAATTGTCCTACTAGATTTCCAGCAGGATGTAGTCCAGAGAATGAAAAACCCATAAAGCAACTCCATTGGGAACAAGCAGCCCAACGCACTTCACGATCCCCTGGCGTTTACCACAATATTTGAGCTGGTGGTCGGAGATAGAATGCTATGAGATAAGGGAGACAACACAGAATATACATTTACAAATTTTAAACAAGGGAAATAATCGTGCACTGATAATTATATCTGCCACCATTACTTTTTAGTTTTGGTTTGGACCCGGTTATGAAAAATTACGCCCAAAATGAACATTTTGGTATAAAATGGACACATGATGGACATTTTAGCGATATTGATTTTGCAGATGACTTGTCGTTATTAAGATCAAATCTTACCGGGCATAAGATAGTCTATGTTGTTACGACTTCGTTATCTTTCCAAACAAATTCGGGGTGCAAAGGGTACCACATTGCTCTCGGCGGACACATGGTTAGCAGATAACCAAGATCCCAAAATTACCTCCTCGTGGTGCATCCTGGAAACAGAAATACACCTGCTCGTGCTGACTCTGGCTAAAACTTTTGGGGATCGTAACCGTGAATAAGGAGGCAGCAGACGGAATGAGAATTGACTGCAAACAAGACAGGCAATATCTCTGACATCTCTGCGCTAATACATGCAGCGGAACTGTTGACACACAGTGACGCTTGTTAGTCCGGCTGAAGCATTGAAGGGACAACCGATGTAAATGTCACGAAATGGGTAGATGTCATGACGAATATTAAAAGTCGTACGTTAGTCTCCGTAAGGATAACATATTGAGTACAATGAGACGGCAACACCACGTGTAAATAGAACGGAAAAACTGTTCAAGGTATACGGAACTACAGTTTTGTTCAGCTCGCGACATGCTTCTAGTTACCAGTGCTCCTAAATATGTGTAGAGACTCAGACTTAGACAAGGGGTTCACGATGTCGGTGAATGCCACCTCGACTAAGAGGGAGAACGAACCCAGGTCCAACTTTACCGTTGATGCTTTCCTTTACTAGAATCACGCTCACGGAGTGAAAAGGTTCAGTACCCAATGGGCACAGGCCGTATAATTACACGAGACGAGTTTACTGGCAGCGGAACACCTCACACGAGATTGACGTAGTCAACCCAAGCCCAAATCCCAGATGAACGCCTCCTCGGAGACTGCCACCCAGGGACATGTTTTGTCTTGTAATCTCCAAAGACACAGTGGGTGGATAACCGTCACGGTGTAGAGTCGCTACACATCCATCACCTGGCGACAGATAGCATGGCTGTCACAGGCTAGGGATGCCCACCCAAATTACAGGCATACCGACAACGGATGTTCTGGACCCTCCGGTGGACAAATAACACAGCTCTGCTGTGGAACTGGCAGCACAACGTACATTACGCACCCGGCGGAAATCACACGAACTTTATGCTGGTTATCAAAGAACGAACGCAAAAGAAATTGGTAAAGGAAACCCCATCGAGCCCCATCACCGAGTAGTGGTGATGGGGCTTAGTTGTTCAGTTATCAGGGGCTGGAAACTAAAACTGGCCGGACAGTCCCACTCGAGTAGGACCACAGTTCTGCCCAAGTATGCAATATGCTGAAGACGGAGGCAACCAGCCAAAATACGCACTTAATCAGAATGCCACGTACAAAACACAAAGTGAACGAAAGAAGAAGAAGGCGGTAAAGGAAACACTTTTAAGATTAAGATCTCCGCCGAAGACGGGTGTGTCGGGCCATTGGCGCAAATAAAACGGCGACACAACGCATTTCCATTCTCTGGACTGCATCCTGCTGGAGATCTGGTAGTACTGCTACAGGAGAGATCCAGCAGGAGTTTGAGAATGAATGATGAAGAAGAAGAAGATTAAGATCATTAATTTTACTAACTGAAATTTGAAAATCACCCTAACCGGAGAAACAATTGATATCCTGCAAGTGTTTATTTTCTGCTGGACAAGTATATTTGCCTTACGTTCTATGTAGCTAATTCTTAACAAAAATCTGTAACACTTGTTTAAAAAAACATGAATCCTTCTTTCTGTGTCTGCATTGAATGCCCAAATTTCACAGCCGTACAAAAGTATACTTAGCACTAGTGATCTGAATAGAATGATCTTTACTATAATACTGATCTTACTTTTCCCATATCATATTCAACCTTGGCATCGCAGCCATCGTCATCTTAAGTCTTAGCTTAATCTTATTTCATAGAATCATAGAAAACTTTTAGATATTGGTGAAACTTGTAAGAGGATGACGAACTTTTACCAATCACTGAAAACACACATAATAACACACACTCGACGTTTCGACCAAAAGGCTTTCATTAAGACTAATTACACAACAAAAACGACGAATAAAACGGAACTATGGACGTTCACATGGCAGAACAAAATATTGATATAACCCGGAAGGATTAAAACTAGAAGGTCAAAGGCGAAACAATTCAAACAGAAAATAGACAAAAACACACTCAAATATCGGCGAAACAAGACAATTTGAGTATAACATTGTGGGTGTGTTTTTAAGTACCGTAACTAACTAACTAACATCCATTCTGGAGAATGTTTAGCTATCCGCCACCCGTGGATGCGTCTGGTAGAGATCGCTAGTCCCAGCCTCATCCTCAGGGAGTTACTAGTATTACTAGGGAGTTACAGGGAGCTCTTGTATTTTTTTTAATCGGTAAATTTCTCTAGAGCTTATAACTCCCCCCCCCCCCCCCCCAAAAAAAAATATAAAAAAAATTAAAATTATCATTCTCAATGCTTTGAAAACAGATCTCCTGATCAGAGTGGGTACAACAATAGGCTTACTAAAAAGTGATACAGTTTATGCGATATGCCTATTCCTGAAATGAGAAATTTCATTAGTGTTTCCAACCAAAACATTAACAATTTAGTTGAAGGTTTAAAGCCTCGTTCTGAAGATGAGTTGGAATGAGCGCATTCTCAACAACAGACGCGAATCCAGAACGGACGTAAAGATACAGAACTGCCTATAAATTATGTCAACAAAAACAATTTTCGGCAAATTTTTATTCCACCCCTATTAATGTCAAAAACTGTCTAAAATTCAAGGACACCCCCCCCCCCTTCTTATTTAATTATGTCCAAAATATGTATACATTCCCCTACCCCATAAACATGTTTTACTAGAGATAGTACGAAAAAAAACACTACATTGGCCTAAACAGTTCACATTTTTAGACCAATTTTCCACATTCAAACATTTTAATTGGAGCGTAAAGAACAGTATTATTGTCGGCATGACAACGTTTGTCAAACCGCACCATCTATGGACGATGTTACAAACATAAACAGGCCCTCATTTTATTAACTGAGATTATGAGTGGACTGACCTGCCCTGATGCCAGTAAAAATTGTGTTGAGTCGGTGCTAGTTTTGTTGCCAGGGCCGTTTCTACATTTTATATTTTAATCAAACCTGTATAATATAGAAAGAGGGGAGGGGGGGGGATTATGCGTTGTGAGGCATCATAAGAGAATAGGGAATACTAACAATGTAGCCTGCTATGCTTGTTGTAAAGTCGACTAAGGAAATTAGGAGTTGATTTGGCCATATTTAAACCATATTGGTTTAAAGTGACCCAAATGTCATGCTGAAGTTGGACGTGTCCGGCTGAAAGGCACATGTCTATCTATCTATAGGCTGTGGCCCTTGTTTGCCTTGCGGCGTAAGGGGTGGAATAGTTCTCTGGAGATAGCCTTCTTGTGTGCTGTTTGTAAGCTTGTTCCTGTGGCTTCTTTGATTTCTGTGATCCATATTTTAAATGGTCTGCATTTGGCATTATAGCCGTGATGTCTATGTGTCATGGCCATTTGTGGCATGCTATCTGTCGGTAGTCTGGAAGCGTGTGAAAACCACTTAATCTGTTGTCTTTTGATGTGTTCCAATACTGGTATTGTTTTGGTTATCTGTCTGATGTTATCGTTTCTAATTCTATCTCTTAATGGCACTCTGAATATTCTTTGTAGACATGTCAAGACGCATGTATGGCATACACACTGTAAACCACAATACAACGAATTCGTTTTCATGACAAGATCATGATAAACGACAGGAGTATGAGGACAAACACAGAATAATTTAAGAAATTCATTACAGCAGTGAATAATTTAATCCAATGTCGCTGTATACAAAGCTTGTGGGTGTGTGACATGGGCGCTAGCTGGAAGTGTGCTTTATCCACATTTAGCATTAAAATATAATTTTAAATGATCAGTATGTATTTTTGAAAAACTAGTCGCTGTACTTTTCTTTTTGCACAAACTCTTTGAAAATTCTAATTGCAATGGTTAACTATGTTATTATGTTTATCAATAAAAAAAAAAGAAAGTTGTCGAGTTTTATTGTAATATAAATTATTTGTTCTACAATTACAGTTCAAAGACTTCATATGCAATAAATCTGCATTATATCAACATTGTCTATATTAAATTATTATATAAAATGTTGATTTCTATTTATCAATGTAAATTATCCCTGTATATTTTGAACTTTTGTTTCTTAACGCATTTTTTGCTTAAATTTTCTATACAGAAGTTTTTGTTAAAACTATGTTAAAATAATTTGGCACAACCTTTAGCCACTACTTGTGCTAAATCTGGGATACTTTAAGCAGAAGTTTGCAAACTCGTGAAAGTCTATGATGTTAGATCTGCAATCCCTTGTGTAAATCACTAAATCTATATTAAAAATACTTGATAAACTATGAATATCTTCTAAAAGTTGTGATTCGTATGGAAACGTGTTTAACATATTAGTAGGAACAACTCAACGAAAGAGGTAAGCAAGTTTTTTTTTACATTGTTTATCATGTGTGTGTGTTTTTTTTGGTTCAGCGTGAAGTCTCGGCGTGCTTACCGGACCGCAAAACTCGTTTAGATTTTGAGGCCTTAAGTTGCCTTAACTCTAGAAATTAGTTCTATAAAGTTGGAAACTAGTAACTCACTTATAAGCTTGTGACAATAATGTTCAGTAGCTAACCAAATGTAATTTTAAAGTAGTTGTGTGGTTGTATGTGCGATGAAAAAAGCATTTTGTTATATTTATATTACCTGGCTTTACTCTAGTTCGTGAAGTGTCCCGTTAGGGACCTTTTTAGCTTTATTAGGCCTATATACTGGTTCTGTGGAATGCAGTTTTTAGATGTGCTCTTTTCAAATTCAGTGTTGTTGTTAAAAGACACTGGAATGATTTCATATTGCTAGATCGGCTTATTTTCTTAAGATCACAATCAAGGTGGCCCCCTAACAAGTTATTGTCAATGTGTGTAAGTAAAGAAAGTGTAAACATTAGATATTACAGTCGAGTCAGTACAACACAATGTCAACAGTAACGTCATTAGTAATCTAATCATGTAAATTACTGTAACCCAGTGCATGCCAGTATATTATATATTATATACATACACATGACATTAGTCTAATATCGGATACTGATCCTCTGATGTCATGTGTATTGGCTATGGGGCTAATTTATTATTGCATTTTTGTGTCATTATCTTACTCCGTCACCCACTCAGCCACTGTTGACATCATTAACATCTTCATAGCATTTCCGATTTTATGATTTCATTGTCTCTCAAATGTGGACTATGTTGACAATGCCCCTGGTAACTCAAAGCTTTCTTTTAGCTCAGTCATCCAACTGCTGAATATGTTTTGCCATAGGTAGATCAAGCACAGCTTTTATAAAACTATACAAATGCAGTCAGAAGCCTTATTTAATAATATCTGAAATATCTAACCCAGTGATTCTCAACTTGTATGACCTCTCATGATTCTGAACTAAATTCTTTAACTTTGAGGTTATAATTACATAATACCTTGTGTTATGACTCATGTATATACTAAAGTGGGGAATTTAGCACTAAGTGACAATATACTGGATAATAGATTCACCAACCTACCACCTTAATAGCTAGATTCACCAACCTACCACCTTAATAGCTAGATTCACCAACCTACCACCTTAATAGCTAGATTCACCAACCTACCACCTTAATAGCTAGATTCACCAACTTACCACCTTAATAGCTAGATTCACCAACCTACCACCTTAATAGCTAGATTCACCAACCTACCACCTTAATAGCTAGATTCACCAACCTACCACCTTAATAGCTAGATTCACCAACCTACCACCTTAATAGCTAGATTCACCAACCTACCACCTTAATAGCTAGATTCACCAACCTACCACCTTAATAGCTAGATTCACCAACCTACCACCTTAATAGCTAGATTTGCAAGCTGGATTTAGTATTCTTCATGTGCTATTAGATCAATGTGTTTTTTATTTAAGCCTATAGTAGGGCTATAGGCCTAAATAAAAAATCTGCCAGAAAAGCGAGAACAAAAACATTGTATCTCCCTTGATGCCCGTATAAGGTAAAAGAAGAAGAAAAGATAGATAGATATAGCAGAGACCTAACGCTACATGTCATGTTGTGTTTTCTGATCCAGGGCAATGCATGTTTGTTAGGCATATAGATTTAGATCAACCCGGTGGGTTATAAAAATTATATGATGGACACAAGTTTTTCCAATTATGCTTTACCTGCAGGTGGTGACCAATGAAAAACTGAATCACTACATTCTGAGAATAGGATTTGAAGATGAATGGCAAACCGATTGCCAAGACTATAGATCTGAGTATGGATATGCTGGACCGAGGGATGAATATATCACATGAAATTGGTAGCTCCCACCAATCACCAGTTTCAAGGTTAATAATACAAGCCCTACAGACTTAAACAATACTTGTATAAGAGGTTTGGGATTGACGACACCAATATATGGCCTATGGACAAGCTACAGAACATATACAGAACTATCTACTGTGTGACACTACAAGGACTGTGGCCATCTGAAAAAGCTCTGATGGATAAGCTTTCCAGTCCTGTCTTGAGGCTGATGACCACAACACAACCAATTGAATAAGTTCACTGCCGAAGTCGAATGTGCTGGGCCATTGCCGCAAATAAAACGGTAACAGTGCATTTCCATTCTCTGGACTCCATCCTGCTTGAAATCTAGTAAGACAATGATCCTGCTACAAGAGAAATCCAGCGGGAGTTTGAGAATGAACGCTGAAGAAGAAATGCTAATATTTTATTTTTTGTTGTCCATGTCTCACAACCATAAGTTACCACTGGAAAAATATAACTTCTTAATAGTAGGTACAAGAGATACACATTAAATAGCTGATGATTAATATTGAATAATAATGTCAATAATACATTTGGATTATTTAGTCTGTCAAGTGAATTATGAATTATGTGCCAACATCGTTACACTTCAGAAATACCCATGGGTGTTCAGTCTCCACTAGTAAATGTCACAGGGTATGCATGCTAATGTCAGCCTTGGTGATATAGTGACTAATGGGACTGCCTAAAAAACAACACAATCGAACTTGCTCGTGGAATGAAAGTCAATTGTCCACATTATACTGGTGTTGCAATTGGATGTATGAGTTATCTCTGAACATTGAACAAAGACCTAGAAGATATAATGGATGCCTTTGAGATGTGGATGCAATAATAATAAGAACCATAGCCTTCAGGGTTGTAGGGGTTGCGCTCTGGAGACATCACCACAAAAAGATCTCTAAACATCTCTATCCTCAGTCATTCGGAGGAGTGTAGAAAAACCATTCATTGATGTTATCAATCCAGGATTTTCTTTTGCTGCCTCTTCTCCTTTCACCCTTGACTGATCCTTGCAAAAGAGTTTTGGAAAGTCAGATCCTGTCTCGTTACATGTTCAAACCATACAAGTTTATGCCGTAACACCAATACCAAAAGTGGGCCTTGATAACCTAGAACTTTTTTAATTTGCTGCTGGACAAATACATTTGTCTTGTGTTTTATAGCTCAGAAGAACATTTATGAATGAATTAAAATCAACAGGCATAAATGCACAAGACCTGCAATCCCTAGCAACTGACCGACAGGCATGGAGAACTATGACATCCGCCCTATGTGCCAAACTTGGCAAAAGAGGAACTGACTGACTGTTTTTTATATAGCAAATTCTTAACAAACGTCTGTAGCACTTTTCAAAAGCCTGAGTCATTCTTATTTGTGTCTGCTTTGAGTGTCCATCTTTGACATCCGGTATGTGGATATAGAAGAATAGGGAGAACACCATGGAAAAAGAAAATCAACAATGAGGTTCTGACAGCAGTGTTTGAAAAAAGAACTATTAAAGGAAATAATGTCCAAAATATTTAGATTTTTAAGAGAAATGACACGTTGTTCAAGGTGTTATTGAAGGTAGATTAGAGGAACAGTGAACAAGATTTAAGTAGATTAGAGGGACAGCAAGTAAGAGTTAAGTAGAAACACAAATAGTAGGCAAACATAACACAGTGGATACCATACAGTTTATCAGAGTGCAGTACCAAAGTAAAAGACTTGGTTTGTTGCAGACAGATGGTATGTGATGATAATGAAAATAATTGCAATGGTTGAACAACTATGATATATAAAAGTTATGTTTCCATTGTTCGGTGCATGCTAATGGTTACTGTGACTGGCTGCTTGAATACTTTCCTTATTCTGTTCCTGTCCTTCCGGCATCTCACTTCCATATTTCGGCAGGACGCGTTTGTGTTTTGCTATCATTTCTATTCGTTGTCTTTAGATGTTTTGTCCGTATCTTGATAAACGCTTTTTGGTCGAAACGTTGAATATGTTTTGTATATTGTAATTTGTATGTTTTCTTGTTTGCGTATCATAACCCCCTAGTTTTAGTCCGTCGTGTCTAAATGGAACGTTCTAAAAACCTGTTTTTTACGTAAGTACAATTATTCTACCCAGCTAGCATCCAGTTTTACATACCAATTATCCTATCTTCTTCTGCATTTGTTCTCAAACTCCTGATGGTTAGCAGGATGTAGTCCAGAGAACGGAATGCTTTGTGGCATGGTTTACAGCTTAGCTGTTATATCTTCACCTTTCGACCGGGCATACGACTTCAGCATGGCTTCTGTGTTACGTGGGCCCCATATGTAACGAGACAGCCAACCCCATCCATAAACCTCATCAGTCGCCTCGTACCATATTCATAGAAGTTTCGGGTAAACCTGACTCCCCCATTGATTGTCAGCTACTCAATACTCCCGTGTGTTGCCTGGGCCCGAGAGGGGGACACAGGGGGGCAAACACTGTTTACCTTCCATGCATGTCGTAAGAGGCGACTAAGAAGGTTATGCGATGGAGTTCGCTGTCCATATGGGGTCAGTGATCCAAAGCCATGGTGCCCCAAGTTGGATGTATCAGGCCGAAAGTGCTGATATCGCAGCAATTCTGTAAACCATGACACAACTCTTGTTCGGACTACATTCTGCTAAGCTGCAGGAGTTTGAGAATAAACGCAGAAGAAGCTACACAATAACAATACAATTCTGGCAGTGTTGCAAACATTTGAATGCACTGATTATGAGATTCATATAGTCGTACTGTGGTTAGTATAATATCAACCTGTACAGTAGTTGATGATGGCATACCGCGTGTGTGCCAGATAAAAGTAGCCCCAGAATCTATTAATAGAGCTGTAGTTATCCGGTACACCCTTTATAATTCATTCACCGAAGAGGTCTTTTGGTACATCCGGCATTGATGAATGAATTGGACCCTAAGCAATGCTTACACAGTGCGATCCTTGACCTATGAACACATCTGCGATCCCGGTTTATGAGAAACAGAAGTGTGTAACAAGTTTCTATCTGGAGTGTGTGACTGTCGTGAGTCACAAGTGAAAAGGTTGAAGATATAGAGGATTGACTTAGTTGTAACAAGTTTCTATCTGGAGTGTGTGACTGTCGTGAGTCACAAGTGAAAAGGTTGAAGATATAGAGGATTGACTTAGTTGTAACAAGTTTCTATCTGGAGTGTGTGACTGTCGTGAGTCACAAGTGAAAAGGTTGAAGATATAGAGGATTGACTTTGTTGTAACAAGTTTCTATCTGGAGTGTGTGACTGTCGTGAGTCACAAGTGAAAAGGTTGAAGATATAGAGGATTGACTTAGTTGTAACAAGTTTCTATCTGGAGTGTGTGACTGTCGTGAGTCACAAGTGAAAAGGTTGAAGATATAGAGGATTGACTTAGTTGTAACAAGTTTCTATCTGGAGTGTGTGACTGTCGTGAGTCACAAGTGAAAAGGTTGAAGATATAGAGGATTGACTTTGTTGTAACAAGTTTCTATCTGGAGTGTGTGACTGTCGTGAGTCACAAGTGAAAAGGTTGAAGATATAGAGGATTGACTTTGTTGTAACAAGTTTCTATCTGGATTGTGTGACTGTCGTGAGTCACAAGTGAAAAGGTTGAAGATATAGAGGATTGACTTAGTTGTAACAAGTTTCTATCTGGAGTGTGTGACTGTCGTAAGTCACAAGTGAAAAGGTTGAAGATATAGAGGATTGACTTTGTTGTAACAAGTTTCTATCTGGAGTGTGTGACTGTCGTGAGTCACAAGTGAAAAGGTTGAAGATATAGAGGATTGACTTTGTTGTAACAAGTTTCTATCTGGAGTGTGTGACTGTCGTGAGTCACAAGTGAAAAGGTTGAAGATATAGAGGATTGACTTAGTTGTAACAAGTTTCTATCTGGAGTGTGTGACTGTCGTGAGTCACAAGTGAAAAGGTTGAAGATATAGAGGATTGACTTAGTTGTAACAAGTTTCTATCTGGAGTGTGTGACTGTCGTGAGTCACAAGTGAAAAGGTTGAAGATATAGAGGATTGACTTAGTTGTAACAAGTTTCTATCTGGAGTGTGTGACTGTCGTGAGTCACAAGTGAAAAGGTTGAAGATATAGAGGATTGACTTTGTTGTAACAAGTTTCTATCTGGAGTGTGTGACTGTCGTGAGTCACAAGTGAAAAGGTTGAAGATATAGAGGATTGACTTAGTTGTAACAAGTTTCTATCTGGAGTGTGTGACTGTCGTGAGTCACAAGTGAAAAGGTTGAAGATATAGAGGATTGACTTTGTTGTAACAAGTTTCTATCTGGAGTGTGTGACTGTCGTAAGTCACAAGTGAAAAGGTTGAAGATATAGAGGATTGACTTTGTTGTAACAAGTTTCTATCTGGAGTGTGTGACTGTCGTGAGTCACAAGTGAAAAGGTTGAAGATATAGAGGATTGACTTTGTTGTAACAAGTTTCTATCTGGAGTGTGTGACTGTCGTAAGTCACAAGTGAAAAGGTTGAAGATATAGAGGATTGACTTAGTTGTAACAAGTTTCTATCTGGAGTGTGTGACTGTCGTAAGTCACAAGTGAAAAGGTTGAAGATATAGAGGATTGACTTTGTTGTAACAAGTTTCTATCTGGAGTGTGTGACTGTCGTAAGTCACAAGTAAAACTGTTGAAGACATGGAGGATTGACTTTGTTGTAACAAGTTTCTATCTGGAGTGTGTGACTGTCGTAAGTCACAAGTGAAAAGGTTGAAGATATAGAGGATTGACTTTGTTGTAACAAGTTTCTATCTGGAGTGTGTGACTGTCGTAAGTCACAAGTGAAAAGGTTGAAGATATAGAGGATTGACTTAGTTGTAACAAGTTTCTATCTGGAGTGTGTGACTGTCGTAAGTCACAAGTAAAACTGTTGAAGACATGGAGGATTGACTTTGTTGTACTTGGGTTACTTTATTTGTAATGAGACTATTTGTGGGCGTCGCGGCGCACACTTAGAAACCACTGGGATACGGCGTTCTAATGCGATACTCCACCGAAGACGGATATGTCGGGCCATATGCCCAAATAAAACGGCGAAACAACGCATTTACATTCTCTGGACTACGTCCTGTTGGAAATCTAATAGAACTATGATCCTGCTACAATAGAGATCCAGTGGGAGTTTGAGAATGAACGCTGAAGAAGAAGAATGTGGTACACACAGCGTGTCTCAACGAGGATGTTTGTGAAAAGATACGGGAGGAGTTGAAGTATAAACAATTGTAAATTAAATGAAGACGTGCGCTAGCACATGACGAGCCACTGCTCTTCTCGGCTGATCCGAGTTATCCGATTTTTTTTCATTGACTGACTATATAAGCGACGAAAGGGAAAATCGAGTCAGCCAAGAATTGTGACGGTGTCTCACGAACCTACCCTAATTGCGCGTCTCAGCACATCTATCTATCTATCTATCTATCTATCTATCTATCTATCTATCTATCTATCTATCTATCTATAATGGTGCGCACTAGGTCACAAACAAGGCGTCCTTTTCGCGGAACGAGGTTTTCATTTGAGTTGTCTGGGCTATTGCTTGTAGGCCACGGTTCATGACCGTCTGCAATAGAGACTTCTGCACAAAATTAATTACTTACTTTTTATTATTGTCGTGTTTCCTTTGGTCACTATTTATATACTTAGAATCGCATGCCAAAAATAGCCATGGCGACTCCAAGTATATAAATAGTGACTAACGGAAGTTGCAACAATAATAAAAAACGTAACAAATGACGTCCTAATTAATTGTGTGCTCAGGTCTCCTATAATATCGAAAGTCTCTCACGGTTCACGTCTTATTTCTCTCAAGTCAGTCGTTATTTGAGCCTGATTTTTTTCACCAATAGGATACCCAACAATATTACTCAATAAATCCTTTTGGCTCATGTTTTATGTTATTCCCGTGCGTTTCTTTGGTCGGCGTCAGACGATACCCTCTCGATATAAAGTATATACATGGTGGCTAATGAAAATGACAGCAATTTAAAAAAAAAAATCACCCGTGCGTTGCCCTGGCCTGAGAGGGGATCAACGAATAGCAACACTTTTACCTTCCATGCATGTCGTAAGAAACGATTAAGGAGGTTATGGGGTGGAGTTGGCTGTCCCATACCATATAGATTAACTGACCCAAAGTCATGCTGAAGTCGGATGTGTCAGGTATAAAGGCGCAGTTATGCTGTAAACCATGGCACAATGCATTCTGTTCTCCGAACTACATCCTGATAATCTGCAGGGGTTTGAGAATGAAGCATCACTAAAGAAGGCAGATTCTGCTGTTGGGACTTATGTGACCAGTGGCTGAGATTTGAGGCCGACATAGCTATTGGAAGTTATTTTTCTTCTATCCGGCATAGAGGGTACCATGTTCAAACTATAATTGTATAATTTGATTGTTCAAGGAGCGATTAATCAAGTTGTAATTCGGCTTCATTTAGGGAATAATTTTTTTTTTTAAATATTGAAAAATATGTATATTTTACATAGAAAGTCATCAGAATCTTAGAAATACTTAATAAGTGGGACATGGTACCCAAAAAATATTGGGAAACGCAGACACAGAAGTCATGCTGAAGGGGGAGTCGTCAGCGCGAACGGCACAGACACGTCAGTCGGAGGTATAGAAGACCCAGCTGCAGCAATTAAACAATCCTTCATTCGTAACGTTTTTTAATTATTGTCTTGTTATTCATTGGTCACTTTATATATTTGGAGTCGCACGCCAAAAAAATAGCTACGGCCGATTAATGAAACACAGCAATAATTAACATGTCTTCTAGGTCATCGGTCCACATGAGGTAAACTACGACACAACGCATTTCATTATCCGGCCTACTGCTAGCTAACCTGTGGGGTTTTGATGGTGAATAAGAGTTGAAAAACCACTGCGGTACATTGTATGTAATGACAGTTTTTATACCTATGACACACCTGTGTCACGCCTACAGACTACATATTTGTGTTAACTATCTGTTTAAAAATGTCGTTAGATAGCGTATTGTTACACTGATGTTTGGCCAAGACCGTTGGCAGTATATAAGATCAACATTCCAACAGAATTAATTAGGAACCCATTCGTCGTTACGTATTTGATTATCGTTGGGACTTCAGTTAATGAGTATTGAGTATACCAGCTCGGTCCATAGGTTGACTACCTGTTATGGTAGCAGAACCGGCGAATATATCGGCACGCTCTTTTCCTTCCACGTCTGCTTGTCTGGAACAATGATAACGTTTTTTTTTCCACAGTGAGGCCAAAGTCTTTCTGTTCGATAATTCCATCCATCGCTTGAAACTTCACCTATCTTAATTTTATAAATTATACTCGCTGAATCACTCAGTATGCATGCATGCGGTTAGGCTCGCTATTCTAACCACTTGAGAGTGCGCCATGGCAAATCCGTAATCCTTACACTACTGTATTGCGGTTTAGGACCCACCGGCTTGTTAACTTCTTCCACGTGATTTGGTGACTTACCGTTGGTGACGGATGCCCCATTCATTTGAGCAAATCACACATCCTGCTCAATTGATACGTCCGTTATTAATGATACTTCTAGAATGCAGTTGAGGAAACACAAATTTAACACCAATCTGCTAGGCGCTATTAGCATACCATTCAGTATTTGCCGTGAGTGACTCAGGACGTTTAAATATAAATATGATACCAATGTAATATATGGATGTGAATCCCAGACAATCACTAACAAAGTGAAAAATAAAAATGGCCCTATGTGAAACAAAATGTTACAGTAAATACTTAGAATATCACGGACCAAAAATATCACCAATGTAGCCATCCTAAGAGAAATGAATGTAAAAGAAATCTGGCTAAACAGCATGGTTCTTTCCAGAAAACTACAATATATTGACCATATCAAACGTAATGACAGCCTAGAGAAGACTATCATAGAGGGGATGATCTCAGGGAGACGAACAAGAGGCAGACCAGGAAGAAGATGGACGCAAGACGTCAAAGACCACCTGAACATCACAGAAATAGAAGCAGGAAGACTGGCTCAAGATCGACAGAAGTTTCGAAAGGCTGTGATAACTGCTACATCCTGTTCAGCATATGCTACCCTATGATCATGATGATGATGACAAAGAAATACGATTATCCGCCCTGTGGTAGTTCACCGGTTTTATATATATTTTCGTCGGGCAATTGACGCAAATAAAACGGTGACACAATGCGTTTACATCCTGTTGGAAATCTGGTAGCGACATTGGTCCTGCTACAAGAGAGATCCAGCGGTCGTTTGAGAATGTACACTGAAGAAGAAGGTATATATATCTTCAATAGCAATTTGTATCATTACTTTATCATGTTTCTATTAGTAAACCTCTGTTCTGACGAAGGTATTCCAGAGAAACGTCAATTTGTATTGTCAGTATTCTTCGTCATTTTCATTATCAGTTGTATTATGTAGATAGTGACACATGAGATGAAATTCTTGAGGAAAGCTGCAGGGGTCAAAAGGCTTGATAGACTACGAAACGAAGACATCAGGTAACGAATAGGTATAACACCTTGCACAGAATACATAAAAAGGCAGCAGATCAAGTGGTTTGGCCACATTATGAGAATGCATTACAATTTTCCCGTACAGACATGTAACCAAAATAGATCAGGGTACAAAACCAGGAGACCACGAAAAAAAATGAATAGAAAACGCCAGGGACATCTTGAACAAACACGGTCAGAACACAGCCGAGACGACATATCTGGCCTTGGAACACGAGCTCGATCTCTAAATCTACGCATAACGGCAAGAGTAGATATAACAAACCACCTGGGGAAAGACAATATTTGTATTGTATAATACATGCATATTTATTCATACATGCATTATACCTACAGCTATTTTCATATTTATGTTACCACGCCCGATCGTCGGATCTTCTCAGGAATTTTGGTAATTATATATATCATAACGGGTTTACCCAGAACGCAATGACGTCGGTTCCGAACAATGATCAGCTTGTGAGTAGTAAACAAGTTGTCCCATTTAACGTTTGAATTGTTTAACAGAAGAATTCTACGAATTTCCTATAGGGAACATAAGACCAATGTGTACGTAAGAAATAAAGTAGAGAGGTGTTCAGGTGCCATTGCTTTCAATAGTGAAACGACTAGCATGGTTTGGACATGTATGCAGTTATGATTCCTTGTCAAAAACAACACTGCAGGGAACTGTCGAAGGGGAAAGAAGCAGAGGAGTGAAAATAAAGGCATGGACAGGACAAGATATTTCCACACTCATCCGCATCGCTGAGGATAGAATTCGCTGGAGGACTGTGCGGAAGCATCCAATGTGGTACCCCTACGACTCTTTTGGGTTACGGGTTTATTGATTGAACGTAGAAAACGTATGTGTTATTTTGTTGCGTCATTCACATGAACATAATTATTTTTATCGTGGTACACGGTGCGTTCCCTTAAGTGGAAACTATCATCGTGGTACACGGTGCGTTCCCTTAAGTGTTCCAATATCCATTCCAGCAGCGGTCCATGAGTAGGCAGAATCAAAGTCCCAGTCAGATGTTGATTATGTGATCTGATATTTCCAGACAGGACACATTTTATCACCTCATTCCTGGTCATCTTCATTTCTGTCATTCTTTGTTTGTGTCATTATTTGTATCGCCTCCAGCGTCATCTTCTTCATTAGGTAGTAAATCAATGACAACCGTTATTAGATCGCCCCATCTCTTGTCCGGTTCTGTGGCGGGGTGGTACAGCACGCGTCTGTGACGGCCAAGGTACCGAGTTCGATCCCCGCCGCAGGCAATTGTGGATCTATACCTTTTTCAGAAAGTAATGAAAAACTACTGAACATATTTATTTAACCTAGAAAATCACTGCAGCACTGAAATGCATCCCTTCGGGGATTAAACACCCATCAATAATCCCCTGAACACAACCATGTCTTCTTTGATAGACAAACCTGAACACAACCATGTCTTCCTAGATAGACAAACCTGAACACAACCATGTCTTCTTAGATAGACAAACCTGAACACAACCATGTCTTCTTAGATAGACAAACCTTAATACGAGTTCGGGTGTAAACTCAGTTACTCAACTAAGTAGAACCTATGGTTTTGTCAGAAAGGCTAGACGTTGTCCAGAGTCTGTAAACTATTGACACATTAAGATGCATATACTGAGGGATTGCTTCATATCAGCATCCTTCTTGCAAGTCTTTCAAGCTATTGATGTAGTGTCAAATCAGTCAAGTGCAATGAAGATTGCGAGAGAAAGCGCATCTATGTAACCACATTGTAAGGACAGCTGAATAGGAGATGGGCACCACTAGCTAAACCTTTCGCCCACTGAAATACTACAATGGATAAAGACCAATTTATACGTAAGAAATAAAGTAGAGATGTATATATGTGTGCAAGAACCATTGCTTTCAATAGTGAAAGCCGAAGGCGGAAGAAGCAGAGGAGGAAAAATAAAGGCATGGGCAGACAACATCAAGGGATGGACAGGATAAAAATTGTCCTCACTCATCCGCATCGTTGAGGATAGAAGTTGATGTAAGACTCAGTGCGCTAAAGCATCCAACGTGGTACCCCTACGACCCTGAAGGGTTACGGGTTTATTGATTGATTGATTGATACAAACTATGGACACATTAAAATGCATATACTGAGGGATTACTTCATCATCCTTCAAGAATATACAAACCTTGGACACATTCAGATGCAAATACTACAAGTTTCTGGTGATGAAAGAATGTGATACAAAACAGGAAATGGAAAACACCGCCCAGTTTATTCAAGAAACAATACTGCAGATATCGATATTATTAACGAATTAAAGAGGAAACATCGTATGGAGCAAGTTCTCCTCACTACCCCCCCATCATTTATTTACTCAAATATGAACAGAAGTATTTCTTGCTTTACCGACACAACAATCTAGCGTCTATGTTCATTTCCATTTTCCTAATTGGACCATAAAGATCTGACGTTGCATCGACTGGATCCAAATTTATGCCGTGCAAACATTTTTATATGAAACAATTCACGTCAAATTACAGGCCCGGAATATAAGAAAGATGATAGGAATGTGTTTCATAAAAATCACATATAATTATGTAAAAGAATGACAACATCCAGCACTAAGCAGGAAGCATGACAAAGGGTATTCAGCGTGCACGAATAAGCAATTGCAAACAGCGCTGCGCAGTGTTGCGTCTAATCTAATTATAGGAACGAATCAGACTTCAATGTAGGCTTCGTTTCACAACATAGAAGACAACCGAGTGCATCATGCCATGGTATATCTTTAAAAAAAAAAAGTAACGGTGTCACAGGGTTGCCATGTTGGCCAATTGATGGCAGAATTCAATAAATTGGGCAACTTATAAATGCCACTGGCCAGGAAACTTATTTTGGCTATTTGTGTAAGCATATCTACTTGTCCATATTTTCTTGTGTGGCTTGCACATATGTGGATATTAACTCGTGTACAGTCTATTGTACTCATGTACGACAATCGATATAAGGTAATCAATGAATCTACTCATGTATAAATGAAGAGTGCGTGTTACAAACAAGGTATTTGATCATATTTCCCTCATCATCTCTAAGTGCAAGCTGTGTTATAACAGACAGTGAGATCTGATACAACGGTACAAGTTAAGCAAATGTGACAATTTTTAACGAAATAAATACTTACATTGTTTAACGAAACGAAATATCGATAAAGACGCATTTAACAGAAGCTAAGTCTATTTGCGGATCCATTGATCTGCCCGCTATACACTGAAAGCCCCATAACCCCCTCCTTTGAATGACACTGGGGGACGGCTCTCATCTCAGCGTGTAGCGCACAATTCGAAGCATAAACATAGCTACTTTTTAATCCAATGTCAACTAGGTCACGAAATCTGAATGAATCTACGCGTAATATTAAAAAGTTGGACTTAACACACGATGAGGCCACATGTGCTTAACCTGTACCGAGATAACAAACAAGGAGAATAAAAAGTTTCGTGTTAATAAAACGCACTGGACAATATTTGAGACAATGATTTAACTATACATGTTGTTTCTACATAGCGACAAGCAAGATGTGCAATGTTTACTATGCACAAAACTTTCAAGTGCTCTCATTGATTTCATGTCTAGAGGAGATAGCACCTACTTTCAAAATAAGATTAGAAGAATTAAAATAAAATTAGCAGTAACATATATTTGTCATTGAGAAATGTATAAATGTGGATAATTGGAGACAGGTAATACACGTCTTTAGAAATATATCGTTCTTGAAAATTCAACATGTCTTAGTAGTTTGCACACAATTTGTGACATTTGGCTGCTTTTGACCATTATTTTATCCATGTCTGAGATTAAATGTATAGAGAAAAAAAAACCGAGACTGAAACGGTTCGGCCACGTAATGAGAATTTCCCCTTATTGGCTACCAACAAGAGACCATGCAACATGAAAATGAAAACATTAAGATGTATAGGTAGACCAAGAAATAGATGGATTGAGGGAGTTATCAGCGTTCTGTGACGTCACAATGTTACTGCATATCACGTAACAAACGTGTCATGGCCCGAAACCGATTGTCATTCAACGCCGCAACGCCTTACAGCAGAGAAAAGACTGGATATAGATTTTACCACCAATTTGGCTATACATATTATCAACCTTATGGTAACCCTGTTGTGTCATATGTTTTTATAGTATTTTTTATGTTTGTTTTTGCAAAGAATAAGTTATCAGCTTGACAATATCATCAGGTTAGTCGGTTCTGTAAGCTGGTACTGAAGGCTGATCAAGTGTTTTTAAGGCCAAACCGTAGTATATGTCGACAAGTAACATTCCTAAAAACCTAACACCACCGGCTTATCTAACCCTGTCCTCATCAATGGAACACGATTTAATATCCAAGACAAGATGTAAACCATTGCACCACATTCCCGTCTTCGGTCTATATCCTGGTAATCTGCAGGTTTCAGAAAGAACGAACGAACACAGAATTGTAGTGCTGTGTGCAGAATATGTTTTGTTTTGGTGTGACCTTGCTAAGAAAGTTCAACCAAAGCAGTGCCTGTTGCTTATATGAAATGTATTACTTGGTTTTCTTTGTGGTCTTCTGTGTGAGAACGTGCTCGTTCAACCATAAACCGGTTTCTATTCAGGTTATGTCAAATTGCACAGATATATCTATCTAATGTCATTTCCACTTGTGCCGTTAAGCGGTGTGGTGCAAAGTTGGAGTTGTCTGACTTTGGCTATTTGGGTCGTATTTGCCATTGTCAGTCAGTGTCCTTCCTTGTGTTGTATTCAACCATATACCGGTAGTTCCTGGTCTTCCTCGTGGCTTGTAGCCAAATCTTCTGCTGGTGTATGCGCCAAGGCTTGGTTGAGTTGGTTTCACTCTCATGATGTGGCCAAACCACCTGGTTTGCTGTCTCTCGATTTAGTCTTGACATGAGATGTTATTTCTGTCCTATCTTCATATCTCCGTCAGTCTGTCTGGTGACATTTACTGCTTTCCTCAAACATCTCATTTCACACACTGTGATATTTTTCGCAGTGTCTTTGTCACGGTCCATTTAACATTAGTAACACATATTTGTATTGAAATAATGTTAATAAATTGTCATTTTATAGCCGTGCAGATTGATGGGTGTTTAAGTATTGGTGACAGCTGGTAAGTCACGGCATTGACTTTCTGACATCATGTTTCAATCTCTCTATCGAATCGATGTCTCCTACTGTGAAGACGATTCCTAAATATTTGAACTCTGAGACCTGCTTTAGTTTTGTTTATAGTATTTACAGATACATTTAACATTGAAGATTGCAGAGTGTTGGTTACTAAACACAATAGCAAAAAGAAAACAACACCTCTTTGGTCATATAAAGAGACACAAAAGTTTAGAAAGACAAATAATGGAGAGCAGAGCACCTGGGGGGAGGAGGAAAGGCAGACCAAGAAGACGATGGACTGACGACATTAAAGATAACATGAAAATGTCGTTGGAAAATGCAAGCCGCAAGATAGAGAAGGATTCAGGGAGTTCATTGGGAAGACAACGTTCTGGAGAGAATACGTCACATGACACACACACACATACGTCACATGACACACACACATTTAACCGATTTGGTGTTCTGCTTAACTTCATAGTCTGTGTTTTAGATTTTCTGTTTAATTTTATGTTGTATTGTTCGCGGGTTATTTGGAGTCAAGTTTATATGGGCTATGTTGTATTGTTCGCGGGTTAATTGGAGTCAAGTTTATATGGGCTATGTTGTATTGTTCGCAGTTTATTTGGAGTCTAGTTTATATGGGCTATGTTGTATTGTTCGAGGGTTATTTGGAGTCAAGTTTATATGGGCTATGAAAACTACCAATCACCAACTCCTTCCAGAGAAGATCATTTTATGGTCTTTAGTATCCGAACTAGGGCCGCAGATAAAAAGGGTAGTTTCATTCTTTAATATCCGAACTAGGGCCGCAGATAAAAAGGGTGGTTTCATTCTTTTCATAGGTAATTTTTTTTATCTTCTGGAGATTTTGATGACCTTGTGTGGGGGGGGGGGATTAAGAGGGAGGAAATGATTCACTCGCTTTTTGTCTTGCTTCAGTGTATAATATGTCTTTTTGGTTCTGTGTTGATTTTATGACTTCTGCAGGATGTAGCTGGGAATCTGGAATGCATTGTGTTCTGGTTTAATTTTGCTGCGGTGTATGCGCCTTTCGTCCTGGCATATCCGACTTCAGCATGACTTCTGGGTCACTCTGACCCTGTATGTGGCGGAACTGACATATTCATCTCATAACATCCTTCCTTATCGTCTCCTACAAGATGTATGGAAGGTGAAGTGTTGCTATTCTTTACTCCCTTTTCAAGATCGGGCGACTAAATATCGTGTTGAAACGGTTGGGGCGTTGATTCATAACATGGCAGGGAGTCAATAACAATTCTGATCAGAGATACTGAAAATCTAGAGTTGTGATCTACGAGTGCCTGTCGGTACGGCACATGGTTATGATTTTTATTCTGTCAGACCAGTTGTTCAACATGCAGTCTAATATTGGTTACGTCTAGAGCCATGGCCGAGCTCTAATAAAGACTTGCGTACAGAAAGTAAACATGACCTGAAAAACTGATTTTTGATTATTTCCGTTCATTTCATTGGCCGGCCTTGGTGTTTTTTGGCATGAGTATATAGTGACCAACGAAATCAGGAAAATATGTAAAAACCTAATGAATGAACGCTTGTTTATTTTCTGTACAGTGGTCTTTACTGTCGACGGTTTCGCTTGACTGGTTTGTTTTGGGTCCCCTTGCCCCCCCCCCCCCCCCCGCAGCTTGTTTTGCATAGAAACTCCTGTGCGCCACCTGATAATAATGATATCAATAAATGGATATGAAAAGTATATTTGAAATCTATTGGAGACAATTTGCTAGGGCAATACTTGAACTGATATTATGTTGATACAATCCACTCAGTTCTCTCTAATGGAGTATTTACTAGAAGTAGTTTCTTAGGGAAGCAAATCTTTCTGTCGTTCAACTGATGATGTCAGGTCTACTCTCCTGTTGCCCACGGGCGATGTCTCTTTAATAATAACTGATGGCAGGCACACGCTGAAGTAATTTCACTGTTTGACAATATAATTTGTTTGGTCAGTTTATCGTTGTCTGCGGAGGTTAGTTGTATGGTGTTGATTGTTATGTTTGTTGGTAATGGGAAATTGTCGCGAGTATTTCAATGATTTTATCAACGGGGACGAGGAGAGTAACACTGATGACGGTTATTGTTAGGGCGAGGGGGTAGTTGGAAAGAGGAGATAGTAATGCAAAATGATGTAAAAAGGTTACTAAAACACTTACCTAGCCTATTAATAAAAAATATATTTAAGAAAAAAAAACATACAATAAAACTAAACAGGACAATTCTCAACGTATCGGCTCAAATTGAACCTTTTTCAAGAGACAAACAACAGAAAACGACAAAATAAAAAAATAAATAGATGTCTATATTTCATCAAGCCCTCGTCTCCATAATAGCGCAGGGATGGCCATCTATTTATAGACATCTATTTATTTTTTTATTTTGTCGTTTTCTGTTGTTTGTCTCTTGAAAAAGGTTCAATTTGAGCCGATACGTTGAGAATTGTCCTGTTTAGTTTTATTGTATGTTTTTTTTTCTTAAATATATTTTTTATTAATAGGCTAGGTAAGTGTTTTAGTAACCTTTTTACATCATTTTGCATTACTATTTGTTCATTAGGTTACTGCGGCACCATCCACTTTGTCGGACACCCTCTGGCCATTTGGTTATTTATATTGGAAAGAGGAGGTTGCAGTCAGGTGAAAATGTATTGCTTGGGAAAGAAGTAAAGAAGACGATTGTGTAGGAAGTGTGTTTCTTCTTCTTCGTTCGATCTCAAACTCCTGCAGATTAGCAGGATGTAGTCCGGAGAACGGAATGCGCTGTGTCATGGTTTACAGCATTGCTTAAACCGAAGACTGATGTGTCGGTCCACTGGCGGAATTAAAACCGCGACAAAACGCATTTCCATTCTCTGGATGATGACCTGCGGAAATATAGTAAAACCAATATCATGCAACAAGAGAGATCCAGTGGGAGTGTAAGAATGAACGCAGAAGAAGAAGATTATTGCTGCGATATCTGCGCCTCTCGACAGATCACAGAAGAGAAATCACATCTTTTAAATATACCGCTATAGAACTGCATGGCACTGAGTAGAAGTCGTCTTACATATGACTTTGATGATAAGGTTCGGGACGGGGGGGGGAGGGAGAGTTGATCTTATATTAAAATTTATTTACTTAGATTTTGTGATTCCTTTATTTGATCATTTATTTTTTGTGGGGGGGGGGCATAAAAAAGACGGGGGTGGGATATGCTGTTTAACCCTCATGTGTACTTGTTTCTTGAGATACTCTATTACCCTATTATTTGTGGGCTTCTCTGATGGAAGGCGGTTAAAACTGAGACTAAGACAAGACTTACAGATCAATAACTCTGAAATACAGTTTGATGTTATAATACAGTTATCACAAAAGAACGCAGACAAAAAGAAAAGAAACAAAACCCCACCTGTTTTCAAAGTCTCACATTTGAGATTCAAACAAGCTTGAATCTATTCTCTGTGTGTCCAACGGTGGAAAGATCAAACAATGTGACTGTATCTAGATGGAAAACCTTGTAATTACACAAGTCTTTGTGTAGGGTGATGAATGCTCGATCTAGTTCTGTTATTACTGCCCAGGCTTACCGTTTCATACTTGATGATCATTGTTTAATGGCGGTCGACGATTAAGAAGCGGACGAAAACAAGGATGCGGTATTAGAATGGTGGTTCTTTTAACTATTGTAATTGGAAGATATCGACCCGGGGTGTATTAGCATTGTTCTATGTCTATAGGGGCAGAGATCCCTAGCAAGCTGATTGAGGTCAATACTTCTTTCTTGTTGGGGGATGCGTGTTAGTTATACATATTGAACACTGTGTACATACTTGCAGGTGTGTTGTTTTTAACTGAAAAACTAGGTTACAGTGTATTCTTTTGAACTCAGTGAGTCACTTTGAGTGACGGCGGCAAAGCACTAAACCAGTAGCGTCGACGAGAAATGCGATAGTCGTATCTATTCACAAAGTCTTGTACATAGTTAGGGGACTAGGGAGTTAAAGTTAGGTGGACTAGGGAGTTAAAGTTAGGTGGACTAGGGAGTTATAAATTAGGTGGACTAGGGAGTTAAAAGTTAGGTGGACTAGGGAGTTAAAAGTTAGGTGGACTTAGGTAATCAATCATACTGGTAAACAAAACTTGATTTCACAGGCTGGTAACATTTTCGGTGCACAGGTCAAGTTCAGCAATGTTTTATTACAAGAATTGAGCAATTCTGAAATTTTTTATTAAGAGTTTATTTTAGTACCCCCCCCCCCCCAAAAAAAAGGAATTTTCTCAAATCCAAGTCAATTTTTTTTGTTATGTTACTCCTTTTATCGTTAATATGTGACATACACATTCTCCCCAAGTTTCGTTTAGTTCTGAAAACAGCACGAAATATTCAAATATTTGACGCAATCTGTTCTTATCTATCACTTTAGTGTCGTAGTTTACAAACTATGCTTGGAACCACATATGATTTTATATTGTGTAAGCTCACGGGCCAGTACACATAGTAATTCTATTCCAGCGTGACTTATCGAATGTGGCCCACGGGCCGTATTTTGCTGATCTCTGCTTGATATTACTCTAGTTAGCTAGTCGTTGGATCATCATCATTGCACTCCAAAAATCTCCATAGCTATTCCGATTTCCACTTGAGTGTATCCACCAACACACAATGACTGACAGTACCAGTACTTTGTTGGTTGACAAACATTCTTCTAAGCCCACATTAACGCCCACTTTTGGCAACGACACCTTTTTAAGGCTAGTGATAATCCTCATCCATTTATTTTACACGTTTTGTTTCTTGTAAGGAGTTCAAAATGTCTGTACAATCCATTGCTCAACCGATGGACACAATAGCAGTGTGCGCCAGTCAATCCGCTCTCTCGTTGTCCTGAACACCCACATGAACAGTCACGAAAATGAATGTAACACATTCCAACTTTGACATCTCCACTGTTTCACACTACTCTCCAATGCAACCCGTGTATATTTGTCTGATCATGCTCGCGGAGTCATTAATTGTGCAGACATGAGTTGCCTTAGCATATGGTATTAAATGAATCGGCTTGATATTCCACATCTTCTAGTGTTTCTACGGATTGGATCAGGAGAACCGCTAAGACAATAAGGTGGGAGTAGCGTGTCTAAATTGATTGGATATTTATAGCTTACCCTAACAAGCTGGAAGCAGCGTGTCTCCACTGATTTGAATATGAGAACCGCTGAGCCAACAAGTTGTGAGTAGTTATGCCTCCACTGATTGAATGTTGGAGAACCGCTGAGCCAGCAATCTTGGAGCAGTGTGCCTCTATTGATTAAATGTTGGAGAACCGCCGAATTAAACAGATAAATCTAGTGTTTCTTGAGTGTCGGTCCTGGAATGTAGATCCGTGCAATATCTCAGATCATACTGTACACTCGTATTGTCTTCCCACTCACAGGATATAGGGATTATGGGACGTGGGTATGCCATATCCGGTTGACACTCCCTTCCGTCGAGTAGACACAGGCCCTTTCAACGGCTGCGAGGTTTCTGACTTTTAACATATATTTTTTTTTGTCTAGCGGATTCCAAACTAGATGCCATTCATCTTTAGACAATACATGGGTTCGATATGCCAACTAGAACAGATATTCTGGATCATTGATGTCTGTGAGAAGTGTTCTAGGTAAATTAACTATCTAGTTATCTTACCTGTCCTATATTTAGTAATTTATCTTGTTCTCGTATCCTATATTTATTAATCTATCTAGTATTCCCGTTTATCCTCTATTAGTAATCTATCTAGTTCTCTTACCTGTCCTCGACTAAAGAGGATTTTATTGGTTGAAGGAATTTGGCTGTCCAATCCCATATAGGGTCGAAGTGACCCAGAAGTCATATGTTTCAGGATGAAACGTAAATATCGTAGCTAAGCTGTAAACCACGAGAACGCATTCCGTTATCCCGACTGCTGATCTGGAGGAGTTTAAGAACGAACGGAGAGTAAGAAGAATATTTTACCACCACACCAAGCAACTTGTCATGTCTTATTTCATCTAGGGTTCATATACCACATTTTGAGATCCACCCTAACAGAAATCTGTACCAGTTTCTACCGTCACGGCTACAGCTAACATCCGGACTATGAATTAATCAGACACGCCCTCACAAACTTTGTGCCATACTGGAAGATCTCCAGACAGATCAAGATTTTCTCGGATCAATATTCTATGACAAAGAACTTAGGAAAGATAACTAATGTGTCACATCATTTCCATCTATTGGTTCTGGTTATGACTAAATTATCTCAGCTGTTGGTTATGGTTGGGATGCGCGGTAGCTCAGTAGCTAGAGATATTGCCAGTTTCGTAGTGTGATGGTCCAAGTTCGATATTTTTTTAGACACGCACAATAATTTAATATTGTTACTGACCATAGCGTCATATAGATATAACAGATATACTTCCCAGCATTTTAATGGCAGTGGGTCAAAGGGCGTGAGTTCACGGACCGCTGGATCAGCAACGAACCAACCAGATAAAAGCTAACATATCGCGATATAACTAAAATAGACGCAGGGATTACGGTTGAAAGGTCGTTCGCCAGCAAATGGAGGTTTTAATCCTTTATTTAACGAACACAAACAAAATGATTTGTTTAGTTCAATTAAAAAAAAAATATTCACATATTGCCTAGTTCATGATTAAATTGCACAAATTTGGTAATTTTTAACAGAAATGATAAAGCTGTCGTAAAGTGGTAGTAATGAGACACTCAAATGATCCTTTTAAGATCACGTGTTTCCAAAGTGGCAGCATACAGCTGCGAGACCTGAACTTAAAAACAGAACACTATAAAAAAAAAAACTAACATATTTTCGTTATAAATGAAGTGCTACAGAAAGATTCTACGAATATAATGGAGAGAGAAAAAAGAAAAGCATAGACGTTTTAAAAATACTGAAGTTAAATGAAGGGTGGCTTCTGAATACAATCATAAGAAGGAAGATTGAAGGGTGGCTTCTGAATACAATCATAAGAAGGAAGATTGAAGGGTGGCTTCTGAATACAATCATAAGAAGGAAGATACAGTTTTTTTTTTACACTTGAAGAGACACGATGGCATGGATTCTTGAAGGCAGAGCCCCGGGATGGAGAAGAAGAGGAATCCCAAGAAGACGATGGACTAGCATCAAAGAGTGTATGAACATGTCCCTGGCCAATGCAGGTCTGCTCGCGAATCATTCAGAGTATCCACGATGAAGACAACTTTCTGAAAAGAAAATACGTCATTTTATGATTATTCAATTTTTGGACAATTTGAAAATAAATTCATTATTACATATTTTCTTGTTTAAAATTGCTGAGTATATTCAAAATCACACTTTATAAGTTATGTTAGTTAATATAGTAAGTTATGTTAGTTAATATAGTAAGTTATGTTGTTTTGGTAGAATTGTTTCTCTTGTAACTGATGTCAAATCACAATTAAGAAACACCATGAAACTTATTCTCCCCGTGATACATTTATTAGTATGTGAATTTGTCATTGAATTACGCTGAATTCAAGTATGTTTTATTATGTTTTAAGTAGTTTTTATACATTAATTAGGACATATTTAGTAATATTGTACCTGATTTTTGACCATAAATAATTATAACTATCTGGAAACCCTGGTTTAGATCGCAATAAATATAAGGAATATCAGGTAATACTGCGTGAAACGTAACGTTGTTACGTCAAATACAGGTTTTTAGAACGTACCACTTAGATACGACGTAATATCACTAAAACTAGGGCGTTGTGATATGCAAACAAGAAAACATGCAAATTACAATACACAAATCATATTCAACGTTTCGACCAAAAAGCTTTATCAAGATACGCACAAAACATTAAAAGACGAGAAATAGAAATGATCGCAACACACAAACGTGTCCAACCGAAATATGGAAGTCAGATCATCATATGATAAAGGCCTATTGGTCGAAACGTTGAATATGTTTTGTGTATTGTAATGTGTATGTTTTCTTGTTTGCATATCATAATCCCCCTAGTTTTAGTGATAATTTTTTCACACTTTTTCACTTTTCACACATTCTAGTACTTAGATCACATATTGCAGTTCTCAGGCTCCACATTACTGTTCAGACCGCACGTTACGGTCTTGACTCAATTAAATTAGCACACTCCACCTATTCTGTTTCTCAGACCTTTTCACATTATTCAGTTCTCGGATCACATTTTCTCTCTCTCATACCACACATTCTAGTTCCCATACATATACTCTGTTTAATTCTCAGACCTTTCACACAACTTAGCTCGCATACTCCCCCCCCCCCCCCCCCCCCACACACATTCTTGGGTAGTATAGATCAGGTGACATCTGAGTACGCATATCACGTGACAGATTGCGTCAGCTATAACACATTTTCTAACTGTCAAACCACATATTCTATAACACATATATTATACCGCCTACAATGGTCATTCCATGTCCGAACTGTCCAAGTACATTTACAGCTAGAATAGGGCTCATTAGCCATCTACGAACTATTAAGCATGGTCATAATTATAATTGAATTTTCAAAAGTGGATGTAAAAAAGATGGCCATCGTTACTTGTGCTGGACAAACATACAACAATACAATACAAAATTTAAAAAAAAAACAATTAAAAAAACACATGTTGTAGTTGTCATACTCCTAGGTTGAATTCTGAGACTCCTTTAACAAAACAACTTAGTTGGCAGACTTCTCCCACACATTCTTGAGTGGAACAACAATTAACCGATGTTGTAACGAAGCTTATCACTCAGTACCGTGCGTACCACCAGTACACCTATAAGTTGGATTAGTCACGATATGCTCGTATATTGTTTGTTGTCTTGTGCAAGGTTAATACAAAAATTCAAACTATGTGTCCTAGGTTAAATAACGCAGGCAGTGACACTTGCATCGCGCGCCATTCAGAAGGATTATTCCTGTTCTTATCAGCCCCATCAACGTGCAGTCACATTCTTGTAACACAGGTAAGAAAACGCGTCATGAAATATTCACAATTTGTATTTATTATCGCCGTATGATACGGCGTATCTATCCTTCATTCAGTCATCTATTTTCCATTCATCTTTTAACCACAATGTCACAGGATGATGAAAGGGTGATCACACATTTCACATTGTGATTAAACTTACGTGGTCAGATGTCAGATCACACATTTCACACTGTGATTAAACTTACGTGGTCAGATGTCAGATCACACATTTCACACTGTGATTAAACTTACGTGGTCAGATGTCAGATCACACATTTCACACTGTGATTAAACTTACGTGGTCAGATGTCAGATCACATATTCTTTTCATACTTCTCCTACACCAACTAGTTCTCAATACTTCCATCCACACAATCTATTTCACAGTGAGATATTCAATGGTAATTAGTACTAAGGATGTAGGATTGTGATAGCATCTTAGATGTTTGTGTGTGTGAGTGGGGGGGGGGGGGGGGGGGTTAGTTTAACCATGACAGTCTCCAATAAATGTCTTCCAACATAATTAATTAGAAGCCCATTCGTTACATTTTGATTATTGTTAGGATTTCGGTTGGCCACTAATTACATGCTTGGAATTGTATGCCAAAAATAGTCAAGGCGACTCCGAGTATATAAATAGTCATCAACTGAAAGTCAAACAAGGGCCCCGTCAGGTCACGTGACAATTCTAGATAATATGTCTTGCTGGAGACGGTCGTGGTTTAACCTTGAAAGAGTGAAATATAGAACAAATGAGTTGAATGGTAGTTTTACGTTGAGCAATACACAGGATTGACGTTTCGATCGAAAGATCTTTAATACGAAAGAATGGAAATTATTCAAAATAAAAGAAGACAATTTCTTCCTTTTATTGAGATTTTTGTGACATTTTATGAAAGCAAATTAATAAAAAGGAACGGGAGGGGGAGAGAAGGAAATGATTTCCCGCTTCTTTGTGCTTACTTCCAAGTACTGAATGATATGTTCTAGTTATCTACGGGGGGTTTAAAATCCCCGACCCCTATATCTACAGACTTAGAACTACGTATGAGGTACTTAGCCAATCGTTGTTAAATCCACTCTCAAGACAAAGTGAGAAAGTCACCACCCAAAATAAAATATGATGCATACAATAAGCTCTCCAGATGACAATTTCTGAGTATGCACAGGACGTGACAGACTGCGTCAACAACAATAACACACATATAAGATCGGTTGAACAGACCTACGCGTATGTAATACGAGCCCTTATGACAGCCGAAAACTTGTTGCACACCTGCCCAACATACGACGAAGAACGAGGAAACACTTCGCTATGTCTCTTTCATCCCAAACTTCATGACGTTACTGGGAGTTTGTGATTGATTGCTACATTTGTCAGTTATCTGTGTTGAACATGCTTGCATCAACGGCATCAATCATGGTTGACAAGGGGTAAGGAGGATGTACTTAAAGTTGACCACCATATTTTTGAATGGTCAGCGCTGGATGACATCAGGAAAATGCTTCTCCCTCCAGGGCCAGATTAGAGCAAAACAACAATTCACACACACATGCATATATCACACAATGGCATTGTGTCAAAGGGCATGAGCCCATGGACCGCTAGATTAGCAACCAACCAACGAACCAACACGTTCCTGCTGGATAAGAACAACTAGATTGTTGAAACATCAAGGCTGCGATTTGAGGAATTAGTTTTAAATGTGGAACTGAACCTGAGGATGAGAAGCGTGGTTGACCAGTAAACAACAGGAAACACCAGTTCTTTCGTGAGTCTGAGCACCAATGGTTTTGTCCGGAGCGCAGTCATAACGATTCATAATCAATCTATGAGGATGTCTGAAGACGATACGGAACTGCAAGCATGTGGACAGTCTCTTTCTGATGTCGGTAAGCAGCTCAATTTTTGAATGAACTTATTTCAGGATATTTTCATTACGCTTTTTACTTGTCCATGGTGAATCCGAGGGTACTTATAGCATTATTCATCTGGCAACGCTGAAAGTTTGTCGATATGACTTAGCTGATATGCAGAAGACGTATATATATTGGTTCATGAATATTACAATGTTGCCACTTTTCAGACTTTTCTTTTTTCCGTTACTTGTTTTTGATCTCAATAAACGCCGTCTCCACTTCAAGGAGTTGGCCTCGATGGGGGATCTCTAAGTACAAAGATATACAATGTAATCCATCTGTAACGAATCCTTTTATAACAAATTTCCTTATTTAACAAAACTTTTTAAAATCCCCATTTATATTTATCTTTTACTGTTTATACGTGTATATAGAAAAATTCTGTTATTACATACATATGTTATTGGTATAGACCAAGTTGTTACAATGAGATCCCACTGTAGAACATGTTACACTTAACCACATAACAGTTGGTTATAAAGAAACATTGATAATTCCCATACATTTTATATCTATACTGGTGAGAATTGAATCCACGATGCTATAAAGAGTTTGACGAGTTTTCACTAGTATATCACAATGTAAGAAATATCTCATATCACTGTAAAGCAGGCTTTCACAACTTTTTCGGACGGAAGCATCCCCCCCCCCATTCCTCCCGACATGTAATAATGCTCGCGACCAATTTTTGATGCATATGGTTATAATGCTCGCGACCAATTTTTGATGCGTATGGTTATAATGCTCGCGACCAATTTTTGATGCGTATGGTTATAATGCTCACGACCAATTTTTGATGAGTATGGTTATAATGCTCGCAACCAATTTTTGATGCGTATGGTTATAATGCTCGTGACCAATTTTTGATGCGTATGGTTATAATGCTCGTGACCAATTTTTGATGCGTATGGTTATAATGCTCGCGACCAATTTTTGATGCGTATGAGCACATATCCTTAGGAGATCACCAATGTGTTCGCGAGCAATGTTTAACTCTCATGGTACGAGTTCCTTACGAGAGCAGCTTGCTAGCACCAGGTTGAGAGCGCCTGCTGTAAATGAACTCCCAGCAATATTTGATACAACCGTTATGATGACGTACACGTATCCATGTACCTGGAGATTCGCTCTCATATATGCACATTACAAATCAGAAACATATACCGGTATATTATACTTTATCCAACGCACGCACACACACATACTCACTACATGTATTCACAAACACATTTGACATACCAGGGCTATTGAACTATATTTACTTGGGGGCCAAAATGTTGAAAATGAGGATCATCACGGGCCAGAGGTCCGAATCCCAGCCTAAAAAATCATTAATATGAAATAGGATTAATAAGTAAGAAGGTAGGATAATTGTACAAAAACCAGTATGGACGGCTACCAGAAAGATAAGACCTAGGTCAGTCGAGCTGGTCACTTTTACTCAAATAGATGTAAAATGTTAGGATAATTGTTATTTTCCCCATAGATTTATTTAAAAAAACACCATTTATAACATATATCATTTATAAAAAACACATTGAATGATTTTATACATTTAGTTTATTTATAACTTTATTTCACTGTTTTAGCAATGATCCGCGGGCCACTTACTATGCCTCCGCGGGCCGCCAATTGAATAGCCCTGTCTTACACAATATCAAACCCACATATCACAAACACTATCAATCTCTCATACACACACACACACACTCTCGCCCGCTTGTTACCGTCTGATGAGTTTTATCATGATTGACACCTCACCAACTATCTGTTCTATCAACTTGACATCAGTAACATAGTTACTAACGGAGAAATTAGCCAACCTATATTAGCTCTTGTTTGTCACATCCCTGCTCACTAACCAGGTCCCACTTTACTAGCTGTCACAGGAAATATTCGGTTATATTAACCAGGTTTTCAGTAACAGTGTCATTATCAGGTACTCTTGTGTGGAGACATTGACAATTCTAAACATGCAGATTCAAAGCAAGTCTTTCATTCGGTGCTCGACTGACTACTATATACTATATATTGGTGTATGTTCTTCGGTTGTAAAATAATAACCGAGCCAGTGACAGTAATATTCTTCTTCTTCTGCGTTCGTTCTCAAACTCCTGCAGATAAGCAGGATGTAGTCCGGAGAACGGAATGCGTTGTGTCATGGTTTACAGCATTGCTGCGATATCTGCGCCTTTCGGCCGGACACATCCGACTTCAGCATGGCTTTGGGTCGCTGACACTATATGGGATGAGACAGCCAACTCCATCCCATAACCTCCTTAGTCGCCTTTTACGACATGCGTGGAAGGCAAACAGTGTTGCTATTCTTTGCTCCCCTTTCGGGCCCTGGCAACACACTGGCGACAGTAATATAGAACCCCCCCCCCCCACCACCTTGTCGTCATTGTCACATCCTGTTATCACACCTTCTATCACTCTGCCCTCATTAAGACATACTGTTATCGCTCTCTGCATCAACCTGCCTTCATCCTCGCATCACCCAGCATCACTTTCATCCTATCATGTCCTATCACCCAGCATCACTTTCATCCTATCATGTCCTATCTTCCAGCATCACTTTCATCCTATCATGTCCTATCTCCCAACATCACTTTCATCCTCATGATGTCATCTCCCAACATCACTTTCATCCTATCATGTCCTATCACCCAGCATCACTTTCATCCTATCATGTCCTATCTCCCAGCATCACTTTCATCCTATCATGTCCTATCACCCAGCATCACTTTCATCCTATCATGTCCTATCTCCCAGCATCACTTTCATCCTATCATGTCCTATCACCCAGCATCACTTTCATCCTATCATGTCCTATCACCCAGCATCACTTTCATCCTATCATGTCCTATCTCCCAGCATCACTTTCATCCTATCATGTCCTATCTCCCAGCATCACTTTCATCTTCGCATCATGCCCTATCTTCCAACATCACTTTCATCCTATCATGTCCTATCTCCCAGCATCACTTTCATCCTATCATGTCCTATCTCCCAGCATCACTTTCATCCTATCATGTCCTATCTTCCAGCATCACTTTCATCCTATCATGCCCTATCTTCCAACATCACTTTCATCCTATCATGCCCTATCTTCCAACATCACTTTCATCCTATCATGCCCTATCTTCCAACATCACTTTCATCCTATCATGCCCTATCTTCCAACATCACTTTCATCCTCATGATGTCATCTCCCAACATCATTTTCATCCTCTCATCATATCATCACTCCCATTATCACCGTCCTCATCCTCTCATCATATCATATTTCCCAGTATTACTTTCATCCTCTCATTATATTATCTTTCCTTACAAAACTGTGCCATTTCTCTCTTACGATATTCCTTACCCCATGATCACACTGCTTTCATCCTTTCACACATACATCTGTGTCAACCAGCTTAATTCCTACTTCCCAAGATATCTATCAGACAGTCTCACATCTCTTGTGATATATTTCATTCACACCAATTCTAGTATTTGTCATGTCATGTTCCAACAGTTACACAAGAAGACACTAACAGCCTGGAGTTTATGGAGACGACAGATTTCTATTTCTAACCAATTATCGGGCGCTGTCTCAGCTGTTGACCCCGGAAATGCGCGTGACAAACAGCGCTGCAGTTCACTCCGATCTCCATGTTCTGTCCCAGATTGTAGAAATGTTCATTGCTTCTGTCGTGAGCAATATTATATAACATGTTTCACTAGCTTTGCCCTCAAACAAATATCATTATCTGATTAACCGTCTAACGTATTCATGCTATTTATTGCATATAATGTTATGTTTGGTTAGACCCAATAAATATATATTTTATATTTGCGCATTATGTCCAGTTTTTTAAAATAAACGAATAAATCCTTTGATCTTTGCCAGCATACTAATTATTGTGTATCGAGAAAAGAAATTTTAGCACTTCAGATATTATACCGGATGCAACCTTAAACACGCGTGTCTTGTGTTTAAGAGTACAAAATAGTGCAATTTCACACTTAAAGTATTTCACTTGTATGATCAACCCGAACTAAAGGAATACCAAAAAACGGATGTGCTGGGTCATTCGGATGGGGGTGGAGGCAAATTACACTCTGCTGTGTAACAGGCAGCACAATGTGCTTCACACTCCCCGGCTAAATTGCATGAATTTTCGTGTTCGTGTTGCTTGACAGAGAACGAACCCAGAAGACGTTTTAACCAAAAGTCCTTTATCTGGAATATACATTCAACAACAAAAACGACGAGTAAGAATGGCACTGTTCAATTAGGTGGATTTTAGTGCCTTGTTGCATTTTAGTTTTGCTTTGCTGCAGTGATTATATATTATTATTTTTTTAGTCAATGTAGTCCTACCCTCACCTTTATCAAGATATACGGTCCTGGACCATCAACATTTTTCTCACATGTAAAATGAAACGTATGTTGTGGTGTTTCAGTAAACTACCCAAAATGAATAGTCGTGGCAGTATCTCTTGGAGGTCAACTTATAACTCCATCCTACACCGTTAACAGCCAACTAAAGCAATGATCTGTGATTACCGGCCTTTTCTACAGCCATCAATGCGATGTAATGCACGAGAAGTTGACTCGGGGGTCTCCGGTTTCGCTAGTGTCCCGGAAAGTGTCCAACGGTGTATGTTGCTAATTTGGTTATATTATTCTTCATTGATGTTGGTTGGACAGACAAGACCCGAAACGTATTTGTTTCTTCCCCCTTTTTTTCAGAAAATATCCACCAAGTCGTTGGGTGTTGCCGGATTCCGAAGTGGGAACAAAGAGTACTAACAATGTTGCATGCTATACATGTCGGAAAAGTCGATTAAGGAGTGTTGGATTTGGCTGTCCCACCCCATAGGTAAAAGTGACCCAATGGTAATGCAAAATGAGATAAAACGGTTACTAGAAAACCTAACTATAGATAAAAATATATATTTAAAAAAAACAATAACACAAAACAGGACAATTTTCCATGTATCGGTCCAAACAGGACCTTATTAAAGAAATTAATAACGTTAAAAATAAACAAAACCACACAAATATAAATAACTAAATCAAATAGGGAATGTTTCCCTTACGAAGAAAAATATGTTATTTAAATTGTGTGATTTTGTTTGTTTTTAACGTTATTAGTTTCTTGAGAACGGTACCTTTAGGACGGATACGAGGAAAATTGTCCTGTTTTGTTTTAAATATATTATATATTATATATTATATTATATATTATATATGTTTTTAATATATTTAAAAAAAATCTATATTTGAGTTTTTCTAGTAACAATTTTTATCTTATTTTGCATTACCATTTATTCGTTTGATTACTGCGGCAGCCTTCATCTTGTCGGACACCCTCCAATATTGTGCTTATTTATATTTATAAAAGTGACTCAAAAGGTTATGCCGAAGCTAGGTCCAAAAAGGCGCATATTTCGCAGGCAAGCTCTATTATACAGCGTTCCGTTTTCTAACTACAACATGTTAGCCAACAGGAGCGTGAGAACAACTGCAAAAAAAAGAAGTATTGTATATCCTGGTCGAGAGTTGAACTAATTTTGAAAACTTGAAGACGATGTTCTCAGTAGAGTCATTTCGTCAGACACAGCTGAAAATGGTTAGGTCGATTACGGATGAGACTGCAACTGATTTAAATAAATTATAGCTCGCAAATGGAAGGGGAAAGAAATGCATTGTTATTAATTATTCAAAACATTTAAAATAAACGTTTCAGTCAAAATACCTTTGTCAAGCACAGAACACGAGAATGAGGGTGGAAATAGCACAGTCCTTAAACATAAGGCTGCATGATTAATATTCTAGTAGCATCTCGATAAAAAAGAATCTATTTTCAAATTAAAATATCAACATGGGAAAATACATGATTTCTAAGAGAAAAAAAGAATCTATTTTCAAATTAAAATATCAACATGGGAAAATACATGATTTCTAAGAGAAAAAAACGTGGAAAATAGAGCATGACAGACCCAGTAAACGTTCTCTCACACTTCTTCATTGTGTCACCATCGCATCGGTAATCGACCAGACACATATTACCTTCATTATCATACAGTGCATCGTAATGGAAGGAGATTGACCTGTTCAATCGTGGATCTCCTGCCCCTTTCCCTCCCAACTACTCCGCCCCACTTACATGTGTTGTATGTGCGTGTGGTGGTAGGTCACGTTAATGGTCTCCTTGTATGAATATTTCTTAAAATAACCGGCGTCGCACATTAATAGTAACAGTAAAAACTTTGAACAGGATAATGAAGGTTTGCTAATCACTGGAAATACACATAATAACACATGAAAATAGACGTTTCGACCAAAAGGCCTTTATCAAGAACTCATCCAGAGTATGAGACGAGTAAGAACGTCACTATTGGCATTTCACGTTGACATGGTGGAAACCACACTTGTAGTAAACATGATACTCTCATTACGTACATTGTTTAATTGTTCTGCGTTCCTTCTCATAATCCTACAGATTGCAGGATGTAGGTCGGATAATGGGTTGCGCTGTCATTTTTTACAGCTTGTTTGCGATATCTGCGTGTTTCAATCTGACACATCCGACTTCAACATCATCAACTGGAACACTGTGACATTTTGTGTGACGGGGGCACATCTCTCCTCCCCCGTCTCAAGAAATCCACAGTTCACACAATATATACATCTCCAAGTAGTTACCGAATGTTAACAATTTAATTCCTCTATAGCGCATTCTTTTATAACGTTTCCCCATATAACAACACCTTTCGCAATCCCCGATTATATTTATTATTTATTGTTTGTACTGTTTATAGCGCATTTATGGTATTAAATACATACCATGTCTGTCCGGATCAAGTTGCTATAATGGGATTCCACTGTATTCGCGCGCGTGCGCGCACACACACACAAACATGACACATTTGAATCGCACATGTGAGAAAAGGAACCTGGACTCTTCTTTTCAGACATCGTGTAGGTAGGGGGACATCTAAGGACAATTGGAAAGGGTGTGACTGAAAACCTGTCAGCTATGACACAATTATTGGCATTGCTTGTCTCGTCTTAATTTAATACTTTTGTGTTGTGCCGCATTGACCCCATGGGTGACGAAGAGATACAGGCCATTGAACATTGCACCTTTTCACGTTTGTGACATATTTCTTCCTAATATGTGGAATGTTGAATGTAGCATTTCTGGAAATGGGTCCATATAATTGACAGAAGAATAATGAATTAGTTGATCCAGAAGTGTATGCTGCGCGTCTCGCAGGTTATGATAATCATGGGATACTGCCGCACTGGAATAATTCCCTTGAGATGGGGGTGGATGGGGGGGGGGGGGTTACTAAACATGCATCGATAAACCCTCCTGACGGAACCATGCCTTTGAAACATCACATATTATACCAACTCGGGTCATACCTTGGTTGCTCATTTGAGAAGGGCATGTGATTTTGTCAGAGGCGGTAAAGGGCTACACGCAGACTGCTAAAGGGAATGCTTTATCATAGGCGCTTTGGTCGTCGCCATCATAATCGTTGTTTTCATCATCATCATCCATCCTCCTCTATCATCAGGCACCGTCATCTTTCGTCATCATCATCATCCACCGTCATCTTTCGTCGTCATCATCATCATCCACCGTCATCATTCGTCGTCATCTTTCGTCGTCATCCATGTCAATCTTATACCGTACTCACGCAGAAACACCAAATAATAAGTGTTATTTTTCACAGATCATCTCACTAACGGACACAAAACAATATAGTTGCTGCTTTTGTTGTTTGTTCACAAGTGATGGTCATTTGTTGTAACTCTCTCGCTTGTTTAGCAATCTCAATCTTACAATTATATTGTTTCCTCCGTAAAGACATCTGCCAAATGTGTACTTTGTATGTTTGTGGAAAGGGGGGGTGGTTGAGACCTTGAAATACTTACGGTCTTATACGAGAAGCGATTGACGGACTAACAAAGAAATAGATACCTGACTTGAAATATCCTCGGCTGACATATTCATAACAGAATAAGTAGAGTAATGAAGATAAACATATATACATTTCTAATAGAACCTATTCTTTTGTACGAATGTAAGAGTTAGACAATTACAATGGAAATGGAGAGGAGATTAAAAGAAAATGTCGTTCGGAAGACGATATGTTGGGCCATTGGCGCAAGTGAAACGGCTATCTCACGCATTTCCATTCAGGACTGCATCCTTCTGGAAATCTAGTTGGACCATTGATCTACAAGATCGATAATCGCGATCTAGAGATCCAGAGGTAGTTTTAGAATTGAACGCTGAAGAAGAAGAAGACAAATGTTACATACGTATAATGCGCATCCATTATACAGAACATGAAACCAACAAGCACGTGAGAAATACAATACTCTTGTAGGTCAACAAGAACATCTCATGATAGTGGTGAAGCATTGAAAACTTGTGTGATTTGGCCACGTAATGAGACACGGTTACCTTTTTTCAAAATTATTCTACACAGAACAGTTGAAGAAGGAAGAAAATGAGGGGGAAAGGATTGATAATATTAAAGACTGGACAGGATTGAGATTCTTCACAATTAAACGAGTAACTGAGAACAGGAAAGATTGGTGGAATTTTTGTGTTGATCTTACGAGAGTCGCACCCCTACGATTCTGTTACCAGAGTGGCACCCCTACGATTCTGTTACAAGTGTGGCACCCCTACGATTCTGTTACAAGTGTGGCACCCCTACGATTCTGTTACCAGAGTGACACCCCTACGATTCTGTTACAAGTGTGGCACCCCTACGATTCTGTCACCAGTGTGGCACCCCTACGATTCTGAAGGGTTATGAGTTTGATTATATATATATATATATACTTTATTCAGATTTGGAGAACATAGTCACAACAGGCAAAATTGAAAGCAAAATATAGTCAGAGGGCGACAACGTGAGAAAATATTAGACAGTTTGACAACCTGGCACGGCAAGGAAACAGCAACGTCCTTGATACATAATGATGTGGACAGAGAGCTGTGCAGAGCCATGACCGCCTACGCCAGCCGGCATAGCACCTGATGATGATGATATATGCTTTCCACTTTCCAACAGGTTGTAATTCCATATTCTGATGATATTAGAATGTCAATAGTTTAAAAAATATAAGTTGTGATTACCCGAACACAGTTTGAAAAATAGCATCTGTGTATCGACATATTGGACGTTATTAGGTACGTATATGGTTGAATAGCTGGCTAAGTCGTTTAGTCACGCAGCTACACTGATTAAGTTGAATGTTCATGAACCCTAGCACTTTATTACCTCTACTTGTATTTCCATCAACAGGAGGCAGTTGATAGACGGCTGTCATTGTGTCGTTATCAATCTTTTTTTCTTTGTCATGATTCGCCCGAGGACTGCGTTTCCTGCACATCAATATCCTGAACCTCCTTTCCTTCCAATGCTGGTGATTCTCCGGGAGAGTTTATTATCGATTTCCGTTTGAGTGTCCTTTGTGATGCCTTGCTGGTTGCTATTGTAAACTTTAAATGTGTCCGCCGCTCATTCGATTGATCTGCTCAATCGACCTTTCCGAGATTCTGCTATTGCTAATGTAGCCTATACAACTATCTTTACTCATAACTCCGCAGGGGTGTCGTGCTACAAACCTCACAGGCGACATCTTGATCGTCTTTTACGACACTCGTCCTAAGTCACGATGTTGCTATTCCTTGTTCTCCTTCCCGGTTCCGATCTCGCACAATCAAGGGATAAATCTTCCAGTGTAGGGTAACAACCCTAAACAGGAAGTAGGTGGCTGGGGTAACACTGGGCAAATGTTAAGATATACAAAAATAAGTAGGTGTGTTACCAAAGTAAAACATAAATCAACTTAACAACGAGATACAGGGACAGACGACGTTTCGACTATAAAACCTTCATCAGGACAAACAAACGACCACAATAAAACAAATCTTACATGGAGACAAATAGGGTTGTAATAAGGAGGAGAGGAGGACAATAGCAGATAGGTAATGGAGGAAGCAAAGATGTGGAAGCATGACAGGTGAGAAGAAGTATGGGGAGAAGTTAGTAAGTAGGGAGGAGAAAGTAGACTGAAGAAAGTGAGATGGACAAAGGAAAAGATATGGTAGCAAGTAAATTACTTTTAATTTACTACTAAATCTAGTAGTAAATTACTACTATAAATCTAGTAGGACCATTGTCTTAAGAGAGATCCAGCGGGAGTTTGAGATTGAACGCTGAAGAAGAACAGTTATGCTAAAGTTTCTCGTCGCAAATCTGAAAGCTATCGTGCAAATGTCTCGCTGCTGGAACAAGTTGAGAATCGCTGGGTTTCATACACGCTTGAGATCTGACCTCAACGACAGGCAGTAACAGCCTACATTTCTGTACATTGTTAGTTTGAAACTTCTGCAGAAAGAAGAACCTCGGTCACACCAAAGGGTAAAGGGTTGATGGGGGAAGGGGTATTTGTCTTATCGTCCTAACAGCAATCAATTGCGTATTTCTTACATCCACATTGTTAGCAAAGCAGTAACAGAATATGTTTGGATAAGTTAGGACATGTTCCCGCCCGTGAGGTCCGCCCCTTAAAACGCAGTTCTTTTTTCCTTATTTAAAGTTCCAATCAAGTATCTATCTATGTCTGTCTGTATGTCAGTCTAGTATATTCTAGTCTAGTCTATCTATTTATATCTGTCTATATTCCTTCAGCGTCGAATTGGGCAGAAATCAGGTATTCGGTTTGAGCGATGTAATGCTACCTGTGTGTAGTTCTTGTATGTTGTTGAAACTGATAGTCCCACCCTGTGATGGTTGTTTTGCGAACAGTTTCTCTTGATTTTTTTTTTATCTCTTGCGATCTGGTACCAGTTTTCTTGAGATTTTAATGCATATAGTGACAAAATGCTAGAAGATATGAATATGGACAGTAACGATATTAGAATTGTGCGCAATATATACTGGCAACAAGAAGCAGCCATGAAAGTGGATAATATAACTAGGAAGTATACACAAATAAAGCAAGGTGAACGCCAGGGATGTGTATTATCACCATATTTATTTTCTCTTTACAGCGAGAATATCTTGAGATCAATTAAGAATATGCCAGGCATTGAAATAGGAGGACACAATATCAATAATCTACGATATGCAGATGATAGTGTGTTGATAGGAGAAAGACAAGAACATCTTCCAGGATAAGATAAACAGGACAGTGATAGAAAGTGAACAAAAAGGTCTTAGTTTAAACATAAAAAAGACAGAGGCAATGATAATGTCAAGAAATAGTACCCCACTAAATAGTAAAATAGTATTAAATGAGAAAAACTAAAAGCAGGTGAATAGTTTCAAATATTTAGGAACATTAATAACTTCAAATGGTAAATGCAAGACCGAAATTATAAGCAGAATAGGACAAGCAAAAGCAGCATTCCATAAAATGAAAACTATTCTGTTAAGCAATTCCATATAGATGGATACTAGAAAACGTGCCCTCAAATGCTACATTGAACCAGTGCTACTCTATGGAAGTGAAGCATGGACAATAAATAAGACATCACAAAAATCATTGGAGGCAGCAGAAATGTGGTTTATTCGAAGAATGTTACGCATTCCTTGGACAGCAAAGATTACTAATGAAGAATGTATTAGAAGGATGGATGTGAAAAGATGCATTATTGGTAATATAAGAAAAAGACAGTCAACATTTATTGGGCACATAGGGAGAAGATGAGGCATTGAGAATATAGTGACAACAGGAAATATAGAAGGGAAAAGATCAATAGGAAGACCCAGAGAAAAGATATTGGACAGTTTGACTAAATGGTTTCGATTGACGACACCAACAGAGATGATGACATTTATGGGAGATCGATGTACAAGGAGAAATATGATCGTCAACGACATTCGGCACGGCACTTGATGATGATGAGTGGCAGTCTGTTCTCATTCATTCTAAGTACATCTTTCTAAATGGTTTACTTCATCATTGCCATTATCAAAGATATTCCTAATCGTATACTGTAATCAGCAGCGAAGCTCATAGTCATACAGTTTCCTTTTACGAAACCGCAATGCTGGTAGCTACAATTACCAGTTTATTCCCTTCAATAATTAAGCAAGTCTAAAATCCCTAACTGTGCCAGTCAACTGAAGCATGATTAATTCGGAAAACTAACCATCGTTTCATTAGATAGTAACGCCAGCACTTTAACCATTCAACTGCGCCGGCGTTGGTTGTCTTAATTAAGGTAATCTTACGGGTGCTGTGACTGCCATTACCATCGCCGCCGTGATCACACATCTTCACCACCTGCAACGAATCATTCACTACAGATAAGATCTGTGTTGATGTGCGTGCAACTTGGACTGTGATTCATTGTGTATTTTCAGGTTCTGTGAGCTGACATATACTGTAGGTCCTGCCATAGACGCTGAAATATTCAACTTATCTGGTAAGTAATATATTTGTCAGTCTGTATCAATGTTGTCACGTCTTCGATTGATTCTTCTTCGACAGCAACAACAACATAATAATTACTACTACTACTACTACTACTACTACTACTACTAGTAGTAGTAGTTGAAAAATTCGAGTATAACACATTACTATTAAACTTTTGTTGAATTATTACTTATCAGAGAAGACGAATATGTCGGATCACTTTCGCAAATAAAACTGACACAACCATCTTCATTCTCTATACTATTTTCTGGAGGAAATGAATTAGCACCATTGTTCTACAACAAGAGAGAACCAGTGGAAGTTTGAGAATTTTTTTCTACAACAAGAGAGAACCAGTGGAAGTTTGATAATTTTTTTCTACAACAAGAGAGAACCAGTGGAAGTTTGAGAATTTTTTTCTACAACAAGAGAGAATCAGTGGAAGTTTGAGAACATTGTTCTATTACAAGAGAGAATCAGTGGAAGTTTGAGAACATTGTTCTACTACAAGAGAGAATCAGTGGAAGTTTGAGAATATTGTTCTACAAGAGAGAATCAGTGGAAGTTTGAGAACATTGTTCTACTACAAGAGAGAATCAGTGGAAGTTTGAGAACATTGTTCTACTACAAGAGAGAATCAGTGGAAGTTTGAGAATACTGTTCTACTACAAGAGAGAATCAGTGGAAGTTTGAGAACATTGTTCTACTACAAGAGAGAATCAGTGGAAGTTTGAGAATATTGTTCTACAAGAGAGAATCAGTGGAAGTTTGAGAATATTGTTCTACAAGAGAGAATCAGTGGAAGTTTGAGAATATTGTTCTACAAGAGAGAATCAGTGGAAGTTTGAGAATATTGTTCTACTACAAGAGAGAATCAGTGGAAGTTTGAGAATATTGTTCTACAAGAGAGAATCAGTGGAAGTTTGAGAATATTGTTCTACAAGAGAGAATCAGTGGAAGTTTGAGAACATTGTTCTACTACAAGAGAGAATCAGTGGAAGTTTGAGAATATTGTTCTACTACAAGAGTGAATCAGTGGAAGTTTGAGTCATTGTTCTACAAGAGAGAATCAGTGGAAGTTTGAGTCATTGTTCTACAAGAGAGAATCAGTGGAAGTTTGAGAACATTGTTCTACTACAAGAGAGAATCAGTGGAAGTTTGAGAACATTGTTCTACTACAAGAGAGAATCAGTGGAAGTTTGAGTCATTGTTCTACAAGAGAGAATCAGTGGAAGTTTGAGTCATTGTTCTACAAGAGAGAATCAGTGGAAGTTTGAGAACATTGTTCTACTACAAGAGAGAATCAGTGGAAGTTTGAGAACATTGTTCTACTACAAGAGAGAATCAGTGGAAGTTTGAGTCATTGTTCTACAAGAGAGAATCAGTGGAAGTTTGAGAACATTGTTCTACTACAAGAGAGAATCAGTGGAAGTTTGAGAACATTGTTCTACTACAAGAGAGAATCAGTGGAAGTTTGAGAACATTGTTCTACTACAAGAGAGAATCAGTGGAAGTTTGAGTCATTGTTCTACAAGAGAGAATCAGTGGAAGTTTGAGTCATTGTTCTACAAGAGAGAATCAGTGGAAGTTTGAGACATTGTTCTACAAGAGAGAATCAGTGGAAGTTTGAGAATATTGTTCTACAAGAGAGAATCAGTGGAAGTTTGATAATTTTTTTCTACAACAAGAGAGAATCAGTGGAAGTTTGAGAACATTGTTCTACTACAAGAGAGAATCAGTGGAAGTTTGAGAACATTGTTCTACTACAAGAGAGAATCAGTGGAAGTTTGAGAACATTGTTCTACTACAAGAGAGAATCAGTGGAAGTTTGAGAACATTGTTCTACTACAAGAGAGAATCAGTGGAAGTTTGAGAATATTGTTCTACAAGAGAGAATCAGTGGAAGTTTGAGAACATTGTTCTACTACAAGAGAGAATCAGTGGAAGTTTGAGAACATTGTTCTACTACAAGAGAGAATCAGTGGAAGTTTGAGTCATTGTTCTACTACAAGAGAGAATCAGTGGAAGTTTGAGAACATTGTTCTACTACAAGAGAGAATCAGTGGAAGTTTGAGAATACTGTTCTACTACAAGAGTGAATCAGTGGAAGTTTGAGAATATTGTTCTACTACAAGAGAGAATCAGTGGAAGTTTGAGAATACTGTTCTACTACAAGAGAGAATCAGTGGAAGTTTGAGAATACTGTTCTACTACAAGAGAGAATCAGTGGAAGTTTGAGAATACTGTTCTACTACAAGAGAGAATCAGTGGAAGTTTGAGAACATTGTTCTACTACAAGAGAGAATCAGTGGAAGTTTGAGAATACTGTTCTACTACAAGAGAGAATCAGTGGAAGTTTGAGAACATTGTTCTACTACAAGAGAGAATCAGTGGAAGTTTGAGAACATTGTTCTACTACAAGAGAGAATCAGTGGAAGTTTGAGAATACTGTTCTACTACAAGAGTGAATCAGTGGAAGTTTGAGAATATTGTTCTACTACAAGAGAGAATCAGTGGAAGTTTGAGAATACTGTTCTACTACAAGAGAGAATCAGTGGAAGTTTGAGAATACTGTTCTACTACAAGAGTGAATCAGTGGAAGTTTGAGAATATTGTTCTACTACAAGAGAGAATCAGTGGAAGTTTGAGACATTGTTCTACAAGAGTGAATCAGTGGAAGTTTGAGAATACTGTTCTACTACAAGAGAGAATCAGTGGAAGTTTGAGAACATTGTTCTACTACAAGAGAGAATCAGTGGAAGTTTGAGAATACTGTTCTACTACAAGAGAGAATCAGTGGAAGTTTGAGAACATTGTTCTACTACAAGAGAGAATCAGTGGAAGTTTGAGAACATTGTTCTACTACAAGAGAGAATCAGTGGAAGTTTGAGAATACTGTTCTACTACAAGAGTGAATCAGTGGAAGTTTGAGAATACTGTTCTACTACAAGAGAGAATCAGTGGAAGTTTGAGAATACTGTTCTACTACAAGAGAGAATCAGTGGAAGTTTGAGAATATTGTTCTACTACAAGAGAGAATCAGTGGAAGTTTGAGAATACTGTTCTACTACAAGAGTGAATCAGTGGAAGTTTGAGAATACTGTTCTACTACAAGAGTGAATCAGTGGAAGTTTGAGAATACTGTTCTACTACAAGAGAGAATCAGTGGAAGTTTGAGAACATTGTTCTACTACAAGAGAGAATCAGTGGAAGTTTGAGAATACTGTTCTACTACAAGAGTGAATCAGTGGAAGTTTGAGAATACTGTTCTACTACAAGAGAGAATCAGTGGAAGTTTGAGAACATTGTTCTACTACAAGAGAGAATCAGTGGAAGTTTGAGAATACTGTTCTACTACAAGAGTGAATCAGTGGAAGTTTGAGAATACTGTTCTACTACAAGAGAGAATCAGTGGAAGTTTGAGAATACTGTTCTACTACAAGAGAGAATCAGTGGAAGTTTGAGAACATTGTTCTACTACAAGAGAGAATCAGTGGAAGTTTGAGAATACTGTTCTACTACAAGAGTGAATCAGTGGAAGTTTGAGAATACTGTTCTACTACAAGAGAGAATCAGTGGAAGTTTGAGAATACTGTTCTACTACAAGAGAGAATCAGTGGAAGTTTGAGAATATTGTTCTACTACAAGAGAGAATCAGTGGAAGTTTGAGACATTGTTCTACAAGAGTGAATCAGTGGAAGTTTGAGAATATTGTTCTACTACAAGAGAGAATCAGTGGAAGTTTGAGAATATTGTTCTACTACAAGAGAGAATCAGTGGAAGTTTGAGAATACTGTTCTACTACAAGAGTGAATCAGTGGAAGTTTGAGAATATTGTTCTACAAGAGAGAATCAGTGGAAGTTTGAGACATTGTTCTACAAGAGTGAATCAGTGGAAGTTTGAGAATATTGTTCTACTACAAGAGAGAATCAGTGGAAGTTTGAGAACATTGTTCTACTACAAGAGTGAATCAGTGGAAGTTTGAGAATATTGTTCTACAACAAGAGAGAATCAGTGGAAGTTTGAGAACATTGTTCTACAACAAGAGAGAATCAGTGGAAGTTTGAGAACATTGTTCTACAAGAGTGAATCAGTGGAAGTTTGAGAACATTGTTCTACTACAAGAGTGAATCAGTGGAAGTTTGAGAATATTGTTCTACAACAAGAGAGAATCAGTGGAAGTTTGAGAATACTGTTCTACTACAAGAGTGAATCAGTGGAAGTTTGAGAACATTGTTCTACAACAAGAGAGAATCAGTGGAAGTTTGAGAACATTGTTCTACAACAAGAGAGAATCAGTGGAAGTTTGAGAACATTGTTCTACAAGAGAGAACCAGTGGAAGTTTGAGAATACTGTTCTACTACAAGAGTGAATCAGTGGAAGTTTGAGAATATTGTTCTACTACAAGAGAGAATCAGTGGAAGTTTGAGAACATTGTTCTACTACAAGAGTGAATCAGTGGAAGTTTGAGAATATTGTTCTACTACAAGAGAGAATCAGTGGAAGTTTGAGAATACTGTTCTACTACAAGAGAGAATCAGTGGAAGTTTGAGAATACTGTTCTACTACAAGAGAGAATCAGTGGAAGTTTGAGAACATTGTTCTACTACAAGAGAGAATCAGTGGAAGTTTGAGAATATTGTTCTACTACAAGAGAGAATCAGTGGAAGTTTGAGACATTGTTCTACAAGAGTGAATCAGTGGAAGTTTGAGAATATTGTTCTACTACAAGAGAGAATCAGTGGAAGTTTGAGAACATTGTTCTACAACAAGAGAGAATCAGTGGAAGTTTGAGAACATTGTTCTACAACAAGAGAGAATCAGTGGAAGTTTGAGAACATTGTTCTACAAGAGTGAATCAGTGGAAGTTTGAGAATATTGTTCTACTACAAGAGAGAATCAGTGGAAGTTTGAGAACATTGTTCTACAACAAGAGAGAATCAGTGGAAGTTTGAGAACATTGTTCTACAACAAGAGAGAATCAGTGGAAGTTTGAGAACATTGTTCTACAAGAGAGAATCAGTGGAAGTTTGAGACATTGTTCTACAAGAGAGAATCAGTGGAAGTTTGAGAACATTGTTCTACTACAAGAGTGAATCAGTGGAAGTTTGAGAACATTGTTCTACTACAAGAGTGAATCAGTGGAAGTTTGAGAATATTGTTCTACAAGAGAGAATCAGTGGAAGTTTGAGACATTGTTCTACTACAAGAGAGAATCAGTGGAAGTTTGAGAACATTGTTCTACAACAAGAGAGAATCAGTGGAAGTTTGAGAATATTGTTCTACAACAAGAGAGAATCAGTGGAAGTTTGAGAATATTGTTCTACAACAAGAGAGAATCAGTGGAAGTTTGAGAACATTGTTCTACAACAAGAGAGAATCAGTGGAAGTTTGAGAATATTGTTCTACAACAAGAGAGAATCAGTGGAAGTTTGAGAACATTGTTCTACAACAAGAGAGAATCAGTGGAAGTTTGAGAACATTGTTCTACAACAAGAGAGAATCAGTGGAAGTTTGAGAACATTGTTCTACAACAAGAGAGAATCAGTGGAAGTTTGAGAACATTGTTCTACAAGAGAGAACCAGTGGAAGTTTGAGAATACTGTTCTACTACAAGAGTGAATCAGTGGAAGTTTGAGAATACTGTTCTACAAGAGAGAATCAGTGGAAGTTTGAGAACATTGTTCTACTACAAGAGTGAATCAGTGGAAGTTTGAGAACATTGTTCTACTACAAGAGAGAATCAGTGGAAGTTTGAGAATATTGTTCTACAAGAGAGAACCAGTGGAAGTTTGAGAATACTGTTCTACTACAAGAGTGAATCAGTGGAAGTTTGAGAATATTGTTCTACAAGAGAGAATCAGTGGAAGTTTGAGAATATTGTTCTACAAGAGAGAATCAGTGGAAGTTTGAGACATTGTTCTACAAGAGAGAATCAGTGGAAGTTTGAGTCATTGTTCTACAAGAGAGAATCAGTGGAAGTTTGAGACATTGTTCTACAAGAGAGAATCAGTGGAAGTTTGAGAATATTGTTCTACTACAAGAGAGAATCAGTGGAAGTTTTAGAACATTGTTCTATTACAAGAGAGAATCAGTGGAAGTTTGAGAATATTGTTCTACTGCAAGAGAGAATCAGTGGAAGTTTAAGAATGAACGCTGAAGAAGAAAACGCGATGTACTAGATATGGTTACTAGCAGTTTATGAGCTAATATAATATCATAATGTCCCCCTGTATAGACATTGTCTCTGATCATTATTCATGTCTATTGTTGACTTGCGTAAAATATAATCTGGCGAACATAACAATTCATAACACTACTTGTGTTAAAAATGTGTCACATCAGGTGCTCTTCAATTTCTGCAATTCTGTAAGTGTTTCCAGACTGGACGAGAATTCTCGCATGAAACAGTTCAAGAGAAGACACTAGTCTCTATCCAGAAGTTGATAGCTTCACTCAAGCATATTCAAACCGGGCCACGGGCCGTGAATATGGATTTGTTAAAACTCTTTCGCGAATGAAGAAAAATTTCTGTAGCTTTGAAAGAAACGCTTGACAATGAGCGCGGAAGGCGTCAAGTGTTTCATTTCCGGAATTAGAAGCAGAATTAAACAGATGGATTTTCGAATTGCTATGGAATGGCATAATCTTAACAAGGGCTTTAATCCGTCTTTGTGATTTGCAATTGAATACATTCTCGTCCAATTCCAAAATTAGCAAATTTTTCAAGGTAATGGTTTTTTTTATTTTTTACGCCGCCTGCTTCTTTCTTCTGCATAATAATCATTATTTGTTTCCCTGTAAAACACATATTCTTTCGACATTTTTTTAATCAATATCCCCTTCTTTTATTTATTCTAATTAACTCCTCGTTCCTACTTTTCTGTATACTCTTCCGTCCCTGTGTTTTATTCTTCTTCTACAGAACTAGTAATGTTCCTTGAGTGAGAAAATAACCTGATTAAACATTAGTTGTCACGTTGTCCTGGCATACAGAATGTCAAGATGCCATTTGTGTTGCCAGCGAGACATAACACTTCAAGTCAGTGTGTAATAATATCTTTTATACTTTGGTCCTGTATTTCCTATGCACTTCAGCCTTGATTTAAAGTTGGGTCCAATTTTTGCTCATGGTTTTTTTTCCCTCTTAGAAAATAGTCGTATGTAACCACATTGCATTTCTCATATAGCAGGATTTATTTCCTAAGTAAACCAAGATTTATTTTTGTGAAACAAGATTTTAATAAGTGAGTGTACCAAGATTTTATTTTGTGAAATATGAGATTTTAACTAGGGAGTGTACCAAGATTTTATTTTGTGAAATATGAGATTTTAACTAGGGAGTGTACCAAGATTTTATTTTGTGAAATATTAGATTTTAATAAGTGAGTGTACCAAGATTTTATTTTGTGAAATATGAGATTTTAACTAGGGAGTGTACCAAGATTTTCTTTAGTGAAATATGAGATTTTAATCTCGTAAGTAAACCAAGATTGTCTTTGCTAAAATATGATGTTTTAATTAGTGATTTAATCAAGATTATCTTTGATAAAACGAAACATTCATCAGTGAATAAGCCAAAGTTTTCTTTGAATAAATATGAGATTTCTTCGGTTCTGACCTGGACCGTAATTGCAACTTTGAAAAAGGAAAGGGGAAGAGGGATAGTTTATAAGGAATAATTTGTCACATCTTCCCTGTTAGTAGAATTTAAGATGATTTTTTATGGGGTGGGAGGGGACTAGTACTAGGGGTTGGGGTGTTCTATTTTACTAAAGGGAGGAAGTAGAGTCCCCAACCAACACCCTATCTGCGGGCTTAATCTGGCTTGGTGATGGAGACCTCAGTACAATTCGCAGAAAAATATCACTTCGTATTACTACGACGGTATAACTCAGAATAAGTAGAACGAGTTAAGATCGTGTCTCTCCCCCAGTGGCAACGTACGGATGCGAGACTTGGACTTTGAACAAGACAATATCATGAAGGATAAATTCATTTCTTCTTCTTCTGCGTTCGTTCTCAAACTCCTGCATATTAGCAGGATGTAGTCAGGAGAACGGAATGCGTTGCGTCATGGTTTACAGCATTGCTTCGATATCTGTGCCTTTCGGCTTGACACATCCAACTTCAGCATGGCTTTGGGTCACTGACCCTATATGGGATGGGACAGCCAACTCCATCCCATAACCTCCTTAGTCGCCTTTTACGACATGCGTGGAAGGTAAACAGTGTTGTTATTCTGTGCTCCCCTTTCGGGCCCCCGGCAACACACGGGCGAAGTCATTTCAAATTAAGTGCTACAGAAAGATGCTACAAAAATTATGACCGAGACAGAAAGAAGACCATAGATATTTTGAAAAGAAATGAATGGTTGCTTGTGAATACAATCACAAGACGGAAGCTATAGTATTGTGGACACTTAAAGAAACACGTACTCTGGAGAGCAGAGTGCAAGGGAAGAGAAGAAGAGAAAGACTAAGAAGATGATAGACCAGCGACATCCGCATGTATGAATATGTCTCTGGCAATGCAGTCATGCTTGCTCGGGACAGAGATGCGTTCTCAGAGTATGCACGACGAATACAACGTTCTGGAAAGAATGCGAGTAGTTAGGAATGGGCCGGATCCTATAGGGATATATATATATACCTATAGCATATAGTAGGCCTGCTCGTTCTACTGTCTGAGGAGACAGACGATGACGACCATCTAGCCGGAGGATCGATCACCACCATCGAGGGGTCGTCGGATAGACCAGTGATCGGTCTATTTAGTCTTTCTCGAACTAATGCCCCTGACAAGTTCTGAATCGCGTTACTGAGTAGTTGTCTAGGCTATATGTTACCAATATCCATGCAAGGATGAGTTTTTACGTAACGTTACCCAGCAAGTCATCCATGAACATACAACCAGATAATAAACCTAGTCATTATTTCATCCAATTACTGCAGACTATGGAGATGAATTCTCAATATGAGGTTGGGCTAGTGGAAATTGAGTTTTCAAACACAGACGTCAACGTGCTGAACAATGATTGGTGGGTGGCGTATACACATCCTCGAAACGATAACCTAAACGGTGTAGTGACATTACCCGCCGGTCTCTACGACTCAACGCAATGTCTCATCAATGAACTCAACTCTCAACAGACCAACGCCGGTCGTGTTGCCAGAATTTATTATAATAAGACGTCGAGGAGAGCCTCGATTAAGATTCTCTTCGAGGTTTCAGATCTTATATTGAGCGAGACTCTGAACAATTTTCTAGCTCTAGATTCTATTCTACGAAGACTCTGACCGTATTAGTCAGGATATGGTGGATAAGGTTCACCGTGCTCATTCCCCGCCACCAAATGCTCTACCGGATATGCCGAACGTGGCTATGGCTCCAGACATTCAACCAAATGATAAAAGCAAACCACTTGTCACGTCATGAGTCACTGTTCCATGATGCGCCCCAGACATAGAAAAACAAAGTAGCTAGTCTTCCCATCCCCAGTGCTGCGCAGTACATCTCTGGCTCCCTCCTAACTACACGCATATATACAGAAAAAATGTCAGTTAATCATAATTGTATATATTATGTGCTACGCAGTTTCCATAAGAAGAACATCTCATTATACTTGATTCTTGATTAGACACTAGCTTCACAGCACGTGGGGGCATTCCCATAAGTGCTCCGCCCTCCGTTCCAGCAACCATCCCAGTACCTGTAGATCCAGAATCGCAGTCAGGTGTTGATTGTGTGATCTTCCGGGTCCTTAAAACCTCATTGATAGAACACAGATGATATATATACACAGGATACACATGTATAAATACTAATATTTTCTGTTGCATGCGTGGTTTATCTAGTGGGACATTGGTGAACCCCACTGACATTCCACATACTGATTTGCTCACGAAGTACACATAAAATATGTCTTTAGATACATACGTTCTTTAACATTTCAAACTCTATGCCAGGTACTGTATCTAACATTTCAAACCCTATGCCAAGTACTGTATCCAACATTTCAAACCCTATGCCAAGTACTGTATCCAACATTTCAAACCCTATGCCAAGTACTGTATCTAACATTTCAAACCCTATGCCAAGTACTTTATCTAACATTTCAAACCCTATAACAAGTACTTTATCTAACATTTCAAACCCTATGCCAAGTACTGTATCTAACATTTCAAACCCTATGCCAAGTACTTTATCTAACATTTCAAACCCTATGCCAAGTACTTTATCTAACATTTCAAACCCTATGCCAAGTACTTTATCTAACATTTCAAACCCTATGCCAAGTACTTTATCTAACATTTCAAACCCTATGCCAAGTACTGTATCTAACAGTTCAAACCCTATGCCAAGTACTTTATCAAACATTTCAAACCCTATGCCAAGTACTTTATCTAACATTTCAAACCCTATGCCAAGTACTGTATCTAACATTTCAAACCCTATGCCAAGTACTTTATCTAACATTTCAAACCCTATGCCAAGTACTGTATCTAACATTTCAAACCCTATGCCAAGTACTTTATCTAACATTTCAAACCCTATGCCAAGTACTGTATCTAACATTTCAAACCCTATGCCAAGTACTTTATCTAACATTTCAAACCCTATGCCAAGTACTGTATCTAACATTTCAAACCCTATGCCAAGTACTTTATCTAACATTTCAAACCCTATGCCAAGTACTGTATCTAACATTTCAAACCCTATGCCAAGTACTTTATCTAACATATCAAACCCTATGCCAAGTACTGTATCTAACATTTCAAACCCTATGCCAAGTACTGTATCTAACATTTCAAACCCTATGCCAAGTACTGTATCTAACATTTCAAACCCTATGCCAAGTACTGTATCTAACAGTTCAAACCCTATGCCAAGTACTTTATCAAACATTTCAAACTTTATGCCAAGTACTTTATCTAACATTTCAAACCCTATGCCAAGTACTTTATCTAACATTTCAAACCCTATGCCAAGTACTGTATGTATTTTTCTCTCTCTCTATCGTTCATTCCCCTGTGACAGTTTCTGTCTTTCCATTTCTCTCTATGTAAATGAGTTTTAGTAAACAATCTCGGTACTAATGGGTTATTAAACAAACAGACGATAGTGATGATTATAATGACGCTAGTACTTCTTCTCCCAGCCTTCTTTCCAGGGATAATATCTCGGGACATATTTGTTGCCATTAGAGGGACGGTACATAATGTTCCGAGTTATTATAGGCCCCAGATTTGTGAAGTCTTAGGCGGGCATATAGAAGTTTGTCAATACAAGAGATTCTGTATGATTCATCTTCTCTGTTTCATTCTCCGAGTTTTACGTTTACACACACGCACATTTCTCCCGTGTGTATAATTAGACATGGTTTCGCCCGTATGTTGACGTGGTCTGAAATGGGAGCAAAGAATAGCAAGTTACATGCTAGGCATGTCGTAAGGAGGTTTGGAGAGACGGGGTTGTCTATCCCATACCATCTGAGATTCAAAGTGACCCATATGCCGTGCTGAAGTTGTATCTGTCAAGTTGAATGAAGTTACACAAAGAAGTTACAACATTTGAGGTTCCACTCTATATGCTTTTGCCTAATGTAAAACCGTTTTTATGATTCTACCTCACGTAAAACCGTTTTTATGATTCTACCTCACGTAAAACCGTTTTTATGATTCTACCTCACGTAAAACCGTTTTTATGATTCTACCTCACGTAAAACCGTTTTTATGATTCTACCTCACGTAAAACCGTTTTTATGATTCTACCTCACGTAAAACCGTTTTTATGATTCTACATCACGTAAAACCGTTTTTATGATTCTATTGTCTATTGTCTTTCCCCAGGTGGTTTATGATCTACTCTTAAGCGTAAGGGTGATTGGAGCTCGAGCTTGCGTATGAATTTTATGATTCTACCTCATGTAAAACCGTTTCTTCTTCTACCTCATGTAAAACCGTTTCTTCTTCTACCTAACGTAAAACCGTTTTTCTTCTACCTCATGTAAAACCGTTTCTTCTTCTACCTCATGTAAAACCGTTTCTTCTTCTACCTCATGTAAAACCGTTTCTTCTTCTACCTCATGTAAAACCGTTTCTTCTTCTACCTCATGTAAAACCGTTTCTTCTTCTACCTCATGTAAAACCGTTTCTTCTTCTACCTCGTAAAACCGTTTCTTCTTCTACCTCATGTAAAACCGTTTCTTCTTCTACCTCATGTAAAACAGTTTCTTCTTCTACCTCATGTAAAACCGTTTCTTCTTCTACCTCATGTAAAACCGTTTCTTCTTCTACCTCATGTAAAACCGTTTCTTCTTCTACCTCACGTAAAACCGTTTCTTCTTCTACCTCATGTAAAACCGTTTCTTCTTCTACCTCACGTAAAACCGTTTCTTCGTCTACCTCATGTAAACCCGTTTCTTCTTCTACCTCATGTAAAACAGTTTTTTCTCTACCTCATGTAAAACCGTTTCTTCTACCTCATGTAAAACCATTTCTTCTTATACCTCATGTAAAACCGTTTCTTCTTCTACCTCATGTAAAACCGTTTTTTCTTCTACCTCATGTAAAACAATTTTTTCTCTACCTCATGTAAAACCGTTTCTTCTACCTCATGTAAAACCGTTTCTTCTACCTCATGTAAAACCGTTTCTTCTTCTACCTCATGTAAAACCGTTTCTTCTTCTACCTCATGTAAAACAGTTTCTTCTCTAACTCATGTAAAACCGTTTCTTCTACCTCATGTAAAACCGTTTCTTCTACCTCATGGAAAAACCATTTCTTCTTGTACCTCATGTAAAACTGTTTCTTATTCTACCTCATGTAAAACCGTTTCTTCTACCTCATGTAAAACAGTTTCTTCTTCTACCTCATGTAAAATCGTTTCTTCTTGTACCTCATGTAAAACCGTTTCTTCTTCTACCTCATGTAAAACCGTTTATTCTTCTACCTCATGTAAAACCGTTTCTTCTTCTACCTCATGTAAAACCGTTTCTTCTTGTACCTCATATAAAACCGTTTCTTCTTCTACCTCATTAAAATCGTTTCTTCTTCTATCTCATATAAAACCGTTTCTTCTTCTACCTCATTAAAATCGTTTCTTCTTCTACCTCATATAAAACCGTTTCTTCTTCTACCTCATATAAAATCGTTTCTTCTACCTTGTGCAAAACTTTCTTCTTCACCTCACATAAAACGAATTTATCTTCTGTACTTTAGTGGTTTTCATTACTTTCTCATAATTCCCTTAATCCTTTCTTTGTTCTACACATACTAATAGATACAAAATCGACTTTATACAAGATGAAGACCATCCTATGTAATATATCTTTGTTAATTGTGGAAAATTTCATATAAGTTATATAAACCAATACTGGTGTATGGAAGTGAATTATGGACAAGAAGCAGAATAAAGACCATCCTATGTAATATACAAGCAGCAGTATAATGAAAGATTTTATAGATGCAGCAGAGATGTGATTTTATAGACGAAGCAGAAATGTGATTTGATAGAGGCAGCAGAAATGTGATTTGATAGAGGCAGCAGAGATGTGATTTGATAGAGACAACAGAGATGTGATTTGATAGAGGCAGCAGAGATGTGATTTGATAGAGACAACAGAGATGTGATTTGATAGAGACAGCAGAGATGTGATTTGATAGAGACAACAGAGATGTGATTTGATAGAGACAACAGAGATGTGATTTGATAGAGGCAGCAGAGATGTGATTTGATAGAGACAACAGAGATGTGATTTGATAGAGACAACAGAGATGTGATTTGATAGAGACAACAGAGATGTGATTTGATAGAGACAGCAGAGATGTGATTTGATAGAGGCAGCAGAGATGTGATTTGATAGAGACAGCAGAGATGTGATTTGATAGAGACAACAGAGATGTGATTTGATAGAGACAACAGAGATGTGATTTGATAGAGGCAGCAGAGATGTGATTTGATAGAGACAACAGAGATGTGATTTGATAGAGACAACAGAGATGTGATTTGATAGAGACAGCAGAGATGTGATTTGATAGAGACAGCAGAGATGTGATTTGATAGAGACAACAGAGATGTGATTTGATAGAGACAACAGAGATGTGATTTGATAGAGGCAGCAGAGATGTGATTTGATAGAGACAACAGAGATGTGATTTGATAGAGGCAACAGAGATGTGATTTGATAGAGGCAGCAGAGATGTGATTTGATAGAGACAGCAGAGATGTGATTTGATAGAGACAACAGAGATGTGATTTGATAGAGACAGCAGAGATGTGATTTGATAGAGACAGCAGAGATGTGATTTGATAGAGGCAGCAGAGATGTGATTTGATAGAGACAGCAGAGATGTGATTTGATAGAGACAACAGAGATGTGATTTGATAGAGACAACAGAGATGTGATTTGATAGAGACAGCAGAGATGTGATTTGATAGAGACAGCAGAGATGTGATTTGATAGAGACAACAGAGATGTGATTTGATATAGACAGCAGAGATGTGATTTGATATAGACAGCAGAGATGTGATTTTATAGAGGTAGCAGAGATGTGATTTGATAGACTACCATGCACAGATACAAATCGTATATCTTGAAAAAAGTTTAAATTCCACAAAAGAGCTCCTTTTACCCACATCAGAAAGAGACAGTGCATAATTTTTGAGACACAACATAAGAAGAGAAAGATGGAGCACTGAAACAACAGGCAAATTGAAGAACAAGAGAGTTAGGGGGAAAACCAAGACAGAAGATGATTGACGGCCTAACATTGTAGCATGGCAGACCATCGTAATCGGAAATGATTGACAGCATAGGAAACAGAAGGCCGTAGGCAGTCATGATAAGAAGCGTCACACTGCATGGATTATAAAACGATGAGTTTTCAAGCCTATTGTCCATAAATGACGTCTAGTTTTTGGCAACAGCTGAGGACCCCCATCTCAACAGTTTTTGGCAACAGCTGAGGACCCCCATCTCAACAGTTTTTGGCAACAGCTGACGACCCCCATCTCAACAGTTTTTGGCAACAGCTGAGGACCCCCATCTCACAGTTTTTGGCAACAGCTGAGGACACGATCTCAACAGTTTTTGGCAACAGCTGAGGACCCCATCTCAACAGTTTTTGGCAACGGCTGAGGACCCGATGTCAACAGTTTTTGGCAACAGTTGACGACCCCATGTCAACAGCATGTCAATAATCCAGACATCCAGTCATTCTTAATAGTATCAAATTTGGGTAATACCTCAAATATTTCGATTGTTTTCGAGCCCTCCCCCTTCTTCTCGCGCACAATTTTTTTTTCTGAATATAAAAAATAGCGAAAAAAGTGGTGATTTGATAATTTTTTCCCTCTCTCAATTCCTACAATTTAAATCATAAATAACGTATAACCCAATTAGATGAAGTCAACTGTTGTCAAACCCTCCACTCCTACTTGACAACAACTGTCAAACGTTTTAGACCCCACCCCCTTCCGCCCTCGATGCTAACGTAATTCATGGACATCCCCTATTTTCTCAGATCTGTTATTTCAAATATTCATTTTGTTATTACCATCCGTATGCAGCTGTGTACCATTTTGTTATTACCATATGCAGCTGTGTAACATTTTGTTATTACCATATGCAGCTGTGTAACATTTTGTTATTATCATCCGTATGCAGCTGTGTAACATTTTGTTATTACCATATGCAGCTGTGTAACATTTTGTTATTATCATCCGTATGCAGCTGTGTAACATTTTGTTATTACCATATGCAGATGTGTAACATTTTGTTATTACCATATGCAGATGTGTAACATTCATACACAATGATCTGCTTAATCTAGGGTTTTTTATTTTTCATCATTATACATTATTTTGTCTTTGTGATTTTTTAAATTTTATTTTAAAAGGAACTATATTACTAGCGAGTACAGAAATGTCAAGATACATCTCTGCTCCACCCCATTTTATAGTACCGGTGCTAGACTAGAAACCTCTTGTTTACCACACAGACAAGACAGAATGGTACCGGAAGATACATTTAAAATCACCGGTAGTCAGGAAGTTATCCCTCCTCAAATCGCTTACTTAAAGTTGTTTCCCCTGCTACCGTGTTGCGAGCCATCCCACTTTCATAACAACACACGCCTTCATGTTTCCCAAGTTTGAATTCAGTCGACAATGTCCCATTCTAGGAGAAAATATTTGTTTATTCCTATCTTCTAACATGACCTCCTGCCGCTGATAAAACTTATGAAAGCATATATTCTTCTACCGGCCAGCTCTACCTTATTCAACTTAACACCAATCTTCTAGGTACAGGGGAATGCTCTTTTTCTGGAGTGAATAAGGAAGGGCGTTGTTGTATTGAATGTACACAGAGTTGGGGGGGGGAGGTGTAAAGATCACACATACTTTACTTATAATAACATAGCTTAGATGTAATTTTGAGAAGTATGAAGAAATGGTCGAGGACTGTGTAGTGGCGTATGTGATTTGTGCATAGTTGTGCATCCGGACCGCGGAGAAAGAAAACAATATTTGTTAACTGGTGGATTTGTCTTGGTGTTTCAAGACATGCCTTTTTAAAACCTTGAATGTTACCCCTATTGGTTATATCGGAACGTATGGGCTCGAAGAGGGACCTAACACTGCACTTCCGCGGTTTCTTTACCATAATCCAGAATGTTTGAAGCATTTGCTGTTGTTTGCCACCATAATTGAAAAAGTTCATATACCAGAAGTAGTAGCAACAAAAATATGTTCAAATTATAGAACAATCGCCTTGATCAGCGAAGCCAGTAAAATAATACTACACATTATAATGAAAAGAATACATACCAAGATGGAGGATAAGATCCACGAAGCGCAAGCAGGTTTCAGAACTGGCAGAGGCACGAGAGATCATATATTTAACATGAGGATGATCATAGAGAAATGTAGAGAGTATAACATCGAATAACATGCATGCTTCATAGACTACACCAAAGCATTCGACTGAGTCAATCACCATCAATTATGGGAAATAATGAACGATATGGGTTTCCCAAAACACAATACACGACTAATAGCAGAGCTGTATAAAGATCAAGAAGCAGCGGTAAAAGTTGAAGGTGCAAAATTGGAGTGGTTCAATGTACAGAAAGTAGTAAGACAAGGCTGTACCTTGTCTCCATACTTGTTCAACATCTATACGGAAAATATAATGAAAAACGGGAGACAAGAAACAATGAAGCCTGATTTCAGACCTGTAAATATAGGAGGGCTGCAGATACCCGAAATTAGATAATGCGAACCGCACAGTGCTATTAACAACAAACGAATACGATCTACTTAACATAATTAAGTCAACTCAAAAGTTCAGCGAACAGCAAAACTTGGTTTTAAATATGAAAAAGATAAAAATAATGGCAACTGACAAAAATAAATCAAGACACAAAATTAATATTGAGAACTGCAATTTAGTAGAAGTTACATAGTTTGATTATTTAGGAACTAATATAAACATTGCGGGGGACTGCGCAATTTAAGATTAAGAGAAGAACATCAATGGCGCTGTCAAAATTAAAACAGCTAAAGAAACTATGGCAGGGTACTGACAAAAGAACAAAGTTGTGTTTACTACGAACATGTGTGTTTCCTTTGGCGAAGCATGGACACTAAATAAAACAGTGGCCAAGAGAATAACATCATTTGAATTAAAGTGCTATAGAATAGTTCTGATAATACCATGGACAGCAAGGACAACAAACCAGGATGTGTTGAGAAAAATTAACGTCCAGGGAAGACTGGCTTCTGAATACCATATTAAAGAAAAAGATAAAAGTTTTTGTCGGTCACATTAAGAGACACGATGGCATAAAGAGAGTATTACTCGAGGGGATGGTAGAAGTCAACGGGGGCAAAGGCCTCCCAAGACGCCGTTAGACAAAAGACATTCAAGAATGCATGTGCATGCCACTAAAAGAAGCGAGACAACTTGCTCAAGACCGCGGAGAATTCCAGATATTCATAGGGAAGACTACGTTCTGGAAGAATATGTCACCTGATGATGATGAGTAGCAGAAAGAAAAAAATCCGCAACCATGCCACCATAGTTGCCACTCAATACTTCGAAACAAACCCAGGAGTGCCAACGCTGATTCCCACTAATAAAAATTAATCAAATTGCGCATTTTAACACGTAGTATTTCTGATATAGTTTTCTTAATCTCGATTTCACAAGTTTATCGCTGACCGAATGTTTCATAATTTATAGAAACTGTCCTTATTATTTCCATTTTAACTATGTCTTTAGGTGTGTCAGTTATCATAAGTTTGTAACAAGGTAATGGGTAATGAAGTTTTGCTGCAGCACGTATTATTATCATAATTACCTAATACGTAATTATATTATCAAAGGATGGTCAGATAGGTGATATAGTTTAGCAAAGAATATCAGATTTGGGGATGTCCATCGCGCAGTAGTAAAAGCCGTTCGCTTTCTTCTCAAGAGGTCGCGAGTTCGAATTCGGGTCTCGTTTTGTGTATGACGGTGATTTTTTACGGAGATCCCAGGGGTATATCGCTTGGAGCACGTGCTATGTGTGATACTATCGGCAAGTGGCGTGCCGCTTCTTTGCGAGGGACGTAGTAGATATGGGGTAACTCGAGTACAATGGAGTCAATCCGCCATGTCTTTTGAGCAATTTGAAAGTGAGATTTCCTTTGAGATATTTTTGCAGGGAACTGGTACTACAGCTCTAGACAATTACGACTTGAGCCTCTTAAATACTAGCGCCCTTGTTTAACACTCGGAACAAAAACTCACTCGTTCGTTGCCGCTGTAACGTTGTTATGGTCCGAGAGAGACTTAGCATTTCACGTGCTCGTCACATCGTCAGGTTCCAGTGTGAGCCGTACAGCGAGTGATCACAGAAAACCGAGTGATCACTGCAAGCGTCCGTATCAGTTCCTAAAAGCGTGTGTACAAACAGTTGTTTCGTTAAGAGAAGTGAGATAGGTACATTGTATACATATTTCTGTCACGCCAAGAGTAGGAAATTACATGTTTAGGATCAATTAAAAACTTTCATGTGTTGTTAGTCACCTAATGACCGTTAGTTTGGTCTGGTGTACCGATAAGGATGTCACTATACGCCCATGAATCTTGTAAGTCTGACAATTGTTGTGCTTTTGTTTATTAAAGTTTAGTTTTCATGTTTCTTGGCGTAGTGGTCAAGTTATTTGCAGTCTGTATGCATTGTCGCGCGTTCGATTCCAGAAAGTAATGTCTTTTTTACAAATGAATATTTTAGGGGTGTCCCTGTGGATAGCGCAAGTAAGCTTCAGATATGTGGAGAGGATAATCAACATATCCTATAAGTAATAATATTATCAAATGATGGTCAGTTGAATATACTTTAACAAATAATAACGTCTAATGTGTGGATCTCATGGCTTGGTGGTTAAAGTTTTACTATATGCTCAAGAGGTCGCAAGTTCAAATCCGACTGGCGTCGCCTTGCTAATCTTTGAACACCATCGTGATTCTTTTTTGTATCATATTTTTATGCATTATTGGTTTCAGCCAGCATGATTTTTTTTAGTAGTTCATGGATTCTCAATATAGGACATATGATTTTCCGTGGGGGGGGGGGGGGGGGGCGGTAAAGCCAAATGAATGGGGGGGGGGGATAGAGGAGGGGTCGCCGAGAGCTGCATGTTTGAACGATATTTAATAAGATATATTGTAAAAGGTGTTGCAGCTTTTTTCTCTCTTATCTTATATGACAGGGGGTAGGGGGAAGTTCAGGGAAGTAAAAATTGTCCCAAAATGGGTGACCACCGAATAAAAGATCCCTAATAAGGATCGAGGAAGAAACAACGTCTCAGTATGGGATCGAGAAAGAAACAGAGTACTACTTATAGTACCACTCACTGTGCCACGCCGTAATTTCAAGGATGACCGTTTCCTAAGACCTTTCAACACAGTTAATTAGGACCCCATTAGTTACGTTTTTTCATTATTATCCAGATTTTCATTGGTCAATATTTATATACTCGAGAGTCGCATGCCAAAAGTAGCCAAGGCGGTTTCATGAGCGTTCGTCGGCAGTATTGGAGACCTGTGAACTAAAACGTAAATATGAGCGAGTTTCTGCTTTGCGTGAAAGCTTTTGGTTGCCCGTGGATATTTTTGGCATGTAACTCCAAATGTGTAAATAACAACCAATTAAAAGTCTAACAATAATCAAAGACGTAACGAGCAAGATCCAAATTAATTCAGCTAGAAGGACTGTACAGTCAAGAGCCACACACCAAGTATATAAATAATGATCCTATATCAACCAGCAAAAAGACACTGTTCGAAAACTCAAAGAACAACGCTCAAAAAGAACCAAGGAGGATGCAAGACTCATGGTTTAGTAGCAAAGCCAAGGAGATATAACATTACGCTTACAGCAATAATATCAGAGATTCTATTCAGCGCTAAAAGCAATTTATAACCATCAGTCTTCAGGAATGTTTCCACTTCTCAACTCAGATAGAATACATATCATCACTGACAGAGAATATTCTCACTGAACATTTTGAAAATGTTATAAACTACCCCTCCAACATTAACGACGAAACGATTGCGCGCATCACACAAATATAATCAAACACTCACTCAAGGTGCCCCGTTGCCTTGAGGAAGTGAAGAAGTCCATCTCTGATTTGTCCGTGGAACAATCGCCAAGTCCAGACTTTATTTCAGCTGAAGTTTTGCGCAGTCAGTGACATTGTGATGATTGCTAAACTCACAGAGATCTTTCAGACAATGTGGAACCTGGAAGCGATACCACAAGACTTTAAGGACGCTTCCATCATACATCTTTACAAGAGAAAGCAAATCGCCTAGCTTGCGACAACCATCGAGATAATCCCTGCTCTCTATAGCAGCAAACATCCTGGCTGGGGGTTCTGTTTAGCGGAGTGCGATCTCATCTTGAGACAGGTCTCCTCCCAGAAAGCCAACAAGGCCTCCTCCCAGAAAGCCAACAAGGCCTCCTCACAGAAAGCCAACAAGGTCTCCTCACAGAAAGCCAACAAGGCCTCCTCCCAGAAAGCCAACAAGGTCTCCTCACAGAAAGCCAACAAGGCCTCCTCCCAGAAAGCCAACAAGGCCTCCTCCCAGAAAGCCAACAAGGCCTCCTCCCAGAAAGCCACCAAGGCCTCCTCCCAGAAAGCCAACAAGGCCTCCTCCCAGAAAGCCAACAAGGCCTCCTCCCAGAAAGCCAACAAGGCCTCCTCCCAGAAAGCCAACAAGGTCTCCTCCCAGAAAGCCAACAAGGCCTCCTCCCAGAAAGCCAAGAAGTCCTCCTCCCAGAAAGCCAACAAGGTCTCCTCACAGAAAGCCACCAAGGCCTCCTCCCAGAAAGCCAACAAGGCCTCCTCCCAGAAAGCCAACAAGGCCTCCTCCCAGAAAGCCAACAAGGCCTCCTCCCAGAAAGCCACCAAGGTCTCCTCACAGAAAGCCAACAAGGCCTCCTCCCAGAAAGCCAACAAGGCCTCCTCCCAGAAAGCCAACAAGGCCTCCTCCCAGAAAGCCAACAAGGCCTCCTCCCAGAAAGCCAACAAGGTCTCCTCACAGAAAGCCAACAAGGCCTCCTCCCAGAAAGCCAACAAGGCCTCCTCCCAGAAAGCCAACAAGGTCTCCTCACAGAAAACCAACAAGGCCTCCTCCCAGAAAGCCAACAAGGCCTCCTCCCAGAAAGCCAACAAGGCCTCCTCCCAGAAAGCCAACAAGGCCTCCTCCCAGAAAGCCAACAAGGCCTCCTCCCAGAAAGCCAACAAGGTCTCCTCACAGAAAGCCAACAAGGCCTCCTCCCAGAAAGCCAACAAGGCCTCCTCCCAGAAAGCCAACAAGGCCTCCTCCCAGAAAGCCAACAAGGTCTCCTCCCAGAAAGCCAACAAGGCAGAGGTACAGTTTACAAAATATTCACTGCCAGACAATTAGGTTAAAGTCGAGAACAGAATATTGGTCACTACACCACATTTGTCGACCTAACTAAGGCGACACTTTTAACACTTTCTCTGACAAATGAGCTCACTCAGGGCGACACTTTTAACACTTTCTCTGACAAATGAGCTCACTCAGGGCGACACTTTTAACTCTTTCTCCGACTGATGAGCTCACTCAGGGCGATACTTTTAACACTTTCTCTGACTGATGAGCTCACCCAGGGCGACACTTTAAACTCTTTCTCTGACAGGTGAGCCCACTCAGGTCGACACTTTTGACACTTTCTCTGACCAAGGTGACACTTTTAACACTTTCTCTGACCAAGATGACACGTTTAACACTTTCTCTGACTGGTCAGCTCACTCAGGGCGACACTTTTAACACTTTCTCTGACAGGTGAGCTCACTCAGGGCGACACTTTTAATACTTTCTCTGACTGGTCAGCTCACTCAGGGCGACACTTTTAACACTTTCTCCGACAGGTGAGCTCACTCAGGGCGACACTTTTATCGTTTTCATGTTTTCTCACATATATCAATCTATTAATTAATGTGATCTTTCTTTTTTTATCTTTTATTTCTCTTTCGTGTCTTATCTTTTTTGTGTTTTCTCCTCTCTCTAGAGACCTCTTTTTCGTTTATTTCTACACATTCTGTCACTCTCTTCTTGCTTCCCTATATTTCTCTAGCATCTTTCTATTATTTTATTTTTCCCTCTCTCGTCAATTGTCGTTACTCTTTTCTCTTTTTTCCATATCTTTCTTTCAATTATCCCTTTATCTTTGACTCCACTCTCCTGTCTCTTTCTCTCCTTTCTTTTTATCATGTCTTTCTCCTCTATTTCTGTTGTATGGAGCTACTTAAAACTAACAATTCCCTTATCGTTGCTTCTCCCTCCCCCCATGTCATCCTCTAAATGAAGACTACTTGTGTCTAATGTTATTCTGGGTAAACTTCCTTCATGCAATAGCCTTTCTGAACACTTCACACAATAAAACCAAACCAGCCTTCCTTACCAGGCTTATTCTGAATGCAGAAAATCCGACAAATATTGAATGACTTGCTTTCTATAGCTCTCTCACAGCGCGTCTCGTTTTTCATTTCTAGGCAACCCCAAACCGTTGAAAGAAACTTAGAAACTGCTCGAGGACGACTCCAGGGTAAATAGAGGAAATGTGATAGCAGGGTTGGGATAAGAGAGAAAATAGTGTTATTTCCCTCCCTTGACCTCCTGCTATTTGGTAATTAACTGCAATTACTATGAATAAAACACAAGCTGGGGTTTTATAACATAGAGTGAGCTCATCAGCGTGAGTACGTAAACATTGTCTGAATAATTCATGTTTCTAAACTTGAGAGATTGGATATAGGACCATATATTTATCGGATTATTGCACATGCTTCCTAGTCGTATGATTCAGGTTTGATTTTCCAACTTAACTGGCACATTTTTAAAAAGTACAAATTACTCATAGGTTGAATAAGAAAAGGGTAAAAATCTTGGAAATAAAGGCGACAGGCGTGATTTTAATGTCCATTCACAGGTATGTTCGTGATTAAAAAATCTTGATTAAACGCAGTATTCTCACGTACACCACGATGGTGGAGTAAAGTATCAGTTTGTTATATGTTTATATAGTTGACAACTTGAAAGAGTGTCACTTATGGAGGATGACAAAGGTAGGAGGTGGTGGGTAGCTTGGCATAGTTGCGGGAACTAATGCTAACACTGAAGGTGATGTTTCGGAAATTCGTGACCACCCTCTTAAGCGACTTTGACTGATAGGAAGATTTATCTAGCCTCTGTTTCAATAATTCATATTTTGTTTCTTCGTTGATATAGTTTGGACTACTCCACCTTTCTCATCATTCTTCTCTTAATATGTTTTTTATTCCTTTTTTTTTTACCCCCTCTTCTTTCTTCATTTTCTCCATCTTTTTTTTCTCTCTCTCTCTCCTTTCCCTCAATTTTTCTCGTTCTCCTGACTCATCCTCTTCTTAGACTTTTCCATGACGCACTTTACAGAACGTTGTCCTCTTGACCACTCTGTAAGTCTCTCGGTTGTGTGCAACCTGCCATACTTCTTCCAGTGTCATATTCGAAAGATCCTTGATATCATGTATCAATGGATATCATGGGCGGTCTCTTTTTCTCTTACCTGGAACCTTTGCGTCCATCATTGATATCTATATCCTCAATAGATCTACGTAGTGTGGGGGTTAAGCTGTTCAACTTGTGCCCAAGAAGTCGTGGATCCGGTCTGTGATGCCTTTTTTACAAAGTGGAATTTTCTATGATCCCTGGAGATTAAAACTTGAAGTTACGTGATATGAGTTGTACTCTCGGCAGCTGGCGAGCTGCTTCGTTGATAGAGACGGAGTACTTATAGGGAAACCTAAGTACAATTCACTCATCTACTCATTGTGAGCCCCATTTTATCTATAATCTGTTATGTGTCCCCTTACATTTAAACACTACTGAGTAGTTTGCCTCTGCTTGCTGAGCCGATTCTGCTCGCGTATCAGTTATCATCCTTGACAAAACCTCATTTATATATTATTACATTACATTTCCAGCTCTTACCTTAGAATCCTTCATACCTCCGTTGTCTGTATTGTCTACCTCCTTTTTCCAAAATGTATATGCAGCAAACGAAAAATAAATCAATATCGACGTATCGACCATAAAACCTTCATCAGAAAGACAATAATCAGACGTGGTAACAATATATCTCTAAAATATAAAGAGAAAAAAAATTTGCTAGCTCAGCAAAATCTACTGATAAAGTACTATGTAACCAATTCAAATTTATTCTAGTGGAAGGAATTAAACTTGGAAGATTCGATCTGAAGGCAGCGACTTTTGTACAAACTCGGTCAACTTTTGAACAGAATAAGTAGCCGTACTTTGGTATGCAAATTATATCTGATCTCAAACTATTGGCTCTACAACAGACTACGCAAATATTTGTTTGTTTGAGAACCCCAGGAATTGCGAGCGATTAGCTCTTACTTCCTATGTACAGGGGTAATTTTTCTGAGCTTTCTTTAATACTCAGGAGACTTCGGCTTTCGGCTTAGTGCAATGCCTATTGAAGGAGCCTTCTACTCAGAGAGGGTCTAAATATATGTTTAGCAAGCTACAAATAACAATTTGCTATGTGTACAGTTGGCAGAATGATTAATTGACCATTGAACCATCTGTTACGCGTGTATCCGAAGGGAAAAAAATTTACTGAATAGAGCCCATGTGTGTAGTACGTCCATAGAGTATCCATAGGTGCCCAAAGAATTTTAAGCTGGCATGTAGGACCGTAGGCACGTCTTAAGCAATGGTGGAGGACTTTATGAAAAAAATCGTCTTCGTTTTCGTGGTTTTTTTTTGTTGAGAAAATCATTATAAAAATTGGAAGGGAATTGTACCCACAGTTTGTGGCTTACTTTCTAGTACTAAATGTCATGTTCTGATACACTGCGGGGAGGGGGGGGGTTCTATCTACGGACGTGGCTAGTTGAGTCAGCTGAAGATCAGGTACAAAGTAATCCTTCCATTTATACAGTCTTTGCATTAATTTTCAGCTGGTTAGAATAGGGATTCAGCACTAAGGCTGTATCTGAAAGTGAACACCGTACGTCTCAGAACTTTGCTATGTTGTATTTTTTCTTGAATTGATCGTTCAGAATATATATATATATATATATATATATATATATATATATATATATATATATATATATATATATATATATATATATTTACAGAAGGTCAGGGTGCAGGTCAGAATACGATTTAAAATGTATGATAATGCATTGAAATGTTAACTGGTTGATGTTGCCGATTTTTTTATCTGCAGGAGCGAGAGCAGGGTATACGACATATATGCATTTAATGACACCATCACAGGGCCCCTTCATACACCTGTAGTAACAATGTTGCTAAAATAGTGTTTACCTGTATTCGAGTGCTTGCAATGTTTAGTTCAGAGCATAGTGTTCTATCAAGTACGAAACATGTTTAGTTCAGAGCATATATTGTTCTGTCGAGTACCAGACATTTTTAGTCCGAAATGGAAACCTACTGAAAGTAGATACTTCCAGTAAGGTCAAATACTGAATTGATAGCTGATTCCTGAATATCATATGCTAGCAACCTTGTGGTAGGAAAAAACCGTTTATGTTTCCTCAAATTTGTGTTCTTCGTCTTTTTTTCTGTTGTATCTACCCCTCCTCGTAATCTCCCCCCCCCCCACATCGTTCTTCTTCTTCTTTTTCTTTCTACTTCTAGTTCTTCTCCTTCTCTGCTTCGTCTTGTCCGTCTCGTCTTCCTCCTTTCATCCTCCTTTTCTTCTGACTTCTTCTCCTTCTTTCTCTTCCTCCTCTTTATTCTCTTTCTCTTCTGCTTCCTTCCTTCACTTTATCCTCGTCTTTATTCTTCTTCCTTTCTCCTCCTTAATTCTTCACCCTCTTCTTCAGTCTTCTTCCTCTTGTACCTGTACTTGCTCTTATTCTCCATCCTCCTTAGTTCTCTTCTTTTTCTTTAACCCCTTCTTCAGTCCCTCACTTGTTCATCTTCTACTTTTGTCTCCACTCTGATATAATTACCTTCATACCTGTTTGTCATCTCATCCATGTGTAAGTACGTTGTGTGTTTAGTTTACAGAAAAATTAAGCTATACGCAACTTTCAACACAATAAAATCCATTTCGAAAGTTACCTTTTGCTCTGCACACAATAAGTCGCCTTAATAGCCTTTTACGATATGCATGACAAGTCACATTGTTACTAGTAAATTTCATTGAAGAAATCCATGTCAGCTTCTAACTCCGACAGAAGAATGAAAATGTTACTACATGTTTTTTATGTGCTCCTTCGTGCCCCTGCAACATATGGGTGTTTTCTACTTATGTCATGCAAGAGTGTGCACGAGAAAGAGGTAAGAGGTAAGAAGAGTTAAATTCAAATTAGATACTTGTTAGAGTGAATCGGTCATGAATGGGTGAGTGTATAAATAACGAGGAAGAATCAAGGTTATTATTGAGTAAGAGAGAATACAAGTTTGTCTGTGATTGCTCGCTCACTTTGATATTTCATTTCCTGGTAAGTCTCTGAATTTTGACCAGCTGCTTATGTTCATTCCCACCCCTTCTCTCTCTCTCTCTCTCTCTCTCTCTCCCACTCATGCACACATATACACGCACATAACACCCATATTATTTTTAAAACTATGCGCGCGACCTTCTCCGTCAAACACGCCCGTTCTAAACGCTTTCAGACTCCCCCCAGGCACGATTAATGCAGGGTGTGACCTATATTTACAAGCTTTAGTGGGCATGCATCACGTGGTATGATGATTCCTCCCAGGCATCTCAACCCCCTCCCCCTCTCCCATATCTCTCATTAGGCAGCCTTATAATCAATCAGATAGAAACATTGACTAGTGGCCTGTTCCATAGTGTGTGTGTGTGTGTGTGTGTGTGTGAGTTAAGTTTATTTAAAAAAAAAAAATATGGAAACATTGTAAATATACAGTGGAATAGCGCATCCTTTTATAAGAAATGTCCCTATTTAGCAAAACTTCAAAATTGCCAGTTATATTATTTATTGTTTATACTGTATATACCGAATTTCTGTTATTACATATTTCGTCTGTCCAGACCAAGTTGTTATAATGAGATTTTACTAATTTCTGTTATTACATACATATTTCGTCGGTCTGGTCCAAGTTATGAGATTTTACTATACCATTTTTAAAAAAAATGTCTGTATATAGATGGGCAGTTGGGGCAGCGGAGTCCGGTAGGGCATACCGTCTAAGAAAAGTAAACTTTAAAAAACATAGCTTGCGGAAGTCGGATGTACTTGGTCATATGGCGCACAACAAAATGCAACGATATATATATATATATACTCATGCAGATTGAGACAATGGATTCTAGGTGTGGTGCTCTGCATGAGGAGTCCCACCACGCAGGTAGAGTGCCGGGTCTTATTCCTCAAAAGGGCCCACCCCAAGCTATAGGTAGTCACCCTAGCCCATTTTAGAAAACCAGGAAATTGGAACAGTCGGAATATACGGCTGGTCAAACCACACGACAGACAAGAGGACTAAATATACTGCATTCAAATGCAGAAGGCATTTACCACAAAAAGCAGGCACCTACTGTTAGACTAGACAAAGACAAGATAGGTGTGGCGTGCATACAAGAAACCCATCTTAACCCACATCAAAGAATCTCTATCAGGGGCTACCAAACATTCAGACAGGACATAGAATGGTATTGTGGGGGACGGTAATCAGATACCTCATTCAGACACACACTCACGCGCGCGCGCACACACACACAATGTATATATAGATAAATATAATAAAAAAAAGAATAAATATATATATTCGCTGAACCCATTGTTGCCTTTCAGCATCAGGGGTAAACGTGTTTTCTGGAGATTGTGTGTGCTGTGTATATTGTGGAATTTATCGCCTCTTTTATTTCGGTGGTCCGTCGTTTGTAGCATAGATGGCTGTGGTATGCTGTCTCATAGTAGTCTGCTGATGTGTGCAAACTATTTGATCTGTTGTCTATCTGTTTCTCTTTATGTTAAAGGTTTGTCATATTTGATGTCTGATGATGCTACTAGTGCGTGGTCGTCTACAAATAACACGTCGCTTGAGTTATCCTTCAGATTGTTTTCTTCCGTTGTCTTTGCTACTTTGCAGGTGTGAACTATTCATGTTATGAACAATAGAGGGGGGGGGGGGAAGTAGTAAACATCCCTGTCTCACTCCTGAGTGAATTTGGAAATTAACCGATGTACCTGTGCTCGTTCTTACTGCGCATTGACTATTGGCGTATATGCTCTGACATAGGCTTATCAGATGTTTAGGTACTCCATATATCTGTAGTATAATCCTGTGCTTTATCCACTTCCTCTCAAATGCTTTCTCTTGGTCCACGGTTTATATTCTGTCGCTCTTTCTGAAAGTTATATTTGAGGGTGAAGATTTCATCTGTACAGCTTTATTTTTCCGAAAGCCCATTTATTTTTGTGTTGTTGAGCTGTGATTGTATATATGCGCGCATCCATCTCTCTCTTGTAATTTACTAAAGATTTTCCCCATGTGGCTTAAGAGTGATATGCTTCTATACTTAGTACAGTCCCTCTTACTGCATTTTATCTTCCAGATGGGAATAATCACCGTTTTATATATATATATAACATTTATTTCGCATGTTGTTTCTGATTTGTCTTTCTTATTTCTTATCTAGTAGCAATTTAGAAAAAAACACTTCAGATATAGAGTTAGCACGACCGTGATTTAAAAAAAGACCCGTAGGACATCCTGACATCAGGATTGTAATTGTCCTTAGCAGGACTTCAACTTGGGGAAAGTGTCGTCACTTAACATTTCCATTTTCACTCACCGTTCGCATCTCTCCATCTGAAACTTGTTTTCTGAGTTCAATTCAGGGTCATAATAATATTAATTGTCCTCGGGAGAAATCGCGAGGGAGTCTTAATTTGACCAAAATGACTGAAGAGACACATGGAAACTAATTACAGGGGACAGGGTCTCGGGAAGACAGAACGTTTGATGGGGTCGTGGCAGGATGGTCTCTCCGGGTGGTAAATTATCTCAGTGCTACTGATTTCTGGTGATGAGATAATCTGTGTGTTTTCATGAGTAGTTATTGTGCCGAGTGCTGTCTGGAAATTATAATGTTCTGGGCGTAGTAAGGACTTTGATGTGCCTTCAAGTGATCATTAGAGTTGATGTGATCATGAAGAGGGTCCATTGATACTGTTTCCTGACACAATCCGGGAGTGGGAGGTTATTTATTGTTCTTCTGAGTTCGTTCTCTAAGTTCTGCAGATTAGCATGATGCATTTTTCAGAGCAGAATGCGCTGTGGTATGTTTTACTGCTTTTCTGAAATATCGGCGCCTTTCGGCAGTTCACCTCGGACTTCAGCTTAGCTTCTGGGTTACATAGACCCTATATGGGATGGGGCAGCCAACTTCACCTCATAACCTCATATCCCATATGGGAGTGAAATGTGCGGCTTATTTTAAATGTCAATTTTTGTTCTAAATGATCCTTTCAAAATGCTCCTTTCAGCCATTTACATTAGTTAAATTTGGTTATATCATGGCTTATACCATAAAAAATAATGAAAGTTATAGTACGGCGAACTACAGCTTACGAGGTATTGAGTAATATACAGTTTAAAAAAGCTTTGTGAAGCGTCCATCTTTGTGAAGCGTCCAGCTTTGTGAAGTGCCCAGCTTTGTGAAGTGCCCAGCTTTGTGAAGTGTCCAGCTTTGTGAAGTGTCCAGCTTTGTGACGAAGTGGTGCATAGCTCATCTCAAACCAACAACGTACCATGTCCACTTCCGCCGCAGGCAATTGTGTATTCGTACGTTTCTAAAGTAACTCACTGAACGTAGAGTATTGCCCATAAGATAAATATGGCCAAGAAATGTGGTCGTGACACTACGTCCAGAATGCTAACAATTTCGTCTTTTTTTCTACCCCTGTGAGTAGGAAGCTTCTGAAAATTGCACATCCCAGCGAGTTGATGAAATAAAAAGTTACAGTTTTCCATTGTCCACGTTATTGTGGCGTTATGAGTGATGCAGTGTGAGCCCTGTATTTTTCATTGACTAACCGTATACAGGTTCATCAAGTGGTCAGTATCATTGACTAACCGCATTCATGGTCATCAAGTGGTCAGTATCATTGACTAACCACATACATGGCCATCAAGTGGTCAGTATCATTGACTAACCACATACATGGTCATCAAGTGGTCAGTATCAATCTCACTGTCTTTATTTTTCCAGAAGATCTGGTACCAATTTCTGTAGACTAGGTCGAGCTAGGAACCGTTATTGATTGTAAAATATTTGAACTGGAAATTGAACATTGGATCACGCGAACACTAGCAACTTCACTAGCAATTTCACTAGCAACTTCACTAGCAGCTTCACTAGCAGCTTCACTAGCAAGTTCACTAGCAAGTTCACTAGCAACTTCACTAGCAACTTCACTAACAACTTCACTAGCAACTTCACTAGCAACTTCACTAGCAAGTTCACTAGCAACTGAGCTACCGCTTCCCCGTATGAAATAAAGTCCTGGATAATATTCTTTACTTCACAAAGGGAGGGATACAATGGCTCTATTGCTCGTTATTTCCTGAGTATTGAAATAAACAAACAGGCATATTTAAATCACAGGAACAGTTATACACCCCAGCGTTTCCAGTGCTAGTGTAACTTTATTAGTAAGTGTAATCAAATGATATTGTTACACAATTTGATAGTCAAGAAGAATAATCATGTTATTTCTGTCATATTTGTATTTTATGTTTCTATTTCTCGTGGATACAACAATTCAAAATAGCGTAACTAAAATACTATAATGTCTAGGGACTAGCCTAGTCCTACCAATGCAATGAGTGCACGCCACTGATTATGATGATTGGTAGGTTTCATGTGACCCTGATAACTGCACTTATACAACAGCAATACTCTTGTTTCAGTGGAAGGAAAGTTAGAAAGGCATTGTCGAGTCTGTTTTTATGTAGCATTGCCGCATAATTTCCTGTTTGTCGGCTTCCTGACTATTGATAAGGTAGAGATATCCTTTAGTGGTTGTAGTGTTGGCAATCGTCTACTTAATTTAGATCCTCGTCTGCTGTAACTTGTTAGTGGACCGCGGCGTGTCACGACGTGGCGCTCTTAATGGGTCATGCATGCGGTGATGCGATTTCTGCGTAGTGCTCTCTACTTGACATGAGGTTAGGGGGGTGGTATGGAGCACTGAGAAGTTGGCTCATGCCGTGGATATGATAGGGGATCCGGCGTCTGTAAACGATGATGTGGTCGTTGCGAATGTTTGGACGAGCGCGTGAGAATATGTGTGAGAGATAGAAAGTTACTGTGCGTGTCTTTGTGTTAGTAGAGATTGTTTTTTTTCTCTCCATTAATCATGGAGAGGGATAAACCGTGACCTTCGAATATATTCTAAGACCTCTCAGCGGAAAATGAACATGACCTAAAAGGCTTTTATTTTAAATTTTTGTTGTTATGAAGACATAATCGTGACGCCATGGTTGCCGCTAGGCCTGGTCTCTGACTTCAACTTTAGTGATCGCTCCATATCAGGGATGGCTCAACCAATCTTAGTTTCTAGTCTCTGTTACCTAAACTACGCCGAACCGTAGACAGTAAAAAAAAATCTGGAAAAAGTAAACAGGAGTACATTCGGGTTTTTCCCCAAAATTATTGTCGTGATCTTGGTTAGTCAGTATTTATATGTTTGGAGTCGCATGCCAATAAAAGCCACGGCCGAACAATTAAAAAAACAATTTTCGTTTCTGCATGTTTTTCTGTGAAGGAGTGCAGGCAGGCTTTCTATGGGCTGTGAAAATAAAGGCTGCTTTGCCATAACAGACGCCGCGACATTTACAGGAAGGATTTTGATTAAATTCACGGAAATAATCAAAATCGGCGTTTCAGATAGTCGTATCCATCGTGGATACAGTCGTATCCATCGTGGATACGTTGTCGTATGTTCAAATTGTAGTTCACTATCTTATATTTGTAACACTGTCGTCTCTTAGAATCATGTTCTTTAGCTATTTAACTTTCTCAATTCGTTGTATGCGTTTAATTCGTTCTTTACGCACAACTTATTATTTCTTCTGTTGTCTAACGTATATATTCGTGACCATTATCAAATATAAGAATTACTGATTCACTGAGAGTCATCCTTCTAAAGTGAGGAAGTTAACATATCCCGTCATTTTCTTGGTTACTTTATGTATGTTTTTTGTCGACAGCCTGTGAAAATCACTATGAAATGTCACATAGTCTCATTAGAAGAGTGATTTCTAACAAGCAAGCAGTTCGTGAATGAATGATCACGACTGAACTTAATACCACATTCTCAGTGCATGATTAACCAATGAAGCGAGCACAGCATGACCGGCGAGCCACAAATCTTTAAGAGATGTCTCGGTAATGACTAGATATATTTTAGTAGGTATTGTGCAGTATTATCAGGAATAGACTCCCCAGATTTCGATTGCCTAGGGACCCTCCCCTTTCCAGAAGTTCGCGTATACCAATCTCAATAGTATTGGTCAACATATACATACAAAACAACGGCATCTTAATTCCCACCTCAATCATCTTCATCAAGAGACCCTTTCTCCATACTGGATCATACCCCTGTTGAAAGTCAAAGAAGATGGCTACAATGTATTTTTTCCCCTGAAATCCACCATGGTTTTTCTGTGTCAACCTTGTTCGCTGGCGTCTCATTTAAGTGCTCCACCACTTCCCATGTTAATTTTTAACCACGTATCATATAATGTCCAAACACTTCGCAGCTTAACTCTCCACCATTCCCCATACGTCTTACGTTAATATTTCACCACATATTCGTACAACTTTGCACACTTCATAACATTAATTCTCCACCATTGACTTTCGTAAATCGCCCGTGTTGTCGGGGCCCGAAAGGGGAGCAAAGAATAGCAACACTGTTTACCTTCCATGCATGTCGTATGAGGCAACTAAGGAGGTTATGGGATGGAGTTGGCTGTCCCATCCCATATAAGGTCAGTGACCCAAAGCCACGCTGAAGTCGGATGTGTCAGACGGAAAGGCGCAGATATCGCAGCAATGTTGTAAGCCATGACACAGCGCATTCCGTTCTCTGGACTACATCCTGCTGATCTGCAGGAGTTTGAGAACGAACGCAGAAGAAGAAGAAGACTATCGTACATTAACTTTCCTCCATTGACTATCGTACATTAACTCTCCACCATTGACTATATTAACTTCCAACTACTTCGTAACTTCTCATTTTAGTTGTCCACAATTTCTGATTTTTAGGGCATGTGATAAGAAAAGTAAAATTTGAACATTTGGTAACCACTAAAAAAGATCAAGGGGAGAGGAGACAGAGGCGACAAAGAGAGAAATTTCTGGATGGGTTTTTACTGTGGCACAAAAAGATGTCACCAACTGAACTTATTAACAAGACAAGAGACAGAGAGTTGTGGAGAAACATGATCGTCTACGCCACTCGGCATGGCATTTTATTGATTAACTTCCCATCCTAACTTCCCAATATTTCTCTTGCTAAATTCACCTCTTCTCCCCACCATACACATGTTAAATATGTCGGGGGCTATATTCAAATTAACCCGTCCTCGTTTCTTAATTGATATGAATAATCCACCCTTTCAGTACGTTTCTACCAGAGTGACAGACCAAAATTCGATAACTGGAGATCAGTCTTGTTTCTATTCATTTTCCAATCAACATTTCTTTTTAAATTGTAATGTCACATAGTCTGTTAATTTAATTGCATTTTTTTTCTCTGTGAAATCTCTGACTGTCTTAGGAAAAGACAACATGCTTGCAAGTCCGGTTTAGTTCTTCCTAAGTCTTTGCCACGCTGGAAGCCAAACTGAGAATTAATGACGGAAATCTGTTCCCTGGACTCGTCTTCAAGTAGCTTGTTCGTTATTCCTGTTTGTCCTGTATGGCTCGCTTGTGGCTCAGAATTGGTTTACAACGCTAGAAAATTGATTAAACGAGTGTTCAACTCCTATAGCTGACTTCGCAATGATGGCTGACGCTCCTTTGTGCTCGATTGTACAGTGTTCGGGAGTTGATAGCTTGATTCTTATATATTACTCATAGAGGTCGTGACGATTGGAGTACCAGAACCGCGACCTCCACTATTTTTGTTTGTGGTGGGTGTAAAGCTCTGATATAACCAAATGAGGCTACTGTCCGCGATTAAAAGAAGCGTATCTCTCCATAACAGGTACATTTTTACTGAATTGAAAATCCATGCCTATAACATTGTTTGGAACAACTGAGAAAGTCTTTGGATGTTGTCATCGCCTTGTTCTGCCAAGGCCTGAAAGGGGAGTGAAGAATAGCGACTGTTGTTACCTTCGATGCATGTCGTAAGAGTCGACTAAGGAGGCTCTGGGATGGAGTTGGTTGTCCCATCAGTCATGCTAAAGTCGTATGTGGTAGGCCAATAAGCAGATTTATTGCAGTTAAGCTATAAACCATGAAATAACACATTCCGTTCTCCTAACTACATGCTGCGAATCTGCAGGAGTTTGTGAGAACGAACGCAGAAGAAGAAGGATGCAGACAATTGAATACAATTTATTCGGATACCTGCAGACTGGTAATATGTACTCACTGCAGCAAAACTGAAATCCAACAGGCGAAACTTGGAACAGGGTAATGACGTTTTGTTAATCACTTGAAGCACACACAATAACACATATAAGTCGACGTTTCGATGAAAATGCCTTCATCAAGAACTCATCCACAAAAAAAAGATAAGTAAGAATGCTCACCATGTTTATATTTGTGTTTAGCTCTTCCATGTGAACTTCAATAGTGCCGTTCTTACTTTTTTTGGGTTTTAACTGCAGACTGCCATGCTGAAGTTGGATATGTCAGACAAATGCGTATGTATTGCTGCAAAAACTGTAAACCATGATACAACATATTACATTCTCTGGTCTATCCTGCCATCCAGCAGGAGTGTGAGAAATAACGCAGAAACAATAACTGCAGACTTTGGTCAGTGGATGCTATTAGAGGATGGAAATTACGCGAAACGATCAATCTTCATCTACTGCGTTCGCCGATTACATCGCAAACAAATGAACAGAAGGCAAATGAAAATCCACGGATTCTCATCTGCCACGTACAATTATAAATAATGTAAGTAGCATTGTTTCGCTAAATATTTCATTAAGGTTTCTCAAGGTATAAAAGAACAACCACGTCTGGAATTGGAATTGTTCACCAACCGTCGGAGTCGTAGACTCTGTGAGATCCGAGATTGCTTGCCTACACAAAAGATGCATAAAGAAGATATTATGAGCAACCGTGTGTGTGTGTGTGTGTGTGTGTGTGTGTGTGTGTGTGTGTGTGTGTGTGTGCGCGCGCGCGCGCGCGTGTGTGAAAAATCGATATTCATTAGTTTACCATCACACAAAAATAAGTCATACAACTAAAATGAGTTGAACAAGATATTCCTTGCCACAAAAAACTGCGTAACTAAATGGTTACTCTGTGTCTCCCCACTCTATTTCTTTTTCCGCCCGCGTATCTCCCTACACCTTATCTCCCATCATTGTAAGTGGAAGCAACACAGGGGGGAGATAAGCGGTTGTAGCGCGCTTTGTGACATATTTTAAAAATATTATTCATTTCCAAATTGGAATTAATCTTCTGTCAGTGCCTCAATTTGCATTGCTCCTACTAATGGAATATGGCCATAATTGGGTTCAGTGTAAATTAGCGGGACTCGTGTGATGTTGATTAGGTTAGGCCTACATTCGGAAAGCAGGAAATTAGACATTTTTAGTTTCGTTTTCATGTCGCTTAGGGCCATAAGCGGGTAGAGTTTCAAGCTCCATTTAAGTGTTCTACTGTGTTATTAAATGAGCTTGTAGTGTCATGTATAAAACTAGAGTTTTACCAGTTGTATACCCTATGTTTTACCCATATTTCTTTGTATTCAAGTTGTGGGGAACCTATATCGCAGGTTTGCGTCTGTGGGTCTCACCAATGGCTCACTAGACAAACCAATCATGCAACAGAAAACCTTAGTAGATGACATGCCTTTATATTGAGGTTATCTTCTTATAGAAGCTTCATGGCACGTCATTTATACAATCCCGTAGTCGTAACCTTCGATAACAGTTACCATGTTGTTCGACAGGCCGACATTGTGCTTGAACTAGTTAGGGGCACGGAGTGTGTGCGCGGAACAACAAAGAAACCTGTCGCAAGGGCCAGAGTTGTGCCCTGATGTCGACGTCTGTTTCGGCAGCATTCTACTCGAAACACCATCGAGTCGAATGGCTGCTGGAACAGAAGGAGGAGCACTTATGGGAATGCCCACGTGCTGTGAGGCCAGTTTCTAATCAAGAATCAAGTATATCGCAAGTTTGCTACAATTTGGCGATTTCACACAAATTTGCTATTTTTAAATGTCACCTGGCATGACATATTTGTAATTTGTAATTTATTTTAATCATGTATATATATATATATATATATATATGTATATTGTCAATTAAAAATGTATTAAAATTTAGTTTCGCTATTTTTGTGTAAATATTGTACCTGGAATTATAATTAATTTCTAATACTTGGCAACCCTGCTACAACGACATACAACAAACTGCCACACACATAACACATGTCCGACTGGATGCTTATAACACGTTTTACTAGCTCTACCTAACGAGCACGTTTCACTAGCGTTTCCCACTTCACAATGATGTATCCTAGCAATTATATAACGCATATAATTTTAATTTTGTGTGTGTGAATTTTAAATGGTATAGTCCATAAGAAGTACATTGTTCATTAAGATGCAGTCATTAGTTTCAATTTCGTGTATTTACAAGATATATATATATATATATATATATATATATATATATATATATATATATATATATATATATGTATATATATATGTATATCAGAAGTTTACCTGTCAACCCACATCTCAGACACATTTTTACAGATGTTTACAGTCAATTATAGAAGACCTCATTTACACAAATCTGTCTGGAGACATAACCTGCGTTCGGGGACAACATTGTTCAGATACAATATGTTTAAAGATAAACAAAAATCTTCTGTTGCTGTAACATGATGGCTTGAAAAGTTCACATTCCTGAAGAAATTCTCAATGGATTGCTTCTACTTTTTTCCTTAATGACCGTCTGCAAGACACAAAAGGTCATACATACATTTACACGTGATTAGTTTATCAAACAATTCTCTGGATTTAAGCGTGAAATTGCACTATTTTGTACTCTTGAATACAGACAGGCGGTGTAATCCGACATAATGTCTGAAGTGGTAAAATGTTTTTTTTCTTGATACACAATAATTAGTATGTTGATACATATCAAAGGATCTCACTCGTTTATAAAAATGGATATGATGCACAGATATAAAATATATTTGAAAGCCTGGCATGATGCATAACCATCAGAAACTATATTTAAATGTAAAACAGAGGAATGTGTAGAGGCATGATCGCCTACGTCGGGAGACATGGTACCAATGAATAAAGTATATATTTATTGGGTCTAACCAAATATAACATCATATGCAAAAAAATGTCAGTAACACGTTAGACGGTTAATCAGATAAATATATTTATAAGTAACTCGAAAAAAATAGTCCACATTTATAGACTAAATCATGAGAAGAGGATGTTTGGAATACAATATAACAACATGCAATTCTGAGGGAAAAGATACAGAGGAATGAAAAGAGAGAAATACTGGGTAGTTTAACATCACGGCATGGTAGAAAGTCATGAGTAGAGCTGATACACAGTACTGTGGGTAGAGTGTTATGGAGATCAGTGATCGCTTACGCCAGCTGTAACATGATATCATAATGAAATACAGTTATGTACAGAAGTTCGCGAGGTATTTATTTCTCAGCCCACAGATGGATCTCCATCAACTGTGACGATTGTGTTCTATATACTTCTTACCAGACTTGAATTGCTGTGTGTGCTGTACGATAAGATGGAAGATAACCAAGCTGAGTAGTCAGACTTGGTAATCAACCTTGCCTCGTATGTAACCTTTCTGGCCTGCTTCCTTGATAAGGACTTCTTTGTTTTCAATTCCTTTGTTTACTTTTTGCCTTCCCTGCTTGCTAGCTCGTATTCCAGTTTCCCATACCGAACCATTTACACTGCGTGTTGTCAGTCATAATCCTCTCTAATAAAGACCTTCCAACAGAATTAATAGGCACGCATTCATTACGGTTATTTTAATTATTGTTAGGGTTTCGGTTGGTAACTATTTACATACCTGGAATCTATTTATCTATTCACTAAACTCTTGGTAGCCTTTCATCGTCAGGGGTAAAAGAGTTTTCTGGAGATGACCCTCGTGTCTGATGAGTATTGTGTGAAATTTGTCACCTGTTTTATTTCGGTGGTCCATCGTTTTCATGGTCAGCCTCTAGGTCTGCCTTTACTGTATCTGTGTAGCATAGCTTGCTGTGGTATGCTGTCTCATGGTAGCCTGCTGATGTGTGCAAACCATTTGATCTGTTTGCTTTTAATAAATTCCAAGATTGGGGCGGTGCCGGTTGTGTGTGTGTGTCTTATGTCTTCATTATGATATATATATATATATATATATATAATTTTTAAATAGCTAAAATCATGTGACTCACCCAATGACGGGTCAGTGGTCCACTTTTCCCCATTTAATAAAACATCATGGCTCCCCTGCAAATCTCTGTGGCCCCCTGTGTGACATATTACCATTTTGAGAACTACCGATTTATGTACCATTTAAAAAAAAAATTCCGAGTCAAGGAGAGACATATAAAAACTGAGGTATACAGAGAGAGAGAGAGAGAGAGAGAGATTGCTGGAAAGAGATATGGACTGACATTACAGTCAGATGACTGATAATGCTAGCACCCCCTAGGGGGTAGGAGATTGCCACCCATATTCCCAATACCAGGTGGTGGACGTCGACTTTGAGGATATGATTGGTGTTTATCTGCCATTCTTTATTTGATAAAAGCTCTCCAGAACTTTCCTTCCTATGACCCAGATGACTGTATTTGACGTAATGTGGTTTGTAGGACGCAGTCTCAACAGCTGTGCAGTATTCTATTATGTAATGTGGTTTGTAGGACGCAGTCTCAACAGCTGTGCAGTATTCTATTATGTAATGTGGTTTGTAGGACGCAGTCTCAACAGCTGTGCAGTATTCTATTATGTAATGTGGTTTGTAGGGTGCAGCCTCACCGACTGTGCAGTATTCTATTATGTAGTGTGGCTTGTAGGGTGCAGCCTCACCGACTGTGCAGTATTCTATTATGACGGAAATGTTGCCTGACTTATTTCGAATCTCGAGGTATGCTGCAGAAGAGGAAGGTACACGAAAGTATGGATTGATAATATTCAAAACTGGATAGGAGTAACCGCCGAAGACGGATGTGTCGGGCCATTGGCGCAAATAAAACGGTGACACAACGCATTTCCATTCTCTGGACTGCATCCTGCTGGAGATCTAGTAGTACTGCTACAGGAGATATCCAGTAGGAGTTTGAGAATGAACGCTGAAGAAGAAGAAGGATAGGAGTAAGATTCTCCATTCTCCAAATACGGAACTGAGAACAGAGGGTCATGGTGGGAATGTTTGTGTTGATGTTTTAAGAGTGACATCTTTAGAACCATGATGTATTATGGGTTTGATGATACAATTCCTTTAGATGAGTACAATAGGCACTAGGTCGATAAAGAACAAGAAGAAGACCAGGGATTGCTCTTCATCGCATACCAAACATCAAAGAGGTTATGTTTAAGTCTCAATAACTTGCAACAATTACACACAGTATTAGCACATCACTGGAACCGGAGAGCTCTGGTTTCTGCTCTATGGCACTATATTCGGCGCTGAAGGAATATGTTATATATCATCTTATTAGCTTTGAGTGGATTGTTCTTAACAGCATATAACCACACACACACACAAAGGGATATTGCCTCACACACAGAAAGGGATATTGCCTCACACACACAAAGGGATATTGCCTCGCACACAGAAAGGGATATTGCCTCACACACAGAAAGGGATATTGTCTCACACACAGAAAGGGATATTGCCTCACACAGAAAGGGATATTGCCTCACACACACAAAGGGATATTGCCTCGCACACAGAAAGGGATATTGCCTCACACACAGAAAGGGATATTGTCTCACACACAGAAAGGGATATTGCCTCACACACAGAAATGTATATTGCGTTCTACACTTAGTGATAGCCTAAAACAGAGAGAGAGAGAGAGAGAGAGAGAGAGATGGCCGCACACAGAGGTATTTCCCGTGGCTATCGACAGAGTACTAAATGAATGATGCCTCTATTCGTTACTTTTCTTTATTATTCCTGTGTTTTCCCGTGGCCAATATTGTTATACTTGGAATCGCATGTCAACAAAAAAAAAAAGATTAAAAAAAATTAGCCAAGTCTAATAAAAGTATATAAATAGTAGCCAATGGAAAAGTGACAATAATAAAAAAAAAACGTTTCGAATGAAGGCCTGTTTACGTTTAACAGTTAGGTTTTCTGTATCTGCCGACGGTCACGGATATCCTAGCACAAAGGGGTATTCTCACACCTCTCCAACTACTGGATGGGATTATCGTTGGGTAGCAAGTCGTTTACTCTAGTTTTCTATTATTCCTTGTTAGCGCTCTTGTTTCAGACGAGGTTAATAAAAAGGCATCTGAGATCTGACCTTGCTAATTTCTTTCAACATTTTGTTGAACGCGTGAGAAGTACGTGGAAAATATGTTCCTTCTGTGCAGAGAATAGACTCAGGCGTGGGATCTTTACTTTGTTTGCAAGCTCACTTTTCAATGTTTGAGTATGATGGTTTATCTCCAGTTTTATCTGTTATGGTTAGATAGACACATGATTGTGATGATAACGTTGAAGTAGTCCGTTTTGCAGTGATCAAGTATCTCTTGACAGCTCATAGCCTTCCTGACAAAAGTCAAGTATCTCTTGACAGCTCATAGCCTTCCTGACAAAAGTCAAGTATCTCTTGACAGCTCATAGCCTTCCTGACAAAAGTCAAGTATCTCTTGACAGCTCATAGCCTTCCTGACAAAAGTCAAGTATCTCTTGACAGCTCATAGTCTTCCTGACAAAAGTCAAGTATCTCTTGACAGCTCATAGCCTTCCTGACAAAAGCACGGATTCTTAGCTGTGTAACAGGGCGACACCCAGTCGCATCATATAAAGTTATATCAGAGGCGTTGTTGTGTAAGGGTGGTTTATCGATGCATCTTTAGTTCCCGAAGGGAGGCATTCCATTGCGCCAGTGTCCCACGTCCTGCCAGGAGCACAGCACATACCTGTGGACCAACTATCTCATCATTAATCTGTTGTCAAATTTATTGACCAATCCGCAGTGATAACACATCTAGCTTTTTCTGTCTTCTAGGAATCAGTGACAAAAAGGTGCAATGTTCGCTGACCTGCATCCCTTCATCATCCATGGCTGAGTTTACAGAAGAAAGTCATAAGAAATTGAGACAAGATGTGAAAATAATTTTTTGCTCAGTTGACAGGTTGTCAGCCCATCCTCCAACTTTCATTAGGTGCCTCTTACGACATGTCTGTGGAAAACAGTGACCCTACAGTGGCCCTACCGGAATACCGCGTCCAAATTCTACCACCCAGGACATTTTTTTCTCCCGCCCACACCCCTCCAGATGATCTAAACGTACTACATTTGCTTGCCCTCGTGTTCAGTAAACAATATAGCACACAAAAAAGCTCAGTCAAATTGCTGCAACCACTCACTGGTTTATATAATATTTTGATATTTTGTAATACATTTTCAGACCACTTCCCTCCAAAAAATTAAAGAATAAAGATCGGTTTCGAGAACTACATCTATCAAAAGTGACAAAAGATCGATCACATTCTAATTGAGGCTGTTCATTTATCACGAAAATACGCAAACTCTAGGAAGGAAGAATTGCATCATCGCTACTCATGTCCGTGCCGATGACGACACTAGATAGTATTCTTCTGGTCAACAACTGGCTAGACAGCTTAGAACTGGCGCTGAAACATGAGTCATATTTACACAGACGGATAGATATAGCACAGCTCTGCTGATTCTGCAGCGTGGCTTGTTCCAGATATGTCGGCATTATCTTTCCTTTGGAATTGAACAAGGCAAGTAGAGAAAGGGGATGATGTTGCATGGACAACAGATGGTCTTTTATTTCAGCCCGGTCATTGTGCTACGTAGAGTGGCGCTCCAAGCTGCCATCAAGAAGACACACTCATCGATGGTAATGAGCTTGAGTTTGTTGACTACTTTACATATCTTCTTCTTCTTCAGCGTTCATTCTCAAACTCCCGCTGGATCTCTGTCCTACTAGATTTCCAGCAGGATGTAGACCAGAGAATATAAATGAGCTGTGTTGCCGGTTTATGTGCACCAATGGTCCGACACATCCGTCTTCGGCGGGCTTTGCATATCTAGTATCTTCAGTCATTACTAAATTATTCCTGGATCAATAAATAATCATCAGAATTGACAAGAAATCTTCAATAATGAAAGGACTAACAAAAAGGGCCCGGGGGAACAGACAATTAGCAATAAAAACTAAATTACTTATGCCATCAGCAACCTCTTCTACGGCATTGAAACATGGACAACCTATATGCACCAGGAGAAACGATTAAACAGCGTTCACATATGATGCCTATATAGAATTCTTGGGAGTTAGATGTCAGGACAATATCACTAACACTGATATATTGGAAAGAACAGGCAATGGCACATTATTGTCTGTGCAGATTCTGCGTAGACTCAGATGTCTGGGGTACACTAGGAGGATGGATGATGGCTGGGACACACTAGGAGGATGGATGATGGCTGGGACACACTAATAGGATGGAAGATCCTAGGAGACACTAGGAAGATGGAATATGGCAGAATACTGAAGGATCTTCTTTATGGAGAATTACAGTGTGGGAAAATATCTCAGGACCGACCTCTAGTTCGGTAGAAAGACGCGCAAAGGCGATATGTATAATACAGGTAGTAATACGGTATCATGGGAACAGGTTATCATGGATCTTGTTACATGGAGGGGAAACATCAGGGGAGGTATAAAGATAAAGGAGAAAGTGGTAGCAGTTAGTTGAAGGTCTGCAAGTCTAAGAAGACAAACAACAACAACGTCGCACGATTGTACATTTGGGTCGGTTATTCCTTGTATATACTGTGAAATACTCCGTGTTGCTCCGACTGGTCTTGTGAGTAACATCCATTATCGCCATGGAACGTAGATTATACTTCTTATATCATAACAATAATACTATCAAATGGATGGGCAGAAACCGGCCAACTACTATATTCCGTTTCTGTATTTTCTTTATTTAATTCCATAGCATTCCCCATTTCTTTCATAATAAATAAAAAAAATCTTAGGCAATTGTAATTCAGGGCCGTAATTATAACTGTATGGAAGAGGGGGCATTGACTAAATAGACGATAATCGCTTCGATTTTGTAGGAATTTCGAGACCACTTTCAACCCACCGCTTACCATCTACGGGTGTCATATAATACCGGTGTCGCCGTCGCATTGGGGGCTAAGTCACTAAATATATTTGTCCAACAGCAAATAAGCAAACTTGCAGGTTATCAAGAACCACTTTTGACAGTGGTGAAATGGCGTAATCTTGTTTGGTTTGGACATGTAACGAGACATGAATCTATCTATATAAAATTATTTTGCAAGGAACAGTCGATGGTTGAAGGAGAAATTTAGAGAAAATCCTGGATTGATAACATCAAGGAATGGCCTGGGCATGATTTATTTACACTCCCCCGAATGGCCGAGAACAGAGATGTTTGGAGGGCTTATTGTGCTGATGAATCCAATGTGCACCCCCCCCCCTTACGACTTTGACGGGTTATATGTCTTATAATAGAATAATAATGTGAGATATTTCTAGATCAGATATAAGTTTAAGTTTCGCCAGTAACGGTAGTCAGTACTTATATTTTTTTTTGTAAATCCGCCTGTTCATTCATATGTGATCTTTCACAATATAGAAGACCTGTTCGCAGAATTAATTAGGTCTTCATTTATAACATTTAAAAAAAAAATATTTTTGTTTCTGATGGTCACTATTTAGATACTTGGAGTCGACGTGGCTGTTTTGGGCATACATCTCCAAATATATAGTGACCAACGGAAAACACGAGTATAATCAAGAAAAGGAACAAATGAAGGCCTAATTAATCTGTGCAAAGGCCTTAAATTAGAGACGGTCATGACTCATCACGGAGATAAAAAAAAACACTAACACTAAGAAAAGAATTGTCTGTGCTGATGATCACACTAGATAGTAGTTTTCTGGTCAACAACTGGCTAGACACCTTAGAACTTGTGGGTCAACCTGTGGCACGAATCTTAAGCTCAACATACATTGACTTTTACCGTAGCTGGTGTCTTAACTGTCATAGGTAAACACAGAGTTGTCTCCTGCAGGTGTGAGACAATACACGTTTCGATTGTTTAAAGCAGTACTCCTCAACGTTTTTTTCTAGCCCATGGTCCACTTTGAAGACAATTTTCGATGCAGGACACCAACGCGTTGTCAATTATTTTATATGTATGTGTGTCTATATATATATATATATACATATACTGATAACCCTGATATGCCTTGCATTGCCAATGTGCTTGCCAACTCGGTTCACCGTATGGGAACAAAAGCGAGTATGAAATCATACAGTCCATAACTAATTCATCGAAAACAGTTCATTACGAATATTTTATGAATTAATAAATGCGAATGTCGCGGAGAAAGGATTGTTCTCCATCTTCGTTGACGAAAACCATTCAACCTCGTTAGATGTTGGTACATTATAGCGACGCTGATCGGATTGACGATCGCGCTTGAAGACCATATTTACTATTGGGATTACTCTTCCAATTTGAACAGCATTCTGAATTTCTCTTGTTTTGATATCACTCAATAATTAATACGACTGTGTTGGTTTATTGTGTTCACGAAAAAAAATCGATTGATTTTACCAAGAATATCTCTTTAGCATATAGCATTTTCTGCGTGTGCTTGTTGAACATCTGTTGCTTGAGTTCTATCCAAAACGTACTACTGAGCGAACTGTGGAACCTTGTTGTACGGCGGTTGTATATGAGAAGTTGCATGATAAGTTTGTCTATGAATATCGACATTGACAATTTATATTTTGTGTGGGGGGGGGGATTGTTTTTTATATGGTATGGTGGCATGGAAGAAGGTAAACATTGGTTTATAGAGTGGGAGAAGGTAAAACATTGGTTTATAGAGTGGGAGAAGGTAAATCATTGGTTTATAGAGTGGGAGATGGTAAAACATTGGTTTATAGAGTGGGAGAAGGTAAAACATTGGTTTATAGAGTGGGAGAAGGTAAAACATTGGTTTATAGAGTGGGAGAAGGTAAAACATTGGTTTATAGAGTGGGAGATGGTAAAACATTGGTTTATAGAGTGGGAGATGGTAAAACATTGGTTTATAGAGTGGGAGAAGGTAAAACATTGGTTTATAGAGTGGGAGATGGTAAATCATTGGTTTATAGCATGTGAGAAGGTAAAACATTGGTTTATAGCATGTCAGAAGGTAAAACATTGGTTTATAGCATGTGAGAAGGTAAAACATTGGTTTATAGAGTGGGAGATGGTAAAACATTGGTTTATAGAATGCCACTTTAGATTTACTGCGTACGTCAATAAACGTCTTTAGTAAAATTTTTTCACTTTTGGTAATTTTAATAATAATAGGGAACATTTGTGCTGTTTGCATTAGCAACTTGAGCACCAATGTATACTTTGTAAAACTGTGAGGTCTGTTCAGAGAACGGCAACCAACAGTAGAGCAATGTTGTGCATCATAAATGTATGTAGACACAGCTTTAGTTAAGGGGATGGGGGTTAACTAAAGGTCATTCATTAATGTTTTAGTCACCTTTATTCTCTTGAGATTTTAGAAAAATTTCTATTACTAAAAATTAAGTTATGAAAAATTTATATTACTAAAAGTTATGTTATGAAAAATGAATATTAATAAAAGTTATGTTATGAAAAATGTATATTACTAAAAGTTATGTTATGAAAAATTTATATTAATAAAAGTTATGTTATGAAAAATTTATATTTCTAAAAATTACGTTATGAAAAATTTGTATTACTAAAAGTTATGTTATGAATTCATGGAGGTAGATGTAGAATATGTTTGTTCAACCCTCATATTCTACGGGCTTGACTTTATCACTTATTGGTTTGTTCAACCCTCATATTCTACGGGCTTGACTTTATCACTTATTGGTTTGTTCAACCCTCATATTCTACGGGCTTGACTTTATCACTTATTGCTTTTGTTTCTTTTCTAATACAATAAGATGGAGTTTTGATATCATCTCCGTGCATTGACAGTTTTGTGTGTTTGTTTCTGGGTTTATTTTTGTATCCTTGTAAAGGTCCCCATTGGACCAGTATAAATTACTAAACTGTCAAAGGATGGCCGACAAAATACAGAGTGTTGCAGTAGAAAAACAAAAAATTCGATAAATACTAAAATGGAAAGAAATATCTTAATTTATCATATTATTTATGGCTTCTCTATTGGACCGTTACCTGGAAACAGTCCTTGTTCATTTGTTATTTTAAAAAAAAACATTATTTCTCATTGACGTTAGTTTTATTGACAATGTGCTATTTAAATTAGTTGAAATAGGAAGAGATAAAAGTAGCTTCAATGACATGAAGAAAATATTCACATCTAAAGAAATTACAAACAAGTTAAAAATGAAAATTATAAAATGCTACATATATTCTATATTAATGTATGGATCAGAAAAATGGACCACTAAACAAACAATTAGAAGACAATTGATGCCGTTGAGATGTGGGTATATAGAAGAATAGGGAGAACATCATGGAAAGAGAAGAAAACAAATAAAGAGGTGCTAAAACACTTAATATGATGATAGAACTACTAAGAAAAATAAAGATCAGGCAAATACGAGTACAATATTTTGGACACATTAAAAGACATGACACCCTATTGAAGACCTTACTTGAGGGTAAAGTGAAAGGGAAGCGAGCAAGAGGTAGGCAGAGATACACGTGGGAGAGTAACATCACAAGATGGACAGGTTACAGTCTAGCAGAGTGCACCACCAAATCAAAAGACAAGGGATGTTGAAGATCTGTTGCAGTCAACTTTCGTTGCGGAGACGGCACTTGATTATGATGATTTATATTAGTTTCTAGTGACAATTAATACATTATCATAGTTATTATCGCTTCATTACTTATGTTGTGTTTTATACTGTAACGTTTACATGTAATCTGGTCAGGAAGTCCTTCATTCTCCACACAATATGTTGTGTGTTTTATTCTGTAACGTTTACATGTAATCTGGTCAGGAAGTCCTTCATTCTCCACACAATATGTTGTGTGTTTTATTCTGTAACGTTTACATGTAATCTGGTCAGGAAGTCCTTCATTCTCCACACAATATGTTGTGTGTTTTATTCTGTAACGTTTACATGTAATCTGGTCAGGAAGTCCTTCATTCTCCACACAATATGTTGTGTGTTTTATTCTGTAACGTTTACATGTAATCTGGTCAGGAAGTCCTTCATTCTCCACACAATCATAGACATCAGTTTTGTGTTGTCAATCCCCGTTTGATTCCTGAATATTCTGTGTTGTTATTATTATTGCGTTTAGACTTGCTAAGCTTGAGCTTGTCTAGAGTTGTGAATTTCTAAAGACTACAATACAGAATAATTCTTATTTATTCATGCTGTACTCTGCGTGTTCGGGCTTATCTCATCGATAGACTTGCCCGGGGGTTGTGCACAAATAATTTGACTTGTGCAAATGGGAAGGGGAAATAATCGATATCAGTCAGTTCTTACAGATTTCTCACCTTGCGCTATCGGCATGCGTCCAGATCATTAGTCTTGATTATTTAACTTTCAATTTTATTCCAGGATTCTAGGTGTTCTCTGTAAGAATGTCTCATTGATTTCTAAACAAAGGAAACATTGTCTGATTTATAAACAAATCAATGATTGCATGATTTATAAACACATCAACGATTGTCTGATTTATAAACACATCAATGATTGCATGATTTATAAACACATCAATGATTGTCTGATTTATAAACACATTAATGATTGCATGAGTTATGAACAAATCAAAGATTATCTGATTTATAAACACATCAATGATTGTCTGATTTATAAACACATTAATGATTGCATGATTTATGAAAAAATCAAAGATTGCATGATTTATAAACAAATCAATGATTGCATGATTTATAAACAAATCAAAGGTTGTCTGATTTATAAATATATCACAGATTGTCTGATTTATAAACATGTAAAATTGTCTGATTTATAAATTTATCACAGATTGTCTGATTTATAAACAAATCAATGATTGTCTTATTTCTAATCAAAGAAAAATTGACTTATTTCTAAATACATCCACGATTGTCTGATTTACAATCATAGCAAAGATTGCCTGATGTCTAAACAAATCAAAGATTGTCTCATTTATATTAAAAAAAAACCTTGTCTGATGTCTAAACTAATCAATAATTGTCTGCTATATATAATCAATGCAAAGATTGCATGATGTCTGAACAAATCAAAGATTGTCTGATTTCTAGTCAAAGCAAAGATTGTATGATTTATAAACAATCCAAAAGTGTGTGATTTCTGTTGTTTTAAAATAAAATAAAGATTGTCTAATTGTTATACAAATCAGTATCTTAAAAAAAATAATCAGAGATTATATATTTCCAAAAATCATAGATTGTTTATTCCTAAATAAATAAAAGATTTTTTTCTAATGATAAATTTTCTATTTAAAAAAGATGTGTCGTCTTCCCACACCCCTCCCCCCACCCAAAAAGAACAACCAAACAAAGATAATATTATTCTAATCAAATTATAGATTGTGTATTCTAATCTATTCCCAAAAGAAGGAACGATTATCGTTTACAAAAATGTCAATGTTTGTTTTTAATGACTTATTAATGACAAAAATTCATGACTTATTCCCCAAGAAATCAAGGATTATATATTTCTTGAAAAAAACTTCCAATGAATGTCTATTACTAAAATAGTCGATAATAGTTTATGTCATTAATATTATAGTGGAGATCTCGGTTCATGTTATCCTGCCACCATGATCTCTTAGTACAATTAGGTTAAGTATAATGCAGGTGAATACATAGGTCATTCGCGGATAAATTTATTTGAGAAGATTACGGTTTTAAAATATTGAAATATTTTAGCAGACAATGATACAATATACTTTATAAAAAAATACAATGACAGACTAATGTGGGCAAACAAAGATCAAAATAGAAATACCTTGATAAAAGATCGAGTTCATTGTTAGCTCACGCGAAGTGAAAGACATAGATTGCTGGCTGAGTCTGACCAATGAACAGGGCGCAAGGAACAATGGAACAGAAATTCTAAGAAGTCAAGATTAGATAGACTTTGTTGGAATATTCATCACTGCACTTTTGTCTAGTAGCTATTCTATAAGTTGGATTTCTTTCTTAGGTAGAGAATCTCGGTAATAGTACAAGAATAATAGGGCAGGTCAGTTATAGTACAAGATTAATGGGGCAAATCAGTGGTAGTACAAGAATAATGGGACAAATCAGTGATAGTAAAAGATTAATGGGACAAATCAGTGATAGTACAAGATTAATGGGACAAATCAGTGATAGTACAAGAATAATGGGACAAATCAGTGATAGTACAAGAATAATGGGACAAATCAGTGATAGTACAAGATTAATGGGGCAAATCAGTGGTAGTACAAGATTAATGGGGCAAATCAGTGGTAGTACAAGATTAATGGGGCAAATCAGTGGTAGTACAAGATTAATGAGGCAAATCAGTGATAGTACAATAATAATGAGACAAGTCAGTGATATTACAAGTGTCATTATTAAATAATTGGATATGTTAGTTATAGTATATGGATAATGGGATACTTCAGTGATATTACAAGTATAATGACAGACTACTGTAACACACAATCTGCTGGTGTAGATGAGTACCTATTAGTATGTCAAAAAATGACTTCAAATGTTTAGAATATTGTATAAAGTGTACTAATTTTTCGCAGCTCCTTCTCAACAAAAAAAAGATGCACTCCGCATGGAATAGTCAATATACACGATGCTACATAAGCTCCAAGTCTTAGTAATGCCACTTTTAATTCTAAATGTCATCCCTGCAGGTTTCAAGTCTTAGTAATACCACTTTTAATTCTAAATGTCATCCCTACAGGTTTCAAGTCTTAGTAATGCCACTTTTAATTCTAAATGTCATCCCTACAGGTTCCAAGTCTTAATACTCCTAAGTTTGGATTATAGAGTGACACTTTCAGGACTTGGAACTTGTGTACAGGTAATTAAAAGTGTCATTATTAAGATGTGGAACATTTGGAGATGGATTTAGAAATTACAAGTGTCATTATTAAGATGTGAATATTTTGGAGATTAAATTAGAAATTCAAAGTGTGATTATTAAGATATAGAACGGTTTGGAGACGGAATTATAAATTGAAAGTATCATTATTAATTAAGATGTGAAATTTGTGGAGAGGAAATTAGAAATTAAATGTGGAATTATTAAGATGTGAAATTTCGAAATTAAGAGTGGCATATTGAAGCCTTATAACGTGAGGGCGGGGGGGGGGATGTTGGTTCTGAATTATGTTTAGCATTACTAAGAATTGGAACTTGTGGGAATGGAATTCGGATTTAAAAGTCACATTTGTAGGACGTGGAGCCTGTGATGCAGATTTATAAGGTTATTTAACCAACGAGCTACGGGAATCACTAGCATGCATATTCACCGACATCTGATACTGGGAGACTGAGCACGTGAGGATATCCCTGAGTACATTGTCGACGGGTCATATACAGCAACAGTAGCCCATACACAGTTATGCTGACATCCGTCTACTTCATATAAATAACCAAAATATCGGAGGGTGTCATTGATAGTTAGGTATTTCTAATAACCTTTTTACCTTATTTAGTATTTATCTGTCTTCTTCAATGTTTCCACGTTGTCTTGTGTTGTTCTGTCTCTTATCTGAAGAATTTAGTCAAGGCATCTGATTGCGTCATTGTCCCATCACCTCATTAGGACCTGTCGCTGTTGACGTCTTGTAGTGGGGTAGGTGGGGAGGAAGTTGCCATAGAGTCTGCGTAAATCGCTTCCATTAGCGGGATTAAGACAATCAATCAACGTGGATACATATTTATTGTGTCAGATAGTGAGTGACACGAGAGAGGTAGAGAATGAGTGAGAGGAGATTGAGAGAAATGAATGAAGCAGAGATGGAGAGACATCAGAAATGAAAGACTTCCAACGGCTTGTCACAAACATGATCAACACATCATTAGCTAGAACATCATGGACATACGAGAGAGAGAAAACAACAGTAAGAGAAGCTAGATGAAAACTTCTACTGGCCTATCAGTACCGGAGCTAGTCTTAGCGAGACCCAGGGAGATGGTTTTCATCATCATCATCATGTGTTGTCTTCGCATTGAAGGTTGACTGCAAGAGAAACTGTCATTTGTTACTCTTGCCATGTCGAGCTTTGACAAAATTTAACAACTGAAAAACAAAACTGTTGTGTACACGTCAATTCATTTCTTGGAATGTGACAGTTTTGTTCTATGAAAAAAATTGTCCCCTCCCCCATCCACACTATTTATGTAATTTTTTTTTGGAGGGGGGGGGGGGTTGACATAATCGAAACAGTTGGCAGGCATTTATAGAAGACCTGTTTGGTAAATTATTGCACCCCATTCGTTTCGTGTTATGATTACTGTTTGGCTTTCAGTTGGTTACTATTTATATACTTGGATTTATACGGAACAGTCCCTTATAGCTTCGCTTTATAAACTAGAGCAGTGGTTCTCAACCTTTTAACACAAGAACCCTTTAATACAGTTTCTCATGTTGTGGTGACCCCCAAACTTAACATTATTTTCGTTGCTACCTCATAATATGTGTTTTCCTGTGGTCTTAGGCGATCCTTGTGAAATGGTCGTTCGATCCCCACAGGGATCGCGACCCACACGCTGAGAACCGCTTAACTAGGGGCTGATTCTTCATCTTTCTTCTGTCAGTTATCAGGTTACAGCCCCAATAGTTTCGATGAACTGTGTAATCCGCTTCAGGTAATCCATGGAACCCTTCAGGTTTGTTTGTAAGTAGCGACATCTCAGTAAGCCATATTTTCTCACTCTCTTCTTGGTAATGTTGACGTGCATGAATAATGTGTTCTGCTAGCTCCAGACTTATATCTTCGCTTTATACATTAGTGGCTTATAGTTTCGATTCTACTAGTACATTAGTGGCTTATAGCTTCTATACTAGTACATTAGTGGCTTATAGCTTCGATTCTACTAGTACATTAGTGACTTATAGCTTCGATTCTACTAGTACATTAGTGGCTTATAGCTTCGATTCTACTAGTACATTAGTGACTTATAGCTTCGATTCTACTAGTACATTAGTGGCTTATAGCTTCGATTCTACTAGTACATTAGTGGCTTATAGCTTCTATACTAGTACATTAGTGGCTTATAGCTTCTATACTAGTACATTAGTGACTTATAGCTGGGATTATACTAGTACATTAGTGGTTTATAGCTTCTATACTAGTACATTACTGACTTATACCTTCGATTATACTAGTACATTAGTGGCTTATAGCTTCAATTCTACTAGTACATTAGTGGTATATAGCTTCTATACTAGTACATTAGTGGCTTATAGCTTCTATACTAGTACACTAGTGGCTTATAGCTTCTATACTAGTACATTAGTGGTTTATAGCTTCTATACTAGTACATTAGTGGTTTATAGCTTCTATACTAGTACATTAGTGGTTTATAGCTTCTATACTAGTACATTAGTAGCTTATATCTTCTATACTAGTACATTAGTGGCTTTTAGCTTCCCTTATACTAGTACATTAGTGACTTATAGCTTCTATACTAGTACATTAGTGGTTTATAGCTTCTATACTAGTACATTAGTGGCTTATAGCTTCTATACTAGTACATTAGTGGTTTATAGCTTCTGTACTAGTACATTAGTAGCTAATAGCTTCTATACTAGTACATTAGTGGCTTATAGCTTCCCTTATACTAGTACATTAGTAACTTATAGCTTCTATACTAGTACATTAGTGACTTATAGCTTCGATTCTACTAGTACATTAGTGGCTTATAGCTTCGATTATACCAGTACATTAGTGGTTTATAGCTTCTATACTAGTACATTAGTGGCTTATAGCTTCTATACTAGTACATTAGTGGCTTATAGCTTCGGTTCTACTAGTACATTAGTGGCTTATAGCTTCGATTATACCAGTACATTAGTGGTTTATAGCTTCTATACTAGTACATTAGTGACTTATAGCTTCGATTCTACTAGTACATTAGTGGCTTATAGCTTCGATTATACCAGTACATTAGTGGTTTATAGCTTCTATACTAGTACATTAGTGGCTTATAGCTTCTATACTAGTACATTAGTGGCTTATAGCTTCGATTCTACTAGTACATTAGTGGCTTATAGCTTCGATTATACCAGTACATTAGTGGTTTATAGCTTCTATACTAGTACATTAGTGGCTTATAGCTTCCCTTATACTAGTACATTAGTGGCTTATAGCTTCCCTTATACCAATACATTAGTGGATTATATTTTCACTTTTACATTGATTTTAACGTGTTTTTTTAGTGTTTCTATCGGTTTCTTTTCTTTTGTCTCCGTTTATTCCAGAACAACGCTAATCCTGCTATATTTTTCTTCTATTCTTCTTAATGCGTATTTTATGTACCTTCAACTCACTTTCAAATTAGTCTTTCACACGCAGCATCTAACAGTGTCAACCTAGCAGATGTTGGTGGTCTCAATTGTTCCCCAATTCAACTGGAAAATAAAACCTTGACCACCACAATTAGGAAGGCCGTGTACTAACAACTCAGCCACCGCTCTGTAAAACCTGAATGTTTACTTAGATTACATTTACTGTATAGGTAGAAGAAGGCCCCCATGACAGAAACGGGCCGTCGAGGGTGAAGATAACTCTTCATGTACTAAACCGCAGCAACTATTTGGTGTGGACAGTTCCCTTCCTTGATGTGTTCACCTTCCCTAACTCTTACGTGAGGTACTCATTTACAGCTGTGTCGACTGGTCGAGTCAGGCGAGAAATCACTACCCGAATTATTTTTGGCCCGGACGTGGTTTCGAACCTTTCACGCTGTAACCAAGTGATAGCAAGCAAGCAAGCTCACTATCAACTAGGCTCATTTATCTTTGAGGTCTTCAAATACGGGTCAATTTCTTTCATTCGTAAAGGCACACACACACATATCAGCGACCAGTGCATGCACACACATCAGCGACCAGTGCATGCGCACACATCAGCGACCAGTGCATGCACACATGGCGAGGTTTTCAAAGTCATGTTTACATCTGTTCTCTATAGATCTCCTTGGTGACTGATCAAACCAAACACATTCAGCTTTCAGTTCTAAGTAATGTATTCTTTTGTCCTGATTAGAAGCTGTATCGTCCAATCTGCCTTAACCAAGTTAGTATTTGACTGTAACCACAACAAAACGCATTAGCGATGTTCTAATCGACCCCTGAGTCGTCATTTCCACATTAGACCGCCGAAATAAAAGACAATAATTGCTACAGCTGTTTCAAATCCAATTTACTGGGAACGCTGGTTGGAAATAGAAGAAGAGTTTCAACAGATAGAGTGTGTTGGGGGGTTGGGGGGGGGGGTTGGTTGGTGTTTATAGTTCAGGGGTTTTAGGAAGTAAGTTCTGACCTGAATTATTTTCTTCTCAGTGTATTTTTGTTTGAAGATCAGCGTTACAGTAAAGATCAATCTTGTCAAGTCAATTCAAGTAGGAAGCGTGAGGATAAATGAAAATAATTCTTACGACAGACGGGAATTGAACCAGATCCGTTCTGGCGGCACTGAATCGCCTTGAGACTCAGGTAAACCGTTTTTTTCCGTATTTGATCAACCACATCTCCAAAATGTAGGGACGTGAATCTATTCAGATCGCCAATGCTAAGTATAATTTTATACGGATGTGAAAATTAAACACTCAATACAGACACAGAAAGTAGGATCCAGGCTTTTGAAAACAAGCGATACAGTTGTTTGTTAAGAATTAAATGTATAGAACACACGAGAAATTTATTCGTGCAGCAGCAAATAAACAGACTTGCAGGTTATCAAGAACCACTTTTCTCAGTGGTGAAACGGGCGTACATGTGTTCGGATTGGGCACGTAGCGAGACACTGCCAACTTTCTAAAATTATTTTGCAAGGAACAGTCGAAGGTGAAAGGAATGAGGCGGACAAAGAAAATCTTGTATAGATAAAGCGAATAGATAGAGTAGATATATATAGAGGAGATAGAGATAGAGTAGATAGAGATAGAGTAGATAGAGATAGAGTAGATGTAGATAGAGTAGATGTAGATAGAGTAGATATAGATAGAGTAGATATAGATAGAGTAGATTAGATAGAGTAGATATAGATAGAGTAGATATAGATAGAGTACATATAGATAGAGTAGATATAGATAGAGTAGATATAGTAGATATAGATAGAGTAGATATAGATAGAGTAAATATCGATAGAGTAGATAGAGTAGAAATAGTAGATATAGATAGAGTAGATATAGATAGAGTAGATATAGTAGATATAGATAGAGTAGATATAGATAGAGTAGATATCGATAGAGTAGATAGAGTAGAAATAGTAGATATAGATAGAGTAGATATAGATAGAGTAGATATCGATAGAGTAGAAATAGTAGATATAGATAGAGTAGATATCGATAGAGTAAATATATATATAGATAGAGTAGATAGAGATAGAGTAGATATAGATAGAGTAGATAGAGATAGAGTAGATATAGAGTAGATATAGATAGTATAGATAGAGATATAGTAGATATCGATAGAGTAGATATCGATAGAGTAGATAGAGTAGATAGAGATAGATAGAGTAGATATAGATAGAATATATATAGATAGAGTAGATATAGATAGAGTAGATAGAGGAGATAGAGTAGATAGAGGAGATAGAGTAGATATAGATAGAGTAGATGATAGAGTAGATATAGATAGAGTAGATAGAGATAGAGTAGATAGAGATAGAGTAGATAGAGTACTCTGCATTTAATCTCTTTGTGTATTAAAAACGTGTCACTGATGCTTATTTTTCTAACTACAATCTTCATTGGATATAGAAGACCTGAATAGGCTAGACGGCTAGCACAGAACAGGGAAGTTTACAGGGTGGCAGTGAGACAACGTTCTTCAAGGATATATATATTTATATATATATATATATATATATATATATATATATATATATATATATATATATATATATATATATATATATATATATATATATATATATATATATATATATATATATATATATATATATATATATTCTCTAGATGTATATTCCCATATATATATATATATATATATATATATATATATATATATATTCCTAGTCACATCGATATATATTCTATGAAATGTTAACGCCACTAAAAATTCAGACCTGTAGACTCGCAATCAATATCAATAGTCATTTTTTTTATCGTGATCAGATGCTCTCGTTCTCCCTTTCTACTACTCGCTTTGTCCTCGTTCCCGTGACTGGTGTGCGAACGTGGTGGGTCCTCCAACTCTATTAACACTTGTTATGAATATTGTATGATACCATATCGCAGTTGTTTCTGTCAAGTTTTTATTCAAACCTTCGACAGTAACGCCATATTTGACATTGATGTAAAGGGACGTAACTCATTCGGTATTCAGGTTACAAGGATTTTGTGTGCATAATTTGCCGGCACTGTGAGTTCTCTTATCCAATACTTTCAAGTCTATCATTTTGTCTGTATGCTTGTATATCTGTATGTGCACTGTTAGTTTTCTCTGTTTTCCCGTAGAATGTATACTTTCCTATTAACTCGCACCTAGTCTATGTGCTTTCTTTTTGGTATATCTCTAATCTATGTGCTGTTTCTTTTATATATTTATTCTATGCATTGTTTCTGTCGGTATATCTCTAATCTATGTGCTGTTTCTTGTATATATTTATTCTATGCATTGTTTCTGTCGGTATATCTCTAATCTATGTGCTGTTTCTTTTATATATTTATTCTATGCACTGTTTATGTTGGTATATCTCTAATCTATGTGCTGTTTCTTTTATATATTTATTCTGTGCACTGTTTCTGTTGGTATATCTCTAATCTATGTGCTGTTTCTTTTATATATTTATTCTGTGCACTGTTTCTGTTGGTATATCTCTAATCTATGTGCTGTTTCTTTTATATATTTATTCTGTGCACTGTTTCTGTTGGTATATCTCTAATCTATGTGCTGTTTCTTTTATATATTTATTCTGTGCACTGTTTCTGTTGGTATATCTCTAATCTATGTGCTGTTTCTTTTATATATTTATTCTGTGCACTGTTTCTGTTGGTATATCTCTAATCTATGTGCTGTTTCTTTTATATATTTATTCTGTGCACTGTTTCTGTCGGTATATCTCTAATCTATGTGCTGTTTCTTTTATATATTTATTCTGTGCACTGTTTCTGTCGGTATATCTCTAATCTATGTGCTGTTTCTTTTATATATTTATTCTGTGCACTGTTTCTGTTGGTATATCTCTAATCTATGTGCTGTTTCTTTTATATATTTATTCTGTGCACTGTTTCTGTTGGTATATCTCTAATCTATGTGCTGTTTCTTTTATATATTTATTCTATGCACTGTTTCTGTTGGTATATCTCTAATCCATGTGCTGTTTCTTTTATATATTTATTCTATGCACTGTTTCTGTTGGTATATCTCTAATCCATGTGCTGTTTCTTTTATATATTTATTCTATGCACTGTTTCTGTTGGTATATCTCTATAACACTATTTATGTCGGTATATCTCTATTCTATGCACGCTTTATGTTGGTATACCTCTAGTCTATGTACTGTTTCTATTCGTATACCTCTAGTCTATGCACTGTTTCTATTGGTATACCTCTAGTCTATGAACTGTTTCTATTGGTATACCTCTAGTCTATGTACGGTTTCTATTGGTATAAATCTAGTCTATGTACTGTTTCTATTTGTATACCTCTAGTCTATGTACTGTTTCTATTGGTATACCGCTAGTCTATGTACTGTTTCTATTCGTATACCTCTAGTCTATGTACGGTTTCTATTGGTATAAATCTAGTCTATGTACTGTTTCTATTTGTATACCGCTAGTCTATGACTGTTTCTATTCGTATACCTCTAGTCTATGTACTGTTTCTATTCGTATACCTCTAGTGTATGTACTGTTTCTATTCGTATACCGCTAGTCTATGTACTGTTTCTATTCGTATACCGCTGGTCTATGTACTGTTTCTATTCGTATACCGCTGGTCTATGTACTGTTTCTATTCGTATACCGCTGGTCTATGTACTGTTTCTATTCGTATACCGCTGGTCTATGTACTGTTTCTGTATAAGACGGATTGTGCTCCCTGTATTCACATTACTTTATATGTCTCTCAGAACAATACCCGTCATGCCGTGCTATCTCTATCTACTGTCTATTTTTCTGTGTGCTTCTCCATGCTAAGCTTCTTTTCTGACACTCACTCTCCCCATCTCTCTCTCTCTCTCTTTCGAAACGCGCAGATAAAACATCCATGCTAACGTTTTATGTGTCAGACCAAAAGGCACAGATATATCAGCCAAGCTGTAAACCATGACACAACACATTCCGTTCTCCGGACTACATCCTGCTAATCTGCAGGAGTTTGAAAACGAACTCAGAAGAAAAGACATGCAATCTGAGCTATACAGAAAACAACATTATTAAATGACACGAGATCTCTGAGACTCATATTGGATGATAACAGTGAAGACCTCTGCGGTCAGTTTGCTCTCTATGTAAGCCTGGTCTGCAATCATGGACTTCAAATAACTGTCCAGTTAATCACTGTCTATAAGTGGATTCGAAGTCTTGATTTGGGGACACTGTAGCCTCTAGAGATTTCTGTGTTGAATAGAGTTGTCAGTAGTACTTTTGGCTTACTTGGGTCAGTCTGTTTTAATGTCTATCAATACAGATTGTCTGGGGATTTTTTAGTTCTGTTTTCTGTGCAATTGTTTTAATTTAGTCGCAGAAGTTTCTTGAAGGATAAAACATTTGTACACACATATAATGTTAATTTTGTTTCTTTGACAACGATTCTCAAGTATTATGTGAGACATTTTATCATATGTTCGACTTGTTACACCAGAGATTCTCAGACATTTAGACAAATTTACACACTTTAAGGTTCTCATACTTTAAGTCTTTTGTAGCCAAGGCTTGTCGGGTTTTAAAAAAAGACTTGAGAAGCTAGAAATCTCAGATTGTGTAATTTTGTGCAGTTACTGGTGTCTGATTAGATGTCTACATTCGTAACGGAGGGTCATACCTTATATACAACACACATACTTCCTCTGAGTAGGTGGCTGTTTGTCCAAGTATTGCGTACTGCTAAGCGCTGGAATCTTCTGTGTAGGAAATAACGCTCTGAAAAGACTGCCCCATTGCACCAGAGGACAAGAGCTTGTCAGTAGGTAATTCCTGAGAATAAATATGAACATCTCGCCATGCATGCACCGCGTAAATATCACACATTATCATTGCACTTATGACCAATATGCATATGTTCTGTGATCTCTGGTGTACACAGCAAGATCTCAGCGGTACGTCTTTATGTTCCAGAGTTCAGGTATTTCTCAGTGTTCCTTTGTTCTTCTAAATACTTTATATAATTCAGTATACCATAGACCACCCGGGTATTTTTCTTTTGAGCCTGTTGAATTATCGTTTGTTGTTTGCTGTAAGCGACCCCAGTTCTAACATTAAGCTCACTGATTAGAACATAATTATTGATCAAAAGTGTTGAGTGCGCTGAGACTCACGCTAGGTAATACGTCGTCTAGCTGCGATATAACTTCAAAATAGCAGGATTCTTCACCTTGTAACTATTATTTAGTTTCTTTTGGTCATGAAGTCATAAGCTTGCTTGAGTTATGGTTTATAATCTGCGTTATTTCCAAGAGCTATTTGGATTTTACCTTACAGTCAGTACTCGTGAGCGGATAAGACGAAAATAATGAGGAGCGGACAGGTTGAGGTTAGGATTTGCGCGTGATCTCGGATTGTGTGCATTTTCTTGTATATTGTACCTCATTAGGGCTATTTAATTTGCATTTCATAAGATAAAAATCGGTGTCTGGTAAATACTTTGAGATGGTGGGTCATATTACTAGGTTGTGTTTGTGTGTCTACGTTTTCCATCTGTGTGTGTGTGTGTATGTTTGCCGGTAGGAATACCTCTCTATGCTCTCTTTGTTTCTATTTTCCCACTCATATTTTGTAAATTATGCTATCATATGTAAACTTTACCATCTGATGTCATCATCATCAAGTGATGTGCCAAATGGCGTTGGCGAACATATTTCTCCATGTACATCGATCTCTCATATATGACATAATCTCTGTTGGTGTCGTCAATCGAAGCCATTTAGTCAAACTGTGCAATATCTTTTTCTAGGTCTTCCCCTTGATCTTTTCCCTTCTATCTTTCCTGTTGTCACTATATGCTCAATGTCCCCTCTTCTCATTATGTGCCCAATAAATGTTTACTGTCTTATTCTTATATTATCAATAATGCATCTTTTCACATCCATCCTTCTAAGACATTCTTTATTAGTAATCTTTGCTGTCCAAGGAATGCGTAACATTCTTCGAATAAACTACATTTCCGCTGCCTCCAATAATTTTTGTGATGTCTTATTTATTGTCCATGCTTCACTTCCATAGAGTAGCACTGGTTCAATCTAGAATTTGAGGACACGTTTTCTAGTATCTATCGATATGGACTCGTTGCATAGGATATTTTTTTCATCTGATACGGTGTCATGTGACGTATTCTTTCCACAACGTTGTCTTCCCAATGAATTCTCTGAACCCCTCTCTATCTTGGGCGATGCGGCTTGCATTTTCCAACGATGTATTCATGTTATCTTTAATGTCGCCAGTCCATCGTCTTCAAATGGATTAATCTAATGTCTGGTATACATTTCTTATCAACATCTTTGCAACATCATGCATGTGACCACCAATTTCAACAATCTTAGGCACAAGGAAGTACTGGATTTATCAGTCACATCCATTGAGTCCTGCCCATCAGACATAAAAAAAGCTGTTTTGCTAATGACAATCGTCTCATACACTTCATTTTTTGATATACAATCCCGTGGCTGTTTCCATTTGCACCTAAAGATTCACAACGAATGACATTTATTAAAATAAACGAGACTTCGCTATCTTTTAATTAATGCGTACAGATCTCACTGGCATAATGGTTACGCTCTTTTTTGTGCCAAAGAGGCAGTGGGTTCAAATCCCGCTTGCATCATCTTGTTTATAAAAGTGCATTTTTCGGAAAATTCCGGGAATTATCACTTGAAGCTACAGAGTACGCGCTTTGAGTGGTACTCTCGACAATCGTTGTGCCGCTTGGTTGAGACGATGGAGTAAATATATGGTAATCCGAGCATGATGAAGTCAGTCCTTTACGACTTTTGAGTCTTTTTAATTAATACTTTATTTTTGTGTTTGAAATTGCAGGGAACATGATAATGTCATAGTCTAGAAATGGCGAGCAAGCTAAGATCCCGCATCACTGTGTGGTTTTTACTGCAGCTGCTTCTTATTACGGCAGTGGCTGACTCAGTGGTGGAGAACACAACATCCTCAGAAACCACACCTGAAACAGAGACAACACATGAAAGTGTTAGAGTTGCTGGTGGTATCAGTAGCAGCGGAATTAAGACCGGTGCCATTTATCAGGTGGCCGAGTTTGCAACACCATATAGCAACGGAACTTTTATGCACATGGCTGTTAGCGGGAAAACGCACGATGTCTTCATTGGTGCTGTGGATTATATATATAGGTGAGTCAAAGTCATTATCTGAGATGATTTCTTCGTCATCGCCATGCGTTCATTATCATCATCCCAACAATCTTCTTCATTACCATTACTACAACAGTCATATTCACAACCATCATCACGATAATCATCTTTATAGTCATCTTTATAATCATCATCTTCAGGATTGTCATCTTTATAATCATCATCACGATAGTGATCATAGAATAAACATGACATGCCACCCACATGAAGTAAACATGAAATGCCACCCACATGAAGTAAACATGACATGCCACCCACATGAAGTAAACATGACATGCCACCCACTTGAAGTAAACATGACATGCCACCCACATGAAGTAAACATGACATGGCACCCACATGAAGTAAACATGACATGCCACCCACATGAAGTAAACATGACATGCCACCCACATGAAGTAAACATGAAATGCCACCCACATGAAGTAAACATGAAATGCCACACACATGAAGTAAACATGACATGCCACCCACATGAAGTAAACATGACATGCCACCCACATGAAGTAAACATGACATGCCACCCACATGAAGTAAACATGACATGCCACACACTTGAAGTAAACATGACATGCCACCCAATTCAAGTAAACATGAAATGCCACCCACTTGAAGTAAACATGAAATGCCACCCACTTGAAGTAAACATGAAATGCCACCCACATGAAGTGACATGCCACCCAATTCAAGTAAACATGAAATGCCACCCACTTGAAGTAAACATGAAATGCCACCCACTTGAAGTAAACATGAAATGCCACCCACATGAAGTAAACATGACATGCCACCCACTTGAAGTAAACATGACATGTCACCCACATGAAGTAAACATGACATGCCACCCACATGAAGTAAACATGACATGCCATCCACTTGAAGTAAACATGACATGCCACCCACTTGAAGTAAACAGATGTGGACAGACGTGATTATTCGTCTTTTCAACCTAGGAATTACGAGCGATTAGCTCTTACTTCCTATGTGTTTGGGGAGGTTTCTCCGAGCTTTCTTTCATACCCAGGAGACTTCAGCTTTCTGCTTAATGCAATGCCTATTGAAGGAGCCTTCTACTACTCAGAGGAGGTACAGGACAGACGTGATAATTCATTTCTTATTATTAAAACTATAAAGATGATGATTTTATATTTGGCTTTGAGCAGGTAGCTCTTGACAACCCATAGTCTTCGGTTACAAGTATAGGCCCTCCTCGGTTGTGTTAACAGGTTCGACACCGAACTGGTTGTCTCAAAGGCTTGATTTTGTTAAGGGGGTTTGTGAATGTTATTTATATGTGGTTCCCGTTTTATTTTAAATTTTATTTTTATATTTGGTCCCGGAGGAAAAGCATACCGGTGCAGCAGTATAGAATGTATGGTGCACGTCCTGCTAGGATCATGGTACATACTTCTGTGTAACCTGTTTGAGCCATGACACAGAAATATAGTTCATATGCTAGTACTTGAATATGTTTCTACAACAATAAGAAGAAAATGATGGACTTATATCGTACATGTACTTAGAATGAATGAAAACAGACTGTCAATACACGCATTAAAATGTGTCACAGAAGAAGAAGAGAAAGACTAATGGAGACGTATTCACAGAAGAACTACCTAAGAGGTTATGTCTATGGGTCACAATAACATGCAAAAATTGCACACAGTAGCTAGACATAGCTAGAACTGGAGAGCTCTGGTTTCTGGAATACGCACTGTATTCAGTACTGTAGGAAGATAGGGAGAAAGAGATAGTTCTTGCTAAACGGTACAAGTTTGATATTCAGTACTGAGGGGCGAGAGAGAGAGATAGTTCTTGCTAAACGGTACAAGTTTGATATTCAGTACTGAGGGGCGAGAGAGAGAGATAGTTCTTGCTAAACGGTACAAGTTTGATATTCAGTACTGAGAGGAGAGAGAGAGAGATAGTTCTTGCTAAAAGATACAAGTTTGATATTTAACGCTAGCGAAGACTGTTACATCCATTTTATGTCTCCTCTATTTTCTCTCTCGTTCTCATATTAATTTCTTCTTTCTGTTGTTATCTTTCGTGTTGTTTGACTATGTTTTGTCTCCATTCGCTTCCACTCGTCTGTTTTTATTCTTCTAATTTCATTCTTATTTCTCTTTCTCTCACTCTACCGTCTCTTCTTTCATTCTCCATACCCCTATCTTCGGTTGTTCTTTTTAAAAAAATTTTTATTTTGGCTGTAAAGAAGATCTCTTTTCCTCGGAACATTGCCCATTTCCCCCTGTCCCTTCTCGTTACTCCGTAAAATTGATCAGCACATTTTTGAGCTGTTTCACATAACGTTTGGCTGCACTCTGCAAGCACGCTTTGTTGCCATTTTGAACATCCATTTGTACAACCAAATAAAAAAAAATGAAATCAACAGAGGATTGGTGCGTTGGTTTTGGAGACTACAATAAATGGGACGAACAACATAGGAGGAATCATAACGTTAATATAATTATGAAGTCGTATGAATAATATATACACCCCCAACCAGGCTATTTGGAAACTCGCGGTGGGAATTTGCTCTGCATAATTCTCCATACTAAGTTAAGTTCGGTAATCTTATAAGCCAAAAAAGTCATGAATTTGTACTGTCGAAGTAGGATGTGTCGGATCAATAGCGCAACTAAACGGCGACATAACACGTCTCCGTTCTTCTGACTACATGTCCTGGATATATGTTACGACTTGCCGTACTATAAGAGATTCAGCGGGAGTTTCAGAAAGATAGATGACATAGGAGTATAAAAGAAGTATATGTAATGTGTGGTCAAAAGTTGCAGACATTGACAATCTTATTCACAAAATCAGACAAAATATCATGGAATTATCTAGAAAATCAATACAGCCCAAACATCATGGGTTGATTCATGGCTACACCCTGAATAAGGAATACCAGAAATACTACCAATTTTTTAATCAAGATAAACTACAATAGGTACCAGCTCACTGTAGCATTTCAGGTAACGAAAAAAACAGATAAATGACAAAAACGGATCAATTTCCTCAGAGCCGCGTACCACAAAGCTTCAGAGAAGTAAAGTTTCAGCTAAATGAATACATGCGACTTCATATAAACGGAGTAAAGTAAAAGTAATGTAACCCATATCATTTATTAATGCCGTAGGGGTGTGAGATGTTAGCGATCTCACAAACGGAGATTTTTTTATAAACGGAGAGAAATAAACGGAAACTAAAACCTGTACAAGACAAACAACAGAACGAACAGAAGTGAACATATCACGATATTCCGACTGAGAACGTACACTACAGACCAAAAGCACACTTACACAGAAATTGTATCATTGACTCTACGGCCTGCAGATGCGGAGCAGCAACACAAACATCAAAACACACCACCTGATTGTCATATTTTTAGCTGTTTGCAGAAAGACAAGACCTTCTCTGCAACTCAAGTTGTGGGTAACGCAAGATAACCTGAAACAAACTTCTCTATACATGATAAATATCGGCTCTGAATATTTAACCATTGCTCACAGACAATATGTGTAGTATCATTATAGAAGCGACATTATTTGTTGTATATTATCAGTATAGAAACGTCATGAATTGTTGTGTAGTATCAATGCATACGCGTCATCAATTGTTGTGTAGTATCAATATATACTCGTCATCAATTGTTCTGTGTAATATCGGTATAAGCACGTCATCAATTGTCGTGCAGTATCAGTATAGGCACGTCATCAATTGTCGTGCAGTATCAGTATAGGCACGTCATCAATTGTCGTGCAGTATCAGTATAGGCACGTCATCAATTGTCGTGTAGTATCAAGAACCCAAAATCATCTAAAACAAATGGCTTCAGACATCAACTGACATTGGACTGCTGCATGTTTAACAATTGATCTCAAAAGATAAAGATACCACTGAAAGGCTTCAGGCGTTTTATGTGATTGGATAAATATCACACTAAATAATGGTACACGCCTTCTATGTATACATATAGACCCACTTTGAGTAGGTGGTTTCTTATCAGAGCATAGCACACCCCCGATAAGAGTTGGCGTTTTACAGGCATGAAACTCCACATTTTACTCCTATAGAATTTAAAGAAAAATTTCCCGCCGAAGTTGTATGTGGTCGACATTGGCGCAAATAAAGTGGCGACGCAACTCATCTCCATTATCTGGACTACATCTTACTGGAAATCTAGTAGGACCATTATCTAGTTATAAGAGAGATCCAGTGGGAGTTTGAGAATGAAGGCTGAAGAATAAAAAAAAACCACCTGGGTTCTACGTCATTTATCAAAGTTGAGGATGGGGGTTAAATACACATCCTTGTGATAGGAAGGCTGGTTATATCCAATCGACAATCACTCACTTTCTCTCGTTCATCGGCCTGAAGTAATCTCTTAATGAAATGAACTTTGTCAATTTGTAATGATTCAGACTTAACAGAAAACAACCATTCTTACCGCTTAATTGATGTACATTGTTCTAGACGTGTATTTGGTCATACCACATTGTATGTCTATCTACCTACCAATCTAGTATATCTATCTATCTATCTATCTATCTATCTATCTATCTATCTATCTATCTATCTATCTATCTATCTATCTATCTATCTATATATCTATCTATCTATCTATCTATCTATCTATCTATCTATCTATCTATCTATCTATCTATCTATCTATCTATCTATCTATCTATCTATCTATCTGTCTGTCTGTCTGTCTGTCTGTCAGTCTGCCTATCTATCTATCTATCTATCTATCTATCTATCTATCTATCTATCTATCTATCTATCTATCTATCTATCTATCTATCTATCTATCTATCTATCTATCTATCTATCTATCTATCTATCTATCTATATCTATTTACCTTAAAAAATAGTAGAAAAAGAGTAGCATACCCTATTCAGGATGTGGGAGTTGTGAGGATACAAGCTGAAGAAGAAAAAAAAACCCGTCTGGATCCTTATAATAATAAGCAATATAATACGTTCAGTAGTCTGCCATTGATTTCTGAACGGCCCGGATGCATAATTGCCTGCGGCAGGATTTGAACCCAGGACCTTGGCCATCTCAGACGACCCTGTACACGCCACCACAGAGCGCGACTATATTTACCTAACATATATATATATATATAGTATCCACAGTTTCACCATCTATTACAAATATCACAGTATCACCAACTACTTGTAAAGATAATATAAACACCATCTACGTATAAAGACCACATCTTGACCACCTACTGAGAAAGATCACAGATTCGATTGTACTTAGATTCACCATCTAAGTTAAAAAATATCATAGCTGTATATTATATTCAATCAAGTCTACACTTCATCACTGTTACCTGTGCTGAGAATATAGGTTTCCTAAAGTTATATAATAAAAATAAGATCAATAACCAGTTAGGTACCAGTCGTACCTAGAACAATCCTTGATGTTATCAATGTATAATTTTGTTTGTCTGCCTTTTCTCCTTGCACTCCCAAATGTTTCTTGCAAAATATTTTTTAGAAAGCGAGTCATGTCTCGTTACATGTCCAAACCAAACAAACGTTTCACTACTGCCAAATGTGGTTCTTGATGACCTGTAAGTTTTTTTAGTTGCTGCCGGACGAATATATATGTCTTGTAGTCTACATAACTAATTCTTCACAAACGCAGGTTGCACTTATTTTCAAAAGCCTGAATTCTTCTTTCCTGCATTGAATATCCATATTTCACATCTGTACACAAGAATGTATATAATGTGACTGATCTTGCATACATGTGATGTTTTGCCGTTTTAATTCTTGGTTTCAGCCTGGACCTGATCTTGCATACATGTGATGTTTTGTCGTTTTAATTCTTGGTTTCAGTCTGGACCTGATCTTGCATACATGTGATGTTTTGTCGTTTTAATTCTTGGTTTCAGCCTGGACCTGATCTTGCATACATGTGATGTTTTGTCGTTTTAATTCTTGGTTTCAGCCTGGACCTGATCTTGCATACATGTGATATTTTGTCGTTAAATTATTGGTTTCAGCCTGGACCTGATCTTGCATACATGTGATGTTTTGTCGTTTTAATTCTTGGTTTCAGCCTGGACCTGATCTTGCATACATGTGATGTTTTGTCGTTTTAATTCTTGGTTTCAGCCTGGACCTGATCTTGCATACATGTGATGTTTTGTCGTTTTAATTCTTGGTTTCAGCCTAGATCTGATCTTGCATACATGTGATGTTTTGTCATTTTAATTCTTGGTTTCAGCCTGAACCTGATCTTACATACATGTGATGTTTTGTCGTTTTAATTCTTGGTTTCAGCCTGGACAAAGAATTACACCAGAAACAGGAAGTCAAGACAGGACCAGCCCTAGACTCTGGCAAATGTCCACCACCAGTTGATGACATGAGAACCTGCATACACCAACAGTACACTAACAACGTCAACAAAGTGCTGTTGGTGGATGCGGTGGATGACATCCTCATTTCTTGTGGCACATTGTATCATGGATACTGCGAGCGGCGCAATCTTTTCAATATCTCTCAAATGGATACTCCGGATTATCGCATTTCTGTAGTGACCAACAACGCATCAGCATCTGTTGTTGCTTTCATAGCTCCTGGTCCATCCACAGACAGCTCACCAGAACAGCAACGAGTCATGTACGTCTCCGTCCCGTATTCAAAACCTGAAGGAATACTAGAGGACATTCCAGCTTTGTCCAGTCGAAAACTCAAGGACTTTACTCTTGCTGTTAGGGATAGTTTAAAGTTCACGGCCACATCTTTCCAGATTGAAGGTCAGCAGCGTCCACAGTTTCATGTGCGGTACATCTACGGTTTTAGTTCGGATAAATTTAGCTACGTGCTAACTGTTCAGAAGCAGAAACCTGGCTCAGAGAACGTTCCATATCAGTCTGTGGTTGTGCGCGTCTGTCAGAATGATATCAACTATTACTCGTATGTTGAGGTCCCTCTCGTATGCTCTTTCGGGGATAGGAGTGAAAATAATACGTACTCTATCTTAGTGGCGGCGCATGTAGCAAAGGCGGGTAGGAACCTAGCGTTGTTGCTTGGAATCAACACAAAAACAGATGTCCTGTTTGCAGTTTTTGCGAGGGTTGAGAAATATTCAACGGAACCTATCTCTGAAGCTCTGTGTATATTTAGAATGGACAATGTCCGGAGTAGATTCACAGAAACCATCAAGAGATGCTTTGATGGGCAGGGTTCTACAGGCGGTGGTCACCTTGGCAGCTTCAAACAGTGCACAAAGAATACGGTAAGAGCTACTACATTGTTGTTGTTGTAGTTTTTTAAATTTTTGTAGGGTACACTTTTTTCAGTAGGATTTTGTCCTTAGATATTTGGCAGATACGTCTTGCTTGTATCTGGCTTTTTTCTTAGACCCCTTAAAGTTACGAAGTTAGTTTAGTTTTCTGCATTGACTTTGATGCACTCCGGGCAAACCCATAGGTACTCACCTAGCATATTACAAAGACTATTAATGTTAATGGTTCTTGTAGCTCGCTGGTTACACACATACACAACTCAGTCGCGAACTTCTGCTCGTCCTGGGGACAATTCTATATCCATTAAGTCGCATTATATCTCCTTCCAGTCTAGTGTCCTCATTTAGAAAATGTTAATTTTCTCATTCTTGTCCATAAGAATTTCAAACTTGTGTCCAGTCCGGCCATCCAAGGAGCACTACTTAAGGAGTCACATGAACGTCATGGGAACATTGATGACATGGTCAGCAGCAGGTGCACCAGTTTGACAAATGCGGTACAAATATTCACAAAATCGATCTACGAGGAGGACACGTGAGACACTCTATAAAAGAGAAACTACATAGAGAGGACACATGACATATCTTCTTCAGCGTTCTCAAACTCCCGCTGGATCTCTCTTGTAGCAGAGACAATGCTCCTACTAAATACCCAGCAGGCTGGAGTCAGAGAAATGCGTTGTGTCGCCGTTTTATTTGCACAATGGCCCGACACATCCGTCTTTGGCGTACATGACATATTATATAGAGAGGTCACTTGATAAACTATGATGCTGCTCCTTCTCAAGCGAAGATGAGCATAACATGAAAAACAATAAATATGACAAACAAATAGAAAAAACAAAACATATTAGATAAGCTATATAGAGAGGACACGCTATAAACTATATAGAGAGGACATGTGGTAAACTATATAGAGAGGACATGTGGTAAACTATATAGAGAGGACATGTAAGAAGCTATATAGTGTGTAGAGCGAAGGTGTGATTATCGATATTTATGTTTGTGTGCGTTTGCGTGCCCGCATGCGGCTGTGCCTGTCTGTGTGTATGTGTGTGTGCGCGCTCGTGCGTTGGTGTGAAGGATGATTAGTGGCAGAATAGATGCAGTTAAAACAATATAAGATCTCAGGAAGTGATGTACTAAGTCGTTATATCATGCACGTGTACGGAGCAGTGGTACTTCCAGTGCTGCTATACGCTAGTGAAACATGGACTGTGTATAGACGTCATGTGAAAAACTCAATCATTTTCATAAAAATTGTCTCAGATAAGTTATGAGCATCAGATGGCAAGACAAGATTCCAGTTACCACTGTCCTTGATAGAGCTGGCATCCCAAGCATTGACACGATCCTGATGCAGACACAGATTCGTTGGGCAGGTCATTTGGTGCGTATGCCAGACCATCGTCTGCCAAAGATACTTCTCTATGGTGAGCTAGAGAAGGGTATAAGATCTCAAGGTGGCCAAAGGAAGCGCTACAGGGACTCGCTAAAGAACTCACTGAAAGGCTTTGAAATAGACCACGAAACATGGGAAGAACTTGCACAAAATAGATCTATATGGCGTTCTAAAATAAAAAAGAGCGCATCATCTTGTGAAAAGAGGAGAAATACGGCAGCTCAACAGCGGAGAGCAGCTAGAAAGTCAGGGATAGACCAAGATCCGTCTACAGTCGTCATTCCATGTCCGAACTGTCCAATGACATTTACAGCTCGAATAGGGCTCATTAGCCATCTACGAACTCATAATCAAGGACATAACTAAAAGTGAATTTTCAAAAGTAGATGTAACAAATGGTCATCATCACCTGTGATGGACGAACAACAACAAACAACATATCATACACGCATGTTATGAAAAATGTTTTAACGTCCTGGTATGACAAAACTTAACGTATTGATACAAATAGCCGTTGTCAATACAATATGCAAAGACATTGTCACTTAGGGCAGTTGACACGGCACTTAACTAGAAGAGGTGTTTTGTTTCCTGGTATCAACTAGATTCCACTTCAAATGTCACCTCCTCCCCTTATTTAGTGTCATTTGTTCATATTTGCTCTTAAACTTGACTATTTGTATCCAATGTAAAGTGATCACATCTGTTCATATTATGTTTATCTGTCGCTCATCGGAAATTGCAGTTCAAAATTACAGACGATTATTGCGGAGAAACTGACTCAAATCAACCCATTGCTGGGACGGTAGCTATAGAGAGCCAGCCAGTTCTGACTTTTCCGCCAGGTACTTCGCACCTGAGTTCAATAACAGTTGCTACCACACATGATTACACAGTTGCCTATGTTGGAACCAAAGATGGCAAGATTATGAAGGTAAATATTGTAATGTGTTAAAACAAGCGTTATTTGTAATTGTCAATACAAAACCCAGCCACATACATATAAGATATAAAACAACCAGCCACATACATATAAGATATAAAATAACCAGCCACATACAGATAAGATATACATCAACAAGCCATAAATCTATGATATACAAATTGTCAATAGAAAAACCAGCCACATAACATCTAAGATACACAAACATTCTACAGCCGTCAAAGATAGATTCGGTTGTAATCATTGCCGGGGATTTCTCATTCAGTATTTATCAAAGTCCCTTTTTCTGAATATCACACATCGTCACTCATTTTAACGGATACGTCACTCATTTTAGCGGATACGTTTCTCATCTTGGCGGACACGTCACTCATCTTGGCGGACACGTCACTGATCTTGGCGGACACGTCACTCATCTTGGCGGACACGTCATTCATCTTGGCGGACACGCCACTCATCTTGGCGGACACGTCATTCATCTTGACGGATACCAGATTTCATATGTCGCGTTGTGCATGCTCTGTGACTCCAGTCAATGATAATCACGGGGAAGGTCGAATAGATAAGTTATGCTGCTTGAGATCAGTGCATAAAACTATCCCGCAAAATGACCTTTTTTAACTGTTGAGAATTGCTTCAAGACGGAAAATCCTGAATGAAATATCTCTTTCCAAAACTGACGCCGTAGTCTATCCTTTACTGATGTTTCTAGATGTCCGTGAACAAGCTCTAGACATGCATCTTTAATATCTATTCTTGTGCACACGCCATGTTGGGAGGGAGAAAATAGTTACACGCAAGACTGAAGGAGGTCGAGCATGATCGCGTCTGTAATATGGAAGACCCTATATGCACATAAAGTAAACAAGAGTAGGAGCCATCACAACTGTTGAATGTTTATTCGGAGCCCATCTTCTTATCAAATGTCTTTAAATGCTCTTCAGGTCTTCCAGATATTGCCCGTTAAGTTACTTCCAGTTAGCAGATATTACCTGATAAGTTACTTCCAGTTAGCAGATATTACCTGGTAAGTTACTTCCAGTTAGCAGATATTACCTGATAAGTTACTTCCAGTTAGCAGATATTGCCCGATAAGTTACTTCCAGTTAGCAGATATTATCTGGTAAGTTATTTCCAGTTAGCAGATATTGCCCGATAAGTTACTTCCAGTTAGCAGATATTGCCCGATAAGTTACTTCCAGTTAGCAGATATTGCCCGATAAGTTACTTCCAGTTAGCAGATATTACCCGATAAGTTACTTCCAGTTAGCAGATATTGCCCGAATCCGGCATATTGTATTAGAATTTGACCCTCTAATGGAAAAATGTTACACATACCTATCCCTGATGTAGGTGTAGTGCGGCAACCTAGTTGATAGTTCGTTTACTTACTGTCATCGGGTTACAGAGTGCCAGGTTCGAAACCACGTCCGAACATACAGCAATCCGGGTGTCATTTTTCATCTGACACTACCGTTTCTCCAGTCGACCCAGCTGTAAATGTATATCTGACGCATGGATTGGGTAAGGTAAACACAGAAAGGAAGGGAACTGGCCATCCCACCTAACAGTTGCTACGGCTTAGTACATAAATAGTTATTTTCATTCCTGAGGGCAGGCTGCTGCCATGGGACCGACCTGTAATTCCTGATGTAGAATGTTGATACAGCCAAAGATGAAAGCTTCCATCACATAAATGTTCTCTCTCTCTCTCTCTGACAGATATCTGTGGAGTCTAACACTACTACTAATATCTACGAGATAGTGTCTGTGGGACCTGATCGCCCTATCGAAGCAGAAATGAGCTTTGATGATAATAAGGAGCACCTGTATGTCTTGACCAACAAGAAGGTAAGGATAAATATTTCTTATCTGTCTGTTTAGTGGGATAATAAACAAGAAGGTAAGGATAAATATTTTTTATCTGTCTGTTTAGTGGGATAATAAACAACAAGAAGGTAAGGATAAATATTTTTTATCTGTCTGTTTAGTGGGATAATAAACAACAAGAAGGTAAGGATAAATATTTCTTATCTGTCTGTTTAGTGGGATAACAAACAACAAGAAGGTAAGGATAAATATTTTTTATCTGTCTGTTTAGTGGGATATAATAAACAACAAGAAGATAGAATTGATGCATTGGAGATGTGGATGTATAGGATAATAGGGAGAATTCATGGAAAAGAGAAGGAAACAAAGCAGAGGTTCTAAGAAGACTTAGTATGAAAAAAGAACTATTTAAGGAATTAAGATAAAATAAATAAAGTATGTTGGACATATTAAAAGATCACCTTATTGAATACCTTACTTGACGGTAGAGTCGAGGAGAGGCGAACAAGAGGTAGGCAGAGATAGAAATGGGAGAGAAACATCACGAGATGGATAGGCTGCAGTCTAGCTAAGTGCACCACCAAAGCAAGAGATGTGGGATGTTGGAGGTCCGTTGCAGCCAGCCTTCGTTACATAGACGGCACTTGATGATGATGATCACCACAAAAAACGGGGGGGGGGGTGTATGGGCAAATCAGTTAAACAGTTATCATAGTATAGTTGTCACAAATGTCATTGCAGCTGATGTCACTAGTAAATGTCATTTCAATTAAATAATGCAGAGATAAATGCCTGTTTGTTGCCAGAGTGTGAAAAAGGAGCAAAGAATAGCAATACTGTAACCTGCCATGCTTGTCGTAAGAGGCAACTAAGGAGACTTTTGAGAGATGTAGTTAGCTATCCCAGCTACAAGTCACAGTGATTAAAAATCACACAGAAGTCGGATTTATTGGACCAAAATATGCAGCAACATATCACATCCAAGCTAAACACCATGCCATACTGCATTCCATCGTCTGGACTGCATCCTGTGAACTAGTAGAAGTTTGAGAAGGAACGCAGCTGTGATAGACTGCTGTTTAACATAAGAAACTCCATAACCCGTCAGGCTTGTTGGGGTGTCACAATGTTAGGGTGTCACATTGTTTTGGTGTTACATTGTTGGGGTGTCCCATTGTTGGGGTGTTACATTGTTAGGGTGTCACACTGAGTGAGACATTTGATGCAGACAGAACCCCACACATCTCTATCCTCGACTAACCTGATGAGTTTGGAAAATTCACACACTTTCAGTCCTTGATATTATCCAGCCATGTCTTCTTCTTACACCTTGTTTTCTTCGACCCTCTACCGTGCTTTGAAGAACATCTCTTGTCATCGAGAAATGTCTCATCGCCTGCCTGTACCACCAGAGCTTACACAGTTTCACGTTTGTTAACAGTTATTCTTGTTGACTCACTAAATACATTAATTCTATCATGTACAAATACATTAATTCTATCATGTACAAATACATTAATTCTATCATGTACAAATACATTAATACTATCATGTACAAATACATTAATTCTATCATGTACACATACATTGGCGTCATGTTCATTGTGAGCAAATTGACTGCGGGTTGACTGATTTCTCCATGTTTTCATCTCATTCTTTACCACATGCATTATTCTGTTGCATCTGACTTGTTACATACGGTCTTTGGTCAATCACTAACAACTGTATTAGCAACAACATCACAAGAAAGCTGAAGCTTTATTGGTCATATACACTTGTGTATTGTTGGAGCACAGAATAGTGACACTTAGCGCTGCATCTTTGTGAAAAGAAGAAAAATGCTTCAACTCAGTAGCGGAGAGTATCTAGAAAGTCATGGATCGACCAAAAGCCACGAACAGGGGGTTATCCCATGCCCGTACATGTCCTAGGACATTTGTGGTCAGTATATGGATTATAGATAGATAGGCCAGATAGAGATCTACGAACAAGAATAGAGTCAAGGACATAATTCAAACTGAATTTGAAAAATGGATGTAACATGTGGTCATCATCACTGTGATGGATGAACAGGTCACTTCGCCCAGAGTTCAGTACATCCTTAAACCTATAACAAACCAGGATCGTAGCGGCACCACATTGGATGAGACAACACGTAAATCTTCCAGCGATTTCTATACTCAGGGATGGCGACGTGTATGGAAAATCTTGATCTGTCCAGTCTTTGATAGTGCTTGTCCCCGATTTTCTGTGACTTAATCTGTTTCTTCCACTCTCAACTGTACCCTGCAATATATTTTTTTTAATATTAAAATTATGTGTGTGTAACTGCTTGAGAAGAATATTAATCAGCAGAATAGATAATAAATGAAGCGATATGCAGCCAAATACAGTCCGAGATGTGGTAGACATCCAGTTTAAAGAGAGAAAGTAATCAGTATTGCAGGCAGTGAAAGATCCAAAGAACACGAGCATGAATGAACTTACGGCCTGCTTACTACACCTCAGCAGTACCACCAAAGAAACAGTACTGCAGTGGATCCCAGGTCACTGTGGCATACCTGGAAATGAAAAAGCTGATCTCCTGGCAAGGAAAGGGTGATCACTGGAACAAATAGAAAATGATAATACGTACTATGAAAGTAAGACCATGTTAAAAGCAGAATATAAGAAAAAGTGGAAGCAAATGCACCCAACTGCAGAACCAAATGACCCCTACAACCAAATGTCACGCAAGGAACAAACCATCATTTTCAGACTACGAACTGGTCACAACAGACTGAGAAGTCACATGTTCCGAAAGCTGAAGATTGGTGAGACAGACCTGTGCAACTGTGGACTTAGCCCAGAGACTGCAGAACACATTCTTCATGCCTGTCAACTCTACCAAGAAGAGAGGGAGAAAATATGGCCTACTGAGACGGCACTGCTTCCAGACTTGAGGGGTTCCATGGATGACCTGAAGCGAATCACACAATTCATTGAAGCTATTGGTGCTGTAACCTGATATCTGACTGAAGCTATTGGTGCTGTAACCTGATATCTGACTGAAGCTATTGGTGCTGTAACCTGATATCTGACTGAAGCTATTGGTGCTGTAACCTGACATCTGACTGAAGCTATTGGTGCTGTAACCTGATATCTGACTGAAGCTATTGGTGCTGTAACCTGACATCTGACTGAAGCTATTGGTGCTGTAACCTGATATCTGACTGAAGAACGATGAAGAAGAAGAAGAGAGAAAGTGGTGATGGATTAGGCACACACTCATGAAATAATTAAATAGTTAGATGATTAGTCACATGGGACGCACAGAGAAAAATGTAACGAAGAAGACATACGAATACGCGGAGAAGAGAGACAATAAAAGACTTGACAAAGATGGGAATATCATGGAGTGATGCAGAGAACATATATCCAGTGAAAGAGACAAAGGCAGAATTCTTGTCCGTGGCATATGCACCCAACCATGTATAAATAGCATAGAGCGTGGATTGAGTGATCGATCCAAACGTTTGTCATTTATTTCATGTGCTCATGTTTGTATCCCTCTTCAGACTCTCCATCCCTGACCGTTCGTCAGTTAACCAGTCACGTGCTACCCCCATTTCACGTCACTGCAAGCGGCTAATCCTATTTTTCCCCCGTGCTGTTAATTTAGTGACGACACAATACAGAAAGGTCACATTACATCACAGATCACATGACTTTCTCCACATACAAAAGAATCGTTGCCATCAACATATATACGACATCGTCATCAAGTGCCGTCTCCGCAACGAAGGTTGGCTGCTACCGGACAATTTGCAATAAAACAAATATAAGCTAATTGGAAAACAAGCCTCTGAAATGACTAATTCGACTTTCCCCGTGATTTTCATCCGTCACCATGTTTATACTTTGTGTCGACAGCAAATGAGAATCGCGTTTTTCCATTAACAACCAGGTCTTATATACATTCGACGGTCACGCCAAGAATCATCGCTCTCTGGTTCTCTCTTCTTCTCTTCCCCAAAAAGATATTTAAGAACGCACGAATAGCTCATCCTTCCAGCTCATTGACTTCTGTGATGAAGACGCATTGGTCCGGAATAAGTGAGTGACAGCCTACAAGAACTGGCCACAGTCCCATCACTGATATCCTTATTGCTACACCGGCCATTCTTAATATGATTATGGCGCCTGGCGTGAAAAGGATCGGGCTGTTGCTATATCTTGTTTATTGTCATACTTTAAAATCACAATTTTAATTTTAGAAAGACTTTTAGTGGTGCGTGGTTTAAAAAAAAGGGTCGGGAACGCTGGTGTAGACTGTCTATGTACTGGGTCAAAGTGTATGAGTTATGCACCGCTGGATCAGCAACAATCAAAACCAACTATTGAGGTACATGATCCGATGGCATGAGAACCGGTCGTATGCATGGTTATTTATGATGTGATGTGAACGTTCAGTGTAGACTGCCGAGGTACATGATCCGATGGAATGAGAACCGCCCCTACACATAATTATTTATGATGTTTGGTAAACGTTCCTTGTAAGAACGTCTGTCTAGACTTAATGGTTTCCGTTGTATGTATGGAAACTGTGACCATTTCTGCATTATACTTTGTAATGTGGTATTCAGAAGTCACCAGGGAGAGCTTTTCGCATTTTCTGGCTGGCATCGCCGTCATCATCGTGAATATTATCTACATTGTCATCATCATCGCAATAATGACCACTACTCTCACAACATCACAATAAGCACTACCACTATCGCCGAGATCTTCATCACCACGACCATCATTACTTACATCATTAATACTATCTTCACCATTATCTTTGTCATCATCTCCCCTATCACCTTTTTTTATCAATCACCACCATAATCGTAGTCATTGTGCATCACCACCATCGCCATCATTTATCAAATTCTGCTCAAATGATCATGATGAGGACAAGGAAGTAATTCTGCCAGCAGGTAGCTCTTGACAGTCCGTAGTCATTCTGACAAAATCACGTGACATATAACTAATTGAGGTTGACACTAACGTTCGTGTAAGGTTTATTATCTCATAAACATGGTTGTGTGTCAGTAGGCGCACTATGGATGCATGTTTAGTCCCCGAAGGGAGGCATTCCAGTTGCAAAGATATTCCATGATCATCACGTCCTTCTAGTAGCATTGAATACGCTTCTGTGACTAGTTTATCATTCTACTGATAGATCTGTAGTAATGGAACTTCTAGCACTCCCTAGGAATCCATCTAGCAGTCTGCCTCAAAACGACAAAGTTCCAATGTCCGCTGGCCTGCATCTCTTCATTAAATATCAGAGCCATTTGACAGAAGACAAAAGTAAGAAATCAAGACCAAGACATGCAGTCTTCTTCTTCTTCAGCGTTCATTTTCAAACTCCTACTAGATTTCCAGCAGGATGTAGTCCAGAGAATGGAAATGCGTTATGTCGCCGGTTTATTTGCGCCAATTGCCCGACACATCCGTCTTCGGCAGTAAAACATGCCGTGAAAATGATACATTTTTTCACAGGTGACAGATTGTCAGCCTATCCCCCAACTTTCTGTAACCGCCTACTACGGCATGCTGTGAGACAAGAAGAGAATGCACACCCTGATTTAGAATTCAAGACATCGCTTACCAACACGTGCGTTACACTGACATATGAATATGTAACTACTGTGACTAACTTTTCCACGAGTACACATCTAACTTGAGCATGGCACATCTGACTTCAGCCAATGACATCCAACTTCAGCCAAACACATCAGACATCATCTTGGCACATCTGACGTCATAATGGCTTCGGATGACTGTAACCCTATATGGATGAGACAGCCAACTCCATATCCAAAAATCTTCTTACTCGCGCCTTTTACCATGCATATTAACAGTGGTGCTATTATGTGTAACTGAAAACAGTAAAGACCTATGTACCGAAAGTAAACATGCCCTGAAATGCTGATTCTTAAAATTATGTTCGTGAATTTCGTTGGTCGACCTCGGGTTTTTTGTGTGGCTACGACTCCAAGTAGATAAATAAATAGATTTGTGTCTTCCTCCTCTGTCTCTTCTCCCCTTGATCTTTCCGGTGATTACCAATTCTTAAAGTTTTACTTTTCTCATCACATGCCCTAAAAATCTTGATTGTCTGCTTCTAATTTTAATTTTAATAATAATAATAATAATAATAATAATAATAATAATAGGCTAGTAATAAGAATGATAATAATTAATAACCGTAATAATAATAGTCATAGCAATACTAATAATAGTTAATAATAATAATAACAATATTACTAACAATAATAATAAAGAAATCCGTATAACCCATTATGATCGTATGGATTGGGCACCACATTGGAAACAGCGACACGCACACACACACAAAACCAGCCAAACATCTATATCTTCGAGCGTGCGGATAAGCGTGGACATTTCACTGTCTGACCATTTCTTGATGTTGTCAAGCCAGGATTGTCTTCGTCCAACTTCTTCTGTACATACATCCATAGAAAACACCCGTTATAAAAAATTATCCGGAATATATATGTAATAACAGATATTCGTTATATACAGTACAAACCATAACAAATAAATATAACTGGGGATTGTGAAAAGTGTTGTTATATTGGGAAATTTGGTATTAAAATTATACGCTATATAGAGATTCCACTGTACTATTTTAGAACGTGTATATACCAAATTTTAATGAGATGATTGGAGGATTCAATATCAGGCATTGAAGGCCATATCTTAGTTTCAGATAACGAACGTACAGAAATTACTTTTTGTAGTTTACAATTGACCCTTTATTTCCAAGTGAAAAGTGATATCTTTCGCGGAAATACTTTGGAACAAATTTCACTCGTCACTTTTTCCTTGGTGTCTGCTTTGTTCTTTGGGAATCAAGAATTATTTAGGCTCCCATTAAACGGAAACTGGCTCGTCACGCATCTGCTCCAAGCCAAATGAGTTTTAATTTCCTGCAGTTTGATTTGTTCTATTGATAGATGTCATTTAGCTTGTGCCTGTGTGGCCAGGATGTGCTGTCCTGGTTAATTGTATCATCTGTCACACGGCACGTTTTTGATAGGGGCAGGGTGGAAGGAAAAGAGGGGAGGAGATCGTTAAATGGGAATAATCAATCAGTAATGACAGTTATCATCATGAGGTGTCATGCCGACGAGAGTATGCGATCATTTATTTCTGTGTTATCATGGATATGGTTATTGTTACGAGAGCCTTCTCGATAAAGACGTCGGTCTAGCGAAGCAGAGATTGCCATGATTTCTACTGCAAGGATGTCTGCTAGCAGGGGTGACCTTTACCCCCTTTCCACCCCTGGACACTGAGTATAATTATAGTGTCTGCCAGTATCGATGATATTTGGGGTGCCATGACCAGTGATATTTTGGGGTGCCAGGACCATCGAAATTTTGTCTACCAGGACCGTTGATATGTGGGCTCCAAGAAGTTGATAATTTAGGTCTGATATGAAAGTTAATATTTTTATCTGCCGGGAACGTCTTGAATATCATAAAGCCAAGTATTATCAAATCAATTCTAGAGCGACCCTCATATACTTGATACCCATGTGACCTCAGAAATCACATTCGCCAATAAAGACTTTCAAATATAATTAATTAGGACCCCATTCGTTACGTTTGTGATTATTGTTGGGATTTCGGTTGGTCACTATTTACATACTTGGAATATCATACCAAAAATAGCCAAGCTAGTATATAAATAGTGACAAACCGAATTCCAAACAAGTGTCCCCGTCCATTTACGTGACAATTCTAGATAACAGGTCTGACTGGAAAAGGTCGTGCCTTAGTCATGGATTTCTAGATACAAGGATATGCTACGTCATGGAAACATTTGGTTGTAAACACAAATATTGATGGAAACTCCGTTACGTTACATACATTTTCTAGCTTTACTGGTGAAAATTGCCTCTATATGACGTTATAACCCAGATTGACAAGTTTTCATCTTTTGCATATTGTCTATCCCCCAAGTGAATGATGATTGGTCCACACTTGTCGTTAAGCGTAAGAGGTGAGAGTCTGTTGACTTTGCCAAAGTAAATGATGATCCTATCCACATTTGTAGCGTAGAGGTGAAAGTCTCAGTTGTCGTTCCAAAGTCAGATGTGTCGCTTGGTTGCGATGTTTGTTCAAGGTTATCTTGATGTGATGTCTACCCACAATTTCCTTCAACTTTGGCTCTATATCCGGATATTCTTTTATCCGCTCTTATTGGTATTTGCTTTGGGCTCTTTCTCATAATGTGAACGAGCCATTTTACTTGATATCTTTCTCATAATGTGACACGAGCAATTTTACTTGATATCTTTCTCATAATGTGACACGAGCAATTTTACTTGATATCTTTCTCATAATGTGAACGAGTAATTTTACTTGATATCTTTCTCATAATGTGACACGAGTAATTTTACTTGATATCTTAATCATAATGTGACCCGAGCAATTTTACTTGATATCTTTCTCATAATGGGAACGAGTAATTTTACTTGATATCTTTCTCATAATGTGACACGAGTAATTTTACTTGATATCTTTCTCATAATGTGAACGAGCAATTTTACTTGATATCTTTCTCATAATGTGAACGAGCAATTTTACTTGATATCTTTCTCATAATGTGACACGAGTAATTTTACTTGATATCTTTCTCATAATGTGAACGAGCAATTTTACTTGATATCTTTCTCATAATGTGAACGAGCAATTTTACTTGATATCTTTCTCATAATGTGACACGAGTAATTTTACTTGATATCTTTCTCATAATGTGAACGAGTAATTTTACTTGATATTTTTCTCATAATGTGACACGAGTAATTTTACTTGATATCTTTCTCATAATGTGACACGAGTAATTTTACTTGATATCTTTCTCATAATGTGAACCGTGCAATTTTACTTGATATCTTTCGATATACTCAATACATGATATTATGCCGGCTCTATTCTTCGTTTCTTCTTGTTTTTTTTAAGTAAAGCTAAATATAGTATAGAATCTATAGTACTGTACAGTATCTCCCAATACTGTTTGTTCACAACAAACTGCTACCGTGACGTAACCAATCCCGAACCATATCCCTGTATTTAGATATAAGTGCCTTAGCTAGCATGATCACTCTCCACTGCCCTCATCAATAATCGTTCTTTAACCTCCACCGCCCTAATGAACCTTAGATTCCATTTCTGGACTCTGGAATCGTTAGTAATTGATTTGGAGTAACATTGCCACTTCCTAAAGTCCATTACTACTCACTTCCTACCGCCGTGATGAGGCGGTAACGTGCACACTGACAAATTATGAACTCACGGTTACCAGATGGCCCATGATCCTTCACACAATTTCGTCATGACCTTTACCAACTGGAGCACTTTATTGATCTGACTTTCCACCTAATGAAATGTGGATACTGACACTGACAATGAGACATGGAATAAAGAAGGTAATTCAGAGGTGTGAGCACTTTTTATTACGAGCAATAGACTTCGTGTATCCTTTTATGCATTTTTTTGGGGAAGGGATAGAGTTCTCTATAGCTATATTTCATATTCAGAAGATACTATCAGCTATGTGCAATGATTTGGAAAGATGCATCATACTCAAAGGGGAGAACTTCCATACGAGGAATAGATTGTCCATACAGGAATGTGGTTTACTTGGGAATTGCTGTTACATCGTGGCAGACTCATCTTCTATCGTCTTCTTCTTCTGCGTTTATCATCTGTGGTCAAGTTACATTGTCAGGCCTGTCGTCAAGACGAAGTCCACCGTCTTCTCCGGGTCAGAGCGGCTACCCCCATAGCTTTTGCCTCAATTATGTATCCTCTGGCCAAGTCTGCTGTCTCTGCTCTGTCTATGTTGGGCAGTCCTGGAGTATGTGTTCCGGAGATCTTCTATCTGATTTTTGTGTTGTGCCATGAAAAGAAATATGGCGTGACAAGATTTAGAAAAGTAATATGACGTGACAAGATTTAGAAAAGTATATGGCGTGCCAAGATTTAAAAAAGAAATATGGGACTTTGTGGGAAAGATTTGGTGAAGAAAATGTGGGGCTTGGTTGACAAGATTTATTTTAAAAAAGTATGGCAGCAACGTGCTATCCCGTAGTAAAATAAGTTTAGAAACTAAAATGTGTACGAGGAGTTCACAAAGTTGGTAAACAAAACCTCAGCTGAGATGAACCAGTAATTTTCCAGTTATACTTCCGAGTGTGTCCTGTCTCAGAATCATACCCTTAGATGATAACGGGGTTTCTATTCTCCGTCACATGGGATAATGGATTGTCTAAAGGTGTGGTCATTTTTCTGTCAGCGAAACACCTCGTACAAAATAGACGTAGTCGACCAAAGTCTATATCGTTTATTACCCGTTTTCATTCTGGAAAGTAACTCAGATCATGTTGCCTTCTAAGTCACTAACTCTAAGGGCACAAGTGAGTGATAAACTGTCATTGCATACAGAAGCCACACACTCCATATAGTCGGCAGATTAAAAAACTGTCAGAGGCTAGGGAAGCCCACCCGATTCATGCGCTCTGATCACGGAGATGCTAAGCCTATATGTCTTATACAGCGTATGCGTAATACAGCGTGTTGATGACCTCTGACTCAAACCACCAGAAACATCGAGTTGAAGCGTGAACGCTAACAAATAACATATATTCAATTTCTAGCTGTTCTCCAGGATACTCCTTCGCTCTGCTCTCAATCATCGTCACTATATTGGCTGGTGTGATTGAACAATGGTTTCTGCGCATATGTTATGTCACCAGCCAATTAAATGTACGGAAACAGTCAGCCCAACAAAGATAAATAACGCGTGGGATCAACGCGCATGACTATTCAGGAGAAAGTCTTGATATCATTCCTATTGTGATGCTACTCTAGTATGAACAGTTTCCCTTGCCAGTTGTACGGTGCGATCACATTTGGATACAGAAATGCCAAGTTTAAGCTCTAATTTTCCTTTCCTGATATCGCCTCGTCCCTTGCGCGAGAGATGTTAAGAGCGATCTGTTGCATATAAAGCGTCCTCCTCTCGGATACTTGTTATGCATTCATAAATGTGATGACTAATCATTTTCACAGTCGGACATTCCTCGACATCTGCCAGTCATTTCTGTGGAGATAATTGTTCCTGTCAATCGTAAGAAACGTGTGTTGTTTTCTCTGACTGTTACTCATGTTTGTGTGCGATATATAACAAGCAAGAGAATGAACAAAAACTACTCAAAGTGTTCTCTCATGCGTGTTATCGATGAGCCTTCTACCGACGTGATACTACTCTACCGCTGTGATACTACTCTACCGCCGTGCTACTACTCTACCGCCGTGATACTACTCTACCGCCGTGATACTACTCTACCGCCGTGATACTACTCTACCGCCGTGATACTACTCTACCGCCGTGATACTACTCTACCGCCGTGATACTACTATATCGCTGTGATACTACTCTACCGCCGTGATACTACTCTACCGCCGTGATACTACTATATCGCTGTGATACTACTCTACCGCCGTGATACTACTATATCGCTGTGATACTACTCTACCGCCGTGATACTACTCTACTCTACCGCCGTGATACTACTCTACCGCCGTGATACTACTCTACCGCCGTGATACTACTCTACCGCCGTGATACTACTCTACCGCCGTGATACTACTCTACCGCCGTGATACTACTCTACCGCCGTGATACTACTCTACCGCCGTGATACTACTCTACCGCCGTGATACTACTCTACCGCCGTGATACTACTCTACCGCCGTGATACTACTCTACCGCCGTGATACTACTCTACCGCCGTGATACTACTCTACCGCCGTGATACTACTCTACCGCCGTGATACTACTATACTCTACCGCCGTGATACTACTCTACCGCCGTGATACTACTCTACCGCCGTGATACTACTCTACCGCTGTGATACTACTCTACCGCCGTGATACTACTCTACTCTACCGCCGTGATACTACTCTACCGCCGTGATACTACTCTACCGCCGTGATACTACTCTACCGCCGTGCTACTACTCTACCGCCGTGATACTACTCTACCGCCGTGATACTACTCTACCGCCGTGATACTACTCTAACGCTGTGCTACTACTCTATCGCTGTGATACTACTCTACCGCCGTGCTACTACTCTACCGCCGTGCTACTACTCTACCGCCGTGATACTACTCTACCGCCGTGATACTACTCTACCGCCGTGCTACTACTCTACCGCCGTGATACTACTCTACCGCCGTGATACTACTCTATCGCTGTGATACTACTCTACCGCCGTGCTACTACTCTACCGCCGTGCTACTACTCTACCGCCGTGATACTACTCTACCGCCGTGATACTACTCTACCGCCGTGCTACTACTCTACCGCCGTGCTACTACTCTACCGCCGTGATACTACTCTATCGCTGTGATACTACTCTACCGCCGTGCTACTACTCTACCGCCGTGATACTACTCTACCGCCGTGATACTACTCTACCGCCGTGATACTACTCTAACGCTGTGCTACTACTCTATCGCTGTGCTACTACTCTACCGCCGTGATACAGGCAATAATTGATTATCTATGCCGTTTGTTTCTTCATCTCAACAAGCAAGTTTCCTGGACTCTTCTATGATTTCCTGCTTCTCATGTGTCACGTGCTGCTTGATCGTCGCATATTGTGGCCAATCTAGAAGCCACACAAGTACAACTGGAGGAGGCCGTACAGATGCACGCTGTTGTGACAATTTCAATGTCTGTTGTTTGGCACCCAGCTACCGATTCTCCACTGCGTTTTGTGATTTTTTATAACCCATTGTTTATTTGCCAGCAGAAGACCCAACAGTGCGTTCACAAATAAATTGTAGCTAGATTGTGTTTATAGAGCCGGTTGATGATGATATACTGGCAGTTTGAACACTCACTTCCTTCTTGCTACTTTAGAATTTGTGAAGCATAGAGATAAATTATAGAAAAAATTGTAGGCAGACAATGATCGTTATGGTATATGACGAGAAGAGCAAATCTTGAACAATTAGTAAATATCGGGGGGGGGGGGGGGGAAACAAAGGAGAAAGATGAAGACAAAGAAATAAGTTGCTGGATGTGTTGTCATCATGGTATGTAGAATGTAACACAGTAATTCTTAACAGAGACAGAGATGTGGGGAACATCATGATCGCATGTGCCACTTGGCGTGGAATATGATTTATTGATTAATATCTCGGTGTTAGGTTGTTGTTGTTCGTCCATCACATGATGATGATGACCTTTTGTTACATCCACTTTTGAACTTCAGAGTTTTCTCCTTCTGTATGAGTTCGTAGATGACGTTCTGGCTGCAAATATCATTGGACAGCTCAGACTTGGGAAAACCACTGTAGATCACGTTCTGGCTGCAAATATCCATGGACAGCTCAGACTTGGGAAAACCACTGTAGATCACGTTCTGGCTGCAAATATCCATGGACAGTTCAGACATGGGAACACCACTGTAGATCACGTTCTGGCTGCAAATATCCATGGACAGTTCAGACTTGGGAACACCACTGTAGATCACGTTCTGGCTGCAAATATCCATGGACAGTTCAGACTTGGGAACACCACTGTAGATCACGTTCTGGCTGCAAATATCCATGGACAGCTCAGACATGGGAACACCACTGTAGAAGGCTGTTAGTCTACCTGTGATTTTGTAACTCTCCGCCGTTCAGCTGCTACATTTTTTTTCTCTTTTCACAAGATGCTGTGCCTTTTTGACTGTTGAGCACCTTGTTGCTCTATTCTGTGCAAATTATTCCTATGTATTTTAGGCTAGTTCAAAATCTTTCACCGAGGTTTTTACCGAGCCCGTGTAGCGCTTCTTTTTGCCAGCTTGAAATCATATGCTCTTCTGGTACTCATCAGAGAAATATCTTGGACATACGATGATGATGCGACATACGTACAAGATGACCTGCCCAACAAATCTGTGTCTGCATCAGAACAAAATAGTGTCACTACTAGGGATACTAGATCTATCAACAACAGATGAGACTCAGGGTAAACTGTGTAGGGTAAATTGTGTAGGGTAAACTGTGTAGGGTAAATTGTGTAGGGTAAACTGTGTAGGGTAAACTGTGTAGGGTAAATTGTGTAGGGTAAACTGTGTAGGGTAAACTGTGTATAAAAACATTCCTGTGATCATGTAGCTCTTGAATATTTTAGTATTTCTTCTTCTTCTTCTTCAGAGTTCATTCTCAAACTCCCGCTGGATCTCTCTTGTAGCATGACAATGGTCCTATTAGATTTCCAGCAGGATGTAGTCCAGAGAATGGAAATGCGTTGTATCACAGTTTTATCTGCGCCAATGGCCCGACACATCCGCCTTCGGCGGATTTTAGTATTTGAAATGTTTTACAATATCGCCAACCTCCAATGGCAAGATGACCGGTCTGAATATGATAACAGTATCCGCCAACATCAGACCACCTTCCAAAATGCAGCTCAGACATAATACCAACACATTCAAGAACGCACATTCTTGGACATTCTTCATACACCTTCCAAATCTGCTCAATAATACGCACATCCGATCATGAGCAAGTTCCTGTTGTGAGCACTTAATCGAAGTGTATGGTTTGCTCAAGGAAACGGATCTAGAATTATACAGCTTAGACTCGTGTTCTTTGACGTTAATGCTTGGTTTCGTCCATGCATTTGCACAAAATACACAGATTACGATCTTGGGCAAATCTGAGTATTTACCATATTCGGAAATCAGGCTCTTAATTTACAGTTTAAACTTTTATAACGTTTCGAAGTTCGTTCGAATAGTCAAAAGCAGATTTTTCTGTTTTTTATCTGATTAATTGTATTCGTATTACATTGTTTGTGTTTGTAAGTTATTTTGTTAGCAGTTATTAACATTTAATTTCGTGTTACAATCTCTAGCCAAGGACGTGAAAGTTGATTATAGTCACGCCAACACTATACTTGCCTCTATTCTTCTACGGGTCTGGTTTCAGAATCAAATCGTTTACTTATTTATATCACAATTTTGTCACGGCGCGTATGTGTCCCCGCTGGGCAGACATTGGAGTAAATAATAGTAACACTCACCGGCTATCCATCACTTACGGCTATTCATTTTCACCAATATTTTTTTACCCTCATTCCACCGCCTTTTTTCAACAACTCAAAATCTCTAGGATTCTTCCTCCGCTTAATTATCAACCCCCACCCCCTAAAAACAGGTATAAAACATTTCAAAACCTACTAGTTTTTTTCTCTCCCACACCAAAACATATTTATTGGTGTATTAAAGCAGTTTTGTTGATGTCAACTTTTGTCACAATAGTGTGGACATCAACACAACCCCCCCCCCCCAAACCACTTTGTAAACAACTATAAAAACGTGTTCAGACCTCCTTCGCTTCCTCCCTAATTGTTGACATTATATATGGAAAGTCACTGAGTTGTTTGTATTTGGTAGAGTTGACATTTTATATGAAAAATCATCGAGTTGTTTGTGTTGGGTAGAGTTGACATAATATATGAAAAGTCACTGAATTGTTTGTGTTGGGTGGAGTTGACATAATATATGAAAAGTCATCGAGTTGTTTGTGTTGGGTAGAGTTGACATAATATATGAAAAGTCATCGAGTTGTTTGTGTTGGGTAGAGTTGACATAATATATGAAAAATCACTGAGTTGTTTGTGTTGGGTAGAGTTGGACTGTCGCATTCCATAGGTCAAAATGACGTAAACTCCATGTTCAAGTCGGACGTCACGCCTAAATTCTCAAGTATTGCTATCTAACTGCAAACCATAACAACGCATTCCACTCTCGGGACGGCATCCTGCTGACCTGCAGGAGTTTGAGATTGAATGTAAAAGAAAATAATGATATTGGGTTTTCTATAGCGGTATCTATGGAGTTATTGGACATGACAAAGTCCCAGCATAGATTTCTTCTCAACACAAAATAAACACGCCTTCATTCGTGACGTTCTTTATCATTGTCCTTGTTCACTATTTATCTTCTTCTTCTGCGTGCGTTCTCAAACTCCTGCAGATTAGCAGGATGTAGTCCGGAGAACCGAATGAGTTGCGTCATGGTTTACAGCATTGCTGCGATATCAGCACCTTTCGACCTGACACATCCGACTTCAGCATGTCTTTGGCTCACCGATCCTATATGGGATGGGACAGCCAACTCCATCCCATAACCTCTTTAGTTGCCTTTTAGGACATACGTGGAAGGTAATCAGTGCTGCTATTCTTTGCTCCCCTTTCAGGCCCCGTCAACACACGGGCTTCACATTTATAAACTTGGAGTGACTCTGCCAAAGAAAGTCAAGACCAACCAAAGAAACGCACGGAAATAATAAACAAATGAACCTTCTAGGTCATGTTTACTTTCTGTTGACAGTTCGTATGGTGCTGTAAATGTTACAATATCATATAGGGGACTTCTATCCTCTACCCCCTTCTATAAAAACTACGCTCCTGCTCTAGAAGAAACCTACCCTTTGTCACATTACTGTCCTGTGGACTGAAAAATACCGGAGGTACGAGTTAATTGAATCAGGATCTCATTACGGAATTCTCTACCTCTATGTGAGTGTCTGGAAACATAAGCCATGTGAGAGTTGCTGAACGGTCAGAAATACACATTTCAAGTAGAGAGTTTTCACATACATAATATGGTGTCATCGAGAAAACTGACAGACTACTTGGAGGAGAAAGTTAAATGCAGATTCGACTTACGCATGGGGGCGCATAAATTAACACAACGGAAAACCCATTAGCTATCCTATCGGGATGGCAGAGTTTGCAGGAATGTTGAAATACAAGACTCCAGAATATAAAGGTGAAAGAATTAATTAAAATGGAAATTAGTTGTTGCTAGTCGTTTCGTGAAATGGGAAATACAGGGATACATTGTAGGAGTGAAATGGAATTAGGAACATTTTGAGGAACCTCTGATAGGAGTTTAACGTAGAGAAGTGTTAGAAGTAAGATCGACAGAAGACAAAATAGTTGTTGGCTTGTGTGAGAAGACTATCTCAAAAAGACCAATGAAGTGCTTCCACACACAAAACGGGGGAGGGACGAATTGAGCTAGAAAAAGAACTGTTCTCTAGTTTTTCGGGGTTCCCTCTTGAGTTTTCGGAGAGTTAGGGTCTGGAGTTGCGGACCCCAGCAGTGAGAAGGGAAACGTACAAGCTATTATTCATTACATATCACACCCCCCCTCCCTGTCATATAGAAAGTCACGAATGGAAATGCCTGTACTAGTTAAGATTACGTTTCGCGTATAAGATTCATAACGCTCGTGTTGTGGTGGTGCCCGAAAGGGGAGCAAAGAATAGTAGCACGTTACCTTCCATGCATGTCGTAAAATGCGAATAAGAAGGTTATGGGGTGAATTTGGCTGTCTAATTCCGTGTAGAATCAAGGTGGCCCAAAGGTCATGTTAAATCTGTTCTATCAATGCCGAAGGGCGCAGATATCGGAGCGAAGTTGTAAACCTTAACACAACGCATTCCGTTTACTGGACTACATTCTGTTAATCTGCAAGAGTTTGAGAACGAACGCAGAAGAAGATTCGGGACGATCGGCAGTCAATACCGTACCCTACATTTCCATGGGATGTCCCATCAAGACAGTTGTCTTACTATCGGAACAAGAATTTACAGGGATCTCCGCTATTATGAAGTCTGCTGAAGATCTATTACCTTAAGACAATTGTCTTACTATCGGAACAAGAATGTACAGGGATCTCCGCTATTATGAAGTCTGCTGAAGATCCGTGACCTTGGAAGAGGGTCAGCTCTCAACTCATAATTTTATTTTTCAAAAATTCCTTGAAATTAAGGGAACGCTGTACCAGCTCGGGAAAATTACTCCCTGCGGACATATTAGGTTAAACAATAATCTGTGTCTTGAAAATTGTCTAGGACGCTTTTCGTTAAATATAATAATAATAATAATAATATTAGTAATAATAATAATAAGACTCATAACCTGTCAGTATCGTAGGGGTGCCACACTGGAGATATCAGGGGTGCCACACTGGAGAAATCAGGGGTGCCACACTGGAGAAATCAGGGGTGCCACACTGGAGACATCATCACAAAATGTCATTCAGACATATATATCCTCAGTTATTCGGGGGAGTGTAGAAAATCATGCCCCGAACATTCCTTGATTTTATCAATCCAGAATTTTCTTTTTTTTCCCGTCTCTTCTTCCACCATCGACTAGCAAAATAATTTTTATAAATTGAGCCGTGTCTTGTTACATGTCCAAACGAAACAATGTTACGCCGTTTCATCGCTGTCAAAAGTGGTTCTTGATATCCTGCAAGTTTATTTGCTGTCAGACAAATCTATTTGTTGTTATGTTTTATATAATATAATGTACGCATCTACATGAAGCTGAAAGTAAAGCTTCATTGTACTTCAGTTATCCAATATGTGCTCCGTCCCTTTTCACAAATCTTCAAAACAAAAGTACCACTGAAATAGGGATTATCTAAGTTATCTCCCTATTTTGTATGCAAGTAGAGATTCGTTAGGCAGGGAACGACATCAAAAGTCGGCCCGGGAAAAAAAACCATAATCACAGACCAGGAGTTAGCGGCCAGTTGGTGCCTAGTGGATAAAGGGAAAAATGGAAGCTGGCATCGCTATTTCGTTTTCATATCTAGAAGATTTTCAACTTTGGGAAAGTAACAACGCAGATTGTATCGCTTCATGTGAAGAATTGTTGAATTTGATTGGGCGATGTCCAGTAGAAATCAGAAATGACTGCATAACATGCCATTAGTCAGATCAGTTGATAGTGCTTAATTACAGCCCTGGGGGTAGTTAATTGCCTGGAATTGTCTATTGTCTTTCCCCAGGTGGTTTGTGATTCACTCTTGCCGTTAAGCGTAGGGGTGATTGGAGCTCGAGCTTGCGTTCTAAAGCCAGATGTGTTGCCTCTGCTGTGCTATGACCGTGTCTGTTCAAGATGTACCTGACGTTTTCTATCCATCTTTTCCGTGGTCTTCCTCTGGCTTTGTACCCTGATCTAATTTGGTTATATGCGTGTACGGGCAACTTTTCGTGATGCATTCTCATAATGTGGCCAAACCACCTGATCTGTTCTCTCTCTCTCTCTCTCTCTCTCTCTCTCTATGTAATCTGTACAAGATATACCTATTACCCTTTATACCCTGATATATTCATTTCGCAGTCTATCAAGCCTGGTGACCCCGGCAGCTTTCCTCATGGAATTACCTGGAATGTTAGTATGAAAACTGAAAAATGTTAGTGTGTGTGTGTGTGTGAGAGAAACTGAGATTTCACGTGATGGAAAACAGATTGCCAGTTGCTAGTCTTTTGAAGTTTCCATATGTATGCGGAGACGGCACTTGATGATGATGATGATGAGTCTTTTGAAGTTAGAAACCGCTATAGGGTTAGCAGTCTGAATGAATTAGGTATTTTGTGACAGATTTAGAAATCTTCCTGATTGTATTAAAGAATTGTGTAGTTAACTGTCCGAGAAACGATTGTCAAGAGATGTCAAGTATCTGTCCTGTGTGGGACAGGCCTTGAAGTAGACCAATGGGCATCTTTGACACAACCATAGAGGAAGAACTGTTTGTAAGCTAGAGGTGAGGATGAAATGGGTTTTCAGTTAATTTGTTTTTCGACGGTTGAAGGAGACGGCCGATCTCTGGTGGGCTGAGAGATTTGGTTTCCGAAACTGTTATAGAGATTTTAGTTGGACCGTTGTAGGTATTAGTAGAACCAGAGATTAGAACTTGAGTGAGAGCGGAGCAGGCGCTAGCTCACAGCAAACGCTAGGGAACATGACGGGAATAAATTATCCGGGGATTATGAGAACATTTACGGCTCCAAGTTTGAGAGCAACAAAGTTACAAGTGGCAGATTTAAAGTTCAGAAATAGAAGTATCACGATTCTGGGAACAGAGAGATTAGGTGCCCTACCGATCAATGATTTGACCGAGCGACATTAGGCAAGGGCATTTGAGAACCTAGGGACATTAAAGCCGCCTACAACCGGGCAATGAGCGCAAGGGCTACGTTATAGAAGAACTCATCGTGGCAACGATAGACGTGAAATTGTATGACTGAGTCAAGAACCATAAGATTGTGTTGTAAAACATTATCGATGATGAGTCATCAACTTGAGATGTTGTAAAATGAAGCTGTAGATGTCGTGATAATGCAATAAACAGTTATATATGCAGACGTTTGAGTTGCGTTCAGAAGGTTAATGCACCGCGTCAGTACTCACAGCACGTAACTACGTAGCTTTGATCAATACTTTCCCGATATATCAACTGTATGCGAGTTGACTTCACGAGTTCAGTCCCAACTCTCGACCTCTTGTGCACAGAGCGAACTGATTAACCATTACGTTACATTAATTCTGTAGAAATTTTTTAAATAAATTTAATAATTACAGTAATAATCTGCAGATTAGTAGGATGTAGTCAGGAGAGCGATTTATCCATAAAAACGTGATGTAAAAAAATCTTTGTTGAATTCTGTTGGTACCGGCGATTGGTCATTTCCCCACCCCCCCCCCCCCCCCCAATACTGATCAATGACGTAGATATAGGAGCTTTACTAGTACATTCTGCGTTTTCAACGGTGATGAAACGCCAATAGAAGGCATAGCAGAAGAATCCAACCATGTTTTTTACACGTCATATTTTCGGCTATTTCCGTGCGTTTCATTTGTCGGAATTGGCAGACGACACAAAGTATATAAATAGTGACCAACGAAAATTACGGCAATAATCGGAAAAAACGTAAAAAGGCCTGTTTTGATTCTGCTAGGTCTTTTATTGGTGATTGGTTACGCGTCAGCAGACTTGGCCACAGCAACAAAAAGGAGTGGGAAAAGCAAACCAAGACCTAACCTTCTTATTCGTCTCCTACTGCTTGCATGGCTTGCTATATTGTTACTAGTCCCTTGAGACCCTGTTAAAACACAATCGTTTATGAAGGTGTTATATGTACCGAATACTGTGTAGTCGAGAGGTTGGAGCGATGATCTCATCGTGATGCCCGGAGTGCAATTCGTGGTAAGGGCTGGGATTTTTATTTCTGTCTGAGGGTAAATTTAAAAATACAAACAACTATACCCGGTACATGAAGTGGTGACAGTAAGGGTGTGCAACCAATATCACAAGCTAAACGCACCCTCCCTGCAACTCCATAATCATAAACGTGCAGTATTTTGACAGTTTATGCGCGAACTGTCATCCCAGTTAATTCTGTAACAACCGTTTGAGGGCATTGATTAAGTCGTATATAATTGCAGTGTGGATGTTTGTGTGTCCTTGTTGGCGAGTAGTTATCTTTGCGATGTAAGACAGATTAGTTTCGTTTCTCGGCCATCACGCTGAGCGCTCATCAGGGCAAATTATGTTAGACTCTTTTGGGATGTCTTAATGCGAGGCAAAGTTCAAGGCTGTCAGGATTTTTGTCTTATTAAAATTAAAAAGGGACGTTGACGTGTGTGTGCGCGCGCGGGAGTATGTCAGTGTGTTAGAATGTGCACTTTTAGCGCGCGGGAGTATGTCAGTGTGTTAGAATGTGCATTTTTAATATCGCGGGAGTATGTCAGTGTGTTAGAATGTGCACTTTTAGCGCGCGGGAGTATGTCAGTGTGTTAGAATGTGCACTTTTAGCGCGCGGGAGTATGTCAGTGTGTTAGAATGTGCATTTTTAATATCGCGGGAGTATGTCAGTGTGTTAGAATGTGCACTTTTAGCGCGCGGGAGTATGTCAGTGTGTTAGAATGTGCACTTTTAGTATCGCGGGAGTATGTCAGTGTGTTAGAATGTGCACTTTTAGCGCGCGGGAGTATGTCAGTGTGTTAGAATGTGCACTTTTAGTATCGCGGATTTCAATATATTAATTAGCGATTTGTAAGAATAGTTTCAAAATATTTCTTTCTTTCATAATCCGAATGTATATTCCGCCCGTGTACGCACTGTATGGCTTGTCTCACAAAAATGCACAATTTACACCGTCAAGTTGTCCAGTTCTTACTCATGTTTTCAGTGCAAGTTTCCAGTTACCCGACTCATGAAAACTCTTCGTAGTTCCATATTTTGTGTCCAGCGTGTGAGGACAGTCTATAAATAACTAAAATGCTATAGAATATCCGACAAGGTGAAGAGTGCCGCAGTAACATAAACCAAGAAGTAATACATACTAAGTTGATGTAATCATCTTACTATATAGTCCAACTATCATATATACAATAAATAACAATAACAAGTAACAAGGACTTTGACCACGTTAAAGTTAACTATGACTTTTTTTTCCAAAGTTACAGGTGTTATGTGTGCCTCGGCAAAGGTCCCAGTTGGACTGTAACGTAGAAAAAAACCCATTGTTCCTTTTTTATTATTTCTATTTTATTCGATATAACAAGAGCATTACATCAACTTAATGTGACAGTCTCCCGTACAGTCATCGTTGTAACGAAAGGTGCCTTCTTAGTCTTTGTGCTACTGCATGCATTGCGATACTGATTGGTGTGGAATTTTGTGATGGCAGTACCGTAGATATGACTTCACAATAGGGGGGGGGGGGGTAAAAGTTAATCACCGGGGTGGGAGTGGTGGGAAAGAGATTTTGAGGCTTTTTTTTGGTGGGCAAAACCTTTAGGGGCGGGAGTATTCATTCAATTTTATTCTTATCATTGTTATTTTTGATATATTATAAGATAAAATGTCTTGTTAAAGAGAAGGTGGTGTCCAGCTTGTGAAATTCTCCTTGTCTGCATGGTGCTTGGTGTGCTAGAGCGCTAGTGAGACCTTCCACATGCGGGTGGAAGAAAATAAAGGAGGCAGTGTCTCACTTTTACGTTAGTATCGCAAGTGTTTGTCATTGATGGGTTGTCTTATTTAGACTGGTTCACAATGTCGTAGATAAGGGGGGAATAGGGTATTCATACTCCCATCCCCAATCAAATCAGAACATGGCTGTTAGTACTAGAAAATTAGCCAACCACCGCCCACTCCTTTAGCGATTTTTTACAGTACAAAAAAATAATAATAACAAAAAAAGAACTAACGCACGAATCTCTTATTTGTGGTTTAAAAAAAAAAAAGATAATCCCCCTTCCCTATAAGGGAAACGTATCCACGGTCCTGCTGGTTGCCGTATGAAAGTCGTTGTGGGAGGGACGCCCAGGTCAAATGAATAATTGGTCCTAATCATGTGTCAGGACAACGTGTTGATTGATGGAGCATCGATTACTGATTGTTGTAGATACGGCGTAGTTGAGTATATGTGTCATTAGATAAAAGGGGTTGAGTTGTGCAAATTACAGGTGTAATTGTTAAAAATTATCGTATATGGAGTAGAGAGTCAGAGGGAGGGAGGGATGAATAGAGAGAGAGGAGAAAGAAGTGTGCTTAGAGAAAGGGAGGAATGAATGAAAAGAGCGAGGTAATGGAGAGAGGAAAGGGAGGATGAATTAACAGGAGGAGAGAGTGAGGGATGAATTAATAGAGGGTGAAGTAGGGGTAAATGAATAGAGAAAGAAGAGGGAGGATGAATGAACAGGAGGAGAGAGTGAGGGATGAATGAATATAGAGAGAAAGGAGAAGGATAGATGAATGGAGAGAGAAGGATTAATTGGAGAGGTCAAAGGACAGAAGTGGGTGATATAGCTGAAGACCTGCGATTGATGTGTGGTTGGAGAAATAGATGGACGGAAGATATAAAGGAGGTAACAGTTGGGTAATTAGATCAATGATTGCCAGGTGAAGCTATTGATTGCTGTGTCCGTGAAAGTTGAGTGTCGACGACAGGAGAGGGTGAGGTGGTTGAACATTTGTTGATGGTATGCGCTCCCGCTGTCACCTTTTTTTCTGATAAAAAGAGAAAAAATATGTCAATATTTGCAATGAAAGGGGGGGGGGCAAAGTTAGAGTGAGTATTTGAACTACGTTTGTTCATCAGGTTACGTATGTCATCAGGTTACGTATGTCATCAGATTACGTATGTCATCAGGTTACGTATGAACATGTGTTGGTTGTGTTTAGGGAATATGACTGGCGTAGTGCTGTTCGCTTTGTGCGCAAGAGGTCGCTTGTTCGAATCCCACTCGCTGCGTCTTGCTTGTAAAGTGCATTTTTCTCGAAGATCCCTGTGGATTATCACTTGAAACTACAGCCTAATACATATGGGGGGGGGGGGTAAGCCCAGTACAATGTAGTCAGTACAGCCTAATACATATGGGGGGGGGTGAGCCCAGTACAATGTAGTCAATACAGCCTAGTACATATGGGGGGGTGAGCCCAGTACAATGTAGTCAATACAGCCTAGTACATATGGGGGGGGGGTGAGCCCAGTACAATGTAGTCAATACAGCCTAATACATATGGGGGGGGGGTAAGCCCAGTACAATGTAGTCAATACAGCCTAATACATATGGGGGGGGGGTAAGCCCAGTACAATGTAGTCAATACAGCCTAATACATATGGGGGGGGGGGGTAAGCCCAGTACAATGTAGTCAATACAGCCTAGTACATATGGGGGTAAGCCTAGTACATATGGGAGTAAGCCCAGTACAGTGTAGTCAATACAGCTTAGTAAATATAGGGGCAAGCAAGATACACTGTAGTCAATCCTCTATGCCTTTTAAGCCTTGAAGGCATTAACTGCAACACATAATTGGTAGAGTGTTTAGGAGGCCCGCCTCACAAACCCAACTCTGTTGAATGACTTCGTTGGTTAGTCTGTAGATTAATGCCATTTCTATGCCACACATTTACACCCCGGAAGTGCTGCTTGCTTTGGCGATCCTTGTATACACTTCAGCATCAACGTTCGCCCGTGTGTTGCCGGGCCCGAAAGGAGAGCAAAGAATAGCAACACTTTTACCTTCCACGCATGTCGTAAAAGGCGACTAAGGAGGTTATGGGATGGAGTTGGCTGTCCCATCCCATATAGGGTCAGTGACCCAGAGCCATGCTGAAGTCGGATGTGTCAGGCCGAAAGGCGCAGACATCTCGGCAATGCTGTAAACCATGACACAACTCATTCCGTTCTCCGGACTACATCCTGCTAATCTGCAGGAGTTTGAGAATGAACGAAGAAGAAGAAGAAGAAGCATCAACGTTGGCATTTTGTGATAACGTACTGCCTAGATATGTGAATCTATTCACAACTTTCAGTGCTACACCATTTACCTTTATGCAGGGCTGGAGATAGCTTTTGCCAAGTGCTGGTTCTAACATGACTTCTGTTTTCTCTGTGTTAATGGTAAGTCCAAAGTTGGTACAAGTTATGGAGAATCTGTCTATAATACATTGTAGATCAGCCTCAGAGTTGGCATTTAGGGCACAGTCATCAGCAAATAATGTTTTTCATCAGCAAAACAGCGAAATATTGCTATTTCCTCTAAACATTGCTATCACCTCCTTACTTTGCTTTTGCTATCTTATCCCAACATTGCTATCTTATCTCAACATTGCTATCTTATCCCAACATTGCTATCTTCTTCCTACATTGCTATATCCTCCTTACATTGATATCTTCTCCTTACATTACTATATTCTCCTTACATTACTATATCCTCCTTACATTGTTATCTCCTCCTTACATTGATATCTCCTCCTTACATTGATATCTCCTCCTTACATTACTATCTCCTCCTTACATTACTATCTCCTCCTTACATTGATATCTCCTCCTTACATTACTATATCCTCCTTACATTGATATCTCCTCCTTACATTACTATATCCTCCTTACATTACTATCTCCTCCTTACATTGATATCTCCTCCTTACATTACTATCTCCTCCTTACATTACTATCTTCTCCTTACATTACTATCTTCTCCTTACATTACTATCTCCTCCTTACATTACTATCTCCTCCTTACATTACTATATCCTCCTTACATTACTATATCCTCCTTACATTGTTATCTCCTCCTTACATTGATATCTCCTCCTTACATTACTATCTCCTCCTTACATTGATATCTCCTCCTTACATTACTATATCCTCCTTACATTGATATCTCCTCCTTACATTACTATCTCCTTACATTACTATCTCCTCCTTACATTACTATCTTCTCCTTACATTACTATCTCCTCCTTACATTACTATCTCCTCCTTACATTACTATCTCCTCCTTACATTACTATCTCCTCCTTACATTACTATCTCCTCCTTACATTGTTATCTCCTCCTTACATTGATATCTCCTCCTTACATTACTATCTCCTCCTTACATTGATATCTCCTCCTTACATTACTATATCCTCCTTACATTGCTATCTCGTCCTAACATTGCTATATCCTCCTTAGATTGCTAGTACGTCCTACAAATGCTGTATCAAATTGACATTGATGTCTCTAATCTTGTACAAGTTTTTTTTGGGTTTCCTCTACTTCCGAGATATTCAAGTGCTTGTAATATTTTTTGCCTTGAAACAATTGCCTATTTAACTGCCTTGAACTGATTGACCGCTGACGTCACAAGAATGGATGAAAGAACAAATTGGATTACTCCCATAAAATGACACTTCTTTCTGTAACAAGGTAATTCAGAAAATGAAATTGCCTCCCCCGAGACGGATTTTAAACACTAGGAGTATTTGTCATTATTTCTATTCTGTTTCTCTTTTCTTGTTTTCTCTGTCTTTACCAACTGTCGCTTTCAGTCTCTCTCCCCGCCCCCCGCCCCAATGTCCCACCCCGCTTTACAGTGTACATCACTTTTATGTGCACACAGTTCTATTGTAATTATTTCAACCATTCCTTCCTACAATGTGCACACAGTTCTATTGTAATTATTTCAACCATTCCTTCCTACAATGTGCACACAGTTCTATTGTAATTATTTCAACCATTCCTTCCTACAATGTGCACACAGTTCTATTGTAATTAATTCAACCATTCCTTCCTACAATGTGCACACAGTTCTATTGTAATTATTTCAACCATTCCTTCCTACAATGTGCACACAGTTCTATTGTAATTATTTCAACCATTCCTTCCTACAATGTGCACACAGTTCTATGGTAATTATTTCAACCATTCCTTCCTACAATGTGCACACAGTTCTATGGTAATTATTTCAACCATTCCTTCCTACAATGTGCACACAGTTCTATTGTAACTATTTCAATTACGTCTGAAATAGTTGGTAATGGAAAAAAGCTATCATTTTTTCTTCTGATTTCGTTCTCGCACTCCTGAAAATTAGCAGGGTGTAGGTAGCGATGTTTCACAGGTTTACAGCTTTGCTGCGTATCCGTTCCTTTCTGCCCGACGCATCCGACTGTAGCAAGGATGCTTGGTCATTTTGACCCTCTATAAGACATCTAGTGCCAGTTCCAAAATCTCCTATATCTCTTGCGATATTTTTCCCAAGTGAAAATGTGATTCTTTGCTCCCCATTTCGAGTCCTGTCAACACACGAGCGAAGTTATTTTTTTTAATGATACCATTGTTCCATACAGATTATTTGATCTTGTATGTTGTAAGAATATTTTGGAGGACTGAAAGTTCTTGGTACCGAGATCTCATATAGGGCATAACCACTATACATCTAGATAGATGGCCCTAGAGGCATCACACTTAAGGGGATGTCCATCATTACGTCAGTAATCAGGGGATGGGGGCCTGACAAAAGTTGACGTCAACAACACGGTATTTATACACCAAATACATTTTGTGAATTTGAATATTTTTTAGTTTTATAAATGTGCATTTTTTCCGCACCTGTTCTCCGTATGTAATTTAAAGGGGGCGGGGGCATTTTTAAGAAGGTTAGGGGTATTTTTAAGAAGATGAGGGAGGTTCCTGGATTCTTGACAAGTTGTTGCAACGGGGTTGGGTTGTCAAAAATTATCATAAAATCTTGGCGTGATTTATGCACAGCTTCTAAGCTTCAACATTTCAAGTGTTGACTCAAGTTTCACTATTATTATATCTTCATACATCAATCAATACTTCACACAATCTCAATCAATACTTCACACATTCTCAATCAATACTTCACACATTCTCAATCAATACTTCACACATTCTCAATCAATACTTCACACATTCTCAATCAATACTTCACCCATTCTCAATCAATACTTCACACATTCTCAATCAATACTTCACACATTCTCAATCAATACTTCACACATTCTCAATCAATACTTCACCCATTCTCAATCAATACTTCACACATTTTCAATCAATACTTCACACATTCTCAATCAATATTTCACACATTCTCAATCAATACTTCACACATTCTCAATCAATACTTCACCCATTCTCAATCAATACTTCACCCATTCTCAATCAATACTTCACACATTTTCAATCAATACTTCACACATTCTCAATCAATACTTCACACATTCTCAAGCAATACTTCACACATTCTCAATCAATACTTCACACATTTACGATATATTCCCCAATGATTATAATTGGTCAGAAGGTTGCCTAATCTGTTGTCTGTAATATCTTGCTGACACATCCGGAGTGTTTGATTCACATTCATACACCGTGTTCTGTCTGTCACTAGTTGTATTAATAATTGTCAGATTGTGTTCCCAATTGACAACTGACATGCCATTAGCCAGGCCTGCTAAAAAGAATTCTTGCAAATGTGTTTCTTGTGTAAAATGATGGATGTCCATTTTAAAAACTACATCTATCAACTCATACGGAAGGAAACGATTGGGGGGGGGGGGTGTTCACGTTAAGAGGGTTCGGTAGTTACATCACTCATTGTGATCCAGTGAAGTGCACAAGTTCAAAGGTGAAATCCCCACTCGATAACACGTGATAACTATCCCTGTTGAGGGGCAACCGAGAGCAACACTAACGCGGAGAATGTCAAGACTCGAATGGAAGAAAAAAGTGTGAGAGTGACAGACATTGCTAAAATATGGATTAATCAAGAATTTCAAGATGGGATTTTTCTTCCCAGTAAGTGCACGACGATGTTCAAGGATGCGCTATTCATCTCACGTGATATTTTTCAAACACACCCCCACACACAAAATCTTTTGGACCTACCGTGGACCTAATTGACCCATAATTCCTCCTGTCATGTTTCTTCAACTTCGTGTGCTCCTGTCTGTCTGTCATGTGATATTTTTTAAATATAAGGGTATGTTGTATTGTCAGGGTTATTGCATTTAATCGCAATCAGTTGATTAGGGTGTCTTGTTAAATTGTTAGAGTGTCATGCCAAATCGTTAGAGTACCATCCAAAGTGGTTAGAGTGCCATGCCAAGTGGTTAGAGTTTCATGTCAAGTGGTTAGAGTTTCATGTCAAGTGGTTAGAGTGGCATGTCACGTGGTTAGAGTGTCATGTCACGTGGTTAGAGTGTCATGCCAAGTGGTTAGAGTTTCATGTCAAGTGGTTAGAGTGCCATGTCAAGCGGTTAGAGTGCCATGTCACGTGGTTAGAGTGTCATGTCACGTGGTTAGAGTGTCATGTCACGTGGTTAGAGTGCCGTGTCAAGTGGTTAGAGTGCCGCGTCAAGGAGTTACAGTGCCGTGTCAAATCGTTAGAGTGCCATGCACAGTGGTTAGAGTGCTATGCAAAGTGGTTAGAGTGCCATGCAAAGTGGTTAACGTGTCATGTCAAGTGGTCAAACTGCCATGCAAAGTGGTTAGAGTGCCGTGTTAAGTGGTTAGAGTGCCGTGTCACGTGGTTAGTGTGTCGTGTCAAATGAATAGAATATTATGTCATGTTAGAGTGCCATGTCAAGTGGTTAGAGTGTCGTATCAAGTGGTTAGAGTGTCGTGTCAAGTGGTTAGAGTGTCGTGTCAAATGAATAGAATATTATGTCATGTTGTTAGAGTGCCATGTCAAGTGGTTAGAGTGTCGTGTCAAGTGGTTAGAGTGTCGTGTCAAATGAATAGAATATTATGTCATGTTGTTAGAGTGCCATGTCAAGTGGTTAGAGTGTCGTGTCAAGTGGTTAGAGTGTCGTGTCAAATGAATAGAATATTATGTCATGTTGTTAGAGTACTATGTCAAGTAGTTTGAATATGGAGCCAAATTTTACCCAGGGACGTGGATACAACTTTTGACAGGGAATTTGAGTCGGTTTTGAAACATCTTTCTTTGTGTGTCACCACTAGTTCCTAGTTGTAAGGGCCCGCGGTGTGGAAGCTTTATTTTATCTCTGATTTGGCTTTACTTTTTTCTATTCTTAAGTTTATATGTTTTACCCGCACTGGTTAGCGAACTAACTTCGTATATGTGTGGTCCTGGGTTCATTCCCCAGTTGAGACGGACATGTTTTTCAGATAGCAATGGCTCCTGAGTCGACCCAAGCCTTGAATAGGCACCGGATTAATCCGGGAAGTAAAGACTGCAAGGGAGATGAGATGGCTACCGCCCTTATATAGCAGAGCAACTGAAATGTGAGATCGGTAACATCAAACATCCGTAACTGCATTAATAAATGCTATCGGTTAACCTTTCTACTTGCCTCACGGATTTCAACAGGATGTAGTCCAGGGGGAATTTCTAGGCACAATATTCCCGTAGGTTGCCATTTCTTTCGGGAAGGAACAACCGTTAGTCGAGCACCGTAACAAGAACACATTCGTTCTTCGAGCTGAAATGCTACAGAAAGATACTTAGAATATCATGGAAGGAAAACATCAGAAACTCAGATATTATAAACACATTAAAGATTCCAGAGTGTTGGGTTGCTAAACACAATAGCAAAAAGAAAACTACGCCTGTTTGGTCATATAAAGAGACACAACTGTTTAGAAAGACAAATAATGGAGGGAAGAGTACATGGGAAGAGGAGAAAGGACAGACCAAGAAGACGATGGACTGACGACGTTAAAGATAACATGAATACATCGCTAGAAAATGCAAGCCACATCGCCCAAGACAGATAGAGGTTCAGAGAGTTCATTGGGAAGACAACGTTCTAGAAGGAATACGTCACATGACAGTAGTCCAGAGAACGGAGATGTGTTGTGTCATTGTCTTCTAGCACGTTTTTGTTGCGTAGCGGTCATGTCTGAGGTTAATATACACAGTGACCAACGAAAATCAAGGAAATACTCCAACTCATCATGTGTTGCCCGTGTGTTGTCGGGGCCCTAAAGGGGAGCAAAGAATAGCAACACTCTTTACCTTCCATGCATGTCGTACGAGGCGACTAAGGAGGTTATGGGATGGAGTTGTCTGTCCGATCCCATATAGGGTCAGTGACCCAAAGCCATGCTGAAGGTCGATGTGTCAGGCCGAAAGCCGCAGATATCACAGCAATGCTGTAAGCCATGGCACAACGCATTCCGTTCTACGGACTACATCCTGCTGATCTGCAGGAGTTTGAGAACGAACGCAGAAGAAGAAGATCATCACGTGTGTAGGCATGTTTGGGTGATTCTGCTCATTGGTCTTGGGTTGTCGAGGGTCACGCTAGACGCTACACTACCGCCGCTCACAAATACAAATTATACTCCTTCAGAAGATATTCAAGTAGACATTTCTGATGACGCCAAAATTACTACAATCACCGTTCCCTCATCATTCTATGTTTACCACTAGCACAGCAAGCACAATTCAGAGACCGCATCAATATCAACAAGTCTTAAAAAGAAATGAGTCATGTATCTAACTAAGCCCTAGATCCTCGAGTCATGTGACTGCTTCGTCCTGTAGGAAGGGACGTGTGTGTGAACAAAGAAGCAGTGGAATGTTCTCTGAGATTGTATACAAATAGGGTGATAAGTTGCTTCACATTCATGCATGTTTGTAAGACCGAAACAAAATATGCAGAATGGTAGTTAGGTTTAGATAGAAATGTCACAGTCTAGGGAATTGAGCGATTTCTAAATATATCAGTGCAGAGAGAAAGAGAGAGACCCGCACATTAAACATACGACACAGAGAGAGAGAGAGGGGGGGGGGGCCACTGACCTCTAGGACTTTTCTTGATCTCTAGAGGGGTCAACAGAGTTTTATTTCATACCCAGGAGACCCCCGAACTCTCAGATGCCTCCTGGTTAGAGGCTTTCCATAAATTACGTAACAGTTTTTGACACCCTCCCATCCCTACTTTATTGTCAACAACTTTCAAGAATTTAGGGACCACTTGCTCAATTATGTCAAAATGGTACCCACCTCCCACTTCCCCAGAAAAAGTACAAAAGAAACTACATAATGTTTTCATAATTTTCAAAAATTGTTTGACATTCAACGAATTTAATTGTTGTATAAAACACAGTATTGTTGACCTCAACGTTTCTCAATCTCTTCCCCCAAAATTGTTAGATATATAAGCTTGTCATTTACTACTGGGTTGTTGTTGCATGATGGAAGCGTAAGTGTTTGTTTCAGCAGAGCATACTCTAGAGTTGTTGTTTCATAAACAAACAACTTGCATCTACTCAATATTCTTCTATTTACAGACATTTCCTTATTGAATTTACAAAAAAAACCCAGGAGAAATCCACCGAAGACGGATGTGTCGGACCATTGGCGCAAATAAAATGGCGACACAACGCGTTTCTGTTTTTTCCATTTGTTCATCACATTTATTGTTTTTCATGGCATGCTCATCTTCGCTTGAGAAGGAGGAACATCATAGTTTTTCACGTGACCTCTCTATATAATATGTAATGTTATCTATATAATATCATCTGTTTCGTAACTTCCATCTTGATCTTTGTTTGGGTTAATCAGTAAATGGTGATAGCTGGTATGTCACTATGTCTGCTTTCTGGCATATTGTCTCAATCTCTAATTTTCTGTTGTCTGTGAATATACTTCCCAGGTATTTAAATTCCATTTCATGATTTAAATTCATCAAGATCCAGTGATGGACAAAAGTCGACCAGTCAAGCCATATTTTTCTGACCTGTTAGGCTGGTACAAATTCAATATTCTCTGGTCCCAAAACTAAACAAAATATTAAACACGTAGTGCTCTGAAGGACTTTACGAAAATATAAAAATTGTTAACCATAGCACATGAAATACTGTAGCCTAGTTGATAGTGAGCCTGGTTACTATCGGTGGAGAACAGTGTGACATGTACGAAACCACGTCCGGACACCAAACAATCCTCACACAACTTCTCCAGCTGTAAATGGGTACCAGATGCATGAGTCCTAGGAGGCAAAGACAGAAAAGACAGAAACGGGCCACCCCCACCTAATAATTGCTACGGCTTCATCCCCGACGGTAGGTTGCTGCCATGGGACCTACCTTTTACTTTACACAAAATAATCTCAGTATATCTTTAATGAACTATTTGACTATTGTCGTGTTTTTCATTGATCACTATGATTATGTTTTAGTGTTTGTTTTTGTTATATTAAGTAGAATGTACCTCTTATGGTGAAGTACACTCCGTTGAACCTCGGGGGGGGGGGGGTTAGTCTAATTTGTTTATAACAGAGAGTTACAACCATCAAAAATGTCTCAGTTTTGGTAATCCATCCACTACTACTTCTGTTCATCATCACCAAGTGCCGTCTCCGCAGCGAAAGTTGCATTCAACATACCTCCAACATCATCTGTCTCTTGTTTTGGTGATGCGATTTGATAGACTGTGACATCCCCATCTTGTGATGTTACTCTCCCAGTTGTATCTCTGCCTACCTCTTGCTCGCCTCCCTTTGACTTCACCCTCAAGTAAGGTCTTCAATAAGGTGACATGTCTTTTAATGTGTCCAAAATATTTTATTTGCTTGATCATTATTTACTTTAGTAATTCTTTCTTCATATTAAATGTTGTTAGAACCTCTTTGTTTGTTTTCTTTCCTTTCCATGATGTTTTCCATATTCTTCTATATTCCATATTCCACATCTTAAAGGCACCAATTATGTCTTGGAATTGTTTACTTATTGTCCATGTTTCTGAACCATACATTAATATAGAATATATGTAGCATTTTATAATTAGCATTTTTAACTTTTGTAATTTGTTTAGATGTTACTATTTTCCTCATGTAATTGAAGGTACTTTTAGCCATTCCTAAGATGGTAGTATTTTCCTCATGTCAATGAACGTACTTTTAGCCATTCATATTCTCCTTTTAGCTTCTGTTTCACATCTGCCATCATTTGTTGTGATTATGTGTCCAAGATATTGATAATGTTTTACTACTACTCCTGTTATGCTGTTACTAAAAATCGTATATTTGGGGATAATATTTTGTGTGACAGCCAATGAAAATCAAAGTTGGATTTTCAATTAACTAGTAGGTATTATACTGTAGACAGTCAGGAGCCAGCCGACCCAGAAAACGGTTGTCCTCCTCTATTCTATATGTCCATTTGGGAATACAAATCAGATAGAGAGTGGGAAATATCATGAGTCACACGTGACATTCAGGCACCAATGACACAACTACTGTACGAATTTATATTGCCTAGAATATCACTACAACCAAAACATGCCTGGGTTGATGGCTACATTCTGATTAGATGCTAGGTTGATTGATTGACTTCATCCTGAATAGATGCTAGGTTGATTGGCTACAAACTGAATAGATGCTGGGTTGATTGGCTACAAACTGATTAGATGCTAGGTTGATTGATTGACTTCATCCTGAATAGATGCTAGGTTGATTGATTGACTTCATCCTGAATAGATGCTAGGTTGATTGATTGACTTCATCCTGAATAGATGCTAGGTTGATTGACTACAAACTGTATAGATGCTAGGTTGATTGACTACAAACTGTATAGATGCTGGATTGATTGACTACATACTGTATAGATGCTAGGTTGATTGGCTCAATCCTGAGTAGAAGCTATTTTGATTGACTTCATCCGGAATATAACACGGTACCAATTGGTTGTTGTTTGTGTGTGTATGACAAATACAATATCAGGATATAATATTTTACCAAACAAAACAAAACTGGGTGTAAGCTGCTTCTTCAACCACTACAAGAGCATAAGCCAAATCTCAGACTCTAACTCGTGACCCTAACTCGAAGCAATAACATAAATAGCATTTCTGGTTTTTTTTAAAAAAGTCCCCAACCAATATCCATCCTTATCCTACCATTTACAGCTTTGACAGATTTGAAGATAGTCTGGGTAAGGTGTCGAAGAGGTGACTGGGTTGACCGCAGCGCAGATGCCAAGATAAATCTGAGGGTATATATGGTTTCACTATCGGTATCCGTTAGTCTAGATCTTGGCAACAATATTCTCACTGAAAGCCAATCTGGCCATCTGATATCTTGTCCATTTTTTCCAATTTAGTCTATTTCTGTTTCTCTTTCTGAACTGTACATTTTGTTAACAGGCGTCCTTAGATCTTTGTTTAGTTTGGTACGAGTTAGGTTGGGTTATGTGTTTTGGTATCATTTCGTTGTTTATAATGTGTTTTTTGTATCATTTATTTGTTTTTTTCTTTGTTTTTGCATCGTTTCATTGTTTATCATTTGTTTTTGTCTTATTTACTGTGTATACTTTCCAGATTGCATGAGTTCATCTACTTGAACAGAGCCGTGGATACACATTAGGTTGTTTCCTTAGTTTTTACTTAGTTTTTGTAGGATTTTATATAATTCTTTAGGAAACTATTAGGAAGAAACTTTTTGGTGAATGTTCGTTGATTGGAAACATCACATTGTTGGGATGTCTATTACTAACACATGATACCCTTTCTTCTAGTTCTGGGACTGTCGATAAATAACGGCATAAATTATCGGGGAGAGGTGGTTAGTATGAAAAAGGTTAAAAAGTTGACAATGTGAGAGGAAATGATGGAAAAATGTTGACGTCACCAACACGGTTATTTGTATGCCAATTGAGTTGTTTTAATTAGAATTTTTCTCTAAAAATCTGCGCAAATTGTGTTGTTTTGTGGGTTTTTATTTTTTATTTGTAGGGGGAGGGGGGGGGGGTGCCGCACAATTTCTGGAAAACATTCAATTTCATAAGGGGTGGGGTGGGTAATATTTAGAAATTATTAAACAGGAGGGTCGTCAATTTGTATTGTCTTTGTACTCATATTTATGTTGTAAGTTTGGGAGGAGAGGATGATGGTTTAACACAACTAGGACCCTCCTTCTTAACTTCGAGCTTTTACTATAATTCTTCATTTTTTACTCGCATTAAACACCCTTGTCTCCCTTCTTCTATCGACCCTTCTCTAGCTAAACTTTATAATCACCACCAACTCTCCCGTTGTGATTTTATTTAATTTTTGTCGGTTTGTTTTGTTTGTTTCTCTAATTTGAGAGATTACGCATTTCGACTGACTCTGCGGATTACGCCAATCTATCTAATCTTGGTCAGCTTGCGGGAAAATAATCAATTTTAATTTTTAACAAGATTACAGTCACCTTTCTCTGTGTTCTTTCTCTCAATCCATCTCTCTGTCCATTCGCTATCAAGTGAAGTTTTCTCTTTTCTACATAATTGAGTGCATTGGAGAATACGCTGTTAGGATTGTATTTTTCGTTGACCAACGGCATACCTGGGGATGATGTAGTCAGTGTCAAACGCGCCGAATTTACTTTCCCAGAAGATGCGATACCCATGTCCTTATACTGGCGCAGTCTATGCACTGTTGGTGATTTAAAAAATAGTTCAAGTCGATCTGGAAATTAAACCCTGGATCACCGGAACAAGAATTCAGTTCACTGATAACTGAGTTACCTCGGCCACTTCATCCACTACACAGTTGTTGTTTTTTTGGGGGTTTTTTTTCCCTCCAATCAGAGAAGACATTCTGAATTCGATTTACACGATCAACTACTACTACAACTTATGCTACTACCACCTACTACTACTACCACCTACTACTACTACCACCTACTACTACTACCACCTACTACTACTACCACCTACTACTACTACCACCTACTACTACTACCACTACTACTACTACCACCTACTACTACTACCACCTACTACTACTACCACCACCTACTACTACTACCACCACCTACTACTACTACCACCTACTACTACTACCACCTACTACTATTACTTCAGTTGTTTAATGTCTTTTTTTGTGTGTCACACTGTCATTACACACCAGCTATTGTTAGGGTGTACGGGTGTTTAGATCTGTTCACTGCATTGATCTTAATTCCTCTCTCTATCTCTCTCCCTCTATCACTCTTATCTCTCTCTTTATCTCTCTCTCTCCCTCTATCACTCTTATCTCTCTCTCTCTCTCTCTCTCTCTCTCTCTCTCTCTAGCGTTCTCCTCCTTTCCTGAATCACAAAAAACGTATCACAATTATACAAGAGGAAATTGCCTCCCTCCTTTCCGTTGAGAAATTGTGTACACTCCCTTTAATATGAATTAACTGACCCGTACAGAGACGGGCCACGTGAGAAGTATTTTTCTTCTGCGTTCGTATGCAATGTATTTGACATGTTAACAGACCCTTGCATAATAATTAGAGAACCGCTGAACTAATGTCTTATATTGCGTGTTATTAGCCTTCACAACCCCTTATTAGTCACCACCCCTACTTTAACGGCAAGTGTGGATATTCTGACCATCATCCGCATGGGGATAGACATTTAGCCTTCAATAATTACATTTTGGTAGTGTTGAAACGACGTAAAACTTGTTTGGATTGGACATGTAACGAGACACGATTCGCTTTCTAACAATTATTTTGCAATGAACTGTCGAGGATAGAAGAAGAAGAGGACATAGAAAATTCTGGATTTGTCCTAGAATGATTTTTCTACACTCCCACAAATGTCTGAGTATATGAATGTTTAGAGAGTTTTTTTTGTGCTGATGCACTTAGTAAAGTAGCCCAGGTGGCTATAGGTCTTACTTGTATTATACTATTAAATATAATTATGATGCAGAAATTCAGGAAATTAGGGTAGCAACTGAAAAACTGCTGAACTCCAATTCTGGCCCACAGCCCGTGCACTATTTCTGACAGATGCAAGGTCAGTGCTTCAAGCTCTCCAGTCTGGAAAAATAACAGACTTGCAAAAACTACTTAATGAAGTCTTACCAGTATAGGGTAACCATGCAGTGGATACCCTGCTCACTGTGGAATACCAGGAAATGAAAAAGCAGACCAACTAGCTAAGGAATGTGCTGCAGAAGACCAACCAGATGTACCAATCACCCACCACCAGAAAAAACAGACGATCAAGTCAATAAGAAAGCCACAAACACCAACACAAGATGACTATCACATTATGAATAGATCAGAACAAGTTGTAATTCTACGCCTCAGAACGGGACACAACCGACTTCGCAGTTACATGTAGACAAAGTTCAAGTTTGGCAACAGGCCATGTGCACATGAGGGCAAGCAGCAAGAGTACCAAGCATATACCTCAAGATTGTTCTGAGCATGAAACGCTGAGACAGACATATAGGCCAGAGGAAACAACACTGGAATCAAAGCTCTTTGGGCCATTGTATGAACTACCAAAAAAACCAGTGAGTTTTATTAAGGAGACAGAATTACAGATATAGACATGTTTCAAGTGAACGAAAGAAGAAGAAGAAATATTATTAAATACGCAGTTTTCTTCTTCTTGTGTATTTTGTATGTCTCACTTTCTAAAACTATTTTGTAAGCAACAGTTGTGGGAGTGAGGAGAAGAGGTGGTGGATACAATCTTGGATTGCCGGCATATGATCTGATGTTTCTGCAGATCTAAACACCGAATACACCCTAATAATATGTGGTGTGTAATGACAGCATAACAAAGAGAGTAAACATCATCATCATATGTAGTAGTAGTAGTAGTAGTAGTAGTAGTAGTAGTAGTAGTAGTAGTAGTGGTAGTAGTAGCAGTAGTAGTAGTAGTAGTAGTAGTAGTGGTAGTGGTATGTAGTACATATGGTGATACTAATAGTCAGTAAGAGCAATGCTAGTCTGGACAGGCTATTTCTGCTCACCCCAACGGTTGAGGACAGTAGAGGTGTTTCGATTGTTTGTTTATTTGTTGTTTTTTGCTGTCTCCAATGTGACTTCTACAACCCTCACATGTTTTTGATCTTATTATTATCATTATTTTTGTGTCCTTTTTCTTTCCCCATTTCGTGTTCTCTCCCTCTTTCACTCCCCTTATCTCTCGTCCTTTCTCTCTTTCTCTCTCACTTTAACTTTATATATATATATATATATATATATATATTTGACAATCTCTATACATATATATATATATATTTGACAATCTCTATACATATATATATATATATATATATATATATATATATATTTGACAATCTCTATACATATATATATATATATTTGACAATCTCTATACATATATATATATATATTTGACAATCTCTCTCTATATATATATATATATTTGACAATCTCTATACATACGAGCTCTATATCGCTGAGTATATCTGGAATATCTCACTGCCGATAACCAGGTTAGTTAAATTACAACAGATACATTTTGTATAGAGATGGTCAAGTACATTACATCAGGACACTAGCCCGTCCAATATTTATTTGAGAAATGTATTAGATGACCCCGTCTTTTTTTTTTGCAGGTGGTCAAACTAAAGGTACAGAACTGTGCCCAGTATCTTACCTGCTCGGAATGTCTAGGTGCCAGGGATCCTTACTGCGGCTGGTGTTCCTTGGAAAGCAAGTGAGTTATTTAACTATCCAATCGTCTAGTTCATACAAGATAAAACACTAGTTATTTAAGGAGACAACCCGATACTGTAAATGCGAGGGCTGGGGTAACACAGGGCAGATATAAATATAAACGTAGACAGGTGTATGTGTCCTCAATATTTATAAACAAAACATAGTAACAACGAGACACACACGAGACAACACTGCATATATATATAGACATTACAAGCAAAGAAAATAACCAACGTGTTTAGTGATTCCGTCAGACGAGCTTTTACTGACCAACATTACCATACACATAAATCACGTTACTGCATATATACAACTGCTCATAAGCTACACACTTAATTGTAATTGACCTACTCACTACTGATCAATCGTCGTGACGTCTTCTTCATTCTGCTGTAGGAAAAGTTATACGATTAAACAAACATTATCGAAAATATGTACTCACTGCGCAAAACTGAAATCCAACAGGTAAAGCGTGAAACAAGGTAATGAAATTTTGCTAGTAACACGAAACACACATATACACACACACACACACAATAGACGTTTCAACTTAAAGGTCTTATCAGGATAACATACAGATATACATAAAATATACTAGTAGGGACGATACAACTTGCATTCACGTGTCTAGTAAAATGACCGGAAGTAGGCCATTAAACAAACATTCAGGGAGACATTACAGGCAGAAATTACTCAAGCAGACATTACTCAGGGAGACATTACTCAGGGAGACATTATTCAGGCAGACATTTTGACGGTATAAATCTTATAGACAATTGTACTAACAAACATGTCATCTACATTAATCGTATATGTACGATTAGTATCTGCAAAATCCCTCCCTGCAACACCCTAACAGGAAACATGCAGTATTTGACAGTTTTTATGGGTTTTTAAAAATAAAAATAAAACAGTAATATGTACACATGTCCTCAAAATATTATATAGACAAGCATTTATTATTTATAGATTGTAAATATAAAACTGTTAAGATAATTGTAGACATTTTATAAACAAAATATTTGGACACATTTTATGGACACACATACGAGCACATTTTATTGAAAGTAGACATTGTATGAATGGACAAACACTGAATTCTTCTGGAATGTTTTGCTTGGTTTTTACCTAATTCATATTTGCGTCCAGTCTTTCTTAATTTATTTACTTTCTTCATAATATTGTACTGTTTTTGCTTGCCAACATTTCACGCATGAATGAATGTTACAAACATTTGTAATATGATAGATAACAACAGTTATACATGTATTTCTTGTGCGCGTTTTAAGTTACGCTCCGCACTTAAATTGTAAGATCTCATGCCATAAATGATTTCTATAAGCGGCAAAATCTTAGGGGGAAGAGGGCATATGTTTTTAGGGTGTTACATTAAATACGCAAAACACGTCTGACTTTAGACGTGACCTTCTCTAATTAAGACCTTCAACAGAATTAATTAGGCCTTCATACGTAACGTTTTTGATTATGTCGACTTTTCGGTTGATCGCTACTAATATACTTGGAGTCGCCTTGGATATTTTTGGCATGCAATTCCAAATATGCAAGTATTGATCAACGAAAAACACGAGAGTAATCAAGAGAATGAAAGAATTAAGGCCTAATTAATTCTGTGAACAGGTCTTCTATATGCAGGCGGTCTCGCTTTAGGATGCAAGAAGACAACATACTGCGAGATTTATCACTTCTCGTAAAATTTGGTTGTAAATAAGCATTACGGGGAGTTCACTTACTGTATATACATTTTCTAGTCATACTGATAAGGAATGTCTCTAGGTGAGTTATAACAAGTTTAACATGTTTTCACCAGTATAGTTTAAAAAAAAGAGTTCAGTACTGTAAAGGAATTTTCAGAAAATTATGTTTACAACCAACTGTTATCGTGACATGACAAATCCCCATAGTACATCCTTGTATGCAGAGATTCATGTTGTAGGTGTCCCAACTGTGTCATGGGATTCTGTGCCAGAATTTGACGTCACCTCCTTACACAATAGACAGTCCCATGGTTAGATTAGATTAGACTAGATTAGTTTAGATTATATTTAGATTAGATTAGACCAAACTAGATTATATTAGATTATACCAGACTAGATTAGATTAGATTAGATTTAGACTAGATTAGATTAGATTTAGACTAGATTATATTAGATTATATTTAGACTACATTAGACTAGATTATATTAGATTTAGACTAGATTAGATTAGGATTAGATTAGATTTAGACTAGATTAGATTAGATTAGATTTAGACTAGATTAGATTAGATTTAGACTAGATTAGATTAGATTTAGACTAGATTAGATTAGATTTAGACTAGATTATATTAGATTAGATTTAGACTAGATTATATTAGATTAGATTTAGACTAGATTAGACTAGATTATATTAGATTAGATTTAGAATAGATTAGACTAGATTAGATTTAGACTAGATTTAGATTAGAATTAGACTAGAATGCACACAAGTATGAGATTTATCATCATCGCTTGTGATATGCCAGATATATATATATATATATATATATATATATATATATATATATATATATATATATATATATATATATATATATATATATATATATATATATAATCACATATATTTGAATGACTAGTATAAAAAAAGATCACAGAAGGAGATGCAATTTTCTGTGGACATGAAACCTGAAAATTGTGTCCAAAATTCAAACAAAGTGCAATAAAGATAACACATAAACAATATTATGAATTGAACAGAATTATTTTGGCAAAGAAACAGAAAACTGATGCCATCAAATCGACGCCATTTTTCGGATCAGACTTTCTAAAATTAGAAAAGCTATAATGTAGTTTGAAAATCCTCTAGTTTATCGTATTTACAAGATATAAAAAAACACGAATCCTTGCACGTTAATTCTCGTCCCGTCAGATCAGCCACCCCACACAAAATACGACAACTTTAATTATTAAAAAAAAAAGGAAAAGATTGTTGTGCTAGACAGGTTCCTTATGACGATAACCGTGAATATAAGTTGTTCCTAGTTTGGGGAACATATTTTTCTGGAAGTTGATACCATCTCGCCTTGGTATTAGTGTATGCTGCTCGTGTTGTCTGAGCTTGGAAGGAGGGTAAATATAGTCACACTATGACCTGTCATACATGCTGTAAGAAGAGACTCACGTTCTGGAGTGGTTGACTGCCCCCTCTTATAGAGTGTTCAAGCGGCATAATAACTGTACCGAGGAATGTGATGATGGAAAGGCGCAGATACGGCAGCCATACTGTAAACTATGATATAGCGCATCCCTTTGTACATAATAACGTTGCCGTATAATGTGTTGATAGAAAGACGCAGATATAACAGCTTTGTGTGGACGTCAAAAAGGGTTCAAAAGGCGTGCATGATTTGTTTCATTGTACTCGGGTTACCCAATATATACTCCGTCCATCTCAATGAAGCCTTACAACTATAGTTCTAAACGATCTCAGCCAAAAATCCTCTTAATAAACAAGGCATCGCACGCGAGTTTTGAACTCGCGACCTCATAAGCACAAAGCGAACAATTTGACTACTCCAGGAAGATCACTTGAACTATGTGTATAGACTGCATCCTGCTAATCTGCTAAACGAAGTAGATGATCAAGTTAGGTATGCGTGGCAGCTGAATTCAATTCACGTGCTGTGTTGGAGATACATCCTGGATATGCGATGGCAGAATCACATGCCATAATAATGGAGATTTACAAAAGGTCTAAGATGGAAAGTATCCATACTATTTGATCAGGTTTCAACTTCATAGTTACCACTCACGTCGCCATCAGGCATCACGTGTAATAGACGAGTCGTCCAAAGAGACTTCTATAGTGAGATATACGTAGACAAGCGTTCGAGAGAAGGTCAGAAAAAAATATTTCAACAACAAATTTAAGACATTTATAAATCACTGACCCAAGCTCTTGTGAAACTAGTTTAGTGGCAACATTGACCAAAGCTCTTGTGAAACTACAGTTTAGTGGCAACATTGACCCACTCTCTTGTGAAACTACAGTTTAGTGGCAACATTGACCCACTCTCTTGTGAAACTACAGTTTAGTGCTTCCATGCCTTGCATGATTAGATCAGTGCTGGCATTACACACATTTGGAGAAGTCTAACGAGACAATATACATATTCAGAGAATGGTAGAAATGGGAGTGACTAGAGGCAATGGAAGAAAGTGTTCCGTCTCCGGAAAGATCAGAAGAACGCATAATCAGCAACTGACTAGGACACTGAGCGTATACACTTTTAGATGGCTGACGGAACGACAGCATATATGAGAATGCCCCCAGTGCTGTCACGTATGTTCCTAATCAAGAATCAAGCTCGTTCCTGAGATATTCTCCCTGACTGTAATTTTCTTTAAAGTAAATCCTTCTGTATTCTACCATCTTCCATCCTCCTAGTGTGTCCCAGTCATCTGAGTCTGCACAGACTGAGCATATAAAATACTGTGGTATTGCCTGTTCTTGTCAACACAACAGTGTTAGTGATTGTCCTGCCGCATAACTCCAAGAGTTCCACGTAGACATCTCATGTGTCAAAACTGTTTCCTCGTCTCTCCTGGTGCACATATTTTGCCCATATTAACATTATACATGCGTATTAATAAAGCAGAGATACAACTGAGATGTCGGGGAAACAACCCCAATACTGAAAATGTGAGGGCTTGGGTAACCCAAATCAAATGCAACAGTGAAGGGAAATAGGTATAAGTGTTACGAATATTATAACGAATATTATAATCACAATATACTAACAAGACACAGCTACGGACGACGTTTCAACTTAAACCTTTTCCGTTCATTTCTAGTTAAGGCAGATAGACATACGTGTAACTAGCTTATAGACCCAATGAACAGACGGGAAGTGAACAAATCAATGAATGTAGACACAATAATTAGACACGTATTGTTAAAGGTTTGATAAACATCTTTATTGAATGCTCACACAGCGGACATATCGCCAAGACAAACATGTAAGTATATCATATTCCAAGTATTCAAACATTCGGATCCAAACCACGATTCATATCTGTTTATTTTTAATAATTTAAACTGTTTAAGAACGTTTATTAACTGTTGTACCACTGTTTGTTGATATGTTTAATGTTAGGTGTCTATTGCACTGGATAATGGCTAGTTGTTCGAAACAGTGTTTCTGTTATGTTTATATATTTGATGTTAGGTGTCTTCTGCACTGGATAATGGCTAGTTGATCGAAACGATAATTCTGTATGTTGTGGAACTGTTAACATCTTGTTGTATATATACGTGAGTCGTATTTCTCCCTTTGGGGGGAAGGGGTCCAGTAAGTCATGCTGGGGGTGCAAGAAGAAGAAAAATTGAAATCATTTAGGCAGTGGCACAGGGATAGGGCGTACACGAAAGGTAACTGTGTCAATATTTCAACAACACAAAAAATGTATAGATACAATCTTAACAAGCCTTGACCACTTGTAAAGAAAACCATGACTTTTAAACTACACCACGGATCACGGAAGAAATTATGTCCTAACCCTATATTACACGGTGTTGTTGTACTAAACAGCAAACTATTTCCACTCATATATCTTCACCATTTTCGTGCTTACACAACGTCAACGATTATTTCATTTGACGACAGATTTTTTCGATGATTCTTGATTTGTATTATATTCAGCTTGCATTGAAAATTGTTTAAGTAATTTTTTTTCAAAATAATTGCGTTAATAAATATTTTTGTTTGCATTTTGCAAGGTATATATTCTTATTTAGTTTGACTAGTTTTTAGTTTTCTAAACTGAAATATCAGTATCGATACCATTTTAGTTTTCTAAACTGAAATATTCAGTATCAATACCATTTTAGTTTACAAAAATGAAATATTCAGTATCGATACCATTTTAGTTTTCTAAAATGAAATATGTATCGATACCATTTTAGTTTTCTAAAATGAAATATTCAGTATCGATACCATTTTTATTTTCTGAAATGAAATATTCAGTATTGATACACTTTAGTTTATTTAGCGTTCAGTTTGTGTAAAAAATACACCCTTTCCCTGCAAATCACATTATAGAGAAAGGGTGCGCCCATAGAAACATTAATATACAACTTTTCCATATGCATACCTGGATCTAATACACTTGAAATATTCAGTCATTATATGTTTATCATGGGAAACATTAAATGGCATAATAGAGGGCTAAAAGGGACCACAGGTCAACCAAAGATTAAGAACCGCTGATTTATACTCCACCTCCACCGTTGGCTATAATGTATCTCTGTTTCTATTCTCACATCTCACTCGTTTCGCGCCCCATCACAGCTGCATTCACATACAACACCCACTGTGAGTTGTGTCATTACACGCCCCATCTGCATTCACATACAATACCCACTGTGAGTTGTGTCATACACGCCCCATCTGCATTCACATACAACACCCACTGTGAGTTGTGTCATTTAAATATTCAACTCTCTGTTATATTCTCCCGTGACTTAGAAAACATCTATCAAGCATTGTGGGGCATGTTTTACATTATTTCTGTGCATTTCCTTGGTGGGCTTTGGCAGACGGCACCCGGGCCACGCAAAGTATATAAATAGTGACCAACGAAATGTAAAGCAATAATCAAAAACATGTAAGAATGCTGAAACTGCTTTCTTAAATTCTACTGTTAATGAAGTCTTATTTGGTGATTGGTCACGTTTTGTCCACGATCATTGTTACATAATAGTTTCTTTCTCATGGAATGTTAGTTATGTAATAGTTTCTTGTCATGGAATGTTAGTTATGTAATAGTTTTTGTTGTCATAGACTAATTTATATAATTATTTCTTTCTCATAGACTGTTAGTTATGTAATAGTTTCTTTCTCATAGACTGTTAGTTATGTAATAGTTTCTTTCTCATAGACTGTTAGTTATATAATAGTTTCTTTCTCATAGACTGTTAGTTATGTAATAGTTTCTTTCTCATAGACTGTTAGTTATGTAATAGTTTCTTTCTCGTAGATTGTTAGTTATATAATATTTTCTTTCTCATAGACTGTTAGTTATATAATAGTTTCTTTCTCATAGATTGTTAGTTATATAATAGTTTCTTTCTCATAGACTGTTAGTTATATAATAGTTTCTTTCTCATAGACTGTTAGTTATGTAATAGTTTCTTTCTCATAGACTGTTAGTTATGTAATAGTTTCTTTCTCATAGACTGTTAGTTATGTAATAGTTTCTTTCTCATAGACTGTTAGTTATGTAATAGTTTCTTTCTCGTAGATTGTTAGTTATATAATATTTTCTTTCTCATAGACTGTTAGTTATATAATAGTTTCTTTCTCATAGATTGTTAGTTATATAATAGTTTCTTTCTCATAGACTGTTAGTTATATAATAGTTTCTTTCTCATAGACTGTTAGTTATATAATAGTTTCTTTCTCATAGAATGTTAGTTATGTAATAGTTTCTTTCTCATAGACTGTTAGTTATATAATAGTTTCTTTCTCATAGACTGTTACTTATGTAATAGTTTCTTTCTCGTAGATTGTTAGTTATATAATAGTTTCTTTCTCGTAAATTGTTAGTTATATAATAGTTTCTTTCTTATAGACTGTTAGTTATATAATAGTTTCTTTCTCATAGACTGTTAGTTATATAATAGTTTCTTTCTCATAGACTGTTAGTTATATAATAGTTTCTTTCTCATAGACTGTTAGTTATATAATAGTTTCTTTCTCATAAACGTAGAGTGACTTTTATTTTTGTGTCGGGACATGCGCGAGTCCGGAGTCATGAGAGAGCGGATAGGTTGGTCGCCCACGCTGCTACTACGGCTGTTGGTGGAGCAATGGATTGGGCAGACATTTTTAATGTCATACGGGAAAACGCACGAACAAATGACTGTATAAGTGACGATGACTCTTGTTCCATAACTAGAATAAGGGATCTTGGTTTGAAATGTTGTGTCGCTAGAAAGGAGCGGTTTCGCGGGCGAGAAAGAATGATGAATCAACGACATACTGGGACAGTCAATCAACGTGTAATGGCGGATACACTCAAGGAGAGATCTTAGCACCTATGGACTTGTCCGGAGTGCAATGACGGTGATCCAACGGCTAACTAACTAACTAACTAACTAACTAACTAACTAATTAACTGTTATATAATAGTTTCTTTATCTTAGTTTTAGAAAATTGTCGCATAGACTGTTAAATAAATATATATATGAACATGTTGTTGCATGTGAAGATATCTGCTTAGTGATTACTGCGATAATAGACAATATCGACGTTCAAACTATTTATAAACGTACTAGCCTCCAGCAAACAAGATTTGAACAAGGTCCGTTCCGCTGGCACATATTCGCCTCGCTACTTGAGTCAATACACGAAGTTACCATTAGTGATTACTATCAACGAACTTAAAGATATACACAGTACATTTGTATGGGTGTTGTCAGTATATAAGTGCCGCTTACATTTGTATGGGTGTTCTCAGTATATAAGCGCCGCTTATTTCAGGATAGAAACTGTCATTTTGTAAATAAATATGTTTTATGTCTCATAGAGCACTTTGAACACTATTTGGGGGCCGCAGTTAGCCCCGAACCGTAGTTTTAAGCATCCCTGCCTCTATATGATTTCCTTCACTATAAAAAAATATTTTTTTTAGAAAAGGACGTTTACAGATATTTCTTTTTCTTAGTTGATATTTCATTCGTGCCTGGAATTGGCAGGATTTAGAGACGAACAAAAAATAACATCCTATGTTGATATGAGAAACAATCACTTCTAGTTTCTGTCTCATGAATTATCGCCCTTGCACGTGCTTAGACTTATTTCGCTCGAGTTCATTTCAACAAGGTCAAGGTTGGAGCAATTTCCCCGAATTATTAGGCAAGTGTTGAATATTATCTATTGATTAATTTGATCCCCTGACCTTTCTGGTGATGTCATCGCTAGCAATTGGTGAGGCTTGTCATTGAGCAGTGACGCTAGTGAGTCAGTAGATGATGCTAGAGGCCAGCATTGCATTCGAGTTGAATACTGTTGTTACGGGACATCTTAAATTTATAGGAAAAATCAGAGTACTAACGGGATCTGAACCAGGTTCGTTCAGCTGCCATCTATTTGCCTCACAACCTGAGTTTATACGTTTTCCGTATTCGACCATAAATGGTATCTTTGAAAGCAACACATATGTGAATGGTAATGCATACTTGCTACAGAAGGGGGTGAACGAACAAGATGTTTATATCTGTAAGAAAATAGTGGATTTCTACAATTGTATTATATATTTCTTCCGCGTGTAAATAAGTGATACAATATTATTAGGGAGCTTTGAGAAAATGTTAAACTTTTTAAAACAAATTTTTTTTATCAAATCAGAAGCCTGTATTTACGAGATTTGATCCGGAACCTTTCATCTGACATCAATTGGCTTCACAACTTGAGTTAGCAGGTTTTCCTAATTTTGCCACTTCTCGAATCCCCCTTAAAATGATGCGATGTAGCGTGTATATTCTAGTCACTATAAAACGGCACAAAGGAAATCACACATATATTGTATAATTTGATCCGTGCTGCAACACAACTGCTTAGTATTCCGTGCTTGTTGAAGTATTTACACACATGTTCGATTTGTGTAGTGTTGTCTTACTGTGTGGAAGAAAACTTCAGATATATTGTTGTATTACTGTGTGGAAGAAAACTTCAGATATATTGTTGTCTTACTGTGTGGAAGAAAACTTCAGGTGTGTTGTTGTCTTACTGTGTGGAAGAAAACTTCCGGTGTGTTGTTGTCTTACTGTGTGGAAGAAAACCGGAGGCGCTCATTGAACTCCTGCCACAATCGAACACCACAGTCCTCGCCATCTCCATGATTAGCTCTTCCCCGGTTACGTTACTTGCTCTCCATGATTACCTCTTCCCCGGTTACGTTACTTGCTCTCCATGATTACCTCTTCCCCGGTTACGTTACGTGGTCTCCATCAACTTCAGGAATGACAATCATGTCAGTAATTTTCATCCAGTAATTGTTCAAAATAAATGTATCCCCTTTGATATGAAATTAATAGGTAGTGTCACTAATGTTATCTATAACAACTTGTAGTTGTAAGTGTAATGTCACTAATGTTATCTATAACAACTTGTAGTTGTAAGTGTAATGTCACTAATGTTATCTATAACAACTTGTAGTTGTAAGTGTGATGTCACTAATGTTATCTATAACAACTTGTAGTTCGAAGTGTGATGTCACTAATGTTATCTATAACAACTTCCAGTTGTAAGTGTAATGTCACTAATGTTATCTATAACAACTTCCAGTTGTAAGTGTAATGTCACTAATGTTATCTATTACAAACAACTTATAGTTAGAAATGTTATTGATGGAATAGTTACAGTGCTTTCATAATATTTCACAAAATATACGCTCATTGCCAGTTTGGTAGACTAAGAAATCGACTCTATCTGTAATTGAACACCATACCTTGTTGATCACGCCAAACATACATCCAATGAGCTATGATGAAGAGAGACAGAGAGAGAGAGAGAGAATTTTATTGTCAGTTATCGTGCTGACCGACGCGTAGACAATGCATCTTCATTTTACAACTGGCTGTTCTCGGCGTATTTTTTCTTAATTTATTTTTATTTTATTCTGTTTTGTGTCCTAGTGTTTGATTATTGGATCTAACTCATGGCTCTATTTTTGTTCTCTCTTTGTTGACCAATGGTTTTTGTCTGTTGTTTTATGTGCTCTTTCTTTATTTGGAGACACATTTTATTTGAGCTCTTTTTAAAACTATTATATTTATTTTTATATATATTTTTTTAATGTTTAGTATAAACTAAATTTACTCCTTATTTGCCAGCTATAAAGTGATGTTTTCACAATAATATGTCTCTCTATACGGCATAGGTGCCATGCATGTCACTGGATATGCAGTAATATTATGATGTCTCAAAACGACGGTAACTCTTTCAATCACATTCTTCTTGGTTTCCGTTGCACCTTGCTGCTTCCATTTTCAATTTGTATGCTCTTGTCGCTAGCCAGTAAGAATTCATTCTCATTAAGTGGCCGAACCATTTCAGCCTGTTGTTCAATATATTTGAGCACAGACGTTGTTCCGACAGTTCATTGTATAGCTGTGATCTAAAAATAAATAATAGTTCTATAAGGAAACTATAGACGGCTCAACTGTAATTTGTTTAGTAAATCCTTTATCACATACATAACTAGCTCAGACTTTCTTTTGGCTCGATAGCCGAGCCGTCATCATTGTACTGGCATGTCATTAATACAGTAATAAATGGTGTCAAACTTTTATCGCAAGGAGCGAGGTGGTAGTTTCCAGGGCCGTATTAATATTACTCAATATTCATCGCAAGGAGTGGTAGTTTCCAGAACCGTATTAACATTACCGTACTCAATATTCATCGCAAGGAGTGGTAGTTTCCAGAACAGTATTAACATTACTCAATATTTATAGCAAGGAGCGAGGTGGTAGTTTCCAAAACAGTATTAACAGTACTCAATATTTATTGCAATGAGCGAGGTGGTAGTTTCCAGAACAGTATTAACATTACTCAATATTTATAGCAAGGAGCGAGGTGGTAGTTTCCAGAACAGTATTAACATTACTCATTATTTATAGCAAGGAGGGAGGTGGTAGTTTCCAGAAAATTATTAACATTACTCAATATTTATAGCATGGAGCGAGGTGGTAGTTTCCAGAACAGTATTAACATTACTCAATATTTATAGCAAGGAGCGAGGTGGTAGTTTCCAGAACCGTATTAATATTACTCAATATTCATCGCAAGGAGTGGTAGTTTCCAGAACAGTATTAATATTACTCAATATTTATTGCATGGAGCGAGGTGGTAGTTTCCAGAACCATATTAACATTACCGTGCTCAATATTCATCGCAAGGAGTGGTAGTTTATCCAGAACCGTATTAATATTACTCAAAATTAATTGCAATTTATTGTTGTTTTTTTTAAATTTATAGACATGTATATACATAGTTTACATTTATGTGCCAACAAATGGATACAGTTCAAGTGAAGAAGCCAACAAATGGATACAGTTCAAGTGAAGAAGCCAACAAATCAAATAGTTGAACAGGAAAACCCGAACATATATTTGCTGCTTGTATAGCAGAAATAAACTTTCTGAATCTGTGCTTCATTGGAAGCTGCTATAGCGCAGTCGTTAGTGCTTAGGCTTCTTATCCCAGTGGTTTAATACATATAGTTGGGTCAAATATCAACTCAGTCTAAGGAAATAAGTATAAAAATACAATCTGGGAATGTAAAGGACGGCCTGATTCTCGTATCCGCTGTATTATACTGTTTAGCTGAAAACAAATGCTACGGACGAATGTTGCGCATAAATTATACATAACATAGAGCCAACATATACGCGAGAAATCAAATAAATACTCGTTCGGGTGAACAAGAACATCTCAAGGCATGGGTGAGGCGTGGCAAACTTGTGTGGTTTGGCCATGTGATGAGGCACAATTCTCTTTCCGCAACTATCTTGTGTGGAGCAGTTGAGGGTAAAAGAAGAAGAAGAAGAGGAAGTCGGAGGATAGTATGGATTCATGATAATATTAGAGACTGGACAGGATTCAGATTCTCCACACTTAAAGAACTGATAACAGAGAGGCATGGCGACATTTTTGTGTTGATGTTTCCAGATTGGCACACCAACGACCCTGAAGGATTATGGGTTTATCCCCCTTCCTCCTTGTCAATAAATGCCAACAATTCAGGGACTCAGCCTGATTAATTATGTACAATTTTTACTCACTTTCCCCTCTCCCTACTCCAATCCCTTAATCCTACATAAATAATCCTGTAGAAAAACTACGAACATGATTTCTATCAAACTTTTATGAGAAAAGAAAATGAAAACAAGTTTAATTGATTTATAAGAGACAGTAAAGTTGACGTCAACTTTTATCATACTTTTCCATACCCATACCCCCCCCCCTATTTGTTGACGTAATTGATTGTCAGCACCTTGTAACACTCAAGCAAAGCAGTCATCACCGTATTCTGTAATTGGACTTGACTAAATCTGTTGTCATCGCACCGTGTTGTCATCGCACCGTGTTGTCATCGCACCGTGTTGTCATCGCACCGTGTTGTCATCGCACCGTGTTGTCATCGCACCGTGTTGTCATCGCACCGTGTTGCGTCAGTGATGATCAGGGTCTGTGTATCAGGCTCTGTGTATCATTCTGTATAACAGGCAAGTACATCATCTCCGCAATCTTGACATATGTAACAAGAATATGACTCTCAGCAATAGACGACCTGCTAACAGAATCAAAACAAGCCCTTTTACGTCATGTATGTATTCTGTATTAATTTGCTGTCACTAACATGAAGGTTTGACTTAACGAGGTGGTGACATGAACCAACAGATGACAGTCAAGCGTGTATTCTGTATTGATTTGATGTCACTAACATGCAGGTTCTACTTTCTGAACTTGTCTGTGCATTTCGTTGGTCGGCGTTGGCAGCAGAGACAAATTATATAGATAGTGACCAACGAAATATACGACAATAATCAAAATCGTCTCGAATGAGGTCTTGTTTTGATTATTATGGTAGGTTTTGTATTGGCGAGAGTCATGGTAATAACACAGATTTCAGAACCCATACTACAAGACTGTCCCAACCACGCGGCTCACATAACCACAATCTGGTCCTCATGAGCATCCCTGCATAGCAAATATAAGGAACCTACAACACGATCAAACCTATCCATAGATTACAAATGTCGGATTACATCCCTACTGATGAAAATACGGCACGCGGGCTAAATCCGGCTCGCTAAACCATACTGTCTGACCCGCTATGCTGGTCTAAAAGACTTAGCATGGTGTGCCTCCAAACGTATAAAGAAATACTACTCACATCTCCAGAGGTACTTTAAAAAAACAAACCAACAAATGTTTTATCCCATGACTCACGAACAAAGGAGAACAGAATTATATTGTTTCCATTGATATCCAGTATTTGATGTTCACAATCTGCTATCCAGTGATATCCAGTATTTGATGTTCACAATCTGCTACCCAGTGATATCCAGTATTTGATGTTCACAATCTGCTATCCAGTGATATCCAGTATTTGATGTTCACAATCTGCTACCCAGTGATATCCAGTATTTGATGTTCACAATCTGCTATCCAGTGATATCCAGTATTTGATGTTCACAATCTGCTACCCAGTGATATCCAGTATTTGATGTTCACAATCTGCTATCGTCTTACCACATACATGCCACCTTGCAGTGGACACTCTGACATCCAGTGAAATGAGAGAGCAGACCAACTGGTCAAAGAAGGCGTTTCTCATTTGTATGTAGGAGTAAACAGATCAGTTAGCTAGCATGCCAGTCAAACAGAGACTAAAACATAATCCTATAGAAGATTGGATGAACAGCACGGCTACAGGGACGTGTCAACGTGTCATGTATGTTCTAATGAATGTCCCGGACGTGTCAACGTGTCATGTATGTTCTAATCAATGTCCCTTGAGCAAATGTTAAATATAAACTTACTATACGAAGACAAGATCAAAGTATTATAATCCAGCTCAGAACAGGACATTATGCTGTAAATTAACATCTGAATACAATACACCCAAACATGATAACCCAACTGCAGAAATTGACATCACCCATATCAGCATGTACTATATGAGTGTACATGACTACATCAATCTAGACAAGAGCTTCTCCCACCATGTATACAAGACACCCTTATATAAAAGTATATCTCAATTACATTAATCTAGACAAGAGCTTCTCCAACCATGTCTATCTATACAAGACACCCTTATATAAAAGTATATCTCAATTACATCAATCTAGACATGAAATTTTCCCACTATGTATATCTATACAAGACACCCTTATATAAAAGTATATCCCAATTACAGAGAACCTGCAGATCTTACAGATTGACATGTGCTGCCCAAGATTGAAAACTCAGGACACTGGATAGAAGAAGAGGAAGAATGAATCCGTTCTTGCAGCATAATTTGTTGGTTCATGTCACCACACTGTTAAGTCACACCTGCGTGTTTGTGACAGCAAACCAATACAGAATACATATTCGACTGTCATGAGAGTTTACATGACAGAACAATACCCTCTGGTGACAAATTCTTACCCCCACCCTCCCCCTTTTTTCGCTTTATCCCTCCGCCCTTTCACTCCTCTTCAATTAGAACACAGATCTGCTTCTTATTTCAGATATAAAGTTGAATACATCGAAGCGAGTTTTCGACAGTACAGTCCCGTGGACTCATTTGGAATCACCCTTTTAAAGTAACGCAATTTGACTTTAGTCGTGATTTTCATTTGACACTGTATATATATATATATATATATATATATATATATTGTATCGACAACCAATGAAAATTACGGAAAAGTCAAATATCGTCACTGTTGAAGGATAATACCCGATGATTCCACATGATTATAATTGAGGGACTCGAGTGAAGTTGAGCCGTATTGTGAGCAGAATTGCCTTCTCCTTCTACGTCTGAGTTCGTTCTCAAATTCCTGCAACCTAGCAAGGTACGTTAAACGGAAATCGTCGTGTCATGGTTTACAGCTTTCCTGAGATGTCTGCGCTTTTAGGCTTGAAACTTCTGACTTCGGCATGGCTTCTATGATACTGACTCTATATAGGGCGGAACAGTCACTTCGTTCTTATCCCATAACCTCCTTAGTCGCCTCTTACAACTTGCATGAAAAACAGAGTGTTGCTATTCTCTGCTCTCATTTCATGCCTTGGACAACATACGTTCCGTTTTGAAAGGAAAGAACAAGAATACACTAGGAACAAGAAAGATGAAATACTGATTTGACATATTGATTCTCTGTTTGTAATATTCATATCTTGTTGTTTGTTTTTGGTCCCGATGAAGACTTTCTAGTCTAAACGTTGTTAGTTTCTGTTGATGTCATTAGTGTGTTCTGTATTTTGCTGCAACAATCTCTACGTATCTGTTTCCCCCCCCCCCCTTCCATACAAGAAAGATAGAGAGATATAAAGAGCGATGTGTAGAAATAGATATATTCTGAGTTTGTAGAAATACTCCCCATCTTCCATTACCTAGCCATCTCCTTCGTACAGAACCAAGAGGCTTAAGATATGAATCTCAGGCCTAATGAAGCATACCTGAATCTGCAATCGATTTCTCATTGACCCAGACCATCCTTAAGCCCTTTCTATAAGCCTCTTAATATAAATTTGACAACTGGAAAATTAAAGAAAAATATCTTTAAATAACAGAAAAAGAAACCCTTGAAAATTAATCAATAAAAGACAAGAGAAGAATTGACTTTCATTGGTAACGACAAGAACACGACCTCACAGCTTGATAGAGAATGATGAAATATGTGTGAGTTGAAACAAGTTGAATGAGAATTGCAGCACATTGTATGTGGTCTTTGTTTCAATCACCAGGAATTACGTTCGTTGAAGATCTTATTACCTTTTGTGAACATATTTTTTACGTCTTGAGAACTTTGCCTGATATCCAGAAGAGCCATGCTCTCAGCAGTATGCAATGCTTTGAGAAGCCTCCTGCTCACATGTGGTCTATTTCTGTATATAAAAGGCATAATCCATCATTTTGCATGCAGATTTATTATTGTTACACATTCTGGCAACGCAGAATTGAACATAAACCGGGAGATGGATTTAGCTTCTATGTCGAGGCTGAACTTAATTTGGAAAAACAACATCCGTGTTAGAGTGAAAATCAAACTTTATAACTCACTAGTGCTTTCTGTTGTGTTATAGGGTTGTGAGAGTTGGACACTCACTGCAGACATGAAGAGGGGGTTACAGGCTTTCGAATACAAATGTTACAGAGGAATTATACGATTCTGCTATAGGGAGCATAAGTACGTCAGAAATTTGCAGGTCCAAACGAACCATTACGCATACTGTTGCATCTATGGGTCTCACCAATGGCCTATTAAACAAACCACCCATGCAACCGAAAACAGTAGATGACATGCCGTTATATTGAAGTTATTTTCTTATAGAAGCTTCATGGCAAGCCATCTATACAATTATGATTCTCGTGCTTTTATTTTCTTGTTGAAAAGTGTTTTATGCTTTGTTATTTTTATATATGTATGCACTCTCTGTGGTTGGGAGGGAGCCGGAGATGTACTGCACAGCACTGGGGGGGGGGAGGAAATTGACAGCACTGTTTTCCTATGGCTGAGGCCCATCATGGTTGAGACTCACCCTCAAGAAGCGTGTAGAAAATGTCAAAAATAAAGCACCTATACGGTTGCAGCTAATGAAAAGACCCACTGGCACATCTTTGGGATCAGACAATGATGCCCTCAAAGACTTTATCTTATCTTGGTTACATACGTACTGCTTTAGAATACAACAGTGCACCCCTAACAACATGTTCCAAGACGAATGTAGAATCTCTAGACAGAGTGCACAACAATGTCCGACGCTTTATTAGTGGATCAATGAGATCTACACCAAAGGCTGTAAGCTTTATTTAGAAAAATAAAGAAAAAAGTAGGAATGAAATTGGAGAAGAAAAGAGTAGAAATGTTGAAAAAGAAGATAGAAAATAAATGAAAAAAAAATAAAGAAGAAACAAACGTAGAAGAATGAAGTGTAAGAAGAAGGAAAAAAATAGGGAGAAAAGAAGGGAACAGGTGGGAGGGGAAAAATGAATAATAAATGATAAGAGAAAATAGAGAGAAAGAGAAAAACAGAATGAACACAACAAAGTGATGTTATGAATGCATGGTAGAAGTAAATCGCTACAGTCAATAACATAATACACGTTTATAACACAAGATAAACAAACCTTCTGATGACTTTCTGACACCCTGACTTTTGTTCTCTTCTCTGCATGCAGCTGGCGCATGTCTGTTTGCTGTTGTTATTACTGTGTTCCTCCGACTGTGATGCAAGCTATTGCATAATCCATTTGTTTGCTTTCGCAGATAAATAAAACATTTGAACATTTTCTCAGCCATAAAAGCAAGCAATCACAATAAAAGCAACTACAATAAAAGCAAATAACTACAATAAAAGCAAATAACTACAATAAAAGCAAGTAATTACAATAAAAGCAAATAACTACAATAAAAGCAAGTAATTACAATAAAAGCAAGTAACTACAATAAAAGCAAATAACTACAATAAAAGCAAGTAATTACAATAAAAGCAAGTAACTACAATAAAAGCAAGTAATTACAATAACAGCAAATAACTACAATAAAAGCAAATAACTACAATAAAAGCAAATAACTACAATAAAAGCAAATAACTACAATAAAAGCAAGTAACTACAATAAAAGCAAGTAACTACAATAAAAGCAAATAACTACAATAACAGCAAGTAACTACAATAAAAGCAAGTAACTACAATAAAAGCAAGTAACTACAATAAAAGCAAGTAATTACAATAAAAGCAAGTAACTACAATAAAAGCAAGTAACTACAATAAAAGCAAGTAACTACAATAACAGCAAATAACTACAATAAAAGCAAGTAATTACAATAAAAGCAAATAACTACAATAAAAGCAAGTAACTACAATAAAAGCAAATAACTACAATAAAAGCAAATAACTACAATAAAAGCAAGTAACTACAATAAAAGCAAGTAATTACAATAAAAGCAAATAACTACAATAAAAGCAAATAACTACAATAAAAGCAAGTATCGGTACATACATATATTATCATATTATGACAAATATTATCATACTCTGTTATCACACAGCCACAATTGATTAAAGAAAATATGCAATGTCTGTAGTTATCTGCACTGATCTTTCACAGCAACACATTGGCAATAAGACAAGCCATATTGCTTGATTGCATAAATGGCACAGACAAAATATTTGGTAACATGTTATTGTTGAAGTAGTGATCATCCTTGTCTTTTTGTATTTGGTTATTCTCCAAGCAATATTGTAACATTTAGTAGGTTACCATTGATTTGTGAACGATCTCGTTGCAGAATTCTACGAGGCACCGATTCTCATTTAGTGACTGACTGACAAATTATTTGTTTTATTTTCTCATTGTGCCTATTTGTTTCTTTCCATGATTGTGTTAATTTCTGTGATTGTGTTAATTTCCGTGATTGTGTTAATTTCCGTGATTGTGTTAATTTCCGTGATTGTGTTAATTTCCGTGATTGTGTTAATTTCCGTGATTGTGTTAATTTCCGTGATTGTGTTAATTACCATGATTGTGTTAATTACCATGATTGTGTTAATCTCCTCTTTGTTAAATGTTGTTGCTACATTGCTATAATCTACTGTTAATTTATTTGTTTAAACCCCTTAACTGCAGAGCTATTCTTAAGGATTCGATGAAAAGCCACTGCTATTTTGTGTAGATCCTCCTCTACTTAACTTCTCAGGGGGAAAATCTGTCTGGAAGCTTATAATAAAGCATCCCGATGAATTGTTTCCCTGGGAAACTAAGAAGTAGAACATCTCAGCAAAATGGTAGCAACCCCTCATCGTCTCCTTAAGGATACCTTCGCAGTTTAAATGTTGTTGCAACATTTTCTATAATCTTCTGTTAGTAGATTTGTTAGACATTGTTGCTATATTGCTATAATCTTCTGTTAGTTTACATGCTAAATCTTGTTGCTACATTGCTATAATCTTCTGTTAGTTTACTTGTTAAATTAATTCACTTGTTAAATTTAGTTCACTGTAAATAAATTATTTTGAGGTACTGGCATGCAGTTTTATTTGTTATCTCCCCTTTTAATCTGAGACCCAAAAAATGACATCATTCCCTAGGTACGCCTGTAGATTGTATGAGGGTTTAGGTAAACTCATAAATGGTATGGGAGTTTAGGTAAGCCCATAGATGGTATGGGAGTTTAGGTAAGTCCATAGATTGTAGGATGTTTACACAAGCTCGTAGATTGTATGGGAGTTTAGGTAAGCCCATAGATGGTATGGGAGTTTAGGTAAACCCATAAATGATATGGGAGTTTAGGTAAGCCCATAGATGGTATGGGAGTTTAGGTAAGCCCATAGATGGTATGGGAGTTTAGGTAAACCCATAAATGGTATGGGAGTTTAGGTAAGCCCATAGATGGTATGGGAGTTTAGGTAAGCCCATAGATGGTATGGGAGTTTATGTAAGCCCATAGATGGTATGGGAGTTTAGGTAAGCCCATAGATGGTATGGGAGTTTAGGTAAGCCCATAGATGGTATGGGAGTTTAGGTAAGCCCATAGATAGTATGAGGGTTTAGGTAAGCCCATATATGGTATGGGAGTTTAGGTAAGCCCATAGATGGTATGAGGGTTTAGGTAAGCCCATAGATAGTATGAGGGTTTAGGTAAGCCCATAGATGGTATGGGAGTTTAGGTAAGCCCATAGATGGTATGAGGGTTTAGGTAAGCCCATAGATGGTATGGGAGTTTAGGTATGCCTGTAGATGGTATGGTAGTTTAGGTAAGCCCATAGATGGTATGAGGGTTTAGGTAAGCCCATAGATGGTATGGGAGTTTAGGTAAGCCCATAGATGGTATGGGAGTTTAGGTAAGCCCATAGATGGTATGGGAGTTTAGGTAAGCCCATAGATGGTATGGGAGTTTAGGTAAGTTCGTAGATTGTAGGATGTTTACACAAGCTCATAGATTGTATGGGGGTTTAGGTAAGCCCATAGACTTTATGGGGGTTTAGGTAAGGCCGTAGATGATATGGGGTCTTAGGTAAGCTCGTAGATGGTTGGGGGTTTAGATAAGCCTGTCGATGGTATGTGGATTTGAAATACCACGATAAAGAGATAATTGCTTATTTAAAAAGAGGACAAGACTTTGTTATTGTGTTATTTAGGTAAACCCCCCTCCCCAATCAATAATGAAAGGCCTTACCTGGAGATGTGCGTTTGTGCACATGAACATGCGCGCACATACACTAGTACATACACAATAAATATAATAAAACCAAAGAAACATTCAGGTCTTAAGGGTGCAACACCATTTTGGGGCAACACTGTCACATCTGCCAGGCCATGTTGGAGCAACACTGTCACATCTGCCAGACTATGGTGCAAGAGATGATCAAGGAGGCTTGAGGTGTAGTTTGCTGGTAGCTTCAAGTATTTCAAAAGTTGAAGTCAGACCTTGTGGTCATGTAGGAAGATGAAGATAAGCACAGCCAAACTAAACCATGACAAGGTGCATCCTGGACTATATCCTGCTCATTGGCGGGAGTATGAAAGCGAATACACAGGATGGGAAAGCAATATATTTTAGGTGTATTTTTTTTCTTGTGGTGAAACTAGGAAATAGATTGAAGTTTTGCTAATACTGGGATACACACACGATAACGCATGAGAATCCATGTTTCTACAGAATTAGCTCTGTTGTGTAAACGTGAACAGTGCCAGTATTACTCGTCGGTTGTTATGTTGTGAATCTGTTTTTCCCGTGCGTTCATTCTCAAACTCCCACTGGATCTCTCTTGTAATAGGACTATGGTCATACTAGATTTTCAGCAGGATGTAGTCTAGAGGATGGAAATGAGCTGTGTTGCCATTTTATTTGATCGATTGGTCCGACACATCCATCTTCAGCAGAGATGTGGTTTTAAAAATAAAAGTCTCTTTGCTAGAAACGTCAATTATCATGTATATCCATTGATTAGCAAAACTTCAGTTTCCTATTTTCAACTGTTTGTTTTAAATTTTACTGTAGTTACTACTTAGTATCAATGACTTGTCTGGTAGCAGTTGAATGTGTTGATCTCCACTGAATAGATGGGCATATGCTGGTGAATCTCCAACAGTGAACACCAGCAGAGATGCACGAGAGATCTAAACGTGTCTGATTTCTTTCCTTGACTTCTTCAATGTCCAGGTGCAGTCAGCGCAGTGCATGTCAGAAGAGTGATCTGTCGAAGAGATGGTTGCCATATGATAGCCACGAGTGTCCCAGGATCAAACGTATCATACCTGATCAGATTCAGAGAGATAAAGAAAGACTGGTAATGTTGTTATTATCATTGTTATCATCATTGTTATTGTTATTATTATTATTGTTGTTGTTATCCTTGTCATTGTTATTATTGCTATTAATCATGATTATTATTATTATAGTTATTATTGTCGCTGTTGCTATCTTTATTATTATTATTATTGTTACTATTTTTATGAGTACTATTATTATTGTTACTATTTTTATGAGTACTATTATTATTGTTACTATTGATACTATTGTTACTATTGTTAGTATTATTATTACTATTATTAGTATGCAGTGTGGTATGCCAGCTGTTTTAGGTAATGGTCTAGCATAGATTTAGATAGGGGTCTAGCAAGTATGATGGTATGAGATTTAGATAGGGGTCTAGCAAGTATGATGGTATGAGATTTAGATAGGGGTCTAGCAAGTATGATGGTATGAGATTTAGATAGGGGTCTAGCAAGTACGATGGTATGAGATTTAGATAGGGGTCTAGCAAGTACGATGGTATGAGATTTAGATAGGGGTCTAGCAAGTATGATGGTATGAGATTTAGATAGGGGTCTAGCAAGTATGATGGTATGAGATTTAGATAGGGGTCTAGCAAGTATGATGGTATGAGATTTAGATAGGGGTCTAGCAAGTATGATGGTATGAGATTTAGATAGGGGTCTAGCAAGTACGATGGTATGAGATTTAGATAGGGGTCTAGCAAGTACGATGGTATGAGATTTAGATAGGGGTCTAGCAAGTACGATGGAATAGATTTCTGTACATGTCTAGAAAGTGTGATGTTCCCATTGAACATGTATTTCAAGTGTATATTTTGTGTGTATTTTCTTTGACAAATGTAATTCTTAAAATATGGAAAGTATCATTTATGATTCAGTAAAAAAATGTAATTTATTTACATGCACATATTTACATGCATAAATTTTCTCACTTCTAGCTCACATTGGACATCCAACACTTCCCAGACTTTCAGATTCCAGCGACCTACAAATGTGTCTTCACATCTGTAAGCGGTCTCTTTGTATTAAGTTTGACCACAGTGGCAAACCGTACAAGTAGCAACCTACAGTGTTACACACCTCAGACCCATCTGCTTCCACAGTTTCAGAAAGGCACTGGTAATTTACTGTTACATAATTATAGCTTGAGACACACATGATTGTCACAGGCTTTAGATCTATCTATCAATTAGCAACAATAGAGTCTATTATAAGAATCAGGGATATTTAGAAGATGTGGAGATATTTAGAAGAATTTAGGATATAACAATTTCAAGATATTTATAAGATTTTAGGGTATTTATAAGAATTGAACTCTTTCGCTATGTGGAGTCTTTTATCTGGGATTATGTGGAGTCTTTTATCTGGAATTACATGGAGTCTTTTATCTGGGATTACGTGAAGTCTTTTTAAAGATCTTTTTTTTTGTTTGCTAATTTAATCATTTTCTATATTTATGTCAACAAAATGGTTTGTTCCTATTGAAAGTGTAATATGTCCACATGACATCTGGACATCTGGACATTTTCACGTGTTTATGATATCAATTTTGTCAGTTATTGATATGTTTTAATCATGTGTTTCTATGTGACACCATTTTTCCTTCTATTTTCTATATATATTTTAGAGCTCACTTATGTTTCGTGAAAGTATAACTTTTTATTTACATTTGTCGCATTAATTATTGAAATCCAACCTGGCAATTACTGCCAACATCCCTGAGCAGATTTATACCATTTTGTAAGAAAAATCTGACAAATATGTCAATCGAAGTCTTAGTTCTACCTTCAAATCATTAATTCCATCCAAACGCTAAAAATACTCCATATCACATGAGTTCAGATATTTATCAGGTTTTATGGTATTTATAAGAATGTAATATATTTAGAGTTGAGGATATTTGTAGGAATTTATGATTATTTATAAGATTTTAAGGTATTTATATGAATTTAAAATATTTATAGGAATTTAGGATACATAAATATATAGGATATTTATAGGAATTTATGACATTTAGAAGAATATACGATATTAGAAGATTTGAGGATATTTAGAAGAATTTGGGACAGGAGCCTATTTAGATTTAATAATATTTAACATTTTCCCAGGCTGAAAGTTTCCCAAACATAAAAATCATCAATGAACCTCTACAGCTAATGCTAATGCTAATCAATACTCTTTGGCAGGCAATAAAATATAGTTTAAAAAAAAACTTATGTCCAAAATGTCCACTGCTAAAGACCCTGCCCAGCAGGGTAACTGGAAATTGGAGATATTTACCACTAATGGCCCCTGTTACCCATCACTGGATCTGGACCACATATTTTACCCATCAGACTGGAGCTGGACCACATATTCATCAGATCAAGGCTGCAGCATACCACATCCATATGCTGCTTTAAAGTTCCTGGTCAACTTTTACTCTGGGTATATCAGTGGTCAGTCTAAAGATCAGACTATTCTAAATGGTCAAGTACCCTTAGATCTGATCAGCAACTGGATATCCATTACTGCTTCAGTTCTTCTAACACAGGTACAGGTGTTTAGAAAGTGTCACTGGAAATACATCGGACACATGCTACAAATGGATACTGAAAGACTTCCCTGTCAAGCTTTGACGTGGTCACCAAAGGGCAAGAGAAATGAGGAAGGCCAAAATAAATTTTGCGTAGAATTATTACAAGGGAACATTTCACCATTGGTATCAGAAACAATTAAGATCTAAAGCAAATTGCAATGAAACAAGAGACATGGAAATTAATGACATCCGCCCTAGTGCTGTCTTTGGCCCTAGAGGAATAACTAACTAACAGGTGCTCACAATAAATCCAGCAAACCTAGTCACACTGGGTGTTACCTTCACTGACTAATGGTTCTATGTACAGAAGGTGACCCTGTGATAAGAATACTCTCTGGTGCTCTCCTAGTAGAAATATAGATGCTGTCTTACTAACAATGTCCCTCTTTGAACATTCTAGGAACAGTTATATTTATCATACATTGTCAAGCACTACCAAATTTAAACTCTTCTTTACCTTTGTTTTTCCCATACCATATAGTAAAATATATCTCCCAGCTATTTTACTCTCACACAATTACGCTGGAGGAAGCAGGGCAGCTTGAGATGAGAGACAGAGTGGGTTAGGGTTAGGACAATATGGGAATGAGAACAATATCTTTCACACATCGCAGAAGAAGAAGAAGAAGATTATTGGAGGTATAGGTAATTGAACTATCAAAATAAATATGGGAGCCCTTTAGACCAACAAAAAATGAATAAAAATATTGAAAAATATATATATTTTTGACTGAAATTGATAAATGTGTAAAAATATTAAAAAAATATAAACATTTTTGACTGAAATTGATGAATGGGTAAAAATATTGAAAAATATAAACATTTTTGACTGAAATTTATGAATGGGTAAAAATATTGATAGTTATTAAAATTTGTCACTGAAACTGATGAAAATTGATAATTGGCAGATTCTGTGGTGATGAAGCTGTTTGTCCTGATGAATGAGAAGGAGCTAGTCAATCAGACAGTGACTTTCTTTGACTGCGGCATACACACATCGTAAGTCATTGTCATGCAAGAAGTATTACATTGTTGAAGTTTTGTAACTATTGTTCTATCTGCTGCATACACACATCGTAAGTCATTGTCATACAAGAAGTGGCATACACACATCGTAAGTCATTGTCATACAAGAAGTATTACTTTGTTGAAGTTTTGTAACTATTGTTCTATCTGCGGCATACACACATCGTAAGTCCTTGTCATACAAGAAGTATTATATTGTTGAAGTTTTGTAACTATTGTTCTATTGTAAATGATTGGCAGGTTTGTGGTTATGTCAATAATGATGCAAGACAGCTGAAAAAAGGTCAAGCATAAATTATCATGGATAGCTTGACCTTGGTGACCAGCATTTCTTGGACCTTGGAGTCCAAGAGTTCACTATACTAGCCATATGGTTACAGACGTTGGTTCAGTATATGTAGACGACACCACATTGTCAAGTTATTTCCCTTGTATCTAAATTTCATGTTCATTATTTAATAATTTAAATATTAATTTATTTTTGGGTTAGGGTTAGGATAGTTGTGCTTTACATAACTAACACTAACCTCAAGCCTAAATAAATAAATATTTAAATTATTAAATGATGAACCTGAAATTTACAAACATAGACAAGGGGAATAATTAAACATGTGGTGGCGTCTACTTGTACTATATCCAGATGTCCATCGTTCAGTAACAGTGGTCGTGGTGAGTGCCGCAGTAACAAACTGTCAGAGGATATTGTGTAACATGGAGAGTGCTGCAGTAACAAACTGTCAGAGGATATCCTGTAACGTGGAGAGAGCTGCAGTAACAAACTGTCAGAGGATATCCTGTAACGTGGAGAGTGCTGCAGTAACAAAACCAAGAAGTGATGAATACCGTGTTAGTTCTTTTTTTCATTAATTACTCTTGTACATTGGTAATAAGTTCTAATCTGTTGACTTGATGTTCATTCATATTTGTATATGCCTGTTTATTTACAGGTGCACTGCTTGTACTTTGAGCCAGTTTTCTTGCACATGGTGTGTCAAACAACACTTGTGTACAGAGAACACAGACCAGTACTGTAACACAGATGTACTTATTACTGGCATAAATGTAAGTCACTGGTATATACAATATTCTTCCATCGTCTGATATGCCTGTTTTCAAGATTTGGGCTAAGAAAGTAGTGGTTAACCATTATCTTCTCTCCTCCCCCCCTCCCCCCCAGTGCGTCACTTTTACTGGTAGAAAACTAAGTCCCCACCAGTTGCTTTTGTTACTTGTTCCATTGCGATCAATGTTACAGTTTTAGTTTTCGCAGGGTTAATACCTGACCATGACCTTTGCATAGGTCACTGTTCACATTTTTCTTCATATTTACATCATGGAAATATTATGTCGGACTGATTTTTGACAAATTTTTTGAAAATTTGCGGAGTTTTGACAATTTGTTCACGTTGGAGGATATTGTTCGTATGTACACTGATGATGATGACAGCCGTAGTTACCATGGAAATATGCACGATGTAGGTAATTTGCATATCTAGTATAATGTGGAAAGTGAGAGTGAAGTTTCTTGTTAGATAGACCTAATGTTTCTGACAACGTGAAGGAAATTCATGGTATGACATCGCGAATTTCACCAGTGATATAGTTTAGAAGTTGAGAATTTTGTAGAAAACATTGGGTCTGTACATAACCTTGACGAGATTGCCACACGTTATGAATAATTTAGCATCATTGTCCATGAGGAGCTTATTCATTTGCAGCAGATTGGACTTATTTGTAAGTAACATAACACGAAGAACAAACAAGGAAAGAAAACACAAGCTGGACATCTGTAACTGCCATTGAAATAAAACTTCTTTTTAAAAAAATATTTATATTATGATAGACCTGTGTATTATTCTTGAGTATGGCATATATTGGAGTACAGATGACAAGTTCAACGTTTCAGGCATATATTGGAGTACAGATGACAAGTTCAACGTTTCAGGCATATATTGGAGTACAGATGACAAGTTCAACGTTTCAGGCATATATTGGAGTACAGATGACAAGTTCAACGTTTCAGGCATATATTGGAGTACAGATGACAAGTTCAATGTTTCAGGCATATATTGGAGTACAGATGACAAGTTCAACGTTTCAGGCATATATTGGAGTACAGATGACAAGTTCAACGTTTCAGGCATATATTTGAGTACAGATGACAAGTTCAACGTTTCAGGCATATATTGGAGTACAGATGACAAGTTCAACGTTTCAGGCATATATTGGAGTACAGATGACAAGTTCAACGTTTCAGGCATATATTGGAGTACAGATGACAAGTTCAACGTTTCAGGCATATATTTGAGTACAGATGACAAGTTCAACGTTTCAGGCATATATTGGAGTACAGATGACAAGTTCAACGTTTCAGGCATATATTGGAGTACAGATGACAAGTTCAACATTTCAGGCATATATTGGAGTACAGATGACAAGTTCAACGTTTCAGGCATATATTGGAGTACAGATGACAAGTTCAACGTTTCAGGCATATATTGGAGTACAGATGACAAGTTCAACGTTTCAGGCATATATTGGAGTACAGATGACAAGTTCAACGTTTCAGGCATATATTGGAGTACAGATGACAAGTTCAACGTTTCAGGCATATATTGGAGTACAGATGACAAGTTCAACGTTTCAGGCATATATTGGAGTACAGATGACAAGTTCAACGTTTCAGGCATATATTGGAGTACAGATGACAAGTTCAACGTTTCAGGCATATATTGGAGTACAGATGACAAGTTCAACGTTTCAGGCATATATTGGAGTACAGATGACAAGTTCAACGTTTCAGGCATATATTGGAGTACAGATGACAAGTTCAACGTTTCAGGCATATATTGGAGTACAGATGACAAGTTCAACGTTTCAGGCATATATTGGAGTACAGATGACAAGTTCAACGTTTCAGGCATATATTGGAGTACAGATGACAAGTTCAACGTTTCAGGCATATATTGGAGTACAGATGACAAGTTCAACGTTTCAGGCATATATTGGAGTACAGATGACAAGTTCAACGTTTCAGGCATATATTGGAGTACAGATGACAAGTTCAACGTTTCAGGCATATATTGGAGTACAGATGACAAGTTCAACGTTTCAGGCATATATTGGAGTACAGATGACAAGTTCAACGTTTCAGGCATATATTGGAGTACAGATGACAAGTTCAACGTTTCAGGCATATATTGGAGTACAGATGACAAGTTCAACGTTTCAGGCATATATTGGAGTACAGATGACAAGTTCAACGTTTCAGGCATATATTGGAGTACAGATGACAAGTTCAACGTTTCAGGCATATATTGGAGTACAGATGACAAGTTCAACGTTTCAGGCATATATTGGAGTACAGATGACAAGTTCAACGTTTCAGGCATATATTGGAGTACAGATGACAAGTTCAACGTTTCAGGCATATATTGGAGTACAGATGACAAGTTCAACGTTTCAGGCATATATTGGAGTACAGATGACAAGTTCAATGTTTCAGGCATATGAACCTGTTTGGGACAAAGATTTGAGAATATATCTCAATATTTTTGCCTCAATATGACTCCTACTCAGCACCTGAAGGTAAACATTTTTTATCCCCACATTATGTTGAGTTTGACAGTTTATTTAAAAAAAATATATATATACTAAATAATATTTGATATAAGTTTATGCAAGACTGTTCATTTTTCTGTTGTCTTGCGTGTGATATGATGAATAGTTTGAAAGAAGATACATTATTAACATCATCATATTGATAATTTGGAAGAGTTGTGCTCCTTGTCTTAGTGATTGGGGATTGACAATAGACATATTGGTAACAGGGGTTTGTCTAAGATCAGTACTGTGACACAGATGTCAAGATTAGGGTAAAGAAAGTAGTGGTTTGTCTAAGATCAGTACTGCGATACAGATGTCAGATTTTATATACACCATTTCTATACAACAGCTATGGGAAGCAATCAGGGCATATTGTTTTTCTGTAGAATAATTGTCTGTTCTTGATTTGATTTGGTTTTTTTTCTTTTAATTTCTTTTTGACCACATTTTATTGATACATGATATGAGCTGTCACCTTGATCACTTTTTTTTTGGTTTCCTTACACAGAAAAGTGGAATATCAACAACACCTGGGCCTGGATACTGTCCCAGGATTGAACCTTTTCTTTCGGGATCAGAGATTCTTGTTGCTGCCGGTTCCAAGAAAACCATCCAGGTCAAAGCCTTGTCATTGCAAAATTTCCAGTTAGAAAATTTGAGATGTCAGTTCAATGCAGTCCGAGAAGTTGTGGCTACATTCAAGTTGTTACAAGACAGTGACTATTTGGTTACGTGTCAAGACGAGGTGGTTAGTTCTATTTTTATTAAATTAACTTGTTGTTGTGCTAATGGTTAACAAAGATAAGCATCATTGTTCTTTCTGAAAGTAACTTTTTAAAATCTTTTATTTTTGTTACGGATTCAAAGTTATCTATGACAATTTGAGTGAATTGCATTTATCCCCATAAAGGCCAGTTCATTGTAATCTAGATGGGGGCTTAAGTATGCCACAGGTGACTGAAAACCTAAATTTGGTCCAATACATGCACAACCTAGAAAAACTATTGTATGCTCCTACTATGCACACCTGCATGCACTGCAATAGAACTTTCCTGGCACGAATCAGATTTATCGGGCATCTACGAACTCACAAACCCAAACCAAATTAGACAATCACAAATTTTTGTTTTCCACTTGTTCACCACAATTTTATTGTTTTTCATGCCATATTTATCTTTGCTTGCGAAGGAGGAACATCATCATGACACGCTTGGGAAGAAGACAGTACCCCCAATTAAAAATCCACGCCCTGACATATATATGTACTGCTGCTGTCTTGTACTGTTGCTGGTTACCTGTGAATTTATTGTTTTCTCTCTCTCTCTCTTTCTCTCTATATATGTGTGTGTGTGCGCGTGCGTGCGTGTCAAAACTCATGATCAATTTTGTAGATTTCCAGAAGGCTTTTGATAGTCTTCACAGACCATCTCTGAAAACTTTGTACGATTTTCAGCAGAATATAGTTCAGAGAATGGAAATGTGTTGTGTCACCATTTTATTTGCACCAATGGCCCAATATATCTCTGTCTTTGAAATCTGTGAGTTTATGTTTTACGTTTGCATATCACTAGATAGCCTGCAGTGTTAAAATATCATTCTTCTGTTGCTGTCAACAGTTTGACTATCCAAGGGAAGTGAATATACAGAACGCTCCATTGAGAATTCTCTGGGGTGGAGGTGATAATCCACTTGACAACCCTAGCGGGATCTTAGGTTTGTTACGTGTTAACATGTATATTTTAACTTGTTAGATCTTAGGTTTGTTACGTGTTAACATGTATATTTTAACTTGTTAGATCTTAGGTTTGTTACGTGTTAACATGTATATTTTAACTTGTTAGATCTTAGGTTTGTTACGTGTTAACATGTATATTTTAACTTGTTAGAATTTAGCATTATGAGGGGATCTCTACGGCATAGGAGTTACACTATTTACCTTGCACTCAAGAGGTTGCGAGTTTGGTCCCGGGTTGTGACGTCTTGTTTGCAAGTGAATCACTGCTGTTTTCTTGCGATAATTCAGTAATGTCCCTTTGATTTTTAGTTAATTTCGTTGCTAATGACGCTTTTTTTGTGCATAAGAGAGTAACACAATCACTAAGTAACTGTGGAAGAGAGTAACAGAAACACTAAGAGAGTAACAACTAACAGTAACAAATGAATAAGTTTAATTTAAATTAATGTTTTAAATTTACAATTAGCTAGAATCATGCATTTTTTGTATTTTAAATCATATTTTAACTTGGTAATAATAATTGAATTTGAAGAGTAATGATTTTCCAATAATTGAATTTGAAGAGTAATGATTTTCCAATATTCACATCCATATATTGCAATAATGAACATGCAGGCTCTAGAAAAGTTAGTTTATAAAGAATTTCAGAGCACATACATTTGATGCTGTGAGTACAACTTGACTGTAAGATAAAGGAAACACAAATGATAAACTCACATTCTCTCATGATTTCTTTTTCAATATAATAATCATTATTATTATCATCATTGTTATCATACAAGATATGTCAGCTTAAACATAGAGGACAGGAACATGCCATCTAGAAAGTCTTGGATAACTGCATGACAACATGCATTATGTTCATCAGACAGCATCCTGCTAATCTGCAGGAATTTCAGTAAGAACAAAGAAGAAGACACACGTACAATGTTTATTCCCTAGGGAATATTACCAATTTTGGTCTCAGTTCTATAATAAAAGTTCATTTTTTCTTGCAGGTGATACTGGGACAATTCTGCCTCAGTCTGTCCAACCATGGTTAGAAAATCATTGATAGACTTAAATGAACATGTATCATCAATCAAACATTTCCTCATACAAACACAGACACAATTCATAGCTGTCATATGATGCATTAGTGTATGTCATACAAACACACACACAATTCATAGCTGTCATATGATGCATTAGTGTATGTGCATTGTTGTCTGTATCTTAGATTTTTGCTGTTGCTATTAGAATTGTGTTATGTTTTTAAATTACACAGTTAATTTTGTGCTTCATAAAGGATTGCTTACATGTAGGTAGGTTAATGAGTTGGCCTCTCACTAGGAGAGGCGTGGCCCTTTCAACCAGCGGACAACAAAGTCCAATTAGGTTATATCAGAACGCACTACCATAAAATATTAGAGGTATCAAAGCTCCCAAGGTTAACCAATAGATCTTGTTTTGCTTAAATGTTAACTTTAACTCATTGATTGTTACATTTTCCACAGTGGTAATGTTTAAGTGCGGCAATATGGCATACACCTGCGGAGAATGTCTGACTATTGACCCCAAGTTCAACTGTGGCTGGTGCAATGATGCCCACTGTGTTGCGGACACTTCCTGCAGAGGAGGGAAAATCATGCAGAGGGGGGCAGTGTGCCCTAATCCTCAGATATACAGTGTGAGATTTTTCATGTGAATGTTCTTTCCCCTTGTTATTTTTAAATGTACCAATGCCTATTAATGCCTTTAATTCAGTTAGTGGGCTTCACTAGCCTGTGACAGCCTGCCTATCTGTCAATGGTCACACGTGTGTATTGACTCTTCGCAGAGACGATTGTCATTCACATCTATCTCACACAAGGTGTTATTTCTTACATAATCTATGACTAGAATACACAATACCTGGGAGTGAAGTGTGGTGTTGCACAAAACATTGGCAACACTGATTATATATACAGGAATCACAAGAAGAGTTATCAACCAACACAGAACTGGAACAGTCAGTTACCACATGCTGAAGGATATACTGAATATGAATTGCCGCCGAAGATGGATGTGTCGGACCATTGATGCAAATAAAACGACGGCACAACACATTTCCATTCTCTGGACTATATCCTGCTGGAAAGCTAGTAGGGCCATTGTCCTGCTGTAAGAGAGATCCAATGGGAGTTTTGAGAATGAACACTGAAGAAGAAGAAGAAGAATATGAGATAAGAGCAACTATGGACTTGTCCGGAGTGCCATGATGACAATCTGTTGACTAACTAGATGTGAATCATCTCTGATTATGAATTTTGATGAAGTAGGTTTACTGTGTGTCAAACTTAATCTTACAGAGTCACATGACCATGAGTCATGTGACCATGAATTTTGCAGGCGTGTTGATATGAGTCATCTATGAATCCTGTTGAGCTGTGTTTACTGTAACCCATCAGATCTAACATAATTTTTTTCCACAGTTTCTGCCAATCTCTGGTCCCACAGAGGGAGGTACTCTACTCACAATTACAGGCAAGAACTTGGGTTCCAACATTGATGAAGTGCAGGTCAATATTGACAGCGTGAAGTGCAATGTGACTGAACTTAAAGCCCATGAAAGGTTTGTTCGTAAAGTACTGCACTCTTACAGCTTGCTATGATATTTACAAATATACTCTTTATTTGATGGGTACTGGGTTTGGGGCAGGGCTCCAACAAATTGAGATAATTGGTTAAATTAATTGGAACACGCCACGGATTACTTCATGTGTGGAAGAATTGATAGACAGTATTTGGGACAGGAGCTTGTCAAGTTCAGTGACATTTGACCAAATCCACAGCTCCAATGTTATATCAGTTTCTGTTTTCATTGTTCCATGGCAGATAAAATAGAAAATTTGACAGACAAAATAGAAGATTTGACAGACAAAATAGAAGATTTGACAGAGAAAATGGAAGATTTGACAGAGAAAATGAAAGATTTGACAGAGAAAATGGAAGAGTTATTAAATAAAATGGAATGTGGACAAAGAATATGGAAATTTATATCTTTCTAATTAATAAGTTAACATAACCTGTTGAGAATACAGTGATCAACTGAACATTTTTTGGTTGTAGGATTAACTAGGCAATATTTACATTTAGTAGATTACCATTACTTTCTCAGTGACCCAGGAGCATAATTTCCTGCAGCGTAAATTAAACTTGGTATCTTGGCTGTTTGTGACACTCTCACTACCTTTGATGAAGATCCAGAAAATATAAGTAAAAAATACTCAATAAAGTACAACGGTTACTATTAAATCCTATCAATGTTAAAAATAAATAACTTAACAATAAACCAAAGAACGTGAACTATTTTCCAGGTTACGGCCCAACAGGTACCAATCTCAAGAAATGTACAACAATAAAAAAAAACACGCGAAACCATAAAAATATTTAAAACTGGGATGACTTGAACATGTTTTTCTCACCACAAAAAATTGTCAAGTGAAGACTCGCCATGCATATCTGGTAAATGACGAATTACGTGTGTTAAATATGTTTGCATGTGTTTGAACATTATTGATAGACAGAAATAGCTAGCACCAAATAGCAAGGTTGTCTATTTCTGTCTATCTATAATGTGCAGACATATTTATAATAAGTCAACTGTCTTCTTCCCATGCATGTCGTAGGAGGCAACTAAGAAAAGTTGGGGGGACAGGTTGACAACCTGTTACCTGTGATTACCTGTGATAAAAACATCTTCATATCTTATCTCACTTTCTTACTTTTATCTTCCACCGAACATCGCCATGGATGACGACGAAGAGATGCAAGTCAGCTCAGTGAACAAGCACCTTTGTGCATTTGTGGCAGGGAATGCTAGGTGCACTGTTAATTTGTGCATTTGTGGCAGGGAATGCTAGGTGCACTGTTACTTTGTGCATTTGTGGCAGGGAATGCTAGGTGCACTGTTACTTTGTGCATTTGTGGCAGGGAATGCTAGGTGCACTGTTACTTTGTGCATTTGTGGCAGGGAATACTAGATGCAGCGTTACTTTGTGCATTTGTGGCAGGGAATGCTAGGTGCACTGTTACTAAAAACTATGCCAACAAATCTGACAGAAGAATGATGAGATAGTTGGCCCAGAAGTATATGTTAGTGTGACGTGGTAATCCTGAAATAATGATGCACTGGAATGCCTCCCTTCTGTGGCTAAACATTCATCCATAAGCACCCCCCACCACCCCTCCAAATATCCATGCCATTGAAACAAACTATATGAGTCTGTGCGTCGCCTCAGTAAGACAACTACTGAGAAGAGCCTGTGCTTTTTTTTCCAGAAAGGCTTGGGTTATGAAGAGCTACCTGCTCGCAGCTAAAAAAGGATTATTTCATCATCTTCATGTGTCAAGAGCTACCTGCTCGCAGCTAAAAAAGGATTATTTCATCATCTTCATGTGTCAAGAGCTAAGCTCGCAGCTAAAGGATTATTTCATCATCTTCATGTGTCAAGAGCTACCTGCTCGCAGCTAAAAAAGGATTATTTCATCATCTTCATGTGTCAAGAGCTACCTGCTCGCAGCTAAAAAAGGATTATTTCATCATCTTCATGTGTCAAGAGCTAAGCTCGCAGCTAAAAAAGGATTATTTCATCATCTTCATGTGTCAAGAGCTAAGCTCGCAGCTAAAGGATTATTTCATCATCTTCATGTGTCAAGAGCTACCTGCTCGCAGCTAAAAAAGGATTATTTCATCATCTTCATGTGTCAAGAGCTACCTGCTCGCAGCTAAAAAAGGATTATTTCATCATCTTCATGTATCAAGAGCTACCTGCTCGCAGCTAAAAAAGGATTATTTCATCATCTTCATGTGTCAAGAGCTAAGCTCGCAGCTAAAGGATTATTTCATCATCTTCATGTGTCAAGAGCTACCTGCTCGCAGCTAAAAAAGGATTATTTCATCATCTTCATGTGTCAAGAGCTACCTGCTCGCAGCTAAAAAAGGATTATTTCATCATCTTCATGTATCAAGAGCTACCTGCTCGCAGCTAAAGGATTATTTCATCATCTTCATGTGTCAAGAGCTACCTGCTCGCAGCTAAAAAAGGATTATTTCATCATCATTGATGTTGACTTCATTTCCATCAAAAAAAATGTCAGTTGTATATTGAGTTTCAGCATAGTATTAATCAGCTACAAATATTGACCATTTGATATCCTTTACTGATGATGTGCGTTTATTTCAGAATTATTTGCAAAACTGAACAGTCAAGTTTTGTTTTGTCAGACAAGATCAAGGTCATCATAGGTCAAGGAACAGGAAACCAGGTCATGACAGAGTCTATTGGGCAGTTTAATTTTGTGGTATGTCTCTTTCTAGTTCACATTTTCTACAATAACATATAGTAAACATTTTCAACAATAACATATAGTAAACATTTTCTACAATAACATATAGTAAACATTTTCTACAATAACAAGGGAAACAATTTTTTTACTATAACATATGGTAAACATTTTTTACAATAACGTGGTATACATATTCTACTATACCATATCAGGGTTAAAACTTTCTGTGTTGTTGTTCGTCCATCACAGGTGATGATGACCATTTGTTACATCCACTTTTGAAAATTCAATTTTAGTTATGTCATTGATTATGAGTTCGTAGATTGCTAATTAGCCCCATTCGAGCTGTAAATGTCCTTGGACAGTTTGGACATGGAATAACGACTGTAGACAGATCTTGGTCTATCCGTGACTTTCTAGCTGCTCTCCGCTGTTGAGCTGCTGCATTTCTCTTCTTTTCACAAGATAATGCACTCTTTTTTATTTTAGAATGCCATGTAGATCTATTTTGTGCAAGTTCTTCCCATGTATCGTGGTCTATTTCAAAGGCGTTTTTTAACGAGTCCTTGTAGCGCTTCCTTTGGCCACCTTGAGATCGTATACCCTTCTCTAGCTCACCATAGAGAAGTATTTTGTGAATGTGAAAATGACTTGCACTGGGGATTTTGATTAAAGTGAGGAAGAGTTGTGCAAAGCGCCACCCTCACTCTCTTGTCAGACCTCATTTGAAACCAGTGGCAAGACGAATCGAGACGACTGGAAGTGAAGTACGATGCAGTGGATGACCATGGTTTTCTACGTGTTTCACCATGCCCAATGCAGTCCACACCGCGTTGCTGGCATTCGCCTACATTACCTGGTGGGCCGATAAACCATCGTACCTCATACGTGTAAATTCGCAGAATATCAGACTTTACGTGTTTAGGTTGACAAGACCGTTATGCTTTTTGAGATAGTCTCAGCACAATATCACCTACTTTATGACTGCCTAACAGGCTGTCAGTGGAGTGTGGAGCCAGAACACGCCCCAGGCAGTCCACTGGTGCTGTGTTCACACGATACGTCAAAACTTGTTGTAGCTACATGGTGAATAGTGAAACTTTCTGTAATAGCATGGTAAACATTGGTATGTGAACCTATAGTTTTTAACAGACTGGTTTTTCTTTCATTAGCTCAAAATACTCTTCATATATCTAATTTAGATATTATTCAGATCTAACCCTCATCTAATTTTTGCAGAAGCCGAGCATCTCAAACATATCTCCAGTATTAGGCCCATATGCTGGCGGTACCATGGTAACACTGACAGGCCAACATTTGGATGCTGGATCTAACATGTCCATTATCATTGGCCACAGATATCCCTGTATAACAGCACAAAGGTGAGAGAACAATCAAATATATTTTCTGTGTTTGTAATCAATATATAGATAATAACATAATAAGACACATAATCAGTCAAGGTTGTAGAGGTGCAACACTGGAGACTTCAGCGAAAACAGCTGTCTAAATACTTCTGTCCACTACCACTCAGACAAGTGTAGAAAAATCATGTCCTGACCATTCGCTAATGTTGTCAATGCAGAATATTCTCTGTCCTCTTCTCCTTTCATCCGTAAACTGTTCAAAAATGTTTTCGGAAGTCAATCATGTCTCATTACCTGTCCAAACCAAGCAAGTTTACATAACTGATTTTTAACAGACATCTGTAGCACTTATATTCAAAAGCATGAGTCCTTCTTTCTGTTAGTTAGTTAGCCAGTCGTTGGATCATCGTCACTGCACTCCGGACATGTCCAAAGGTGCTCAGATCTCTCCTTGAGTGTATCTACCATTACACATTGACTGACTGTCCCAGTATGCCATTGATTGACCATGATTCTTCTTCTCCCACAAAACCGCTTCTTTCTGTGTCTGCATTTAGTGTCCAGCTCTCACATCTATACAAATAGTTAACACTATTGATCTGTATAGATTGATTTTTTACTGGAATCTATAATACTTACTTGTCCATATTCTCCATCACACTACTGTGTTACATGTCTCATTGATGATACTGTACTGTGATGGAAAGAGTTTGGAGAACCTGCGCACATATAGGTCTTAGTTTGAAAAACATGATCTTTGTTCATTCAATAACAAATCGTCTCTTTTTATACTCTATTTTTCATTAACATTGATCTTAATTCCTTTTTCATCCTATATTTTGTATTGACATTTAACCTCATTTCATTTTTTATTCTTTATTTTACCTTGACATTGATCATTTCCATTTTTATCATGTTTTTCCTTGACATTTAACCTCATGTCCATTGTTTATCCTTTATTATGCCTTGACATTCTTGTGAAATCACATGAGTAGGAAGACGCAGATGAAGACTTAAACTTGACATTCTTGTGAAATCACATGAGTAGGAAGGCACAGATGAAGACTTAAACTTGACATTCTTGTGAAATCACATGAGCAGGTAGGTACAGATGAAGACTTAAACTTGACATTCTTGTGAAATCACATGAGCAGGTAGGTACAGATGTAGGTACATGAGCAGGTAGGTACAGATGAAGACCTAAATTCTGTGTTCAGGTTTGTACTATGGTAACTTTCTTTTGTTTCAGTTTGAATGCCACGGCCATCACTTGCAAGACATCAGCCATGGCTCAGCCGGACACTCAAGACTTGGAAGTGACTGTACATATTGATGATCTGGTGCTGAAATCAGCCGATGTCGTCTTCAAATATGTGGTCAATCCCAACATTACATGGGTGTCCAGGAATATGGTCATAAGAAGGTCAGTGTACATAGTCTTTATAAACACAATATAATGTATCAAATCTCAAGTATGTGACCCTACTTACATGGACCAATAGTAACGCAAAATGAGGTAAACAGGTTACTAAAACACTTACCTAGCCTATTAATAAAAATATATTTTTAAAAAACATACAATAAAACTAAACAGGACAATTCTCCACGAACAATAAATACTTACATGGACCCTGGGAAGAAGTGGATACCCTTCTCCACCGGCATGATGTGGTACCTAACTCTGAAGTCATCATACTCAATAGAAGTTGCAGGGGGAAAAATCTGGTTGTGTTAGATGCAGAAGTGAGATTCTGTTTGACAATAACACGGCATAAAAAGATGTAACAATCTACATTGATGGGTCAGGGTCAATTATTTGTCATCAATGCTGTGCATGAATTTTTTTATGTGCATTCCAGTGGGAAACTCAAAGAATCTAGTTGGGTCTTCACTACAGCCATGAGGAGTCTTGCAATGGAGATACAAGATGTGACGGAGGCACTGTCATGGCTGTTGTCAGAGGACTGTTGTCATCCATGCATACTTAGTGACCCAATGAACATGTTTCGCAATGTTTAACCGGAAATTGTCCGCCATCAGTGGGTGGAGTTATTAACACAATCTATGACTACAAAGATTACCTTTATATTCTTGCCAAGACTTGCGGGGGTTGAAGGCAATGAGTGAGTCCGAGACATAGATGTGACAACACATGAGACTGAGAATTGTGAAGAAACATGATGCACATATCCCCACACTTGGCATGGCACTTGATTAAAGATATCTGTGTAACATGATGTATTGTGTAGAGAAATCACTTGATATGATCACATGAACTCTCTTTTTATTTTTATATTTGTAGTGGAGGGCTTCAGTTGAATGTCTCTGGTGAGAATCTGCACAATGTCCAGTCTCCACAAATAATCATCTGGGTCAATGGAGACACTTTTTTTGGGGTAGGTCATCATGATGTGTGTATGAAGATTTCTAGTTCTATCTTCATTGTGTTGTTCGTCCATCACAAGTGATGATGACCATTTGTTACATCCACTTTTGAAAATTCAATTTTAGTTATGTCCTTGATTATGAGTTCCTAGATGGCTAATGAGCCCTATTCGAGCTGTAAATGTCCTTGGACAGTTTGGGCATGGAATAACGACTGTAGACGGATCTTGGTCTATCCGTGACTTTCTAGCTGCTCTCCGCTGTTGAGCTGCTGCATTTCTCTTCTTTTCACAAGATGATGCGCTCTTTTTTATTTTAGAACGCCATGTAGATCTATTTTGTGCAAGTTCTTCCCATATATCGTGGTCTATTTCAAAGGCTTTCAGTAAGTCCTTTAACGAGTCCTTGTAGCGCTTCCTTTGGCCACCTTGAGATCGTATACCCTTCTCTAGCTCACCATAGAGAAGTATCTTTGGCAGACGATGGTCTGGCATATGCACCAAATGACCTGCTCAACGAATCTGTGTCTGCATCAGGATCGTGTCAATGCTTGGGATACCAGCTCTATCAAGGACAATGGTATCTGGAATCTTGTCTTGCCATCTGATGTTCATAACTTTTCTGAGACAATTTGTATGAAAATTATTGAGTTTTTTCACATGACGTCTATACACAGTCCATGTTTCAATACCGTAAAGCAGCACTGGAAGTACCACTGCTCTGTAAACTTTCAGCTTCGTCTGTAGGTTAATGCCATTTCTACACCGAACATTTGCGTACACTGTGAAGATATATGGGTATATAGAAGAATAAGGAGAACATCATGGAAAGAGAAGTAAACAAATAAAGAGATATTAAAAACACTTGATATGAAGAAAGAATTACTAAGAGAAATAAAGATCAGGCAAATAAAATATTTTTAACAGTAAAAGACCTTATTGAAGACCTCACTTGAGGGTAAAGTGAAAGAGAAGTGAGCAAGAGGTAGACAGAGATACAAGTGGGAGAGTAACATCACACGATGGACAGGTTACAGTCTAGCAGAGTGCACCACCAAGAAAAGAGATAGATGTTGGAAATACTTTGCAGCCAACCTTCGTTGCAGATACGGCACTTGATGATGATGATGATGATGACTGTGAAGATTGCGCAGTTGGTTACTGCGAAGAAATTAGCACATCTGGGATCAGTAACTGTTTATCTCTGCTGGGATTCGTTACAGCAGGGAATCTAGTACATCTGGGATCTATAATGTGAAGAATTTATTTAGCATCTAAATGGTTAGTAAATGACACCTGATCTCTTTGTTTTCAGCCTTGTAATCTGTCTGTGTCAACTACAACAAACATGACCTGCATTTCTCCCATGATTCCTGAATATGAACAATTTGATGGGCCTCAAGATCTGCACTTTGGCTTTAAGATGGATGGTGTTCAGTACTTAGAGAAGCTCCACGCCTTGGGAAAGATGAAAGTTTACCCAGACCCTATTCTGGAAAAGTACAAGGATGGAGAGAAGGTGCATCAACAGACTCAGGAGATTGTCTTCATTAATGTAAGATGTTCGAATTTTGACATAGACAATTTAAGTCATGATGCATTTGTTCATTTTATGTGTGACTGTTAGAGATTGTGATAAGAAAATTGAGAGCTTTAGTGACAACTGGGGCCCTAAGGGCGAGCACAGAATAACAACACTGCTTACCTTCCATGCATGTCATTAGAGATGACTAAGGAAGTTATAGGATGGAGTTGGCTGTTCCATGCCATATAGGATCAGTGGCCCAGAAGCCATGCTGAAGTCAGATGTTTCAGGCCAAAATCTTGCAGATATTGCAGAAAACATGTAAACCATGTAAAAAAATGTAACACATAGCTATGTGTCACTAGTCCCTAACACTCTGGTGTGCTTGGCATCTAGGGTCCAGACAGATATTTTAATTACTATACAACAGAGATCCTCTAGCTAATTAACAAGACGAGACAGAAAGTTTTGGAGAAAAATTATTGTCTATGTTGCTCACCCATAGCAGTTGATTGATTGTTAGAGTTCAAGCTACATGAACTAATATAACACAGGATTTGCTAGACTTCAGATATTAAGAGTGGGTTAGTATCTTAGTTTTTCTTTCCATTCATTCTCAAACTCCCACCGGATCTCCCTTGTAGCAGGACTTTGTCCAGAGAATAGAGATAGATGCATTGTGTTGCTATTTTATTTACACGAGTGACATGATATATCTGAACTTGTGCTATGAGATTTCTTCTTCAGCGTTCATTCTCAAACTCCCACTAGATCTCTCTTGTAGCAGAACAATGGTCCTACCAGATTTCCAGCAGGATGTAGTCCAGGGAGTGGAAATGTGTTGCATCACTGTTTTATTTGCACCACTGCCTACCACATCCAACTTTGGCGGACTATGATGTTAAATGTATTTGGTGATTTACTAATTCCCCACTGAACAGAAGGGGTCTGTAGTCATATCACTAGTAGGTCATACATACATTGCAACCTGTTAAACAGCATTGCCTACACTGCATGCTGTTCTCTTTCACTAATCAGAATGTCAACAATGCTTCACCTTTATGTTATTTTAATTAATCAGTGAATCTTCCAAAGTTATTTATTAAAGAGATTACAAGAAAACTGTTGGAATAACGTCTGTGGATAAATATATTTAGAAACAGAGAATGTGCCATAGTCCAAAAATTGATCTTCACCCAATCTTGTGACGCCTAACAGAGAAAAGACAATAGATAGATGTATTTCCATTGTTTCAATATTTTACTGTCTCTTTGACTTCAGGGACACAACCTAGCACCTTTGAAGCAGTATGATGTCCATGTTCATATTGGACAAGAGGAATGTGTGGTCACTTCTGTGATCAGTACGGTCATTGCATGCCGACCACCCATGACGCAACCAGCTGCTACTGTTGGAGACGGTTTTCCAGAAGTGATTGTAAGTTTTTATCTGATTCTTTGTTAGTTGGAAGGTCCAGGTAGCTCAGTTGTTAGTGAACTGGCTTCCTCTTTGGGTGATCCAAGGTTAAATTTCCAGTTAATCTGAAAATATTTTTTATATCGCTCAACGGCTTCTAGGTCGACCCAACCTAAGAAAATGGATACCAGATCTTCTGAGAAAGTAAAGATGGCAGGCTTGATTCTGACCAGGTATGCTGTAGGTCAGTGAAAGATGCAGTCCTAACTTCGTATTCCCAAAGATTCCTAACCATGTTTGTCCTGTACCTGAATATGGATTCCTAACCATGTTTGTCCTGTACCTGAATATGGATTCCTAACCATGTTTGTCTTGTACCTGAATATGGATTCCTAACCATGTTTGTCTTGCACCTGAATATGGATTCCTAACCATGTTTGTCTTGTACCTGAATATGGATTCCTAACCATGTTTGTCTTGTACCTGAATATGGATTCCTAACCATGTTTGTCTTGTACCTGAATAATTCTATTTGTGCTGCTGTCTGTCTTGTATTCATCATTAAAGGCCTTTTTGTCAAAACTTTGATTCTTTCTTTTTTCTGTGATCTATAAAACTATGTGTTTTCATTTTTTGCTTATTGGTATACAGTATAAAGTTGAGGGGATGCGATCAAGAGGGAAGCAGAGATACAAGTGAGAGAGTAACATTGCAAGATGGACAAGTTACATTCTTAGAGTTCACTATCAAGACAGCAGTTGTTGCAGCCAACCTTCGTTGCGGAGACCACTTGATGATGATACAGTGTTACAACAGTTTTCCACCGACTGTAAATCACACACACACACATACAAGCTTGACATTATATTTTCCATGTGAAACAGAAATACTTTTCTTATTTATTTTTTTTAAACAAAAGCATTTTCTCCTTATGAAATATCTGAAGATCTCACCAGTAGATCAAGTTAACAAGATCAACCACCATACAACAATAGCAACCCTCTAGTAGATGACAAGATCAACCACCATACAACAATAGCAACCCTCTAGTAGATGACAAGATCAACCACCATACAACAATAGCAACCCTCTAGTAGATGACAAGGTCAACCACCATACAACAATAGCAGCCCTCTAGTAGATGACAAGATCAACCACCATACAACAATAGCAACCCTCTAGTAGATGACAAGATCAACCACCATACAACAATAGCAACCCTCTAGTAGATGACAAGATCAACCACCATACAACAGTAGCAACCCTCTAGTAGATGACAAGGTCAACTACCATACAACAATAGCAACCCTCTAGTAGATGACAAGATCAACCACCATACAACAATAGCAACCCTCTAGTAGATGACAAGATCAACCACCATACAACAATAGCAACCCTCTAGTAGATGACAAGGTCAACCACCATACAACAATAGCAACCCTCTAGTAGATGACAAGATCAACCACCATACAACAATAGCAACCCTCTAGTAGATGACAAGATCAACCACCATACAACAATAGCAACCCTCTAGTAGATGACAAGATCAACCACCATACAACAATAGCAACCCTCTAGTAGATGACAAGATCAACCACCATACAACAATAGCAACCCTCTAGTAGATGACAAGATCAACCACCATACAACAATAGCAACCCTCTAGTAGATGACAAGGTCAACCACCATACAACAATAGCAGCCCTCTAGTAGATGACAAGATCAACCACCATACAACAATAGCAACCCTCTAGTAGATGACAAGATCAACCACCATACAACAATAGCAACCCTCTAGTAGATGACAAGATCAACCACCATACAACAATAGCAACCCTCTAGTAGATGACAAGATCAACCACCATACAACAATAGCAGCCCTCTAGTAGATGACAAGATCAACCACCATACAACAATAGCAACCCTCTAGTAGATGACAAGATCAACCACCATACAACAATAGCAACCCTCTAGTAGATGACAAGATCAACCACCATACAACAATAGCAACCCTCTAGTAGATGACAAGATCAACCACCATACAACAATAGCAACCCTCTAGTAGATGACAAGGTCAACCACCATACAACAATAGCAGCCCTCTAGTAGATGACAAGATCAACCACCATACAACAATAGCAACCCTCTAGTAGATGACAAGATCAACCACCATACAACAATAGCAACCCTCTAGTAGATGACAAGATCAACCACCATACAACAATAGCAACCCTCTAGTAGATGACAAGATCAACCACCATACAACAATAGCAGCCCTCTAGTAGATGACAAGATCAACCACCATACAACAATAGCAGCCCTCTAGTAGATGACAAGGTCAACCACCATACAACAATAGCAACCCTCTAGTAGATAACATATGTATATAAGTGACTCACCTCTTGTGGAAGCTCTATAGCGCTACATCTGTATCAGTAATTGTGTAACCCCTCTGAGGAGGTTTCTTCTCAAAATATTGCACACTTCTGAGAGTTGGAGACTTTTTAATGTGAAATAAATCTCAGGATTTTCTTGTAAATTCTCTATTACTGCAAATTAAATTTATTTGAAATTCTCTATTACTTCATATAAAATTTATTTGAAATTCTCTATTGCTTTGTATTAAATGTATTTAGAATTTCTATCTTATTTAGTTGCTTTTTTTGTTCGTTCTCAAACTCCCATCAGAATTATCTTGTAGCAGGACAATGGTTGTGCTAGATTTACAGCTGGATGTAGTCTATAGAACGGAGATGAGTTGTTGGCTCTTTTATTTGCATCAGTGGCCTGACACGTTTAACTTTATCTGTTATAAAATATATTCTGTATTTTCTTATAAAATCTTAAATTATATATTGTTTCTCATAAATTATAGAATTCTCTTTTGTTTCGTTTAAAGTATAAAATTCTCTTCCTTTTTTTGTCTTATAAAGATTAGTGTTCTCTATCATTTCTTATAAAGTTTAGAATTCCCCGTTTTTTTCTTATAAAGTTTAGAATTCCCCGTTTTTTTCTTATAAAGTTTAGAATTCCCGGTTTTTTTCTTATAAAGTTTAGAATTCCCCGTTTTTTTCTTATAAAGTTTAGAAATTTTCTATCTGTTCTCATAAAGTTTAGAATTTTCTATCTGTTCTCATAAAGTTTAGAATTCCCCGTTTTTTTCTTATAAAGTTTAGAATTCCCCGTTTTTTTCTTATAAAGTTTAGAATTCCCCGTTTTTTTCTTATAAAGTTTAGAAATTTTCTATCTGTTCTCATAAAGTTTAGAATTTTCTATCTGTTCTCATAAAGTTTAGAATTCCCCGTTTTTTTCTTATAAAGTTTATAATTTTCTATCTGTTCTCATAAAGTTTAGAATTCTCTGTTTTTCTTATGTTTTGAATTCATGATTTCTTGTCATTGACAGGTTAAAATAGGTCAGAACCTGACATTCGTTATAGGTGCTCTCCGCTATGAAACACAAGAAGAGTTCTCTCTAGGAGCTATCATAGGTATTGCCGCCGTCGCAGTGTTCCTTGTTGCCACCTTTTTCGTGTGTGTCATGTGCCTGATCAAGTCTCGACAGAATGATGATTTGATGAAGAAGTTGAGGAAGGATATGGATCAGCTGGAGTCAAGAGTAGCCAATGAATGCAAGGAAGGTATACAATCTTTTCTAATGTATGATGGGAGATTGCTTTCTAATGTATGATGGGAGATTGCTTTATAATGTATGATGGGAGATTGCTTTCTAATGTATGATGGGAGATTGCTTTATAATGTATGATGGGAGATTGCTTTATAATGTATGATGGGAGATTGCTTTCTAATGTATGATGGGAGATTGCTATATAATGTATGATGGGAGATTGCTTTATAATGTATGATGGGAGATTGCTATATTTAGTTTTATCTATGAATGCTCCTGATTATTGTGGGTTTTATACGAAAATAAACAGGAAAGTGAAAAATTATAGACAACAAAGATATGGTTGCTTAGAAGAAGAGTTGTGAGAGTACCATAGACAGCTAGAAAAACTAACTAGGAGGTGCTAAAAGAATAAAATGTGAGATGGGGGTGACTTAACTTTTAGGATCCTTCTGGCCTGTGGATATGTCACTGTGGGCCAGGTGATGTACCGATATGCCAGTCAGACTCACATGACGAATGATTCGCTCCATTAACTCCATAAGTGCTGTTTAATTATGAGAAGTTTATGGATTATGTTTCGATGATGATTTCTTGGGAATTACAGTTTTTTTCTAGAAAATATTATTAACACGATACTTTTGGAGAATATATCTAGACATTTCATTGATTGATATAGGACTAGTAAATTGTATATAATTAAGTTTGTGTCTGGTTTTGAAGTATCTCTAGGTCTAATGTTGTTAACTTCATCTAATATTTTTTGGGAGATCTCTGGAGTTTATCACTTAAAGTTATGGAGTTGTTTATAAAGCTCTGAGCGATACTCTCGGAAAGAAGCATTAAAGGACAGAGTACATATGGGGTACATTGAGTACAATGAAATCAATCCTCTATGTCTTTTTAACTATCTATGTAACCAAGTTTCATCAGTAATTTAGAAAATAAATTGTGAGTGCAGTTGTCTGTCACATGAAAATAATCAACAAGTCCTTAGATGGGAAACTGCAGGAAAAAGAAGTGTTGACCCAGGGGAAACACTGACAAGAGAAGTTAAAGTAGCAGGCATAAATTCCCTTGCTATGCAGTTGCTTATCTAATGAGAAGTCGTCAATGATGATAAAGTTAAGGGATTTGAACCAATTTGCACTTATAGTTCATAGCAAGATTATTTTACATCTTGGTGAATGGACAGAAACTGGAAGTTAATAATTTTAAATAATTATAATATTATATGAGCAGTGATGGAAATACTAACAAAGAAATAAAGAGTAGACTTGAAATAGCCTCGGCTGCATTGTCCAGATTAAATACCATATGTAATAGAAAAATAAGCACAACAGTGAAGATAAACCTATATAAATCTAAAATTGTACTTACGTAAAACACAGGTTTATATAACCGCTTCACTCAGACACGACGGACTATAACTAAGACTAGTGGGTAATGATGTGCACACAAGAAAACATGTTTTATAATATAAATAGCAATATAAATATTTTCAGTAGATTACTATTGCTTTCTAACAGTCTAGATGCACAGTTGCATGCCTGTGGTGGGGTTTGAATCTTGTACTTTGACTTTCCAGGACATGCTCTGTACCACTCTATCACAGAGCTGAACCACCCTGATTGTATACATATATTTCTTCTTCATCATCGTTCATTCTCCCACTCGATTTTTCTTGTAGCAGGGCAATGTTCCTACTAGATTTCCAGCAGGATGTATTCCTGTGATTGGAAATGCGTTGTGTCACCATTTTATTTACACAAATGACCCGACATATCTGTCTTCTGCAGAATATGTACATTATTGTATGTTGTGTTCGTTGTTATGACAAGATGTCATCTCCTTTTTTTCAGCATTTGCCGAACTCCAAACAGACATGAGTGAGTTAACCAGTAACCTCTCTGGTGGTAGTTCCATACCTTTCTGGGATTACCGAACCTACTGTATGAGAGTTCTGTTCCCTCCAGAATGCAATGATCATCCAGTCATTAGGGAATTAGAGGTGAGTTATGACTTGTTCATCCATTTGCTGTTTTCATGTCAATACATCTTCAGAGTTTATTCTCAAACTCCCGCTGGATCTCTCTTGTAGCAGGGCAGTGTTCCTACTAGATTTCCAACAGGATACAGTCCAGAGAATGGAAATGTGATATTTTGCCGTTTTATTTGTGCCAATGGCCAGACATATCCATCTTCGGTGGAAGATGGGACTTAATTATAATATATTTATAGACTTGCCATTATCGTCAGCTTATCACAATTACTAACACTCTGTTAATGTTCCTTGTCAACCCACAGCCAGACTACCACCACAGAGAGGACACAGAGCGAGGCTTGAAGCTGTTCTTCAACCTCATTCGAAACAAGACATTTCTACTCATCTTCATCCGAACATTGGAGGCTAACAAAGATTTCAGTATGAAGGAACGGGTCAATGTTGCTTCCCTCATCTCAGTCAGTCTCCAAACACAGATGGAGTATGCTACAGAGTATGTCGTTTCTATTGTTTCATTGTGTTTGATTGCATTCTTACATAGACTGATTCAATGATATCCGATAGTCTGCTTACATAGACTGATTCAATGATATCCGATAGCCTTCTTACATAGACTGATTCAATGATATCCGATAGCCTTCTTACATAGACTGATTCCACGATATCTGATGGCTGTCATGTGACGTATTCCTTCCAGAACGTTGTCTTCCCAATGAACTCTCTGAACCTCTCTCTGTCTTGGGTGATGTGGCTTGCATTTTCTAGCGATGTATTCATGTTATCTTTAATGTCATCAGTCCATCGTCTTCTTGGTCTGCCCTTTCTCCTCTTCCCAGGTACTCTTCCCTCCATTATTTGTCTTTCTAAACAGTTATGTCTCTTTATATGACCAAACAAGCGTAGTTTTATTTTTGTTATTGTGTTTAGTAACCACCACTCTGGAATCTTGAATGTGTTTATAATATCTGAGTTTCTGATTTTATCCTTCCATGATATTCTAAGTATCTTCCTGTAGCATTTCATCTTGAAGGCGTTGATCTTCTATGCCGCTGTTTTACTTAGAGTCCATGTTTCACAACCGTTTGTTGCAACCGGAAAAATAAAAGTTCGTAACATTAGCACTTTCGTTTCTGATATCTGATAGTTTGCTTAAATAGAAATAGACTAATTCCATTATATTTGACAGTCTGTTTACATGTGGAGCACGGTAGCCTAGTTGATATTGAGCTTGCTTACTATCACTAGGTTACAGCATACCAGGTTCAAAAAAATACATCCAATGATTTCTCAACTGCTCCTCCAGTCGACCCAGCTGTAAATGGGTACCTGATGCATGAGTTACGGAAGATAAACACAGCAGGAAAGGGAACTGGCCACAAAACCTAATCATTGCTACGGCATAGTACATGAAGAGTTATCTTATCCTGACGGCAGGTTGCTGCCATGGAACATACGTTCACTGCTTACATCCCCAGTAAAGCCAACTCCTTCAAGTGGGATGGGCCTTAGTCCAGCCAACAGAGGCTGTAACTAAGATTGATCCAGCTATCCTTGATATCGAGCAGGACCACACTTCTCCCCAAGCAATCACTAGTGCGGAAGTCGGAGATACCAGGCTGAGAGGCACACCAGCAACTGTGGTATCACACAACATGACTAGATAACATGTCTTCACAGCTGTTTAGGTAGGACTCCCATTATATTTGACAGCCTGCTTACACAGTCTTATATTAAAAATAGTATAATATAACGGCTGTGTTTTTCTGCTTACTGATAAGTCGAGTTTCGGAGAAGAGTTGGGTGCAACCAAGTAAAATTCTGCCCATGGAAATTCTACACTGGAGTATCCACACAAATTAATAATATTGTTATAGAACACAATGCAAATGTGTTTGTCTGGCAGCAAATAATAAACTTGCAAATTACCGAGAACAACTTTTGGCAGTGGTTAAACAGCGTAACATATTTGGTCATATTGACAATATTTATATTTTGGACATATAACAAGACACCACTCACTTTCTAAGATTGTTTTGCAAGGGACAGTCAAGGGTGGAAGGAGAAGAGATGGGGAAACAAATTCTGGATTGATAACATGGAGTTGGGTCAAAGGGCATGCGCCCATGGACCGCTGGATCAGCAACCAACCAACCATAACATGGAGTGATGGTCTGCACATAATTTTCTAAACTCTTCTGAATGGCTGAGGGTAGAGATGTTTGGAGAAATGTGTCTGCTGATGTCTAGTGTGACAAGACCTACAATGCTGACAGGTTATGGGTCTTATTATTACATGACTGATTTTATTATTATGTTTATTACATCTCATTTATTGCACTATATTTGAACATCTGCTTACATCTCATTTATTTCACTATATTTGAATATCTGCTTACATCTCATTTATTTCACTATATTTGAATATCTGCTTACATCTCATTTATTGCACTATATTTGAATATCTGCTTACATCTCATTTATTGCACTATATTTGAACATCTGCTTACATCTCATTTATTGCACTATATTTGAATATCTGCTTACATCTCATTTATTTCACTATATTTTAATATCTGCTTACATCTCATTTATTGCACTATATTTGAACATCTGCTTACATCTTCCTCTTATAATTGACAGCTGTTATGATGATTATTTCATCCTGTTTATTGTTACCTTATTTCTGCATTTTCAGAATTTTAAAAACTCTTCTAGCAGAATTAATTGAGAAAACAATAGAAAATCCAAAAGTTAATCCAAAAATTTTATTAAGAAGGTAAGTGGCTCTACTGTAAAATTTTATTAAGAAGGTAAGCGGCTCTACTGTAAAATTTTATTAAGAAGGTAAGTGGCTCTACTGTAAAATTTTATTAAGAAGGTAAGTGGCTCTACTGTAAAATTTTATTAAGAAGGTAAGTGGCTCTACTGTAAAATTTTATTAAGAAGGTAAGTGGCTCTGCTGTAAAATTTTATTAAGAAGGTAAGTGGCTCTACTGTAAAATTTTATTAAGAAGGTAAGTGGCTCTACTGTAAAATTTTATTAAGAAGGTAAGTGGCTCTGCTGTAAAATTTTATTAAGAAGGTAAGTGGCTCTACTGTAAAATTTTATTAAGAAGGTAAGTGGCTCTACTGTAAAATTGTATTAAGAAGGTAAGTGGCTCTACTGTAAAATTGTATTAAGAAGGTAAGTGGCTCTACTGTAAAATTTTATTAAGAAGGTAAGTGGCCCTACTGTAAAATTTTATTAAGAAGGTAAGTGGCCCTGCTGTAAAATTTTATTAAGAAGGTAAGTGGCCCTACTGTAAAATTTTATTAAGAAGGTAAGTGGCTCTACTGTAAAATTTTATTAAGAAGGTAAGTGGATCTACTGTAAAATTTTATTAAGAAGATTTAAGAAAAGCTAAACTTGTAAGATTAAGTATGATAGATAGAATGTAGATTTAAATTTCTGGAAGCTGGTGCCACAACAATGAACAGTTGGCACATGGGGTATGGTAGATAGAATGTAGATTTAAATTTCTGGAAGCTGGTGCCACAACAATGAACAGTTGGTACATGGGGTATGGTAGATAGAATGTAGATTTAAATTTCTGGAAGCTGGTGCCACAACAATGAACAGTTGGTACATGGGGTATGGTAGATAGAATGTAGATTTAAATTTCTGGAAGCTGGTGCCACAACAATGAACAGTTGGTACATGGGGTATGGTAGATAGAATGTAGATTTAAATTTCTGGAAGCTGGTGCCACAACAATGAACAGTTGGTACATGGGGTATGGTAGATAGAATGTAGATTTAAATTTCTGGAAGCTGGTGCCACAACAATGAACAGTTGGTACATGGGGTATGGTAGATAGAATGTAGATTTAAATTTCTGGAAGCTGGTGCCACAACAATGAACAGTTGGCACATGGGGTATGGTAGATAGAATGTAGATTTAAATTTCTGGAAGCTGGTGCCACAACAATGAACAGTTGGCACATGGGGTATGGTAGACCAGCATAGCAGTGAAGATTGTAATGAAGAAGCAGTGAAGTCATACCTTAAAGTGACAGAATACAACCACCACACATTACACTTATGTCTAGATGAGTCAAAGGGAAAATAAATCAAGCGTGGAAGATCATGGATGGCAGAGGCTGAAACATTGCGGAGAGTATGTGAATTGGAAGAAATAGGAAAGGGCAGTGAATGGGTGGAGGTAGAAACTGAGAAGAAATCACTGACTAAAGTAATAATACAACTAGATAAATCGTGTCGAAAATGGACGGGTGTCAAGGCCCAGGTTACAGTGCATCAACTCGCCCAGCTACACTCAAAACCACAAGACATAAGTATATACACAAATGACTCCGTTAACAATAACTCAAATAAAAGCGGTTGGGGTTTTGTTGCCTACAGAAACAGCGTGACATTTGTTGAGAAATCTTCAGCATATTCTACTGTCACATCGAGCATGAGGATGGAGATAGAGGGAGTTACAGCAGCTCTTAATTGGTTGATAACTGATACATCAACCCGCTTGGTAATACCCACAGACTCTCAAAGCATGTTGCGCAAGATAGAAAAGTTCATGCTAAGAAAAGAATGGTGGGACTTATTGAACAACTCAGTTGTCCAGAGCATTACATGGATACGCTGCCCTGGTCATGCTGGAGTGAGAGGAAACGAGAGAGCCGACTTATCAGGCAATGCGGCGATAGACAATACATTGCTGAGGAGAGATAAAGCAGAATTAATGACGGCAGTAATAAATTCATTTCAAGATGAAGATGATGTCAATGAGGCTGAGAACGTACACATACAGAGAATGTTAGAAATCGGAGTATCTAGAGGTGAAGGAAGGAAACGTAAATTTTTTGGAAAGTCCTGAAAATCACACAATCAACACCTGACCGGGATTCTGAGTCTACATACACTGGGATCACTGCTGGAGTGGAGGGCGGATCACTTATGGGAATTTCCCGCATGCTGTGAAGCCAGTTTCTAATCAAGCATTGAGGAGTGATCTATATTAATTACTCATTCCGGTTCATTACGGAAATATGCCCCCCCCCTTCCCATATTTGATTATACGGCCTACATTCATCAGACAATGGATACTTATTTGTTAATGTAAATATTAATTTATTTATTGTTAGGATTAGGGTTAGTTATGTCACACAACTCTCCTAAAACTACCCTAACCCTAAAATATATATTTGAATTTATAAATATCTGTTGTCAAATGAACATAGGCAAGGGAAATAATCAAATGTGGGGGAGACACATATTTCCGTACAGCATCCTAATTCTCTCTATCCTTTTGTACAGATATGAAAGTTGTAGTTGATCATACAATCTAACCAACTTTTATTTTCTCATTCACAGAAATTGGTTGGTGAGACATTTCTTTGTGTTTTTAATAATTAAATAATTTTGTATTTTCGTTTCCCATTTGTATTCATTTCTTAATTATGGTCCCTGTTGGACTGCAAAAGTTGGACGCAGAAAAAGTCCTTGTTCCTTTGTTTATTGTTATTTCTTTTTTACATTGATTTACTATTTGGAGTATCAAACAACAATATCACAGTAATATAGCATTTATCACAACTTTTAACATTTGTGTTTAACATTTCATTGATAAGAGTTGCAACCAACTCTTACATTTCATTGATAGGAGTTGCAACCAACTCTTACATTTCATTGATAGGAGTTGCAACCAACTCTTACATTTTCAGAATAAGAACATATTCCTTGAGAATGGAATATTCTACAGAAATTTGTTCTGTGCCTCAGTTAAAATTCAGTGATATTATTTCTTAACAAACTTATTAAACAGATAACAAAATTATGCAAAAATATATCTTAATAAGCTCTGACCATTTCATAGTTAGCTACATGCTTTATCGCAACTCAGTTGGAACACTTTCTATTTATTTTTGTATACATACCGCTTCCATGTACCAAAATGTGTATTTTATATTTGTATACAGGATCAAACAGATCTAACTAACTTATAAAACTTTTGTTGTTGTTTAGAAATGAGTCTGTCGCAGAGAAGATGTTAGCAAACTGGTTTACATTTCTGCTGTACAAGTTTTTTAAGGTAAGCCACGTTCACGTTTGCCTGTTAGGACTGAGTCATTAATGAACCCTACTGAACATTAATGCTCAATAATGGGTAATAATTGCAGAAAAACTGTAATCCAACAGGTGAAATGTGGAACATGGTAATGAAGTTGTATTAATCACTTTAAATTTTCGTATCATGTGGCTTCGAGTGCTGCAGTATGAGCCCTTGGACCATTCCTCCTGCTCCGTCGGCAGCCCAGTTCCATGTTTGCGACAGTGTCATCATCATTAAGTGACATATTCTTTCCAGAACGTAGTCTTTCCTATGGATCTCTTGAATTCTCCGTGGTCTTGAGCAAGTTGACCTGCCTCTTTCAGTGACAGTGTCAGTAAACCTAGACCAGAGTCCAACATAGACAATACCACTGCCTGCATCATCTGAAGAAGGGGTTCGCTGCAGCATCTCTGCAGATACCATGATTTTGACTGCACTGACATCCTTGCCAGCTCTCTGAATGACACTGTCCACATGCCTCACCAAATACAGACTTCCATCAAAAGTGATGCCTAGATATTTCATAGTCTGCTCCCTGTCAATGTTGATGCCCATGCAGGTGGTTGCTGGTAATGTGTCTGTGACTATATTGTTGTTCAGTGAGAACTAGACAATATTTGCCTTGGTGGGATTGATGACTACCCTACAGCCGGTGCACCAGAGTGACAAATGTTCTAGATTACTCTGGATTCTATCAATCATTTTTCTTCTGTTTCTGCCACTTATACAGCAAGAGGTCGTCCTCGTATATTAGTATCCTGCCGGATCCAGCCTTGCGAAGCCACACTATTTTGTATGTGTAGATATTAAAGAGCACAGGTGACGGTGGCAATCTCGGTGCTATCGGTTTTGTCTCTAATGTCCAGGATCCCAATCCCAGAGCCACAGGTCTTCACATCAACACCATTGCTATCCACAAGTCGATCCTGAGTTCGCTTAGAAAATGTACCAGCTGGCTCTTCTACTTACGTAGGCCTATTGTATTTTTATAATGTTATTTTATAACCAAACTAACATGCTCATATTATCATCTGCGAAAACACTGAGCAAACCATATAAACATGTGGATGTCACTTACCTTACAGGCGACAACATTAGGCCTAGAAGTTATGAAGTCTGAAGCACAACAAAATTATATCCCATGCCGTATATAATGCAGCAGAATATCTGGGTCTGTTCTTCGAAACTTACACGTTAATAATATATTCTTTGAAAATAAATGTAATTCCCAAGAAATAATTTGGAATCAGAAACCATAAAATTTTCATGAAATATGACGTAATTTTCAGCAGAATTATTTCCAGCAAACAGACAGTGAGAAATTAAACAGGACTGCTCTGTCTTGTAACATAATTGGGAGAGGAATGAACATGAAGTATGTGACATAGTCCTAGCTTAGAATGGTGTGAAAGATTGGTCACGTGAGCCTAATATCTTGTGGATCTGTACTGATAAATCAATGCATAGTAACGTGTGACTGGAGTTGCTGCTGCAAGGCATAAATTAACAGATAACCTTTGGAAAATGCAGTCTCCGGTAGGCTTTTAAAGATTAAGGTTGAAATTTTGAATCTGTCTTTTATACACTTATCTTTTATATTCCCATATCCTAGAGTGTAATAGTTTTTTATATTCCCATGTCCTAGAGTGTAATAGTTTTTCATTACAAATCCTACCGATCTTGTGTTTATGTAAGTACTATTGTAAGTACAGCAGTCTCAAGTATTATTGATTGTTTGCAGGAGTGCGCAGGAGAACCACTCTTTATGTTGTATGGAGCCATCAAGCAGCAGGTGTCCAAGGGTCCAGTGGATGCTGTGACCAGTGAGGCACGATACTCACTCAGCGAGGACAAGTTGATCAGACAACATATCAACTACAAGTCTTTGGTAGGTTCTAAGTATTTTTTATAACTGCAACATCATCATTAATCTGCTCCTTATTGAGCACAGGTCTTCAAATAGCCTAGTTTTGCATCAATCGAGATGTTTTTGGAAGATCTGAATGTCTTACTATTGGCCTATCAGAACTTCTTCTTATGGTCCATGCCTCCTGGCTTCTATTTCGTGTGCTGCCAGTCATTTCCAATACCAGTGTTCTCCCATGCCACAATGCTAGGTTGTCAAGCATTTTCTCTCCTGGTCCCTACACCTCTTGCTCTTCAACTTGCCTGTTGTTACAATATGTTCCATCGTTGCTCTTCTCTTGCTGTGTCCACAAAATATGGATTGTCTTTTTCTGATGCGAGTTAGCAGCTTTCTTTTTGAATGAACTTCTTTTAGAGTATTAGATCAGGAGTTATAACACAGCAAACTCTCGGTAGATGACATGACAATACAGCAAACTCTAAGTAAATGACATGACAATACAGCAAACTCTAAGTAGATGACATGACAATACAGCAAACTCTAAGTAGATGACATGACAATACAGCAAACTCTAAGTAGATGACATGACAATACAACAACCTCTAAGTAGATGACATGACAATACAGCAAACTCTAAGTAAATGACATGACAATACAGCAAACTCTAAGTAGATGACATGACAATACAGCAAACTCTGTAGATGACATGACAATACAGCAAACTCTAAGTAGATGACATGACAATACAGCAAACTCTAAGTAGATGACATGACAATACAGCAAACTCTAAGTAGATGACATGACAATACAGCAAACTCTCAGTAGATGACATGACAATACAGCAAACTCTCAGTAGATGACATGACAATACAGCAAACTCTAAGTAGATGACATGACTATACAGCAAACTCTCAGTAGATGACATGACAATACAGCAAACTCTAAGTAGATGACATGACAATACAGCAAACTCTAAGTAGATGACATGACAATACAGCAAACTCTCAGTAGATGACATGACAATACAGCAAACTCTCAGTAGATGACATGACAATACAGCAAACTCTAAGTAGATGACATGACAATACAGCAAACTCTCAGTAGATGACATGACAACACAGCAAACTCTCAGTAGATGACATGACAATACAGCAAACTCTCAGTAGATGACATGACAATACAGCAAACTCTCAGTAGATGACATGACAACACAGCAAACTCTCAGTAGATGACATGACAATACAGTGATGCTTTCCTCTTGTGAAAGCTCCACATCACATTCATACAATTATTTCCCTCTGTTGTGTAACATCCAGAGAACCCAATATTGCTCATCAGCCTGAGAGAATCAGGTGTGTTCCAGTTCTGACCGGTGGTGATAGTTTTCAATATGTATATGGTACCCTGGCTATGAACAGGTGGCATATGGGTCACATGGAGTGTGGTGAGAAGCATCCGCAGAGCATGACAATTCCCTGGATGTGCCCAGAATCAGGCAAACATGTTTTACCTGCATAATTAGAGATTCCCCTTGGATGATTGAGAATGCATAATTGACTGTACCACACATCTGAAAATACCATGGCACATGCCTAGGTTACTATGGAAACCTCTGACAGGAAAGAATGCTTGACAGGGGAGCTCATACCCCCAACTCTGAATATTGCAGAAAGATAGAAAAACCACAAAATCCCTCTAGATTTTAACCCCTCTGAGTAGGAGACATATTTTCAAAGCATTGCACACCTCTTAATGACATGTAAGACTGGGCAGCATTGCACACCTCTTGATGACATGTAAGACTAAAATAATAGTAAGACCCATCAGGGCCATGGGGGGGGGGGCACACTGGAGACATAAACCATCATGGCCATAGGGGGCCGAATTGGAGATATAACCCATCAGGGCCATAGGTATGCCACACTGGAGACATCAGCACAAAAAAGCTCTCCAAACATCTCTATCCTCAGCCATTCGGAGGAGTGTAGAACAACCACGCCCACACCATTCCTTGAATGTTATCAATCCAGGATTTCCTCTGGCCAACTCTTCTTCCAACCACCACTGATCCTTGCAAAATAGGTTTAGAAAGTGAGTCGTGTCTTGTCACATGTCTAAACAAAACAAATTTTACCATTTCACCACATCAAAAGTGGTTTTTTCACCGTATCAAAAGTGGTTTTTGATAACTTGCACATTTTTTTATTTTCTGCAAAACAAATATATTTGTCTTGTGTTCTTTATTCCTAATTCTTAACAAACGTCTGTAGCACTTCTTTTCAAAAGCCTGAATCCTTCTCTGCATTGAGACATAACACCAATACATTTGGAATAATACAAGCTGCAGGAGCTGTCGGATCAGTGGAGTTATGCTCTATCTGCCCACCTATCGGTGCTCCCAATCTAGACCAGCAGCCAACCAAGGCTAAGGACAAGATAATTGCTGCCTTTGTAATGAGAAGCTGCAGAAGGATTGTGAGAATACCATGGACATTGAAAAATACAAAACAAGCAGTGATTAAAAATGAAGACATAAAAAAGGGTTGGCTCCTAAACAACTTTATAACAAGAAAGCTATGGTTTATTTGGCTATATGAAGGGATATAACAGCATGGAAAAATTAATCATGGAAGGTGTTGTCACTAGTAACAGGGGTAAGGGTCACCCAAGATGACGATGGATAAGAGACATCTCAATGTTTAAACATGCCTTGTGACAGATCAGCACACCCAGAGATGTAAGGAGTTCTCAACATCCATACGGTAGATGACATTTTTTAAAGAATATGTCACCTGAAGAATAATATCTTTAAAATTTATATAAACTTCTACCCAGGTGTTAAATGTCATGGACATTGATGTAGACAGATGCTCCCAGCCTGCGCATCCTGTCAAGGTTCTAGACTGTGACACAATATCTCAGGTCAAAGAGAAAATCCTAGATGCCCTTTACAAGTCAGCTCCCTTCAGTAGCCGACCACCCAAAGAAGAACTAGATCTTGGTGAGTGTTCAATTCTTTCATGTTCTGAATCATCTTTCTTATTTTGTTCCAATATAAATTTATGATTCCTCACACCATTGAATACGGATGTGTCGGGCCATTGGCACAAATAAAACTGTGACTACATCCTACTGGAAATCTAGTAGGATCATTATCGTGCTACAAGAGAGAACCAGTGGGAGTTTGAGAATGAACACTGAAGAAGTAAAATGATTTCTCACTGGATGGAAGACCCTAAAAAATGTATCTCAGTAAGAGTGACAGTCATGGTAATTATTGTGTTGGACTCTCAATTTTGTGTGATTTCCCCCCTCCCCCACAAAAATATTATAAAATTGTACAAGAACTAGATTGATCCTTCATCACAAGTATATGCAAGCAGATGCCTAGTATTATCAGATATGTGTGATCAACTCTGAGCACCCATGTGTAAGATGAGCACATGAAAGAACCTGTCCAGAAATTAACAAGAGTACAAGATGAAAAGTTGCTGTTTAAAGCACACACACATTTTTCTAGCCAATTTTTATTATTTTCACAAGATAAGAGACCACAAGTCTAGAGACCACAAGTCTAGAGACCACAAGTCTAGAGACCACAAGTCTAGAGACCACAAGTCTAGAGACCACAAGTCTAGAGACCACAAGTCTGAAAGTTGTTCAACATTAGAGCTTGGTATACCAAGTTTTTAGTAATAAGAGACCACAAGTCTGAAAGTTGTTCAACATTAGAGCTTGGTATACCAAGTTTTTAGTAATAAGAGACCACAAGTCTGAAAGTTGTTCAACATTAGAGCTTGGTATACCAAGTTTTTAGTAATAAGAGACCACAAGTCTGAAAGTTGTTCAACATTAGAGCTTGGTATACCAAGTTTTTAGTAATAAGAGACCACAAGTCTGAAAGTTGTTCAACATTAGAGCTTGGTATACCAAGTTTTTAGTAATAAGAGACCACAAGTCTGAAAGTTGTTCAACATTAGAGCTTGGTATACCAAGTTTTTAGTAATAAGAGACCACAAGTCTGAAAGTTGTTCAACATGAGAGCTTGGTATACCAAGTTTTTAGTAATAAGAGACCACAAGTCTGAAAGTTGTTCAACATTAGAGCTTGGTATACCAAGTTTTTAGTAATAAGAGACCACAAGTCTGAAAGTTGTTCAACATTAGAGCTTGATATACCAAGTTTTTAGTAATGAGAGACCACAAGTCTGAAAGTTGTTCAACATTAGAGCTTGGTATACCAAGTTTTTAGTAATGAGAGACCACAAGTCTGAAAGTTGTTCAACATTAGAGCTTGGTATACCAAGTTTTTAGTAATAAGAGACCACAAGTCTGAAAGTTGTTCAACATTAGAGCTTGGTATACCAAGTTTTTAGTAATAAGAGACCACAAGTCTGAAAGTTGTTCAACATTAGAGCTTGGTATACCAAGTTTTTAGTAATGCATCCAGAGATATCCCCTTTTAAAAAAAAAAGATTATCATGTGTACCAAGTCTTCAAATACATTTGTTCCCAACACAAACATGGTAGAGATATTGAGCACGAAACACATAAACATGGGGGAAAAAATTACATCAAGACTATTTCCAGCAAACGTGGGTGTAACAAGCAAGTTTAAACTTTTTCTGAACACACAGTGTAGAGTGGTATACGTAAGCATACCACTTGATGTAAGCATACCATACCACGTGATGTAAGCATGCTAGAGTGATGAAAGATAGCCACCTTATATTGATAGCATACCCCGCCGAAGACGGATGTGTCGGGCCATTGGCGCAAATAAAACGGCGACACAGCGCATTTCCATTCTCTGGACTATATCCTGCTGGAAATATAATAGGGCCATTGTCCTACTGCAATAGAGATCCGGCAGGAGTTTGAGAATGAACGCTGAAGAAGAAGAAGATATTGATAGCATACTACTTTAGATTGTTGTAAGTATACTACTTAAGTGGAGCGCATGGTCGTGTGGTTAGAATGCCATTCAAAGACCCTTGAGATCCCGGGTTCAATCCACTGTTTGGACAGGATTTTTCTTTCGGGGGTACAATCAAAATCCTTCCTGTACATGACACAGTATGGCAAAGCGACTTTTATTTTCACAACCCATAGAAAGCCTCTCAGGATTCCTTTACAGGAAAACATGCAGTAATGAAAGTTTTTTTAATACTACTGTACATGAATGTAAGCATACCACTTGATGTATGCAAGCCACTTGATGTAATTATACCACTCAATGTAAGCATACCACTCAATGTATGCAAGCCACTTGGTGTAAGCATACCACTCAATGTAAGCATACCACTCAATGTAAGCATACCACTCAATGTAAGCATACCACTCAATGTAAGTATACCACTCAATGTAAGCATACCACTCAATGTAAGCATTTTATGTATGTATACACTTGAGTCTGGTGTTAATGTACAAATGTAAAGGTTTCTGTTGTAATTATTATTTTACTTTTTTTCCTTCTATTCTCCCCCCCCCCCCACCCTCCCTGTTTCTTTCTCGCATGGGAACAGTATTATTTGATCATCCCTCAGAGTGTATAGTGGGGGACAGATCACAAGTGCCTCTAAAGATCTTTCCCAACAAAGACACAAAACGCTTGGTGCTTAGCGACGATGATAATACAACCAAGTCTGAAGGTGACTACAGAGCTCTGAACACTCTCAGTCATTACAAGGTAAGTTTGTAATAGAGTTTATGACAAGCCCTTTTGTAGGACATAGTTTTGAGTTAGAATCAACTTGCCCCCACAAGTACTTTATTCATTTGTTGTACCTTTGTTCTGAGGTATGATCTGTTGACCGTGTTGAACAATCTTGTCTAGGTTCTCTTTTTCATACCTGCTCATCTTCTCTTGATTTTAGTCAGGGTTTTTCTGTGAACACTTTGTCATGGATATTTTTGTGAATACTTTATGGGCATTATTGTGAATACTTTATAGATATTTTACTTAGATGTGAATATCATTATGAATACTTTATGGGTATTTTACTTAGATGTGAATATCATTATGAATACTTTATGAGTATTTTACTTAGATGTGAATATCATTATGAATACTTTATGAGTATTTTACTTAGATGTGAATATCATTATGAATACTTTATGAGTATTTTACTTAGTTGTGAATATAATTATGAATACTTTATGGGTATTTTACTTAGTTGTGAATATCATTATGAATACTTTATGAGTATTTTACTTAGTTGTGAATATCATTATGAATACTTTATGAGTATTTTACTTAGATGTGAATATCATTATGAATACTTTATGAGTATTTTACTTAGTTGTGAATATCATTATGAATACTTTATGGGTATTTTACTTAGTTGTGAATATCATTATGAATACTTTATGAGTATTTTACTTAGTTGTGAATATCATTATGAATACTTTATGGGTATTTTACTTAGTTGTGAATCCGTTATGGGTATTTTGCTTAGTTGTGATTATCAGTGTAAATACTTTTAATTGGATATGAATATAATTGTGAATACTTTATGGATATTTTACTTAGATGTGAATATCATTCTGAATGCTTTATGGGAATTTTACTTAAATGTGGATATCATGGTGAATTCTTTATGGATATTTTTGTGAATACTTTAAAGATATTATTGTGAATACTTAGTGTATATTGTACTTAGAATAATTAATAATTGTAGCATATCCCGTAGAAATTCTACACAAAGTTGCTGGCTAACAATGTCACTGAAAATGATCTATGCACAGTCATTTGTTTACAAGCAACATAAACATCCAAGTCTATTTTTCTGTCTCCAGGTGTCTGATGGGGCATTCGTTGCCCTGCACCCCAAGCAAACATCCTTATATAACATGAATTTAACAACTGAGAGGCCCAGGTATAATGGTAAGCTACCATTACTCTTTCTATCTGACCTGTCAGCGTTATCAGCATTGCTACCACATTTATCCAAACAGTTAACGTGATCATGAACACATTCATCTTCACAATATCATCATTACAATATCATCATTACAATTATTCTTTGCTAGTAACATCATCATCATCACTTTTATTACCACTATCAGCATCACTATCATTATCCCTACCATCATTTTTGATTATCCCCCATTGCTATCATCATCCATTATTACCACCATTATCATTACCTTCATTACCATCGTTTCATCATCCCCACCAAATTTACTATCAGTTTCATCATTACTAACAATGTAGCACCATAATTACCACATTGCTATCATTATTATTTCCACAATCATTATTATCATTACTACTATGATTCCTGCATGCAGGTCTGAGTGTCTCACTTTTGGCTTATCAGACCAACCATTAATAACGGAAAACTCTCAGTAAATGGCATGCAAATATAGTGATGTTTTCCTCTTGTGGAACCCCCACAGCATTTCATCTGTACAATTACTTTTGCCTTTATGGTATAACATTCAGAAAGTCCAACATTGCATATCACAATGGGGACAGCAGATGAACTCCGACTTAACTATGGGCCTAGCTGTCTTCATGTACATGCTGCCCCAGATATGAACAGATAGCACATGGAGTACGGTAAAAAGTAACTCTGTGCTTTTCCACTATCATCATTACATTTATTCATTACCATAATGTCCACCATTATTTCCACCACAATTATTATTAGCTTTTTCAATGCAGACTCAATTGTTTTATATTAAAACAAAAATATTCGATGATGTTTGTTTTCAAATATTTCTTTTTGCGCAAAAAAGTAAAAAATGGCACGTTCCGTTCTCCAGACTACATTCTACTAATCTGCAGGAGTTAGAGAATGAACGCAAAAAGAAATATATATGTACAAAATATATTTTAGTATAAAAAATATTTATAAAATTGAAAAATGAGTTACTTTGAAATATATGTCTGGACTTTGAACACAAACTTTTAAAACTGACCACATTTCTAAGATTATGTATCAGAATGTTACTTGTACCTGGCAACTAATTAACACCTGCAGAAGCAGTACTGTTTATTTTGTATCTGTAAACACAATCTTGTATTCATCTCCAGAACATCTGAGCTACAGTCGAAGTCCACTATTAGGTAGAAATTTACATACTCAAAATGTACATATTGATGTTGATGGATGCAAGGTTTATCATCTGGTAAGTGTGTTTGAATTTCATTGTTGTTTGTTCTCAAAGTTCTTATATGGACTGTGTCTATGTGGTGTCCAGGTCTTCTTCTTCTTCTTTAGCATTTATTCTCAAACTCTGGCTGAATCTTTCTTGCAACAGTAAAGTGATCCTACTAGATTTCCAGCAAGATGTAGTCCAGAGATTGAAAATGCATTGTGTCTCCATTTTATTTATATCAATGGCCCGGCACATCTGAGTTTGGTGAGTGACTGGGTATAAAAGGAGATAAAAGAATAGTGACACTGGTACCTGCTATGCATGTCATAAGATGTGACTAGGGAAATTTGGGGTGGGAGGAATGAGGCTGGTTCTCCTATCACTTTTTGGGTCAAAGAATCTGAAGACAGGAAATTGTATGTGTAAGGACAAAAGGCACAGATATTGCAGCTAAGATGTAAACCATGACACAATGCATTCTCTGGTCTACATCCTTCTAATCTGCAGGAGTTTGGAAACAAATGTAGAAGTTATATATAGACTCCGTATCACTCTTTATTAAAATGACATAAATTTCCCCCAGCAGCCGGATTCTTTTTTTGGCAATTTGCTTTATTTTTTATGGTTGTATGAAAAACGCAATAAATTTTTTGTTTGTAAATATTCTTGTATATATTTTTTAATGGAAATAGAGTTTAGATTTTGTTTTGTTAAACGTAGAGAAACCGTCAAGCAGCCTTATTTATTCTCTCTCAGGTCAAGCATCAGGACTTGTCCAGTAACAAGGTTTTATGTTATTTTCTCAGGTCAAGCATCAGGACTTTGAGTCTAGTAACAAAGAGGGAGAACGTGGTAGCAAGATGGTCTCTGAGATTTACCTGCCTCGATTACTCGTTACCAAGGTGTGTTATATGTTTTGCTGTAGATTAAGCTCTGTGGGACACTGTATGAACTACAAAAGACAGTGAGTTTTATTCAGGAGACAGAATTACAGATATAGACATGTTTCAAGTGAACGAAAGAAGAAGAAGATGTAGATTCTTCAAGTATTAACCATACGTAGATTAACCATCAAGTATTATAATCATATATACAAATTTCCTCTGGATTGGAAGTCTGTCCAGCTCCTGACATGGCAAGCTACAAATATTGAGTCAAATAATCAATCATCTGGAATTTGTAAAAGCTTTGGAAAACTCTTCCTCATAAAAAACTGATATCAGAGTATGCTAATCTGGAGTGTTGAATATAAATAAACCAAATATCGGAGGATGTCCGACAAAAAGGAAGTACCGCAGTAACCAGACAAATAGAGGTAAATGCAAATAAGGTAAATAAGTTACTAGAAAACTAACAATATAAAATAATACAATATAGAAAATAACAATAAAACAAAGAACAAATACAATTGTCAACGTGTCGGTCCAATTGGGACCTTTATCAAGACAACAAAAACAGTTAAGAACACAAAACCATAACGAATATAAACAAAATGAATTTCTCCCACCAGGAAATCAACACCCAGCGACAACAGAAAGTTGTTGACAAAACTTCCTGTACATATGTTGTTTGAATTTGCTATAGTCTGTTAGAATAGCTGATGTTAGAATGGCTGATGTTAGAATGGCTGATGTTAGAATAGCTGATGTTAGAATAGCTGATGTTAGAATAGCTGATGTTAGAATGGCTGATGTTAGAATGGCTGATGTTAGAATGGCTGATGTTAGAATGACTGATGTTAGAATGACTGATGTTAGAATAGCTGATGTTAGAATAGCTGATGTTAGAATGGCTGATGTTAGAATAGCTGATGTTAGAATGGCTGATGTTAGAATGGCTGATGTTAGAATGGCTGATGTTAGAATGGCTGATGTTAGAATGACTGATGTTAGAATGGCTAATGTTAGAATAGCTGATGTTAGAATGACTGATGTTAGAATGACTGATGTTAGAATGACTGATGTTAGAATAGCTGATGTTAGAATGGCTGATGTTAGAATGGCTGATGTTAGAATGGCTGATGTTAGAATGGCTGATGTTAGAATGGCTAATGTTAGAATAGCTGATGTTAGAATAGCTGGTGTTAGAATAGCTGATGTTAGAATAGCTGATGTTAGAATGGCTAATGTTAGAATGGCTGATGTTAGAATGGCTAATGTTAGAATGACTGATGTTAGAATGGCTAATGTTAGAATGACTGATGTTAGAATAGCTGATGTTAGAATGACTAATGTTAGAATGACTGATGTTAGAATAGCTGATGTTAGAATAGCTGATGTTAGAATGACTAATGTTAGAATGGCTAATGTTAGAATGACTGATGTTAGAATGACTAATGTTAGAATGACTAATGTTAGAATGACTGATGTTAGAATGACTAATGTTAGAATAGCTGATGTTAGAATGGCTAATGTTAGAATGACTAATGTTAGAATGACTAATGTTAGAATAGCTGATGTTAGAATAGCTGATGTTAGAATGACTGATGTTAGAATAGCTGATGTTAGAATGACTAATGTTAGAATGGCTAATGTTAGAATGACTGATGTTAGAATAGCAGATGTTAGAATAGCTGATGTTAGAATGACTAATGTTAGAATAGCTGATGTTAGAATAGCTGATGTTAGAATGACTAATGTTAGAATGACTGATGTTAGAATAGCTAATGTTAGAATGGCTAATGTTAGAATAGCTGATGTTAGAATGACTAATGTTAGAATGACTGATGTTAGAATGGCTGATGTTAGAATGACTGATGTTAGAATAGCTGATGTTAGAATGACTAATGTTAGAATGACTGATGTTAGAATAGCTGATGTTAGAATGACTAATGTTAGAATGACTGATGTTAGAATAGCTAATGTTAGAATGGCTAATGTTAGAATGGCTGATGTTAGAATAGCTAATGTTAGAATGGCTAATGTTAGAATGACTGATGTTAGAATAGCTGATGTTAGAATGACTAATGTTAGAATGACTGATGTTAGAATAGCTGATGTTAGAATGACTGATGTTAGAATAGCTGATGTTAGAATGGCTAATGTTAGAATGACTGATGTTAGAATAGCTAATGTTAGAATGGCTGAGTTTAGAATAGCTGATGTTAGAATGGCTAATGTTAGAATGACTGATGTTAGAATAGCTGATGTTAGAATGGCTGATGTTAGAATGGCTAATGTTAGAATGACTGATGTTAGAATAGCTGATGTTAGAATGGCTAATGTTAGAATGACTGTTGTTAGAATAGCTGATGTTAGAATGGCTAATGTTAGAATGACTGATGTTAGAATGGCTAATGTTAGAATGACTGATGTTAGAATAGCTGATGTTAGAATGGCTAATGTTAGAATGGCTGATGTTAGAATAGCTGATGTTAGAATGGCTAATGTTAGAATGACTGATGTTAGAATGGCTGATGTTAGAATGACTGATGTTAGAATAGCTGATGTTAGAATGGCTAATGTTAGAATGACTGATGTTAGAATAGCTGATGTTAGAATGGCTAATGTTAGAATGGCTAATGTTAGAATAGCTGATGTTAGAATGACTGATGTTAGAATAGCTGATGTTAGAATGGCTGATGTTAGAATGACTGATGTTAGAATGGCTGATGTTAGAATGGCTAATGTTAGAATGGCTGATGAAATGTACTGTTTCTTCTGATTAGCCTACAACTTAACATTGTAATATTCTGTTTATTATCTTGTTTCAGGGAACACTACAGACATTTGTAGACGAGTTGTTTGAGAGGATCTTTAGCACTGCCCACCGGGGCACTGCCCTTCCTCTAGCCATCAAGTATATGTTTGATTTTCTAGATGACCAGGCTCTTCACCACAACATGGATGAGGAAGTTGTGCATATATGGAAATCAAATAGGTGATATTTTTTATCTCTTTCTGTTTTTCTGTCTCTCCCTCTCTGTACTTCTTTCCTGATGTCTTCTGAGTTTGTTAGAAACAGCCAGACAGTTTAATTTGATTAGAATCACCATTAGTCACCTTTGGAGGCGATTTCAACAAACTGGCTGACTAGCAGACCCAGAGTCACAACTCCTGCCGAAGACTGATTCATATGACTGTGTCATCTCAGTGGCAGACCGGCCGCGCGGTGGAAGACCCAGAGTCACAACTCCTGCCGAAGACTGATTCATACTGTGGCATCACATCAGGAGTCAATTTGCATCTGCATCCTCCACAGTTTACTCAATGCCAGCAGCTCAACGAATTTCAGATGAAACAGTCAGCAATTGGCTGCACGACGATGGTCTTTGGGCTAGAAGACCCTACAGAGGTCCTGTTCTTGCAGACCAGCATCGATAGAAACAACTCCAGTGGGCGAACCAGCATCATCAATGGACCGACTATTGGGAATGACTGTAGACAGGTTTGGTAAAGTCTGAAAGTTTCTTCATGCCAAGGTTGAAATATTAGTTCCGTAAAATCAGATTTTGGTACACGTTTGAAATAATGCGGTGATTCTTTATGTGAACAGTATAAGTTTCATTTGTTGTATGCAAAAATGACTAAGTTTTATGCGTGATTTATCAAATATAGATACATATATATATATATATGTTGTATTATATAAGTTTCATTTGTTGTATGCAAGTTTTGTTAAGTTTTATGCATGATTGATCATATATATATAGTATTATATACAAGTACCTAAATTTATGCAGCATTGATTCAAATATATATATATATATATATATAAAACCATGTGCATTTATCACATTTTGCAGTCTTCCTTTACGGTTCTGGGTGAATGTCATGAAGAATCCAAACTTTGCCTTTGACATCTACAAGTCTAATATTGTTGATGCTTGCCTTACTGTGATCGGACAAACCTTCATGGATAGTTGTTCAACCCTGGAGCACAAACTGACCAAGGACTCCCCATCTGGCAAACTCTTGTATGCTAAAGACATTCCCAAGTACAAGCAGTGGGTTACAAGGTAAGCTCTGGTTTCTGAGTATTTCAAGTATTTGTGTCCAGAATTCATTGTACTCCTGGCAGATCTATAGGTGCTTAGTCTCTTTTAGCAGATCTTGAAGAAGAGTATGTATATTTACTATTCCTAATTCCAGAATGTCCATAGAACAATAATGGATGTCTATAGAACAATAATGGATGTCTATAGAACAATAATGGATGTCTATAGAACAATATGATAATGGATGTCTGTAGAACAATATGATTATGGCTGTCTGTAGAACAATATGATTATGGATGTATGTAGAACAATATGATTATGGATGTCTGTAGAACAATATGATTATGGATGTCTGTAGAACAATATGATTATGGATGTCTGTAGAACAATATGATTATGGATGTCCGTAGAACAATATGATTATGGATGTCTGTAGAACAATATGATTATGGATGTCTGTAGAACAATATGATTATGGATGTCTGTAGAACAATAATGGATGTCTATAGAACAATATGATTATGGATGTCTATAGAACAATATTATTGTGGTTGTCTATAGAACAGTTATGGTGTTACAAAGGAATTCTCACACCAAAAAAGATCACCAATAGGGACATTCTGAGAGAATTGAAAATTTTGAGTTGTTGGGGCAGATTGAACTTTTTCCCATTACACAGCATAGAACCAACATATACGTGAGAAATAAAATACATATTTTTGCAGGCCAACAATAACATCCCATGGCAGTGGTGAAATGTCACAAACTTGTGTAATTTAGGCACATCACAAACTTGTGTGGTTTAGCCACAACACAAACTTGGTGTGGTTTAGCCACATCACAAACTTGTGTGGTTTAGCCACATCACAAACTTGTGTGGTTTAGTCACGTGATGGGGCACGATTCTCTTTTCAAAACTGACCTACAGGGAACAGTTGGGGGGAGGGGATAATAAAATATGGATTGAGAACATGAAAGAGTGCACATGATTAGATCCTCCTGACTTAAACAATGAACTGAGAATAGAAAGATATGGCTGGAATTTTGTCTTCATGTTCTCAGAGGGGCACCACTGTGACACTGAAGGGTTATGGATTTGATGATTCAACTTTTTTCTTGTGGTATGGAGAAAAGCTCTTTTTTAGTTCTTTGCAGCTACAATTGGTATTTTTTTTTTACTCTGGGGCCAATGCATACTGTATTTTTTACTGTAGGGGGCCAGTGCATACAGTATTTTTTACTCTAGGGGGCCAGTGCATATAGTATTTTATTTTACTCTGAGGCTAGTGCATATAGTATTTTATTTTACTCTAAGGCTTGTGCATACAGTATTTTTTAACTCTGGCGCCAGTGCATATAGTATTTTTTTTTAACTCTGACGCCAGTGCATATAGTAATTTTGAACCAGTAAATGTAGTTTTTTTTAACTCTGACGCCAGTGCATATAGTAATTTTTTTAACTCTGACGCCAATGCATATAGTAATTTTGAACCAGTAAATGTAGTTTTTTTTAACTCTGACGCCAGTGGCATATAGTATTTTTTAACTCTTGAACGGTACGTATAGTTTTTTATAACTCTGGGACCAGTGCATATATTTTTAGATTAGTTCGGTGAGACAGAAATATTGACTATATAGGCTGGATGTTGTCCACTACTGCAATAGAACAATATAATTCTGAATGTTTTGGAGCAATATAATCTTGAGAGTTCATTTAACAAGATATTCCAACTTTGTTTTCAGTGTTTTTATACTGCTAGTTGTATGCATGACCAAGTTGTGTGCATGATTGACCAAGTTGTGTGCATGATTGACCAAGTTGTGTGCATGATTGACCAAGTTGTGTGCATGATTGACCAAGTTGTGTGCATGATTGACCAAGTTGTGTGCATGATTGACCAAGTTGTGTGCATGATTGACCAAGTTGTGTGCATGATTGACCAAGTTGTGTGCATGATTGACCAAGTTGTGTGCATGATTGACCAAGTTGTGTGCATGATTGACCGAGTTGTGTGCATGATTGACCGAGTTGTGTGCATGATTGACCGAGTTGTGTGCATGATTGACCGAGTTGTGTGCATGATTGACCAAGTTGTGTGCATGATTGACCAAGTTGTGTGCATGATTGACCAAGTTGTGTGAATGATTGACCAAGTTGTGTGCATGATTGACCAAGTTGTGTGCATGATTGACCAAGTTGTGTGCATGATTGACCGAGTTGTGTGCATGATTGACCGAGTTGTGTGCATGATTGACCGAGTTGTGTGCATGATTGACCGAGTTGTGTGCATGATTGACCGAGTTGTGTGCATGATTGACCGAGTTGTGTGCATGATTGACCGAGTTGTGTGCATGATTGACCAAGTTGTGTGCATGATTGACCGAGTTGTGTGCATGATTGACCGAGTTGTGTGCATGATTGACCGAGTTGTGTGCATGATTGACCGAGTTGTGTGAATGATTGACCAAGTTGTGTGCATGATTGACCAAGTTGTGTGCATGATTGACCAAGTTGTGTGCATGATTGACCAAGTTGTGTGCATGATTGACCAAGTTGTGTGCATGATTGACCGAGTTGTGTGCATGATTGACCGAGTTGTGTGCATGATTGACCGAGTTGTGTGCATGATTGACCGAGTTGTGTGCATGATTGACCGAGTTGTGTGCATGATTGACCGAGTTGTGTGCATGATTGACCGAGTTGTGTGCATGATTGACCGAGTTGTGTGCATGATTGACCGAGTTGTGTGCATGATTGACCGAGTTGTGTGCATGATTGACCGAGTTGTGTGCATGATTGACCGAGTTGTGTGCATGATTGACCGAGTTGTGTGCATGATTGACCAAGTTGTGTGCATGATTGACCAAGTTGTGTGCATGATTGACCAAGTTGTGTGTATGATTGACTAACCAGTGATATCTTCCTGTTGCAGATATTACCAAGATATTAAAATAATGCCTGCCATTAGCGATCAGGATATGACTGCCATGTTGGCGGAAGAATCTCGGGTAAGTGTTTTAGCAATAGTTGTCTGTTCAATGTCTTCAATAAGAAATCTTGAATCAGTGTTTCAGCAATAGTTGTCTGTTCAATGTCTTCAATAAGAATTCTTGAATCAGTGTTTCAGCAATAGCTGTCATATATATATAAGAATAGGAGAATAGGGAGAACTTCATGGGTAAAGAATAAAACAAAGAAAAGAGTTCTGACAACTTCTGAACTTTTAAAGGAAATAAAAATCAAACAAATGAAATATTTTGGAGATATTAAAAGAATTGTTGAAGGCTCTACTTGAAGATATAATTTAGGGGAGATAAACAATAGTTAGGCATAGATGTAAATGAGAGGGAAAAGGCAGGACATGAGATAGACAGGACATGAGATAGACAGGACACAGACTGTTAGTGTGTACAACTAAAACAAGAGACATAGTTAGAGGTCCATCGCAGCCAAACTTTGATGCAGAGATATCACTTGATGATCTAGCTAGCTGGGTCAAAGGGCATGAGCCCATGGACCGCTGGATCAGCAACCAACCAACCATCTAGCTAGCTCAGGAATTATTAGCATATAAATATTTATCTGCTGAATGGCACTGTGCTGCAGTTATGTGTCTGCCCATGTTGCCATGATGTTTGTTTCACTCAATAACTAATTTATTGATATTTTAGACATCCATGTTTGGTTTTGTTTCATTGCAGACACATCAGGCTGAGTTCAACACAAATGCTGCCTTGTTGGAATTGTACAAATATGTCAGGAAACATTATGAGGATGTACGTATCTCTGTGTTTGTAAGGATGTACATATGTCTGTTTGTGTTTGTAAGGATGTACATATGTCTGTTTGTGTTTGTGAAGATGTACATGTCTGTTTGTGTTTGTGAGGATGTACATGTCTGTTTGTGTTTGTGAGGATGTACATATGTGTGTTTGTGAGGATGTACATGTCTGTTTGTGTTTGTGAGGATGTACATGTCTGTTTGTGTTTAATGGTTACCTAGAATTTGAAATGTACTATTTGCATTGTACGTGCACCTTTGGGGTTTTAATCTACTGATATAAAGAGAACCACTGGAAGGGACAGGCTGCGGTAGCTCAGTTGTTAGTGAACTGGCTTCCTGTTTGTGTGATCAAAGGTTCAATTCCAAGTCTGGAAATATTTTTTTTAATCACCAACATGATTTTTAGATGGACCCAGCCTAAGGAAATAGGTACCCAGATCTTCTAATAAAAATAAAAGTGGTGGGCATGTCATCATCCCCAAGTAAGTTGATCATTGAAAAATACAGGCCAAACACTGTATACCACCCTCCCCTCAACCATTCCTCTAATTGTCGTGAAAAAGGGTAGGTTTACATATTTACTGGAGAGGAGGGATATCATATAAAGACATAATATTTGAGATTATGTTGGCCGACACTCCCCACTTTGTCGGACATCAGCTGACATTTTCCTTTTTTATAATATTTGAGTGTAATCTCAGAACTATTAACTTCAACAATAAGTTGGGGGGGGGGAAGGGATAGTAGAAAAAAAATACAATATGATATGGTTACGATACTATCTCATCATAGTTAGTTTAGTTAGTTAGTTAGTTAGTTGGTTAGTTGGTTAGTTAGTTGGTTGGTTGGTTGGTTAGTTAGTTGGTTGGTTAGTTAGTTAGTTTAGTTTGTTAGTTAGTTAGTTAGTTAGTTAGTTTAGTTAGTTAGTTTGTTTGTTTGTTAGTTAGTTAGTTAGTTAGTTAGTTAGTTAGTTAGTTAGTTAGTTAGTTAGTTAGTTAGTTAGTTAGTTAGTTAGTTAGTTAGTTAGTTAGTTAGTTAGTTAGTTAGTTAGTTTAGTTAGTTAGTTAGTTAGTTGTTTAGTTAGTTAGTTAGTTAGTTAGTTAGTTAGTTAGTTAGTTAGTTTTAGTTAGTTAGTTAGTTAGTTAGTTAGTTTTAGTTAGTTAGTTAGTTGGTTGGTTGGTTAGTTAGTTAGTTAGTTAGTTCGTTGGTTGGTTGGTTGGTTGGTTAGTTAGTTAGTTTGTTAGTTAGTTAGTTAGTTAGTTAGTTAGTTAGTTAGTTAGTTAGTTAGTTAGTTAATTAGTTTAGTTAGTTTGTTTGTTTGTTTGTTAGTTTGTTAGTTTGTTAGTTAGTTAGTTAGTTAGTTAGTTTAGTTAGTTTAGTTAGTTAGTTTAGTTAGTTAGTTAGTTAGTTAGTTAGTTAGTTTAGTTAGTTAGTTTAGTTAGTTAGTTAGTTAGTTAGTTAGTTTAGTTAAGTTAGTTAGTTAGTTAGTTAGTTAGTTAGTTAGTTAGTTAGTTAGGTTAGTTAGTTTAGTTAGTTAGTTAGTTAGTTAGGTTAGTTAGTTAGTTAGTTAGTTAGTTGTTTAGTTAGTTGTTTAGTTAGTTAGTTAGTTAGTTAGTTTAGTTAGTTAGTTTAGTTAGTTAGTTAGTTAGTTTAGTTAGTTTAGTTTAGTTTAGTTAGTTTAGTTTAGTTTAGTTAGTTAGTTAGTTAGTTAGTTAGTTAAGTTAGTTAGTTAGTTAGTTAGTTAGTTAGTTTAGTTAGTTTAGTTAGTTAGTTAGTTTAGTTAGTTAGTCGTCAGATCATCACTACAAACTGGATATGTCCATAGCTGATTCAATCTCTCCCTGAGCGTATCCGCCATTACACTTCTGCTGGCAGTACCGGTCCTCTACTGGTTGACCATCATTCTTCTTCGCCCTCCAAAATGTTCACTTTTCACTTCTAGCAACACCGCATTTCAAACCTGATCTTTAATCCTGGCCATTGAAAAGGAATCATCATCCACACTAGTCTCACTCTCGCTTGCTATATCTCTTATGTAGTTCAAAACGTCAGCTCAATCCATTGCCTCATCGCCCTGTGCCACAATCGCGCATGACACCAGTTGATCTGCTATTTCATTGTCTTGAACACCCACATGTCCCGGCATGAAAATAAATCTAGCTACTTTCAACCTCACCTTTCTCAAGGCCTCAATCCACTGTTCGGGACATCCTCATATAAACCTATATCGTCATAGGTTTATGGAAAGAAGGTGGAACAAGAGGCAGCGAAGAAGAAAGATAAAAAGATTGGTATTCAGACTAACTCATTAATGTGTTGTGGATGTGTGTCTGCTTGATTCTTAAAATTTAATTATTACTTGTCTATGTGTTGTCAGTGTCTTAGAATGGGTACAACGATTAGCAGCAGTGTAACTTGCCATGCATGTTATAAGAAGATGCTAAGGAGATTTCTGGAAGTAGTGTGACTGTCTCATCCCATAGGTGAAAGTAACCCAAATGCTATGCTGAAGTTAGATGTGTCAGATCAAAAGGAGCACATATTGCAGCCAAGCTGTGAACCATGACAATATATTCTGATCTATGGACTACATCCTGCTAACTAGCAGGCGTTTGAGAATGAAATGTTGCACTGCGCATTTTTTCAATCTTTATCTTTATTATGTAATTACATCAATCTTTATTTTTATTATGTAGTTATCTCCACCCTATAACCTCCTTAGTCACCTCTTGGGACATGCATGAAAGGTGAACAATATTTCTATTCTTTGCTCCCATGTGCAAGCAATTCCTTCAATCTAAACATTAAATATAACGTTGTGTATTTTTTGTGTCGACAGATTATAAATGCTCTGGAAGATGATGAATTTGCAAAGAAGAGTAAACTGACATACAAGTTGGATCAAGTCTCATCTGCTATGGATGGTACAGGCTTACAACAAATTTGCTGATCTGTCCATTTCTGTTTTTAAAAAAACTGGTTTGCCATTCCATGTCAACAAATTAGTCACTTTCTGAAAATAAATCAACTTCTGCCAACATATTTCAGCAAATCATAAAAAATAATTCAACTTTTGTCAACATAAATTCAGCAAGTCATAAAAAATGTAACAACTATATATTCTGTATATGTATCAACAGTAGGCTTCCACGTTGCCACGTTGGCTCAGTTGTTAACCCTATACCTACTATTTTTTTCTCAGTAACACATCACAGCTGTGCTAAATTCTTTCCTCAATGACTTTCCTCCTGTGTTTAATCCTTATCTTGTCCTACCAAAATAAGAGAGCTTCCACAGTACTGACTTTGTTTATCCACTTTGTTAACTAGTGGATTTGCCTCATTTGGCTGAAGCACACCCTTTCAACCTAGGAATGAATTCTTTTTTGGTTATATGAGAATGTCTGGGGGGCATTTGTTTCTTGGGGCATGATTGCCTGGTTGACACTAGTTTTACTACCAAGCAAGGTTACAACTGTGGCTTTTAGCTGTGGTCCTTAAAATTACTAAATTGTGACTTGTTCTTGATCCTGTGAAAGGCTATGGTGTAGCTTGATTAGGGTAGCTCTTAAAAGGACTTTTATGGTGTGGTTTTGAGTGTTTGTCTGGGTAAAGTCATTGTTACTGCCATGCTTGTGGTCATCAATTTGCTGACTTCTAGGGGCTTATTATGGTCTGGTTACTTTGTACTTGCTGTGCTATCTGACTGTACTGACTTTTTACTTGCTGTGCTATCTGACTTTCCTCACCAGAAAATAAGGTAACTGCGTGGAACGTAACAAAAATTGTACTTACATAAAACATAGGCTTTTATAATAGTTTCACTCAGACACGACGGACTATCACTGAAACTAGTGGGTAATGATGTGCACACAACAAAACATACAAATTACAATACACAAAAGGTATTCAACGTTTCAACCAAAAGGTTTTTATTAAGATACACTATCAGACACAAGATCAAAAGACGACGAATGGAAAAATTATCACAACACACAAACGATATATATTATCACCAGAAAATATATATTGCATAGATGGAATGGTTGACTCAGAATAGCACTTTTGTGTCAGAATAGCACTTTTGTGATTTCTGAGTGAAATCATTTTTAGCAATAATGGGATAGATAACTAAACTAGTTATCTCATCAATATCGGCCAGGTGGAGGAATGGGTACACTAATCAATATCGGTCAGGTGGAGGAACGGGTACACTAATCAATATCGGTCAGGTGGAGGAATGGGTACACTAATCAATATCGGTCAGGTGGAGGAACGGGTACACTAATCAATATCGGTCAGGTGGAGGAACGGGTACACTAATCAATATCGGTCAGGTGGAGGAATGGGTACACTAATCAATATCGGTCAGGTGGAGGAATGGGTACACTAATCAATATCGGCCAGGTGGAGGAACGGGTACACTAATCAATATCGGCCAGGTGGAGGAACGGGTACACTAATCAATATCGGTCAGGTGGAGGAACGGGTACACTAATCAATATCGGTCAGGTGGAGGAATGGGTACACTAATCAATATCGGTCAGGTGGAGGAACGGGTACACTAATCAATATCGGCCAGGTGGAGGAACGGGTACACTAATCAATATCAGTTAGATGGAGGAATGGGATACACTCACCAATTATCAGTCAGAGGAAGGATTGAGTAAACTCATACTTGGCAGCTAAAGGATTAAAAATAAAATGATGTAAACTGAGAGATATTGTAAGTGAATTTTATGGAAGTATGATCTGACTGAAACATAGATAGATTTTAGGTCACTGATCTCTCACTCGTTAGGACTTAGATTCACACTATGATAAAGTCATGAAACAAGATTCACTTTTCAAGACTGCCCTGCAAGAGACAGTTGGGGGGGTGGAAGACTGAACCATGATAAAGTCTTGAAGCAGGATTCACTTTCCAAGACTACCCTATAGGAAACAGTTGAGGTGGAAGAAGAAGAGAAGGACAAATGAAAATATGGATTTGTAATATCAAAGACTGGACAGAATTAAGTTCTCCACATTTAAAATAAGACAGAGAAGCGTGGTGGTATTTCTGTGTTCATCTCCCTAAAGTAGACACTCCTATGACCCTGAGGGGTTATGTGGCTTGATGATGATGGTCTTGAGATGCAGTAAATTTTAAAAAATGCTTCCTAAACAATATGTGGGTGGGTGCATTGGTAGGTAGTGTAATGTTAATTCATTTGCCCACTGACCATCAGACCAGGTTTTTGAGTCCACTCGCTATTCGTGATTTGAAATAAATATTACTCCCATGGTTCACCCAGCCACCAGGAAGTAGGATATCAGGGCTCGTGCTTTGGGAAGCTTAAGAATTTGCCACATAACTACTGTGAAAGTGCAGTTAGCAATGCTAGTTTCTGATCAACCACTGACTAGCAGCTGAACACTTATGTTTCTGGTCAACCACTGACTAGGCAGCTGAACACTTATGTTTCTGGTCAACTACTGATTAGGCAGCTGAGCACTTATGGGAACCGTGTGCTATGACGCTGATTCATAACTCAGCTTATCTGTACCTTTTATATGTGGTGACATCCAAGGTTAGCGATATCAAAATCATTGCTATGAGGACCAGGTGAGGACAGACAGTCAAGGCTAGCAATATCAAAATCAATAGATAGCAGATATATCCCAATGTAATCAAGTTTTCTCTTGCAATTCTATTCTTATTTCCACATCTGCATCTCTTCCACCATTTCATTCTATCAACATGAATACCTTTCTCAATCTGTTCAAAAATACTCAGCATCTTATGTGTTTACCCTGAGTACACTAGCTCTGATTCTTTCATTTAAATGTAGCCACACTTTAAAAATTGTATTAATTTCAAATATAGATTTTATTTTTTCTGTTTGCTGAAGACAGTTTCAAACACATGCTCGTTGGTCAGTATTTGTGAGATGTCATTCTGGATGTCGATTTCAATGAGCCCCCTTTTCTTGAAATTTCAACTGTTGCCTTAAGTTGCAATTTAGTGATTAAGCTAGACACCACCTGCCTCAGACATTTAGTGATTAAGCTAGACACCACCTGCCTCAGACATTTTGTGATTAAGCTAGACACCACCTGCCTCAGACATTTTGCCTTAAACATTTTGTACTACCATCCATGATTATTAATGACAGTTTTTCTCTCTCAATTAATCCATGCTGACGTTCTTTTGTTTAGTTTTCAGACAATCTCAAAGTGTTTAAATAGTAGAAAAATTATATTCTATTGTTTAAATAGTTGAAAAACTATATTCTGGTGTTTAAATAGTTTAATGGGATTTTGTAAATGAACTGTACTGCGGTCGCTAGCCCGAAGGCAGAGCTATAGAGTTTGTCCTAGTGGAGTCATACTCCAGCCCCAAGGCAGGGCTATAGAGTTTGTCCTAGTGGAGTCATACTCCAGCCCCAAGGCAGAGCTATAGAGTTTGTCCTAGTGGAGTCATACTCCAGCCCCAAGGCAGGGCTATAGAGTTTGTCCTAGTGGAGTCATACTCTGATATTAATATTTCAGTGTGCTGTACTGTGGTTATCAACGTCGAGGGAGGCACATAGAGCTTTTTGTCCGAGTTGTATCCTTCTTGTGTTACCTATGCCAAATATGTTCTGTATTTTATGAAGTTTGTTCACAGGGGCACATATCAGTGTTGCTAAACCTCCTGTACATATGTTGTTTGGGTCTGTTGTTGCCTGTATTATTTCTGTTAGGTGACCAGGTCTTATATTTGGTTGCCATCTTCACTGAGCATTTTTGTATTGTCTTCTTCTGCATTCATTCTCAAACTCCTGTTGGTTAGAAGGATGTAATTCAGAGCACAGATTGCGTTATCATAGTTTACAGCTTGGCTGTGATATCTGCACCTTCTTGTTTGACATATCCTACTTCAGCACATCTAACCTATTTTATACCATAATTTGTTTCTTGTAATCTTGTTGCAGACCTGTTTTTGTTATTTCCAACATTTATCGCTTGTAGTAACACTTCAAGATTGATTGTTTGTAATAACACTCCAGAACATCAAGAGTGATTGTTGTCTGTTTGTGCACATATTTGATAGTCAGCAAACACATACTTGTAATTATGTTGACATTAACCTGCACCATGCCAAATACAAATTACGTAACTGTCCCCCTGCACATCGGATTCTTTTATGACAATTACTTAATATAAAATGACTGACTCACATTTTCATATCCGAACACGTGAAATGTCCTGTCAAAATGCTTCTGCGTGATATTTATAATGTTATTTCATAACCAAACTAACGAGCACATAAATATCTTGTGAAATTAAATAAAACACGTTAATATTGTCTGTTAAAATTAAATAAAACACTTCAATATCACTAGCCTTCTCGATCCAATCTTGACTAGATCTAAGAATTTTTCTCTTAGACACACTTCACACAGAGCAATTTTTCTCTTAGACACACTTCACACAGAGCAATTTTTCTCTTAGACACACTTCACACAGAGCAATTGTTCTCTTAGACACACTTCACACAGAGCAATTGTTCTCTTAGACACACTTCACACAGAGCAATTGTTCTCTTAGACACACTTCACACAGAGCAATTTTTCTCTTAGACACACAGAGCAATTGTTCTCTTAGACACACTTCACACAGAGCAATTGTTCTCTTAGACACACTTCACACAGAGCAATTTTTCTCTTAGACACACTTCACACAGAGCAATTTTTCTCTTAGACATAATTCCCAACATTCCTCATACAGTAATTCAAAAAGCAATCCATGAGTTTTTCACTAAAAAGGGCTTCCATTACAACTATATTTTGTTGATTGTAACATTTTTACAACAAAACATTTTCTCAGATCTACCATCTATGCACATGATCTTGTCGATAAAAGGATGCTTTATTTGCTAGCAGGTATTGCCACTTTTTTTTTCCTGAAGAAAATGCCAAATTAAAACTTTGTACAGTAGTTACAACATTGCTTAGCGACTCGCAATTCTGTGTGACCACAGCATTGAGTGGACTACTACACCCAGAAGTTTGAGTTTATTTACACCCGATGGCATGGCGCAGGTTAATAAATCTTGATTATTGGTGTTGCAAATGTTTATTGATTCCATATCAAACATTGCCATATTTTTATTGCTCACATGAGATGTATGATTTATTAATGCACAGGTTTATAGTTTCCTTCTCTTCCCCCTGTGAGTAGGAGGCTTCCTCTCAGAGCAATACACAATGCCGAGAGTTATCTATGCAGGAAAGACAACTCTAGAGAATCCCACACTGTATATAAGGAACACAAATACGAGGCGTGTTCAAATGAAAACGGGACTTGTGGATTTATTTAAAAAGTATCATACGCAATTTAATATTTTCAACGGAATTGAACAAAGCAACCACTTGTGAATAAGAATGCACCTGGGTTCATCAGAAAAAATCTCCGTATGCATTTAGGCAAGCATCCCACTGTTTAGGTAGACGTCGAATGCCGTCCGAGAAAAAGTTGCTAGTTCAATTTTTTTCCGAACAACCATGTGGGCTGTCCCAATTGACATATGGAATTCTTCTGCAAGCGAACGAATGCTCCAACGACGGTCAGTCAGTACTGCTTTATCAAGCACGGCTATGGCTTCTTCTGTTGCAACAATATGCGCCTGACCTGGCCGTGCAAGATCTGCCGTTAACTCACGTCCGTCTTTAAACATACGCACCCACTCCATCACTCTAGTCCTCGACAAACATTTGTCACCATATGCTGCCTTCATTCTCCAATAAATGTCTACTGCTTGACATCCTTCAAATGAAAGAAACTGGATCACAGCACGCTGATTCACTTTGGACGGGTTCGGAATCACACCCGCCATATTGTTAACAGTCTTCTGCAGCACATATGCATGCTGGGAAGATGAACACGTGACCGTATGTAAATTATTGGATACTCATTACTAGTGCAAAATGTCATCAATATCAGTGCGCTCTATCACGCGTGGTGTAACAAGTCCCGTTTTCATTTGAACACGCCTCGTAGCTTCATACACTCAAGCTGCAGCAGCACAATGTTTCGAATGTCCTGTAGTTTAGAATACTGACCTACTGGTCCTGTAGTTTAGAATACTGACCTACTGGTCCTGTAGTTTAGGGTTTCATTTTAAGCTTGATTTTTTTTTTTAAAACCCACAAACATCGCACACGCTAAACCCAGACTCAGGAAATAATATCAAGGAAATTCAAGGCAGCAGCAGCAGTCATGCTGACACATCACCCTTAACATTCCCTTAGTCTCACAAAAATACAGACCTAACACTGTATTGAGCTGGACATTTTTTTAAACCACCAATGGATTCTAGGTCAACCCAGCTGAATAAAATGGGTATCAGAACTTCGGACAAAGTAATGGCGGTGAGCATTGATTTTGACATCATACTTTGATGTGCCTTTAGTCATTGAAAAATATGTGCCTAATACTGTATTTCTCGATACACCACAGGTATAAATACCTAATAGATTTATACGCTGTGTCCCTTGTTTGCCTTGCGACGTCAGGGGTGGAAGTTCTCTGGAGATGGCCTTTTGTGTGCTGTTTGTAAGCTTGTTCCTGTGGCTTCTTTGATCTATCTTTTACATGGTCTGCCTCTGGCTTTATAACCGTTATGTCTATGTGTCGTGGCCATTTGTGGCATACTATCTGTTGGTAGTCTGGAAGCGTGTGAAAACCACTTGATCTGTTGTATTTTGATGTGTTCCAATACTGGTATTGTTTTGGTTATCTTTCTGATGTTATCGTTTCTAATTCTATTTCTTAATGACACTCCCAGTATTCTTCGTAGACATGTCATTTCTGTTGTCACTATTTTTCTTTTGTCTTGTGCTGTCATTGTCCAGGTTTGGCACTGGTAGCACTGTGATGGAATAATAATAGTCATGTATAATGCAACTTTAATGTCTATATTTACATTTTGTTCTTGAAAATATGTGTCATCTGTCCTAGGATCTGGTATGTTTTGTTGCATCTATTTACTGGTTTTCCCGTCACTCGATATAATGCTTCCAAAGTAAGTGAACTAATTTACCTGTTTAAGGTTTTTATCATTATCATTGATGGAGATAGTGATATTTCTTTCTTTCTTTGCTATTGCCATTATTTCGGTCTTTTCAATATTGTCATGTTGAATTTTTGACATGTTGTGTGGAGTCTGTTCATATGTTCTTGACTCTACACAACGTCAAAAATTCAGATACTAAAAAACCTAACAGATGCGATAACTAATGTTCTACAGCACAAACTATTGGAAAAAACTGTCTGCATGCATGCATGTGATGATCAAATATTTCATTTAGCCCAAGTTGTCAAAGATTTCCACCTAAGATTTCTTGACCACTTCAAGACTTCTCTAAGGAGACAAGTAGAATGTTGCACAAGCACACGTTGGTAACCTAAATGAAATGCTATTAATGAGTTACAAACATAAATGGCTAGTAATTACTAAATCTACAATTTAAGAACCTCTAACATAAACAGCTAGTGTTGACTAAATCTACGATTTAAGAACCTCTAACATAAACAACTAGTGTTGACTAAATCTACGATTTAAGAACCTCTAACGTAAACAGATAATTTCTGTGACATCTCTCAAAGATTTGATAATATATGAGGTAAAGATGTACTGTCGCCAGTGTTATTTTTTTCTTCTTGTGAATAGTTTGTTGAGATTGTCCCTATTCCTTGATTTGCCATATTCAGATTTACGTGTTTGTGTACAGTGTATATAATTACGATATTGTTGGATAGATTTTCTGTATAAATGTTCACAGAATCAATCCATCGGTATTTTGATGATGTTGAACAAGTGGCCTAGTTTGTAGAGTATACCATGTTTTGTTTTTCTAATGACATATATTATTTATTATTCTGAAAGAGAACTCGTGATAGTGTTGTAGGATGTGTTGTTCATTCATCACATGATGATGATGATTATTTGTTTCATTCACTTTTGAAATTCAGTTAGAGTTATGTCCTTGATTATCAGTTCATAGATAAGCCTTAATCGAGCCGCAAATGTCCTTGGACAGTTCAGGCATGGGATGACCGCTGCAGATGGTTTTTAGTCTATCCGTGACTTTCTAGCTACTCTTCGTTGTTGGGCTGCTGAACTTCTCTTTTCACAAGATGCTGCGTCTTTCTTAGCTGTGAAGTGCCATGTAGTTCTATTTAACTAAGATGTAATGTTTTGAAGGGAGGGGGGAGAATTATTACCATAGCCCCATCACGCTCAGTTCCTTGTGGGGACAGGCATAAATAAATATAGGCAGTTGTTTCTATAGATTTGGCAGTGAGTGGACATGTTATAACCCTGTTGTGTATTCAATAAAGGATTAGTAACACTGTGATCTGTTATTCATGTCATAAGAGGTAACAAAGGGCAATGGGATGGCTGCACCATCTTATAAAAAATAGTAGGCAGATATTGCAGGTAATACAGTGGAATCCTGTTATAACAACTTGGTCCAGACAGACAAAATATGTATGTAATAACAGAAAGTTGCTATATACAGTACAAACAATATAGAATAAATATAATTGGGGATTTTGAAAAGTTTTGTTATACAGGAAAATTTGTTATAAAAGAATGCACTATAGAGGGATTCCACTGTAGATGTTCTTGAATGAAGATGGCTACTCCGGTGTCAACTAGCAGCACTCTGTACCCATATCACTCTAAGAAACCTGTGATTGTATTAGAGCAAGTCTATTGTCTTTCCCCAGGTGAATGATTGTTTATTGCATTCACACTTGCCGTTACACGTAGGGGTGGGAGCTTAATCTGTCGTTTCAAGGCCAGATGTGTCGCAGAGGTTGCATTTAGTCCATGTTTGTTCAAGGTTATCTTGATGTTTTCTATCCACCGTTTATTAGAGCAAGTGTACAAGTTAATCTTGCCCTCTACCCATGGAAGTAATGGATGTGATTGTAGTTTAATCTTCTTCTTCTGCTGCATTTGTTCTTAAACCCTAGATGGTTAGCAAACTATTTCGTCAAATATGGAATTTGACACGTAATGTTTTTATAAACTGTATATGTCATTAATTTCTTGTATGTAAATGCTGCAGTCATTCACATATCACAGATGTGCTGTAATGTAACTATGCAGAGTAAGTCTGTTTAGCAATATGTCACTCCACATATCACATTGACCATATCACACTCAAGGGTAGTCATTATCCTGACAACTGTCACAAATAAACCATCACTGAAATATTGGTCAGTCAAATCTCATTATAACCACATTGTCCAGACCATTGAAACATGTATGTAATAACGGAACTTGGCTATATACAGTACAAACAATCAAGAATAAATATAATTGGGCATTGTTTTAAAAAGTGTTGTTAAATAGGAACATTTGTTATAAAAGGATGAGCTATATTGTGCTATATATTACACTTTATTTGTATCTGTAACAGATGTTACAGACACCCTTAAGTAGGCCAGAGTTCTATATATCACACTTTATTAGTATTTGTGTTTGTGCGTGTGTGCACATGTTCTTTCTAGTGACCTATTCTTCTACCATTTTTGGCTGTGCATAGTTAATCTGCTTGTCATTGAAGATAGAAATCGCTGGAGGACTCTATGTTGAGTCAGAAATCGCTGGAGGACTCTATGTTGAGTCAGAAATCGCTGGAGGACTCTATGTTGAATCATCCAATGTGCTACCCCTACAACCCTTACAGGTTTATAGATAGATATTTCAATATGTGCACCTTTGGTTTTTACACATGCCTGCTGTTCAAACGTGTACATCATAAACAGATATAGGCATGTTTCAAGTGAACAAAAGAAGAAGAAACGTGTACATCATACACACGGGCAGCATATACTGAGAATGGTTATGTACTATCATATGGAAGTTGTTCCCATCCCAGACAGTATCCTGCATGGGCAGTTGGTTATCATAGACATTCAAGGATATTTGTTCTGTGGTCACATGAACTTTCTGATGTCAAGCACAAATCTGTACAAGAATGATCTATCATCATTGAATACATTCTGTGAATTTGTGTATGATATTGACTGTATTTCTGTGAATTTGTGTATGATATTGACTGTATTTCTGTGAATTTGTGTATGATATTGACTGTATTTCTGTGAATTTGTGTATGATTATTGACTGTATTTCTGTGAATTTGCGTATGATATTGACTGTATTTCTGTGAATTTGTGTATGATTGACTGTATTTCTGTGAATTATAATAGGATATTTGTGTGTGATATTGATTGTGTATGATGACCTATTTTCTCTGTGAATGTGTGTATGACTGTGTTATTGTTATTATTAAAGCCTTATTGATGACCATGAACTTCTGACACCAGGTCACTCAAGTAGTTATGCCCAAATGAAAGTTAATCATTTTCAGATAATTGCACTCTGCTGAAGACAGATTGTCAGGCCATTGGCGCAAATAAAATAGCGACACAGCACATTTCCATTCTCTGGACTACATCCTGCTGGAAATCTAGTAAGACCATGGTCTTGCTGCAAGGGAGATCCATCAGGATTTTGATAATGAACGCTGAAGAAGAAGATAATTGCACTGGTAGCTCTACATTATTCATCCTGTACTTGCATATTTCTCCTGAGTCATTATGTGCTAAGACATGTTATGTGTTGTGTCAGCCAGGTTGTCAATAACAGTTCAACTTTCAAAGACTGACATGCATTTTCAGTGAAATTCTGATAGGATAGCCTGATGGCATGAGCCACTGAAAGATGTCTTTGAATTTTACCAATATTCTATCTTACTCTAGCCAGCTCATTATGTTTATTATATACAAGACAGGGAAAACAAATTTTATACTTAAAAACCGTTTTTTCTTGCATTTTGAAAACACCTACTTAAAAACTTCTTTTTTTAAAATAATCTACAAGAGAAATGATATTGATTCTTTGTTCTCTGTAGAGATTCTGTGGTGACAAATTTATTGACATGAATATTTATATATTATTTTATTATGTATTTAATGTTCTCTTAACATTCAAAAGTTGACTTCTTGTTTTTTTAATTATTTGATACACCATAAAAAGCCTACGTTCCAGGAAATGAAATGTTTATATGTGAATCGGTGTGTATGGTCATCATTTTTATTGAGAATTCTTGTACAAATAACATCATCCATCGCTCACACACAGCATCATCATTCATTGCTCACACAAAGCATCATTGTCATCAGTTGGTCACACAAAGCATCATTGTCATCAGTTGGTCACACAAAACATCATTGTCATCAGTTGGTCACACAAAGCATCATTGTCATCAGTTGGTCACACAAAACATCATTGTCATCCATCGGTCACGCAAAACATCGTGTTTGTAGTTCTGTGAGTTTGTCTTTATAATCATGATTTGACATGGATTTTTATTCTATATAAACACATACACATGAAGATATCTGACATTGTCAGTGTTGTTTTTGTTCATCATAAATTAATTTCTAAAAAAAAAAAAAAAGGCTTGTTACAAAATGTAAGAGCAAAGTCATCTGGATATAACCAGCAACTGAGAATGTTCGGTTTTAAATATTCTATTCTGCAGTTATCCAGTTTTAAAAATAGTACTCTTTCGGATTTATGGAGAAATATTGATTCATATCTGAAGATGCTTCATCATGAGTTAACTTACCCTGCAGATTCAGTGACCTACTCACTCGGCAACATCAATTCTGCTACACGTGTGTTCTTTCACAGGCAGTGCGTACTGCACAAATCAATGCCCTCTTTTATCATGTTTAAATGACCAGAACTATATCAAATGAAAATCATGAATTTTATAATAAACACAACTAAATAAAATGACAGTTATAATAAACACAACTAAATAAAATGACAGTTATAATAAACACAACTAAATAAAATGACAGTTATAATAAACACAACTAAATAAAATGACAGTTATAATAAACACAACTAAATAAAATGACAGTTATAATAAACACAACTAAATAAAATGACAGTTATAATAAACACAACTAAATAAAATGACAGTTATAATAAACACAACTAAATAAAATGACAGTTATAATAAACACAACTAAATAAAATGACAGTTATAATAAACACAACTAAATAAAATGACAGTTATAATAAACACAACTAAATAAAATGACAGTTATAATAAACACAACTAAATAAAATGACAGTTATAATAAACACAACTAAATAAAATGACAGTTATAATAAACACAACTAAATAAAATGACAGTTATAATAAACACAACTAAATAAAATGACAGTAAGTGGCAGCATCACACAATTTATTATCAAATAACTAACAATAACAAGCAGAGGTTAACAAAATGAAGTCTGTCTACCCTCTTATAGTTGACCTCACACTGTCTGTCCCTATCTTCTCATCTCTGACCTAACGCTTTGTCTATCTTCACGTGGTTAACCTATAAACTAAAATCATAAATTTTTATATTCTACGTGTTCTATACAATCCCGTAGTCGTAACCTTCAATAACAGTTACCATGTTGTTCCGTTGTGTTTGAACTAGTTACGACACCGCATGGGTGGACGGAACAACAAAGAAACCTGTCGCAAGGGCCAGAGTTGTGCCCTGATGTCGACGTCTGTTTCGGCGGCATTGGACTCGAAACACCATCGAGTCAAATGTCTGCTGGAACAGAGGGCGGAGCACTTATGGGAATGCCCCACGTGCTGCGAGGCCAGTTTTCTAATCAAGAATTCTACGTGTTATTTGCCATCATCATCATACACTTTACTAATGTACACTCAACAACTGAAAGACCTGGCAACACAAAGACAGAAATGGAAAACTATGGTTCCTGCCCTATGCGCAACCTATGGCCTTGAAGGAACATAACATAACTAATGTACTGTTTTTATTCTTACACAAAAATTAAAAGCTATTTTTCTGGTGCCCACAATGTTCATATATTGTTTTTGTATCAACAGAAGTCAGAGGTCTTCAAACATGTCTCCATGAAACTTCTATCTCAAATAGAATGTCTCCAAAAATGTCTTAGCAAAACTCCATGAAACTTCTAAGTCTCATTTCAAACAAAACATCTGCTTGTCTCTCACTGAGAACAACATTCTGTAAATCTATCACTTTTTCTGACAAAGTTGGAGGTAAGCTGAATGTATCGCCTGCATCAGCAACACCAGGTGAATCTATGACATTTGACACATGTCGTCTCTTTAAACTACCTCTGCCGACAGGTGTTGATGCTTCCCATTGGTTGAGAGAATTCTGCGATGTTCTGAATGTTTCATTAAAACTGTCATCCTGTTTTCTACCCGAATAAACAGAGAATTGACCCAAGTGACTCTTCGGTTCTTTAGGCTTCACATCAGATATAATGGGAGACACAAACAGTCTGCGCGATGTAGTGTCTGTTTTTGAATCCGCTCCTAAAGAAATGTTTGCTTGCGACACATACAAATCCAGGGATTTTTCAAATGATTCTGATGCAGCCTTTTCTTGTTCAAAGCGAGTTTTTAAGTTAGACCAACTTGAAGCAGTTTCCTTGTCTTTCAGCATTGCTGTGATGAAGATAAAAAATGTATTTGAATATTTGCTTCATTAAGTGAATTCTACAAATAAAGCAATTTTGTTCATGGAAAACATCATCATCAGATCATGGCACACTCTTAGCTAGTAGCATATCAGTAGGTTAACCCTAAGTTTTATCAGTAAAAACAAAATATATTTTACTTCATCCTGGTGATATCAAGCGTTATTGTGTCATCCTAGATTGACAGCAACCCCACATTTTTTATTTTAAATGGAATATTTTCGCTCCACATTTTTAAATTTTAAATGGAATATTTTCGCTCAACAAGTTTCATTGACTTTCCAGTATTCCAGATACCATTTTTGGCAGTGGTTACACGGTGTAAACTTGTTTGGTTTAGACATGTAACGAGACACTGCTCACTTTCTAAAACTATTTTGCAATGAACAGCAGAGGGTGGAAGGACAAAGAAAATCCTGCGTTGATACTCGTGTGTGCTGAGTATATTGTGGAATTTGTCGCCTCTTTATTTCGGTCGTCCATCGTTTTCGTGGTCAGTCTCTAGGTCTGCCTTCACTGTATCTGTGTAGCATGGCTTGCTGGGTATGCTGTCTGGTGGTAGTCTGCTGATGTGTGCAAACCATTTGATCTGTTGTCTCTTAATATACTCCAAGATTAGGGCGGTGCCGGTTATTTTTCTAATGTCATCAATATTAAATATTTCTATATACATTAATCATATATATAGAAATTTTTAATATTGAGGACATTAAAAATATATTAGGTGTGATATCAATACAGCGATAACATGTTATTATTCTATACTCCTCTCTGAATGGCTAAAAACAAATGTTTGAAGTGCTGTTTCCTGTGTGGCACGCATAGGGATATGGGTCTTATTATTATTAAAAAATAATCAATAAATAAGATCTTTTTGTCCCAGAAACCGATGGCAATGATGTCTTCAACAGAAGATGATGGCAATGATGTCTTCAACAGAAGATGATGGCAATGATGTCTACAACAGAAGATGATGGCAATGATGTCTACAACAGAAGATGATGGCAATGTTGTCTACAACAGAAGATGATGGCAATGTTCTCTACAACAGAAGATGATGGCAATGTTCTCTACAACAGAAGATGATGGCAATGTTCTCTACAACAGAAGATGATGGCAATGTTCTCTACAACAGAAGATGATGGCAATGTTCTCTACAACAGAAGATGATGGCAATGTTCTCTACAACAGAAGATGATGGCAATGTTCAAGACCAACTATGCCCCTGCTAAAACTGCAACAGGTCTTTCAAAGACCAGATTGGACTCAGCAAACATCTGAGGACTCACAAATAATCAAACCAAACTTGACCCTAATTAATACAATGCTTATCTTCACTTGTGAAGTCAGAACATCACCATCAGGATGCCAATCCCACATGCAGCCACCTCTTAGTTGCCTCTGATGACATGCATGACAAATGTCTCAGTGTACTATTCTTTGTTCCCATTTTGAACCTGGTTACACAAGTGTGGTATTATTCTATTTTTGTAATGGCATGACCTACCTGTAAGAAGACTGTTATCTATCCGTTGATCAGTCATATTGGTGGATGGTGCGATTCTGTTTGTGTTGTCATCTCTGTTCGATGTTTCTGACATGTCTGCTACAGACTTCTCTTTGTTCACTTCTGCTGTTTTCTCAATGGTTGACTTCAATTGACCAGGAACTAGTGAATTTCATGAATCCAGATTAGATAAATTAAAAAAGGAAAATTCATCAATGAAATGTGAATATACCATTCTCTTTGTGTCTTCTCCAGCTTAACCAGAAAGAGATTTCTCTTTGTGTATATTCTCCAGCTTAACCAGAAAGAGATTTCTCTTTGTGTATCTTCTCCAGCTTAACCAGAAAGATTTCTCTTTGTGTATATTCTCCAGCTTAACCAGAAAGAGATTTCTCTTTGTGTATCTTCTCCAGCTTAACCAGAAAGAGATTTCTCTTTGTGTATCTTCTCCAGCTTAACCAGAAAGAGATTTCTCTTTGTGTGTCTTCTCCAGCTTAACCAGAAAGAGATTTCTCTGTGTGGTTTCACATTAGAATGTCAATTGAAATTCATGAAAACAACCATGCCGTATACAAGATTTGGTATCACTACAGTTACTCAGGTAGAGATTTGGTCAAATGACTAGAACATTCGTCTCAGAACCTGGAGCAATAGGGATTATACTCTAGTGGTGAGTGTGGTCAAATGACTAGAACATCCGCCTCAGAACCTGGAGCAATAGGGATTATACTCTAGTGGTGAGTGTGGTCAAATGACTAGAACATCTATCTCAGAACCGTGACCAATATTCTCTCTAGGTCTCTCTGTACTTATAAGCAAGTCTGAAGTTGAGCAGCGAATATTTCCATGTGGGTGACTGACTGCTGTGTAATAGAAAAGGTCTTTTGCTTGTACTTTACTTTATGTCCGTAGGTGGTATTTTTAATGACGGTACCTTCTGTTATGCACGTCCGCGTACCTTTGAGGGCGCATTGGCCATGAGATCTCAGGTTGAAACCACAGTTGGGGCTAGATTTTATCTTGTAGAGCTACAATAAAATCTCCTGTATACATCAGGGTAACTGTTCTTACAAAGCAGCCTTTATTTCTGCTGCCTTATAACCCGCCTGTACACATGAAGACATGCAGTAAGGAAAGTATTACTCTAAAAATAAACACAACTTGACAAAGAAATGAGTGTTTGCGCAGGGTACAGGTATTCTTCTTTTGGGCCCTAGCAACACACGGGCGGGTACGGGTATGTATATTGTGAGTTAGATTCTTGATTAGGAAACAGCATCGCTGCATAAGGGTCATTCCCATAAATGCTCAGCTTGCCATTCCATCAGCCATCTAAAGGTAAATAAGCTTCATAGTCCCAGTCACTTGTTGGTTGTGGGTTCTTCTGGTCTTTTCAGTGAGGTCACATTCACTCCCATTTTTATCATTCTCTGCACACGCACATTGTCTCTCTCAGCATCCTCTTCATCTTTCTGTAGTGTGTGTGCGTGCGTGTGTGTGTGTGTGCTAAGAGTAGATCAGTATGTAGTGTATCTGTGTGTGTATATGCTATGACTAGATCAGTTGCAAATAATTAAGAGACATACTTGCAGTTTCTGTGTCCCTCAAAGCATCAAGCCATATCTTTGGAGGCTCCCAGTCTTCCAATTCTGAATCTAGGTAATACACTACCACATCATCCAGTTCTTGATCAGTTTCCCTCAGTTCATCATCATCATCATCCTGGATGGTAGCATAATATGAGATCAGAATTAGCAGTAACAAAAAAACAAGATCACAGACATCTATACATTCATAGGTGGCCTCATAGGTAAACCTCACACGTGGCCACATAGGTAAACCTCACAAGTGGCCACATAGGTAAACCTCACAAGTGGCCTCATAGGTAAACCTCACAAGTGGCCTCATAGGTAGACCTCACAAGTGGCCACATAGGTAAACCTCACAAGTGGCCTCATAGGTAGACCTCACAAGTTACCACATAGGTAAACCTCACAGGTGGCCACATAGGTAAACCTCACAAGTGGCCTCATAGGTAGACCTCACAAGTGGCCTCATAGGTAGACCTCACAAGTGGCCTCATAGGTAGACCTCACAAGTGGCCACATAGGTAAACCTCACAAGTGGCCTCATAGGTAGACCTCACAAGTTGCCACATAGGTAAACCTCACAGGTGGCCACATAGGTAAACCTCACAAGTGGTCTCATAGGTAAACCTCACAAGTGGCCACATAGGTAAACCTCACAAGTGGTCTCATAGGTAAACCTCACAAGTGGCCACATAGGTAAACCTCACAAGTGGCCTCATAGGTAAACCTCACAAGTGGCCTCATAGGTAAACCTCACAAGTGGCCTCATAGGTGGCTAAATTATTATTTAACAAACCCAGCAACTTCCCATTTATAGACACTGCTCTCATCCCAATAAAACAGTGGAACACCTCATTGATTGGCTTTACCTTTCAACTACCAGGAAAAAAAACATTTACAGACACCATTAACAATCACTAACTTACTGGATGGATCACTAAATCACCTTCAGGAGACCTACACTTTTTTAGGAATGGCATTGGGTTGACATGCGTACAACTACTCAACAACAATTGGTCATCAACAACAACAACAACAAATTCAAAACAGCCACATACATGTTTTAATAAATTCAAAACAGCCACATACATGTTTTAACAATTTTGAAAACAAAAAACATACATGTTTTCTGAGATTGATGTGTCCTGCTCTAAGTGACATCAGTTTGTAATGTATGCAAGCATCTATCAGATCTGTCCAGGCCATGTTGATGTAGGTTGGTTCACAGTGGCCATCTTTATGTGTCAGCCAACAGAACTGACTGAATACTTTCTTGGAGCGAGACAAAATCTCTGCAACCCTGACGAAGGATAAGTAAAACATTAAAACAATAACAAAACTCATAAGGAAAAACTAAATGATTATCAACAATCAAGTGTCTTTCAGAGTTGTGTGAGAAATCAAGTTTCTCCACAATTCTCTGTCTCATGAGTTCAGTTGGTGAAACTTTCTCATGCCTCTCTGACAACCTATCCATCAACTTCTTTGTTTGTCTTTCTCTGTTTCTTCTTCTCCGTGATATTTTCAGTAGTTTTCTTCTTCTGCGTTCGTTCTCAAACTCCTGCAGATTAGCAAGATGTAGTCCGGAATGCGTTATGTCATGGTTTACAGCATTGATGCGATACCTGCGCCTTTCAGCCTGACACATCCAACTTCAGCATTATTCAGTAGTTACTCAATGTTCAAGTTTTTCTCTTCTAATCACACGTCTAACATAAATAACCAAAATGTCAGAGGATGTCCTCAACGTGGAGAGTGCAGCAGTAACCAAATGAATAAGTGATAAATACTACTTAAAGTATAAACAACCTAAGGTAATACTGTGTGAAACATTGAAGATGTCTTGTGTATTGTCATTTGTCTGTTTTCATGTTTAAACCATGATAAGTTTTCGTATTGATATTCCGTCTTGTTCAAGTGAAATTTTCAAAAACTTGTGTTTTACGTAAGCACTATTAAAGTACAAAGGACTCGCCCTGAAAATATTGACCGTCTACTTCTAATTTTTGCTATAATTTGATGCTAAATTTTACATTTTTATCACTTGTCAGCATGTGTAGCCAATGGCTGAGAACCATCTCTGACCAAGAGCTTCCTGGACAGTGCCAACAAGATGATACAACTATCATTACCAGGGAGAGGTGATCATCTGACCAGCACTACAATATTTGAACAGCTGTACCTGCACACAACATCTGTGCTAGTATCTGTTTTTTCTTCCTGTGTTTTAACTAGCATTTGAAGTCACAATGACCAGTCAACAACTTACTTATGCTTGTCCTGTCCATTTATCTTGATAGTGTTATGGAAGAGAAGCCAAATCTGATAAACTAAAAAGATGGTAGCATATTATATCTAGGATAAATCAATCAACCCTGAATTTTTGGGCTGTAATTATTGCTGTAGTTATTTTATCTAGGCAATATTTTACATTCAGTATGCTATCATTGCTTTATGAATGGTCTGGATGCACAATTGTCTGCAGTGGAAACTGAACCTGGTACCTTAGATGTCAGAGCCATGTTCTCTACCTCTGAGTCACAGAACCAGACTAACAAACTAAGCAGATTGAATACAGTAGAACATGTATTCATGGTCCCACAGGTTGAATACAGTAGAACATGTATTCATGGTCCCACAGATTGAATACAGTAGAACATGTATTCATGGTCCCACAGGTTGAATACAGTAGAACATGTATTCATGGTCCCACAGGTTGAATACAGTAGAACATGTATTCATGGTCCCACAGATTAAATACAGTAGAACATGTATTCATGGTCCCACAGGTTGGTCTGGAAATCAGCTAAATACAAAACTAGATCACAGATGAATATATACAGCAGCGCAGACGTGTCGGGAGACTGGCACAGGCGTGTCAGGACACTGGCACAGACGTGTCGGGACACTGGCACAGACATGTCAGGACACTGGCACAGACGTATTGGGACACTGGCACAGAAGTGTCGGGACACTGGCACAGACATGTCAGGACACTGGCACAGACGTGTCAGGACACTGGCACAGACATGTCAGGATACTGGCACAGACGTGTCAGGATACTGGCACAGACATGTCAGGATACTGGCACAGACATGTCAGGACACTGGCACAGACATGTCAGGACACTGGCACAGACGTGTCAGGACACTGGCACAGACGTGTCAGGACACTGGCACAGACGTGTCAGGACACTGGCACAAATAAAATGGCAACACAGCACAGTTATAGACTATATTCTACTGGAAATCTAATAGAACCACGGTCCTGCTACAAAAGAGATTCAATGGAAGTTTGAGAATGAATGCTTACAAATATATATACATATTACTATTTGTTGCTACTCTTTTTAGTCCCATCAACACTGGTGAATTTTATGTCCCGGAAATGAGTGAATCTCATGTCCTGGCAACACATGGTATGAATCTCATGTCCTGACAACACATAGTATGAATCTCATGTCCTTGTAACAATCTGAAAAATCTTTAAATAGCACACTCTGGTGCAAATAATCAACAACTTACTGTTGGTGCAGACACAACAACTTACTGTTGGTGCAGACAGATCTTCGAAAAGCCACTGTCCTTCGCAGTTACTGATGCAACATATGACCAGACATCGTGACATACTGTTGACCAATCATCTGCTTCCATGTCACTGTATTGAAAATAGGGCAGCCTCATTTTGGAAACTAGTTCATACAGGTCACACAAATATGAATCAGTGTTCCATGAAGATTTAGGTTGTCCTAAAAAATATATTCAGAAATTGTTTGTTTAAGAGAGAGAGAAATGTTACAACAGATGGAAATATTACAACAGATGGAAACGTTACAACAGAGAGAAATATTACAACAGATGGAATTATTACAACAGAGAGAAATGTTACAACAGATGGAATTATTACAACAGAGAGAAATATTACAACAGATGGAATTATTACAACAGAGAGAAATGTTACAACAGACGGAAATGCTACAAAAGACAGAAATGTTACCACAGACAAAATAATTACAAAAATACATGTTACAACAGACAAATACAACAGATAGAAATTCTACCATAGACAGAAATGTGACAACAGAAAAAAAATGTTACAACAGACAGAAATGTGACACATACAGAGTTTAAAATAGAAGAGAATAGACTGAGCCCAGAAACTGCTCAACAAATCCTTCATGAATAAGGGGAGATCAGAAATTAATTTACACTGCATTTAAATAATTGGTAAAGCCTCATCGAATTATTACATTCACACCCTCAACAACTCAACAACTTAAACAGTGAATTGTGATGCAACATGTGATGTAATCATGAAATTGGGTTAGACTGTACTCCCCAACCCACCCTATAGTCCTGATTTCGCTTCCTCTGATTTTCCTTTTTTTTCCATTTAAAGATGTACTTAGTCGGCACAATATCAGAGTTGATGGTGAGCTCACCTCACATGCCCAATTCTTCGAACTAAATGGTTCAAATGCCTACCATCCATATTTGTATTGGCAATACAACTGGATATGTTAGTGGCATCTCAAAAATTCAACAATAACTGAATCACAATGCATGTACAGGATGCACTGAATCACAATGCATGTACAGGATGCACTGAATCACAATGCATGTACAGGATGCACTGAATCACAATGCATGTACAGGATGCACTGAATCACAATGCATGTACAGGATGCACTGAATCACAATGCATGTACAGGATGCGTTTAAATTATTAACATTTATGATTCAAAATGCACTCCGTGGTAGAAGGTTTGACGATATTGAAAGCTCAAGGTCAGTGAAGTAATGGCTACAGGGTCAGGACAATACTTGGAACATGCACTTGTTTCTCACTGACGTAAAGGCGTACAGGTAGATGGGGATTATGCAGAGTAATTGAGATCTTTACAGGAAAGATCCATGTACATTGTGGATGAATATCTTTCATTTATAAAACGTTCCTGGGAAAAATTAAAATTATTTAATAAGACCGATTATGTGATTTAATAGATTTAATAACTAATCACGTAAATAAAAGTCCAGTAGTCTGTCCCGATGACTCTAAAAAGATTGGACTTAAAGGCTGACCAACAATCAAACAAGCTGTTATCCTAAAAAACTGGTATAGCAAAACAGACACACGCTCAACACTTGTATCAGACGTGTACTTAGAATGAATGAATGAAAACAGACTGCCACCATCTGGTACCCATTTTAATGCTTGTAGTGGCAGTCTGTTCAAACATCACTCAAACTGGTGGGCTCTCGTTTATGCCCTATGCAACGTAGAGAACAAATAATGTGGAGCATTACTTTCTGACATCCTGTTGTATATGAGATCTTCTAAATCGAGAGGATCTGGCCCACCAAGATGTTGCAAGTGAACCACGAGAGGAAGAAAAAATTGCCCACCAAGATGTTGCAGGTGAACCACGAGAGGAAGAAAATATGGTCCACCAAGATGTTGCAAGTGAACCACGAGAGGAAGAAAATATGGTCCACCAAGATGATGTTGCAAGTGAACCACGAGAGGAAGAAAATATGGCCCACCAAGATGTTGCAATTGAACCACGAGAGGCTCCATGATTAATAAAATGTGTTTACCACCCTTTAATTTTAGCAGTGACTGGTATTCTTAACATTCCTCTGTGATCTAGGATGCATATCCTAAACATTGACAGTAACTATTTCTTGCCTGCTGGTTGAGACTGATCAAACTCTGGTGCTGGCCATGACATCTCAGAGAGCAACCCTGAAGCACACACCATCGCCGCATGCTCAACCACCTCATTGTACAATGACAGCAGGGTATTTGGAGACTGCAGACATAAACAGAAAATTTAAAATATCTTATGTCATTATTTCCTGAAACAAAAACAAATTTTGAGCATTTTTACTCTTTTCTGTTTACCAGCCCCTCATTTTTACTCTTTTCTGTTTACCAGCCCCTCATTTTTACTCTTTTCTGTTTACCAGCCCCTCATTTTTACTCTTTTCTGTTTACCAGCCCCTCATTTTTACTCTTTTCTGTTTACCAGCCCCTCATTTTTACTCTTTTCTGTTTACCAGCCCCTCATTTTTACTCTTTTCTGTTTACCAGCCCCTCATTTTTACTCTTTTCTGTTTACCAGCCCCTCAATTTTACTCTTTTCTGTTCACCAGCCCCTCATTTTTACTCTTTTCTGTTCACCAGCCCCTCATTTTTACTCTTTTCTGTTTACCAGCCCCTCATTTTTACTCTTTTCTGTTTACCAGCCCCTCATTTTTACTCTTTTCTGTTCACCAGCCCCTCATTTTTACTCTTTTCTGTTCACCAGCCCCTCATTTTTACTCTTTTCTGTTTACCAGCCCCTCATTTTTCTAACTCTTCTTCTCCGTTCATTTTCAGACTCCTGCAGATTAGCAGGATGTAGTCCAGATAACAGAATGCATTGCATCATGGTTTACAGTTATGCTGCAATATCTGCACTTTTTGGCCGGACATACCTGACTTATTCTGACTTCTGGGTCACTATGGCCCATATGGATGAGACAGCCAACTCCACCCCATAATCTCCTTAGTCCCCTTTCACGACATGCATGAAAGGTAAATAGTGTTGCTATTCTTTGTCAAAGTACAAACGCAAACATTTCACAAGAAGAATATACAAATTAATGGTCTTGTCTATTTATAGGCCTAGTAATGTGAAAGTAATGTGCGAGGTATTAGTATGCCCTGTAGTATTATGGTCCAATTGTCCATGCAAATACAGCAAGTGGGTTTCTACTGGGCAAGAGTTGCGACATCATTGAGAAGTGAGAGGATATTTTTGTGTGTTCAGTCTCAAACTCCTGCAGATAGCAGGATATAGCCAGGAGAGTGGAACGCATTGTCACAACAGTTATCCCATGACATATTGCACTCATTAAGTGATCATATGACATATTTCACTCATTAAGTGATCATATGACATATAGCACCCATTAAGTGATCATATGACATATTGCACTCATTAAGTGATCATATGACATATTGCACCCATTAAGTGATCATATGACATATTGCACCCATTAAGTGATCATATGACATATTGCACCCATTAAGTGATCATATGACATATTGCACCCATTAAGTGATCATATGACATATTGCACTCATTAAGTGATCATATGACATATTGCACTCATTAAGTGATCATATGACATATTGCACTCATTAAGTGATCATATGACATATTGCACCCATTAAGTGATCATATGACATATTGCACCCATTAAGTGATCATATGACATATTGCACTAATTAAGTGATCATATGACATATTGCACTCATTAAGTGATCATATGACATATTGCACTCATTAAGTGATCATATGACATATTGCACTCATTAAGTGATCATATGACATATTGCACCCATTAAGTGATCATATGACATATTGCACTCATTAAGTGATCATATGACATATTGCACTCATTAAGTGATCATATGACATATTGCACTCATTAAGTGATCATATGACATATTGCACTCATTAAGTGATCTTATGACATATTGCACCCATTAAGTGATCATATGACATATTGCACTCATTAAGTGATCATATGACATATTGCACTCATTAAGTGATCATATGACATATTGCACTCATTAAGTGATCATATGACATATTGCACTCATTAAGTGATCATATGACATATTGCACTCATTAAGTGATCATATGACATATTGCACTCATTAAGTGATCATATGACATATTGCACTCATTAAGTGATCATATGACATATTGCACCCATTAAGTGATCATATGACATATTGCACTCATTAAGTGATCATATGACATATTGCACTCATTAAGTGATCATATGACATATTGCACTCATTAAGTGATCATATGACATTGCACTCATTAAGTGATCATATGACATATTGCACTCATTAAGTGATCATATGACATATTGCACCCATTAAGTTATCATATGACATACTGCACTCATTAAGTGATCATATGACATATTGCACTCATTAAGTGATCATATGACATATTGCACTCATTAAGTGATCATATGACATATTGCACCCATTAAGTGATCATATGACATATTGCACTCATTAAGTGATCATATGACATATTGCACTCATTAAGTGATCATATGACATATTGCACTCATTAAGTGATCATATGACATATTGCACTCATTAAGTGATCATATGACATATTGCACTCATTAAGTGATCATATGACATATTGCACTCATTAAGTGATCATATGACATTTTGCACTCATTAAGTGATCATATGACATATTGCACTCATTAAGTGATCATATGACATATTGCACCCATTAAGTGATCATATGACATATTGCACCCATTAAGTGATCATATGACATATTGCACTCATTAAGTGATCATATGACATTTTGCACTCATTAAGTGATCATATGACATATTGCACTCATTAAGTGATCATATGACATATTGCACTCATTAAGTGATCCTATGACATATTGCACCCATTAAGTGATCATATGACATATTGCACTCATTAAGTGATCATATGACATATTGCACTCATTAAGTGATCATATGACATATTGCACCCATTAAGTGATCATATGACATAGTGCACTGATTACATCCCCTGGCAAACAAATAAAACAAACCTGGTGCAGAAGTTGTTGCCGAGTCCGTGCCCGCAAGTCCTGGTAGACAGAAGTCTTGTAAAACTCCACAACAGCATCCTCCACATAATCAGAGACCAGCTTCGATTGAAACTGTGGTGGAGCTGGGATGTTGGTAGCTGCAAATCTCAAACAGCTGGTCAGCTACAAGAAGACCACAAAAAGTTTTAGTGATTTTAGATCAATTATTTTAGTTATGTGAAGTATTTCTTAAAACATGATTACGGGTTCAAATCAATTGTTTAATCATGATGTCAGAGGTTCAAATCAATTTTTTAATCATGATGTCAGAGGTTCAAATCAATTTTTTAATCATCAAACTTGACTAGAGCACTTCAAGTGTCTGGCAGTTTTCTGGACTGGAGCACTTCAAGTGTCTGGCAGTTTTCTGGACTGGAGCACTTCAAGTGTCTGGCAGTTTTCTAGACTGGGGCACTTCAAGTGTCTGGCAGTTTTCTGGACTGGAGCACTTCAAGTGTCTGGCAGTTTTCTGGACTGGAGCACTTCAAGTGTCTGGCAGTTTTCTGGACTGGAGCATTTCAAGTGTTGATCTTGCATCTGTCAGTAAAACTACAGGCTATGAACCATGATTATCATTCGAGTTGACTGAGATTATCAATGCGACCTTGACTGCCTGAATTTTTGCATGACAATTATGACAGAATTTCCCTGTTGGTATTTTGTATCTTGTAAACAAAATTTGTTTGAATTCTTATATGTATACTTGCTCCTCCATTTATCATTACAATCTCTGCTGACTCATCTGTGTATACTCTGCTGACCCATCTGTGTATACTCTGCTGACCCATCTGTGTATACTCTGCTGACCCATCTGTGTATACTCTGATCCATATGTCTTGCAGATATCCAGCACCCAAAAAGACTGAAGGCCAATATCATTTTGTATACTATTTTGTTCATTGACACAGAAAATACCTTTCACCTCAGTCCAGATATAAATATATAATTCACTAACCTCTCTCCGATGATTTGTTCTACTACAGACTATGAGGACTGTCAATTTCAAGCAAGAATTAGATTTTTCTATGGAGTCATTTGGCCTGATAGATAAAGCTAATTCTTTTCAGTCGCCCCATTGCTAAATATTTAAATCTGAATTTCATTGGATGACTTGGCATACAGTGGAACTTTCATACTTGTATCTGAGCTTCTGTATTCTGTCAGTATTTGTAGCATTCTGTCAGTATTTGTAGCATTCTGTCAGTATTTGTATTCCCATCTCAACTATGGGTGTGGATTTTTTTGCCCCCACGATGATCCTTTTTCTACTTTAAACATGATACCATGAAATTCTACTCTAGACATGATACCATGAAATTCTACTCTAGACATGATACCATGAAATTCTACTCTAGACATGATACCATGAAATTCTACTCTAGACATGATACCATGAAATTCTACTCTAGACATGATACCATGACATTCTACTGTAAACATAATACCAAACTGAAGATCTAAATGAAAGGAAATGTTCAACAACTTTCAGACTCTGGACTATTAATACTTATTCTCAAATCTACCTCTGTGGTCCACTCTTCAAAACACCGCAGAGGTTGCTCTTGGTCACCGATGAATGGTTGAGCAACATGGACAGTGGTAATCAAATTTTGTTTGTGAAGAAGAGACAGTTCGAGATTATTGTCTAACACTTTGAGAGACAAACTGGTCGTGCTTAACAGTCGTGGAACAATCAAGACCAACGGAACGGCTGGACTCTTCGGTTTCTGTTTAAGGATCTGCTGTAGACGTTTTCTTTGCTTCTGCCATGTTGCCATCTGAAAAATAATAAATTGCAAGAACTTAGTTACTATTTCTAGTCTAACAGTGTCTCTGAGAATTCACCTTAGTATAACGGTGTCTCTGAGAATTCACCTTAGTCTAATGGTGTCTCTGAGAATTCACTTTAATCTAACTGTGTCTCTGAGAATTTACTTTAGTCTAATGGTGTCTCTGAGAATTCACTTTAGTCGAATGGTGTCTCTGATAATTTACTTTAGTCTAATGGTGTCTCTGAGAATTTACTTTAGTCTAATGGTGTCTCTGAGAATTCACTTTAGTCGAATGGTGTCTCTGATAATTTACTTTAGTCTAATGGTGTCTCTGAGAATTTACTTTAGTCTAATGGTGTCTCTGAGAATTTACTTTAGTCTAATGGTGTCTCTGAGAATTTACTTTAGTCTAATGGTGTCTCTGAGAATTTACTTTAGTCTAATGGTGTCTCTGAGAATTTACTTTAGTCTAATAGTGTCTCTGAGAATTTACTTTAGTCTAATGATGTCTCTGAGAATTTACTTTAGTCTAATGATGTCTCTGAGAATTTACTTTAGTCTAATGGTGTCTCTGAGAATTTACTTTAGTCTAATGGTGTCTCTGAGAATTTACTTTAGTCTAATGGTGTCTGAGAATTTACTTGAGTCTAATGGTGTCTCTGAGAATTCACTTTAGTCTAATGGTGTCTCTGAGAATTCACTTTAGTCTAATGGTGTCTCTGATAATTTACTTTAGTCTAATGGTGTCTCTGAGAATTTACTTTAGTCTAATGGTGTCTCTGAGAATTCACATCTTCATATCTATTTACTCTTCTTCTACATTTGTTCTCAAACTCCTGCAGAGTAACAGGATGTAGTCCAAAGAATAGAATATATTGTCATGGTTTATAGCTTAGCTGTGATATTTGAATTTCTGGTCTGACACATCCAACTTCAGCATGTCTTCTTTACTTTAACCGTTTATGGGATGGAACAGCTAATGCCATCACAAACCTTCTTAATTTTCTATTACAACTAATATGACAGGTCACAGTGCTACTATTGTTTTCTCCCTTTCAGACCCCTGCAACAAAGAGACATTCTATTTACTTTCATCTTATTTTTCTCACTTTACGTTGTTTCAACTATGGTTCAATTTTTGCTGGAAATGGTGGAGTTCACTCATGGATTTCAGAAGATACTTCAATTGTCAAATCAGCCACCTGAAAAAGAGTACAGGGGTTCATGGGCTGAGAAAATGTGCTGTTACTGTTGAGTATGTACCAAAGGAGATATTTGTCAAATGTTTGTGATCAACCACTGGCCAGGTAACGAGCTTTTATTGATTAAAACACATATGATGACACTAATTTATAAACTCACGCAGATGACCCAAATTACCTGTAAAGCTATGTTCCCGCCAGTGAGATTCTCAGCGCAAGGTAAAACTAACATCACAGCACTTGCGCCCTTCAATAAAGATTTGTCTTTCACACTGATCTCTTCATTGTCTGTCCAAACTCCATGGAAACAACGAATGCAGATTCCTGTAACAACTTTCTGACCATTCCCATTAGTCTGGTAGTTTCTCAGAACTTCACCCTGAAAAATGTCACCACATTCAGTTATCAATCACTTGTGATAAATATCACAAAATTCAGTAATTTCCATGTGATGAAATGTTACATAATTCAGTAATTTGTATCGCCCTTGTGTTGCCAGGGTCCGAAAGGGAAGCAAAGAATAGCAACACTATTTACCTTCCACGCATGTCGTAAAAGACAACTAAGGAGGTTTTGGGATGGAGTTGGCTGTCCCATCCCATATAGGGTCAGTGACCCAAAGCCATGCTGAAGTTGGATGTGTAAAGCCGGAAGGCGCAGATATCGCAGCAATGTTGTAAACCATGACACAACGTATTCCGTTCTCCGGACTACATCCTGCTAATCTGCAGGAGTTTGAGAACGAACGCAGAAGAAGAAGTAATTTGTATGTGATGAAATCACACACAACGGCTTGGGGGTGCCACGTAGCACAGTGGTTAGAGCACTGGCTTCACATATTAGTGGTCCTGGGTTCATTCCTCAGTTGAGGTGGAAATGTTTTTCAGATCGCAACTGCTCCCGGGTCGACCCAGCCGTAAATGGGTACCGGATTAATCCGGGAAGTAAAGACTGCGAAGGAGAGGAGATAGCTACCGCCCTCAATTGCAGAGCCTCTGAAATGTGAGATCGCTAACATCTCACACCCCTACGGTATTAATAAATGCTATGGGTTACTTTACTTTATGTGATGAAATGTTACAAAATTCAGTAATTTGAATGTGATGAAACATCATAAAATTCAGTAATTTGTATGTAATTAACTGTCACAAAAGTGAATATGCACTAACATAAGATCTTGTAACTAACTAGCTTTGCTTCAACTCACTTCGTAAGATGGTACTGTCTTCAGCAGTTTCTCTCTGTCTGCACTTCTGCATAGCTTTGCCCGCATCCAACTGGAAAATGTTGATTCCTTCGATGTTGATAATGGTTCAACTTTAGGTATTGAGACTACAATCTTCCAGAGAACAGAATTTGTACCTGGTTCTGATTTAATTCAATCAAATTTGAATTCAGTTAACACAAACATACATTTTAGATATTCATGAATTCCTTGCTGTTTCATAAATTTGTGTGCCATGATATCTATTCATAGCTGGATCTTAATCTTTATCTTGGGGAGAGGGTAAAAGGCAAGCTCGAGAACCAAAAAAAAAAATATAGTTAAGACAGCGAATGAAAAAAACCTGCTCAATAAACTTGAAAAATTTTGCTACTGAACAGAGTATTTTTCTGATAAGAAATGCATGGAGAATTTTAATCGTCCATGGTAATACAGGTTGCTTTGACATGGATGTCATCACGACATCTGCAGGCTGAATTTATAATTTTACATCCAAAAGAGAAAAAAATCTAATCCCAACTGTGATTTGAACCCAGGATCTCAAGATTGTGTGATCGGATTTCTAAGCTACATGACCCACTGTTCAATAATTACTATTTACCCAAGTGGGGCTGAAGCCCAAAGAAGGAGCAAAGAATAACAATACTGTTTCCTGTTACGTATGTTATAACGAGGCAACTAAGTAGGTATAAGGGTGGAGTTAGCTGTCCCTTTCCATAAAGGGTCAAAGTGACCCAGCTTCTTCTTTCATTCACTTGAAACATGTCTATATCTGTAATTCTGTCTCCTTAATAAAACTCACTGTCTTTTGTAGTTCATACAGTGTCCCATAGAGCTTGTTTCATCTGGCCTAAGCGTTTCATACTGAGAACAATGACTGTGGAGTCGGTTGTGTCCCGTTCTGAGGCGTAGAATTACAACTTGTTCTGATCTGTTCATAATGTGATAGTCGTCTTGCGTTGGTGTTTGTAGCTTTCTTATTGACTTCATCTGTTTTTTCTGATGGTAGGTGATTGGTACATCTGGTTGGTCTTCGGCAGCACCTTCCTTAGCCAGTTGGTCTGCTTTTTCATTTCCTGGTATTCCACAGTGAGAGGTTATCCACTGCATGGTTACCCTATACTGGTAAGACAGTTCATTAAGTAGTTTAAAAGACATGCTCAAGTCAATGTGTTTGACAAAAAGGCATTGATATCGCAGCCAAGCTGTAAACTGTGACACAATACATTCCATTCTATGAACTTCATTCTGCTAATCTGCAGGAGTTTGAGAACAAACGCATAAGAAAACAATTACTATTATTTTACATACATCTTGCATTCAAAGTTATACCTTTTCTATCATACATATTTTTACATACATCTTGTATTCAAGTTATATCTTTTCTATTGTACATATTTTTACATACATCTTGTATTCAAGTTATATCTTTTCTATTGTACATATTTTTATTCATCCAAATCATAACAGTATAAACATCCGATAAAATTACCAATAATTCCACCCTCCATCCAGTTTCTAAAAGCTCGTTGTAGTTGGGTATTGACAATTTGTGTCACATCCAGGGGGCGCCACATCACCAAGTTACCAAGCATGTGACGAGCTGAAGCCATGGAGAGGTGTACATTTAGAAGAAGTTCTTCCTGGATTGCAATCATCGGTGATTCAATACTTAGTTTGGCTCTGTAAATAAAATGAAAAATAGAATGGGAACAAACTAGACATCAGCCAACAAATGCCTTCAAGCAAATGTTTGGAAGTATATACAATTGAATCATTGATCAGGACATGTCCGATGTAAATAATATTATTGTTCATTTGTGTCTGGTGTCAATACAAGTTTTCATATGGCATAAGACCCCCCAATGAGAAACTCATGCAAAGAACTAAACAAACTCCATCGGAGGAAGAACTAAACAAACTCCAGCAGAGGAAGAACTAAACAAACTCCCGGGGAGGAAGAACTAAACAAAATACAGTGGTGGAAGAACAAAACAAACTCCAGTGGAAGAACTAAACAAACTCTATTAAAGGAAGGAAGAACTAATGAAACTCCAGTGGAGGAACATCTAAACAAACTTCAGTGGAGGAACATCTAAACAAACTTCAGTGGAGGAAGAACTAAATAAACTCTAGTGGAGAAAGGAAGAACTAAACTCTAGTGTAGGAAGGAAGAACTAAACAAACTTCAATAGAGGAACAACTAAACAAACTCCAGTGGAAGAAGAACTAAAACTCCAGTGGAGGAAGAACTAAACAAACTCCAGTGGAAGAAGAACTAAACAAACTCCAGTGGAGGAAGAACTAAACAAACTCCAGTGGAAGAAGAACTAGAACTCCAGTGGAAGAAGAACTAAAAAAACTCCAGTGGAAGAAGAACTAAACAAACTGGAGATTGATAGAACAAACATTAAGCAACAGAAAACATTGTAAGACAGATATTGTTCTTAAACCCAGAGGAAAATCAAGAAATACCTGGAGGAAAGAGAAAGAGGAAGATCAAGAAATACCTGGAGGAAAGAGGAAGTGCAAGAAATACCTGGAGGAAAGAGGAAGTGCAAGAAATACCTGGAAGAAAGAGGAAGTGCAAGAAATACCTGGAGGAAAGAGGAAGTGCAAGAAATACCTGGAGGAAAGAATTAGATACAGAGACACAATGGTGTGGTAAAATATGGCAAGTGAAGGAAGTAATAGCTAAAGAAAGGACAAGATAGAAGGAGATTTGTTCAGGACTTATGTTTCAGGGACACTAAAATGTGCATAGAGAGAACTGGGGTCACTATCTCTTTCAGTCAGTGACCATTATTGCTAGTTTATAAATGTCTGTTTTGGAGAGATGGTATTGAGAACATCTTGGGGAGATGGTATACATCTTGATAACATGTTCTGGGAAGTGAGAAATAGAAAGAAAAGATCCCAGACAGTCTCTTGAAATGGCATGGAAGAGGCTCAAACGTGGAGCTGATAGTTCACGCTAATGATTGGGAGATTTGAAGATACGTGATTGCATCTATGCCATTTATGGAGAGCCATTTTAGGTCGGCGATTCAAATTAAGATTTTAGTGCATGTGATCCAAAGTCTTTATTTCAGTATCTTGAAGCTGTAATCTAGTGTTTTCTCTGCAAAAAATAATTGTCTGGTCAGATTTGGCCACCTTGCTCTCTGCCAACCTGCATGGCACTTGATTATGATGATAATGTTGCAGGATTCTATCAGTTAAATAACATTACAATCTTCTTAAGACTCTCAGTCCTACTAAATCTGGCTCATGGGCAGACAATATCAAAGAATGGAAAAAGGGTCCAGAATTTTCCGCACTCATCTGCATTGCTCAAGAAAGAAATTGCTGGAGAACTCTGTATTGACACATCCAATGTGGTACCCCTGTAACCATGAAAGGTATGTGTTTATGGATATGGAAATCTGGTCAACAGAGGTGCACTTAACATACACAAAAACAGACCTGCACTTATACAAACATACAAAAACAGACTTGGCCAGGTATACTCACACATACAAAGTCAAACTTGGAGAGACTTGCATACAAAACACACTTAGACAAATACACGTAAACATATACAGAAATAGTATTAGACAAGTAAAATCAAACATACAAAAACTGATCCACACATTTCAAAAAAATCAAATGTAAACAAATGTACAGGAATAGATCTGGAAAACCATAAAAACAGATCTGAATAATAAACATACAAAAAACAGATCTGAATAATAAACATACAAAAAACAGATCTGAATAATAAACATACAAAAAACAGATCCGAACAAACTAACAAAAACAGGTCTGGACAAGCTTACAAAAAAACTCAATTGGACAAGTAAACATTAAATGAACAAAGAATAGCCTCACCTTTCTCCAATGTAAAATGATTTTTGGGAGATCCTGGTGTCTGGTCTGACCGGTAATAGCTTGTGTATTTGGTCTCTAAGAGGTACAATTGAAGGTGAACTTGGAAAGTCCAGCATAGCTCGTTTAACTCTTATCTGAGCTAGGTACTTTAATCTCCAGATCTATTGGATAATCAAATGAGGTGTATTAGTTACGTCAGATTGTCGAAACTATGCAAACTCCCATTATCTAAGTTATTTTTTGGTAAAGAAAGGCTACACCCTTCTAATCCTGTCATTGGATACAATATGAAAACCCTGAAAATGTTATCTCAAATATAAGGTCAGTTTTTTGCAATGAAAACAGTAAAAACAATATTACCATTGTCGTAACTTGAGTAAGATATTCTTGAGAAAGACCTAGCGGGTCGAAACGTTGAAGTTGTCTTGAATATTGTAATTTGTATGTTTTCGTGTTTACACCTCATAACCCCTTAGCAATAGTCTGTCGTGTTCGAGTGAAACTATCAAAAACCTGTGTTTGTGTAAGTACTATTGTTTCGAGAAGAAAACTAAATAAAAGTCCTACCTGGAAGAATCGGCGGCATCTAACTATCATCATGAGTCGTTCAGTTGCTTCGAGTCTTTCCAGCTTCATCACTACATCCACATCATACACTTCCATAACGAGATCCTCAATAACTTCATCAACGACCTGCCGCAACATTTCATCTGAACAATGCTGGCTACATCTCTGTAAGCTCTGCTGATGCAGCTCTGCTCTCACAAGACTGAAGGAAGCAAGGAAATTCACATCAAAGTTAGCTAACATAACAACACTGTTTCTTTAATAATATATATAGCAAGTATGAAAGCTCGATTAATTTGTCACTAGCAAAGTCAAGTGATTACAGATCTAAAAGTCAAGTGATTACAGATCTAAAAGTCAAGTGATTACAGATCTAATAGTCAAGTGATTACAGATTTTATAGTCAAGTGATTACAGATCTAATAGTCAAGTCATTACAGATCTAATAGTCAAGTGATTACAGATCTAATAGTCAAGTGATTTAGAAATCTTATCTAATCATCTGAATGCAGAGCTAACATTGTCAAGTGATGTCAGTCATGTGACAAGTCTAAACATAATCAAGCAGACGGATAGCTACCATGTTGTTTAAGTTCTGCCATAGTAAGTAGATAGCTAATGCCATTCTCAAACACCTGCCAGTTAGCAGACTGCAGTCCAGACAACAGAATGTTTTACAGATTCAATTTTCAGAACTGTATTACAAGGTATGTCGCTCTCCATCTTTCTTACTTTTATGCTAGAACTCCTAGTTATGCCAGAACTCCTAGTTATGCCAGAACTCCTAGTTATGCCAGAACTCCTAGTTATGCCAGAACTCCTAGTTATGCCAGAACTCCTAGTTATGCCAGAACTCCTAGTTATGCCAGAACTCCTAGTTATGCCAGAACTCCTAGTTTTGCCAGAACTCCTAGTTATGCCAGAACTCCTAGTTATGCCAGAACTCCTAGTTATGTCAGAACTCCTAGTTATGCCAGAACTCCTAGTTATGCCAGAACTCCTAGTTATGTCAGAACTCCTAGTTATGCCAGAACTCCTAGTTATGTCAGAACTCCTAGTTATGCCAGAACTCCTAGTTATGTCAGAACTCCTAGTTATGTCAGAACTCCTAGTTATGGACTTGTTAAGCACAATCACTGCACAAATTTGGAGTATGGTCACTTCATCCACAACTTAATTATCCTGATACTAGCATCCGACTATGAGTACTTATCACTACAGTACTTGAGTCACTTATCCCTACATTACATGAGTCACTTATCACTACAGTACTTGAGTCACTTATCCCTACAGTACTTGAGTCACTTATCCCTACTCTGTGTCCGGCTCTGTGGCACAGTGCGCGTCTGTGACGGCAAAGGTACCGAGTTCGTTCCTCACCACAGGCAATTGTGCATCCGGACCGTTCAGAAAGCAATGGCAACCTACTGAACGTATTTATATTGCCTAGAAAATCACCACAGCCAACAAATGCTGGGTTGATAGCTATGTCCTGGATATGATATGCTACCAATCCCTACATTACATGAGTCACTTATCCCTACAGTACTTGAGTCAATTATCCCTACAGTACTTGAGTCACTTATCCCTACATTACATGAGTCAATTATCCCTACAGTACATGAGTCACTTTTCACTGCAGTACATGAGTCACTTATCACTATTAGAACTTGAGTCAGTATCTTGACTCCCAAGACTCCCACTGAATGTTAGATCAGAAACTGTGCATCTCTCTCAGAATCTCCACAAACAATAACAACATCTGAGAAGATGTCCAGATGTGAAACCGACACAATTAATGGGTGATTTTCTGTGAAACCTACACAATTAATGGGTGATTTTCTGTGAAGCCTATATAATTAATGGGTGATTTTCTGTGACACCTACCTACAAAAAGATGAATAAATGAAATACATACAAGTCTTAACAGTAACGAACCTCATCTCTTTTTCCGCCAGATCCTTGGCCATAATTGCCACTGTGTCATTGGTAATCTCTTGACAAAGTACACCACATGCACTTTGCTTTTGGGCTTCCAATTCCTCTTCTAATTGTTTCCTAATCTTCAACTCTTGCTCTTCACAAACTTCTTGTACAATTTTTCTGTGAAAATATATATATATATTAGAATATTTGGCATCACATAGAAAGATATTAAGAGAGTAGAGGAAAATCGTCTATGGCCTATGTCAGGAGTCAGCAACTGTTTTTGTTCAGAGGGTCGGATACTGAAATACACATCTGGTGGTGGTCCAGATTTTTAAAAAGTTAACCTGAAAGCTTAATTATACATGTTAATGATACTAAATACATATTGAAATTATTTTTTTCATTTATGGACATTTATATGTTTGTTATATATAGGTGCAGACAAATGAATAAAATGTATTAAAATCATGTGCTTTTAGACCAGGCTCAAAATAAGCACTTTGATTATTTTTAGGAGCACTATCCAGCAATTAAAATTTGTTTTAATCGAGTGATCTGTGCTGGTGGACCAGAGGTTACCAACCCTGGCATTTGCTCTTATGTGAGCATGAGATGAATGATTGATTCATGTCCCAGCCATTTCCAGACCAAAAATCCATGAAAACTATTCAATAAATATATTTTAAGCATTCATTCTTAACCTTTAGCACGCTATCTTGGAGTATGTTTGACAACAGTTACACTATCTAAGATATCTGCGGTCAAGTGTACAAGCCAGACAAAGGCCCAGTTGCTAAGTCCCCCGTAATCAATGAAAGAAACCACAAATTTTAATATTTTGGTGACCAGATTAGATAAATTTGACATTTTATTCAATTGACTACCTTTTCCTGCAGTTTTAGTGGCAATCATGTGCCAAATGCCATTGAAATATCAAAATTTCCGCAATGTGTTAACAATTTCAAACAACTGCAGCACCATGACAGTGAATTGGGTTTTATAGACTTTTGTTTTATCGTATTTGCATTAAAATCATTACGGATTGTGATTCTTCTTCTTCAGCGTTCATTCTCAAACTCCCACTGGACTTCTCTTGTATCAGGACCATGGTCCTATTAGACTTCCAGAAGGATGTAGACGAGAGAATGGAACTGCGCTGTGTCGCCGTTTCATTTGCGCCAATGGCCCGACACATCCGTCTTCGGCGGGAGATTGTGATTCATATGATTATTTATGGAGAGATAAGTTATTTCCACACTCGAAATTGGTTACACCACTCTGCTTTATCTAATTTTATATTAAAACATCAACCAAGTTCGAACGATACATTTACGATACATTTTTGGACCAGATCTAGATTTATAGACGGATTTTATGACAATCTCTAACACAATCTATAAATACCTTAGAGATTCCTCCACTGTCAAATCAATGATTTCTTGAATGTCTGACATAATCGCAGCTGTGGCAGCCATCTCTTCCCTCACTGCATCAGTAGCTATTTCCACAATGCTTGTATCAATAACTTCTAGAATGACAATTCTAGCAACACTCTTCACAACCTGAAACCAGATAAGACAATATCTAATTTCCACAAAGAATAGAATCAATAGAATCAAGAATAACAATTCAAAGGATTGATCTTCACAGTCAGACAAGAACATAAAGATATTAATAACATATACTTCCTCTGTTCACTGTGCTTCTTCTGCATTAATTCTCAAACTCCCGCTGGTTGTCAGGATGTAATCTAGAAAACGGAATGTATTGTATCATGGTTTACAGCTCGTCTGTGACATCTACTCCTTTCGACCTGACATATTTGACTTCAGTATGGCTTTTTGGTCATATTGACATTCTATGGAGTGAGATAGCAAACTTCACCCTAAGCCTCCATAGTCTCTTCTTACGACAGACATGGCAGTTTACAGTTTTGCTGTTTATTACTATAACTATGAACTAGAATGTGATGTTGCTCCTTCACAAGAGAAGATGAGAATGGAATTAAGAAGGGTCAAGTTTGATTTGATTGTATGTCCTCAGATATTAGATAGAGTCCACTCTGGGCTCTGAAAGACCTGTTGCAATGTGAGCAGGAATGAAGTAGGGCTTGAGATGACTTAAAACTGTATCACTGTGAGAAGTAGGTCTGGAAATGAGGGGAAAATGTAGCATAGTGAGAAGTAGGTCTGGAAATGAGGGGAAAATGTAGCAATGTGAGAAGTAGGTCTGGAAATGAGGGGAAAATGTAGCAATGTGAGAAGTAGGTCTGGAAATGAGGGGAAAATGTAGCAATGTGAGAAGTAGGTCTGGAAATGAGGGGAAAATGTAGCAATGTGAGAAGTAGGTCTGGAAATGAGAGGAAATTGTAGCAATGTGAGCAGGTATGTAGCAGGTCTTGAGATGTGAGGAAACAGTCTGATCTTTAATCACCTAAAATGTTCTACCCTATTGAAAACATTTAATACCTGCTCTAATCTGACTGTTCCAGACTGGACCATCAACAGCTATAGTTTCCCAAAAAACTTGGGTCAATCCTGAAGTGCTTGAAAGTAGTCTTCAAGTAGTCCTAGAAGAAATTCTTCTGACCTCCACTTGAATCTTACCTGTACACAGTTCACCTTAGCATAGTTTCTTGGAAGAAGTTCATCTGGCATACGGACAATGTGACTGTCCCAACAAAGTTGAGACTGGATCAACAAGGCATAGATCGTTTCCATCAATTATCGCAGCAGACATAGAATTCATTAGTTTACCTTTTTTAGATGGAGATGGCACTTTATTGTATATGATATCTTCTTCTTCTTCAGCTTTCATTCTCAAACTCCCGTCGGATCTCTCTTGTAGCAGGACCATGGTCCTATTAGATTTCCAGCAGGATGTAGTCCAGAGAATGGAAATGCGTTGTGTCGCCGTTTTATTTGCGCCAGTGGCCCGACACATCCATCTTCGGCAGGGTATATAATATCAATATCCAAAATTCATTTCTCACCTCATTTGAATAGATGACTTTATCCTTCTGAATCTTTACCTCCTCGACAGCAGGTAGGGCTTTAGGTTTGAACAATTTGCTAGAATCTGAAAAATGAGAAGTTTGTGGAGGTACAGTTAAAAACTTCAGCAGATTATTGTATCTGTTTACTTCTTCTTCTGTGGTCATTCCATGCCCGAACAATATTTGTAGCTCGAATAGAGCTTATTAGCCATATACGAACTCATAGGCATAACTCCAGATGAATTTCAAAAGTGGATGTAACAAATGGTCTTCATCATCATCATGTGATGAACAAACAACATAACATGAGGCAACTATGGAGATGGAGTTGGTTGTCCCATCTCATAGGTCAAAGTGTCCCAGAATATCTGCTGAGGTTGGATGTGTCAGGCCGAAATGTGCATATATCACAGTTAAGTTGTAAACCATGACACAGCGCATTTAATTCTCCGGACAACATCCTTCTAGTTTGCAGGAGTTTGAGAACAAACAGAAGAAGTGATCTTGATAAAGGTCATTTGGTCAAAACGTTAATGTTTGTGTTTTATTTCCAGTAACTCACAAAACCTCATTTCCCAGTGTCTAAAATTTCTGCTTGTAAAAACATGTTTTAACATGTTGAAATTTTCTACTAAAAACGTTCACTACACGCAGGACTAAATTTCTTGCTAAAAACATAACTAAAATATATGACAAATCTGTTAATTTTTTTCATTGATTATTTCCCTTGGTTATAACTGCCCATCGGTGGGCAGAGGATGACATTTATTTAGGAGGGTTTTATGTGTGGGGAAAAGACTGGAAAGGAGGTCAAGAGTTCTTTCCAAATATCCACTGCTACGGTAAAACTCTGCCTGCGTTCACCTTTTACTTGGAGGATAGACTCTCATCCATCTCCACCATCTTGCCCTCTCCTTCGATGCACAGCTCGCACATCTTTGCATCCATCAGCAGTACTGTAACAGACATGCTGTATCTTTATCGATCGCAGGTAAACTCAACAAACTTATGATTACATTAGCCATTTTGAATCAGCCGACAGTCAATAAACTTTCGTTACTCCATGTTTTCTTGTGAAGGAGTGCAGAGAGGCTTTCTATGAGCTGTGGAAATAAGAGGCCAATTTTCTATAGCAGACTCTGTGACACGTACAGGAAGGAAATAAGAGGCCAATTTTCTATAGCAGACTCTGTGACACGTACAGGAAGGATTTTGATTGTACCTCCAATAGAAAAAAAACTTTTCCCAACCGTGGATTAAACCTAGGACCTCACGGGTCTGAGAATGGCATTCTAACCAACGGTCATGCACTCCATGCCGGCAGTCAATGGCTTCCTACTTAAATTTACTTGTATAAACAATTATTCGAAGCAAAATTGTATTGTCTATATATGTTATCCATGTTTACAAGAAGACCTATCGGCCCGTGTATAACTAAATACGGATATTATGTTATATATTTTTTGTTACTGAGGATATTTCAAAAACCTGTACGGGATGTTTGTTGTTGTTGTAATAGTCCTTGTCTCGATCGGTCCGTTATGGTGACTTTGTGTGCACGGTTAGAATGGCTTGACGAAATCGCATCTTTTTTGGGAGATGCGGTTAGTCAAGTACTGAAGAACGCGTGTTCAATAGTTGCTAGGCGATTTGGTGCCGTTGAACGGACTGGTTCAATTCCCGTTAGTCTCAAGAAATTTTAAAAATTGTCCTCTGGCTTCCTACTTAAATTTACTTGCACAAAATTACATAAACTTTCTGACTGTCACAGATTTTAGTTTAGATTAGACATTACATTGTAATCCCATCTAACGGTAATAGGATGGGACGACTAATACCACCCCATAATGTTCTTAGTCACCTCTTATAACATGCATGAAAGGTAAACAGTATTGCCATTCTATGCTTCCCTTTGCTACTATATGCTCCCTTTTTGGGCCACGGCAACACCAAATTTTCCTAAATCCTCTGTCCCTTTTTCTCATCACATTGTGTTATATTATCTACATTTCAAATGCATTAACTCTGTCCTACAGCTCAAACTCATAAAAATCTGTTAACCAGGAAACAAGTTTTTTAAAAATAGGCTCACACAGTGCCTCTTGAACATCATTGGACATAATGAAGACACCATCATCGTCAAAACTGGAAGATGGGTCCGGCAGTTGTAACGGTGGAAGAGGAGATCCATTTATAACCTGAAATGATAAATTAGTCATAATTAATTTTTGGCAGTGCATGAGTACTGCAGCTAAATGACATCAAATTGGAAGGTTAGTTGCTTGGCTGGTTGACTGGGTGGTTAGTTGTTTGGGTGGTTATTTGATTGGCTGGGTGGTTATTTGATTGGCTGGGTGGTTGGCTGGCTGGCTGATTGGCTGGATGAGTGATTGGTTGATTGGCTGGGTGGTTATTTGGTTATCTGGTTGGTTGGCTGGTTGGTTGACTGGCTGGCTGGCTTGATGGGTGATTGGTTGATTGGCTGGGTAGTCAACTGGGTGATTGGTTGGTTGGCTGGTTGTTTTGGTTAGTTAGAGTGTCAAAGTGATACACAGACGTCGTGCCAGGCTGAAAGGTGAGATAATGAAGTCATGATGTAAACTATGATACATTTCACTCTCTGGACTACATCCTACTAACAAGCAGGAGTTTGAGAACAGAAGCAGAAGCAGAAGAAGGGCACATTATAAAAGACAGAACACATTATAAAAGACAGAACACATTATAAAAGACAGAACACATTATAAAAGACAGAACACATTATAAAAGACAGAACACATTATAAAAGACAGAACACATTATAAAAGACAGAACACATTATAAAAGACAGAACACATTATAAAAGACAGAACACATTATAAAAGACAGAACACATTATAAAAGACAGAACACATTATAAAAGACAGAACACATTATAAAAGACAGAACACATTATAAAAGACAGAACACATTATAAAAGACAGAACACATTATAAAAGACAGAACACATTATAAAAGACAGAACACATTATAAAAGACAGAACACATTATAAAAGACAGAACACATTATAAAAGACAGAACACATTATAAAAGACAGAACACATTATAAAAGACAGAACACATTATAAAAGATAGGGGACAACTTATAGAAGAGAGAAAAAAATAAAAATAGTACACATAAAAGAAAAGATTCTTGATTCTTCTTGATTAGGAACAAGCATCACAGAACTGGAGGGCATTCCCACACCTGCTGAAGCATCACAGAACTGGAGGGCATTCCCACACCTGCTGAAGCATCACAGAACTGGAGGACATTCCCACACCTGCTGAAGCATCACAGAACTGGAGGGCATTCCCACACCTGCTGAAGCATCACAGAACTGGAGGACATTCCCACACCTGCTGAAGCATCACAGAACTGGAGGACATTCCCACACCTCCTGCTCGCCTTCTCATAGGGTATCCATGATTGCTCGAATAAATTTTTCTTCTTCTTTATCGTTCATTCTCAAACTCCTGCTGGCTCTCCCTTGTAGCAAGACCATTGTCCTACTAGATTTCTAGCAGGATGTAGTCCAGAGAATGGAAATGCGTTGTGTCGCCGTTTTATTTGCGCCAATGGCCCGACACATCCGTCTTCGGCGGGGAATAAATTCAATCCTGTCTCTTCTTAACTCTGTGCCGTTCATAAAAGAAAGGAAAACTTATAGAAGGTATAACACTTTTATGAAAAATAGAACACATTATAAAAGATAGAATGTATAAATGAAAGGACACTTTTATGAAAAATAGAACACATTAAACAAGATCACATAAAATATAGACCATATATAGTACACATTATAAAAAATATAACACATAAAAAAATATAACACATAAAAAATAAAATATATAAAAAAGTAGAACAAATAAAAGATAAATTATCTAAATTAAAAAAGTAGAACAAATAAAAGATAAAATATCTAAATTAAAAAAGTAGAACAAATAAAAGATAAAATACCTAACAAATAGGATGCATAAAAGATAAAATACAGTCATCCCTCGCTACTTTGCAGTTCATTTATCGCGGCCTCAGTACATCCGGAATTGTTCAAAAATATTCACCAAAATTTCAGAATTGAGAAATTATGGCGCGAAAGATATTATTTATACATTATTTTATGTATGTTATATATACTATTCATATTTTATTTACATGTTTGAAACTATTCTTTAATGTTCTAATGATAACATATGCACTTATATGGTTTCATATACACTTATTGATATTTATACATACACAAAAAATATACGTGTGTTAAAAATGACACGATGACACTACTTCGCGGTTTTTTCACTTATCGCGGCCGGTTCTGGTCCCTATTAACCGCGATAACTGAGGGATGACTGTACCTAAAAAAGTAGAACACATCAAACATGGAACACATTTAAATGACTGACTTGTCCTAAAGAAATATCTTGTTGCTTGATCTCGATAAGAGACTGCGACCTGGTCTGTGCTAGAGTTCCCTCAGGTTCAGTGTATGCTTTAGCATCCAGAACCACATCCACACCTCTCAGGGACAGGCAGTAATGGTAGCAGAACCGTTCAACTTCTGCAGCATTCTCAAAGCACAACAGCCGTATCATCTCTTCAACTGGATACTGTCATTGAAACATTGGAAACAATTTGAATAGTATAAACTCTTCTCATTGTATATATATAAATATAAAACAGGTAAGACGGCAGTAAAACTGTGATCCAATCTGTGAAAAGTGTGAACAGTGGGTAGTACAGTTTTATTATGATGTTTCTCTCTACATCTTTCCTGGTTCCTGTAGAGACTATATCTTTCCTGGTCCCCGTAGAGACTATATCTTTCCTGGTCCCCTAGAGACTATATCTTTCCTGGTCCCCGTAGAGACTATATCTTTACTGGTTCCTATAGAGACTATATCTTTCCTGGTCCCAGTAGAGACTATATCTTTCCTGGTCCCCGTAGAGACTATATCTTTCCTGGTCCCCGTAGAGACTATATCTTTCCTGTCCCCGTAGAGACTATATCTTTCCTGGTCCCCGTAGAGACTATATCTTTCCTGGTCCCCGTAGAGACTATATCTTTACTGGTCCCAGTAGAGACTATATCTTTCCTGGTCCCCGTAGAGACTATATCTTTCCTGGTCCCAGTAGAGACTATATCTTTCCTGGTCCCCGTAGAGACTATATCTTTACTGGTCCCCGTAGAGACTATATCTTTCCTGGTCCCCGTAGAGACTATATCTTTACTGGTTCCTGTAGAGACTATATCTTTCCTGGTCCCTGTAGAGATTATCTTTACTGGTTCCTGTAGAGACTATATCTTTCCTGGTCCCTGTAGAGACTATATCTTTACTGGTTCCTGTAGAGACTATCTTTACTGGTTCCTGTAGAGACTACATCTTTCCTGGTCCCTGTAAAGACTATATCTTTCCTCATCCCTGTAAATACTGCAAAGAAGAACTTTAGTTTGTTTATTGAGGCTCCCTTTCCCCATGTCAGGATTTATAAGCATATCTTTTCACTTTTATGTTTCTGAGCTCAGGCCACATTTTCCTTTAGATATTTAGGCACACACATAAAGCATATTGTTCTATTCTGTTCCACTGACACTTATGTTCCACTGACAGACACGTCTGTTCCACGGACACAGACACTTCTGTTCCACTGACACAGACACTTATGTTCCACTGACCGACACATCTGTTCCACTGACATCTACACTTCTGTTCCACTGACAGACACTTCTATTCCACTGACACATCTGTTCCACTGACACAGACACTTATATTCCACTGACAGACACTTCTGTTCCATGAACGCAGACATTTCTGTTCCACAAACACAGACACTTATGTTCCACTGACACATCTGTTCCACTGACACAGACACTTATATCCCACTGACAGACACTTCTGTTCCACGAACGCAGACACTTCTGTTCCACGAACGCAGACACTTCTGTTCCACGAACACAGACACATCTGTTCCACTGACACAGACACTTATATTCCACTGACAGACACTTCTGTTCCATGAACGCAGACACTTCTGTTCCACAAACACAGACACTTATGTTCCACTGACACATCTGTTCCACTGACACAGACACTTATATCCCACTGACAGACACTTCTGTTCCACGAACGCAGACACTTCTGTTCCACGAACGCAGACACTTCTGTTCCACGAACACAGACACTTATGTTCCACGGACACAGACACTTATGTTCCACTGACCGACACATCTGTTCCACTGACAGACACTTCTGTTCCACTGACACAGACACTTATGTTCCACTGACACAGACACTTTTATTGCACTGACAGACACTTCTGTTCCACTGACAGACACTCCTATTCCACTGACACTGATGTTCCACTCACAAAAACACTTCTATTCCACTGATGTTCCACTCACAAAGACACTTCTATTCCACTGACACAGACACTTCTGTTCTGGCTGCTAGTTGCTTATTTGTTCAAGATTTACTCAGTTTACAGCTAGTCCGTGTTCTGCTGGTTCAAAAGGTGAGCAAATACTAGCAACACTTTTACCTACTACGCATATCATAAGAGACGTCTAAGATGTTTTGGATTTGAGTTTGTTGTCCTATCCTAGAAAGGATCAACGTGATTCAGAATCAATACTGAAGTCCAATGTGTTAGTCCAATGTGAAGTCCAAACTGTGCAGTTATCGAAGCCAAGCTGTAAACCATGGCACAATGTAGTCTCTTCTCCGAATTACATCCTGCTAATCTACAAGAGTTTGAGATGTTCATAGCTGACATATCATATCATATTTGGAATTCTCTTCTGCGATCAGTTTCCTATACTCATAAGTCTATACAGGCAGGAGGGCCACCTCCATGAATTCAGTCGTCAGCAGGAGGACCAGCGTTGCCCCACAGCTTCACCTTGAGATCTGTCTCTTGGGGCCACATTTTAGTTCTCAAATCATCAAAGAGTGGACATGCCTGCAGAATGTGTTCTGGAGTCTGGGGACCCTTTTAACATGGATATTAATCAGTTTGGACAACCTTTATTTTGTGAACATGTGTTTGTAGTCTGTTCTGTGCTGAACCTAAAAATTGTGGTTTGCTGTGATCTGCTCAACTTTAGAATGGGGTCCTGTGGAAAGCTACTGCTCATTCTCTGACTCCATGTAAGTTTGTATTTTCTTTTGATGAGAGTTTTTGCTTAAGTCAGTGATATTCTGTGATGGAATTATTCATTTTTTGCACCCGCTTTTACCAGAGTGTCAGATATCTCATTTCCTGCAATTCCACAGTATGCAGAGATCAACTGCAGCCCCACTTTGCTGTTAGTAGAGAGGAGAGTTAACAGTATACAGTAGACATTATACCACTATCTGCCGTATTTGGACAACCTTGCCTCAAATGGGGTTATTAACCCTATGACCATGGCACAGTCTATGAGCTTATGATATTCATGTTCCGTCCTGTGCTAGAAGAGATTGATTACATAAGGGCTTGCCAGAGACCAATGATATCAGCTCATAACCATTTTTAGATCATGCACTTATCGCAGCAAAACTGTAAACCATGACACAAAGCATTCAGTCTCTAGACAATATCTTGCTAATCTGCAGGAGTTTGAGAACAATTGCGGAAGAAGCAGCAGGTGTTGCCGGATCCCAAAAGGGAAGCAAAGAATAATAACACTGTTTACCTTCCATGCATGTCATAAGAGGTCAAACTGAAGCCATATTTATCAGGCTGAGGTCAAACTGAAGCCATATTTATCAGGCTGAGGTCAAACTGAAGCCATATTTATCAGGCTGAGGTCAAACTGAAGCCATATTTATCAGGCGGAGGTCAAACTGAAGCCATATTTATCAGGCTGAAAAATGCAGATACAACTAAATTTTAATCTATGATAACGCATTCCGTTCTCTGGACTATATCCTACTACTTCATCGTTCTTCAGTCACAGCTTCAGATTACAGCTTCAATAGCTGCACTGAATTGTGTGATCTGCTTCAGGTCATCCATGGAACCCCTCAAGTCTGGAAGCAGTGTTATCTCAGTTGGCCATATTTTCTCCCTTTATTCTTGGTAGAATTGATATGTATGATTATGTTCTGCAGTCTCTGGGTTCAGTCCAGAGTTTTACAAGTCCAATGTCTCGCCAAGTTTCAGCGTTCGGTACATGTGATTTCTCAGTCTCTTGTGGCCAGTCTACATCTACTAATCAGCAAGTCTATTAATCAGCAAGTCTACTAATCAGCAAGTCTACTAATCAGCAAGTCTACTAATCAGCAAGATTTTGAGAATGAACACAGAAGTAGAAGATTATATCACTGATCAAGTAATATCAACACCTCATCATCAGGTGCCATGCCAGGTGACGTAGGCGGTCATGGCTCTCCACAGCTCTCTGTCCACAGTATTATGTATCAAAGTTGCTGTTGTTTCCTTGCCGTGCCAGGTTGTCAAACTGTCTAATATTTTCTCACATTGTCGCCCTCTGTCTCTGTTGCCTTAAATTTTGCCTGTTGTGACTATGTTCTCTAAACCTGCCTGTCTCATGAAGTGGCCAAAAACAGAAGATTGCCTTTTTCTTATATTGTTGATTAAGGTCCGTTTCGCATTTGACTCTTTCAACACCTCTACATTAGTTTTTCTGGCAGTCCATGGTATTCTCAACACCTAGTATGGTCTATAACACGAATATATCTCAATACATTGTCAAATCAGAATTGGAAAAATATTTCTCCATAAAGAATTTTAATACCATAATTATGTTTTTCCCCAATGCACCATGGGCCTTCATAATAATCATCAGTGCTTTACTGCGGATCTGATTAAAATATCGATGAAGGATGCAGGCACTTAAGAATGTAGCCTTCTCCTCGATAAGTCTAAAAAACCTGACGTAATTGTTCGAACTGAGAGCGTTGTAAATATCCACTGCAAAGCTGATGTGAAATGAGTTTCTTATTTCCTGCCGCATCTGTTGAACTTCTCTGTAGCCAAAAGAAATAAAAATGTCATATTTAGCATAAATGATTAATAATAATAATAATAATGAAACATTATAACATCAGTTCAATAAGTTTTACAGAGAGTCTACAATAAAACAAATTGATGTGTCTACCAAAAGGTCTTTATACAGATAGGATTAAGAAATTAAAAAAACAGACCAATATAATTAAAATAATAGAGTTTAACATAATTTATTAAATTTATATTTAACACAATATAGTTAAAATAAACAAATAACCACAGCGGCACTCTTATTCTGCATCATTCTCAAACTTCTGCAGATTAGCAGGATGTAGCCCTGGGAACTGAATGCGCTGTGTCACAGATTAGCGGCAATATCTGTGCCTTTCGGCCTGACACATTAACTTCAGCCTGGCTTCTGGATCACTTTGATCCTATATGGAGTAGGGTAGCCAACTCGACCCCATAGCCTCCATAAGACATGCATAGAAGGTAAAAACATTGTTGCTCTTCTTTGCATTTCAGGATCCAGAAACACACAGACGGACTACAGTGTTACTGCAGTCTTCCATTTATTTTCTGGACATACATGATGTCATTTGTCAATGTAATCCTGGCAGTCGTGACATCTGTGTTTTAGCTGTCATCTGTCAATGTAATCCTGGCAATCGTGACATCTGTGTTTTAGCTGTCATCTGTCAATGTAATCCTGGCAGTCGTGAAATCCATGATTTAGGTCTAAACAAAATCATCATCATCATTAAACCCTTATCACTTCCAGGGGGTGTCACTCTGGAAACATTCACACAAAAATCCTGCCATGCCTCCAGTTTTTTATTTAAATATGGAGAATCTTAATCCAGTCCAGGATTTAATATTATCGATCCATACTTTCTTTTGGCACACTCAACTGTTCCCTGCAGCATAGTTTTGGACAGGGAATCATGCTAAATCACACAATTTTTCGACATTTCACCACTGCTGTAGGATGTTCTTGGTGACCGACCTGCAAGAGCATTCATTTTGCGTCTCATGTATATGTTGGTTATTTGTTCTGTATAATAGATGTACAATATTAATCTGTAACATTTTTTTTTTTAAAACGAGCATTCTCCTATGCATTTCCGCTGTAATTGTCCAACTCTCACATCCGTATAAAAGAATATGTATTATTAGAGATTTGTATAGCTCGATCGTCACTGCTGTACTTATTTTAGAAAACATCTATTATTGGAGCAAAATGATTATCCCGGGTATAGCAAATTATGATCATAAGACGTCTTTGTTTTGATGTGGACAAAATGGGATCAAAGAATAGCGAAACTGTTACCTGTCTGGCATTTTACAAAAGGCAACTAAAGAGGTTTGAGGGATGGGTTTGGCTGTCCTATGCTATAGAGGATCATAGCAGAGGAAGTCGGATGTGTCAGGCTAAAAAGCAAAGATATCTCAGATAAGCTGTAAATCAATAGAGAACGGATGGATGAATGAATAGATAGGCATGGAAAGAGAAAGATCAATCTATTTATAGGAAAGAAAAAGATGAATCTGCAAAAAAGTGAGAAGACTATATGAAAGATTTGACAGGGTTGTCTCTCACAAAAACATCAATAGATGTGTTCATCACTGGCTAGAATGGTGATTAATATTCTGTAGCTCTGAAGCAATGGTTACCTATGTCTATGAGAGACTGACTACTGAAGCAATGGTTACCTATGTCTATGAGAGACTGACTACTGAAGCAATGGTTACCTATGTCTATGAGAGACTGACTACTGAAGCAATGGTTACCTATGTCTATGAGAGACTGACTACTGAAGCAATGGTTACCTATGTCTATGAGAGACTGACTACTGAAGCAATGGTTACCTATGTCTATGAGAGACTGACTACTGAAGCAATGGTTACCTATATCTATGAGAGACTGACTACTGAAGCAATGGTTACCTATGTCTCTGAGAGACTGACTACTGAAGCAATGGTTACCTATGTCTATGAGAGACTGACCACTGAAGCAATGGTTACCTATGTCTATGAGAGACTGACCACTGAAGCAATGGTTACCTATGTCTATGAGAGACTGACCACTGAAGCAATGTTTACCTATGTCTATGAGAGAATGACTACTGAAGCAATGGTTACCTATGTCTATGAGAGACTGACCACTGAAGCAATGGTTACCTATGTCTATGAGAGACTGACTACTGAAGCAATGGTTACCTATGTCTATGAGAGACTGACTACTGAAGCAATGGTTACCTATGTCTCTGAGAGACTGACTACTGAAGCAATGGTTACCTATGTCTATGAGAGACTGACTACTGAAGCAATGGTTACCTATGTCTATGAGAGACTGACTACTGAAGCAATGGTTACCTATGTCTCTGAGAGACTGACTACAGAAGCAATGGTTACCCATGTCTATGAGAGACTGACTACTGAAGCAATGGTTACTTATGTCTCTGAGAGACTGACTACTGAAGCAATGGTTACCTATGTCTCTGAGAGACTGACTACTGAAGCAATGGTTACCCATGTCTCTGAGCGACTGACTACTGAAGCAATGGTTACTTATGTCTCTGAGAGACTGACTACTGAAGCAATGGTTACCTATGTCTATGAGAGACTGACTACTGAAGCAATGGTTACCTATGTCTATGAGAGACTGACCACTGAAGCAATGGTTACCTATGTCTATGAGAGACTGACTACTGAAGCAATGGTTACCTATGTCTATGAGAGACTGACCACTGAAGCAATGGTTACCTATGTCTATGAGAGACTGACTACTGAAGCAATGGTTACCTATGTCTATGAGAGACTGACCACTGAAGCAATGGTTACCTATGTCTATGAGAGACTGACCACTGAAGCAATGGTTACCTATGTCTATGAGAGACTGACTACTGAAGCAATGGTTACCTATGTCTATGAGAGACTGACCACCGAAGCAATGGTTACCTATGTCTCTGAGAGACTGACTACTGAAACAATGGTTACCTATGTCTATGAGAGACTGACAATGATTACCTTAAAATATCTCCTTCATTCAAATTCATTAAGACCATGTAACCTCTGAACTCTGCCTCATTCTGACAAAAAATTTCTCTTTTCTCTAAATCAGCGTACAGCTCTTTTAAAGTCTGGAGACATTTGGTCAGGTTTTCGTTGTTGATCTTCGAATCAAATGTCATCATGTCCTCTTCACACAGCCTCTCGGAGCAGAAGATATGAAAACGGGCGCATTTTTCCAATAGTTCCGCTACCTGAATATCACACAATTGCTGCTGAGTAATGTCCTGCAAACAAAAGAAGACATACTGGTTGATATGTTGGCTGTGCTAATTTTTATTTGCTGTGCTATAATCTAAGACACTAGGCATTCATTCTCTTAATATTAACTGAAAGCCTCAAGGCATAGCAGTTAATCGGTAGCTCCTGCAATAGTTCAGAATTCCACCTTCAACTTCATATTTTTATGACTAGCTTGTGGCACTCAAGCTTATCATTCACGTACAACAGAACTGAGGATCCATGGTAGCTAAGTAGTTAGTGCACTACCTTATTAATCGGGTGGTTCAGGTTTCATTTCCAGCTCAGCTGGTCAAATGCTTCCTCTTCTTCCTATTTCTCCAGTTGGAGCCAGGCACTGATATAGACTTCTTGAATGAATTGTACTATTGTCACAAGCATAAATAAAGCCAAAATACAACTTACTGCAAGCAATGGTGCCACAAAGCTTCATTTAGTCTCTTGTAGCCACAAGTATTTTCTGAGCTCGGTGACCAGTGTACATTTAGATCAGCGTGGTGTGCCAAAAAATAAAGATCGTAGGCTGGATTTGGTTGGTCCTGCTGGTCATAGTTATGCCCACCCCCCAAACTAGATTATTTTTCTTCTTCTTCTTCTTCTTTTCTCGTTCACTTGAAACACGTCTATATCTGTAATTCTGCCCATTGTGTTTTGTGTGTGGCATCCTGATTAATTGTGCAGCTCTGTGCTGGTTGTCCCCATCTTCAGCACCCTTCTTACTTGGGCAGGACTGTGGTCCTGCTTGAGTGGGACTGCCCAACAAGTCTTAGTTTCCAACCCCTGATGGCTGAACTAAGCCCCATCAACACTTCAGGGTGCTAGCCTCGATGGGGAAACTAGAATATAAATGACTTTCCATGTCTGAAGGTCATCCATCTATTTGCAACACACCTGGTCGGAGTAGGGTCTTTCTTTCTGTGTGTTGCCAGGGTTCAAAAGGGGAGTAAAGAATAGTGACAGGTATTGTCATGCATTTCATACAAGAAACTAAGACTGGTCGGGTTTGGTTGGCGGTTCCATCCCATAGAAGGTCATATTGACCCAGACACCATGCTCAAGTCAAATGTGTCAGGCTGAAAGGTGCAGATATCACAGTCAAGCTGTAAACTGTGACATAACACATTCTATTATCTGGGCTACATCTTGTTGATCAGCAGCAGTTTGAAAATGAATTCGGAAGAAGAAGACGCCTGCTAGAAAAATGATACCGTAATTATGCAAATTTATAACATGCTAGTGTTTGAATACTTAAGACACAGCAGTGTCAAGGTCAGTAAAGTAGAGCTGATGAGATCTAACTAAAATTTAAGTGGTAAAATAAATGGAAGTCGGGTATAAGTGTTAGGAAATTTTATTTACACAAAACAACCAGCCCTCACATTTTTAGTATCGGTTTATTTCCTGACACCATCTTTTCAAATGTAAGTGGCCGTCTTGGTAATATAATGCATAAATGTAGCCTGGTTATTGGTAGCCTGGATAATAAATTGTCTAAATGTAGCCTGGCTAAGTGGAAGCCTTAGTAATATACTGTATAACTGTAGCCTGGTTAAGTGGTAGCCTATGTAATATATTGCATAACTGTAGCCTGGTTAAGTGGTCGTCTATGTAATATATTACATAACTGTAGCCTGGTTAAGTGGTCGTCTATGTAATATATTACATAACTGTAGCCCGGTTAAGTGGTAGCCTTGCTGATATACTGTACAACTGTAGCCTGGTTAAGTGAATAGGAACTGAAGAGCAAGGTTTGTTTGTTTGTGTTCATTCTTAAACTCCCACTTATAGCAAGACAATAATCTTACTAGATTTCCAGCAGGATGTAACATGTTTTCCTTTTTATTGTAGCCAATGGCCCGATACATCCATCTTCATTGGAGGAGCATTCTCTGGACTACATTCTGATAATCTGCAACAGTTTAAATTTGTCTGTTGTATTAGTTTATTGATTATCCTCCTCGCACACCGGAAATGTAGATAGGTGCTCAAATCTCTGCTTAAGTAAATCTCTCAGGGTATAACGGCTGATGGTTCCGGTTCTATGTTGGTTCACAGCTCTTTTTGAAATCTTTGTCAAACTCTACGGGCCACAGCCATCTTCACTCCCAATTCGTGCATTATTGATATTGAGTCATGCGAATTAAATATAAATCATGATTATATGGTTGACGATATAATCAGTTTCCGTAGTGATGCCCTAATCTTATGACTCCGCCCATCCTCTACGTACATAACCTGTTATGACTTTCTGAATCATATTCATTGAGTCAATATGCAAGTTTATTGTGAAACAGGCTTGTAGGATTACGATTCCAGCTAGTTAAGTGCCTGCGTTACGGCGAATACTTCCATTGTATGACTGCTTGTTGTTGTGGTAAAGCTACACTGTCTTCGTGCTTAAACCTGTCTGTCCATATGTCTATGATACAACTCAAGAAATGAGATTAAATTAAGACTCGAGATGGCGATGCCTGCCATGTCAAGGTTAAACATAATTTGGAACAAATTAATATTACTGTAAATACAACACTTCCGATTGCTAGTGCTCAGTATATACGGATGTGAATGTTGGACACTCAAAGAAGTATTGTCATGTGTTGTCATGTGACGTATTCTTTCCAGAACGTAGTCTTCCTTATTAATCTCCTGAAATTTGTGCTGTCTCTGGCAAGTTGTCTCGCCCTCTCTGGTGACATGTGCATACTTCTTCTTCTTCAGCGTTCATTCTCAAACTCCTGCTGGATCTCTCTAGTAGCAGGACCATGATCCATTCTAGATTTCCAGCAGGATGTAGTCCAGAGAACGGAAATGCGTTGTGTCGCCGTTTAATTTGCGCCAATGGCCCGACACATCCGTCTTCGGCGGGACATGTGCATACATTCCTGAATATCTCATGTCCAGCGACATCTCGGTTGACCTTTGCTTCTGCTTCTATAGCCCCTTCCAACAACACTCTTTCCATTCCATCATGTCTCTTCACATGGCCGAAAAACCCAACTTCCTTTTTAATATGAAAGAAGGATTTGGGCTTTAAATACAAGTGCTATACTTCTTCTTCTTCACCGTTCATTCTCAAACTCCCGCTGGATATCCCTTATAGCAGGACTATGATGCTACTAGATTTCCAGCAGGATGTAGTCCAAAGAATGGAAATGCGTTGTGTCGCCGTTTTATTTGCGCCAATGGCCCGACACGTCCGTCTTCAGTGGAAAGTGCTATACAGAAGACGGATGTGTCGAGCCATTGGCACAAATAAAAGGGTGACACAATGCATTTCCATTCTCTAGACTACATCTTGCTGGAAACATAGTAGGGCCATTGTCCTGCTATAAGGGATATCCAGCGGGAGTTTGAGAATGTACACCGAAGAAGAATACAAGTGCTACAGACAATTGTTAAGAATTAGTTATATAGAACACAAAACAAATACATTTATCCAGCAGCAAATAAGCAAGCTTGCAGGTTGTCAAGAACCACTTTTGGAGGTGGTGAAATGGTGTAAACTTGTTTGGACATGTAACGAGACACGACTCACTTCCTAAAACTGGTTTAAAGGAACTGGTAGAAGGAGAAGAGGCAGACAAAGAAAATCCTGGATTAATAATATCAAGAAATGGTCTGTGCATGATTTTCCTATACTTAAAATTTCCATCGGGGAGCGTGAAGTACGTTGTGCTGCAAGTTCCACAGAACTGTGATTATTTGCACCCCGGTTGGCCACTCTGTGACCTGGACATCCGAGGTCCAGCACATCCGTTTTCGTCATTCCTTTATTTCAGGTTTGGTTCCTATGCATCTTACTATTATTATTATTATGTTCATGAGGCTTGTCTGAAAAACAAACACAGAATAAAATGTGGTGGTGTTTTTCCCACCGAGAAAACAAAGAAAGCATACTTTTCTTATCCCTCTGGTTCGGTTCCACAGGAAGTCATACCACTCCACCCATTTACCATCTTCTCCTAAATCAGCTACTTGAGATAGCAAATAATTCATTGTGGTCACTAGTACAGGAAGTGGTCTTAGTTCATGTGGAAGTGGCTCTTCCTGAATATGAAAAAATTATAAAATAATAGGAAACAATTTACTAAAATTACAGAAACTAAAAAGATTATCATTCAATTAGAATACTGTTACTGTTTCAGACAAACACTGGTGCCTTTGTTACCGAATATTTCAATAAATTCAATATATCAATCAATCAAGTGTAACACCGAGTGGCTTGGGCGATCATGTTACTCCGCAACTCTCCGTCTCTTTTGTTGTTAATAAGTTCAGTTGGTGACATTCTCTCATGCCACAGTGACAACCATGCCACAGTGACAACCATGCCACAGTGACAACCAAACTTAAAATTTTCCTCTTTGTCTTCATCTGTCTCTTCTCCCCTTGATCTTTCCGGTGGTTACTAAATGTTCAAGTTTTGCTCTTCTCACCGCATGCCCTAAAAACCTTGACTGTCTCTGCTTCTAATTTTTGCTATACATACCAAATATTTACCATTTATAATTTTGTTGTGTTCTCCGTTCCTACAGCCAGCCAAGAGTATACAGACTCTGTTCTGTTCTCACAGCCAGCCAAGAGTATGCAGACTCTGTTCTGTTCTCACAGCCAGCCAAGAGTATGCAGACTCTGTTCTGTTCTCACAGCCAGCCAAGAGTATGCAGACTCTGTTCTGTTCTCACAGCCAGCCAAGAGTATGCAGACTCTGTTCTGTTCTCACAGCCAGCCAAGAGTATGCAGACTCTGTTCTGTTCTCACAGCCAGCCAAGAGTATGCAGACTCTGTTCTGTTCTCACAGCCAGCCAAGAGTATGCAGACTCTGTTCTGTTCTCTGTTCCTACAGCCAGCCAAGAGTATGCAGACTCTGTTCTGTTCTCTGTTCCTACAGCCAGCCAAGAGTATGCAGACTCTGTTCTGTTCTCTGTTCCAACAGCCAGCCAAGAGTATGCAGACTCTGTTCTGTTCTCTGTTCCAACAGCCAGCCAAGAGTATGCAGACTCTGTTCTGTTCTCTGTTCCAACAGCCAGCCAAGAGTATACAGACTCTGTTCTGTTCCTACAGCCAGCCAAGAGTATACAGACTCTGTTCTGTTCTCTGTTCCAACAGCCAGCCAAGAGTATGCAGACTCTGTTCTGTTCTCTGTTCCAACAGCCAGCCAAGAGTATGCAGACTCTGTTCTGTTCTCTGTTCCAACAGCCAGCCAAGAGTATGCAGACTCTGTTCTGTTCTCTGTTCCAACAGCCAGCCAAGAGTATGCAGACTCTGTTCTGTTCTCTGTTCCAACAGCCAGCCAAGAGTATGCAGACTCTGTTCTGTTCTCTGTTCCAACAGCCAGCCAAGAGTATGCAGACTGTTCTGTTCTCTGTTCCAACAGCCAGCCAAGAGTATGCAGACTCTGTTCTGTTCTCCGTTCCATCAGCCAGCCAAGAGTATGCAGACTCAGTTCTGTTCTCCATTCCTACAGCCAGCCAAGAGTATGCAGACTCTGTTCTGTTCTCTGTTCTAACAGCCAGCCAAGAGTATGCAGACTGTTCTGTTCTCTGTTCCTACAGCCAGCCAAGAGTATGCAGACTCAGTTCTGTTCTCTGTTCCATCATCCAGCCAAGAGTATGCAGACTCAGTTCTGTTCTTCATTCCATCAGCCAGCCAAGATCTCAAAGCCGCAGTCATATGCAGACTCAAAGTCATATGTTGTTTATGTTATCTTCAGATCTTCCTAGAGAGATCTCACTTTCTCTTGGTCCTTCATTGCTATCACTCCTCATAAACATATATATGTTCATTAACTAAATCTACAACTGTGTGTTCATCCATCACATGATGATGATGATAGTGTAGTAGACCATATGTTACATCCACTTGATTAAATTCAATTAGAGTTATGTTCCTTGTCTATGAATTCATAGGTGGCTGGCTAATCTTATTGGTGGCCCTAAAAGTCTTTGGGTACAGGATAATCACTTTCAATGGTGTTTGATCTGCCTGCAACTTTCTAGTTAGTCTCTGCTGCTGAGCTGTTGCATTTCTCCTTTTTTTCCACACCTTGCACCTTTTTAATTGCAATACACCATGCAGCGCTGTTTCATGCAGTATCTCCCATGTGCCGTTGTTCATGTGAAGGGTTTTCAGAGATCTTCAAACGAATCCCTGTTTTAATACTGTATCAGTCACTTTTATCTTTCAAGGTGTGGTATTTTATTTCTTTGAAATAACAATTCCTTCTGTTTTCTTGATATTTAGGAAGAGACCTTTCTCTTTACTTTCTGTGACTACTACATTAATTAAATCTTGAAGGTCTTTCTCACTTTTAACAATCAGAACACTGTCATCTGCATAGCCACCAGTATAAGTGTAAGCTCTGCAACTGGGTAGGGACAGGTAACAATTTGTCCTGACAAAAAGTAATTGTCAAAGGTAGCGGATATAAATGGACAATCCCCATATGGATGTGGAAAGCAACGGGAAACTACCACATTATTCTCCCAAGAAGAAAGTCATGGCATATGTATTACATGACCTTAAATCTTAGCTACCCTCACTAGGTCAGCGATTTCATTGCCTCTAACCTCTGCATAATCAGATCAGTATAAACAAGTAATACTCTGTTCAGATGTATGATACACTCCTTTCTTAGCCTCACAATAACTAAACAACTTATTGACGCTGTAAACATACCTGATCAGCAGAGGATCGACTGTACTCTTTAACAGCACACACATGATTGACTTTAGATTTCATGCCAGTCTGCAAGTATTATTTATAGTCATATTTCAATTCATTTGAAAACAAATATCTTAAAAAACTATTAAATATTGGCTGGAAGAATTCAAGTCAAACAAGCAAATAAGAGAAGACAACAGTAATATGTTTCTACAATAGGGTGAAAACTATGGACTTATAACAGATATTTACTTAGATTTCATAGTCTAGAACTGTATAGTCACAGATTGTACACAGAACTGTATAGTCACAGATTGTACACAGAACTGTATAGTCACAGATTATACAATCACACTTCATAGCCTAGAACTGTATAGTCACAGATTATACAATCACACTTCATAGTCTAGAACTGTATAGTCACAGATTGTACACAGAACTGTATAGTCACAGATTATACAATCACACTTCATAGTCTAGAACTGTATAGTCACAGATTATACAATCACACTTCATAGCCTAGAACTGTATAGTCACAGATTATACAATCACACTTCATAGTCTAGAACTGTATAGTCACAGATTGTACAATCACACTTCATAGCCCAGAACTGTATAGTCACAGATTGTACAATCACACTTCATAGCCTAGAACTGTATAGTCACAGATTATACAATCACACTTCATAGCCTAGAACTGTATAGTCACAGACTGGTAACATCAATGATAACAATAATAACGTGTATGCATTTCCTAACTTACCAGACTAGTCATAGTACTTGGGACAACCTCATATAGAGAGAGTCTTCGAGTGTCCTCTCTGTCATATCTCTCTTTCTCTGGACACATATCTGGACAGGTCCCCACAAATGCTTTTGCAGTGGCTAGATCTGACTGCTGGCGTCCTCGTACTAAGAAATAATAAAACAACAAATGTCTCTTTCAGCTTACCTATTGTGGAGGAAGGGAGGCATGAGAGAACAGTTTTTCAGATTTGAACTAAATATTAGAATGTTGATGATTATGATTTGAACTAAATATTAGAATGTTGATGATTATGATTTGAACTAAATATTAGAATGTTGATGATTATGATTTGAACTAAATATTAGAATGTTGATGATTATGATTTGAACTAAATATTAGAATGTTGATGATTATGATTTGAACTAAATATTAGAATGTTGATGATTATGATTTGAACTAAATATTAGAATGTTGATGATTATGATTTGAACTAAATATTAGAATGTTGATGATTATGATTTGAACTAAATATTAGAATGTTGATGATTATGATTTGAACTAAATATTAGAATGTTGATGATTATGATTTGAACTAAATATTAGAATGTTGATGATTATGATTTGAACTAAATATTAGAATGTTGATGATTATGATTTGAACTAAATATTAGAATGTTGATGATTATGATTTGAACTAAATATTAGAATGTTGATGATTATGATTTGAACTAAATATTAGAATGTTGATGATTATGATTTGAACTAAATATTAGAATGTTGATGATTATGATTTGAACTAAATATTAGAATGTTGATGATTATGATTTGAGCTAAATATTAGAATGTTGATGATTATGATTTGAGCTAAATATTAGAATGTTGATGATTATGATTTGAGCTAAATATTAGAATGTTGATGATTATGATTTGAGCTAAATATTAGAATGTTGATGATTATGATTTGAGCTAAATATTAGAATGTTGATGATTATGATTTGAGCTAAATATTAGAATGTTGATGATTATGATTTGAACTAAATATTAGAATGTTGATGATTATGATTTGAACTAAGTATTAGAATGTTGATGATTATGATTTGAGCTAAATATTAGAATGTTGATGATTATGATTTGAGCTAAATATTAGAATGTTGATGATTATGATTTGAGCTAAATATTAGAATGTTGATGATTATGATTTGAGCTAAATATTAGAATGTTGATGATTATGATTTGATCAAAATATTAGAATGTTGATGATTATGATTTGAGATAAATATTAGAATGTTGATGATTATGATTTGAGCTAAATATTAGAATGTTGATGATTATGATTTGAGCTAAATATTAGAATGTTGATGATTATAATTTGCAGCAGTTAGTTGTTGGATCATATTTTTACTCCGGGCATATCAATCTCCTCTTGAGTGTATCCACCATTAAACAATGACCAATGCTTCCTGTTCTATGTTGGTTGACAAATATTCTTCTAAGCTCACAGTAACTTATTTCTGGCAATGCCATATTTCAAGCCCAGATCCTTTATTCTGAACATGGAAAAGGAATCAATAATTTTATTTTACTGTGATTTTTCTCATAAGGAGTTCAAATGTCAGCATGATCCATTGTTTTACCACCAAACACTGTAGCAGTGCAAGCCAAATGATCTGTTCTCTCATTGCCATGAACACCCACATGGCCAGGCACAAAAATTAATGTCACATATTCCAACTTTGATCTATCGACTGCCTCAAGCCACTGTTCTTGAAAGCAAACTGTATTTTCTGATCATGCCCATCAAGTCACTAAGGATTCAGGCATGTGTACTCATGATTACTCTGTGTACTCATGATTACTCTGTGTACTCATGATTACTCTGTGTACTCATGATTACTGTGTACTCATGATTACTCTGTGTACTCATGATTACTCTGTGTACTCATGATTACTCTATGTACTCATGATTACTCTGTGTACTCATGATTACTCTGTGTACTCATGATTACTCTGTGTACTCATGATTACTCTGTGTACTCATGATTACTCTGTGTACTCATGATTACTCTGTGTACTCATGATTACTCTGTGTACTCATGATTACTCTATGTACTCATGATTACTCTGTGTACTCATGATTACTCTGTGTACTCATGATTACTCTGTGTACTCATGATTACTCTGTGTACTCATGATTACTCTGTGTACTCATGATTACTCTGTGTACTCATGATTACTCTATGTACTCATGATTACTCTGTGTACTCATGATTACTCTGTGTACTCATGATTACTCTGTGTACTCATGATTACTCTGTGTACTCATGATTACTCTATGTACTCATGATTACTCTGTGTACTCATGATTACTCTGTGTACTCATGATTACTCTGTGTACTCATGATTACTCTGTGTACTCATGATTACTCTGTGTACTCATCCAGTTAAAGGCTTGGTCATTGCCATAATCTCCATAGTCATGCTGCTTGTAGTCAGCAAATACTTCTCTTGCCTCTTTGATGGTCTTTCTTACACACTGAGCTGTAGCACTACGCACATGTCTAACAATACAACCTTCTGTTTATATTCTTCTTCTTCAGCGTTCATTCTCAAACTCCTGCTGGTTCTCTCTTATAGCAGGATAATAGTCCTACAAAATTTCTAGCAGGATGTAGTCCAGATAATGGAAATGCGTTGTGTCGCCGTTTTATTTGCTCCAATGACCCAACACATCTGTCTTCGGCGGTAACTGTGTATATAATTCCGACTTCTATCCCTATAAGTAGGTAAAGCAACCCATAGCATTTATTAATGCCATAGGGGTGTGCGATGTTAGCGATCTCACATTTCAATGGTTCTGCAAATGAGGGTGATAGCCATCTTCTCTCCCTCGCAGTCTTTACTTCCCGGACTAATCCAGTACTCATTTACGGCTGGGTCGACCCGGGAGTCGTTGAAAAACATTTCTGCCTCAACTAGGGAATGGACCCAGGACCATTCATATGTGAAGCAGTGCGCTAACCACTGCGCTACTCAGCTCCCTGCTGCACTACGCTGTTCCCTATAATTCTCACTGATCAATGCCTGCACCTCAGAAATGTGATGGTGTGCAGGAAGTATTTACCAATAGAAGTTAGGAAAAGAGTCAATGCTGCAGTCACTTCTGTCATATGGAAGAAAATCATGGACAATAAATAAACAAACAAGTGCAAAACTAGAAGCTACAGAGATGCTGTACTTTGGAAGAATGCTGGAATCCCATGGCTAGAAAAGCTAATGAGGAAGTACCAATTGAGATTGATACTAACAAGAAGTTACTTATCAACATTAGAAAAAAGTCTACTTTTATCATTGGCCACATGAGGAGAAGAGGAGGTTTAGAATATAATGTTCCCATCGAGGCAAACTCTTTGAAGTGGAGATCAAGCTTAGTCTAGCCAAGGGTGGGTTTGTATCTCTGATTGCAAAGGTCATCCATTGGACTAATATGTATCAATCAGTTGGTCATACTGGTGGCAGCTCTGCAGGATGTGATCAGAGGTTTGGTCATCTGTTGCACAAGTGCACAGTGGTGTAGCAAATAGATGCATGACCTGTTGATACAGGTCTAGATAGTAGTGTAGTAGATAGTTTCATGTGTTTATTGTATTATGTATTCAGGCAAATTGTATCATGTATTCAGGCAAAGAATTGTCACTTGTATGTGGGTCACATGTCTAGCTAGTGGCAGCCATCTTTCGTGTCCAGTTATCTTCACTTCTGATAGATTTTGCCTCCTCTGATATGTTTATTTCTAAAACTCCTACAGTTTAACAGAGGATTTAACCCAGCGAAGAGAATGTGTTGTCATGTTTACAGCTTGGCTGCAATATATCTGCGTTTAGCCGTGACACATCTGACTTCAGATTAATTTTTCAGATGGGTCACCTATGAGATGGGGTCGCCAATGTCACCCTTAAACCTTCTTAGTTGTTTCCAGTGACAAGTAACAGTGCTGCTATTCTGTGTTTTCCTTCTGAGCACTGACAACACATGAGTAAACTCTTACGGCATTTATAACACTCAAAGGGTGTAAAGGACTGACTATACTTGGGTTTTCCCATATGTACTCCATCCCTTTCAATGATGTGCCTGATGAGAGTACCACTCATAGCACGTAACTCTGTAGCTTCATGCGACAATCCTCAAGGATCTCAGAAAAAATCCACTTTGTAAACATGACATAGCAAGCGAGATTCGAGCCTACAGCCTCTTGAAGTCCCAGCCCTCCAACTTTAAGTCAATTTTCCTGTCTCTATATCATATTCAGGCGGTCTTTAATATTTCGCATCCATTTTCTTCATGGCCTAACTCTTTTTCATTGCCTAGCATCACCTCCTTCAAGTGGTTTAACCACTAGTCTAGGAAGATCCCATTATAACACTATTCTGTTCTTGAAATGAGACTTCATTGTCTGCTACACATTCTTATCCCATTCACACACTGCCGTGTGATGGTACCCACTAGCAAGTTTTCAAAATTAATTCACCTGCAGACTGTAACAATTCAACAATGAAAGGGTTTCTGAGTGGATTCTTACAAAGTTTAAGCAATTTGTCCCTGGAGTCAAGAATTGCAAACTTCTCTGGTGTGTCCTTGCCACGAGCGTTTTGGATGTTCTTTAGCAGTCCTATAAATAGATATGTGGAAAACTTGAATCAATAAAAGAACTAAAATTACATAATTTGAATTATATGAAATACATTTTTATAAAATTATAATTAATTGTATAAAATATTTATATAAATACATCTTTTCAACTCATAAATTAAAGCCAAGTCATATCAAAAAATGTATTTAGATCATATCTAAAGTTAAATCATATAATACCTAGCTAAGTAATATTATACCTAATTCAGTCAAAAATAAATTTACCGTATGTTTCTGTGTATAAGCCGAGGATGAGATTTTAATGTCCATAATGTGACAAAAGTTGAAAATCCGTGTACAGGAAGAGGTAGGAAAAATATAATACCGGTAATAATACTGTGAAATCTCGTTATTAAAAGAATGAAGGGACACAGCAAAATCATGCTAAAAGGAAATTAACACACACTTTAGCAATAGCAAGACACAAGGTTATTTCTTTCATTTGCCCCGCTCACATTTGCCCTGCTCACATTTGCCCTGCTCACATTTGCCCCGCTCACATTTGCCCCGCTCACATTTGCCCTGCTCACATTTGCCCTGCTCACATTTGCCCCGCTCACATTCACTGAATGAATCAATAAATTGAGAGCTGAGAAAAATACATTAAAGATAATACACCATGACCTTCCCAGGCGGTGTCACCAGCTGTCACTAGACCCATAACCACCAGGTACAAGCATTGTTCCCGCCCATTCTATTCATTCATTCATAAAGGTTGGCCACTGTGGGGCATTACCGCATCATTTGTGTCTACACTTGCAGTAAGCTTACACAGAAGTTGCAGAAAGAATTAGAAATGAAAATTTATTTGTTTCAACATTTCACTATTCTCACCCACCATTACTGAGAACATAAAAAAAAATTTTGAAGACTGACATAGCAGCCTTTAAAATTCAGCATAAAATCGAACTCTCACGATAGAGTCTCGAAACTTTTTATATGTCACAATGAATATTTGCATTTTCTGAATGAATTTCAAAGCCCCAGAGTTATTTCCAGTGCAAAATCCAACTTATTATAATGTTAGGCCAAGATTTACATGACTTTCTATATATCATAGTCTCGCGTCTATCGACGGTTTATCACGGGTGCTGCCATTTTGGAGCAACATACTTTCCCGGATGAGCTATTTTTAGTAACAGAATCGGTTTTTAACCTGTTTGGCGAGAATCCACATTATCATTTGAATCTGCCCAGGGGTAATTTAAAATCGTGACCTTTGCTTAGTTGAGTTATAGAATTCAGGCTTCCTATTCATACGCAAGAATATCATGTGGGACTGATTTGTTATGTAATTAATACAATTTACGGAGTTTTGAGACAATGTGTTCACAGCTGATATTATTTGTATGTATGCTGATGGCACAGCCTTTAATTTATGAGTTGAAAAGATGTATTTATATAAATATTTTATACAATTAATTAAAATTTTATAAAAATTTATTTCATATAATTCAAATTATGTATTTTTATTTCTTTTATTGATTCAAGTACTATGAAAATATGCACAAATGTAGATGACTTGCATACGAAATATAACGTAAAGTTGTCATTGAAACATGACATTGAAGTTCATTTGTTAGATAGGCCTAGTCTTTTGAGAAACGAGGAGGAAATTCCCCATGGAATTCTTAGTAGAATTCTGACTGAAGGAATTGAATGACTTTTTTGTACTGGTACCTGTATGTTTTTTTTTCCTGTTACCGGTATTTGCAATTATTCTGTGTTATTGTTTTTTGTGTTCTTACCACTAATTTTTTTTAACAAACATTTTGATGTACGCATACATAACCCTATATTAAAAGAGGAAAAGTATACAAATATTCTCGGCTTATACACAGAAATATATGGTAAGTCATATAAAAATCTAACGTTAAGTCACATAAAATCTAGTTAAATCATATCAATATAATATTTTACTTTATCAATATAATACTTTAAATATAAATATAATAAATTTAAATATAATACTTTAAATGTAAATATAATCAATATAAACTTTAAAAAACTAAATTTCAGCTATAATAAAAAATAACGTCAAGTCATATATAAACTACTTTAAAACTAAATTTCAGTTATCATAAAAAATAACGTCAAGTCATATATAAACTACTTTAAAACTAAATTTCAGTTATCATAAAAAATAACGTCAAGTCATATATAAACTTAATGTTTAATATTATATAAATGTATTTCAAGAAAAGTATTGAGAACGTAATTGTACTCGTATCGTGCCCTTTCAGGTTACAATCATTTCTGGCTTCACAACTTTCTTGAAGTTGTAGGATTACTATGCCTAGCTGATGTCAGGATGATTGACGTGTTTCGTTTGTTTTCATAGACAATATTATGAACAGCTTGGTAATGAAATGATAGAAATAGAATATGCCTAGACATTTTCATTTAGCGCCATTCCCACATAGAATATATCGAAGTTCTAGGATCATTAGACCTAGCTAATAAATTCAGTAACATTGATGTATTTTGTTTGTTTCACAGATGATATTATGAACACGTTAGTTTGGTTATGAAATGACATCAAAGCTTTGAATGAAGGGAGCACAGATTTGACACAATCAATAGCTACACAGGAAAAAACTGTCAGCTCTAGACTCCCAACATTACAAAATATCTTTGCATGAAATGAAACATGCACAGTGTATGAATACCTTTAGCCACATCCACATCCAAAACTTGAGGTGCAGGTGGTGGAGTTGGTGACTTTTTCCTGGCCGGTGCACTCTTGGGCAAGTCTTGCTGTTTTGGGGCTGTTGGGTAATCATCCTGTTGAAATTGTTGACAGTAAATAAAATCTTCAATTTGTTAATTACATCAAGCTTTACAGTAACGAAACTATTATTAATGAGTTTTATATGATTCTTCTTCTTCTGCGTTTGTTCTCAAACTTCTGCAGATTAGCAGGATGTAGTCCGGAGAACGGAGTGTATTGTGTCATGGTTGACAGAATTTCTGTGAATTCTGCATCTTTCGGCCTGACACATCCGACTTCAGTTTTATACTAATAAATCTGAAGCATGTCAAAATATTCAAATATTTGGGTACCGTAACAACTTCACATGGAAAATATATTCAAGAAGTCAAATGTAGAATTGGCCAAGCAAAGGAAACATTTCACAAGATGAAGAATACCCTATGTAATATATTTTTGTCAACTGAGGTGAGAAATAGTTCTTAGAAGTTAAATAGAACCAATTCTGATGTATGGAAGTGAATCTTGGACACAGCAGAATAGTGAAAAATTATATTGAGGCAGCAGAAATGTGGTTTTATAGAAGAATATTAAGACACCATGGACAGATACAAAAAACTGTTAAAACGAGAAGATAATATAATTATTACCTGAAAGTCAGGAAGTTCTGCCATACTGGCCAATTCATCTTCAACACTACCTGGGATCGGCTTCGTCTTTGATTCATGAGGTCTCTTCGGAACTGGTATTAATGGAAGACATTTTCATAAGGATGCACAGAATTAAAGAAAAGAAAACAGTAAATGACAACCAAATTTACTAAATGAAACAAATACTGATTCTCATTTGCTTTCTAGTTCTTTGAGATTTATCAGATCTTATATTATCTAACTGGTTTATATGTAGAGTATCACCATTGATGGGTAGAGTATCCTGGACATGGTGTAGTAGTCACACATCTTTTCAAAATTGCAGAAAAGTTTTTTAGTCAAACTTCCTATCTCTGTGTCATGTTCAGGTAGTCTTTGATATCTTGCAACCATCTTCTTCATGGCCTACCTCTTTTTCATTTCATAGCATCATCTCCTTCATTATGATCTTTTTTGTAATAAAAAGTATAGCTCTCCTCAGTAAAAGCATAGTTGCATTAAGGAGTTTATAACTCTAAAAGCATAGTTGCATTAAGGAGTTTATAACTCTAAAAGCATAGTTGCATTTGGGAGGTTATGGACGCATGTTTGATCCATGAAGGGAGGCATTCCGAAGCGTCAGTATCACAGGTTTGTCACGTCCATAGCATATACTTCTTGGTCAGCTAGTTCATCATTCTTCCATCAGCTTTGTTTATTCTTCTGCGGTGATGGGGGTACATCTTGTCAAGTCATTTGATATTGTCAAACTATAGCTAAGTGTATCAGAGCTTATATTATCTGAGTTTATCCTAGCTTATATTATCTGAGTTTTTTTTATCACTTTCTATCTTATCTAACTTGCCTATTTTTCAAGCTCACATAAAACTGAGTTATGATTATCTTAGATTATATCATCTGAGATTATATTATCTGAGATTATATTATCTAACTAAGTTCTATTTAAGCGATAACAACACTGAAAAAGTATTATTTAACTTATTACTAATATAAGTAATAAATAACAAAAATTATATAGAGGTATAATGTCAAAGATAAATAACAAAAAACAGAGGTCCAAGGACTTTTTTCCACATCACGGTCCAATAGGAACATTTATCAAGAAAGAACAATGAACAAGAAAACATACAATACTCGTCTTACGTCATCTCAGTGTAGATGAAAAAATACCTCACAATACCTAATTGGGCTCCATTTACCATAATCTACACTACCTAATTGGGCTCCATTTACCATAATCTACATTACCTAATTGGGCTCCATTTACCATACTCTACATTACCTAATTGGGCTCCATTTACCATAATCTACACTACCTAATTGGGCTCCATTTACCATAATCTACATTACCTAATTGGGCTCCATTTACCATAATCTACACTACCTAATTGGGCTCCATTTACCATAATCTACATTACCAGTTGGGCTCCATTTACCATAATCTACATTACCTAATTGGGCTCCATTTACCATAATCTACACTACCTAATTGGGCTCCATTTACCATAATCTACACTACCTAATTGGGCTCCATTTACCATAATCTACATTACCAATTGGGCTCCATTTACCATAATCTACATTACCTAATTGGGCTCCATTTACCATAATCTACACTACCTAATTGGGCTCCATTTACCATAATCTACATTACCTAATTGGGCTCCATTTACCACAATCTACATTACCTAATTGGGCTCTATTTACCATAATCTACATTACCTAATTGGACTCCATTTACCATAATCTATATTACCAAATTGGGCTCCATTTACCATAACTTACATTACCTAATTGGGCTCTATTTATCATAACTTACATTACCTAATTGGGCTCTATTTATCATAACTTACATTACCTAATTGGGCTCTATTTATCATAACTTACATTACCTAATTGGGCTCCATTTACCATAATCTACATTACCTCATTGGGCTCTGTTTACCATAACCCACATTACCTAATTGGGCTCTGTTTACCATAACCCACTTTACAAAATCGGGCTTCATTTACCATAAACCACATTATCTAATAGGGCTCTGTTTACCATAACCCACATTACCAAATCGGGCTCCATTTATGACAACCCACATTACCAAATCGGGCTCCATTTATGACAACCCACATTACCAAATCAGGCTCTGTTTACGATAATCCACTTTACCAAATTGGGATCCTTTGATCAAAACTTACATTCTCTAGATAGAATCTGCTTATCATCTGGAGACTTTGATTGTGAAGTGGCTCTCCAGAAAATAGACAATGGTGGTCCATCAGGTACAAGATACTTTCCTTCATTTTTGGCAGTCTGTGCTTCTTCCTGTAAGAAATTAGTTCATCTTATCAGGAATAAACCCTATATTACATGATATTGTTTTTTGGTTTTTTTACAACATACCAATTTGAGTCAAATATTTCGGTCACTTTAACAGTTGCTTCCCTTTAAAGCCAGATGTTTTTCGAGGGATTTTTTAACCTTTACTTTGTATTTAGCTTGTAAATACAAATTACAGAACTGTCCCCCTGAAAGACAAATTTTTTTTACACAATTGGGCAATGAAGATGAAAAAATGTAACATTGAGAAAAATATTTGTATGACTGACTCACGTGCTCTTGTCCAACCAATATATTCCATTAATAACTGTAACAGTTGGGTATGGATATTAAAGTGATACCTCCCCCATTTTACATAATTATTAATAAGATCATTTCAAAGAAAGGAGAGAGAGAGAGAGAGAGAGAGAGAGAGAGAGAGAGTGATTAGCCATAACCATGTTCACAATGAGTAACATACAAATGACATTACATGAAATTTAAAAGTAATATTTGCCGCCTTTTTCATGGCAAGAGGTTGAAGTCTAGTAATGGTTCCAAATCGAGAAAAATGCTTGCGAAGTATTGGGCCTCTGTTGAGATGCGCTGGAATATCTTTCACTACAAGAGAGGTCTTTGAAGCTAAATCATCAATCGACGTCCTGGTTAATGAAGATCTTGAATGAGATGAAGATGGTGATACAGAGCTCTGACCTGGGGATTATCAAACAACAAATATTTACAAGTATTTCAAGATAATTGTCGGCACTGTAGAAAAGTTGATAGTGAGCTCGCCTTGCAAACCTAATTAGGTTGTTAGAATCCCGACCATTCCCATTGTACTGGCAACTCAAAATTCAAAAATAGCAGAATAGCAATGTCCTGTACAGGATACGCTTCAACTACTGTATATTTCCTAATATAAGCCTACCCGTGTATAAGCCGCAGATGTAACTTTAATGTCCAAAATGTGACCACGGTCCCAAACCCGTGAATATAAAGAGGTCTAAAAAATTATTCTGGTAATAATACTGTGGAATCCTGTAATTATAAGAATAAAGGGATAAGCAGAATATTGCTAAAAGGAAAATAACCGCAAAAGTAAGACGCAAGGTCATTTCTTCCATTTGTCCCACCCTACCTGTACTGACACAACATACAACATCAAGGATAAACAGTGCAACCTTTCCCTAGCGGCATTGCCAGCCTCATAAATCAAGAAACCACCAGGTACAATGTAAACATTTTCAGAATTGGAAAACATTCTAGACACCAGAGTTATAATATCTCTTATATATTAACTATATCATATTTAAGGTGCCACTATTACATCCAATCAGGTGCCACTAACACATCCAATCATATTTAAGATACTACTAATACATCCAATCAGGTGCCACTAATACATCCAATCAGGTGCCACTAATACATCCAATCATATTTAAGGTGCCACTAATACAGTAAACCATGAACAACGCATTTCGATCTCTGGACAACAATCTGCTAGAGTTTGAGAACAAACATAAAAGAAGAATAAGCAGGATGTAGTTCAGAGAATGGAATGCATTGTCATGGTTTACAGCTTGACTGCAATATCTATACCTTTTAACCTGACATCTATATTACATTTCTAACTCTAGTATACAGTAACATCTATATTACATTTCTAACTCTAGTTTGCAGTAACATCTATATTATGTTTACAACACTTCCCTCCCCATTCCTCCAGTTGTAATTGCTCTTACAGAGTAAACTTGACTGACCTTCTGAAACTCTGGATTTCTTGGAATCTACTGAGACACAAAGGCAAATAAGATTTGATAAGTTGCAATGATAATTAGCAGTGAACAGAAATTAAAGTTTCCATGATAATTAGAAAGGAATAGAAATTAAAGTTTAGATGACAACTGTTTTAATAGTAATAATAATAATATAACCCACTATGGTCGTAAGGGTGTGTCACATTGAGACATTTGATGCAGAAAGATCTCCGAGCGTCCCTATTATATCATACTGATGAGTTAGAAAACTTCACCCCCTGACCAATCTTTTAATTGTCCAACCAAGTCTTCTTCTGTCCACCACATATTTTTCCTCCTAAAGAACAATCTTCTATATGGAAGAATACCGTGACACGTGCCCGTACCACCAGAGTTTACAAAGCTTCACGGCTGTCATCAGAAATTCTTGTTGACTCACAAATATATTAATTATATCATGCACAAACATATTGGTCTTATGTTCACAGTAACATATATTAAACATCTGCTTACATCTGTAACATTTATATTTAAATCCTATGAAAGACGGATGTGTCAGGCCATTAGCGCAAAGAAAATAATGACATGACACATTTCCATTCTCTGGACTACATCCTGTTGGAAATCTAGTTGGGTCATTGTCCTGCTACAAGAGAGATCCAGCGGGAGTTTGAGAATGACCGCTGAAGAATATTCAAATGCCCTCTTCTCTCTAAGTCAGCATCTAGAGTCCAACTCTCACAGCCATACAAGAATTTAGACAAAAACTGATTTTAATTAAATAATCCTAACACAGGTGACGATCTTGTTTATCCAAATTGTGATTATTGTCATGGCAGCCATGACAACTGCCAATCATTTGTTAACTTCATGGCCTTGGAATTATCTTCATTTATGGGGTTGGACAGCAAACTTGACTCTAAAATCTCCTTAGTACCTCTTATGACATGCAGACCACTGTGACGCTATTCTTTACTCCTCTTAAAAAATCAATTGATAATGAAAGGCATCGTTGCTAGTAACAGGGCAAAGAGTTGCACAAGAAGATGAACAGGAGGCATCACATTGTTTGAACATGTCCTTGACTGCATCAGGTCTACTTACTAAAAACCACAATTCTAAATCTTGAGCATTCAAAAATAACTCTGAAGTTATATAAATCATGTCACTAGAATTATCAATTCTTGAGACTAACGGGATCAATTAACAATTGAACTAATTATCAATTCCCGCTAGTCTCAAGAATTTTTTTTAATTGTCCTCTGGCTTCCTACTTAAATTTACTTGTATAGAATTATCAAGATTAAGTCACAATGTGTGATTTTTTGTAACAACTTACTTGCAGACTCTGTCGATGACATAATTTCTCTTTTTTTTCTATCCATGCGTGTCACATCTTTTTTATCACTCCACTTTGAAGGAGACTTTTGATTGCTGCCTAATAAATACATAACAAATATAACAGAATACAAATCATGGAACACAAAGTATTATAGCTTTAAAAAATGGACTATATTGGGGTTATACTTAACCAAACAATCCTTTTCAACAATCTAATACAAGATATCACGGCTCAAAAGTGGGGGAGACCATCAGAGAGGAAAGTGGTGCATTTGCTCAGATGACAAGCAGCATGACAATGGAGATTTTGGCAGTAACTAAAGCTTTGCAATGGGTGTACTCGCAGACTATCTGCAAGCATGCCTGCATACTCAGTGACTCGATGAGTATGATTGTGAAAGTTCAGGCGGAGTACATTCGGGAACAGTGGCTGGATGCAGTGAAGAATTCCTGCATGCGTAAAGTGACTTTCATTTTTGTGCCGGGACATGGGGGAGTCCGGGGTAATGAGAGAGCAGATAGGTTGGCTGCATACGCTGTTACTACGGCTGTTGGTGGAGCGATGGATAGAGCAGACATTTTGAAGGCTCTACGGGAAAACACACGAACAAATGACTGTATAAGTGACTCTTATTCCATGACTAGAATAAGGGATTTGGTTTGAAATGTGGTGTCGATAGAAAAGAGCGGTTTCGTGGGCAAGAAAGAATGATGGTCAATCAACTGTGTACTGGGACCGTCAGTCTACATGTAATGGCGGCTACACTCATGGAGAAATCTGAGTACCTGTGGACTTGTCCGGAGTGCAATGACGATGATCCAACGACTAACTAATACAAGATTACACATTAATGTGAATAGTTAGTACAAGATTACAAATTAATGTCAATAGTAAATACAAGATTACAATATGGGATTATTCAATACAAGATGTGAATAGAATAGTCTGATTATTGGTGGAAAAAAACAGTGGCACACCGCATTTCCATTCTCTGGACTACATCCTGCAGGACATCTAGTAGGGCTATTATCCTGCTACAAGAGAGGTCCAGCGGGAGTTTGAGAATGAGTCCTGCTACAAGAGAGGTCCAGCAGGAGTTTGAGAATGTGTCCTGCTACAAGAGAGGTCCAGCGGGAGTTTGAGAATGAACGATAAGACGTAGAAGATGATGTAAAAATACTTCCAGTTGTAACTTAAAATCAAACTTTGGACAATCTAACTAAGAATCCAGTGCACTTATAACTGAGCTAGTCCATCTGCCACTCACCTAATAGTTGCTGCGGCTTAATACATGAAGAGTTATCTTCATTCCCGATGGCAGGTTGATGCCATGAGACCTACCATTTACTTAGTCTAAGATATATAACTGGATTTACCTCAGAAGACGGACATGTCAGACCATCTGCATAAATAAAACAGCGACACAACATATTTCCATTCTCTGGACTATATCATGCTGGAAATCTAGTAGGACCATTGTCCTGCTACAAGAGAGATGGGAGTTTGAGAATGAATGATGAAGAAGAAGATAACTGGATTTAATTATCTTAAACAAGGCTGAAGAATTTGTGAATTAAATATCAAGTTGAAGAGAAGCCCTGTCAGGATGAATGCCATAGACGTAGAGGATTTACTTCACTGTACTCTGTTTACCATATGTACTCATCACTCTGAACGAAGCAGCACACTGCGTGCAGAGTACCACTCATAGCATGTAACTCCGTAGCTTCAAGCGATGAAATGAGATGATGCGTGCCATAAGCTATATGCACCTGAATGTACTTTATCCTCTACTTAGCATGTATGGTTCATGTGTTGCCAAGTCTGAAAGGGAAGCATAAGAAATATCAACACTGTTACCTACCATGCATATCATGAGGCGACTAATGAGGTTTTCAGGTGGAGTTGGGTCTCCCATTCTAATGTGGATCAAAGTGACCCAAATACCACGCTGAAGTTGAATGTGTAAGGCTGAAAGGTACAGATATCGCAGCTAGTCTCTAAATAAATCTTGGCACAACGCATTCTGTTCTCCGGACTACATCCTGCTAATCTGCTGAATTTTAAGAACAAATGCAGAAAAGGTCTGCCGAAACTGCATAGAAATTAGCATCACCACACACTGACATGTCTATAAGAGCTCCGATCTCCAGCAGCCATCCAAGAGCATGCAGATTCACAGTCCACAGTCCAAGTCAGTTGATTATGTGATCTTCAGTTTATGTGATCTTCAGTTTATGTGATATTCAGTTTATGTGATATTCAGTTGATTATGTGATCTTCAGTTTATGTGATCTTCAGTTTATGTGATATTCAGTTTATGTGATATTCAGTTGATTATGTGATCTTCAGTTTATGTGATATTCAGTTTTTAACTTTCTCCCCTTACCCCTGGTCATTCCCATTTCTGTTTTTCTTTGTTTAAATCACCTCTAATGTCATCGCAGTGAAGTAGGTTTTACTAATTAAGGAACTAACCTAGACTACATACCTAGATTCTGGCCAAAGACTTCCTCACTCCTGAATTGTTGGTCTTTGACTACTGTGTAAGATGATAACTGAGGTTTTCCAAAGAGAGTTCCAGCTGTCTGCACAGGTTTCCCAAACAATGTGTTCTGACTTTGATCTGAAGACTTTCCGGCCACTTTTTTGAACACACCATCAGACCCTTTCCTTTCTTGCGACTGTGAAAACCCAGATTTGATATGGCCTCCAAAGAGAGTCTCTGAAGAACCAGGAACCTCTCGAACATTGAGAGGTACACTTTTATCGGGAGCACCAGATGCTGGAGATATGGATGCATAGATGTGTGGATCACCAACAGTAGATTTCATTTTTTGTGCAGGTTCGCTGTCCGCCTGTTCCATTCCAGACAATATCTTCTGACCAAATAAAGTTTTATCTCCTAACTGCTGAACTCTCAAAGAACTTGTGCTGTTTGAAAATATTCCTTCATGAGATGCAGATGGCGATGTACCACTGAATAATGATGTAGGAATTAAAGGAGCATTCTGCTTCAAAGTGAAAGCCGGTGATGTAGTTGCGGGAATATGTCCAAACTGAGGTAAAGTTTCTACATTCTGTTTTCCAAATAGAACGCTACCACTCACAGCTCCATGTGAATCCCTTTTCCTAATTCCAGTTAATGAAGATGATAACGTTCCAAAAGGTGATCCAGTTGTATCTGAACCAGATGTGATTGCAGACAAGGAACCAAAAATATTTGAACTTTGCATGGAAAACTTTGAAGAGGATGTTGAGACTATAGGAAAGTTTGTTATATTTGTTCCGCTGCTGTCTAATGCTTGATTCATAGAGAATACTGGCTGAGTAGAAACTGGCTGTACTCCACCCGGAGCTAGTGAAGCAGAAGGTGATGCGTGCCCAGCAAATACGGATGACGATGGTTGATTATTTGTGCTGAAAAGTAATGAAGGTTGGTTGATTACAAAGGGATTATTGGTAGATGAAGAAGTACCAAATACATGTGAAGCTGCACTGGGGGTAAAATTAGTTGTCGGTCTGCCGTCTCCACTAGTTGCAAATGCGCCAAAAATGGTGGAGGAAGTTCCAGAACTAGAATGGGAAGAAGTTGCTTGGCCACCAAAAATCGGCCTAACTGTAGCTCCTCCAAACACATCTTTAACATCCCTTTTAGTACCTAACCCTGCTGCTACTGATCCAAAAGTAGAAGATGGTTCACTTTTTTCCCCAAATGATCCAAATTGAGCTGATGACTGGCCAGTTTGTCTAGAGAATGTTTCAAACAGGTTAGATGTTTGATCTGGCTGTCCTCCAAATGAATTTGCATTTGAAGTGTATGTGCCAAAACGAGAACCAAAAATATTTCCCCCTTCTGCTCTAACTGCTGACTCAGAAGTACTAAATCTTCCTTGTTCTGACATGGTTTCTCTGGCTGGTAAACTTTGATGCTTAAAGATCTAAACTTCCTGACCTGCAACGAGACATGAATTGGGAGTATAAGAATTGTTATGTTACACACATAAATATAGAGTTTCTTACTGTTTTTATACAGAGTGTGGTCTGGCTCTGTAGTGGAGATGTAAAATCTAATAATTAATCAATGGTAGACATTAATGATATTCATAATCATTTGATATATCATATAATTGTAAAAACTACAAGGACTTGTTCAACTAAACACATAACTGACTGATATAACCTCACAGAATAATAATTGGGGTGCAAAGGGAACGCAATGCTCTAGGCGGACTCAGGGTTAGCAGATAACCAAGATCCCAAATGTACCTCCTCGTGGTGCACACTGGAAACAGAAAAACAGCAGCTCGAGCTGATTCTGGCCAAATCATTTGGGGATCGTGTCCGAGAATGTGGAGGAAGCAGATGGAAAGAGATTTGACTGCAAAAGAGACAGACAATATCTCTGATACCATCTGCATCACCACATACAGCGACACTGTCGACATACAGTGATGCCTGCTAGTCATGTGAGAACATTGGAGGGGCGGCCAATATAAAAGGCACGTAAAGGTGGTTGCATGGAGAGAAACAAATATATGTCATAAAGAGTACAATGACACAATGAAAGGGCAGAACAGCGCTAGAGGGCAGCGCGAACTGCAAATGAAAAGCTCCTAGGAAAGGGGAACTATAAGCTCGGTTAGCTCGAGACGAGCTTCTAGTTACCTGTGATCCTTATAAGCAGAAACCCAGACCCAATCGTGGGCGCTCGGAAAAGCAAGAAGACCTAAACCAACTCTAATGTTGAGCTTTCCTATACCGGAAATATGCTCGCGAAGAGAAAGGGTTCCAAACCCGATGGGCTTAGGCAAGAAGGGGACAGCGATGGCAGTCCTGGCCCAACTCTACTGTCAAGATTTCCTATAACGGAAATACACTTGCAGAGAGAAAGGGTTCAGTACCTGATGGGCTCAGGAACAAAAGGGACAATGATTTAGCCCTGGCCTAACTCTATTGTCAAGCTTTCCTATACCGGAAATACACTTGCAGAGAGAAAGGGTTCAGTACCTGATGGGCTCAGGCGCTATTGGGACACGGTCGCTCACCTCGAGAACGCCTTGCTCTCAAACGCGTGGTGTGAGACTCAAACTTGTGCTAGGGGTTCACGATGTCTGTGAACAATGCCTCAGGTAGGAGGGCGAACGAGCCAGGATCCAACTCTTCTGGCGAGTTCTTCCTCATACGGAACCAGGCTCGCGGATGAGAAAAGGTTCAGTACCCGATGGACACATGCAGAGTTGTCCAATTGAACAAGATGGGTTTATAGACGGTGGAGCACCTCGTGCCAGATAGACACGCTCGACAAGAGTCTTGGCGAAGAGGCACTACACACCAGCGTGCCTGCGACAGTTGCACAGGCTGTCACGGACTAGGGACCAAACCCGAAATAAAGGAATGACGAAAACGGATGTGCTGGACCTCGAACGTCCTGACCACAAGTGGCCAACTGGGGTGCAAATAATCACAGTTTTACTGTGGAACTTGCAGCACAACGTACTTCACGCTCCCTGGCGGAAATCACACGAAATATTCGTTGTGGTTATTTGAGAGCGAACGCTGAAGAATAATAATTGCATTTATTGTTATTTATAGGCCTATTCACTTGGGCTACTCTTTCTTTCTTTTTTGTTTATAACCCTTTATGCCTTGCAGCATCAGGGGTAGAAGAGTTCTCTTGAGATGGCCTTTTTGTGTGCTTCATATATGTTTGATTTCATGGACTTTTTTTATTTACCACAACCAGAATTCAATAAATGCCCCACAAAGTCATACAAAAACTTACAAAAACAGGGGAAAAAGATATTATAGAGATAAATTATTCTATAGGACCTAGGGATTATAATTTTATAATTATGAATTAATTATAACTATTATTAAATATTATATATAATGTCAATATAGATTTGTAATTCTTAGTTTAGTATCTCCCCACTAATTCTAGGTCATTAGTCCATTCATCATCATGAAGTGCCGTCTCCACAACGAAGGTTAACTGCAACATCCCGTCTCTTGATTTGGTGGTGCACTCTGCTAGACTAACCTGTCCATCTTGTGATATTACTCTCCCATTTGTTTCTCTGTCTACCTCTTGCTCACTTCCTTGTGACTTTACCCTGTTAGTATTACTTACTAATTAGTTATGGCACTGCTACTAGGTTTTACTTTTAAATAAATAATGCCTCACTCAGCTATTAGTATTACTGCCGAAGACGGATGTGTCGGTTCATTGGCGCAAATAAAACGGCGTAACAACGCATGTCCATTCTCTGGACTACATACTGTTGGATATCTAGTAGGAGCAATGACCTGCTACATGAGAGATCCAGTGGGAGTTTGAGAATAAACGCTGACTGAAGAAGAATAGAAAAACAGTGTTTTTCTCAGTTTTAAAGTTTAAATTAAACTAATTAAACTAAAAACACTCTCAGCTATTGGCAATTCAAAACTTTTAGCTGGAGACTCATTTTCCGAAAGCTTTTAATCATATGACTAGTCACATACCTTATGGAAATTGATGACCATACGAAATACTGGAAATATAAATTATATCATTAGTTTAGATAACAGGGTAAGTTACAAACAGACCATTTAATTTTATTTTTCATTTATTTGAGAAAATTCAAAACCGGAAGCTAGAGTTGCGGAAACCAGTGTTGCCACTTTGATTCTTTTAGAACAAGATCTTTGTTTTTAAGCCATCTAGTGGCTAGCGATCAAGAGGTGGGCAGAGACGCGTGTTGGAAGGAAATATCATGATATTGACAGGTTAGAGTCTAGCACGCCAAAGCAAGCGTCAGAGGATATTGGAGGTTGACATTTGACAGTAACACAAAAACGTGGAAAACCTAGGACAACACTGCAAAGAAAAATCAAGAGCGATGCAATGAAAATGTGTATTAACATCACCAAGAACTAAAATAACTTGTAGCGAACCGCAAGGCATGGAGAAACATAACTTCTGTCCTATGTGCTGCCCTTGGCAACAAAGGAACAAACTAACTAGCTGAACTAACTGTAACTAAATACACTTAGTTTGCGAATAGTTGTCTATATTTTTAGTGATAACACTTCCACCCTTTCCCCGAAATAACACACACACAAGGATAATTCATTACTTGTACCCATGTACTCGCTCTGAGTAGAAGGCTCCTTCAATAGGCATTGCACTACGCTGAAAGATGAAACCTCTTGGGTATGAAAGAAAGCTCGGAGAACTCTTCCCACTGCAAATAAGAAGTAAGAACTAATCGTTCGCAATTCCTGGGATTCCAGAAGAAGACGAAAAGAATTCATTACTTCGAAAATATTTATTTAAATGTTGATATAGTCTACATGAAAGATACATTTTAAGAGTTCAATATTTGTTTAGATGCATTATTTTTTTTCCTGAAATCTTTTATGTGGACACACTGCTTTGAATTGTATTCTATGAAATCTAGATTCTACATAAGATTTCATCCACGTCTTAGAACAACTAACTTGGGTTTTAAAATGTTGCCTGCTTTAGCATTTACATGCTCTGGAGAAGGCAAGCCCTCTTCCTAAGTAATCTTGTACGCTGATCCATACTTACCTTGGCCGTTGCCTCTGATCATTTGCCACTTTGAGTAAAGGGCCTACTTTGATTCGTGAGTTGATAAAAATCATGATAAAAGTTTTATCATCAAAGATAATGATGTTGTTTAAGATCAGCGCGCAAGATTACAACAGGAAAGATCTTCATGATTCTATGGCAAAATTAGATATCCGGTTTTGTTTGGGAATGGGTAAAGATCATTTTTTTAAATAAATTGTATGACATCAGTCAACTTGAGATTCTTACATCTGATTTCTACAGCTGTGCGGTATCAAAATGACTTTGTTAGTTTAAAATTCAAGAAAAAACTGGTTTAAAATATAATCAAATACATTGACTACTCGCGTGCTTTTCACGTTCTCATCCTTGTGTTATTTTCCATGAACAAATAAATTGTGTGTTTTGTTTTGTTTGCTTAAAACTGATAGGCAGAATTGAAAAACAAGAATATTTATGAGGGGAAAATTGGTGGGGATGCAGTATCCCCAGAAAAAAAGCCACTGTGTGTAACTAACGTAGCTCTACTATTTACAAAAATAAATAATTGGTAGCATATCATATATAGGATGTAGACATGAACCCTGAATTATTTGGCTGTAGTTTTCCATTGCTTTCTGAACGGTCTGTAGGGATTCTCATGGCAGTATTTACGTTTAGTAGTTTAGCATTGCTTTCTTAACGCTACTATTGCATGAGGCAGGTTTTAAATTCGGTACCTCGCCGCCACAGAGCTGGACAACTTGGTATATTTATAAGATTCAAAGAAAACAGCTTGGGTCTACTTGTTTAGGTTTGGTTAATTCTTTGTCTTCTGCGTTCAGAATTATTTTGGTGTTTACCAGAAATGAAAGTCTTCAGATCAGTGTTTTGACCTCACTGTATGACAGACGAGAACTGAATTGTTCCATTTAAAAATTATTTTTTTTGGAAAACTGAATTGTTCAATTCTTTTGGTCCCGCTTTTGTTAGGGAATCAGCACACTTATTTTCAGTAATATCACAGTGGGACAGGTAGCCATTGACGAACAACTCTTGAGCGTTGATATTTCGCAGTTCTGGTCTAAATTTTGTACGGTGCTCTGTTTTGAAATATTGTTTGAACAAAACGAAATGGACTTGAGTCGCAAAGATAAGTTGAACTTGGCACTGAGACTGAATTTGTAATGATCATTATAAACAATGAAGTGGACAGAAATATAGTCTGATATGCCATCACCATCAGTATGCATACACTTTGATATTTTCTGTGGGAAAGTGAGTACTTATGTGGTTGACCAGAGTGTAGTGATGTCGGTTAATAAGCGATCAGTCAATTTGCTCCCCTTTCATCTCGGCAATATAGTGGTGAAATGATAATGACATGAATCAGAAAGATACCAACACAATATTAAGTTATGATAAAGAGCGCATCATCTCGTGAAAAGAGGAGAAATGCAGCAGCTCAACAGCGGAGAGTAGCTAGAAAGTCACGGATAGACCAAGATCCGTCTACAGCGGTCATTTCATGCCCGAACTGTCCAAGGACATTTGCAGCTCCAATAGGGCTAATTAGCCATCTACGAACTCATAATCAAGGACATAACTCTAACTGAATTTTAAATAGTGGATGTAACAAATTGTCATCACTTGTGATCATGTTATTGCCTAGTGAAGCATAAGTTGGAAAACTACGTTGATCTTTAAATAGCTATCGCACTGACATACGAACGGCGCGGCGCTATCAGACCAATAATACATTTAAAAATAATGTACGATGATGCGTTTTCTGAGAAACAAATTGGAAACCTCTATCTACACATGAGCCATAAATTATTTTTTGTGTGTGTAATTCTTCGTCTTCTTTCGTTGACTTGAGACATGTCTATATATGTTGTGTGTAATTAATTGTGTTGTGTATAATTGTTGAAATATAGAAACAGTACGTTTACCAGACTCAAATATTGTGAACTTTCTTTTGAAAACTTTTGTGTGTTATTTATTATATGAACAACGATGTATTGAAATTTCAGACTAAATCTGCGTTTGTCAATTAAAGAATTTCATAGTATTAGAAATCAAAATTTTAAATCTTCCTGGAGTCATATATTTACTTGGATAGCTGGCTGAACTGACAAACAAAAAATGTTTTGCTATGTATGTCTAGGGTTGCCATAATTGTCAAATAGAAAAAGAGGACGTTTCGACGTGCGCCTTTAAATGCAGTGCACCATGTCTATTGTTTGAGGCCAAAGGTAGACATTTGTGATTTAAGCAATTTTATTAGAAAAGCAGTAAAACACCAGTCTTCAAAATAGCATTTATTACACAATGAGGCATTTCATCAGCTAGGCAAGACAAATCGAACATGTGCTATCGAAAGCTGCATGACTGCAAGCAATAAAACATAATTAGATTGTGTCTTCAAAAAGGCAATTCTTGCAGCGATGCATTCAGTCGGTAATATTTTTTAGTAAACAGGAGCTGTGGAAAAAATGTGCTTCTGGTGTGACCAAAAAAGTGGGAGGGGGGAAAGAAGAGGTACCTACCTATTTTAAAAAAAAAGGTATCTCGGCTTCCCCACTCTAAAATGGCATACAACGCCCCATTGCATTCTACATCTCAAACGTGAATAGACATGACTCTATGGCCACTTGTATACAAGATTTGACAACAGAGTTGTGGGGACAAGCACTTGAGACTGCAGATCACCTGAAATTGCTGTCACCTGGTGCTGCAGATCACCTGAGACTGCATATCACCTGAAATTGCATATCACCTGAAATTGCTTAGCACTAAAATTGCTGTCACCTGGCGCTGCAGATCACCCGAGACTGCAGATCACCTGAAATTGCTTAGCACATATTTCAAAATGTGCTGAACATCACATACTGAGATACACACACCCCGAGAAACAACACTGGATCTACTCACCTTTGATTCAGCTACAAATACAAATTCAATTTTGGAGGGCGCAGAAGAATGATGGTACTGTCAGCAGAAGTGTAATGGCGGATACACTCTGGGAGAGATCGGAGCAACTATAGATGTGTCCAGTTTGCAGTGATAATAATCCAACGACCAACTATACAAATTCAGCTACACATTTTTAATAAGATTGTATAAACAAGATACACTTTCAGATATATTCACATTTTGTGAAGGAAAGAAAGCTTGTTATTCCATCCTGCCTCCCGCCAAGATCTGACCACAACATTACCAGGATTTCTATAAGCAGCAGTCTGCCACTATCACATTCAGACTCCACAGAGTTACATTTTTGACAAATATATGATTAAAAACAGCAATGGTGTCACTTATCACAATAACAAGCCGTTTATATGTTGCTGGAGCCCAAAAGGGAAGCAAAGAATAGCAACACTATGCATGTCATAAGAGGCAACTAAGGAAGTGAAGTTGGTTGGCCATCCCATATATAGTCAAAGTGACCCAGAAGTCATGCTGAAGTCGGATGTATCAGGGCAGAAAGCGCAGATATTACAGCTAAGCTGTAAATGATGGCACAACACATTCTGTTCTCCGTGCTACATTCTGCTAATCTGCAGGAGTTTGAGAATGAACGCAGAAGAAGACAATAACAAGTCAAGTCGTTCACAGAAACATAACATATAATTTTTTAAATTTCAATTTTGCATAGGCCTACACACACAATACAATAACATTCTACAACAACATTCTACAATAACATTCTACAATAACACTGACTGTGAATTTCTCCAATAGAAAATGTAAATATACCCAAAAAATACTCAATGTACATTATGCTTATTTATAATCATATCTCTACTTAGAAGTGTATTTTATTCCCTAAGATTGATCATCTTCACATGTCATACACAAGCAGTTAAAATCAGCTCTAGATTCGAATGTCATAGAGGATTGACTTCACTGTACTCGGTTTCCCATATGTACTCAACAAAACGACACACCGCCTGTCAGCCATACCAATCATGGCAAGTAACTCCATAGCGTCAAGCGATCTGGGATCTCTGAAAATCCACAGGGATCTCTGAAAATCCACCTTGTAAACAAGACAAAATGAGCTGGATTCGAACTCATGAGCTCTTGAACACAAGATGAACAGCTTTACCACTACGCCAGGGAGATCCCCAGCAATAGATATAATAAAATAATAATAAAACCCATAAACTGTCGGGGCGTCACATTGAAACTTTTGGTGCAGGAAGATCTCCATGTATCTCTATCCTCTACTACCCTGATGAGTTTGAAAACTTCACACCCTGTCCAGTCCTTGATATTTATCCAGTCATGTCTTCTTCTTACCACCTCATCTTCTTCCACCCGGCACTGTACCTTGAGGAACATCTTTTGTCATCGAGGAATGTCTCATCACATGCCCATACCAGAGTTTATGAAGTTTCACGATAGTTAACAGTGGATCTTGTTGACCCGCTAATACATGAACTCCATCATGCACAAACACATTAGTCTTATGTTCTCAGCAACAGGTATAGATACCATCTACTCATACCAACAGGTATAGATACCATCCACTCATACCAGCAGGTATAGATACCATCCACTCATACCAACAGGTATAGATACCATCTACTCATACCAACAGGTATAGATACCATCTACTCATACCAACAGGTATAGATACCATCTACTCATACCAACAGGTATAGATACCATCCACTCATACCAACAGGTATAGATACCATCCACTCATACCAAAAGGTATAGATACCATCCACTCATACCAACAGGTATAGATACCATCCACTCATACCAACAGGTATAGATACCATCCACTCATACCAGCAGGTATAGATACCATCCACTCATACCAACAGGTATAGATACCATCCACTCATACCAACAGGTATAGATACCATTCACTCATACCAAAAGGTATAGATATTGAGAACAAATGAAGAAGAAGAAATATAAGAAATCTGCTGTAGGACCCCTAAAAATAGATTTCAGGCAAGTATCATTCAAGATATATTCTAGATAGTACATACACTATCGTTGCAGTCGAAAACACTGACCAAAAGTAGCACAGGACTGAAAACAGCATCTATGCAACACAATTCAATCTGCACCAAATGGTAAGCAGTAACATTGGCAATGTCATTGCAGTGTGCAGCCTAAAACAAATACTTCTGGTCAATGGATCAGCAGTAGTCAAACTGTGATAATTTCACAATTCACAGAATGACAATCTGGCATACTTGAACATTTCTGCAAACCAATTTCTGGGCAGTGCAGAATTTACGTATAGGCTAAACAAGTTATAGCTTATGGCCCCCACTTTCTTGGGGACCCTCAAAAAATTATATTTGGCACTGACATATTAATATCTGGACTTATAAAGGGCCTCATATCTCAAAATAGCTTAGGGCCTTATCAAATCTAAATACAGCACTGTTTCTGCGGTACCTACAGCTACCAATGACAAACATCTATACCCATGACCAATATCAGACTTGATGCATAGCAATTGATCTCATTCATAAAGAGTAATTATTATAATTAATAATTAAAATATTCAGAAATAAATCATGCTGTATAATTTCCTGGTACTTTTTAAACAACTTGCAACCGTGACTCCAGCAGCTTCAATCTACAGACCTGCCACGTTTGAAGTGAGGATTCAGACATGAGTTTAACTGTTCAGGTAATTATTTAATTCAACAATTGACCTGTTTTCTTTATTTTTTGCTTAAAGTTCTTATTTCAAAGAATAAGTTGCTGCCTTGATGTCTTATATTCTTCAAGCCATAGTGGTTAGATGTGTCAGTCTGTAAATATATAAATATAACGTAATAGAATTCAAGATAGGCTCAAGTATACAGTAAAAACATTTAAAATTGCAAAAGAAATAACTGCATATACCCAATTTAAAGGAAATGGCTGCATTTTTCCAGGATATGAAAGGGAGCAAAAAATAATAACACTGCCATCTGTCATGCATGTCATAAAAAGTGACTTAGGATGGTTGGATACATCGAAGGCGGATGTGTCGTGCCATTGGTGCAGATAAAATGGTGACACAACGAATTTCCATTCTCTGGACAACATCCTGCTGGAAATCTTGTATGGATTATGATCTTGCTATAAGAGAGATGCAGCGGGAGTTTGAGAATGAACGCTGAAGAAGAAGAAGAAGGAGGGTTGGAAAAGAGGTTGGCTACCCTATCCAAGAAGTCAAGGTGACCCAACAATGAAATGCTGAAATTTGATGTGTTGGGATCTTCTTCTTCAGAATTTGTCCTCAAACTCCTGCAGATTAGCAGGATATAGTCTGGAGAACGGAATACGTTGAGTCATGGTTTACAGCTTATCTGCACCTTTCAGCCTGACACATCACAGACTTCAACATGGCTTCTGGGTCACTTCCACCCTATATGGATGGTACAGCCAACTCCACCAAAAACCTTCTTAGTCGTCTCTTATGACATGCATGAAAGGTAAATAGTGTTGCTATTCTTTGCTCTCCAGCAATAGACATGCGGCTAAGAAAAACAAATAACAGTCCTTTCCTAGGAGAGGGGCCTACATTTCACACTTTTTAAGAAATCTGCGCTGATCTGAAATTAAAATTAATTTGTTTACATCATTGTGCCGGTTCATTTTTATTTAAAATAGCTGCCATAACTATGTTCATTTTGTTTTTTATTGCTAAAGGTGCTGTACGCTTGCTAAATCTCAGGGAGAACATTTTTCACATTTATGAATGAAGTAGTTTTGAGACAAGGACTCTGGATGGTCAACGTAAATGGGAAGCAAGTCCCATGTGTCTCTGAGCACATAGTGAATCGGGTATAATTTCTATTAAAAAAATTGCTGCCGTAACTATACTTAACTTGTCTCCGACAAATTATGATGCAATACGGTTGTTACAAATGTGCTTCCGGATGCACAGATATGCATGCAGGGTACGGATAAACATCAGTTTGTTCCCACCCATAATACATTTCTCAATAATTCCCCACCCTTTCTCATCTTAAACAACAACTTTTAAAAAATAAACAAGTTGCCTTATAAATTGCCTTATAGCCAGGAAAATAATTTTTTTTAAAGTTTTTGTCTCCCTTTTTATCATATATTTCGTTCCACATCACAGAAATATTCTAGGCCCTTCTCCTAAGAAAGGACCCAAATAACATAGTAAATAAGAGAAAGTGTACATCTCAATATCACCAAACAGACCTTATAAGCAGACAGATGATGATCTACATCCTGTCCAAGATATGCTACCAGATGATGATGTACATCAGACTACTAGATCCTGTTCAAGATATGCTACCAGATGATGATGTACATCCTGTCAAAGATATGTTACCAGATGATGTGGTACATCAATGATGTGGTACATCAGACTACTAGATCCTGTTGATGATGTGGTACATCAGACTACTAGATCCTGATCAAGATATGCTACCAAATGATGATGTACATCCTGTCAAAGATATGCTACCAGATGATGTGGTACATCAGACTACTAGATCCTGTTCAAGATATGCTACCAGATGATGTGGTACATCAGACTACTAGATCCTGTTCAAGATATGCTACCAGATGATGTGGTACATCCTGTCCAAGATATGTTACCAGATGATGTGGTACATCAGACTACTAGATCCTGTTGATGATGTGGTACATCAGACTACTAGATCCTGTTGATGATGTGGTACATCAGACTACTAGATCCTGTTGAAGATATGCTACCAGATGATGTGGTACATCAGACTACTACATCCTGTCCAAGATATGCTACCAGATGATGATGTACATCCTGTCAAAGATATGTTACCAGATGATGTGGTACATCAATGATGTGGTACATCAGACTACTAGATCCTGTTGATGATGTGGTACATCAGACTACTAGATCCTGATCAAGATATGCTACCAAATGATGATGTACATCCTGTCCAAGATATGTTACCAGATGATGTGGTACATCAGACTACTAGATCCTGTTGATGATGTGGTACATCAGACTACTAGATCCTGTTGAAGATATGCTACCAGATGATGTGGTACATCAGACTACTACATCCTGTCCAAGATATGCTACCAGATGATGTAATACATCAGACTACTATATCCTGTCCAAGATATGCTACCAGATGATAATATACATCTCAATATCACCAAATAGATCTGATAATTAGACAATAAATCAGACATGTAGCCATGATGTTGATTTCTCTCTGTGGTAGAATTGTTTCCTGGAGGAGGGTTTCGTGTAATGTTTTTGTAACTTCAGTGGTCTTATTCTATATTGATGCTATGTTAAGTTGTATAATATTTAGGTTCCTCTTACCTAACTTTTTTGTAAAGAGTAGAGGAGTGATCTCTCTTGAAGGGAGCCTTGGTAGCCAAAGCGATGCCCAAGTTTGAATGGTATTGTAGAATTAGCTGCTTGATGCAGACATCTACCTCCCAAAGAATGCCATGCATACGTCTTCCTTAATATAAAATTGATGTGTGTATAGTCAACTGCTATCATGAAGTCTCTATGAAAACTTTTACGTCTGGTGGTTCAGAGAGATGCATTTCCTGCTAGTCACAAGAACTCAAATGGCAAACTTGAACCTTTTTTCTGTGACTAAGCATTTACTGTCACTGTGCCATGTCCTGCACCTGTTTTAGTATAGGTTGTTTGTTTGTTTGAGAACCCCAGGACTTGTGAGCGATTAGCTCTTACTTCCTATGTGCAGTCGGGTGGTTTTTCTGAGCTTTCTTTCATACCCAATAGGCTTCAGCGTTCGGCTTAGTGCAATGTCTATTGAAGGAGCCTTCTACTCAGAGGGGTCTATAATTGTATAGATGACATGCTACAAAGCTTCCATACGAGAGCCTCAATATAACAGCATGTCATCTACTTTACCTCCCCTAACTCATGCGTCAGGTACTCATTTATAGCTGCATCAACAGATGGAGTGGTAGTGTCAAGCGAGAAATCACAACCAGCATTTCTTTTTTCAGGACGTGGTTTCAAACGTGGCGATAACAAGCAAGCTCACTATCAACTAGGCTACCCTGCTCCTCCTACGTATCTAAACTTTCTTTTAAAAATATGACATTCACAATATTTCAATGATAATAATTTCCTAATCTTCTTAACCTTACCTTTTGAAGATAATAACTTAATGTTATCTTCGCCAAAAATAGTCCAAGTCACTTTAATAATAACCAAATTAACAAAAAGCCAAGTGAGGAGAACTATAAGTATCTGGTACTGGAAATCAAAGTTCGATACTTCTTTTGATAAATCTTGAACGTGGGACCAGCTGTCCCAAACAAAATCAGGAATCACTGAGAGTACTGACTCACTTACAGTACCAAGTATCTGAAAAGAATGCAGAATACTTTCTTGAATCATAATAAAATTGTACATTCACGGTATGATATCTTGAGATTATTGACCTGAAGCAATGTTAACATAATAAGCTTCGATAATAATTGTGATGATGTTGTCAAAGCTAAGTGTAAACATTGATAATCAAGTACTTCCGGTATACATGTACACAACCTGGCTGATATAAAAGTTTGTAATATGTTATTCTTAGACATATACGGATCAAACATCATACACTTGGTATCCACTACTTTTAAATCATATAAATTGTTATTATCTCAGCTGTCGGGCTGTCTATACATTACATCGAGAATTTTTGTCAAATTTTTACCCACCCTTCATGTGCACAACTGTCAAAAATTCAGAGGACCTCCTCCCCCACCCTCTGTATAATTATATCAAAAATGTTAACCCTCCCCTGTCTAAAAAAAAAAAATAAAAAAAAAATTACAAGCGAAACTAAGCTTACATATTTATTTAATGATTTTTATAATCATTTTCAAATTGAAACCATTTAATTCGTGTACACGTATACTTCTTACGAGGGCAAACATACCAGCTGTCACCATGCCATTAGGCTTACTGATCAACCAAACGATCAAGATGGAAGTAGAGAAGGATTATAAACAGTATTTATATGTTAACTTCTTCTTCTTTAGTTCACCATCATTGTGTTGTGTGCGCGGCATCCTGATTACGTGTGCGCCTTTTGGCTGGTTGCCTCCGTCTTCAGCACATTGCTTATTTGTGCAGGATATAAATAACCCAAATATCGGAGGATGACCGACAAGTAAATGCAAATAAAGTAAATAGGTTACTATATCAATATAAAATACTAATATATAGAAAATAACAATAAATAAAAGGAAAAAACACAACAGTCAACGTGTCGGTCCAATTGGGACCTTTAAAGACAACAAAAACAGTTAAGAACAAAAGACCATAACGAATATATATATATATATATATATATATATATATAATCCCCTTTTATATTCGTTATGGTATAGATATCAGATATAGATATCCACAGAAAGATGTATATGAGCACTGAGGAGCTTTCAAATACAGCAGCATTTATTAATAAAACATGACTTGATGTGTAGACATGTCAAACTACGAACGAGAAGTGATTATCAAAACTCCATTACTCTGTTCCAAGCGTTGCCTGTTGGATTTCAGTTTTGCTGCATTGAGTACGTAATTATTCACAATAGATAAGATAGGAGTTATTGCAACTTAGAATACACAGCGTAAAACCACATTTTTATGAGCTGTTTTATCAAACAATACTATTGAAATACACTTCTGTTGGTTTCTAGTAAAAACGTGAACTCCTGACGGCCACTTCAAATAGCGTCTCGTATTTTACGGTAATTATTTTAAAGGCACTTGTTGGATGAAAACATCGCTATTGATGACACGTCTAGGATAAGATTTGGGAAATTCAATATTAAATGCAGTCGCAGAAATGGGTGTTCGCATGGCAGAATGAAGAGAATGTCCAACCATAGAGCATGGGTACCCATCCCTAACTTCATCTGCAAGGGTAGACTACTAGGCATCTGTGGGTCTATTTTGAGTGTAATGGAGTCTGAAGTAGACCTATAACCAGACACGAGACCAGCCTCCAGAATGGGAGCACTGTACTCAGGGCATAAATACGTCTGCGGTAAAGATGGAAAAAAGGGAGGGGGGCTTTACATTAAAAAAAAAAGTAATGTATGTTTTAGATACATTTTTCGTGACTTAAAATTATTGGGGGTGGATAGTTACCTACTTTTGGCTTCCATAGGCCTATGCCACATTCAGATTTGAAAGAATGGATTAACAATATTAAAGACTGGACATGATTAAGATTCTCAATACTCAAACATACTACGCTAATGAATTTTACTTCTTCTTCTTCTGCGTTCAACATCTGTGGTCATGTTATATTGTCATGCCTGTCATCAGGGCGAAGTCTACTGTCTTCTCCAGGTCAGAGTCAGAGCGGCGGCACCATAGCTTTTGCCTCAAGTCTGTATCTCCTGACCAGGTCCGCTGTCTCTGCTCTTTGTATGTTGGACAATCCTGAAGTATGTGTTTATGCATGACGACATTTCTGTAAAAGTGTGTGTGCCCTAATTTATTTCAGTATCTGCACCATCGCCAGCTAACACGCCGTCTTCGGCAGGCTGGTTTGTGTTATGAATTTTACTAGCTGTTACCTTAAAATTACTCTCAACGGAGAAACAATTGAGACAGTTGATTAATACAATTTTTCTTATTTAGGCAGCAAAATGACACAAGTTGAGATACAACAAAAGAAATCTCTACCAGAATTGTGTTGGCATCAAGTGCATTCCACTACCTAACAAATATCTGGAAATCAAAAACAATAAGTAACATGCCAAACTTCGACTTAATTCCAATGTGATATCTGTGTTGACATGGTTGCAAAAGTGGAAAATGACAAAGGCGTTGGAGAAGACAATGAATACATTTAAAAAAAAATGTCCCAGCATCCCGTGTGATGCCGAGGCCCGAGAGGGAAGCAAAGATTAGCAAAATTGTTTACCTTCCATACATGTCGTAAGAGGCGATTAAGAAGATTAGGGCCTATGCGATGAATTGGCTGTCCCATATATGGTCAACATTGACCCAAAGCCATGTTAAAGTCGGATGTGTCAGGCCGAAAGACGCAGATATCGCAGCATGGCTATAAACCATGATATAACACAGTTCGCCCGTGTGTTGCCGGGGCCCGAAAGGGGAGCAAAAAATAGCAACACTGTTTACCTTTCACGCATGTCGTAAAAGACGACTAAGGAGTTTATGGGATGGAGTTGGCTGTCCCATCCCATATAGGGTCAGTGACCCAAAGCCATGCTGAAGTCGGATGTGTCAGGCCGAAAGGCGCAGATATTGCAGCAATGCTGTTAACCATGACACAACGCATTCCGTTCTCCGGACTACATCCTGCTAATCTGCAGGAGTTTGAGAACGAACGCAGAAGAACACATTCCTTTCTCTGGACTACATCCTGCTAATCTGTAAGAGTTTGAGAATGAACGCAGAAGCATAAGAACTGTCTTGGAAGACTTAAATATTTGTTGGGAAGAATTCAAGTCAAACATGCAAGTAAGAGAAGACACCAAACAGCAATAGGGCCTATGCTTCTATAACAATAAGAAGAAAATGATGGACTTATATTGGACGTGTACTTAGAATGAATGAAAAAGGCTGCCACTACAAGCAGTACTGCCACTACAAGTTGTGTGCCGGATGGCAAAAGAAAAAGACCAAGAGAGACTCTTCGCATAAGTAGCCATCACAGAGGGTATGACTATGGGCCTCAACAACATACAAGAATTACACACAGTAGCATCACATCACTGGAACTGGAGAGCTCTGGTTTCTGCCCTATGCACCGTGTTCGGTGCTGAAGGAATATAGATAGATAGTCAGACACTCACAGAATTGATAATAGAGAGGCATGGCAAAATTTATTTGTTGATGTTTCCAGAGTAACACCCATACAACCCTGAAGAGCTATGGGTTTGATGATGATTCAAATTTCCTAAGGGGGGAAAGGTTTCAACACTTCTCCCACACCATTGACTACCTAGTCTAGTGGTGGTACTGCGAACCGAAGTGTCTCCAAAATAGTCTTGACCATAACGTTCGTTCTGTTGAAAGGAAATGTTACGGTAGTTGCTCTTCCAATCTGAAGTTAGTTTAAGAGAGATGGGAACGTCAACAACTTTGAATTCTGCAGAGGAGAAACGTTAATACAGTTGCGATAATCATTTATAATTTATAGGTTTTAGTTATGCAGCAATCAGTTTGATAAGATAGGTATGAATATGAACATTCAAGTTTATCTTGTGATTGCAACGGACTCATTTTACCCAATGGGGACTATATTATATTGTTGTTTATCAGACTTACTGATTCAAAATAAATAATTTAATATTTAATTTACATATTAGTCATTAGCACTAAATTTTCAAATTGGGTTTATAACATTATAAACACCACAGTTAGATAGCCCTTGAAATTTGCAATTCAACGATACCTCAACCAAGTCTGTAGGTCGATTCTGTGAAAAATTATAAATTTTTTTTGTCGAAATTTCAGGAAAAGATAATTACATGGGAACATATAATAAAATATGAACGGACTGATGATGAAAGTTGTGACCAAGAATTGAAGCAGAACTTGCATTTTATGAAATATTTCAGTTATTTATGATAATATATGCATAAAACTATACATTTTTGTGTTCGAGAAGGCAAGACGCATCTGTTGAATATACTGTACCAATTGTCAGGCATAATTGGGGCTAATTAATATTCAAAATGGTGGCTAATTTGCATAATTTACTTGTAATTTAATTGTCTAATTATTAATTATTTCACTTATTTATGATAAAACACCATACAAATTATACTTTTTTGTGTTCGGGAAGGCAAACGCATCTGTTGAATATACTGTACCAATTGCCAGGCATAATTGGGGCTAATTAATAAGAAAATTCTGGAGGTAAGGTAGGACATAGCGAATGCCAACTGACTAGAGTACAGGAACTGTATGGCGAATAAGTAAGTGGGAGGTTTGGAACAGAGGATGAAAAAATGCAGAGGTGGAGAATACAAGAGGAAAAAAGAAAAGAAGAAAATATGTGGTGGATAGACGGAAGCCCCGAGACGGAGATACGCCACGCAAGAAAGTAAAGTGTGGGTGGGAGGGATGAGGGAACCCAGATGCCTAAAGCCTTATGCATTAGGTCTCCAGCCATAACATCAGACTGCAGACCCATTTCATAGGACATCAGTGAAACTGTAGTGTGATGAGGTGCAGTAGACAAGACTTTACCAAATAATACTCTACCTACATAATTAATTAGAGAGGAACAATGCTTAACACTGACATGACTCTGTAGAAACTTGTATATGCACATGCGTAATGGCGAACCATATTGCCGCATGTTCATCTTCACGTCTACAGTGCTGCTCACTATCAGAATTAAATAGAATATCCAATAATGCATCTTAAAAATTATCTTTACGGTAATTCTAATTTATACCTAGACCTACTAATAATGTTTGAATAGAAGCTATCTGAGTTTGATTACAGTGACAGTGAGACAGAAACACTTGTCATCGTCATGGTAACATTGGCTGCAAGCATTCTGACGCGCTGACATGTTTTTTTATCTGTACCCTTGAATAATTTAATACAATACTGTTTGAAGACATTTCAATAAACACTAGTACATAGTGTCACAATAAATTAACTAAGGGATGATAAGATGTAGAAATTCATTAAACTGTAACTTAAATTTTTAACATTATACACGAATATCGATAATTAACGGCGCGGCAACATTGAACAGCCGAAAACGAACTCTAAAGTTAGTAGCGTGGTCGGTCGATCACCATAGCATTTTTAAAATTTAATAATAATTACAAGGTACTTCTAGAAATGTTAAAATTTGGTACATAAAGAGAGAAATGGTTGCTGAATATGTTAGACATGGTTTCACATATAATTTTAATCAAAACTAAAACATATACGTGTGCAAAGACAAAAAACACCTACCTCGTCTTGTTTAATTGCTTGGTGTTAATTGTAGTTAAGGTATCTCCAACATACCTAATCTTAATACACTGAACAAATGGATGATAAATAGTATACCGTTCACTTTTATATGATCTAAAGCTGCGTGGCGTCACTAAATGACAATTCCATTGGATAGTACACACGTGGTCCATGAAAAAATGAAAATGTCGGCACATGGCATTTTTATCAAGGGACATTACTCTAAATATCTTTTTGCGGAAATATTTCGATTAGTGCTAATGCCTAAATTTACATATATATATATACTACTACCTACAGTCTACACACACTACTATACTATCTTAGTATCTATCTATAGTCTATGATCACTGACTGATAGTATCAGCTATGTCAATGTCACAACAATGGACTATGTTGTTAGTATGCTGTGGCAGGACTGACATTGTAATGTTGGACATCAATCATCATCATGCATGTTTGTTGTTATTAATAGACATAGGCCTATAATATGTGCCTTATGTAGGCCCAGATATCCTATGTGTCTTACTGTGTATAAAATAATATAATTATATTAGAATTATATTTAAATATTTTTATGCTAAATGTGAGGATATCACATTTAGCATATTTAAATATATATATAATATATTATTTTATATATATATGTCTGTGTGTGTATATAGAGATGATATATATATAATATATGCTAAATGTGATATCCGCACATTTAGCATATAAATTAAATATTTAAATATAATTAATTGATATATCAAGTATAATTCTTCGATGTCCACTACAGAAATTATGAAATAATGGCGATGCCCTTATTTCAGGATTTGGATTGTCCTACATGATGCAAAGATTGAATAGGCCTATGGCTTTGTTGTGCTCGTTTATTCATGCAGACGAGTTATCCATTGAAAATTCACGTCAAAAATTGTTTTTATTCTTTGTTTTATTATTTCTGATTTATTTATATTGATAGTTATATTTAGTAACCTTTATAATTAACTTCGTATTTACCTCTTATTTGTCTGGTTACTGCGGCACTTTCCATTTTGTCGGACATCCTCCGATATTTTGGTTATTTATATTATTATCATTATATAGTGAATTTATGTTATTACATACTCAGTAAATGTTTCTTCAGTTAAGCTCAAGTTTTTATAATGGAATTTGATTGTATTATTTTCCTAATTAATAATTTATACTGTTTTTGACTGTTGTCAGTATACAGCTGAAAGCATACAGACCTCTTCTTTGAAGTACTTAACTGTTTAGTTAACATGGAGTTAGATCGACGACAGATTCTTGTGTACCTTACTGTGATATCCATAATTTCATATCACACTGTAATTTCTGAGAACAGCATTCTACAGCTGAACAAACCAGAACAAATTCATTTATCAATCGGCTCAAGTACACGGGATGTGTACATTATGTGGGCAACTAAAACTGATGAACAAGCATATGTGCAGTACGGAAATGAACAGACTTCATCAAAAGTAGATGGTGTTAAAATAGAAATGACAGAGCATAGTGAAAAGGCTGCAAGGTTTCTGTATAGAGCTCATTTACAAGATATTATTCCCGGACAACGTTATTGGTATTATATTGTCTGTGTAACCTCAGGAACTCAATCTGAAAAATTTTCATTTCAAACACCTCATGATGACCCGAAACAACAGCACAAGTTTGTTGTGGTGGCTGATGTTGGGTTAATAACAAAAACCCTGCAGTTTTTAATTCATGAGATTCTTTTTGGAGGTTATGAAGTTGTGTTTCACGTTGGAGATATTGCTTATAATCTAGGGACAGATAATGGGAGTATTGGCGATCAGTTCCTAAATAAGATAAGCAACTTCACATCCCGTGTGCCTTACATGACAACCCCTGGGGATCACGAGATAGGCTTCAACTATTATCACTATCGACACAGGTAGTACTCTTTTTATTCATTGTTGTAATTTTATAGATTGTTTTAATGTAATCTTATAGATTGTTTTAATGTAATCTTATAGATTGTTTTAGTGTAATCTTATAGATTGTTTTAGTGTAATCTTATAGATTGTTTTAATGTAATCTTATAGATTGTTTTAATGTAATCTTATAGATTGTTTTAGTGTAATCTTATAGATTGTTTTAATGTAATCTTATAGATTGTTTTAATGTAATCTTTTAGTTTTAATGTAATCCTATAGATTGTTTTAATGTAATCTTATAGATTGTTTTAATGTAATCTTATAGATTGTTTTAATGTAATCTTTTAGTTTTAATGTAATCTTTTAGTTTTAATGTAATCTTTTAGTTTTAATGTAATCTTATAGAGTGTTTTAATGTAATCTTATAGATTGTTTTAATGTAATCTTATAGTTTTAATGTAATCTTATAGATTGTTTTAATGTAATCTTATAGTTTTAATGTAATCTTATAGATTGTTTTAATGTAATCTTATAGTTTTAATGTAATCTTGTAGATTGTTTTAATGTAATCTTATAGTTTTAATGTAATCTTATAGATTTTAAAACTGATTCAGCATTTAATTATTTTAGAGTCTGGATGAAATTATTTTTTTGCCTCCAAGAATGTTACACACATACACTGACAGACTTCATTTTTTGGGTCTAAAAATAGTTTATCTTTTTATATGTCAAAGTTGGTCAAACTGAAACAATTAACTTTAAATATGATTATAGTATCATCTGATGTATGTCCATCTAAATAAAAGTGTAATTGTTGTAGACTATAATAGCACATGATCGTTATTGTTGTTAAACAAATAATTGCAGCCACAAAATTAACAATTTGGAAATGAGAGAAAATAAAATTCACTTATCAAGAATTTGATGTAACAAAATTGTTATAAAATCCTTCCTTTTATTGTATAAGTATTCAAATTTTGAAAACATGTTACAATAAGCCTAGGTCTAACTAATGTAAATGTTAGATTTCTAATTCCCGCCAAAGACGGATGTGTCGGGCCATTGGCGCAAATAAAACGGCAACACAACGCATTTCCATTCTCTGGACTATATCCTGCTGGAAATCTAATAGGGCCATTGTACTACTGCAATAGAGATCCAGCAGGAGTTTGAGAATGAACGCTGAAGAAGAAGAAGATTTCTAATTATTCACAAATTAGATGGGATAGAAAAGCAATCATACTCACAGGATGTGGTTGCTGAGAAACCTTCCAAATTTCTTGTCATTATAAAAATTATAAACAAGATGAAAAAACACAGATATAACACACACAAATTTGATGTAATCTTCTGCTATATGCTTCAAATTTCATAATGTGTTTACTTCCTGTCTGAAATCTATTGTCTTTCCCCAGGTGGTTTGTTATCCACTCTTGCCGTTAATTGTAGGGGTGATTGGAGCTTGAGCTTGCGTTCTAAAGCCATATTTGTGGCCTCTGCTGTTCAGGATATCCCTGAAGTTTTCTATCCATCTTTTCCGTGGTCTTCCTCAGGTCTTCTTTCCTGTCTGAAGTACTATTGGTTAATCTAAATTTATAAAAATGACAAATTATATGCCACATACTAACCGTCTCATATGAGATTAATCGTCGAAGGATCATAGCACTTCACATCTCATATGATGCTGCAGCCAAACTGTAAACAACTTTGCAGCACATTCCATTCTCTAGACCAGGGCTATTCAATTGGCGGCCCGTGGGCCAAATCCGGCCCGCAGAGGCCTAGTAAGTGGCCCAAGGATCATTGCTAAAACAGTGAAATTAAGTTATAAAAAATCTAATTGTATAAAATCATTCAATGTGTTTTTTATAAATCTGACCCTTGATGATCCCCATTTTCTACATTTTGGCCCCCGAGTAAATATAATGGAATAGCCCTGCTCTAGACTATATCCTGTTAACCAGTAGAAGTTTGAGAATAAATACACAAAAGAATAATATCTCAATTGGTCATAATTTATATTCATTTTCTTTTTAAAATATCCTTCTAGATTTTCCATGCCAAATTCACAGTGGCCAATGACAGAAAACAGCCTTTGGTACAGCATTAACATAGGACACACCCACTTCATCAGCATAAACACAGAACTACTTTCAGATACAGATCTCGGCCGTGTCCAACTGGAATGGTTACGCAATGACTTGAAGCTAGCAAACAGAAACAGACAAATTCAGCCATGGATTATTGTTATGGGTCACAAACCGATGTACTGCACAAAATCTGTAATGATTCAATATTGTGATAGAGAACATTCTCCTTTACGAGAACAATTAGAAGATTTGTTCTTTGAGCAGGGAGTAGATCTTTATATCAGCGGGCATAAACATTGCTATGAAAGATCATGGCCAATGTATCAAGGAAGAGTGTTTCAAACCGATACTGTTAACCCAATGGCTCCAATTTACATAATTACAGGCACAACCGGTTATCAATATATGGTGGATGAACAAAGGAGTCGCCCATTTTGGCTGGCATTTTCATCATCAAATGAAGAGAAGGAGCTTTATGTAAGGTTAACTGTCGTCAATGAAACTCATCTGATTTGGTCCCTCCGAGCTGTGAGAACTAATGAAGAGATTGAAAATGTACTGATTCTCCAGAACAATCATGGATCCTTTGGTAAACCGGGTCCCTCAGCATTTGCGAAAATCAAGTTGGCAGTCAACAAACGGGATAACTTCCCACCTGAGCCATTCTATGTAGTTAATGTTGAGGCTGATAATCAGTTTAGAAGGGTTGTATTGTATTCATCTGTGCTTGTGTTATCATTGATTCTCTTTGCATTTTTGCGCAATGCACAATTTCGAAAATTGTTGCGGCTAAGAGGATAAGTTTGTGACAAGGGGAGGTGGTTGGGGGGGGGGGGGGGTGGGGTGAAGACTAAATCTTGTTTCTGTCTTTCTACTTTTAATAATAGACAGTTTGACAACCTGACACGGCAGGGAAACAACAACGATCTTGATACATAATGCTGGAGATAGAGTGCTGTGGAGAGCCATGATCACCTATGCCAGCCGGCATGGCACTAATGATGATAATGTGTTATAATATCTGTCTGTTTATCTTTTTATTGAAAATATAAAGTCTCACAATATTTCTTTAAGTCTTCCTATGAGGGGTCAGCAGACCACAGTTTAAGAACTGCCGGTCTAAAATATTTGCTCTGTGATATTACTACTAAGTGTTGTCAACCAGAATTGTAATGTATTTGTAATGCTCAAATTACTGGGTGAAAGAACTAGAACACCTGGGCATTGCCAGGTTCAAAGTAGGAACAAAGAATAGTAACTATATGACCTACTGTGTGTATTGTATGAGGCTGTTAAGGAAGGTTAGGTGTGGTGTTGCCCACTCAAAAAGTAGAACAGCAGTTCTCAATCCAGTGCTTGCAAGCACCATAGTGCTCTTGTAATGATGTGCTCGCGAGCAATATTAATCATCAGTTACTGTTACATTTCAAACTTTCTTGTACAAACTGAAGGAAATAGTGTATTATTCATGATTTTGGGGGGACAGAAATGGTGGATGGGATATGTACAGAACAATGAAAATAGTTATATGGCTAATTTTCATGTTAACTTGTGCTTTCTCTTTCTATGTTGACGCATTCATTATTAAGTCCTGTCTTACACAGGCCCAAAAGGGGAGAATATAGTAACACTACTTACCTTCCATACATGTCATAAGAGATGACTAAGGAGGTTTCAGGGTAGTGTTGGCTGTCACATTCCATATGGGGTCAAAGTGACCCAGAAGCCATACTGAAATAGTAAGTGCCAGACTGAAAGGTGCAGGTACGCTGTAAACCATGACAATGCATTCCTTCCTCCGGACTACATCCTGCTCAATCTGCATGAGTTTGAGACAAATGTAGTAGCAGAAGAACAAAATTCTGATAATCAGAGTAAGATTAACCCGGTCTCATTAACCTGGTATTGCAAAAATATGAATATTTATTTCCTGTTATATGTTATGGTGCTGTCACACTTAGTGTTATATGTGTACAGTGCTGTCACACTTAGTGTTATATGTTATGGTGCTGTCACACTTAGTGTTATATGTGTACAGTGCTGTCACACTTAGTGTTATATGATGTTCGTCCGTCGTGATCGACGATGACCAAAAACTCAACCATAATAATAATAACAATAAATAATAAAATAATAAAGTTAATAGTGCATTTTTAAATGACTAGCAAGTCCAATGCGCGCACAAAATGTTCTTTTACAGAATTGACAGCAATAGAAGGTATCTGTGTGAGGTTGAGATGTTTTTTCTTTTCTACGTGTCCGCTTCTGTCTTGCAGTTTCTTGTCTGAATTCTTCTGCCGCTAGTGCTCCCGTTCTAATGCTGTAACGCCATGCTGTTCTATTCTGAGCGAGGCTCTCCCAAGCGCCTACGTCAATGTTAAGATGTTTCAAGGATGACTTGAGCGTGTCTTTGAAACGCTTTTTCTGTCCACCAGCTTTTCGAAATCCTGCCTTGAGTTCTCCATAATATATTTGTTTTGGCAAACGCGAGTTCTCCATACGCACAAGATGGCCTGCCCAGCGTGCCTGCGCCTTCATAAGTATTGTGTGGATGCTTATTGAGGTTGATTTTTCCAAGACCTCGTAGTCTGGTACTTTGTCCCACCAATCGATGTTTAGTAATTTACGTAGGCAGGTAAGATGGAAATGATTTAACTTTCTTGCATGTCTAGCATACACTGTCCACGTTTCGCAGGCGTATAGTAAGGTTGGTATAACAGCAGCATGATATACTTGTAGTTTGGTGGTTGTTCTTATACCTCTTCTGTCCCATACATTTTTGCGTAATCTGCCAAATACAGCACTAGCTTTTGCCAGTCTATTGTTAATTTCCACATCAATGTTGACATCGCGAGAGAGAGTGCTTCCAAGGTAAGTAAAATTGTCGACTACCTGCAGTTTTTCCTGATTGACGATGATGGAAGTAGCAGTATGTTGGCTATTTGATGTTGCTTGGTGCATGACATAACATATAGTGTTATATGTTATGGTGATGTCACACTTAGTATTATATGTGTACAGTGCTGTCACACTTAGTATTATATGTGGACAGTGCTGTCACACTTAGTATTATATGTGTGCAGTGCTGTCACACTCAGTTTTGTATTACATGTGGGCAGCGCTTGCTGTTTCAAAATGTTGTGAACCCCTGACATAGAAGGCCGAAGTAACCAAAAATTCCTTGCCAAAGGTAGATCTGTCAAGTTGAAAAGTACAGATATCACAGCCAAGCTGTAAACCATGACATAATATACCCCAAACTACATCCTGCTAGCCAGCAGCAGAAATTTGAAAATGAATACAGTAGAAGAAGATGGCTATAAATAGTATATAAATGTGATACTGTTACTAGATGTTCTAACTACCAAATAGTGAATAACAAAACTGTCCAAGGACATCCAATAAGGTGGAGAGTGTCGCAGTAACAAACTGTCAGAGGATATCTAACAAGGTGGAGAGTGCCGCAGTAACAAACTGTCAGAGAATATCTAACAAGGTGGAGAGTGTCGCAGTAACAAACTGTCAGAGAATATCTAACAAGGTGGAGAGTGCCGCAGTAAAAAAATATAAATATTTTATTTATCGCTTCTTAGTTTTGTTACTGCGACACTCTCCACCTTGTTAGATATCCTCTGACAGTTTGTTACTGCGACACTCTCCACCTTGTTAGATATCCTCTGACAGTTTGTTACTGCGGCACTCTTCACCTTGTTAGATATCCTCTGACAGTTTGTTACTGCGACACTCTCCACCTTGTTAGATATTCTCTGACAGTTTGTTACTGCGACACTCTCCACCTTGTTAGATATCCTCTGACAGTTTGTTACTGCGGCACTCTTCACCTTGTTAGATATCCTCTGACAGTTTGTTACTGCGACACTCTCCACCTTGTTAGATCTCTGACAGTTTGTTACTGCGACACTCTCCACCTTGTTAGATATCCTCTGACAGTTTGTTACTGCGACACTCTCCACCTTGTTAGATATTCTCTGACAGTTTGTTACTGCGACACTCTCCACCTTGTTAGATATTCTCTGACAGTTTGTTACTGCGACACTCTCCACCTTGTTAGATATCCTCTGACAGTTTGTTACTGCGACACTCTCCACCTTGTTAGATATCCTCTGACAGTTTGTTACTGCGACACTCTCCACCTTGTTAGATATCCTCTGACAGTTTGTTACTGCGGCACTCTCCACCTTGTTAGATATCCTCTGACAGTTTGTTACTGCGACACTCTCCACCTTGTTAGATATCCTCTGACAGTTTGTTACTGCAACACTCTCCACCTTGTTAGATATCCTCTGACAGTTTGTTACTGCGACACTCTCCACCTTGTTAGATATCCTCTGACAGTTTGTTACTACGACACTCTCCACCTTGTTAGATATCCTCTGACAGTTTGTTACTGCGGCACTCTCCACCTTGTTAGATATCCTCTGACAGTTTGTTCCTACGACACTCTCCACCTTGTTAGATATCCTCTGACAGTTTGTTACTGCGACACTCTCCACCTTGTTAGATATTCTCTGACAGTTTGTTACTGCGACACTCTCCACCTTGTTAGATATCCTCTGACAGTTTGTTCCTACGACACTCTCCACCTTGTTAGATATCCTCTGACAGTTTGTTACTGCGACACTCTCCACCTTGTTAGATATTCTCTGACAGTTTGTTACTGCGACACTCTCCACCTTGTTAGATATCCTCTGACAGTTTGTTCCTACGACACTCTCCACCTTGTTAGATATCCTCTGACAGTTTGTTACTGCGACACTCTCCACCTTGTTAGATATTCTCTGACAGTTTGTTACTGCGACACTCTCCACCTTGTTAGATATCCTCTGACAGTTTGTTCCTACGACACTCTCCACCTTGTTAGATATCCTCTGACAGTTTGTTACTGCGACACTCTCCACCTTGTTAGATATCCTCTGACAGTTTGTTACTGCGACACTCTCCACCTTGTTAGATATCCTCTGACAGTTTGTTACTGCGACACTCTCCACCTTGTTAGATATTCTCTGACAGTTTGTTACTGCGACACTCTCCACCTTGTTAGATATTCTCTGACAGTTTGTTACTGCGACACTCTCCATCTTGTTAGATATCCTCTGACAGTTTGTTACTGCGACACTCTCCACCTTGTTAGATATCCTCTGACAGTTTGTTACTGCGACACTCTCCACCTTGTTAGATATCCTCTGACAGTTTGTTACTGCGGCACTCTCCACCTTGTTAGATATCCTCTGACAGTTTGTTACTGCGGCACTCTCCACCTTGTTAGATATCCTCTGACAGTTTGTTACTGCGACACTCTCCACCTTGTTAGATATTCTCTGACAGTTTGTTACTGCGACACTCTCCACCTTGTTAGATATTCTCTGACAGTTTGTTACTGCGACACTCTCCACCTTGTTAGATATTCTCTGACAGTTTGTTACTGCGACACTCTCCACCTTGTTAGATATCCTCTGACAGTTTGTTACTGCGACACTCAAATTTCAAACTGCAATATTCTGACACATGATGCCGGCATGGTTTTTAGCAAATTTGACCCATGGAATGTAACAACCTACTTCACCCCTGTACCTCCTTAGCCTTTTGTGTTCATTCTTAAACTCCTGAAATTGGCCGGATGAAGTCTGGAGGAGTGGATGTGTTGTGTTATGTTTACAGCTCTGCTGCAATTTCTGCCTGACATATCTGATTTCAGCATAATTTATGAGTCACTTTGACCCTATATGGGATAGCCAACTCCACCCATAACCTCTTTAGTCACCTTTTATGGCATGCATGGAAGGTAAATAGTGTTGCTATTCTTTGCTCTCCTTTCAGGTCCTGGCAACAAACAGACAGCCTCCTTAGTAATCTCTTATGACAGCCATGACATATTGCTATTGTTTACTCCTCTCTCACTCCTGGGCAACACATACAATGTGTCCATGAAATGTTAGACTTCTTCAGAACATTGGCTTAGACAACATTGAAATCCTAGAGTAAAGGTGTATTCATTGAATACAATTTCGTAATAAAAAATAAAGATAATTTTGTACAAATAGGTAGTACTTAACATAAATATTGTTCTTAACATTCCATAATAATAATTTTTGGGAGTCCATGCCATAATAACCATTATTATTACATTTCATGTTATTATTTATACTTATATTTATATTTGTACATAAGCTTTCTACATATTACAAAGTTAATCAACAATTTTTATGTTTATGAAGTTGTGAGAAAATGTGTGGAGGATTGACATTGTTCCATATATGTACTGTGTCCCTCTCAGCAAAGCAGTGCACCGCCTGCCTAGAGCACTATGCATAGCATGTGTTGTTTCATTCACTACAAGTAATAATGACCATTTGTTACATCCATCACAAGTAATAATGACCGTTTGTTACATCCACTTTATGTCATTTAGTTGCATTTATGTCCTTGTTTATGTGTTTGTATGGGGTTGATAAGCCCTATTGTGAGCTCTATTGTACAGTCCTTGTACAGTTTGGGCATGGGATTATCACTTTTGATTGTATTTAATCTTCATATAACTTTCTAGCTAGTCTCCACTGTTGAGCTACTGAATTTCTATTGTTTTTGCCACGCAATGTTGTGCCTTTTTTTAATTACAGTGTAGATCTGTTTCATGCAGCATCTTCCCATGTTTCATGCAGCATCTTCCCATGTTTCATGCAGCAACTTCCCATGTTTCATGCAGCAACTTCCCATGTTTCATGCAGCAACTTCCCATGTTTCATGCAGCAACTTCCCGTTTCATGCAGCAACTTCCCATGTTTCATGCAGCATCTTCCCATGTTTCATGCAGCAACTTCCCATGTTTCATGCAGCATCTTCCCATGTTTCATGCAGCATCTTCCCATGTTTCATGCAGCAACTTCCCATGTTTCATGCAGCATCTTCCCATGTTTCATGCAGCAACTTCCCATGTTTCATGCAGCATCTTCCCATGTGTAATTATTTATGTCAAAGGCGGCTTTCAGTGAGATCTTTAATCAGTGTAACACTTCTTTTGTCCAACTTGACAGTGCTGCCGTCCTTCATCTCTAGCTCTCCATAGAGAAGTATTTTTGCTAGATGATGAGATTTTTGCCCGGCGAATCTGTGCCTGCATCAGAAGCATTGCTAGGGACACCAGCTCTTTCAAAGACTCATAGCATGTAACTTTGTAGCTTTGATACTCCCCAGGGATCTCTAAAGAATGCACTTGTAAATAAGTTGTCATGAACATGCATTTCCTGAGTACAAGGCAAATTTCTAAACCACTATGCAATGGAGGGCCCCTTAAAAAAAGCTTGACTTCTGAAAGCATAAAAAGACAACCCTTTTTCAGTGCAATATTTTGTAGCCTAGTTGATAGTGAGCTTGCTTGCTATCACCGGGTTACAGCGTGCCAGGTTCGAAATCATATCTGAAAAAAAAAATCTGGGTTGTGATTTCTCGCTTGACACAACCACTCCTCCAGCTGACTCAAATGTAAATGTGTACCTGACACATGGCTTAGGGGAGGTAAAGACAGAAAGGAAGGGAACTGGCCATCCCACCTAATAGTTGCTGTGGCTTAGTATGTGAAGAGTTATCTTCATTCCCAACGACAGGTTGCTGCCATGGGACATACCTTTACCATTACGTTTGTTTCTGTTGATGTTGTTGGTCTGTTTTATTTGTTGCAACATTTCTTACACATCTCTATTTGTGTCCCTCCTGTAGATGACATTGCTTTCAACTATTACATTTCTAGAAGTTGTGTTGATTCGTTATAATTTATTACTCTGATCAAAATTTGAATGAGGGGAAACATGTTTGTTTGTTCCTGTTCTCAGAAATTACTAGCAATAGAGTTCTTGTATACTTTTATGTAATGGAAAAATTATTGAGTTTTATTTAATCTTTGGCATGCCTAAGTAAAAGTGCGTAATTATTTCCTTCCGCTGCATTCTTTCTTAACATGTGTTGTTTATGAAGGCCATTTAGTCAAAACATCGATTCTGTATATTATTCAATGTAAAATTGCTGTTTAACCCTTGTTATTTTTTGTTTCATTATTTACTGATAAAGTTCTTTCTATTTTTCTACATTTCCATTTCTAAAAGATATAAATTCTAGTGACCTTCTACAACATACAACACACACTGGTCACATTGTTACTGTTCTTCTACAACATACATCTGTTCTGATATTCTGTACTGATCTTCATGGCCATTCACTTTGTGATCAAGTGGTTTGAATCCTGCTCACGAAGTCATGTTTAGAAAGTGGATTTTAAAAAAATAAATCCCATGAAATTATCACTTCCTCTTCTTCAATGTTCATTCTCAAACTCCCATTGGGTCTCTCTTGTAGCAGGACAATGGTTCTACTAGATTTCCAGCATGATGTAGTCCAGAGGATGGAAATGTGTTGTGTCACTGTTTTATTTGCACAAATGGTCAGATACATCTGTCTTCAGCTGTGGATTATCACTTGAAGCTACAAGTGGTTATGTGCTATGAGTGGTACTCTTGAAATGCGGTGTGCCACTTTATTGTGGAAATCCAGGTGCAAAGAAATCAATCCTCTTGTTTTTTTTTGGTCCTTTTTTGTTAACATTCTTTCCATTTGTTCAAATTACCATGTGGGGTGAGTTTAATCAACTCTGGTTTGTGTGTTCAAGTTACCATGTGGAGTGAGTTTTATCGACTCTGGTTTATCTATTCAAATTACCATGTGGAGTGAGTTTAATCAACTCTGGTTTGTGTGTTCAAGTTACCATGTGGAGTGAGTTTAATCAACTCTGGTTTGTGTGTTCAAGTTACCATGTGGAGTGAGTTTAATCAACTCTGGTTTATCTGTTCAAGTTACCATGTGGAGTGAGTTTAATCAACTCTGGTTTGTGTGTTCAAGTTACCATGTGGAGTGAGTTTAATCAACTCTGGTTTATCTGTTCAAGTTACCATGTGGAGTGAGTTTTATCAACTCTGGTTTATCTATTCAAGTTACCATGTGGAGTGAGTTTAATCAACTCTGGTTTGTGTGTTCAAGTTACCATGTGGAGTGAGTTTGATCAACTCTGGATTGTTTGATCGTACTAAATGCGAGCAGTCAACTATGAGTTATACTGATCACCGCACCACTGGCATGTGTGTTGCAAGGGCTCAAAGAATAGCAATACTGTGACCTGCCATGCATATCATAAGAGGCAACTGAGGAGGGTTTGGGTCGTGAGTTGACTCAGCCATCCCTTTAAAGGTTAAAGTAACTCTGAAGTCATGCTGAAATTGAATGTATTCTGTTGAAAGATGTAGCTATCGCAGCTAAGCTATAAACATAACACATTGCATTCTCCATAATGCTAATCTGCTAGAATGTGAGAACAAATGCAGAAGAGTGGCAGCATTTTCACTGGTCAGCACCTTCATCATACCACAACACAATTACTCCAGTTTTTAATACAAATTATTGTTGACATTACTGTGGGTTATTAATTACCATATTAAACTGCTACAAATCTGGGTTTATCCATTTTACTGCTCATATTTTGTAACAGGAGTGGGGTGTAACTAATGAAGGTAACTAGGGGATCGTGTAGGGCAGAGGTTAGCGCACTGACTCTTTGCATTAAGGGTTCACTCCCCAGCTAGGTGGAAATGTTTTTCAGACCGCAACAGCTCCCAGGTCAACCCAGCCTTGATTGGGTACTGGATCAGTCTGAGAAGAAAAGAGTGCGAGGAAGAAGGGATGGCTACCACCCTCATATAGCAGGGCCACTGAAATGTGAGATTGCTAACATGTCACAGCCCTATGGAAGTTAAATGCTATGTGTGTGAGGGAGAGGGGATGACTACCACCCTTATATAGCAGATCCACTGAATGTGAGATCGCTAACATCTCACAGCCCTATGGAAGTTAAATTCTATGTGTGAGAGAGAGAGGAGATGGCTACCACCCTCATATAGCAGAGCCACTACGGCAGTTAAATGCTATGGTATAACTTTACCTTTTATAGTATTGGCAAGCTACCATATATTTTTTAATAACTTTACACTAATTAACATTCTGCCATTTATTTGTGTGCCTTAGATGTTTCAGTGTCATTTATTTGCATGTACATTTGCTAGATAAACCATAGCTCTTGACAGTCCAGCCTGGAACTATTAGATCAGAGCAGGTACTAAAATTTGTGAACAGTGTAGAGCATTGCAGGCGATTCAAGAGACAAAAACAAAAGGAGAGACCAGACTGTATTCTCTTGTCTCAAGACCTTCTACATTCCTGCTCTTACTGTCATGTCTTTCAGAGACCAGATTTGGACTCTGCAAACACCTGAGGACCCAAAAACTGTCAAATACTGCATGTTTCCCATTAAGGATTTGCAGGGAGGGATGTTGTAGCTGTGTGATAAAGGTCGCATGCTCTTGCTGTTGCCACATCGTGTACAGGGTGAATTTTTTTATTTACCTTCCGACAGAAAAAAACTCAGTCCTTACCGAGGATCGAACTCTGGACCTCACTATCGTTCTAACCTCTCAGCAATGCATTACACGACTCACAAACAATTCAACCAAACTTGACCATGTTCTTAATACCATGCTAATCTTCACTTGCGGAGGAATACTACATTATCAGCATATTTGCTTCCATTTATTTCATATGTTCTAACCATTTTAAGATGTTCATTTTTTTAGGGAATGTTCAATTTTGTTAATTTTTTTAACAATTATGTTCATGTGAGAAGTGAACATTCATGTTTGAGGGAATGATTCAATTTTTATGGGAATGTTAATGTTTAAGAAAAGATTCATTTTTTGAGGGAGATGTTCATGTTTAAAGGGAATGTTCATTTTTAACCTGGAATTTTCATGTTTGAAGGTAATGTTCATGTTTGAGGGTAATGTTCATGTTTTAAGGTAATGTTCATGTTTGAAGGTAATGATCATGTTTGAGGGAATTTTCATGTTTGAAGGTAATGAGGGAATTTTCATGTTTGAAGGTAATGTTCATGCTTGAGGGAATGTTCATGTTTGAAGGTAATGATCATGTTTGAGGGAATTTTCATGTTTGAAGGTAATGAGGGAATGTTCATGTTTGAAGGTAATGATCATGTTTGAGGGAATGTTCATGTTTGAAGGTAATGTTCATACTTGAGGGAATGTTCATGTTTGAAGGTAATGATCATGTTTGAAGGTAATGAGGGAATTTTCATGTTTGAAGGTAATGAGGGAATTTTCATGTTTGAAGGTAATGATCATGTTTGAGGGAATTTTCATGTTTGAAGGTAATGTTCATGTTTGAAGGCAATGTTCATGTTTGAAGGCAATGTTCATGTTTGAAGACAATGTTCATGTTTGAGGAGAATATTAATTATTTTAGACGAATGTTCATGCTTGATATGTTAATTTTGTTTGGGGAATGTTATTAATTGCAGGTCTGTTAATATATGTGTTATATTTCAGTGTTATATGACAGTTATAAACATTAGTTATGGAACACATCTTGATTTTTAGGTACAGCACTGGCTATCACACCAAATGTCCTGAGTATAAGTCACCAGTGAGTTGTAGGTACAGCACTGGCTTAAATCCAGAATGTCCTAGGTTTGAGTCAGCGGTGAGATGTAGGTACAGCAGGATATCATCCAGAATGTCCTAGGTATGAGTCACCGGTGAGATGTAGGTACAGCAGGATATCATCCAGAATGTCCTAGGTATGAGTCACCGGTGAGATGTAGGTACAGCAGGATATCATCCAGAATGTCCTAAGTATGAGTCACCAGTGAGATGTAGGTACATCAGGATATCATCCAGAATGTCCTAGGTATGAGTCACCAGTGAGATGTAGGTACATCAGGATATCATCCAGAATGTCCTAGGTATGAGTCACCAGTGAGAGATGATTCATGAGAAAAACTGTGAAGTGACCCTCTTGATTGCAAATATGTTTCAAATATCTCTTGTATCTGCTGTCTTCCGCCGAAGACGGATATGTCGGGCCATTGGTGCAAATAAAATGGCGACACAACGCATTTTCATTCTCTGGACTACATCCTTCTGGAAATCAAATATGACCATAGTCCTGCTACAAGAGATATCCAGTGGGAGCTTGAGAATGAACACTGAAGAAGAAGAAGTATCTGCTGTCAAAACACAGCCCAGAAACAGAACTCCATAAACACAACCCATAAACACAAACCAGAAACAGAACTCCAGTAAAAGAATGAAACTTAATCTCCATTTTATTCATTTATTCTCAAAAATGATGTCAAGCTGCAATCCATGGCACAACGAATAACGTTCTCTGGACCACATCCTGCAAACCTGCAGGAGTTTGAGAATGAGAGCAGAAGAAAATGAATGAGAAAAGAGACAATATATTTTTGGTAAAGGGGGGAGGAAGGTCAATGATGGAAGGAGTAAAACAAAGTTGTCTTCTTCATCGTTCTTCAGTTAGTTGTCAGGTTACAGTGCCAATAGCTTCAGTTAGTTGTCAGGTTACAGTACCAATAGCTTCAGTTAGTTGTCAGGTTACAGTGCCAATAGCTTCAGTTAGTTGTCAGGTTACAGTACCAATAGCTTCAGTTAGTTGTCAGGTTACAGTGCCAATAGCTTCAGTTAGTTGTCAGGTTACAGTGCCAATAGCTTCAGTTAGTTGTCAGGTTACAGTGCCAATAGCTTCAGTTAGTTATCAGGTTACAGTGCCAATAGCTTCAGTTGTCAGGTTACAGTGCCAATAGCTTCAGTTAGTTGTCACGTTACAGTGCCAATAGCTTCAGTTAGTTGTCAGGTTACAGTACCAATAGCTTCAGTTAGTTGTCAGGTTACAGTGCCAATAGATTCAGTTAGTTGTCAGGTTACAGTGCCAATAGCTTCAGTTAGTTGTCAGGTTACAGTGCCAATAGCTTCAGTTAGTTGTCAGGTTACAGTGCCAATAGCTTCAGTTAGTTGTCAGGTTACAGTGCCAATAGCTTCAGTTAGTTGTCAGGTTACAGTGCCAATAGCTTCAGTTAGTTGTCAGGTTACAGTGCCAATAGCTTCAGTGAACTGTGTACTTTGCCTCAGATCATCCATGGAAGCCCTCAGATTTGGAAGTAGTGCCGTCTCAGTTGGCCATATTTTCTCCCTCTCTTCTTGGTAGTGTTGACATGCATGAAGAATATTCAACAGTAGTGAAGGCGAAAGAGGAAAGATAGACAGATGAACAATTGCATATATTGTGAGGATGAAAGAGGAAAGATAGACAGATGAACAATTGCATATATTGTGAGGATGAAAGAGGAGAGATAGACAGGTGAACAAGTGCATATATTGTGAGGATGAAAGAGGAGAGACAGATGAACAAGTGCATATATTGTGAGGATGAAAGAGGAGAGACAGATGAACAAGTGTATGTATTGAAAATGGAAGCAATTTTGAAAACTAAATAACAGTGCAGGCGAAACCACAAAAAAAAAGATACAAATGTGTGTGTGTGTGTGTGTGTGGGGGGGGAGAGAAGAAGGAGACATCATGATGGCACAAGACTAAGAGAAATGATGTTGAATGTTCAGTTTATGAGGATCTATCACACAGAGACGTTATATCACACAGAGACGTTATATCACACAGAGACGTTATATCACACAGAGACGTTATATCACACAGAGACGTTATATCACACGGTGACGTTATATCACACAGAGACGTTATATCACACAGAGACGTTATATCACACAGAGACGTTATATCACACGGAGACGTTATATCACACGGAGACGTTATATCACACGGAGACGTTATATCACACGGAGACGTTATATCACACGGAGACGTTATATCACACAGAGACGTTATATCACACAGAGACGTTATATCACACAGAGACGTTATATCACACGGAGACGTTATATCACACGGAGACGTTATATCACACAGAGACGTTATATCAAATGACCCTATTCTCTATTGGTTTTAGGTGAGGATGGTACGGTCAATATCGAAGAGAAGTGTGACTGTGCCCTTCTTGCTTCTGTCAGTCTGATAGATTTGCTTTATATTCCTTAAAAGCTGCAGCAGTTTTGATTTCAATGTTATTAAAAAATTCCTTTTGATCGAAACTTTAACTTGTGTTTGTTATCATGTGTGTTTTCAGTTATTAGCAAAACTTCACTATCCTGTTCAAATTTCTCCTGTTTTCAAATAAGTGTTATCAAAAGAAATATTATTTCTTGTGCACACAACATCCTTATTTGATCTTTGGTATTTGATGCATTTGAAACTATGCTATCCTTGATTCTTGATTAGGAACAAGTGTTACAACACTGGGGTCATCATAATATCACAATAGCATTATGATAAAATACATTATTATCTATTATCAAGTTTGAAGATCTATCCAATGTAGGGGAATGCTGTTCACTAACCATTCTCTGAAAATGTGTCCATTGATTTCAGTGTGGTAATCCCTACTGTCTGTGGTAATCCCTACTGTCTGTGGTAATCCCTACTGTCTGTGGTAATCCCTACACTCTGTGGTAATCCCTACTGTCTGTGGTAATCCCTACTGTCTGCGGACTGAAAAAAGATGTTCTGCATCTTTGAGAAATCAATTCTCTTTATTGCCAGCTTGCATTATAGTGATATGTTACTCTTGCAATTTTCCATCTCTCCATTATGTAAAATGGTTACCATTCATTTTTGTAGATACGGTGGGTGTTTAACCATGATTCATTTAAACGCACAATGTCGTAGACTTCCATCCGTCGTTTGCATATCTGCCTCAAGTAGTTTGGGCTGCAATCAAGTGCATAGTATTTCTGCCATATTTTGGAAATTTGAAGTTATAGCAGGAATTACAGTGCCAATATTGTGATGATGAAATTTTCTGCTTAAAGGTACTGTGCACAAATTGGGATGAATTGAGTATGAAGTACATCAATTCTAACTAGTTTTCCTATTTTCACATGAAAAAGGGATTGTTTCTGGAGGAACCTTTCTATTAACATGCCATTCCATATAATTTAGTATCTGATGATTTTGTCGAGGTGATTGAGTTGTCAAATAATTTTCCACGTGGGTTTTGCAGAAATAATAATATTTTCAAACAATGGTATCTAACCAGTGTCTTTTTACATGATATCTAACCAGTGTCTTTTTACATGATATCTAACCAGTGTCTTTTTACATGATATCTATCCAGTGTCTTTTTACATGATATCTAACCAGTGTCTTTTTACATGATATCTATCCAGTGTCTTTTTACATGATATCTATCCAGTGTCTTTTTACATGATATCTAACCAGTGTCTTTTTACATGATATCTATCCAGTGTCTTTTTACATGATATCTAACCAGTGTCTTTTTACATGATTTCTATCCAGTGTCTTTTTACATGATATCTAACCAGTGTCTTTTTACATGATATCTAACCAGTGTCTTTTTACATGATATCTAACCAGTGTCTTTTTACATGATATCTATCCAGTGTCTTTTTACATGATATCTAACCAGTGTCTTTTTACATGATTTCTATCCAGTGTCTTTTTACATGATATCTAACCAGTGTCTTTTTACATGATATCTAACCAGTGTCTTTTTACATGATATCTATCCAGTGTCTTTTTACATGATATCTAACCAGTGTCTTTTTACATGATATCTAACCAGTCTTTTTACATTATATCTAACCAGTGTCTTTTTACATGATATCTAACCAGTGTATTTTTACATGATATCTAACCAGTGTCTTTTTACATGATATCTAACCAGTCTTTTTACATGATATCTAACCAGTGTCTTTTTACATGATATCTAACCAGTGTCTTTTTACATGATATCTAACCAGTGTCTTTTTACATGATATCTAACCAGTGTCTTTTTACATGATATCTAACCAGTGTCTTTTTACATGGTATCTAACCAGTGTCTTTTTACATGATATCTATCCAGTGTCTTTTTACATGATATCTATCCAGTGTCTTTTTACATGATATCTAACCAGTGTCTTTTTACATGATATCTAACCAGTGTCTTTTTACATATCTAACCAGTGTCTTTTTACATGATATCTAACCAGTGTCTTTTTACATGATATCTAACCAGTGTCTTTTTACATGATATCTAACCAGTGTCTTTTTACATGATATCTAACCAGTGTCTTTTTACATAATATATAACCAGTGTCTTTTTACATGATATCTATCCAGTGTCTTTTTACATGATATCTAACCAGTGTCTTTTTACATGATATCTATCCAGTGTCTTTTTACATGATATCTAACCAGTGTCTTTTTACATATCTATCCAGTGTCTTTTTACATGATATCTATCCAGTGTCTTTTTACATGATATCTAACCAGTGTCTTTTTACATGATATCTATCCAGTGTCTTTTTACATGATATCTAACCAGTGTCTTTTTACATGATATCTATCCAGTGTCTTTTTACATGATATCTATCCAGTGTCTTTTTACATGATATCTAACCAGTGTCTTTTTACATGATATCTATCCAGTGTCTTTTTACATGATATCTAACCAGTGTCTTTTTACATGATATCTAACCAGTGTCTTTTACATGATATCTAACCAGTGTCTTTTTACATAATATATAACCAGTGTCTTTTTACATGATATCTAACCAGTGTCTTTTTACATGATATCTAACCAGTGTCTTTTTACATATCTAACCAGTGTCTTTTTACATGATATCTAACCAGTGTCTTTTTACATGATATCTAACCAGTGTCTTTTTACATGATATCTAACCAGTGTCTTTTTACATGATATCTAACCAGTGTCTTTTTACATAATATATAACCAGTGTCTTTTTACATGATATCTAACCAGTGTCTTTTTACATGATATCTAACCAGTGTCTTTTTACATATCTAACCAGTGTCTTTTTACATGATATCTAACCAGTGTCTTTTTACATGATATCTAACCAGTGTCTTTTTACATGATATCTAACCAGTGTCTTTTACATGATATCTAACCAGTGTCTTTTTACATGATATCTAACCAGTGTCTTTTTACATGATATCTAACCAGTGTCTTTTTACATGAAATCTAACCAGTGTCTTTTTACATGATATCTATTCAGTGTCTCTTTTTACATGATATCTAACCAGTGTCTTTTTACATGATATCTATTCAGTTTATATGATATCTGGTCTCTCTCATCTTCACATTACGCAAAGATAGTGAGATGAAATGCTTGAGGAAAGCCGCAGGGGTCACCAGGCTCGATAGATTATGAAATGAAGACATCAGGGAAAGTATAGGTATTCTTCTTCTTTTGCGTTCGTTCTTAAACTCCTGCAAATTAGTAGGATGTAGTCCGGAGAATGGAATGCGTTGTGTCATGGTGTACAGCATTGCTGCGATATCTGGGCGTTTCGGTCTGACACATCCGACTTCAGCGTGGCTTTGGGTCACTGACCCTATATGGGATGGGACAGCCAACTCCATCCCATAACCTCCTTAGTCGCCTTTTGAGATGCGTGGAAGGTAAACCGTGTTGCTATTCTTTGCTCCCCTTTCGGGCCCTGGCAACACATGGGCGAGTATAGGTATAATACCTTGCACAGAATACATAGAAAGGCAGAAGATGAAGTGGTTTGGACACATGAGAACGCATCACGACAAGTTGCCCATACAGGCATATAACCAAATGAAATCAGGGTGCAATGCCAGAAAAAGACCATGGAAAAGATGGATAGAAAACGTCAGAGACATCCTGAACAAACACAGTCATAGCACAGCCGAGGCCACACATCTGGCTTTAGAACGCAAAATGCAAGCTCAGGCTTCAATCACCCCTACCATTAACAGCAAGAGTGGATAACAAACCACCTGGAGAAAGACAACAATCTGTTCAGTGTCTTTTTCATTAAAAACTGTTTTCGTGTTTGCAAATATGTATGTGATGGCAGGATCCTATACCTGACATGGAGATCCTAGAAAAGTCTAAGATAGAATCAACATTTAAAAAAAATCAGATCTTAACTTTATTTGGTTCATCACCACATCATCTGCATGCAAGACAAACTTCTTACAAAGAGACTGTTCTATGGTGAACTTCTTCCTCGTTATCAAACTCCTGCAGATTAGCAGGACGTGGCACCATATAACAATGTGGTTTTTTTGGTCATAGTTTATGGCTTAGTTGCGATATCTATGCCTTGTGACCTGACGTATCCGATTTCAACATGACTTCTGGGTCCCTTTGACGTTATTTAGGATGGAACAGTCAACTCCACCCCAAATCTCCTTAGTCGCCTCTTACAACATATATGGAAGATAAACAGTGTTACTATTCTTAGCTCCCCTTTTGGGCCCCATCAACTTTATCATATGGTGAACCGTGTAGGTAAATGTTCATGTGGAGGCCAAAAAACATGTAATCACACTGCTCCTCTACGGCAGTGAAGCATGGAAACCTATAGGCCACGATTTCCATGAAATATAAGATTATAATCGGTACCACGATTTCCGACTAAACAACTTTCACATAATGTGCATAATCTAATTTTCGAGTTAGGTGGCAGGACAAAGTTAAAATTACGACCCATGTATTAGAAATAACAGGCAATATCATATTATTTTCTATGCCCAGTCTGTGCAGACTCTGATGGTTGGGTCCCACTAGGAGGAGGAAGATGGCAGAACAACGAAGGGTTTACTTTATAGGGAATTATAGACTGGGAAAAGATACCCGAGCCGACCTCACTTCGATAGAAATATGTATTGCAAACGGGATATTGATGATACAGCCATTGATACGAAATCACGGGAAATAATGTCATGCCTTGTGCTGCATGGATGAGAAAAATTATTTTGTATAACGACAAAAGGAGAGAGTGATAGCAGATAGTTAAAGGGATGCACACCAAAGAAGACATACATGAGCACACGGTGCTACAAGTGGCTCATTGAGGGGCCGTAGATATGATCTCATCAAGAAGGGCGGGGATTTACGTAAAAATATTTTTTTTACACATTGGGCACCCGTGCGTTTTCGTATGTCAGACCTTTTTTGATGACCTTTTTATGAAATAATGCTGGGGGGGAGTGTTGACATTTTGCCACCTCCAAGTGAACACCCCCTCCCTTATCTACTGGTCTGGCTCCGCCTATACTGTGGAAGACTTTGTTACTCGGATTGATCTTGTGAGTCACATCCTTCGTCACCACGGGTCGTAGATTATATTAATTAGCCTATAGCAAAATAACAATATACGTATGGAAAGACGGAATGGCGCCTACTGCTCGTGTGTATCCTGGAGGGGAGTAGATACTCACTGCGCTAACTTGAATTACATGGTCACCATAGTCTAGAAGAAAGGAAACATTTCATCTTACAGTCTCCTCCGAATCATCCAAGTTCAGAGTGTGGGGGTAAAATCCAGTCAAGCATAGGACACATTAGCAACATTCGTATCACGACTTTTCTTAAATCGAAAATTCACAATTCGGTTCCGCATGCATCATCATCTCTACCCCAGAGTTAAGTTAAATTGGTCTTCGACGGACAATACGAACAACAGTTTGAGAATGTCCTGCTACAAGAGAGATCCAACGAGAGTTTGAGAATGTCCTGCTACAAGAGAGATTCAGAGGGAGTTTGAGAATGTCCTGCTACAAGAGACAATACGAACAACAAGATCGCTAGTTATTGCTGATGTAAATTTGCGATAAATTTATTTCCGAGGTTGCAAAATCAAACGAAGTGATAAAACAATCAACATACAGTCTCTTAACACTAACAGACTGCAGCACATCAATAGTGGCGAACTTATTTGAAATGTAGGTAGCTATAATGTTAACTTGAACTGTTATTAGACCATGGCCGGGCATTTAAAATTCATTTTGATTTAGTGTGTTGAAAGTTAGCCTTATATTAGGTCCTAATGCATTTCATTTGTCATTTCTTCTGTGATCATGAGTATTGTCATTGTGTGTCCTGTGGTCCACAGAAAACTTAAAACTTAGAAGTCAACACAAGTAAGTAGGCTTATCCGTTATCCCGGCCTACGATTATCAGCTGTTATCACTATTTAATATTTCTTCTTCTTTTCGTTCGATAATAATGTCTATATGTGCAGTATTGTTTTTTGGTGGGTATAAATTGAACAGTGTTTTCAATTGCTTGTTTTGTATCATAAAGTTTAACCATACTCGTAGGTGAGAAGGCGAAGGCCAATCATATGAATATATCAATATATGTAGGCATTAGCACAAAATTTTCAAAATGGGTTTACTGTACAGCATTATAAATACCACAGTTAGATAGCTCTTGAAAATTGCAATTCAATGATACATCAACCAAGTCTGTACGTCAATTCTGAAAAAAGTTATGAATTTTTTTGAATTAATTTTGCATCAAAAAAATTTACATGGACCATATAAGGAAATATAAGCTGATTAGTGCACAAAGTTGTGACCAAGAATTGTAGTTTAGCCAATAATTCATGATAATTCATGACATATCATGGACAATACCTCTTTTAACTCTGGTAGTTTATTGGATTGTAGTGCCTCTAGTACTGATCTTGCATCTGTAAGTATTACAATAGAGTGTGAGGTCCTGTCCAATGTTAACAGTTTCTCTGCAGCTGCAAGAATAGCTTTGACTTCAGAGTAATAGTTTTTGCAGTAATTCCCCATTAGTATACAGTGGTATCATCTGGGTATTCCACGTATACACCGCTAACCCCCATTTCTTACTGCATTCTGTGCTGATCCATCTGTATGCATCCTTCAAGAATGCACACCGCAAACTATGACAGTGACACAAATATGCACATCATACTCTCATCCATAGATCACTTGGGTAAGCATAGTCGAATACAGGTAAATTCAAGTAGGAAGCAAGAGGTTGGTCTCATTAAGCATAGTCGAGGAAGCTGAGAGCTGCTACCTCTACTTTCTGTAAATTATTCTGCTGTTCATCCCCATACACATGTTATTGTTGTTTGGATGGTCACTGGTAGATATGTCTGTTTTTCCCATGGTGTCTGTACTGGTTGAATTATCAGTGGCATTGTTACCTCTGGAAGATCCGATAACTGTCTACACAGACGCTTGGCCTGGTGTATAAAGCTACTTCGTTTAATCCGTCTTATGACAGATTCTGGAATTTTTCCTTCATTGGGTGACTATGGTGAGACAGGAACTTTTCTACATGAATTATAATTTTAGTATCCATGTGCTCTTTCAATGTCTGCACCCCTTTGATATTCTGAATTTCTACAATTGGTGTGGATCTCATTGCTCCTGTAATGATTCTATGTGCTTGGTTGTGTCCTCCATCTGAGTTATATAGTGTGGTGTTTGATGAAGTCCTACCAGTGATTAACAGGCCTATGTTACTGTGGGGAGGTCAAATTTGGAGGGTGTCACATTTTTGTGTGTGCCTGGTCATTCTTGTGTTCAAAGCAATGGAGAGAGCAGATAGACTGGCAGGTTCTGCCACATTGAATGGCAGGGCAATGAATGCGCCAACATATTGAACTCTTTGAGAAACTGCACGTTCAAATAAAATTAATGGAGACCATGATTTCTTTTCCATGTCCAGAATAAAGGAGATGTGCTTGAAATGTTGCGTGGCAAGAAATTAACATTATTATGTGGGCGTGGCAAGAAATTAACATTATTATGTGGACGTGGCAAGAAGTGAACATTATGTGGGCGTGGCAAGAAGTGAACATTATTATGTGGGCGTGGCAAGAAATTAAGATTATTATGTGGGCGTGGCAAGAAGTGAACATTATTATGTGGGCGTGGCAAGAAATGAACATTATTATGTGGGTGTGGCAAGAAATGAACATTATTATGGTCGGCAAAGAATGTTTGTTAAGCAACAGAGAACTAGAACTGTCAGTCATTGTGACAGATAATAATATACTCTAGGGGAGATCGGAGCACCAATGAATGTGCCCTGTGTGCAGTTATGATGATCTCTCAACTAATTATTTTAGGGGAGGTTTATGAATCTTATGGTATAATTTGGCCTAAGTTCTTATATATAATCATCATCAGGTGCAGGCGATCATGGATCCCCACATCTCTATCTCTAGTATCATGTAATGTATGGGGATTATTGTTGATTTTGACATGCCACAATATTAATATTTTCTTATGCCGGCATTCTCTATCTCTCTTGCCTCTTGTGGTTATGTTCTCCAGATATCCCTGTCTCATAATGTGTCCTTCTTCAGCGTTCATTCTCAAACTCCTGCTGAATCTCTCTTATAGCAGGACAATGATACTACTAGAGTTCCAGCAGGATGTAGTCCAGGAATGGAAATGCGTTGCGATGCTGTTTTATTTGTGCAAATGGTCAGATTGCATCCGACTTTGGTGTAATAACATGTCCAAAATCCAAAAAGTAGGCCTAGTCCTCATCTTATATTTGACTTTCACTAGTTCCTCATCACTTTTTCTAGATATCCATGTTACTCTCAGCATTCACCCATAGAACTACATCTCTGTGCTTAATACATAGTATAGCATTTCTGATTCTAAAATCCACCCCAAATATGTACGGTAGGTTACATCAAATATGTACGTTAGGTTACATCAAACATGTACGGTAGGTTACATCAAACATGTACGGTAGGTTACATCAAACATGTACGGTAGGTTACATCAAACATGTATGGTAGGTTACATCAAACATGTACGGTAGGTTACATCAAACATGTACGTTAGGTTACATCAAACATGTACGTTAGGTTACATCAAATATGTACGGTAGGTTACATCAAACATGTACGGTAGGTTACATCAAACATGTACGGTAGGTTACATCAAACATGTACGGTAGGTTACATCAAACATGTACGGTAGGTTACATCAAACATGTACGGTAGGTTACATCAAACATGTACGGTAGGTTACATCAAACATGTACGGTAGGTTACATCAAACATGTACGGTAGGTTACATCAAACATGTACGGTAGGTTACATCAAACATGTACGGTAGGTTACATCAAACATGTACGGTAGGTTACATCAAACATGTACGGTAGGTTACATCAAATATGTACGGTAGGTTACATCAAATATGTACGGTAGGTTACATCAAATATGTACAGTAGGTTATATCAAGTGACAATCTGAAGATAACAATGTTGAAACTGTGGTGCAAGGACAATGAAAGGTAAGCACACCCAGCCAGGAGATCATGTACACAAGACATTGATGATCATTGTTATCGTGAATATATTTTTTTTAAAAATTCCTTTTTCTATTTCAGTTTGTTCATGAACATCGTCTTTCATGGCAGCGTCACATTTATAGCTCAGTCATGGAGAAACGTTTTCTGTCCTATGCATTTATTCATCATCTCAAGCTGGGAAAAAGCTTCATTTTCAACTGTAACCTTAGCTGTTGCATCAACAGCCATTGTGGCATATGTAGACACATTAATGGCTTCCATGAACCAAATGGTAACCTTACAGAGAAGTCTAGTCATAACTGCATTAGAAAACAGCAGCTTGGAAATTCAACGCAGGAAAGAAATCAAGAAATAACAAATAATTCTGACTCCAGTCATTTGGAAATAATGTCATTTGTGATGTCAGGTGAAACAAAAAATACTTCTCCACAAATTGACTATCAACAAAAAACTTCATGTCGGTCTAAAAAACGTCACAGCATTTTTGAAAAATTTGTTCTCCGTGGTAAGCAATGTTTAGGTTCTGTAATTTACAAAGTGTATTTGAACTTGAAGGAAAATCAACTTTTGTCTGATCAGCGGAGTAATCAAATTAGAACACAGTCTACAAATAACCAGGACAGGAAGTTTGTTCATCTTCATGACACAGACAGTTTGTCCAATCAAGATGTGCATGTTCATTATTTGAAAAGTTGTTTACAATCGGAGATTTTAAGAGACAGTTCCACAGTTGTTGCTGATTCCGTGTCAGAGAAAGGCAGTGTCTTATGCAGTCGTAGCATTAAAGAAAAGTTTTACAGCAATATGTACATGAAGTATCAAAACCCGACACCCAGAGAAGGTAGAGTATATTAGCATGATCGTTTAGTTTTTTATTGTCAGTATGATGATGAGGGAAGTAATCCCTTTAGCTGTGAGCAGGTTACTTTTGACACATGATGATGATGAAATCCCTTTAGCTGTGAGCAGGTATCTTTTGACACATGATGATGATGAAATCCCTTTAGCTGTGAGCAGGTAGTTCTTGACAGCCATAGCCGTTCTGACAAATGTACATGTCCTCAGTTCAGTAACTGATGTGACAAGCTGAAATAAGATTGTTTGTCTCATGGGCATGGTTGTGTTCGGGGGTTTATTGTTGGTTGTCCAGTCCCTGAAATTAGGCATTACGGTGCGTCAGTATCTTAGGGTTGTCACACTTTGCCAGGAGCATAGCATGTGCTTCTGGGCCATCTGCCTTGTGTTGCCAGGCCTGAAAGGGTAGTATAGAATATCAACATGTTTACCTTCCATGCATGTCATAGGAGGTGACTAAAGATGTTTTCAATTGTAGTTGGCCATCCCATATAGGGTCAAAGTGATCCAGAAGCCTTGCTGAAGCTGGATGTGTTACAGCGAAGCTGTAAACCATGAGACTGCATTCCATTCTCCAGATTACATCCTGTTAACCTGGTGTAGTTTGAGAAGCACAGAAGAAGAAGACTTCTGGGTCAACTATTTCATCATTCTGTGAAATTTGTTGATCCCCATCTCCAGTGATAGTAAATCTGGCATTCCTAGCTACCTACGAGTCTGTCACAGAGGGAAAAACATGCAATGTCCGCTTGCCTGCATCTCTTCATTACCCATAGGAATTATTTGATAGAAAATAACATACAAAATTTAGACATATTTAACCCATGAGTAGGCGCACAACAGAACATACAACATGAAACATTTATAACTGCAATGATGAATGCTGGAGGTATTTTCACTGTAAGAAAAGTCTTGCTATATAGCCTTATCATCTGCTAGAAGTATACTTTTGCATGGTGATAGGTCACTGGTAAGTCTTACATCTACTAGAAGTATACTTGTGCATGGTGATAGGTCACTGGTAAGTCTTACATCTACTAGAAGTATACTTGTGCATGGTGATAGGTCACTGGTAAGACCTACAGATCACTCTCTTGTGGTATTGTCAATTTAATTAATTACTTTATTTGTCTGTTTCTGTGGCAGAGAGGTACCATGTTCAAACCCCACTGCAGGCAATAGTGTGTTTGGACCATTCAAAAAGCAAAGGAAACCTACTGACTTCATATTGCCTAGAAAATTACTACAGCTAAAATTGTTGGATTGATCACTACATCCTGAATAGGATATCCAGCAGAAGATGGATGTGTCAGGCCATTTGCGCAAATAAAATGGCTACACAATGCATTTCTGTTCTCTGGACTACATCTTGCTGAAAATTTAGTAGAACCATTGTCCTATTATAAGAAAGATTCAGCCGGAGTTTGAGAATGTCCTGCAACAAGAGAGATACAACGGGAGTTTGAGAATGTCCTGCTACAAGAGAGATCCAACGGGAGTTTGAGAATGTCCTGCTACAAGAGAGATCCAACGGGAGTTTGAGAATGTCCTGCTACAAGAGAGATTCCGCAGGAGTTTGAGAATGTCCTGCTACAAGAGAGATTCAGTGGGAGTTTGAGAATGTCCTGCTACAAGAGAGATTCAGTGGGAGTTTGAGAATGTCCTGCTACAAGAGAGATTCAGTGGGAGTTTGAGAATGTCCTGCTACAAGAGAGATCCAACGGGAGTTTGAAAATGTCCTGCTACAAGAGAGATCCAATGGAAGTATGAGAATGTCCTGCTACAAGAGAGATTCCGCAGGAGTTTGAGAATGTCCTGCTACAAGAGAGATCCAACGGGAGTTTGAGAATGTCCTGCTGCAAGAGAGATCCAACGGGAATTTGAGAATGTCCTGCTACAAGAGAGATCCAACGGGAGTTTAAGAATATCCTGCTACAAGAGAGATCCAACGGGAGTTTGAGAATGTCCTGCTACAAGAGAGATCCAACGGGAGATTGAGAATGTCCTGCTACAAGAGAGATCCAGCAGGAGTTTGAGAATGTCCTGCTACAAGAGAGATCCATGGGAATTTGAGAATTTCCTGCTACAAGAGAGATCCAACGGGAATTTGAGAATGTCCTGCTAAAAGAGAGATCCAGCGGGAGTTTGAGAATGGACGCTGAAGAAGATGAACAGAATATGCTGCCAAGAACCTACTATTTATTTGTGAACTTTCATTACTTCTTCTTCAGTGTTCATTCTCAAACTCACTGTTGTATCTCTTTGTAGCAGGACATTCTCAAACTCACTGTTGGATCTCTCTTGTAGTAGGACATTCTCAAACTCACTGTTGGATCTCTCTTGTAGTAGGACATTCTCAAACTCACTGTTGAATCTCTCTTGTAGCAGGACATTCTCAAACTCACTGTTGGATCTCTCTTGTAGGACATTCTCAAACTCACTGTTGGATCTCTCTTGTAGCAGGATATTCTCAAACTCCCGTTGGATCTTTCTTGTAGCAAGACATTCTCAAACTCACTGTTAGATCTCTCTTGTAGCAGGACATTCTGAAACTCCCGTTGGATCTCTCTTGTAGCAGGACATTCTCAAACTCACTGTTGAATCTCTCTTGTAGCAGGACATTCTCAAACTCACTGTTGAATCTCTCTTGTAGCAGGATATTCTCAAACTCCCGCTGGATCTTTCTTGTAGCAGGACATTCTCAAACTCACTGTTGGATCTCTCTTGTAGCAGGACATTCTCAAACTCCCGTTGGATCTTTCTTGTAGCAGGACATTCTCAAACTCACTGTTGGATCTCTCTTGTAGCAGGACATTCTCAAACTCCCGTTGGATCTTTCTTGTAGCAGGACATTCTCAAACTCACTGTTGGATCTCTCTTGTAGCAGGACATTCTCAAACTCCCATTGGATCTCTCTTGTAGCAGGACATTCTCAAACTCACTGTTGAACTTATTCTGTGCCATTTTATCAGACTGTCCCGAATCTTTTCTCCATCTCCCTCTGTTTTTCTTTTCTCTCTGTCTCCTCCTTATTTTATTTTCTCTCTGTCTCCCTCATTTCCCCCCAAAATTTACAAGTTAGTACAAGTTCTAACTTCCAAGTTCTATGGGAGCAGCGTAGCGTAGTGGTTAGCACACTGGCTTCGCATATGAATGGTGCTGGGTTCATTCCCCAGTTGAGGCGGAAATGTTTTTCAGATCGGAACGGCTCTGAGGTCGACCCAGCCGTAATTGGGTACCGGATTAATCCGGAAAGTAAAGACTGTGAGGGAGAGGAGATGGCTACCGCCCTCATTTGCAGAGCCTCTGAAATCTGAGATCGCTAACATCTCACACCCCTACGGCATTAATAAATGCTATGGGTTACTTTACCTTTTTACAAGTTCTAAATAGCCAATAATATCAAATTTGTGGATCATGTTACATGGAGGGAAAATATCCGGAATTGTGTACAAACAAAGCTGAAGGTGATAGCAATTAGTTCAAGGGATGCACGTCTAAGCAGACAAACACTTTAGCACACAATGGTACAATTGGGCCTGTGATTCCTTGTACATATTGTGGAAAGCTCTTTGTGGCTCAAATTGGCCTTGTGAGTCAGATCCATCATCGCCATAAATTGTACGTTATATTTTTTAATAGCATAACAATAATACTATCTTCTGGATGGACAAAAAGGTACATACTAAATAGCCAATAACCATAAATAGCCAATAACCATAAATAGCCAATAACCATACATAGCCAATAACCATAAATTATTTCTAATTCACAGCACACATATTGTTGACTATGTTTCCGGACCCAGAGAAACTCTTTTCAGAAGTGGTGATACCTTTGATGAGAGTTAACGAAAGATGTCTTCCACATCTGGTGGTTACAGATCATTTACAAAAGCTTTACTGGAAAGCTCATTTGACCTTGAGCTGCCCGGAGATTGTAACCACAGTTGGAATGCACCCAAACAGGGATTTGGCTATTCGTGGTGCTTATTTGCTCATGTGTGAATATTTCATGGTAAATATGAACTTTCTGATAATTATTTTACTGTTTATAAGTTGTATACTTGAATTTTTCTGCATTAATTCTCAAACTCCTGCTGATTAGCAGGATGTGGTCTTGATAACAGGATGCATTGACTCAATATCTATGGTGTTTCGCCCAACACATCTGATTTCAGCATTGCTTTCAGGGAATCGGACCTAGAGTTCTTGGTGTATCTATCTACTTCTGTTGTGAAAGTATTGGTCACAGAGATGCATGAAACTTACATGTTTTTAACTCTATCCTTCTGCATTTGATCTCGTGCAAATTAGCCGGATGTAGTCCAGAGAACGAAATGTATTGTGTCATGGTTATACAGCTTTGCTGCGCTTTTTGTCCTGACACATCTGACGTCAACATGGCATATGTCTTCTGGGTTTCTTTGATCCTAAATGGAATGGGGCATCTAAATCCACCCCATCACCTCTTTAGTCACTTCTTACGATATGCATGGAAGGTAAACAGTGTTGCTATTCTCTTCTCCCCTTTCGGGCCTTCAACACAGGTGTAACTCTATCCTATTAGTCAAGCTGTAAACCATGACACAACACATTCTATTCTCTGGACTACATCTTGTTAATCTGCAAAGTTTTAGAACAAAGAAGAAATTGTGAACAGCCAAATATCATTATTGTAAATTTATCTAGATCTACTAAATACTCGTCTTTAAAGAATTTTGCTGTATACAATTGACAAAAATATTCTGTTTTTATGGATTTTGAAAAAAATGATTATAAATAGAGAATTTTGCTATAAACTTATGTACTATAACAAGACTACACTGTATAATGACTCAGATGCTAAATTTTAGATTTTGTATAGTAAGTTAGATGCTAAAATTTGAATTATATATATTGACAGATTAGTGGATGACCAAATTGTTGGAACACCAGTCTCGCACTCAGACTCCCACCGAGGCCAACTTCTTGGAATATATTGACAGAGTAGTGGATGATCAAATTGATGGAACAGCATTCTCACAATCAGCCCCCGTCCAGGCCAACTTTTTGAATTGGAGATGGGGCTTAGTCAAGCCAACAGAGACTGTAAACTAAGATTGGTCGGATCATCCTGTATATAGAGTTGGATCACAGTCGTGCCGAAGCAAGCACATGTGCTGAAGTTGGAGATACCAGGCCGAGGTATCATGCAACCTTCCTACTATGAAATATATATCAAGACAGTAGAGGCTCAAATCATAAGAACTGGATTTTTATTTAATAGGTTAAACATTTTTAATCCACCCTGTACACGACGTGGTTGCAGCTATGGCAGACCTCTTTTTATTATCACAGTCCTATAAAATTCCTTTAGAATTCCTTAACGGTGATGTAGCTTGCAGTGATGTAAATTTATATAGGCCCAGATGCTAACATTTCAATTTTTCATAGCGACCGAGATGCTAAATTTAATTATTTTGTTTTATCCACAGAATATTGGTTTGATATTTCAGGATAAAGATGGAAAGTGGATGCCGATGACATGCGAAAAAGTGATGAAAATACTGGGGCTGTTATCCAAATATGGCGAATCGTCATTAGGTTGTTCCATAGGCAAAGGATTTAAAATTGTTCTTGAGCAAGTCAAAGCTAAACAGAGCTGTGGCAAAGTCAAAGTAGATGCTGATGATGATGAATATAATAATACAAATGAAATAGAAACTGGAGGTTCGGTGAATGAAAACTGTGTTAGAACTGAAAATATAAGACTTAAATTTTGTTTGCATAGGACACATCACAGCAACATTTATTTAAATGACATTACACACACATCGAATACAGCACATGTGGAAATAGATAATCTTGATGCAGGTAGAGTAGATAATCAAATGCAAAATTCTTCTGACAAACACAGAAAGAAACCACGGTGGATTTGTACCATTCATGTTGGTTGGCCGTTTCCATTCTCTGTTGAAGCAGAAGGGTTATCACTTCCTGCTGCACAAGCAATGGGTTACATGTTGGCCATCAAGACACTGAAAGTGAGTGCATGGTCGTGTCCATTGGATATTGAATGCATGGTGTCCTTTTGAAAGTGAGTGAATAGTGTCTATTTTATATAGAGTGCATGTCGTATCATTTTTATAGTGGGTGCATGGTCGTGTGTATGTGATAATGGGTGTAGGGAAAGCTCTACAAAGACTCGTTAAAGACTAAGATATATTGGAAGAACTTGCACAAAATAGATCTCTACTTGGCGCTCTGCAGTCAAAAATAGCGCATCATCTTGTGAAAAGAGGAGAAATGCAGCAGCTCAACAGCGGAAAGTAGCTAGAAAGTCACGGATAGACCAAAATCCGTCTGCAGTGGTCATTCCATGTCCGAACTGTCCAAGGACATTTACAGCTCGAATAGGGCTCATTAGTCATCTATGAACTTGTATGCATGGTCATAATTCAAACTGAATTTTCAAAAGTGGATGTACAAAAATGGTCATCCTCATTTATGATGGACGAACACACATGGTATCCATTAGATAGAGAATGCAGTGTCTATATGATTAGATAGATAAGTATTGTCTGACATTTGATAGTGAATGCAGACCAATTGTCGCCACCATTGCAATTATCACCCCCATTACATCAATGTCACCACCATCATCAATATTGCATAGTCACCACTATTATAAGAAGTGCCATCAACATGACATCTGTCACCACTGTTGCATCGTCATACCAAAACTTTCACCACTACCAACTTACACTTCTGTTCCCTGACTAACACCATCATCAAGTGCAGTTTCCACATCAAAGGTTGGCTGCAACAGTCCTCCATCTTCTGTCTTTTACCTTGGTGGTACACTTTGCTAGACTATCCTGTTCATTGCGCATGCGGTTGCATCTGTGGGTCTCACCAATGGCTCACTAGACACACCACCCATGCAACAGAAAACCTTAATGACACAATGCATTCCGTTCTCCGGACTACATCCTGCTAATCTGCAGGAGTTTGAGAACAAACACAGAAGAAGAAGAAAACCTTAGTAGATGACATGTCTTTATATTGAGGTTATCTTCTTATAGAAACTTCATGGCACGTCATCTATACAATCCCGTAGTCATAATCTTCGATAACAGTTACCATGTTGTTCCGTTATAGTTCATTGTGCTTGAACTATAACGGGCACTGCGTGGGTGGGCGGAACAACAAAGAAACCTGTTGCAATGGCCAGAGTTGTACCCTGATGTTGATGTCTGTTTCAGCGGCATTAGACTCGAAACACCATCGAGTCGGATGACTGCTGGAACAGAGGGCTGAGCACTTATGGGAATGCCCCACATGCTGTGAGGCCAGTTTCTAATTAAGAATCAAGACTATTCTGTCCATAACATGTTTCCCTCCCACTTGTATCTCTTCCTATCTCTTGCCCTGTCCCTCAAGTACCTTCAATTAGGGTCTATAACAAGGTATCATGTCTTTTATATTGTCCAAAATATTTTGTTTGATTTTTATTTTCTTTTTTCAATATGCAGTGTAGTCAGAACCACTCTTTACTTTCTTCCTTCCGTGTTCTCCCTATTCTTCTATATATCCACTCTGTTTACTTTCTTCCTTCCCATGAAGATTTCCATATTCTTCTATATATCCACTATTATCATAGTCACAAACTATTTTGAGATTATAATTTCCTTCCAGATAAAAAAACTGCTGACTCCCTGCAACAATTCAGTTTCCAACCAACAGATTGAACATGTTATGTTTCACCATGCCTTTAGACACTGGGAGAGCAACATGAGACTACTAGTGGATAAAGCTGCGATAGAATCATTCAGTGCAGACGCCAAGATTTCTTCTGATGCATCTTCAACAGGGTTTGGTGCTTTTTTGTCACTGATGGGAACTCAAAAGGTGATTTTATTCAATAAAATATGTTCTGTAATAAAGTAAAAGTACAATTTTCTATTTTCCTTGCCATTGAGGTTTATTGGGGCATACACGTTAGTTAGTTATTCCTCTAGGGCCAAAGACGGCACATAGATAGATTTCTCGTTTCATTGCAATTTGCTTTAGATCTTCATTGTTTCTGATACCAATGGTGAAACGTTCCATTGTAATAGTTCTACGTAAAGTTTCTTTTGGTCTTCCTTGTTTTCTCTTGCCTTTTGGTGACCACATCAAAGCTTGACAGGGGAGTCTTTCAGTATCCATTCGTAGTGCGTGTCCAATATAATTCCAGCGATGCTTTCTAATATAGGTGGATACATATTCTTGTTTTGATTCTTGTCTGACAACTGTGCTTGATTGGAAGTCTGATCAACGTATGTTCAGTAGCTTTCTAGGACATTGATTTTCAAAGATGTTTAGTCTTTGTTCTAATTTTGATGTTGCTTTCCAACTTTCGCATCCATATGTTAATGTTTGGAATTATGCAGGAGTTGAAGATTTTGAGTTTTGTGTTATTTCTTAGTGTTTTTGAATGCCAGATCTGCCAAAGACGGATGTGTCGGGCCATTGGCACAAATAAAACGGCGACACAACACATTTACATTCTCTGGACTACATCCTGCTGGAAATCTAGTAGGACAATGGTCCTGCTACAAGAGAATTCAGCAGAAGTTTGAGAATGAACGCTGAAGAAGAAGAATGCCAGATATTTGATAGTTTATTGAATGAGTTAGCAGCCAGTGCAATACAGTGTGATATTTCTGTTGATGAATCTCCTGTTGTTGATAACTTTGCTGCCAAGATATGTGAAGTTGTTGACTTTTCCAAGAGTGTTGCTGTTTAGTTTGATGTCCATTGGTTTGTTGGCAAGGTCAAATATTTTTGTTTTGGATGTGTTGATTTCATGCCCAAGTTGTGCAGAGAATACTTGCAGGCTGCTTGTTTTCTCTTGGGCATTTTCGTGAGTTGTGGTAAGTAACGCTAGGTCATCTACAAAGTCAAGATCTTCCAGACTATTTCCGAACCACTCGATACCACGATCTTTATCGGCTGTGCAATTTCGCATGACCCAATCGATTGCAATACTAAATAACATCGGTGACATGACACATCCTTGCTTCACTCCTGTATTTACTGGAAACCATTCAGAATTTCCTGCTTCTGTTCTTACACAGCATCGTGAACATGTTGGTATACGAATCGATAGATTGACAGTCTACCTGGAACCACCCCAAAAATATTTTTTGACTTCTTTCGAGGCTTATCATCATATAGCTCATAAGATAGTGCCCAAATAGTAAGTATTCTGTGATTGAACCCTCTAACACCATTTCTTTTTTATTTAATCACGCACGACTCCTCCAGCAAAGCATTGGCCCCCAGGGAGATAAAATAGTCAACGATGAAAAACCAGTGATCTAGAACAATGTGTTATTAATGAATTTGATGTCTTCTCCCACCGAAGACGATTGTGTCGGACCATTGGCACAAATAAAATGATGACACAACGCATTTTCATTTTTGGACTACATCCTGCTGGAAATCTAGAATGGATCATGGTTCTGCTACAAGAGAGATCCTGCGGGAGTTTGAAAATGAACACTGAAGATGAAGATTTCTTTACCTGCATTCATTCTCAAACTCCCGCTGGATCTTTCTTCTAGCAGGCCAATGGTCCTACTATATTTCCAGCAGGTTGTAGCCCAGAGAATTGAAATGCATTGTGTCACCGTTTTATTTGCTCCAATGCCCGAACACATCAGTCTTCAGCAGTGAGTTTGATTAAAAAACTTCCGCATTATAACAAAAAAGTATAAAAATCAAGATTTTCTATAAAGAGCACTGAATACTTATGCTCAAATAAAAAATAATTTAAGGTAAGTTAATAAAGAAGAAACATGAAAGAGAGTCAGGGGTAGACCTAGAGTACACTGGATCGACAACATCAAAAAGACATTACACGAACACCAAATGACATTATCTGAAGATGCCAGAAAAGCAAGAACAAGAATGTTGTATCCCCCTCGATATCTGTAAGGGAAAAAGAGGAAGGAAAGATAGATAGTTAAGTTGGAGCAAATGTAGAAAAAAGACGAATTTTTCCTTCACAGTAATGTTTTCCAAATGTAGAAAAAAGACGAATTTTTCCTTTACAGTAATGTGAACAGTGGACACAGTAATGTTTTCCAAATGTAGAAAAAAGACGAATTTTTCCTTCACAGTAATGTGAACAGTGGACACAGTAATGTTTTGCAAATGTCTACTGTTCTTAGGTAAGCTGGCTGAGTGAAGATTGGGATGAATATCCGATGAATATGCAGTATATTCTGTGTGATAAGCAAACACAATTGAATACAATGATGGCGGAGCTTTTTGCTGTTGTGACAGCTGTGTTTACGTGGAAACACAAATTACGCAGCAGGAGACTAATTTGCTCCAGTGATAATTTGGTGGGTAATGTCTTGTTTATTTCATGTATAATTTGGTGGGTAATGTCTTGTTTATTTCATGTATAATTTGGTGGGTAATGTCTTGTTTATTTCATGTATATGTTTAATATTTTTTAAAATAATTAAGGGAGGTCCCTGAATTCCTGACAGGTCGTTGGCAAGGGGGGGGGGTAAACAAAAATAAGTTGATGTAACATATGGACTTCCCCTTTTCAGACGTAGCAACATACAGCAGTCAGGCATATGATGAGATAATTTAGTACTAGTCTCCAGACTGACTAACTTGATGAGTGACATGATGAGAACAAAGAATGACAATTATATATCGTGACATATTCTTTCCAGAACGTAGTCTTCATTGTGGATACTCTGAATGCCTCAGTTCCAGGCAAGCTGGCCTGCATTGGCCAGAGACATGTTCATACATGCTTCGATGTAGCTTGTCCATCATCTTTTTAGTCTTCCTCTTCTTCTCTTACCCAGCACTCTGCCCTCTAGAGTCAGCCTTTCAATACCATCATGTCTCTTTAAGTGTCCAAAATACTATAGCTTCCTTCTTATGATGGTATTTAGAAGCCACCCTTCATTTAGTTTCAGTAATTTCAATGTTCATTTTTTATTGTCCATGATATTTGTAAAATCTTTCCTAAGAATATCATGGGCAGTGAATCATGGAATATCATATTGGTAATTAGTCATCATAATTACAGCCATAGATGGATGTGTTGGGCCCTTTGAGCAAATAAAAAAGGGACACAACACATTTTAATTATCTGAACTACATCCTGCTGTAAATTTAGTAGGACAATTGCCATGCAGGAAGTAGGAGTTTGAGAATTAAAGCTGAAGAAGAAGTCAACATAAACATCAGTAACCCGACCGACCAACACGGGTAGCCAAATCTTAGTTGAATTTTAAATATCATTTTTCTGTATTGATACTTTATTCCAGATTGTGATGGGCCTCATAAATTCTTTTACCCATGAGCCACTGAAGCCAGACATGTGTAGAACACCCATGGATCACTTAATTTATACTCTTCAAACCACATGTCAGGTTTACAGCATCAAACTTCAAGCTACTTGGTCACACAGGGATGCGAACTGGTTAGCAGACTGCCTTTCTCGTCAAGATGTTTCTTCATTTAGGTTGGCTGTTCCTCAAGCTGCAGTTCACAAAACTAAAGTCAAGAAACTAATCCTTAAAGAAACTTATACTTAGATTATCATTACTCAATGTGCACATAGCTGTAGGATTATCATTTCTCAATGTGCACATAGCTGTAGGATTATCATTACTCAATGTGCACATAGCTGTAGGATTATCATTACTCAATGTGCACATAGCTGTAGGATTATCATTTCTCAATGTGCACATAGCTGTAGGATTATCATTTCTCAATGTGCACATAGCTGTAGGATTATCATTTCTCAATGTGCACATAGCTGTAGGATTATCATTTCTCAATGTGCACATAGCTGTAGGATTATCATTTCTCAATGTCGCCCGTGTGTTGCCGGGCCCGAAAGGGGAACAAAGAATAGCAACACTGTTTACCTTCCACGCATGTCGTAAAAGGCGACTAAGGAGGTTATGGGATGGAGCTGGCTGTCCCATCCCATATAGGGTCAGTGACCCAAAGCCATGCTGAAGTCGGATGTGTTAGGCCGAAAGGCACAGATATCGCAGCAATGCTGTAAACCATGACACAACGCATTCCGTTCTACGGACTACACCCTGCTAATCTGCAGGAGTTTGAGAACGAACGCAGAAGAATTTCTCAATGTGCACATAGCTGTAAGCATATATTGAAACATTATCATTTGATCTTCTTCTTCAGCGTTCATTCTCAAACTTCCGCTGGATATCTCTTGTAGCAGGACAATGGCCCTACTAGATTTCCAGCAAGATGTAGTCCAGAGAATGTAAATGCGTTGTGTCGCCGTTTTTTTTGCACCAATGGTCCAACACATCTGTTTTCAGCACAGTATAAATTGTAATTTGATCTAAAGATTACAATTTATACTGTGCCGAAGAAAGATGTGTTGGACTATTGGTGAAAATGAAACGGTGACACAGTCTATTTCTTTTCTCTGGACTACATCCTGCTGGAAATCTAGTAGGGCCATTGTCCTGCTACAAGAGAGATCCAGCGGGAATGCACAATGAAGAAGATATGTATAGTCATATAAAAGATTTTAAGATTGCATTTTACAATTTGATATGCATGTGTGTGTGTGTGTGTTAATAAGTAAATTTGATATGCATGATGGCATAAATTACAAGCGTGTGTGTGTGTGTGTGTGTTAATAAGTAAATTAAAATCAAAAAAGTATTTTGTTCTGTCAAGTTTTTGTTTTAATTTTTGTAGTTGTTCATATATTGTTGTTGAAGTTTGTACAGTCATTCATCAAATTCAACTGGGACATCGAGTGAGAACTGTTAGTTTATAGATATCCTCTCAACAGTGTCCCATCAGAGCAACCACTCAAGGAACAGTCAGTACCTAGTAGGCGACATGCTGATATTGGGAGGCTAGTCTTATGTGGAAGCCCTTACAACACTTCATCTATACAAATATATATTTACCCCGAGTAGGTGGTTTATTTAAGCATTGAACACCGTACTGAGAGTTGAAGCCTTCTGGGTATGAAAAGGATGCAGGGTCTCTATTAGTTGTAATTGGTAATTGGTGGAAATTGAAACACAAAAATATACAGTTTGTCAGGTTTTTTTTCTTCTGTATTTTCTCTCAAACTTCTACAGATTAGCAGGATGTAGTCCGGAGAACGGAATGTCTCAAACTCCTGCAGGATGTAGTCAGGAGAACAGAATGTGTTTTTTATGTTTACAGCTTTTCTGCGATATTTGAGCATTTCGGTCAGACAAATCCGACATCAGCTTGGCTTCCACATCACTATTTTAATAGCAATGTCATGCAATAGAAAACCACCTGCAAGCATGTCCTCAATCATGAATATTGCTTTCATTGTTGTGCCCCTTTCTCGCATATTGCATATGGTGTTGTACTGTCTTCTAGTATACTCAACAGACTAGACTTGCTTCTCCATAGCTTAATTCTCAAATTTTACTCAACAGACTCGATTTGCTTCTCCGTAGCTTAATTCACTATTCTCAAATTTTTTTTAGTTTTCAGACATGACAGTCCAAGCCAATTGTTGTCTAACACTATACTGCTGCTGTTTTTTTTTTATCTGTGTGTGCCGGACGATGCTATTCAGAAAAATTGTTTGTCTTGTGCAATTATATCTCATTCCACACTGCCTTGATAGATAAAGTGTTAAGTCAGATTGTTTTGTTGTTGTTATTCGTCCATCACTGGTGATGATGACCATTGTTACATCCACTTTTGAAAATTCACTTTTAGTTATGTCCTTGATTATGAGTTCGTAGATGGCTAATGAGCCCTATTCGAGCTGTAAATGTCCTTGGACATTTCGGACATGGAATGACGACAGTAGAAGGATCTTGGTCTATCGTGGATGTGAAAATGACTTGCACTGGGGATTTTGATTACAGTGAGGAAGAGTTGTGCAAAGCGTCTCCCTCACTCTCTTGTCGGACCTCATTTGAAACCAGTGGCAAGACGAATCATGATTGTTTTGTACGAGCTTCAACACAATATATTTCGAGGGTGCACACAAGAAGGCGCTTTTAGGATCTTATTTATCCGCTAATCCTGTGATTTCACAAGAGCAATGCATATCTCTGTGCACCTCACAAATAATACATATAATCCTACAATATTATGGCCTTAAAAAAAAAGGATAAAAACCCATAGAGGATTGACTTCATACTGCTAGAGGATTGACTTCATACTGCTACCACTTCCACTTATGTATTTCATTCTTCTTGACAGAGCAGCATCGTACCACTCAAAGTACTTAACTCTAGCACAAGTGATAATCCTCAAAAACCTCTGAAAGATTGCACTTGTAAACTGGACATCATCGATCTAGAACCGGCAACCTAACAAACACGGGGCAAATAGATTGACCACAGAGCCTACTTTTCTACAAACATACAAGTTGTATTAGACATTCACTCTCATTTCTGATGTACCGCCGAAGATGGATGTATCGGGCCATTGGAACAAATAAAATGGAGACACAGCACATTTCCATTTCTGTACTACATCCAGCTGGAAATCTAGTAGGATAATTGTCCTGCCACAAGAGAGATCCAGTGGGAGTTTGAGAATGAACTCTGGAGAAGTATTTCTGACATAACATAAAATAGTTTATTGAAGAAGACAAGTATGACAGGAGTTTGAACATGATCACATTTAGTAGTTTCAGTTCCAGAGAGAATTCACTATAACAATAATAACAATAATAATAATAATACAATTCATAACTTATCAAAGTTGTAGGGGTGTCAGTTTGAAACTTATCAAAGTTGTAGGGGTGTCAGTTTGAAACTTATCAAAGTTGTAGGGGTGTCAGTTTGAAACTTATCAAAGTTGTAGGGGTGTCAGTTTGAAACTTATCAAAGTTGTAGGGGTGTCAGTTTGAAACTTATCAAAGTTGTAGGGGTGTCAGTTTGAGACTTATCAAAGTTGTAGGGGTGTCAGTTTGAGACACTTGTTGATCTTCACCCATCTCTTTCTTTTACCATATTGATGAGTTTGGAAACTTTACACTCTGTGCAGTCCTTGATATTATCCAGCCATGTCTTCTTCTACCCTCGACTGTACCTTGAAGAACCTGTCATCGAGGAATTTCTCTTCATGTGCCATTACCACCAGAGTTTTTAAGAAGTTTCCCATATTTTATTAGTAAACATTGAGCATAGGTTCCAATTTACTCCATGTGTTTTTAATTATTGGCAACTATGTTGATCTATCTTCTTCTTCTTTCATTCTCATACTCCTGCTGGATCTCTCTTGTAGCAGGACCATGATCCATTCTAGATTTCCAGCAGGATGTAGTCCAAAGAATGGAAATGCGTTGTGCTGCTGTTTTATTTGTGCAAATGGCCAGACACATCCGTCTTTGGCTGGGATCTATCGTTTTTTTCTCTGTTTCTGCTGTTAGACATATCACAGGATTGCATGACGATAAAATCTTCTGGTAAAATGGCGTGCAATAGCAGAGGTTTTCTGTGGCCATTTAATTGTGGGAGTTCTGGCGAGGTGTTTGGCGGCACCACCACATTAAAACAAACCCAAAGGACTCATATTTTTATAATTCAAACAATTCAGTTGATAATCAGTTAATAACCACACACAATCAAGCAGACATATTAAGACTATAGATAGTTACAATGTAATGGCATGAGCTTTGTGCACCAAGTCCAAACTGTGTATCAAAATTTGTGCGCTAGTGCAGCTTAGCGAAAATAGTTCTTGAGATGCACATGGCCAAACACACATGCACTTTGATAACAATAATTTGGTTGTCTCGTACTTTAGATATATATTAGTCAAATTTAGTTACATGAAATAAATACACACAAAAAAAGTCATGAGTCACCAAACCATGATATATAACTGACTAATGTGCCTGTTGGTAAGTACTGCCAACTTCTCATATGGACTCAACAATGTCATTCAAAAGCGAATGCCTTCAATCACATGACCTGAATGAGTAACAGTCACGTGACAGTTTATATAATTTGAATATCTGTTTTTACTTTACTAGAATTAAATTAAATTAAAAAGTGATAACTTCATTCCCATCAATTGTTGAATACGATTTATCTTCCAATCTTCTTCTTCTCGTTCGCAGTTTGACATGTCTAAACAGCAGGTCTGGTTTTATTAATAAATGTGTTGTATTTGAAAGCCTCTCAGTGCTTCCATACAGCTTTCTGTGAATATCCATCTCTGTGGGCCAGTGTTCCTCCCTTAACTGGTTTAGTTTAATGAAGTCTTGCAGGATATGTTCCGATGTCAAACAGAGTTAATGGAACCAGTCTTAGTTTATTTAAGTGGCTGTTTAGTCTGTTGTGTCCTGTCCATATGCGGAAGATGATAACCTGCTCTGCTCTGTCAAGATAGTGATAGTGAGTACCACTCACACCACGTAACTCCGTAGCTTCAAGCAATACTCCTAAAGGATCTCATTAAAAAAATCCACTTTGTAGACAAAACGTCAAGAGCCGGATTTGAACCCAAAACACCTTGAGCACACAGAGAACAACATAACCACTATGCTACATAAGGGGCTGTCATAAATTATGTCAACAATTAGGGAGATGGGGGGGGGAGGGGGGAGAGTTTTGATGGTTCAGTTATTGGCTGGGACGAGGGGTGGGGTTGATAAACGTTGACGTCAACAAAACTGGTTGTATACAACAATTATTTGAATTTTATAAAAAAATATTCTACAAATCTGAAACATGTTTTTCCAATGCTTGCTACAGGCACGGTACAGATGATGTGATCAATATCGCGCTGACTGTTTATTCAGATTAACTTTAGTACCCGTTTCCGCGGTACACTTGCTTCATAACACTATGGTAGCGAGTTCGAATCCCAGTAGATATGACATTGTCGACGACATCAGTAACACAAGTGCTTCAGTCTAGAAGACTACCAGACCTGCAAATACTACTGACCGAACTAAGAAATCAGTGTAAAGTAGCTATGCAGTGGATACCATCACATTGTGGAATACCTGGAAATGGGAAAGCAGATAGTCTGGCTAAGGAGGGACCTGCTTGTGATCAACCAGATGTGCCAATAACATATCATCAAAAGCAACAGATGATCAAAGCAATTTGCCAACACCAACACAAGCTGACTACAAAATTATGAACAGACCAGAACAACCGACTCTGCAACCACATCCATACAAAGTTCAATATTGGCAACACGGCCATGTGGACAAGCACTTCAGACAGCAGAGCATATTCTTCAAGAACGCATAGAATATGAAAACAACAGTGGAAGAAAAACTGTGAGTCACAAAACACAGACAAGTTTATCGTAGAAACGAAACTACAGATATAAGAATGTTCCTGGCGAATGAAAGAACAAGTAAAATAAATAGGAAATTGATTAAAAAACAAATAAGGAAAAGTAAAAGTGCTGTGAAACCATTTATACCACAGATATAATATTGCTACAACAGAGCTGTGTATCTGTAGTATCAATCAATCAAACCCATAACCCTTCAGGGTCGTAGGGGTACCACATTGGAAGCTTCAGCACACAGAGTCCTCCAGCGAATTCTGTAGTATACGAGCTCGTTGAAAGTAAAATATTTGTTACATGAACACCCCACCGCTGCAATTATTTTGATATGTGCGTAAACGAGCAACTGTCATACAGGGGAGGGGGTGGGGTGTGTGTGATTCAAGACAGTACATTATTTAAAAGAAAATACATATTAATATATGCATAGACAAATCCAATCCATGTTTAACACTTTCGCTGGGAAGTGTTTTAATCCCAGTGATTCCCATTTACAATTTGCTCTGCCATGCGAACATCAATAGTGCCACTTTTGCTTGTGGTTTTTTTGGTTGTATATGTAGTCTTGATAAAGGCCTTTTGGTCGAAACATTGATATGCAATGTTATTATGTGTTTTCAGCTATTAGCAAAATTCATTACCTTGTTCCAAGATGTGCATGTTCCAAGCATTTCCTGTTTTCCATTGAAATGTAAATTTTTTTTTAAAGTTATGAGTTTTGTGAGTGATCATTTTGAGAATTCATTTTAAAAAAAATCAACCAATATATTTTGAGTTAGACATACTTCATGATTGCCCAACATACAAAGAGCAGAGGCAGCAGATCTGGCCAGAGGATACAGACTTGAGGCAAAAGCTATGGGGCAGCCACTCTGACCTGGAGAAGACAGCGGACTTCACCCTGACAATATAACATGACCATACAAGAAGAAGGGTTTTGAAATGATAACTAGAATAATGTACAATTGTTACTGGTTTAACTAATAACGTAACAAATAGTAAAACTAATGTAAAAAAAAAAGAGATAACAAAAACCGGTTCTTTATGGGAATATGTGGCCAGATTCCAACTTTTTAAATATTATGCAGAGTTTCATTCAGCTTTCGTGACGAGAAAAAGAAATCGCTACGCCTGCTTCCGGATGCACCAATCTTCGTACTGAGAGCCTCCCACCCACGAGATGCATCCAAGGGGGAGGAGCGGGCTGGTATTCTTAGTGCAAAGCGCACAGATTGCTGCATACAGCAGCAGTAATAGCACCTGTAAAATACATCTTTATCGATATTCCTTGAATAATGTAGGAATTTGTCCCGCTAAAAAATGGCCACGTATTCCTGTAATTACCCCCCCCCTCCCAAAACAGAAAAAATTTGCTAATGTTGGAGATTATCCTAGTTATCTCTTCTTGGTTTTGTTACTGTGGCACTCTCCACCTTGTAAAGTTTATTATTTATAGAGTTTTCAAACTTTCAGACAAGAATACATTTTCCAAAAATATTTATCTCAAGCATTAGCAGTGCCATGCTCCTGTTTTCAAAGTAATTATCCATCATTTACTCCCAGACCCTTAGACGTATCTTAGGTTCATGTGTGTACATCATTACTCGATTCATAATCCAATATGTATGATTCTAAGTCCATTTTAGTGACATTAATTACTATAATATCAAAATAAAGTCAGTTTCGACCAGGTTTTATCAACTCCACTGTCTGTTTTGAAATTTTCATAGAAAAACTGCAATGAAATAATTACATCTCCAATAGCTGTATTGAATCTATCCAATAACTAACTCTGAAATTTAGAAAATTTGGCAATAAATGAGAAATAAAATGAGAAATACTGCACTAAATAAACTATTGTAGAATCGGCAAAATTCCCCCCCTCCCCGGAAAAAGTCATATTAATGGACAAAAGTTATCTGTGACAGAGTAATGGATTTGTTTTGTGCTTTGATGACTCAGTCGTCAATGGCAGTGAAAATGTTAATATAATATGGATCAGAATGTTTTCAGTATTTTTATCTATCATGAAATCAAATAAAAAATAGAAATAGCATCATGGCGTTGTCAGGTTCTGCCCGCCTTCGCATGTAAGGCTTGTAGACATAACCGTCATACTGTGCTGGTACAAAAGCACTTGCCACAATACTTTTCCATCAGATTTTAAAACTCCCACTGCTCTCTCAGACACACGTACAATCATACAAACTTCAAGACTAGATTCTGTTCAAATTTTCTGAAAACCTGATAAGGCAGCAACTGAATGGACACAGGCTGAAACTTGACCAGAGTTGCAGATCTTGAAGTTGTTGACTGCGGATGTCTGAGATATTGAGCAGTGGGGACTAACCTCAGCAGCCTGTCACTTCTGCACTCTTACCACTTGCCTTAGTCACATGCAGCGTTGTGAATGTCTAGAGAGAAAACAAGTGAATAAACACAATCAATATTCTTAATGACTAGCAACCGCAGAAGACGGATATGGCGAGCAAGTGATGTAAATAAAACAGCGACACAATGCATTTCCATATTCTGGACTACATTCTGCTGGAAATCTAGTAGGATCGTTGTCCTGCTTCAAGAAGGATCTTTTGGGAGTTTGAAAATCAACGTTGAAGAAGAATGATTGGGAAACAAAGTATATGAACATCATCAATAATCTGTGATGTCATCAATAATTATAATCTGTGATGTCATCAATAATCTTTAATGTCACCATAATCTGTTATGTCATCAATAATTATAATCTGTGATGTCATCAATAATTATAATCTGTGATGTCATCAATAATCTGTGATGTCATCAATAATTATAATCTGTGATGTCATCAATAATTATAATCTGTGATGTCACCAATAATCTGTTATGTCACGAATAATCTGTGATGTCATCAATAATTATAATCCTGTGATGTCATCAATAATCCTGTGATGTCATCAACAATCCTGTGATGTCATCAATAATCCTGTGATGTCATCAATAAACCTGTGATGTCATCAATAATCCTGTGCATTCATGCACACACTCTTGTAGATCAGCAAGATGTACTCCAGAGAATGGATTGCAATGCTAACATTAATTGGATAGTATATCTGATAAGCTTTACAATATCAGAGAGTATCAGATATAGTGTGATGTTGGTCACCTGATTCGTAAGTAGCCATAGACCATCATTGCTATTATCAGCGCTAAGTAAAACTGCAAATGAAGAGACATATTCTGCATTTGTTCTTAAACTCCTGAAGATTAGCAGTATGTAGTCAGGAAAGTAGGATTCGCGGTGTCAACGTTTACAGATTAGCTGTTATATTTCTGCCTTTTGGTTTGATGCATCAAACTTCAGCAAGGCTTCACCGTGACCCTATATGGGATGGGACAGCCAACTCCACCTCAAAACCTCCTTAGTCGCCTCATATGAGATGCATGGAAGATAAAACAGTGTTGTTACTATTTACTCCTCTTTCAGGCTGGTCAAGACACAGGGATTAAATGTTCCAGTGTAGGGTAACAACCCTAAACAGGAAGTAAGTGACTGGAGTAACACAGGGCAAATATCAAGATAAACAAAAATAGGTAGAAGTGTTACCAAAATAAGACATAAAACAAGATACAGAGACAAATGATGTTTTGACTAAAAAGCCTTCATCAGGACAAACCCTATTACATTTGATCTATTTTCACTTCTCACTTCCTTCTGTACACTTTCCCCTTCTCACTTACCACCATCTTCTCAATATACCCTCTTCTTCCCTATCATGCTGCTCCACCTTTGCTTCCTCCGCTATCTATTCGCTACCTCTCCTTTTCTTTCTTCCCTATGATAACATGTTTGTCCCCATGTAAGATTAATTGTACTGTGGTCTTTGGTTTGTCCTTATGAAGGCTTTTTAGTCGAAACGTCGTTTGTCTATGTATCTCGTTGTTAGGTTGTTTTGTCTTATTTTGGTAACACTTCTACCTATTTTTGTTTATCTTGATCCTATGTCAAGACACAATCGTTTCAAGGCAAAATAATTACTACAGGTAAAGAGTCACACTGCTAGTATCAGGATACAATCAGACAGGCTGGAAAATTATACTATGCCCTATATATATATATATATATATATATATATGTTTCTATGTTAAATTTGTTGTTTGCTCTCTTTTATCCCGAAGATTACATTTTAGTTGAAATGTCATCTGTCTTTGCCTCCATTGCTAGCATGGCTGGTTTAGAAATATTGGCAACAATGTTGAACTTTTCTCCAGTTTTCCTTAATTACTATGAATGACTGCCATGTAAAATGCTCTGCAACAAGTTCTAGTCACAAGCCCTGTCTACTTTCATCAATCTATTGACAGGATATTTTCTGGATTTATTTAAGTAAACAATGAGTATAATGGCAATTTACTTCATGGATTATTGGCAACTATGTTTATTTATCATGGTTGTCTTTTCTCTGCTTTTTCTCTTCGACACATTGCAGGATTGAATTACAATCAGTTTTTTTTTTACTATGGCACATTTGGTTGAATGATATGTAGTAATATTGTGACGTCTCAGAACATTGGTAATGTTTTAAATCCACCTTCTTTGTGGTCTTCTTCTGCCTCTTGTTTCCATTCTCATGTAGTATTCTCTTGCTACTGGCCAACAATGGTTCATTCTCGTTAAGTGGCCAAACCATGTCAGTCTCTGTTTTTTTCAATATATTTGACCACAAACGTTCTAACAGTTCTTGTAATCTCTTCATTCCTCACATGATCTCCTCTTGTAATCTCTTCATTCCTCACATGATCTCCTCTTGTAATCTCTTCATTCCTCACATGATCTCTTCTTCTGTTTGCTGCTTTTCTTGGACATCCCATTTCACACTTATCAAGCTTTCTCACTTGTTCTTTATCAAGTGTCCACGTCTGACATTGATCACACAATGTTGGCATGAAAATTGAAATTATTATTTGCCTTTTGGTTTCCATTGAGATAAATTTGTTTTTCATGATTGGTGTAAGTTCATAGTTTACATAGTTGGCTTTGACAACTGTATCAAACATAAAAAATAATAACGGCAAAAAAAGTCAAGCTATGACAACTGTATCAAACATAAAAAATAATAACGACAAAAAAGTCAAGATACGCTGTTTAAGATATCCAATGATTGGTCTACAAATATAATAATGAAGCTACCTCACTGCATGTTGGGTGAATGCCAATTGTTCCATCAAAATCCTCTTTAGTGACTCCTTTCCTCATTGCTACAGCATATCCTTGTGTGATTTCACCAGCATTTGGTCCCAATACATGAAAGCCAATGACTCGTTCCTGAAAAATATTATAAATACTGCTTCATTTCTTCTTTGTTAATTCTCAAACTCCCGCTGGATCTCTGTTGTAGCAGGACAATGATCCTACTAGACTTCCAGCAGGATGTAGTCCAAAGAATGGAAATGCTCTGTGTTGCCGTTTTATTTGCGCCAATGGCCTGACCAATCCATCTTCAGTTGTGCTGCTTAATTTAAGAGCTTTGTATTGATTGATTAAGAACCCCAGGAATTGTGAATGATTAGGTATTTCTTCCTATGTGCAGTAGGTTGGTTTTTCTGAGCTTTCATACTCAGGAGACTTCAGCTTTTGGCAAATATAAATAACCAAATGGTCAGAGGGTGTCCGACAAAGTGGATGGTGCCGCAGTAACCTAATGAACAAATAGTAACGCAAAATGAGGTAAATGGTTCTCTGTTCACAGTATTGTTATCAGGATCGCTGTTTCCAAGCCTTGCTAGGTTGTCACATGAATATTTTCTCACGTCCCCATCTGTCTCTGTTCCCTTCAGTCGTGCCTGTTGTGACTATGTTCTTAAAACCTGCCTGTCTGATAGAGTGACAAAAGGGGTATTTTTCTTATCTTTTTCTTTTATTATTCTTGCACTCATCTATAGTGTCTCTAATTTCCCACTTTCGGTTTGTTTATAATGAATGCACGCATTTTCACTTTTACTAGATGCGTTGCCATCCCTGCGCTATTATGGCTTGATGAAATATAGACATCTATTTTGTTTTTTATTTTGTCGTTTTCTGTTGTTTGTCTCTTGAAAAAGGTTCAATTTGAGCCGATACGTTGAGAATTGTCCTGTTTAGTTTTATTGTATGTTTTTTTAAATATATTTTTATTAATAGGCTAGGTAAGTGTTTTAGTAACCTGTTTACCTCATTTTGCGTTACTATTCAGCTTTTGGCTTAGTGCAATGCCTATTGAAGGAGCTTTCTACTCAGAGGTGGGATATATAATTGTATAGATGACATGCTACAAAGTTTCCATAAGAGAGCCTCAATGTAACGGCATGTCATCTACTAAGGTTTTCTGTTGCATGGGTAGTTTATCTAGTGGGCCATTGGTGAGACTCACAGAAACAACTGCATGTGTAGTTTGTATTCAGACTCTGATATGTGTGTGTGTTTTGAAGTCACAACGGTACTTGCTATAAGTGGTACTCTTGGCAGATAGAGTGCAGCTTTGTTGAGATGGACAGATTACATATGAGGGGAAACTGAGTACAATGAAGTCAAACTTCTATGAGCATGTTCTCTGCGATGCTGGATGATGCTTTTAGAGATCTGGACTTGGAAGAAGACATCATACATCGCATTGATGGAAAATTACTCAACCTTCTGCAGCGACAAGCAAAAACCAAGGTAAAATCACACACAATCAGGGATCTCCTATTTTCTGATGACTGTGCCATAGATTCAAACTTTGCGATTGCCCTACAAATGATTATAGGCAGATTCTTTGGGACATTATAGACAGAACAAATTATTTTAATACAAAATATTATACACAAAACTTTAGACGTACCGTACTATTAACACAGAGAAAACAGAAGTCATGTTACAACCAGCATCTGGCAAAAGTTATAACGAGCCCTGCATAAAGGTAAATGGTGTAGCACTGAAAGTTGTGAATAGATTCACATATCTAGGCAGTACGTTACCACAAAATGCCAATGTTGATGATGAAGTGCATACAAGGATTGCTAAGGCAAGGAGAAATTTTGGCAGATTGTACGCAAATGTGTAGCATAGAAATGACATTAACCTATAGGCTAAGATGAAAGTTTACAGAGCAGTGGTACTTCCAGTGCTGTTATACGCTGGTAAAACTGAAGTAGAGATATGAGTACCTGTGGACATGTCCAGTGTGCGAAGAGGATAATCATCATATTTAATACTTCTGTTACTTCTGCATTCATTCTGAAAATCCTTTATATTAGCAGGATGTGGTCCGGAGAACCGAATGTGCTGTGTCATGGTTTACAGCTTAGCTGTGTGATATATGCATCTTTTAGCCAGACACATCCAACTTCAGCATAAGCGATTTAAACAAAATAATTTCCCTGATAAATACAGGAAAATGCTGGTGATAATGTTGAATTCATAGACAGAACATCAAATTCATGGACATGGAACATGAACATGCAATGTCACATTCATGAATGCAGAACATAGACACACATCATCAAATTCATGGACACAATGTCGAATTCATGGACACACAACATGGACACACAACATCAAATTCAAGGACACACATCAAATTCATGGACACACAACGTCAAATTCATGGACACACAACATCGAATTCAAGGACACACAACATCGAATTCATGGACACACGACATCAAATTCATGGACACACAACATCAAATTCATGGACACACAACATCAAATTCATGGACACACAACATTAGTATGGATATAAAAATGTCATACGTTTTCTGATTTGTTGCAGATAAGTTTTGCATAGCACGTGTTCGCTTCCTTGTGAGCGACTGTCCACTCTAAGGGCATAAAGTAACTGTGATAAACCTGCATGAAACACACAGACTTGTTAAAAATCACATTTACAATTGAAGTTGGGAGATGAAGAGATAAATAAAGGAATGTATGAATTGGTAATATTAAGGACTGGTCAATATAAAACTTCCCTACACTGAAATGCACAACAATTTTACAAAGTATGCTTTTCTTATTTAGTTTAACTTGCAGCAAAAGATGGATGTGTCTGGCCATTGGCACAAATAAAATGGTGACACAAAGCATTTTTATTCTCTAGATTATATTCTGCAGGAAATCTGGTAGGACTATTGTCCTGCTACAAGAGAGATCCAGTGGGAGCTTGATAATGTGTCCTGCTACACGAGAGATCCAGTGGGAGTTTGAGAATGTGTCCTGCTACAAGAGAGATCCAGTGGGAGTTTGAGAATGTGTCCTGGCTACACGAGAGATACAGTGGGAGCTTGAGAATGTGTCATGCTACACGAGAGATCCAGTGGGAGCTTGAGAATGTGTCCTGCTACACGAGAGATCCAGTGGGAGTTTGAGAATGTGTCCTGCTACACGAGAGATCCAGTGGGAGCTTGAGAATGTGTCATGCTACACGAGAGATCCAGTGGGAGTTTGAGAATGTGTCCTGGCTACACGAGAGATACAGTGGGAGCTTGAGAATGTGTCATGCTACACGAGAGATCCAGTGGGAGTTTGAGAATGAATGATGAAGAAGAACCAGTTTGAATCAGTTACTTTTCTCAAATAAAATATTCAGTATTGATACAATTTTAATTTATTTATGCATCCAGTTGTTGGCCCAATTCTTCCTCTCCAAACCCCACATTATACAGAAATGGGTACCACACTCATAGAAACATTAATATAAGACTTTGTGAATTTTTAATTTTTTTTACATATTATGCATACCTGAACCTAATACACTTAAAATATTCAGTCAATATCATTGAAAAGCTTAAATGACGGAATAAATAATTTTTACAAATGTAAATACATGCATAATATCTGAAAATCACAAAGCAACCAGTACTTCATGCATACAACAGTAGAAGATCTGGTTACAAGGCACGAAGACCAAGAACTAGATTGGTGGAGGCAATCAAAGAAACCTTAAATGACGTAATAAATAATTTTTACAAATGTAAATACATGCATAATATCTGAAAATCATGTATCATCTTCAGGGATACATCATATAACATTTGGCTTACAGGGAAACAAATCTTAAAATTGTGAACACAAAAAGAAAAAAACTTTAATAAAATAGCATGTACACACTCTAAATATAGTATAACTTCACGTGACAACAGTGTGATGTTTGTGTACTTTTAAAAATGGCGCCATTATGAAAAAAATACATCTGCCACAACCAATTTTCAACAGCTTATTTTCTGTCTCGATTACGAGGAATCTGCAACAACAAATTTTCAACAGCTTTTTCTGTCTCGATGACGAGGAATCTGCAATCTATTTCCTCCAAGAACATGGTATTTTGCTTGCCATTTGGAAGTGTTCATTTGGAAGTGTTCATTTGGAAATTCGCAAAGGAATACAACAGAAGGCAGAACAATACACACTGGTATATGTTGCAATTATACATGTGCAAATTCTTGTATGCAACAATATACTAAAACTCAAGATTCAGCCCCTTTCAACACCAGTCTTCAAGTTATTGCCCAACATTGGTCATCTACATAAGTCTAATCCTAACAGTTCATTCTACAACTAATACACCCTAACCCTAACTATTTTAGTTTCATCCCTAACCCTAACTCCTTATTCTACTAACACCATAGCCTAATCCTTACCAAAACCCTATACTTGAAAAAACAACATCCCCTTTAAATAGTCCTCAAACCTAAATATCTGATAGAATAGACATGCATGGTGTAACACCAACAATCATGCACACCTACATCGAAACTAGTGAAATCAGCGCACCATATAACACACTAATGAACAGATACCTGTGCACTACAGAAAACCTATTATTTTATTATGTGACCTATCTTGCAGAACTTTTTCCAAAATGTAATATCATTTTTTACTTCTGTGGTAATCATAGCTAGTAGGAACTTATTCTGTACTGCATATACAGAATTGTGGTTATTAAACTGTCCTACTACATTTCTTTTGTCTGCCTGGATCAATGTGTTGTACAGTGATTCTACTGTATAAAGTATTGTTTGTTTCCAGAATCTACACCTACCTCAATGTTGTCCTCTCCAAACTTCTCCACTGCTGCCTCCTCTGAGTATCCGATACAGCCATATTCTAACGGAGTGAACACTGTTGTTGCAATGTTAGTGTAGTCAACCTGCACACACACAAATATCACACAGATGCAATGTTAGTTTAGTCAACCTGCACACACACAAATATCACACAGTTGCAATGTTAGTGTAGTCAACCTGCACAAACAGATATCACACCTTACCTGTCAACTGCCCGTAAATCGCCGTAATTTTTACGGTTTTTTCCAAGCTGTACGGCTTTACGGGCGTACACCGGCATTTACGGGTTTTTACGTGAATTTCTGCAGTTCTGTAGGTTTTGGGTTTAAAAAAATTAACTTTAGTGGTGACACTGATATTTTAGTATATATTTTAGTGGCAACAGTGATTTGTACGGGTTTTATTAACAATAGTGTCGTTTGTGATTTTTATTTGATCTGGTCTTGGGGCGAAGTATTGTTGGAAACAATGCTTTTAACACACTACCCAGTACTTTAATTATTCTCTCTGCTGGGGACTTTGTCTTTATACCGAACTTAGGGAATTTTTGTCCACGTGCATTGACAGTGTTACTCAGTGTATCTACAGTACACAAATACTAGTAACACATGTATTTTGTTTCTAGGCCTACTATATACATCATTTAATTTATATTGTAAGTTTTTGTTTGCCTCCTAGACCTAGGTAGTGTAGGTAGGCCTATAGTTAAATAATAGAATATGTTATTTGTTTATGTAGGCCTAAATCTCATCTTTAGAACTTATCTTAAACCAATATTTTGTTGTCAAGTTGTTTCTTTTTAGGAATTACAAACGAAAAATGAGAAAATGAAGCAGTCGCTGCTATAGATGCACAATCCATTCCGATCACAGATGCACAATCTACACGAGTCATAGTTGTACGGTCTCCGCCGATAATAGATGCACAGTCTCCACTATTCACAGATGCACGATCTCCGCTATTCACAGATGCATGATCTCTGCTATTCATAGATGCATGTTTTTTGCCGGTCATAGGTGCACATTCTTCGCCGGTCATAAATGCTCGATCTCCGCCGGTCATAGATGCATGATCTCTGCCGGTCATAGATGCACATTTTCCGCCGGTCATAGATGCACGATCGATGCCGGTCATAGTTGCACGATCTCTGTCGGCCATATATGCGTGATTACTGCTGGCCATAGATGCATGATCTTCGCTGGTCATAGATACATGATCTCCGCCAGTCATAGATGCACGACCTCCGCCGGTGATAGTTGCATGATCTCCGCCGGTGATAGTTGCACGATCTCCGCTGGTCATAGATGCACGATCTCCGCCATTCATAGATGCACATTCTCCTCCGGTCATAGATGCACGATCTCCGCCGGTCATAGTTGCACGATCTCCGCTGGTCATATATGCATGATTACTGCTGGCCATAGATGCATGATCTCCGCCGGTCATTGATGCACGCTCTCCGCCAGTCATAGGTGAACGATCTCTGCTTGTCATAATTGTGACGATCTCTGCTGATCATAAATGCATGATGTGCACTATTCATGGATAGTTGAAATTATTGTCGAACACTTTATAGAGCACTCCAACAAGTTGTTATAGTTTTAAACAGATCTAAGCTTCCATTCTCTGTAGTAATTTTTTGTTTCCATATTTCTTTTTTCCCCCATTTTTTCATATTAAAGTTACGTAAAGTTACTTTGTGCGCTATAATTTTCCTTCCCATGCTATGACTCTATGGTAAACAAAGGCAAACTACCCGTAAAAAATCCAAATGACCTTTTTTTTTTTTGTGCTCGGATGGAGCCCCGCCCCCTCACCATTGTGTATGATTTTACAGTTTCTCATGCTCAATTACGGTTTTTCATAACTTTTTTTATGGTTTTCAGTCTCAACAGGTTGACAGGTATGTCACACAGATATACAAACATTATCTACAGACTGAGACGTTTTAAAATAATTTTCTTTCAGTTATGTGCACTTGAAGGTCGCATATACAAATGAGGCAGTGTTTTATAAAACTACAAAATTATACGTTTAACTCACTCTGAAGTTGTCGCTTGATGACCTTTTAAGTTTGCTGGTCTAGATTATGAGTATAGAGTGATGTTTTGTGCACTACACTCTTCAAAGAAGTAGATGGCTGAGCAACTTAGAAGGAATATTGACTGTAAGCACTTGAAGGTGTTTTCTTTCAACTGTGTGCACTTGAAAGTGTTTTCTTTAAATTGTATGCATAATAAAGTGTTATCTTTCAATTGTGTGCATATAAAGGTGTTATCTTTCAATTATATGCATATGGTGTCATCTTTCAATTTTGTGCATATGAAGGTGTCATCTTTCAATTGTGTGCATATGAAGGTGTCTTCTTTCAATTGTGTGCATATGAAGATGTCATCTTTCAATTTTGTGCATATGAAGGTGTTATCTTTCAATTGTGCGCATATAAAGCTGTCATCTTTCAATTGTGTGCATATGAAGGTGTCATCTTTCAATTTTGTGTATATGAAGGTGTTATCTTCAAAGGTTTGCACTTGAAGATTTTTTTCTCAGATTTATCATAGGAAACTATGAAGACTACATCAAGATGCAGAAAGTTATGTTACTGGATTACATGCTCTAACACATTTGATGACATACTAAAAGCTTAATCCAGACAGAGAAGTACAGTCATATGATAGTGCACACCACGAAGGTAAGACTGAGTGATCTAGTAGTGGGATATGATAGTGCACACCACGAAGGTAAGACTGAGTGATCTAGTAGTAGGATATGATAGTGCACACCACGAAGGTAAGACTGAGTGATCTAGTAGTGGGATATGATAGTGCACACCACGAAGGTAAGACTGAGTGATCTAGTAGTGGGATATCTAAAATTTAGTAGCGTTGTTCATTGTGGAAGAAAGGCTAAGATAGTATCAAGCAGACCTACCCATAAGAAGATTACTTATTCTACTATATCCACAACAACTGTAAACAACAATGGATGGACCATTGAGCCACTGGCTCAAAAAGATGAGTACTATATCCAGACATGTCCCAACCAAATCCACATGACAGCATAAATAGGCAATGCCAAGACTAAGCTGCAATATTTACGTTGCAAACAAGACATGTAAACTTAATGTAAACAAGACTTAATAAACACCTACAAAGAATTAATGCAGACTGAATACAATTCATAAGTGCAATCTTCGTGCCAACATAGTGTTATCAATGTCAGACATGGACACTAACTAAAGAACAAGAGATAAAAGCTTACTAAATGTGAAATGAGACGTCTGATGTCTAAATAATGCAGCAAACAGAACAAGAAGAGAGATCATCTGAGAAGCCAAGAGATTACAAGAACTATTGGAATGTTTGTGGCCAAATATATTGAGAAACGGAATAAAATGGTTCGCTCACTTAATGAGAATGAACCCTTATTGGCCAGAAACAAGAGCATAGTGCCTACAACATGAGAACGGAAACAGCAAGAGGCAGAGGAAGACCACAAAAGTAGGTGGATTGAAGGAGTTACCAACATTCTGAGAAGTCACAATATTACTGCTGGTAAAAATTCAGTATCGCCCACCGTTGTGCTATAAATAGCACACTGTTTACAGTTGTAACTAGCGACATCACGGAGTTTCGCGAGAAAACCAATCTGGCAACCAATGAAATCGGCGTAGACGGTGACGTCAGATTCCCGCCATCCGCCACATGATTGTATGCGCGGCAGACAGTTTTTATTTTGGTGATAGATCGATTTGATAGCGGATTTGATTTGTTCTACTAGTGGAAATCCAGCGAAATCCATAGTTGCATAATTAAAAATATAAACAGTGTAAAATGGGCAGAAATGAACACTTACCTTAGTCACCGTTCCTTGGCGCATAAACTTGTTTTATCGCGCAATCTGTGTGCCATAATTCCACACCCAGCGCAAGCAAATCTCCTCGCAAACCGTGACGTTACAACCATTAAACATTTCTTAGGGAATACCTCGAAAGTGGGTCAAATATTCCTAACGTGGACAATAATTTGCGCCTTACTGACTATCAAGCGACAAAACGTGCCATAGCTGGAAAACCAATGATCATTCAATCCTGCAGAAAAAGCAGAGAAACAGCAATAGAATAGATGGATACACAGTTCTGCAACAGACAAGAGGAGGAAACAGTAAAACACCGACTTATCGAATGCCCTGTACTACAAGACGTGGAAACAAGGATGACCACCAAACCTCTCTATCACTAACAATGTCTAGACAGACACAACGCAGCTGGAGAAGACATGCACCTAACACCACATGGCAGAGGGAAGACTGAAAGCTCATATCTCTGGGATCCGATAAGCCTAAACCGTATACCATGGGAGCAAACCAATGATCCTCTAAATCCAACAATCAGCAATCTCACAGAAAAAAATAAATGATCTGTAAAGGTGAACTGCCCCAATGAGCATGATACATGAAGGTCTTCCTGAACAATCATGAATAAATGCATTTACAGATTAGCAGATACAGCTGCAGTGAGAAATGGAGATGCTGGCATCTTTATAGAGTACCTTGACAGTTGTCCTATATACATAGTACACAGTTTGAATGTCTTGACAAAATCATACATCTTTTTTTTCGTTATGCGGTTAATCAAGTACTGAATAACCTATTTACTTGAGTTGCCTGGTAATTCTGTGCCGTTATAACGGACTGGTTCACTTCCCGTTAGTTTCAAGAATTTTTAGTTTATCCTCTGGCTTCCTACTTAAATGTACTTTTATAAGTAATTATTTGAAGCAAAATTGTACAGTCCATATGTTATTTATGTTTACAAGAAGACCTATTGGCCTTTGTAGTATGAATACGGATGTTATATTTTTGTGTTACTGAGGATACTTCAATACTTGTATGGGATGTTCATTGTTGTTGTAATAGTCCTTGTCTCGATTGGTCCGTTCTCAGGGACTTGAGTACAAAGTTTGAATATCTTGACAAAATCACATCTTATTTTTATAGATGAGATTAGTCAAGAACGGAAAAACCTGTTTACTCTAATTTTCAGATGATTCGGAGCCATTATAACGGAATGGTTCAATTACCATTAGTTTCAAGAACGGAAAAACCTGTTTACTCTAATTTTCAGATGATTTGGAGCCATTATAACGGAATGGTTCAATTACCATTAGTTTCAAGAACGGAAAAACCTGTTTACTCTAATTTTCAGATGATTCGGAGCCATTATAACGGACTGGTTCTAGTTTCAAGAATGTTACGCAGTCATACATTTCTACAAGAAATATGCTTGTTCTGATCAGATTTAATTTATCTTTACTGCTGCTGCTTGTTAAATATTTTTCATTTGTGCTAATTTTGATGTCACTATTTCATTTCTTCTCTTTATTTTGATTACACCATCCTCTGTGGAGAAAACTTTAAAAATCATAATAATCACTACACCCAGTAAATTAATCAAACACAGCGAGAGGTAAACAAAATATTTCAAAAACTGACCAAGCTCCAGCTCTTGGAGAACAACCGCCTGGACAGTAGTTTTCCTGCCTGGATGGCTACTGGTGTTAGTTCCGGTCTGCCCGCTCCGATATCACCAATAGCAAAGATGTTCTTTACACTTGTTCTCTCTGCATTGTCAACTATCACTTTCTGTGTACTGACCAATGTAAGGAAAATATGTAATGTAAGGAAAATATGTAATGTAAGGAAAATATGTAATGTAAGGAAAATATGTAATGCAAGGAGAAAATGTAATGTAAGGAAAATATGTAATGTAAGGAGAAAATGTAATGTAAGGAAAATATGTAATGTAATGAAAATATGTAATGTAAGGAGAAAATGTAATGTAAGGAAAATATATAATGTAAGGAGAAAATGTAATGTAAGGAGAAAATGTAATGTACGGAAAATATGTAATGTAAGGATAAAATGTAATGTAAGGAAAATATGTAATGTAAGGAGAAAATGTAATGTAAGGAAAATATGTAATGTAAGGAAAATATGTAATGTAAGGAAAATATGTAATGTAAGGAGACAATTTAATTTAAGGAGAAAATGTAATGCAAGGAAAATATGTAATGTAAGGAAAATATGTAATGTAAGGAGAAAATGTAATGTAAGGAAAATATGTAATGTAAGGAGAAAATGTAATGCAAGGAGAAAATGTAATGTAAGGAAAATATGTTTTGTAAGGAGAAAATGTAATGTAAGGAAAATATGTAATGTAAGGAGAAAATGTAATGTAAGGAAAATATGTAATGTAAGGAGAAAATGTAATGTAAGGAGAAAATGTAATGTAAGGAAAATATGTAATGTAAGGAGAAAATGTAATATAACTAGAACATGTAATGTGCAGAGAAAATGTAATATAACTAGAACATGTAATGTGCGGAGAAAATGTAATATGCAAACATCTAATGTCAGTAGACCATGTAATGTAAGGAGAAAATGTAATATAAGTAGAACATGTATGGAGAACATGTAATGTAAGGAGAAAATGTAATATAAGTAGACCATGTAATGTGTGGATAAAATATAATGTGAGGAGAAAATTTACTGTATATTTCTGTTTATAAGCCGAGAAATTTTGCATTTATTTCTGCTAACAATATTTGGAAATCAGCTTGTAAACACAATTTTTAAAGATTTGGTGTTAGAAACACAAAAAACAAGAACACAGAAAATCGTTAAACACTAGTTACAGAAGAAAACAGCTGACTAGTAAAAAAAAACAACCAATAAACCAGTGACTCACATGTTCCTGTCCGAAATATTCAAGTCGGGATAAAATGCCTAGGGCTACAATATACTGGTATCTGTTATTTCGTAACCAAACTACGGTAATCTGTACATATAATATCGTCTGTGAAAACAAATGAAATGTGCTGATCTACCAGTAACTCACGTTATCATCTAAGTCTACCGGGTAGTGTTTCTGTAAAAACTTCGATAGTAACAGACGAAATTAAAGTGGGTTTGGCTTGAGTATAACAAAACATAAAAAAATTTGCTGTAGAAACAAAACAAACAATAACACAGAATAACGTCAAATACCAGTAACAGAGAACAAAACGTACAGGTGTCAGAATAAACAGTCAGTGAAATCCTTTGATGTCGGAATCACTTCTAAAGTCTCCAATAATTCACAAATTTCATCATGTGTCATGGAAACATCGGGGTGAACATCTTCAGTCTCTGGTACATTGTCGTCGTCGGCATCATCCTCAAAAATAGCATTGTCCTCACTTCCATCCTTTGCATTACTAACGGAGAACTTTTTTAAAAGATCGGACAATCATTTTGGACGAAATATCCGAAATCAGACAATGATATCCATTCCATTACGCAGAGTGTGTCCTTAAATGGCTTGTTAAGGGAGACATCTTGAAGTTGCAAGAGGGAGGTAAGGGGCATAGGCATTTTGTAGCAAAACTCCTCTGTAATTGATACCCGCCCACTGCAGATTTAGTAGCAGGTGAGGTTAAAGTGACCCAGAAGCCATGCCATGTGTCAGGCCAAAGACACACATATCACAACTGTAAACCATTGTACAGCGAATTCTGTTCTCCAGACTACATCTTGCTAATCTGCAGGAGTTTGAGAAAAAATGCAGAAGTACAACCAACCCCACCTCCAAAACCTCCCTAATCTCCTCTTACAACATGTATAGCAGATCGCAGTGTCATTAATCTTTGTTCTTTCGGGCCCCAAAGCCCAAAGTTTTTTTGTCTTCTCCAAAAGCACAGGTGCTGTGGTCTTTATTCTATGTATGTATCTTCAGGGCAGAATACTGTGCTTAGGACATTAAGCAAAGCTCTCTCACTCAAACCATGTGATACTACTGTGTGTAATCCTTGCATGTGGTTGAGATCCATAGTTATACCCTCTTTGCCCGGCGACAGATAGACAGGCTGTCACAGACTAGGGAAGCCTACCCGAATTAAAAGCATGATGAAAACGGATGTGCTGAACCTCGGACGTCCAGACTACAAGTGGCCAACCAAGGTGCAAATAACACAGTTCTACAGTGGAACTTGTAGCACAACGTACTTCCCACTCCCCAGTGGAAATCACACGATTTATTTGTTGTGATTATATGAGAGCGAACGCAGAAGAAGAAGAAATGTACTTAAGGTCCAATCCTAGTTGTCAGGCCTACATTTCATACCTTTTAGGAACTCAGCATAGATCTGTATTTAAAAAAATATGATATCGCTGTATTCCTAGTTACACAATGGCTGCCGTAATCCCCCCCCCCCCCATAGCTGTCGTCTGAGCTAGGACACACTTATAACCTCTCCTTCATAGTGGCAGAGATTTCAGTTTTAGTTAATAAAGAGAATCTAACTATACAATACTAGACAGCCTGTTTACCTTTCATTTAGCCGAACTCCAACATTTTCTAAACCAATCCCCTTCGTGCATGGATCTCGACCAATAGCAAGAAGAATCTGTGGGGAATGAGAAAGTTTTACATTAATTTTTACGATTTTGTTGTTGCTGTTTTTTTTGTTGTAAAGGCATGTTATCTAATTCTGTTGCGTCATACCATGATTGCTGGTGTGCCTCTCAGTCTGGTATATCCGACCAACACCTGTGCTTGCTTGGGCAGGATTGTGGTCTTGCTCAATGTAGGGGACGGCCAGACCAATCTTAGTTTCCAGCCGTTGTTGTCTGAACTAAGCCCTATCTCTACTTCAAGGAGTTGGCCTCGATGGGGATTTATAAGATAAACACAATTATCAAATTTATGATGAAGTCTGCTGTAGCATTAGCCTGGGAGGGAATCAGTAACCCATCACTCCTATGTTGTTGGATCCATAAGGGGAGAAAAGAATAGCAACACTGTGACCTGCCATGCATATCATATGAGGTGACCAAGGATGTTTAGGGTGGGAGAGGGCATGTGAAATTGATTGTCTGACACCATAAATCAAAGTAACCCAAAAACCATGCTGATGTCAGATCTGTCAACTTTGAAAGGTGCAGATATCTCAGCTAAGCTGTAAACTATCCCACAACATATCCGTTCTTTTAGACTACTTCCTGATAATCAGCAGGAATTTGAGAACAAATGCAGAAGAACTAACTGATTTTGATTTATTCAAAATGGTCAGTCGACCACAGTTGCTAAGAGTATTCTTTACCAAGGATGTTGAACATGGACAACAGGCTGTAACAAGAAAAAATGGTCACGGAAGACGAATGTTAATCTATACATAAATAAGGTGTACCAGAGTGAAAGAGATAACTCAATAAGCTAGAAATATAGGGCTGCAGTATCACAGCGCAAATGCAAGTATGAAAAGAAATATGTAAATTAATCCTTAACCCATTAAATCCCACATAGCCTGAATTAGTTGAATGTTGCTACGATCTTTGATTTGTAGTGTAGGCCTAATGGAAGATGTGCGTGTCCCCCCTCCCTCCACACACACCATAGACTTAGTAATGATTGAGAATTGTCAACACAGCTGATATATATCAATATTGATTGATTTCACAAGAAATCTGGTCCTGTATTCATCCATATTAATCTGCTTTTAATTATGACTAGGCCTAACTTTCATGATTTCCATGTGAGTCTATCTTTGAGGTTGATGCAGAACAAACAAATTTGTAGCTGGTATCAAAATTTTCAGAAAAACATGATCCTTTTTGGAAACCTGTTTCCCCAGATATCTAGGGCTTTCTTTATGTGAACTAGGCCTATATGTTTAGAGTAATTAACAGTTGCAGACTGTTGTTGTCATGCTGTGTAAGTGAGACTGCTTTGCAGCTTTCATTTGAACATTTATCAGCAAAACATTTGACACAAGTAAATGAAGGTGACATGAAACTGGTGCCCATTTTTTTCCCCTCTCGCATGTTATATGACAAGTAAACTTATCTTACATGACATTCACATAGATAAGTTCACAGATCAGTACCTCTTCCATTTATCATTTATCTGTTAATCATACCTTGAATCATAAAAGTGACTGCAAATTGTATTTTATATTAATTTTCTTGTACTTTTTTAATGAGTTATTCCCCTCGCCCTAGGAATGAAGCCCAGAGTTTTTTCCTGATCGGCCGGGATTGAAAGGGTTTAACTAATACCTATGTGTTGATGCAGCACAGAATAGCAACACTGTTTACCTTTCATGCATGTGGTAAGATGAGACTAAGAAGTATTGGGGTAGAGTTGGCTGTCCCATCCAGTAATGGTCAAAGTGAGCCAGAAATCATGCTGAAAAATGTGTCAGACCAAAAGACACAACATTGCAGCCAAGCTGTAAACCATGATGCAATGAATTGGTTCCCGCAAAAAATAGGACCACAGTCTTCTTTCCAGTCTTGTCATAGGAGGTGACTAATGAACGATGGGGGAATGGGCTGACAACCTGTCACCTGTAAAAAAATCATCCGAATAGAATAATAGTCAGGAGTCTGAAAATCATCATTGTCACATCCTGTCTACCGCCGAAGATGGATGTGTCGGGCCATTGGCGCAAAACGAACGGCGACACAACGCATTTCCATTTTGTGGACTACATCCTTCTGGAAATCTAGCAGGACCATGGTTGGATCCAGTTGGAGTTTGTGAATGAACGCATAAGAAGAAGAAGACATCCAGTCTCAATTTATGACTTTTGTTTTCTATCTAATAATCTCCATGGATGACATAGAGATGCAGGCTATTTTGTCCTTTAATGGCAGAGTCCTAGGTGATGGAGAATGCTGGATATAACATCACAGCAAATGGGTCAAGAAATTTGATAGAAGAATGCTAGATGTACCATCACAGCGGATGGGTCAGAAAATCTGATGAGAATGATGAGATATTTGATCTAGAAGTATGTGCTGTGCTCCTGGCAGGACGTGGTCATCATGGAATATTGACGAACTGGAATGCCTCCTTTCGGAAACTAAACATGGAGTCTAGATGTCACCAGTTACACAACCGAGAAGAACCTATGATTTTGTCAGAAAAGCTATGGGCTATCAATAGGTACCTGATCGCAGCTAAAGGAATTATTTTATCATCAAGAACTACATGGGGGTCAAAATTAACATGCTGTGGATACCCGTATATGTTGATGAACCCTTCAATGAAGAGGCAGATGAGTTAACAAAATAAAGAATCAAGCAGAGAAAAGGCACAGGAATGTTGACAATGGAAATAGAAATAGTCTTACTGTATTGTACTCTTCCACAATCTCCGTTCCTTCTGTGGTTGTGGCTGTTACTCTGTAAATACCAGGTTCACCTGTTTCTATCTGTTCAATCTGAAATATTTTTTACAGAAATATTGGTTATTAGTTTTATGAACTGACATCATAGCACTTCAGGCAAACTCATTTGTCCGATCGAGACCAACTCCTTGAAGGAGAGATGGGGCTTAGCCCAGCCAACAGAGGCTGGAAACAGATTGGTCGGGCCAACCCCTACATCATGCAGGACCACAGTCCTGCCCAAGCAAACACAGGTGCCGAAGTCAGAGATACCAGGCAGAGAGGCGCAACCATGGTATCACATAACACAACATTCTCAACAAATTTTCTGAAAATTTTGTCGAGAAAAAGACAGACAGACTCATATGTTCTCAGCCTCTAGCAACAATGTCAAAGTATAATCATATAAATGGGTTTTCTTCTCATGTTGATCCTATTGGATAAAAATGTCATTCCTTGAAAATTCCGAATTATTATTTATGTTGTTGCTGTTGTTCACACATCACATGATGATGATGACCATTTGTCACACCCACTTATGAAATTCAGTTAGAGTTATGTCCTTGGCTATTTTTTTGTAGATGGCTGATAAGCCTTATAGTGGCCCTGAATGTCTTTGACTATGTTTTTGTAGATGGCTAATAAGCCTTATAGTGGCCCTGAATGTCTTTGACTATGTTTTTGTAGATGGCTAATAAGCCTTATAGTGGCCCTGAATGTCCTTGGACAGTTGTGGGATGGAATGATCACTTTCAATTGTGTTTGAATTGCATTTGGCTTTCTAGTTAGTCTACACTACTGACCTGCTGCATTTCACTTTTTTTTCACACAACATTGCGCATTTTTAGATTGCGGAGCGTTATAATTTTCGTAGATGTGAAAATTGTTGTAGATGAGTGAAAATTGTTGTAGATGTGTGAAAATTGTTGTAATGTGTGAAAATTGTTGTAGATGTGTGAAAATTGTTGTAATGAGTGAAAATTGTTGTAGATGAGTGAAAATTGTTGTAGATGTGTGAAAATTGTTGTAGATGTGTGAAAATTGTTGTAATGTGTGAAAATTGTTGTAGATGTGTGAAAATTGTTGTAGATGTGTGAAAATTGTTGTAGATGTGTGAAAATTGTTGTAGATGTGTGAAAATTGTTGTAGATGTGTGAAAATTGTTGTAGATGAGTGAAACTTATTGTAGATGTGTGAAAATTGTTGTAGATGTGTGAAAATTGTTGTAGATGAGTGAAAATTGTTGTAGATGTGACTTACACTAATTATTATTCATACTCATTATATAGCATTTCTAAAACTCATTTATAACACAGTGGGGTTTTTGCCTGGGAGTGTTGTTTGTAGCTGTGAGTGGTCCTTGTTTCTTGGAGTGGAACTTGTGGCTGGGATTAGTGTGTGTTGCTGTGAGTAGTGCTTGCTGCTAGGAGTAGAGTTTTTGGCTGGAAATGGTGCTTGTTGCTAGGAATGGTGTTTGTGGCAGTCAGTGGTGCTTGTTGCTGGGAGTGGTGCTTGTTGCTTGGAGTGGTGCGTGTTGTTAGGAGTGGGGTTTGTAGCTTTGAATGGTGCTTGTTGCTAGGAGTGGGGTTTTTAACTTTGAGTGGTGGTTGTGGTGCTTGTGGCTGTGAGTTCACAGGGATCTGAAAGAGAACTAATGAATTCAGTATTTCATACTGACTTCTACGTTTGATCTCAAACTCCTGCAGATTAGCAGAATGTAGTTTGGAGAACTGAATGTGTTATGTCATGGTTTTCTGTGATATATGTTTCTTTTAGTCTGACACATCCAACTTCTACATGGCTTCTGGGTCAATTTGACCATCTATGGGATAAAAAAGCCACAACTTCACTCCTTAACCTCCTTAGTTAACTCTTATGAAATGCATGGAAGGTAAACAGTATTGCTAATTAGCTTCCCTTCCGGGCAACAGCAACACATGAGTGACTTCATACTAACCTTTGAAGGCACAGCACCACGGATAAATTTGACATCACGGCCGCTCATAAACTTGCCGATCATTTCCGCACACTGCTGATCAAAACCTCGAAGAAGTATAGACCTGACCATGACAGTTGTGTCCAGACCAAGTCCAGCAAGGAAACCAGCACACTCCAAAGATACGTATGATGCTCCGACACATAATGTCTTCCCAGGGGAATACGGCAAGGAGAATAGGTCATCACTGAGGAACAAAACAAATCTTTTTTTTGGTTCACAGGTAAAGAGATTACATTATCATCATCATGCACACCATTCACAGCATTAGCAGGTGGCGGGATTACCTACTGGTATGTCACAGTATGGATACAGGGGATGAATATGTTGTAGACGGAATATAATGTCTTTCATATGAAATGCACATACACTGGACTAGAAAAACAATACTGGAAGATATACTCTACGAACTTCTATACAAGTTACAAAACAGTGAAATCTAACATATCAAAGACAATACTTCAGATATAAGCACATGGACGAAAGAAGAATAACAATACAGTGTCATATTTTACACAAATGAAAACCATTATGCAATTAAACAGTGTTAGGTAACCATAAAAAGATAGGAATAGTGAGACCTTATTCATGCAGAACTAAAGGATATTAGAACTAAAGGATATTAGAACTAAAGGATATTAGAACTAAAGGATATTAGAACTAAAGGATATTAGAACTAAAGGATATTAGAACTAAAGGATATTAGAACTAAAGGATATTAGAACTAAAGGATATTAGAACTAAAGGATATTAGAACTAAAGGATATTAGAACTAAAGGATATTAGAACTAAAGGATATTAGAACTAAAGGATATTAGAACTAAAGGATATTAGAACTAAAGGATATTAGAACATCATGAGAAACTAAAGGATATTAGAACATCATGAGAAACTAAAGGATCAATCAATCAATAAACCCATAACCCTTCAGGGTCGTAGGGGTACCACATTGGATGCTTCAGCACACAGAGTCCTCCAGCGAATTCTATCGTCAGCGATGCGGATGAGTGTGGAAATATCTAGCCCTGTCCATTCCTTGATGTTGTCTGTCCATGTCTTTATTTGTCCTCCTCTGCTTCTTCCACCCTCGACAGTTCCCTGCAGTATTGTTTTTGACAAGGAATCGTGCCTGCATACACATGTCCGAACCATGCTAGTTTTTGTCGTTTCACTATTGAAAGCAATGGCTCCTGGACACCTGCACACATCTCTACTTTATTTCTTACGTACACATTGGTCTTATGTTCCCTATAGGAAATTCGTAGAATTCTTCTGTAGCATTTATACTCGAAAGCCTGTAATCTTCTCTCCATGTTCGCAGTGAGTGTCCAACTCTCACACCCATACAACACAACAGAAAGCACCAGCGACCTATACAGTTTGATTTTCACTCCAACACTGATGTTGCTTTTCCAAATCACAGTTAGCCTTGACAATGACGCTAAAGCCATCTCCAGCCTTATTTTTAGTTCTGCTTTGCATTTACCATCGCTGCATATACTGGATCCGAGGTATTTGAAGGTATTCACCTCTTCAAGCTTGTGTCCATTCATCATGATATTAGTCTGGTTTTCTGTGTCTCTGCTGTTTACCAAAATTTTGCTCTTATCTGAATTGATTTCCATTCCGTACTTGCTGGTAACTTTTTCTAACTTTGATGTTAATTCTTGCAATGATTGTTCTGACCCAGCTATAAGATCAATATCATCAGCGAAACGCAAGTTGCAAATAGGGCGACCTCCGATCGATATAGACGTGTTGTAGTCATGCAATGTTTCTTGTATGATGTGCTCTAAGTATATGTTAAAAAGTACTGGGGACATTACGCATCCCTGTCGAACTCCCACAGTTGTTTTGAAGAACTCTCCAATTGTATTGTGTGACAAGACAGCACTATTTGCATTTTCGTACAGAGCTTCAATAATGTCTATAATTGTGGTGTCAAAATTAAATTTCCTTAGTATGTGCCACAGACCATCATGCCAAACACGGTCAAAGGCCTTTGTAAAGTCAATGAAGTTGTGGTATAAATCACGTTGGTGTTGAATATGTTTTTCGATTAGTGTTCGGATGTTAAATATTTGTTCAACGGTGCTTCTGTTTGCTCTGAAGCCAGCTTGTTCTTCTGCAATTATTTCTTCCGACTTGTGTTTTATTCTGGATAATAAACTAAAGGATATTAGAACATCATGAGAAACTAAAGGATATTAGAACATCATGAGAAACTAAAGGATATTAGAACATCATGAGAAACTAAAGGATATTAGAACATCATGAGAAACTAAAGGATATTAGAACATCATGAGAAACTAAAGGATATTAGAACATCATGAGGAACTAAAGGATATTAGAACATCATAAGTTGAGCTGAAGAAGATAGCACAGACCAGAGTTTCGTAGACATTATCTCCTTCCGCATTCATTCTCAAACTCCCACTGGTTCTCTCTTGTAGCAGAACAATGATCCTACTAAATTTCAAGCAAAATGTAGTCCAGAAAATGGAAGTGTCGCCATTTTATTTGTACCAGTGGATTGAGAGACCCATCTTCGGCAGTCAGTAGAGATCAACAATTACAGTCTTATATTGCACTGGGTACAACAGATACAATGGTTTGGTCATCTGAAAAGAATGCCGTGTGATTCATTAGTTTATAAAGCATATATGAAGAGAGGAGAAGCAGAAAGAAGAGCCAGGGGTAGACCTAGAGTACGCTGGATCGACAACATCAAAGAGACATTACACAAACACCAAATAACATTATCTGAAGATGCCAGAAAAGCGAGAACAAGAACATTGTATCTCCCTCGACACTCGTAAAGGGTAAAAGAGGAAGGAAAGAAGAAGATTGCACTGGGAACATGGTGTAGAAAACTAGAAGCATTATGCAGATCTCTAGTTGCTTGAGTGTTCTATTTCCTACTCCACTTACCTTGTTATACAATATTCCCGTGCACCAGGTATGTCAGGATAACGAGGTCGTTCACCTGTGGCCAGGATAATGTATTCTGCTGTTACTGTCTCTTCGGTTTCATCTTTCTTAATTGCCTGAACAAAAAAATTTGTGGAGCAAAAGAAAAATATCAAATTGCCTGAACACAAAAATTTGTGGAGCCAAAGAAAAATATCAAATTGCCGGAACAAAAACATTTGTGGAGCAAAAGAAAAATATCAAATTGCCTGAACAAAAAAATTTGTGGAGCAAAAGAAAAATATCAAATTAATACATATACTTAGAACACTCCCCCAAAAAAATCTAAAGTGGGAAGGAAACATCATACGGTGGACAGCATACATTCTAGCAGAGTGCAGCACCAAGGCAAGCGACAGAGGATTTTGGAGGTCCATTGTGGTGAACCTTTGATGTGAAAACAGCACCTGATGATATACTAATACCAAATGACTTAAAGGTACCATACTGTAATTTATAACGATTCCCAAGGGGGTATGTATCTACTCTATCTATCTAAATTCTAAATCTAAATCTAATCTAATCAATATATCCTAATCCTATCTATCCTATCTATCCTATCTTATCTATCTTATCTATCTTATCTATCTATCTATCTATCTGTCTATCTATCTATCTATCTATCTATCTATCTATCTATCTATCTATCTATCTATCTATCTATCTATCTATCTATCTATCTATCTATCTATCTATCTATCTATCTATCTATCTATCTATCTATCTATCTATCTATCTATCTAATCTTATCTTATCTTATCTTATCTTATCTTATCATCTCATCTAATCTAATCTATCTATCTATCTATCTATCTATACGCTATGGCCCTTGTTTGCCTTGCGGAGTCAGGGGTGAAAGAGTTCTCTGGAGATGGCCTCATATATATAAGAGATATATCTACTGTCATGACGTTAAACATTTTGGGGGAAGTTGGAGTTTTAGCTGGTTCCATTCTAATTAGGAAAGGTCTTGCTCGATGCATCAAATGATCCTCAAAGGCTTACCTACCCAAAAAGAACCCAAAACTAAAAATTGATGAAATATTTTCTAAATGACACAAACAAATAGATCTTACCTTAACAGTATGCGGATCAATAATTTCTGCATAAGCATTAATGTAGTTGACCTTCTTATCACGCAGCTGAACTCGGTAGCCCCAATTAAGAGATCCTATATGAGCCTGCATCATTACAGAATCAACACATTAGCTGAATATGCAAGAAACTTAAAAAATGGAAATGCATGGAACAATAAAACCTTTTAATGAGTATTTCAGTGTTGCCACTGTTTTTTTAAAACATTATTCACAATTTCTTTGGCTAAATGATGAAATTATTTTGTTATCTTCAAAAATTTTGCAGACACAGGTTAGTTAAACTTGAAATATTCTATCTCAATATTGTTAAACTTATATTTACTTATTAATTATCCATAGTGGAGATCCTTGTAGTTTAGAGAGCAAAGAATAGGGATCTAGGATCTTCTTTCTAGGCATGTCGTAGGAGGTGACTAAAGACAGTTGGGGGGATAGACTGACAAACTGTCACCTGTAAAAAAATCATTGTCACTGCAGGTTTTGTCTCAATTTCTGACTTTTCTATCTTCCTCTTCTTCTTATGAAAAGTTTACTATGTCTACACAGCAAATGATGAGATGAATCTCCTTGATGAGATTACAACAGAGATGAGATGTCTGAGAAAAGCCACAGGAGTGACCAGAAGACACAGAATTCGAAACAATGTCATAAGAGAAAGAGTGGGGGTCATATCAATTCTACAATACATACAAAACCAACAGATACAATGGTTTGGTCATCTGGAAAGAATGCTGTGTGATTCATTCGTTTATAAAGCATATATGAAGACAGGAGAAGCAGAAAGAAGAGCCAGGGGTAGACCTAGAGTACGCTGGATCGACAACATCAAAGAGACATTACACGAACACCAAAAATCATTGTCTGAAGCTGCCAGAAAAGTGAGAACAAGAACATTGTATCTCCTTCGACATCCGTAAAGGGTAAAAGAAGAAGGAAAGAAGGAGAAGAAGAAAACACAGCAAGTCTGGTTTTATTTTTAAATTTTGTTATGAAGACATGTTATCTAGTCATGGTGCAAGAGTAACCATGGCTGCTGGTGTACCTCTTGGCCTGGTATCTCCTACTTCAGAATCAGTGATTGCTTTGGCAGGACTATCATCTTATGGTCATCCTTATGGATGACAAAGAAGGATGACAAAGAGGCCAGTGCACATTGCACCTTTGTCTTTTTGTAGCAAACTCCTAGGTAGCGGAATACTAGATGTGGAAGATGTGTCAACACATTTGACAGAAAAATAGTTGGTCAAGAACTGTATACTTCGCTGCTGCTAGGACGTGATAATCCTGAGATAATGCCGGGGATCAAACATGTATCCATAAACCAACCCAATACAACCATGCTGTTGGGACAATAAACCTTACATGAGGCCTGGTATCACATTGGCTACTTAACTGAGGTGGACCTGTGCTTTTGTTAGAAAGGCTATAGACTATCAAGAGCTACCTGCTCACAGCTACAGGGATTATTTCATCATCATCATGTGTCAAGAGGTACCTGCTCACAGCTACAGGGATTATTTCATCATCATCATGTGTCAAGAGGTACCTGCTCACAGCTACAGGGATTATTTCATCATCATCATGTGTCAAGAGCTACCTGCTCACAGCTACAGGGATTACTTCATCATCATCATCATGTGTCAAGAGGTACCTGCTCACAGCTAAAGGGATTATTTCATCATCATCATGTGTCAAGAGGTACCTGCTCACTGCTACAGGGATTATTTCATCATCATCATGTGTCAAGAGCTACCTGCTCACAGCTAAAGGGAGTAATTCAGCATTTACTTATAATATGTCAGTTTAAAGGAAACTGGGCAGACTTTACAATTACATTGAATGCATGAAATCTTATGCCGTGCTAACTCTGGAACACAAATGTAAGAACACAATTAAAGAAAATAGGAAAGTGAATGAGATCACCCAACGTTGTAACTGTCATGCTTCCTGGTGTAACCAAAATGTTTTACAAGTTTATGGTTGAAAGTTTGTGCTTCGTCAAAGTGAGGGTTTGCTGCTTTGATAATTTATAGCAAAGCTGCATTATCTGCACCTTTCTGACCAGCATATCCATTTTTTGCAAGGACCATCAGCTAATTTATTAGTCATTTCAATCAATCAGGTGCCATGCTGAATGACGTAGGTGATCACGTTTCTCCACAACTCTCTGTCTCTCGTGTTGTCAATAAGCTCGGTTGGTGAGCTTCTACCGTGCCACAATACAAGTCCATCTAGTAACTTTTCTTTTTGTCATCCACTATCTCTTCTCTCCTTGATATTTCCAGTGGTTATTAAGTGTTCAAGCTGTGTTCTTCTCAGCACGTCCTAGAAATCTTGACTATATTAAGACATTATTTGCATGAATGATAATAAAAGGAAGGGTTCAATACAGAGATCATGTGAACAAATCATATGACAACAGCCCAACGTTTTAATTTCATATGTTATTGCACTGAGCTTCTGTGACTCAGAGATTTAAAAAGCTGTAACTAAGGATACTGATCTATCGATCTGCGTGCAACGTACTGGCCATCCATCTCCCACTCAGTTTTTAGCATGCATATCGAGTGATCGGAGGGCTCTCATCACATAATGCGTAGGACAATGGTAGCATAGTGATGGTATGATAATTGTTTTATATAGTGCTGTTTTGGTGTTAATGTTCACATATTTGTTTTTGAAAACAGGAGACATCTGCCCCAACTATCTAACATCTCTAAATAAAAAAATAAAACATACCTGAATAGCATTCTTCATTTTTTGCCAATGATGTTCAACTGCAGACAATAAACCAATCATAATTTGCTTGATTTCAAGTCTTCTATTTTATAAAGACATTTCTTGTTGACAGTGTTTCTCATCTGTTCTTACACGTATATCTGACATATTTCAAAACTGTCGAATGAAATAACAGCAAGGAAAAAAATGCATCTTCTTCTCATTCTGTATTCATTCTTAAAGCTCCGAGGAAACTTTCAGGTTGCTCGTGATTTTCATGTGACTGCCATTAAGTCATGCGTCTTGGATGACTTTGATAATCGTTATATCTATAAATTTGGTACAAGACAGGTAGGTAGTTAATAAATTTGCCTCTCTTTTGGAGAGGCGTGCACCTTTCAACCAGCGGACAACAAAGTCCAATTAGGTTATATCAGAACACACTACCATTAAATATTAGAGGTAACAAAGACCCCAGATTAAACAAGACAACCCTTTGGAATCAATGTACATCAGTCCTACAGGTAGATATCCTGTGGTGTTCTATTAATTTTATGTTTGTGTTGTTTCATCTCTGATCTGGCTTTTTTCTTCCGGGTTGCACCTATATTTAGCTGTCATATGAATATGGATATTTTCATTCTTAATTGTCATATTATGTAGTGATTGTGTTCATGATAAAGACCTTTTGGTCAAAATGTTGATTTTCATGTGTTATCCCGTGTTTCCAGTGATCCCCCTGTTTCCTAGTTGGTCACCTGTTGGATTTTAGTTTTTCTACAGTTACTATCTATTATTGAGAAACATTCCAATTGTACAAAAGGATATAACAGATGTACTGTATGAAGCGTATCATGTTTATGCTTACGTTATTTATGTCAGTCACCTAATAGCATCAATCAATAATATGTAAATGTTATCAATCAATAATATGTAATTGTTACAATCAATAATATGTAAATGTTATTAATGAATAATATGTAATTGTTACAATCAATAATCTGTAAATGCTATTAATCAATAATATGTAAATGTTACCAATCAATAATATGTAAAGGCTACCAATTAATAATCTGTATATGTTATCAATCAATTAATGTTATATAGTCACCAAATCGCATCAATCATTTGTAAATAATCATATAGCATTTGTAAATGCTATACAGTCGCCAAATAGCATCAATCAATTATCTGTAAATGCTATACAGTCACAAAATAGCATCAATCAATTATCTGTAAATGCTATAAGGAAATATATTCTCTCTAATTTTCCATCAAATTAGCGCTTACCTTTGTCTGGAAGGTTCCATCCAAAAGCTTTGGAGTCATGTAAATCTTCACCTGTCAATATAACACATACACACACTTTCACATTGTCCATTCTCAAACTTCTGATAGATCACACTTGTATCAGGACATTTGGCCCCCTAGATTAATAGTAGGTAATCGTACAGAGAATGCGTTTGTTACCATTTTATATGTGCAGAAATCTCGATACGTTCTACTTTGTTACTATTTTATATATGGCTCGATACGTTCTACTTTGTTACTATTTTATATGTGCTGATGGCTCGATATGTTCTACTTTGTTACTATTTTATATGTGCTGATGGCTCGATATGTTCTACTTTGAGAGAAAGAAAAAAGAACATTATTGTCTCATCACAGGATCTTGCAGGACTACAATATTATTATCACCACAGGGTTCTAGGTAATAATACTGCTTTCAACCCAAGTTCATGAAGAACCACAATAACACGGGGTTCCGAGTAATAATACTGCTTTCAACCCAAGTTCATGAAGAACCAGAACAACACAGGGTTCCGAGTAATAATACTGCTTTCAACCCAAGTTCATGAAGAACCACAATAACACGGGGTTCTCGGTAATAATACTGCTTTCAACCCAAGTTCATAGGAACACAAACACGCAGGAATATTCTGGAGAAGGACTTGGTGTACATGAGGCTCTTACATTGTCCATCTATACTGATGAAAAATGGTTCAAGGATGAGACGACATCCTGGCAACACTTCTAGACAACCGACTGTCTTTGTAATGCTGTAACGCAACTTCATATATCTAGACATCACCCAAAATGGATGTATCAGTCCATTCGTGAAAATAAAACGATAATACAACAAATTTCTATTCTCTGGACTACATTCTGCTGGATATCTATTTGGATTATTAACTGTATTATTGGATTTATTGGATTATTGGATTTATTGGATTTATCGGATTTATTGGATTATTGGATTATTGGATTTATCAGATTATTGGATTTATTGGACTATTGGATTTATCGGATTATCATATTTATTGGACTATCAGATTTATTGGATTATTTGATTTATTTGATTATTGGATTATTGTCCTGCTACAAGAGAGATTCAGCGGGAGTGTGAAAATGAACACTGAAGAAGATATATCTAGACGTACATAGTTCATCCCAGGCTCCTAAATGAAAAATCTCCGGGGCCATGAATGGCAATGTAACCTTTCATACATGGATTCTAGAAGGATTTCCATACTTGTCTTCACAGATGTTAGGATATGAGATTTAAAAATGAAACAAATTCAAATGTTTATCCATATTATGACAATAAAATATTCTCTAATATAAAAAAACAATACCTTTATCCATACTGTGCCAATCAAATGTTTAAAAAATAATAATTGTATCCACACAGTGATAATCAAATGTTAAAAAATACTTTTATCCACACAGTGCCAATCAAATGTTAAAAAATACTTTTATCCACACAGTGCCAATCAAATGTTAAAAAATACTTTTATCCACACAGTGCCAATCAAATGTTAAAAAATACTTTATCCACACAGTGCCAATCAAATGATAAAAAATACTTTTATCCACACAGTGCCAATCAAATGATAAAAAATACTTTTATCCACACAGTGCCAATCAAATGATAAAAAATACTTGTATCCACACAGTGCCAATCAAATGTTAAAAAATACTTTTATCCACACAGTGCCAATCAAATGATAAAAAATACTTTTATCCACACAGTGCCAATCAAATGTTAAAAAATACTTTTATCCACACAGTGCCAATCAAATGTTAAAAAATACTTTTATCCACACAGTGCCAATCAAATGTTAAAAAATACTACTTTCATCCATACTAAATAAAATGATAATATAAAATGTTTTTAAAAAATATCCATACTATGACAATCAAATGTTCTCAAATAAAAAAAATATGTATGTAAAAATTACAATTATTAAATTATTAATTTATATATCTGAAATCTATTTTGATGTTTCAATATTTCAAAAGCTTACCTAAAATGGCTGCACGATGCATCAATTTCTTGGGTATACATCCAACATTAACACACGTCCCTCCTAAACCTGAAAAAAGAAATTACAACATTAACACACGTCCCTCCTAAACCTGAAAAAAGAAATTACAACATTAACACACATCCCTCCTAAACCTGAAAGAAGAAATTACAACATTAACACACATCCCTCCTAAACCTGAAAGAAGAAATTACAACATTAACACACGTCCCTCCTAAACCTGAAAGAAGAAATTACAACATTAACACACGTCCCTCCTAAACCTGAAAAAAGAAATTACAACATTAACACACGTCCCTCCTAAACCTGAAAAAAGAAATTACAACATTAACACACGTCTCTCCTAAACCTGAAAAAAGAAATTACAACATTAACACACGCCCTCCTAAATCTGAAAAAAGAAATTACAACATTAACACACGCCCTCCTAAACCTGAAAAAAGAAATTACAACATTAACACACATCCCTCCTAAACCTGAAAAAAGAAATTACAACATTAACACACGTCCCTCCTAAACCTGAAAAAAGAAATTACAACATTAACACACGTCCCTCCTAAACATGAAAAAAGAAATTAGTAATAATTACAGTTGGAAATTTTTTTTCTACTTTCAGGTTTTTTAAATGTGAGTGTTCACAAATACCTGCTGTCTGTAGGATGTCTGTAGTCAAATATATTGAAAAACATAAAAGTTAGGATGTCTGTAGTCAAATATATTGAAAAACATAAAAGTTAGGATGTCTGTAGTCAAATATATTGAAAAACATAAAAAATTAGGATGTCTGTAGTCAAATATATTGAAAAACATAAAAGTTAGGATTTCTGTAGTCAAATATATTGAAAAACATAAAAGTTAGGATGTCTGTAGTCAAATATATTGAAAAACATAAAAGTTAGGATGTCTGTAGTCAAATATATTGAAAAACATAAAAGTTAGGATGTCTGTAGTCAAATATATTGAAAAACATAAAAGTTAGGATGTCTGTAGTCAAATATATTGAAAAACATAAAAGTTAGGATGTCTGTAGTCAAATATATTGAAAAACATAAAAGTTAGGATGTCTGTAGTCAAATATATTGAAAAACATAAAAGTTAGGATGTCTGTAGTCAAATATATTGAAAAACATAAAAGTAGGACAATCATATGCTGCATAAGTAAGAACCAATCACACTAAATGTGACAGAATATATTTGACTTACCCCAAGTTGTGCCAGGTGGTGAAGGCTGAACAAAATCAAACAGGGCGACATTTTTACCTAAGTTGGATGCTTCCTGCAACATGTGGATATCAATTAATGTTTATTTACAGAACCTCACAGCATTATTATTGATTTTTATACTGGAGAATTGACAGCATTGTCTATTGTCTTTTCCCAGGTGACACTACTGGTCAACACTTGCTGTTAAGCTTGTCTTTTCCCTGGTGGATGGTGACACTACTGGTTCAAACTTGCTGTTAAGCTTGTCTTTTCCCAGGTGGATGGTGACACTACTGGTTCAAACTTGCTGTTAAGCTTGTCTTTTCCCAGGTGGATGGTGACACTACTGGTTCAAACTTGCTGTTAAGCTTGTCTTTTCCCTGGTGGATGGTGACACTACTGGTTCAAACTTGCTGTTAAGCTTGTCTTTTCCCAGGTGGATGGTGACACTACTGGTCCACACTTGCTGTTAGGCTTGTCTTTTCCCAGGTGGATGGTGACACTACTGGTTCAAACTTGCTGTTAAGCTTGTCTTTTCCCAGGTGGATGGTGACACTACTGGTTCAAACTTGCTGTTAAGCTTGTCTTTTTCCAGGTGGATGGTGACACTACTGGTCCACACTTGCTGTTAAGCTTGTCTTTTCCCAGGTGGATGGTGACACTACTGGTCCACACTTGCTGTTAAGCTTGTCTTTTCCCAGGTGGATGGTGACACTACTGGTTCAAACTTGCTGTTAAGCTTGTCTTTTCCCAGGTGGATGGTGACACTACTGGTCCACACTTGCTGTTAAGCTTGTCTTTTCCCAGGTGGATGGTGACACTACTGGTCCACACTTGCTGTTAAGCTTGTCTTTTCCCAGGTGGATGGTGACACTACTGGTCAACACTAGCTGTTAAGCTTGTCTTTTCCCAGGTGACACTACTGGTCAACACTAGCTGTTAAGCTTGTCTTTTCCCAGGTGGATGGTGACACTACTGGTTCACACTTGCTGTTAAGCTTGTCTTTTCCCAGGTGGATGGTGACACTACTGGTCCACACTAGCTGTTAAGCTTGTCTTTTCCCAGGTGGATGGTGACACTACTGGTCCACACTAGCTGTTAAGCTTGTCTTTTCCTCAGGTAGATGGTGACACTACTGGTCCACACTAGCTGTTAAGCATAGAGTTGAGAGGTCTAATTTTCATTTGAATGCCAGATCTGTCACCTTGGTTGTACTATACCCATATTTGTTCACAATATCTTTAATTTTATCTATCCATTTCTTTTTTTATTTCTCTTGTTCTGTTGCCTGATTGTCATTTATTATATGCACTTCTAGGGAGGGACATATTTCATTCTTCAAAGATGTCCAAAATATAGCATTTGCTTATCTCTCGATATATTTGATACATGATTAACCGGTAGTGTAGTTTCTATATCTGATGTCATTTCGTAACCTGTCTAATCTGATAACTCCAACAGTCTCTCTTATACATTTCCTTTCACTTGTTATTCATCATCATCATCAAGTACCATCTTCTCAACGAAGATTGACTGTAACGGAGCTCCATTATCCTCTCTCCTGATTGGTGGTGTGCTCTGCTAGACTGTAACCTGTCCATCTAGCAATATGTATCTCCAACTTGTATCTCTGCCTATCTCTTGCTCACCTCCACTAGACTCTACCCTCAAGTAAAGTTTTCAACAAGATGTTATGTCTTTTAATATATCCAAAATACTTTATATGTTTGATCGTTATTTCATTTAATATTGTTTTTTTTTCATACAATGTGTTGTTAGAATCTCTTTGTTCATTTTCTTCTCTTTCCATTAAATTCTCCCTATTCTTCTACATATTCACATCACTAAGGCATCAATTAAACTTTATTGTGGACTTTTTGATATTATCTATTTGTAAGTTTAATAATGGCCTTGTTGTTTTTCTGATTTGTATATAAATTCTGTATTTTAACCTTCACATTGCCCATTGTTATAAGTGAACCACTCTGTTGTTTTTCTCTTCCTCTTCATAAATAAGGGTCATATCATCTGAGAAAAGTAACACTATTTGCCTTAATCATAATGCAGCAAATGGGATTTGAACCAGGTCTGCGCAGATGGCATCTACTCGCCTCGCAACTTGAGTCAACAAGTTTTCCGTCTTCGACCATACCGCATCCCTATAAAAGATGCAATTTTAGTCATGATTTTCAAAAGTATGGGTAGGTCTTAAAATTGCATATTTTATAGGAATGTGGTGTGGTCAAAGATGGAAAGTGTATTGACCCAAGTTGGGAGGCGAGTAGGAGCCATCTTAACAAATGTCAGTAGCACTTGTTTTCAAAAGACTGAATCCTTCCATCTGTGTCTGCATTGAGTGTCCAACTTTCACATCTGTATACAAGTATACTCAGCACTAGCAGATCTGAACAGATTGATCTTTACTGTAATACTGATCTTATTTTTCGAAATAATATACAACCGTGCAATAGCAGCCTAATCGACATCTCAAGTCTTAGCTTAACCTTCATTTCCTGAGACAAATAGAGAAGATACAAAGCTACCCAGAAAAGAACATAGAACAAAATATAAAAGGGGGAAAAACACAGATGTGAGAGAAACAGTGTGAGAGAAGCAGTGGGAGAGAAGCAGTGGGATAGAATCAGTGGGAGAGAAGCAGTGGGAGAGAAACAGTGGGAGAGAAGCAGTGGGAGAGAAGCAGTGGGAGAGAAACAGTGGGAGAGAAACAGTGGGAGAGAAACAGTGGGAGAGAAACAGTGGGAGAGAAACAGTAGGGGCAGTTTAGTAAATTGTTAGTGGCATAGAAGAGAGAAGAATAGTGGGTTTTAATGCTGCAGAAGGTGACAGATTAATAACGATGGCAATTACCTTAGCCGCAGCAAGTCCTCCTGAACCTCCACCAATAACAACAAGGTCATAGTCATAAGTCTCTGTCATTCCTTTGACCATATCCATAAGTCTGTTCTGACAGAAAGAGTTCAACAGGTCATCACAGCCACCTATAAGTGTACAAATATGGTCAGGAAAACTGGTAGACAATCACAAAGTTCATGAACAATAACAAGACATTAGTGGGGTTTGAACAATTTTCCTTAGCTATTCTTCTTCTTCTTCAGCGTTCATTCTCAAACCCCTCCAACTAGAGGCAGTACATGATACCCCTTGTAGCAAGACCATGGTCCAACTAGATTTCCAGCAGGATGTAGTCCTGAGAATCGAAATGAGTTGTGTCTCTGTTTTATTTGTGCCAATTGCCTGACGCATCCATCTTTGGAGGCCTTAGCTATTCAGAACATTACTTTTTGGAATTTGGCCAAAAACAACTCCCTCCCTCCCTTCCCCGAATCATGTACATTTTTCAAAAACAAAAAGGTCATCAAATTTGTCATCAAAAGATCTGACACATGAAAACACAGGCAGCACCTTTTTTTATTTTTATATTTAAATGAAACTCCCTTTGGTGAGAGCGTATCTACATTCCTGTATGGATGTCTTTCAGAGTTCAAGAAATACATTCTATAGATTTAACACTTCAAGACAAGGCAATAAATTCAAGACAGATCCCAAAAAAATATTTCAACAACCCAAACTCAAATGGATATTTCTGTTTTAAAATAAGTTTTAAATATAAAATAAAATATTATAATTATGGTTACGAAACAAAACAGCTTCACTTACCGACATGGCGGCCATGTATAAATATGTTGGGAATTGTAGTTTGCCCCGTTAGCTGATGTAAAATTATTTGGAACTGAGGTCCTTTTTCTGTGAACACACAAATAGTAGTCAAGATAGCAGTAAAAACAGGTCAAGCAATGTTGACCGCGGTCACAATTAAGATGGGTGATATAAAAGGTTAGAGTGCTGTGCGAACAATGCTGATAAACAGGTTGTGATGCACAGGCTGATATAATAGCATATATCGCTGCAGAGGTCAACCATTCAGTGGAATTTGTAAAATACTGTATGTGTTTACATATCAATGTGAAAGTCAGATGTTTTGGGCCAATGATGAAAAAAAAACTAAACGCATCAGTGTTCTCTAGACTTCATCCTAGAAATCCGGTTAGGGCCAATGTTCTGCTACAAGAGAGATCCAGTGGGAATTTGAGAGAATTAACCACACTTTAAAAATATGTAGGTTAATAGTGAGGTTTAAGTGGCTACGCACACAGAAGGTAACGCTAGTCTGCATCTTGAGTGACTCTATGAGTATGATTAAGAAGGTACAAGTGGGTCTCGTGGAACAGTGGATTGAGGCCTTGAGAAAGGCGAGCTTGAAAGTGGTTACATTTATTTTTGTGCCTGGAAATGTGGTCGTTCGAGGCAATGAAAGAGCGGATCAACTGGCATCATGCGCGATTGTGGCACAGGGCGATGGGGCAATGGATTGCGCTGACATTTTGAACTCCTTAAGAGAAATAACAAGCGAGAGTGAGACTAATGTGGATGATTATTCCTTTTCAATGGCTAGGATTAAAGATCAGGGATTGAAATGCGGTGTTGCTAGAGGTGAACATTTTGGAGGGCACAGAAGAATGAGGGTCAACCAGCATAGGACCGGTACTGTCAGCAGAAGTGTAATGGCGGATACACTCAAGGAGAGATCGGAGCAACTATGGACGTGTCCAGTTTGCAGTGATGATGATGATCCGACGACTAACTAACTAACTAACTAACTAACTAACTAACTAACTAACTAACTAACTAACTAACTAACTAGTGAGGTTTATTTCCAAATTTTATCTCTTGTGTGGCAACAGAGGCCTGGACTTCTAGTTCACAGTGTACAAAATAGAGCTATTGTCTTCTTTCCAGGCATGTCACAGAAGGTAACTAAGAACAGTTGGGGGATAGGCTGACAACTAGTCATCTGTGAAAAAACTCATTGTCACTGCATGTGTTGTCTCGATTTCTTACTTTTTGTCTTCTGTCACATGGTCCATGTGAATGATGAAGCGATGCAGACAAATGGATATTGCACCTTTGTCCTTTTGTGGCGGGGAATGCTAGATGTTTCATCACTGTAGATGGGTTAACAGATATGACAATAAGTATGATGAACTAGTTTGCACAGAAGTATATGCTATCTCAGGGAAGATGTAATGATCCTGGGATACTACCACACTGAAATGTCTCCCATTGAGGACTAAACAATAATCCAAAAACTCCCTTAATACAACTATGATTTTGAGACAAACAAATTTTATATGAGTATATGCGTCACCTCGGTTACTCAACTGCAAAAAAACTTATGTGAGTGTATGTGTCACCTCGGTTACTCAATTGCAACAAATCTTATACATGTGTATGTGTCACTTCGGTTACTCAACTGCAAAAAAACTTATGTGAGTGTATGTGTCACCTCGGCTACTCAACTGAGGTGAATCAATTCTTTTATCAGAAAGGCTATGGGCTATCAAGAGCTACCTGCTGCTGACATCTAAATAAATTACTACACCATCATCATTTGTCAAGAGTTACCTGCACACAGCTAAAGGAATTACTTCATCAATCTAATTTGTAACAAATCTCACTTTAAAAATAATCTAATTTGTAGCACATCTTACAGTAACTTACTATGTGTAATAAATCTTACATCAATCAATTAATCTAATTTGTAACAAATCTTACTTGAATTAACTATCTAATTTATACCAAATTCAACTTACCAATTTGATCTAGTTCAACAGCTTCAAACCTTACTCTAATGCTTTTCAAGAAATCTTTAGCCTGAAGAAGAAATTCAACTACATATCATGACACATCAAAAAAAAGAGCATACATGTAACACAAACACTAATATCTATTGACTTTACAAGCTGTCAGCATTCTGCCATGTTTTAATCCTGATTGACCACATATGTTTAACATTCCCTGAGGAACGAAGTTTGTAGTGCCGTTGATTGACTTCTCTGTTAAAGCAGAAATGCCACGAGGAAGCAATGTTAGTCGATCCACTTAAATGAACCTGGTTGCAAACAATGTTAAAAAGACAAATGCAAATATATTTAAACTGTTGTTGATTGGTTAAAAAATATGTGTGGACATCAGCTGATACTTCTAATTCATATTCCAATCATGTGCCTGTTGCCACAGCCCAAATGGAAAGCAAAGAATAGCGATATTATTACCTCCCATGCATGTGGTAAGAAGGTTATGGGAGCGGAATTAGCTGTTTTACCCCATATAGAACCAAAGTGACCCAGAAGCCATGCTGAAATTGGATGTGTCTGGTCGAAGGCACAGATATCGCAGATAAGCTGTAAACCATGACAATGAATTCCGTTCTCTGGGCTACATCCTGATAATCTTCAAGAGTTTGAGAATGAACATTGCAATGTATTTATTCTTCTTCTGCATTCGTTTTCAAACTCTTGCAGGTTGGCAGGATGTAGTCCAGATAACAAAATGCATTGTGATACGGTTTACAGCATTGCTGCTATATCTGCACCTTTCAGCCAATGACACAGATGTGATTTATATGGATGGGTCAGTCATCTGTCACCACCGACGCGCATGGGCCTTTACTGTCAGATTAAAAGGAAGAACAGTACATGACGCCAGTGGTGCCTTTATCGCAACAACAAGCAGTCTAACAATGAAAGTATTTGCCGTAACGCAGACACTTAATTGGCTGGAATCGCAAACCTATTCCTATGTGTGCATACTAAGTGACTCAATGAATATGATTCAGAAAGTCAAAACAGGTGATTTACCTAAGGGATGGATGGAGTCATTAGAGAAAGCTAAAAGAGGGCATCACTACGAAAACTCACGCTTATCTTTGTCCCCGGATCCGTGGGCGTGGAGAGAAACGAACAGGTCGACAAATTAGCTAGCCTCGCCACTACAACAATTGATCAAGCAGACATTGCCTATGGACCAAGCAGACATTGCTCTTCGTGAGTCGTTACGATCAGAGGATTTTGAGATGAATGAGCATAGTTAATATCGAGAATGCATGAACTGGGAGCGAGGAAGGGCGTGGCCCTTAGAGAACACCTGACAAAGATTTCAAAACGAGCAGTGAACCAACATAAAACCGGAACCATCAGCCATTATACCCTGAAAGATTTACTGAAGTGGAGATCTGAGCACCTATGGACATGTCCGCTGTGCGAAGAGGATAATCAACATACCTAATACTTGCACCTTTCAGTTCACTTTGACACATTTGACTGCAGCATGACTTTCAGGTCACTTTGTACCTATATGGGATAGGACAGTCAACTTCGCCCCAAAACCGTTAGTTGCCTCTTAGTACATGCTTAGCAAGTAAGTGCTCCCCTTCTTTGCTTCCCTTTCGAGTCCTTCAACACAAAGGCAGGATAGGATTCATCGTCAGAAAGTGACCTGATAATATAACTTGTCAAGTAACTGACTGTATCTCACAGGTGAAGATTTAAGTTGGAAGTATCAACATCTAGTGAAGAATGAAGTCTCAACATCTAGTGAAGAATGAAGTCTCAACATCTAGTGAAGAATGAAGTCTCAACATCTAGTGAAGAATGAAGTCTCAACGCCTAGAGAAGAATGAAGTCTCAACGCCTAGTGAAGAATGAAGTCTCAACGCCTAGTGAAGAATGAAGTCTCAACACCTAGTGAAGAATGAAGTCTCAACACCTAGTGAAGAATGAAGTCTCAACGCCTAGTGAAGAATGAAGTCTCAACACTTAGTGAAGAATGAAGTCTCAACGCCTAGTGAAGAATGAAGTCTCAACGCCTAGTGAAGAATGAAGTCTCAACACCTAGTGAAGAATGAAGTCTCAACGCCTAGTGAAGAATGAAGTCTCAACGCCTAGTGAAGAATGAAGTCTCAACGCCTAGTGAAGAATGAAGTCTCAACACCTAGTGAAGAATGAAGTCTCAACACCTAGTGAAGAATGAAGTCTCAACACCTAGTGAAGAATGAAGTCTCAACACCTAGTGAAGAATGAAGTCTCAACGCCTAGTGAAGAATGAAGTCTTAACACCTAGTGAAGAATGAAGTCTCAACGCCTAGTGAAGAATTCAGTCTCAACACCTAGTGAAGAATGAAGTCTCAACGCCTAGTGAAGAATGCAGTCTCAACACCTAGTGAAGAATGAAGTCTCAACGCCTAGTGAAGAATGCAGTCTCAACACCTAGTGAAGAATGAAGTCTCAACGCCTAGTGAAGAATAACAGACTAGAATAATTGTGGACCTCATTGACATTGAGTAGAAGCAGATGTTACAGCACAAAATCATTGGAGAAAATAAAGGCTGCAATCTTATGCAGGATTGTTGGTATGTCGATGGGCAATGGGAGGGTTCAACTAAAAAAAACATAAACAAGGTAATCTGAACATTTCCGTAATACCTCCATTTTTGTATGAATTTGCTATTTGGCAAATTTAATTATGCACTTTTTAGCACTAAACTAGTACTAAAGTTAAGTATGCACTTTTTAGCACTAAACTAGTACTAAACATTAAGCATCCACTTTTTAGCACTAAACTAGTACTAAAAGTTAAGTATCCACTTTTTAGCACTAAACTAGTACTAAAAGTTAAGTATGCACTTTTTAAGCACTAAACTAGTACTAAAAGTTAATTATGCACTTTTTAAGCACTAAACTAGTACTAAAAGTGAAGCATGCACTTTTTAAGCACTAAACTAGTACTAAAAGTGAAGCATGCACTTTTTAAGCACTAAACTAGTACTAAAAGTTAAGTATGCACTTTTTAAGCACTAAACTAGTACTAAAAGTTAAGTATGCACTTTTTAAGCACTAAACTAGTACTAAAAGTGAAGTATGCACTTTTTAGCACGAAATGTCACGTTCTGATTTTCTGTGGTTGATGGAAAGTGTTTGAACTCCTACCCCCTCCCCCCTTCACTATGAGTATGATCTTATGTTCCCCAGGAAAGACAATGGAATAAGAAAATAGATGTTTAGACAATATGTGTGTGTGTGTGTGTGTACATGCGCATGGGCACCAACATAATTTATATTATATCCCCCCGAGAGTAGGTCTTCCAGTCACTACCAGGAAATGAGGTTGAAGTATTTTTTTCTCAATAGAAGTTAATAATTTAGTATTTCATATTTCATTCATGGGGTGGGGGAAATCAACTGACTTACCTTGACATATGATGTGGGCGCACCCATGTACATGGGCAATAGATTCAAATAACTACTAAATAAATCATAGGCATAGATCAATACCAGAAACAGCGGGAAATCCTCCGTGCGTACGTGACTTTCTACATGACTTGTTCCCGGGATGTAATCAATTATTGTATTATTAATGAATACAATTTTGCTGACATTTTTTTCTAGTCCAGTAGTTTTTTTAAATTTCTGGTACTTAAGCCATAAACTTTCGTTACTGCATGTTTTTGTATTTCTGATACTTCAGCCATAAACTTTCATTACTGCATGTTTTCCTGTTAAGAAGTACAGGTACTGGTACTTTTTATAAGCACTCAAAATAAAGGTCTCTTTGATATAGCAGTTGCCACAACATGTACAGGGTGGTTTGTTATTGTACCTCTGAGCGATAAACTCCGTCCCACCTAGTGATTTGAACCCAAGACATCAAACATCTTACATTTCTGAGACCAGATTTTTAGTCCCACTCACTCATGAATGTCCCAAATGCACTTACAGTAAGCCATATTTAGCATAAGCCATACTTAGCATAAGCCATACTTAGCATAAGCCAGGGATGAGAAACAGGTCAGCAGGCCAAATCTGGTCCATCAAGCTATTTTTACTTGCCCAGCAGGATGATACGAAAGTACAACATGCAGTGACTCCCGAGCTCTTCTTCTTCAGCGTTCATTCTCAAACTCCCTCTGGATTTCTCTTGTAATAGGCCAATGGCCCAACACATCTGTTATCGGAGATGACTCCTGAGCTCGAAAAACACTTATGGGTTAACTCCAAAGGGTTAAATAAAGAAAAGTTGACCTTCTTTTTCTTGTTCATAGTTTAACATGCCTACACAGCAAGTGTATGTTGTTAAGCCATAACTTAAACAAAATTACTAGCCACAAATATACGTGTATGTTGTTCTTAATAAAGGCATTTCGGGCAAAACGTCAATTTGTGTGTTTGTCCATGTGTGTTTCACGTTATTAGCAAAACTTCATTACCCCGTTTCATGCTACACACAGCAAGTCAAGTTTTCTTAATAAATGTTGTTGTATTTGAAAGTTGCTCTCTGACGAAGACGAATGTGTCAGGTCATTGGCGCAAATAACTCGATGACACAACACATTTCTATTCTCTGGACTACATCCTGCTGGAAATCTAGTAGGACCAGCGTCCTGCTACAAGGGAGATCCAGTGGGAGTTTGAGAATGAATACTGAAGAAGAAGAAGAAGAAAACTGCTCAGCGCTCCCATACAGTTTAACATATAAACTTAACATATAAACGTTTCCTATCATCTGGCACTATTTTACCTGACTACTCACTCATAATTTTATCCCGCACATGCTATTATGCTATTTATTAGAAATAACTCCGCCAAGGATTTACTTTCCTAGCAATGTCCTGTAGAACACAATACACGCAACTCTGTCAAGTGGTTCAATTATCTCTGCTCTCTCCATTCCCCCTTCCCCAGCCTTTTATCCCCACGCTAGCGGTGTATGCATATCTATAGATTCTGCCTAGTCACGGCTGCTCAGCATGGGGTTAGGGAGAATTGTTGATAGTGCAAATGCATTTGCGGTATTGATTAGTGCAAAAGAAAAGTGGCTATGTTTAAGTAGTTTATGTAGGATGTCGGGTGTGGCCACGTAGGCTGGGGCCTATAGCTGGTTGTTCGCTTTAATTGCATAATTATTATATCAGTGTTTGTTTGTATTTTTTCTTTCAAACTCCAACTGGTTCTCTCTTGTAGCAGGACATTGGTCCTATTAGATTTCCAGCAGAATGTAATGGTACTTACATAGAACACAGGTTTTTGAAAGTTTCATTTGAACATGATGGACTATCACTAAAACTAAGGTTTTATGGGGTGTAAACAAGAAAACATACAAATGACAATACACAAGACATGTTCAACGTTTCGAACCATTAAGTCTTTCTCAAGAATATATAAAACAAACAATGAAAAACAATGACAATAGTAAAAACAATGTTACCACCACAGAGGCACTAGATACACTTTTGTATCCTGTCCCAGTTCAATTCCTTACACAATCCTGTCCCTGTTCAGTTCCTTATACAGTCCTGTCCCTGTTCAATTCCCTAATAATCTTGTCCCAGTTCAATTCCTTACACAATCATGTCCCTGTTCAGTTCCTTATACAATCCTGTCCCAGTTCAATTCCCTAATAATCTTGTCCCAGTTCAATTCCTTACACAATCATGTCCCTGTTCAGTTCCTTACACAATCCTGTCCCAGTTCAATTCCTTACACAATCATGTCCCTGTTCAGTTCCTTACACAATCCTGTCCCAGTTCAATTCCTTACACAATCATGTCCCTGTTCAGTTCCTTACACAATCCTGTCCCTGTTCAGTTCCTTACACAATCATGTCCTGTTCAATTCCCTACATAATCTTGTCCCTGTTCAGTTCGTTGCACAATCCTGTCCCTATTCAGTTCCTTATACAATCCTGTCCCTATTCAGTTCCTTATACAGTCCTGTCCATGTTCAGCTCTTTATACAATCATGTACCTGTTCAATTCCTTACATAATCCTGTCCCTGTTCAGTCCCTTATACAATCCTGTCCAGTTCCTTACACAATCCTGTACCTGTTCAGCTCCTTATACAATCCTGTACTTGTTCAGCTCCTTATACAATCCTGTACCTGTTCAGTTCCTTATACAATCTTGTATAAGGATTGTGACCAGATATGTGACCAGGTCAATGGTGGCTCAGACAGAAGCAAAAGGTTAAACAATGTTGAGTACATATATCATTTAGATTGGTGAAAAAGGCCAGCATGCAGTACAAGCAGTGCTAATAAATAGGTTGCAACACATGACTACTAGTGAATCACTATAGAAGTATACCATTCAGTGTAATTTATTGAACACTATATGCAAATACAACCATGGAACAATACACCTCTGTTCTCTGGACCACTACCTGCTAGAAATCTAGTATGACTACTATCTTGCTACAAGAGAGATCTGACTTGTTTCAGAAATAAAGCTAAAAATAGTGTGGAATTGTCAAGAGAGCCATGAACAATGAGATCTGCACCAACAGTTTCACTAACAATATGAACATTGATCTGTTCTCCCAGGAAGCAATGAAACAGATTTTATAGTGTCGACATTTTAAAAAATGTTTGTGTTTGCACAATTCATTGATTTACAACCATATCTGTCTGCGTATATCCATCAATTTCCTTGCAACATTCAATCCACATAAATGGGACTCAATCATGTGTAACTGTTCAGAGATTCTGTTGACATAAATGATGAATACGATAAATTGGTTGCGGTAATTTACAGTATTGTCAGGATGGATACAAAAGATTATACAGAAATCAATAATAACGTGTGCAGTGAACCTGATCCTGTATAGTACAAATAGCAACTCAATACAGAACAGTAGAACAAAGTTTAGAATGGAATTTATCACAGTATATAGTGCTGCAGAAGCTCAAAGAGTAGAAATGCTGACCTACCATGTATGTTGTAAGAGGCAACTAAGGAGGTTTTAGGGTGAGGGTTTCTGACTCTAAATGCCATTCTGAAGTTGCATACGTCAGGCAAAAAGGTACAAATATTATAGTTTAAATAATTTTGTTGTCAAAGATAAGCGATAGTGATCATTTGTTACATCTACTTTATGAAATTCAGTTAGTGTTATGTCCTTGACTATTAGTGCGTAGATGGCTAAATAAGCCCTATTCTGGACGAAAATGTTACTGGATAGTTCGTGTATGGGATGGCCAAAGCAGATGGCTTTCGATCTTCTGACTTTCTAACTACTCTCCTCTGTTGAACTGCTTAATTTTTCCTCTTTTCACAAGACATTGCATCTTTTTTTACTGTAGTGCATCATGTAGCTTCTTCTTCAGCGTTCATTCTCAAACTCCCACTGGTTCTCTCTTGTAGCAGGGCAATGGTCCTACTATATTTTCAGCAGGATGTAGTCCAGAGAATAGAAATTTGCTGTGTCACCATTTTATTTGCGCCAATGGTCTGACACATCCATCTTTGGCTGGATTAAACGGTTCAAGCTTATTTGGTTTGGACATATAACGAAACACGACTCACTTTCTAAAGTCAGTTTCTTAGTCGTCGGATCATCATCACTGTAAACTGGACAAGTCCATAGTTGTTCCAATCTCTCAGAGTGTATCTGCTAGTACACTTCTGCTGACAGTACGGGTCCTCTGCTGGTTGACCATCATTCTTCTGTGCCCTCCAAATGTTCACTTTTAGCAACACTGTTTTTCAAACCCTGATCTTTAATCCTGGACATTGAAAAGGAATCATCATCCACACTAGACTCACTCTCATGTGCTATATCTTTTATGGAGTTCAAAACATCAGCTCGATCCTTTGTTCCATCGACCTGTACCACAATCATACATGACGCCAGTTGATCTCCTCTATCATTACCTCGAACACCCACATGTCCCAGCACGAATATAAATGTAGCTACTTTCAAACTCTAAAACTATGTCGAGTGGAAGGAGAAGAGGAAGCCAGAGAAAATCCTGGATTGATAACATCAAGGAATGGTCTCAGCATGATTTTACTACACTCCTTCAAATGGTTGAAAATAGAGATGTTTGGAGAACTTTTTGAGCTCATGTCTTCAGTGTGGCACCTATATGACTCTGGTTATGTATGTCTTCAGTGTGGTACCCCTATAACTCTAACTGGTTATGTATGTCTTCCGTGTGGCACCCATATGACTCTGACTGGTTATGTGTCTTCAGTGTGGCACCCATATGACTGACTGGTTATGTATGTCTTCAGTGTGGCACCCATATGACTCTGACTGGTTATGTATGTCTTCAGTGTGGCACCTATATGACTCTGGTTATGTATGTCTTCAGTGTGGTACCCCTATAACTCTGACTGGTTATGTATGTCTTCAGTGTGGCACCCCTATAACCCTAACGGGTTATGTCTTCAGTGTGGCATCCATATGACTGACTGGTTATGAGTCTTATTATTATCCTATCTACCTACTTACCTACCTATCTATCCACCTAATGATCTATCACTCTCCATCAATCCTTCTACCTACATATATCTATCCCACTCTACCTTGTATACTAGAGTCTGCAGGACAGTATTGTCATCTGTTATTTATTGTCTAGAAACTTTTCTTCATTATTTTCCGCTATTATTTATTTTCCATACTAACATGTCAACTGAGACAGTCAAGAATTGGCATAGACAAGTCAGTATTTTCTTCCCTTAATTAGCATCAGATTTCTCTTCATGATATGATCCAGTAAGTAAGTCGAGCCATGATTTATATCTGAAACTATCAGTGTAGCACATTCAATTTCAGCATGCATGTTTTTACATGACTCTGCTTACAACAACACACTGGTGAAACTATGGGATCCACATTGGATCACTGTGTTAGCCTGTGTGTGCTGCAGGGCCCGAAATGGAAGTAAAGAATAGCATAATAGTCACATGTCATAAGAGGTGACAAATAAGGTGTACTTTGCTCTCTCGTTGCAAATAGGATAAAAATGATCCACAAGTCATGCCAAAAGGTGCAGATAATGCAGTAAATCTGTAAACCATGATATAACACAATCTGGTCTCCAGACTACATCCTGCTAATCTGCAGGAGTCTGAGACTGAAAACAGAAGAAGAAGATGACTGTGCATGTCCATGTTTAGTTTTAAGACACTGTGAACTATTGGATTTCCCTTCCGCTTTCTCCTGTGTTCAGTCTCAACTCCTACAAGGTAGCAGAATATAGTTCACACAAACAAACAAAATGAGTTGTGTTGTGATTTACAGCTTGGCTGTGATATTTGTGACTTCCGTTCATGCTCATCCTAGTTCAGCATGTCATTGTTGATCTCTTTGATCCTCTACACGATGGGATAGCAAATTCTGTTGTTACCAATGTCTACAACAGCAACTTCTATCAAACCTATTTGTAATAACTAATACCAGAGACAATCCTACGCCAAATATCCTTTGACTATATATATACTTTAGCTCCCTGCAGAGCAAAGGTCCTCAAAAAACCTCCTCAATTCAGTCCTATTTTTATAAATTTTTTTCAGCTCTTTGCATATTATACTGAATCTTTGTGTCTCTAATTCTTTCCTCCCGGTAATTTTGGGTCTTCCTATTTTCCTCTTTAAATGTGGGTTCCAGAACAATGCCTGTCTTAAAATGCTTTCCGTTAGTCTTCTTAATATATGCTCTACCCATCTCCAATACCATTTCTTTAGTTCTTACATCCTTAGTCTGTTTCTTCATAGTTAACTTGGCCATGTGAAAGTCTATAATTCTTATTTGTCATTTTCTATTGTATATGTTCAATTTTTGTCTTGATAAAGGCTTTTTTGCCGAAACATTCATGTGTGTGTCCTATTATGAGTATCTTCAGTGATTAGCAAAACTTTATTACCCTGTTCCTAGATTTACCTGTTGGATTTCAGTTTTGTGCAGTAAGTATATATTATTAATCTGCTTCTACAATATGCATGGCATGTTACAGTGTTATTACACTTTTGTACCTCAGAAACTTCAATGCTGGTACTTGTCAGGAATCTGTGCTCTAAACATAAAAAGTGTTCCAACCGGATTTCCATAGAAAAAGTGATCAATGAAATAGAGTTTATGATGAGATTGTAGTTTTCTTATGTGGCAATGAGTAGTCATAACTATTTACATCAATGTCTAGTTTCTTACACGGGTGGCCACCATATCTTCCATGATAGCATTGTACTTATTGAATTATTGCCTTCTAACACACTGTTAGCCTTTTAACACACTGTTAGCCTTCTAACACACTGTTAGCCTTTTAAAACACTGTTAGCCTTCTAACACACTGTTATCAATGTCTACAACAGTAACATCTATGATACCTATTTGTAAGAACTAGTACCATCAAATTTCTATGGTATATTCCTACCAACACTGTGTTATCAGTGCCAAACCTGGTCTCTCTCATCTTCACATTACAGAAAGATAGTGACATGTGAGAGATGAAATGTTTGAGGAAAGCTGTAGGGGTCACCAGGCTTGATAGATTACGAAATGAAGACATAAGGGAAAGAATAGATATAACACCTTGCACATAATACATAGAAAGGCAGCAGATCAAGTGGTTTGGCCACATTATGAGAATGCATCATGACTAGTTGCCCATACAGGCATATAACCAAATGAGATCAGGGTACAAAGCCAGAGGAAGACCATGAAAAAGATGGATAGAAAACATCAGGAACATCCTGAACAAACACTCATAGCACAGAAGAGGCAGCACATCTGGCCTTGGAACACAAGCTTGAGCTCCAATGGGTGATTAACCTATGCTTAACGGCAAGAGTGGATAACAACAAACCACCTGAGGAAAGACAATATAGTACTATCAAATGGTCATTTCGCTGTGTTTTACAGGGGCCCGAAAAAGGAACAAAGAACAGCGAGTTACCTGACAGGCATGTTATAAGAGACAACTAAGGAGGTTTTGAGGATGGAGTTGGCTCTCTCATCTGATACAGGGTCAAAGTTACCCATTATTGGCCATGCTGAAATTGCGCGTCACGCTGAAAGGCGCAGATATTCCACGACACAGCGAATTCCATTCTTTGGACTACATTCTGCTAATCTGCAGCAGTTTCGGAATGAATTCAGAAAATAAATGGTATTTTATCACGGAAGAGCTGTGTGTAGAATGCAGAGTTCTTGAAGAAATATTATATAGTTTTCTTAGTCTGAACATCTGTAAGAGTTAATTATAATTCACACCGATATATATTGCCTAAGTAGTATCGCTCGTAGGAAACAATGAAGAATTCTCAGAAGGCCAACCACGAAAGCGATGGACCACAAAAATAAAAGAGGCGACAAACTTCACAGTATACTCAGCACACATGAGGGCTATCTCCAGAGAAGTCATCTACCCCTGATGCTGAAAGGCAATAAAGGGTTGAATAGATAGATATATTGTCTACTTGTCATCTAACAAATCCTGAACATAGATTGGAAAAACTTTGTCACAAATGAATCAATAAGAGACATCCAAACAAGAATATGTGTCAACTGTTATTAGAAGAAGGTGTTGGCCGTATTTAGGCTTAGTATCATGTGATTAGATCATTCTTCTTCTTCAGCATTCATTCTCAAACTCCCGTTGGATCTCTCTTGTAGCAGGACCATGGTCCTATTAGATTTCCAGCAGGATGTAGTCCAGAGAATGGAAATGTGTTGTGTCGTCATTTTATTTGCGCCAATGGCTCGACACATCAGTTTTTGGCGGAATGTGATTAGATCAGACAAGAGTAGACTTACCCACCAAGCTCTGTCATGGTCTGCAACAGGAAAACGAAAATGTGGAAGACCCAGGACAGCACTAGGAGAACAATCAAGAACGAGGCAATGACAATGGATATTAACACTACCCAGAACTACAAAAAATTGCAGTGAACTGCACGGCATGGAGAAATATGACTTCTGCCCTATGTGCCGCCCTTGGCACCAAAGGAATAAACTAACTAACTAACATGTCATCTAACAGAAGTAAACAACAGAACACATATTTATTGCAGTGATCTATTTGGTTTAAGTGCGTTAACATAATTTACGGAAACCCAGCTTATGTTTTGAGTACATATTTCGGATAATTACGTGAATTTCTAATTTCAAATGTTGAAGATAAAATGGGTGCTCTCAGGATATACACAGAAGAACATGGACTTACCCATTTAGAAAGGTTCAATTCTTTCAATAATTCTATGTAGTAACAATACGAATTCTGTGTGCTTGCTAATAAATGACGTATCTACTTATTTTACGTGGACGTTACTATGCTGATGTATGGACTTATAACTTAATGTGCGGGTTGTACTAATGATGCATGGATGTATTCGTTAAGTATTGGGTGGTTCAAGATCATTCATGTGGGTTACACGGGTGGCCAGTAATCTGTTATGTCTTGAAGGATGGTGATCTTCATATATCATTGTTACATCCGACACCATATTTCTTGGGTAATGGCGTAATTTATTAAAAGTACACAGAATATCTCGACACCTACTTTAACACCACTCTAAATGGGTAAGTCCATATTGTGCAGTGGGTATCCTGAAAAGCACCATAAAAAGGGATACCTTCTCACTGCTTGAACATGTGGTTTTGCTGAACACAACTACGCTGTTGGCTTTGATAATCTCCTCCACCTCTTGTCTGATATCAACGACAGGCAGCATTGTTTCCAAACTAATATATTCCTGTTTTCAATTATCAAACTTAGTGAAACCTGGGCTCATGTCTTCACATTTGATTTCTGAAATTATAGGGAAAAATATCTTTATAAAACAAAAACTCTTTATAGATTATTATTATTACTATTTATATTACTATTATTATTACTACCCTGAATTACTATTACTACTATTATTATTTCTATCCTGTATTACTATTACTATTATTACTAATACTATTATTATTATTACTAATATTATTATTATTACTACTCTGTATTACAATTACTATTATGTGGAAGAAAACTGGACTTTCTATGTAAACATGGTAAACTGTGGACAAGGAGAAGATGAAATTGTGTAGCTATTGGTTTCACATGTTACTAACATCATAAATGTTTGTGAATTTTTAAGTTCTTTTGCTTCATTTACTCCCAATTGGATATAGCCTACTACCAAAACAAATCTAGATAAAGGCATATCACGTTTTAAGAATTCTTATTTTGCATGTAAGTTGATATTATGAACATCTTTTCTGTCATATTTTTGTATTGATTGTTTTGTATTCTTTAAAAATTGGTAGCATGTCCTATTCAAGACGTATCCATCAACCCAGCATTTTTTGGCTGTATAAATATGTTCATTAGTTTGCCATTGCTTTCTGAACAGTCCAGATGCTCAAAAACCTGTGGTGGGGATTGAACTCTGTACCTTAGCCATCACGCTCTATATTCTTTACAAAATAAAAATAGATATGAAAGTACATTATTCTATAAAGATAGCCACGGAAGACATCATTAAATTGATTGATCAGAATAGTACTTTCATTTGTCTTCATCTTTTGAACTACATTTTATCGGTTAAAGTAAAGAATAAGTCTTCACTGTGCTATAAATAGCACACTGTTTACACTTTTAACTAGCAGACATCACGGATTTCCGTACAACTTATGCGCATCATCAGCTATGCATGTCATCAGCTACTTACACAACACAAGACACGTTCATGAGAGACAAGATTTTAACATTTTTTTTCTTTTTTGCAATGATTTGTACTGCGCGTTCATTGCTTCTGCGCAATATACACTGAGAGATGGACGCGCGATTGACCAGCTAAGATAAAATTTGTCTTAATTCTAAATACTATTTGCAGTTATCCTATCCTTAGCACACCCAAAGGGTAGGAAATACCTCGAAACTAGAGCATAGGTCACAGTGAAGACTTATACTTTACGTGCACCTATTTGATCTTTCGGATGTGCAATAAAAATTCTTTTGTCTGTATTAACATATGATTGCAAAAATTGAAAAGTAATAAAAGCACCTGAGAAAAAATAATTAAATTCGGCGCAACTATGGTTTAAGTCTTTACTGTGATCTTTGTTCTAGTTTTGAGGTATTACCTAACCTTTGCAGTGTGATTAATAGAATTTGTATTTAAAATTAAGGTATATTAATTGAAAAGGCATATTAATTTGGATTTAGTATTTAGATTAGGGATGGGGGTAAGGGTTAGGATCAGTTATAAATTAAAAAATAAATTAGTTATAAAAATAATTTTTAATGTGGTTGATGTCGTTTGTGCCAGGAGATGTGATGTCAACGCATCCATTAATTTCATTGGTGTTACACGGCAATCCGTGATGTCGGCTAGTTAAAAATGTAAAAATTGTGTGCTATTTATAAAATGAAAATGTGGAAGACCCAGGACAGTTTAATACGTAGTTTTACCATTAAATTCATATAAAAATAAATGTCTTCAAAAACTATTAAATATTGGCTGGGAAGAATTCAAGTCAAACAAGAAATAAGAGAACACACCAAACAGCAACATGTCTCTACAATAATAATAAGAAAACCATGGGCATGTATCTGAAATATGCCCTATATTTGGAATGAATGAAAATAAACTGTCACTACAAACATTAAAATGAGTACCATGGCAAAAAACATAGGAAGACTAAGAGAAACTCTTCACATAATAACTATAAAAGAGGGTATAACTATATATCTCAACAATATACAAAAACTACACACAGTAGCATTACATCGCTCAAACTGCAGAGATATGGTTTCTGCCCTATTCTGTGCTGAAGGAACATAAACATGCCGTGGCGTCTGCTACGGTACAGCGGTCTTTATTCCTACTAACTTTACAAAATTTATCACTGTACTCTTGACATGAAAACATGCAGTAATGGAAGTTTGTAAAATTATTTTCTCGTTTTCTCGTCACATTAGTATTAATCACAATGACAGCCGAAACAATTTAGTTACTTTGTTCTAGCGACTAAAACACGTGAAATAATAAAATAATTACGTTTCTGACTTGTTTTTCTTTACAACACCCAGCATTATCTACCGTCTCTTTCTGTTCTTTAAGAAATAGATCTACAGTATATTTCTATAACAATGTCATTGACAAGCTATGTCTATTTTTGACGAGGAATCATGCAGTATGATGAGTATTCTAAAAGAATCAATTATTTAAATTTATCAATTATTCTCACACAACTAAAAACTTGACATTTCATATTTCTCTACAAAGCTTCTCAATACCCACAACTATCTAACTACGAATAATAATTATCTAATAACTAATTAAGATAGTTCAATACATGCAAAAACTATATTTCACCCACCTTGATCTGTTATCCTGGCACAGAAAATAGTTCATACATATTATTACAAAGTTGTTTTCATATGCGCGCCGCAGTTGCCATAACATCTGCTATTATAGATACATGCGATGTAATCGTGAGCATTACAAGATACACGAAGATTTGTAGCTATATATACACTTTTCGTGTATTGAAGAATTTCAGGTTCGGCAAATGCATCGGTGCTATACTCAAGTTAAATGAACAATTTAGTATAGAAATCTCGAGGATTTAGTATTATAAGGAAAAAATATAACGTAGCACACGGTTTTGAACCAGGTCCGATTTGATGACACCTATTCGTCTCGCAACTTAAGTCCACACAATTTCCGTATTCGATCACGACAAATCCCTTAGAAATATGCGTTTTAGTCACGACTACGGACGAACGTGTTTTCCTCAAGCTTCTTTATTAAAACTCTGTTCACTTTAAGAATGAAGTGGGTCAAAACACACCTCCATATTACTCCGCGACAGCAGGTGATTTTTAAACAGCTGATGGCATGTAAAAACAATATTATTTAAAAAACAACATTGTCCAACGTCGTCTTTGGCGGCCTTTGCCGCTTTGTGAAAACAGACAATAACACAAACACACACACATCGACTTTTCGATCAAAATGCCTCTATTAAGACAGAAGTGAACTCAGCAGGTTTATAGTAAGATCTGAGATTGTCGACTGTACAAGCCGGTCAGGATTGAAGAAATACCCTTACATATTAAAGAGGAAAATATAGAAATAGGTATAGAACATAAACAAGACAACACAAGTTATAACAACGGCCTACATCATAACAACAACACACATTATAACAACACTTATTGGAATCCTTCGGTGATGTCAGATCACTTATTAAACTTATTGTCAGATTTTTGTTATAGTGATAAATTGCTTAATTAATTTTAGTCTATCTCATGGAAGGTCTGAATGAGGGTCTCATGGAGGATCTGAATGAGGATCTCATGGAGGATCTGAATGAGGGTCTCATGGAGGATCTGAATAAGGGTCTCATGGAGGATCTCATGGAGGATCTCATGGAGGATCTGAATGAGGGTCTCATGGAGGATCTCATGGAGGATCTGAATGAGGGTCTCATGGAGGATCTGAATGAGGGTCTCATGGAGGATCTGAATTAGGATCTCATGGAGGATCTCATGGAGGATCTCATGGAGGATCTGAATGAGGGTATCATGGAGGATCTTAATGAGGGTCTCATGGAGGATCTGAATGAGGGTCTCATGGAGGATCTGAATAAGGGTCTCATGGAGGATCTCATGGAGGATCTGAATGAGGGTCTCATGGAGGATCTGAATGAGGGTCTCATGGAGGATCTGAATGAGGATCTCATGGAGGTTCTGAATGAGGGTCTCATGGAGGATCTGAATAAGGATCTCATGGAGGATCTCATGGAGGATCTCATGGAGGATCTGAATGAGGGTCTCATGGAGGATCTCATGGAGGATCTGAATGAGGATCTCATGGAGGATCTGAATGAGGATCTCATGGAGGATCTGAATGAGGATCTCATGGAGGATCTCATGGAGGATCTGAATGAGGGTATCATGGAGGATCTGAATGAGGGTCTCATGGAGGATCTGAATGAGGGTCTCATGGAGGATCTGAATAAGGGTCTCATGGAGGATCTCATGGAGGATCTGAATGAGGGTCTCATGGAGGATCTGAATGAGGGTCTCATGGAGGATCTGAATGAGGATCTCATGGAGGATCTGAATGAGGGTCTCATGGAGGATCTGAATAAGGGTCTCATGGAGGATCTCATGGAGGATCTAAATGAGGATCTCATGGAGGATCTGAATGAGGATCTCATGGAGGATCTGAATGAGGATCTCATGGAGGATCTCATGGAGGATCTGAATGAGGGTCTCATGGAGGATCTGAATAAGGGTCTCATGGAGGATCTCATGGAGGATCTCATGAAGGATCTGAATGAGGGTCTCATGGAGGATCTCATGGAGGATCTCATGGAGGATCTGAATGAGGGTCTCATGGAGGATCTCATGGAGGATCTGAATGAGGATCTCATGGAGGATCTGAATGAGGATCTCATGGAGGATCTGAATGAGGGTCTCATGGAGGATCTGAATGAGGGTCTCATGGAGGATCTCATGGAGGGTATCATGGAATATACTTAACATTTAAAAAAATCATTCTCAACATCTGTTGCGAAGGATGGCCCTACTAATAAGTCAGAATGGCATTGGTGGTGGAGTCAGTCTAACTGTTCCTTCTTCCTTCATTTGCTAGTAATGTCTACAGATAGGATTATCTTTAGTGCTAGTAATGTCTACAGATAGGATTATCTTTAGTGCTAGTAATGTATACAGATAGGATTATCTTTAGTGCTAGTAATGTCTACAGATAGGATTATCTTTAGTGCTAGTAATGTCTACAGATAGGCCTATCTTTAGTGCTAGTAATGTCTACAGATAGGCTTTTCTTTAGTGCTAGTAATGTATACAGATAGGCTTATCTTTAGTGCTAGTAATGTTGCAGACATGCCTATCTTATGTGCCGTTGTGTGTGCGTGCGTGTGTGTGTAGACCCTTATATATTGGAGAGTGTTTCAACCTGTTTTAAGTTGTTGATCATCGATGAGAACTGTCTGTTTTTACGATTGACATTACCTCGTTTTTTTTCCTGTGTTTATCTTCATGTTAAAGTCCCAAAAATTTCTTGTTTAGTATCATAGATTAACATTCATAGGTAGGCCTATACCAGAATGCCCATATTTGGACATTAATGTGTTTTAGTTCGCAAATTTTTGAATGATATGATTTACAGTTAAATTTGTGTCAATATGGCTGCTTTGTTTATTATGTCCAGTTTTGAGGCGAAATATGATGACCTGTTCTTGTCTGTTTAGCAGATGGTACTCATCTACGTGAACGTACGAGTAAGTTAGTAGTTCGTTGTGCCTTTATCAGGGATTTCTTTTGGTTATAGCTGATTGATACATCAGGTTGTTGCATGTTAGCACCTTCTTGGCCAGTTGATCAGCTTTCTCATTTCCTACTATTCCAGAGTGAGATCGGATTCATTGTTGCATAAACTCCAATTCTCGAAATAATGTTTAATTTTCGTAGCTCAAAAGCATTGAAGGACGTCCATTCACGTTGCTATGCTGCCGATATATATATAATTAGGTTGAAATATTTCAGAGATTGTAGAGTAGTGTTTTATACTCGGTATGTTTCCTCTTCTTCTATGTTCGTTCTCAAACTCCCTCGGACTGGTAGGATGTAATCTGGAGAACATAATATATTGTGCCATGGTTTACTGTTTAGCAGCACGTGTTGATATGTCTCATCTGACTTCAGCACGACTCTGGGATCATTTCGATACCGTATGGAATGTGACAGTCAGTTCCACCTCAAAATCTCCCCATTCGCCTCGTACAACAATGTTGCCATACTATTCTCCCCTTTCAGTCGTCGTACAACAGGCATGTCAGATAACAGTATTGCCATACTATCTCCCTTCCAGACCTCGACTGGACACTCATGGCATATATGGGGGATGTTCCTTCTTCACAGGCGAAGATGAGCATGACATTAAGAAAGGTTAAATTTGGTTTGATTATTTGTAAGTCCTCAGTTAGCGAATCGAATCCTGACTCTGAAATACCTTTTGCAGCGAGGGCAGGAATATAGTAGGTCTTGAGAAGAGGGAGACAAATCTGATCTTTCCTTTCGTTTTTTTTTTTTTGTTATCTCTTTTGAATCGCCTGTAAAGTTCTACCCTATTTGAAGCTTTTAATATCCTGTCTAATGTGATTGTTCCAGGATGTACGGTCAAGAGCTGTGGTTTCATAGAGCTTTGGTTAATCTTGTAGTGATTGAGAGACGTCTTCAACTAGTCCCTGAAGTGTGTCTTCTGACCGCTCAAACGCTTACTTGCACACAGTTCACCATAGAACAATTAAACACGAGGATAAAAAGGAAAGTGAGTATAATGAGGATAAAGACGAGATGGACGATGATTGTAAACACTAACGAAACAGACGATGGTAATCATGAAAACAAATGACAAAATCTCATTCAATTTTATCTAAAACAACTTTATTTTAGTGGAACATGAAACAAATAATTAATTATTGATTGTAAAAAAATATAACAAGGCAAAACGGCGAATTGCAAAAACAAATAAATTGCTATTTGTAATAAAAATAATAACCTTTGATCCCAGGGGAGATTATTAAACGACTTCAACGCAAGTTAACAAACTGACGAACTTGATGAGAGAAGCTACAGTAAAGTGGCATGATCAGACGTCTAAATGACTGATGCTGTCGTCACCAATACATTTACATGAATGCTCAGAACATGCACAATAACACATTGTGGCAATTTAAGATAAAATCAGACAGAATCAAATACCATACATCGGCAGGCAAATGTTCACTTTACTACACATTTTCTGGTGACGCAATTATTGACACATTTTCCCGTATTGAATAGTAATAGTTATTACTCGTGTGTTTAGTTTTCAAATCCCTTTTGTTTGTTTTACTGTGTGCAAATTTGGTACAAAAAGGGTATTTCGTTATCATTTTGGGTCCAACCAGAATTATACATATCCCTGCATGGACTTGATTTGTTTACAGAACGGTAGACAACCTAGTTGCGAATTAGCAACACAGATAATGTTTTGGTAATATCCCTTTGTAACCAAAATCGTTATTATTTCATGAGACAGGGAGGTCTGGATACCATAGTAACAAAATGCAAAATAAAAGATAAGAAAGATCGAGGACGACGAGAGATAATATTCGATAATCTGAAATTGTGGCATGGTAAAAAAATTGACAATGAAAACATGTCAGATAACAGTGTTGCCATATTGTGCTCACTTTTTTTTTGAGGCGATCAATAATCGTCAAGCCGGCACGACACCTGATGATGAAAAAAAAACAACACGAATACCTGTTTTGCAAATCAGAACATGTTTTTTAGTACCAGGAACTATGCCAAAAGTTGTGCTAAAACACCTCACTTTAAAATAAATGTCATGATTGTCCGGTTTTATTTTAGCCATCGATAGATGGTACCGTCGACTGTACTATAATACATGCGTCATCATCATCATCAAGGCTGCAACAGACCTCCAACATCCCCTGTCTCTTGTTTTGGTGGTGCACTCTGCTAGACTGTAACTTGTCCATCTTGTCATGTGACTCTCACACTTGTATCTCTGCCTACCTCTTGCTCACTTCCTTTTGATTTTACCCTCAAGTAAAGTCTTCAATAAACTGTCATGTCTTTTAATGTGTCCAAATGCGTACAGAAAGATAAACATGGCCTGAAAGACTGCTTTTTAATTATTTCCGTGATTTTCATTGGTCGGCCTTGGCTGTTTTAGCATGCGACTCCAAGTATATAAATAGTGACCAGCGAAAATCACTACAAAAATAAAAAAAACAATGAAGTACTAATTAATTCTGTGCACAGGTCTCATATAATGTCCAAGGTCACGCTGGAGCTCGGTCATGGCCAGATTAAGTTATTTCGATAGTATTCTCTTTATATCAGGCGGCATGCATGACGTCAACAGCAGAATCTCCATAGCAACTGTAGCATTTTGTAGGCTGCGTGATAATGTGTTGGAATGAAAATGTACCAGCCTCGCAAAATAAATAAAATTATATCGCGCCATTATTCTGATTGCCTCGCTGTATGCATGTAACACATTCAGTGTTAAACAGATAGGGCAAAGTGTTGAAACCTACAAGGACTCTTCCAACATGTCTCTAGAGCTTTAACTTCGACGTCACATTCTGGGAATAGGACAAAGTGTTGAAACCTACATGGACTCTTCCAACATGTCTCTAGAGCTTTAACTTCGACGTCACATTCTGGGAATAGGACAAAGTGTTGAAACCTACAAGGACTCTTCCAACATGTCTCTAGAGCTTTAACTTCGACGTCACATTCTGGGAATAGGACAAAGTGTTGAAACCTACATGGACTCTTCCAACATGTCTCTAGAGCTTTAACTTCGACGTCACATTCTGGGAATAGGACAAAGTGTTGAAACCTACAAGGACTCTTCCAACATGTCTCTAGAGCTTTAACTTCGACGTCACATTCTGGGAATAGGACAAAGTGTTGAAACCTACAAGGACTCTTCCAACATGTCTCTAGAGCTTTAACTTCGACGTCACATTCTGGGAATAGGACAAAGTGTTGAAACCTACATGGACTCTTCCAACATGTCTCTAGAGCTTTAACTTCGACGTCACATTCTGGGAATAGGACAAAGTGTTGAAACCTACAAGGACTCTTCCAACATGTCTCTAGAGCTTTAACTTCGACGTCACATTCTGGGAATAGGACAAAGTGTTGAAACCTACATGGACTCTTCCAACATGTCTCTAGAGCTTTAACTTCGACGTCACATTCTGGGAATACATCGCCGAGAAGCGTCAAATGTCCAACTCTGACCATAAAGTGACAGGGAGCTATATGCCAGTATGTACTTGTCAACCGGTACACAAGAGGCATGTAACAATACAAGTCTGAAACTGCTATCACTATCGTCTATGTTATGCAAGTTTTCTGCTATGCCTGTGTAACATGGAGAATGTGCAGGCTGCCTGGCTTCTTCCAGTGTCATGTTCAGGTCTTCCATGTCACGTGTCCACCATAGTTTTCGTCTACAACTTGCTCTCTTTTCTGAATCTTTTCCATCCATGATTAATCTTTCTAAACTATTGTGTCTTTCTGAATCATGTCCGAAATATATTAGCCTGCGTTTAAAAACAATAATTTTGAGAAACCGGATCTAGTCTTCTTCCATGTTTATGTCTCTGATCCCCATCGAGGCCAGCACCGTGAAGTGGTGATGAGGCTTAGTTCAGCCATCAGGGGCTGGAAACTATGACTGGTCGGGCAGTCCCACTCGAGTAGGACCACAGTCCTGCCCAAGTACGCAATGTGCTCAAGACGGAGGCAGCCAGTCAAAAGGCGCACAATGAATCAGGATGCCACGCGTAGAACACAATGGAAACATGTCAATATCTCATGGTGGTTTTGGTGCCTGCCCTGTGGCGAATTTTCGGACAGGGACAGTGCCGGGCCCTATACATTGAAAGGGCCCAACCTCAATTACTGGAGGTCCTCGGTTGCCCAGAGGGGCAAAGGAATGGAGCTGCTCAGGGCTATGTGGACCACTGTGGGAACTACAAAAGACAGTGAGTTTTCTTAAGGAGACAGAAGTACAGATATATACATGTTTCAAGTGAACGAAAGAAGAAGAAATGTCTCCGATGATGTATTCGCTAGTTCGTCTTTCTGTCCATGATATTCTTAAAACCTTTCTATAACATTTCATCTCGAATGCCGATATTTTATTCTACATTGCGGATGTCATTGTCCACATCTCACAACCATATGCTGCCACTAGAAAAATATACCTTCTCGATAGTTTTAACTTTGTTTTAACTTTACCGCAAGAACAAGAAGTCTAACGATGGAAGTGTTTGCCGTAACGTAGGTATTAAATTGGCTGTAATCGCAAGCCTATTCCCGTGCGTGTATACTAAGTGACTCAATAAATATGATTCAGAAAGTCAAAACAGGTGATGTACATAGGGGATGGATGAAGTCATTAGAGGGAGAGAGATTGAGAGAGAAAGAGAGAGAGAGCTAAAATGTGGATCTTACCACGAAAATCACGCTTATCTTTTCCACGTACACGCGGGTGTGGTGGGAAACGAACGAGTCGACCAATTAGCTAGCTTCGCCAAAATAACAGATGGTCAGTCTGTGAACCGAGTAGACATATTCATTTATCTTCGTGAGTTCGCACGATCGGAGGATTTTGCGATACATGAGCATGAGTCTATATAGATAATGCGCGATTTGGATGTGAGGATAGGCATGGCCCGTAGAGAACAATCTAACAAAAAATTTCAAACAGAGCATGAACCAACATGGAACCGGAACCATTAGCCATTATACACTATATACACATTAGACAGAGAGATTTACTGGAGCAGAGATCTGAGCATCTATGGACATGTCTGGTGTGTGAAAAGGACAATAAACATACCTAAACCAGCTTATCTTTGTTTTTCTGTTTGCCCCTTGTCATAGGTTTTTCATCTGTGATGGTTTATTTCCTAGTCCTTTTAGCCACCAGAAAAGTGTCAATGTTCGAACGCATACAGTAGCAAGAAAGTCTGAATGTAAGCTTTAACAAGATAGCCATTACTATATATTGGAAAGAAACATCAAAATGTAAAAAAAACATAACAGATTGTCAAAATATACTAAAATGCACATTAATTTTATGCTGTATTTTTCGGTTGTTCCTGGTTGTCTTCAGGATTAAGACTCCTCACTCGAAACGCCATTATATGTAATTACCCGTCATTCACTGTAGTATTTACATGCCATTTGATCAATAGTTCATAAATGTATGTAGCAAATACAATATGAGTCAAATTTCAAAACTTTAGTGTTACATCCAATTCACACCCGCGAACCACACGCAGTATCAATATAAATCGACTAGTAAGCAGTCTTCAGACATGATATTAGTTATCAATGTAAACTGTCTAGGTAGTCTTCACGCATGATATTAGTTATCAATGTAAACTGTCTAGGTAGTCTTCACACATGATATTAGTTATCAATGTAAACTGTCTAGGTAGTCTTCACACATGATATTAGTTATCAATGTAAACTGTCTAGGTAGTCTTCACACATGATATTAGTTATCAATGTAAACTGTCTAGGTAGTCTTCACGCATGATATTAGTTATCAATGTTAACTGTCTAGGTAGTCTTCACACATGATATTAGTTATCAATGTAAACTGTCTAGGTAGTCTTCACACATGATATTAGTTATCAATGTAAACTGTCTAGGTAGTCTTCACGCATGATTTCAGTATCAATGTAAACTATTTAGGCAATATTCACATATGATATACTTATATATACTGATACTTCATATATGATATCAGTACTGTCTATGCAGTCTTCACACATGATATCAGTTATCAATGTAAACCGTCTAGGCAATCTTCACATATCCATCCACCTTCCCATGGCAGTCGGAAGAACACTTTTGATGTAGTGTAGCAGATGTGACAGGCTTTTTGCCCAGATGTGCATTTTTTCCCAGAATTGTTTCGTTGGATAATATTTTTGCCATGGCAGTTAAAGTTGATATCAGAAGACTGGTCTTTTTTTGTAGCATCTGGAATGACCCTCTGTAAGTTTTCCCGGATAAAATCTTCATGGTGGTAGTTATTTGGAAGATAGCCGTCATACTCTTTTACTCCTCTGTATGTAATGCACCTCAATGGCTTGTCTTGTCCTGAAGTAAGAACATTGGATTGGTCAGCAACCCTACTAATCATGTCTAATTTCCTGTTGCAACTCTTGAATGGAATACAATTATTATGAATGATAGATTCGTGTTTCACAGAATATTCCTGATTTCTCGGTAACTCCAAATTTTTCATTGGCAATACACCAATGCCATTTGTCGATGTAGTTGGAATAACGACATTGTCTTTATTTAGATACTTATTTACTGTTGTCGTAAACGTTGAGCAAGTAGAAACACCAGTTGAGCATGACGTCACTGTTTCATAGCCAGAGTCTTTGCATTTTTCTACCGGTATTTGCAAACTGTGTTGTTTGTTGTGTACAGCAAATGAATGCAACGGTGAAAAATGTGAATGTGTACTATGATTGCAATCAGACTGTCCGTCAAATAGATTTTTAAGCGCCATTGAAGCTTCTCGACATTTGGAGCAAGTGAAATGTTTTTCAATGCCCTGAAATGTTTTATTTGGTAAACAACTTCTACTCTTTCGATTACATCGGCAGCACGTACGTTTCTTTTGAAACAACACTCGAGCCAGTCTGTTCTTTAGGCTCATCTTCCCATTGGGAAACTGGTCTTGATTGACCTGTATATTAGGCATCACTGAAGACTTAGAACTGGACGATGGATAACAAACTGGTACGGGATTCTCTGTATTATTACGACGATCTCCAGTTTTGCTAGGAAATGTTATCAACGAATTTTGTTTTCTTCTACCTGGTCTGTTATCAATAGTCAGCGCACAGAATCCTCTCGGCAAACTCTGACTAGTGTCCATCTCTGATGTTGCTGGAAAATACAAATCTGCAAGGCGGCTACCAATATGACCTCGATACTTGTCCATGGCAACGTTGTTAGTGCAGCAGTTTGAACTGCCTTCACGAACCATAATGATGTCTGGTATCAAATATCGATGGATTAGTATGACGTTCAGGTTCAAACCACTTTGTCATCAATATAATTCACCAGTCCTGTTTAAAAAAAAAAGTAATAGTTTATATTTAAAAAAAAGAAATAATTGTAAAATGATAACATAAAATATAAGCAAATCCTGTATATAAGAGCTTCCCAAATTGTTGTTCCGCGGACCGGTGTCGGTTCGCATGTCATCCGTGCAATACCTTATAAACAGGATATTCTTCTTCTTCTTCATCGTTCTTCAGTCAGATATCAGGTTACAGCACCAATAGCTTAAATGAATTGTGTGATTCGCTTCAGGTCATACATGGAACCCCTCAAGTCTGGAAGCAGTGCCGTCTCAGTAGGCCATATTTTCTCCCTCTCTTCTTGGTAGAGTTGACAGGCATGAAGATTGTGTTTTGCAGTCTCTGGGCTCAGTCCACAGTTGCACAGGTCTGTCTCACCAATCTTCAGCTTTCGGAACATGTGACTTCTCAGTCTGTTGTGACCAGTTCGTAGTCTGAAAATAATGGTTTGTTCCTTGCGTGACATTTGGTGGTAGGGGTCATTTGGTTCTGCAGTTGGGTGCATTTGCTTCCACTTTTTCTTATATTCTGCTTTTAACATGGTCTTACTTTCATAGTACGTATTATCATTTTCTATTTGTTCCAGTGATCCCCTTTCCTTTCCAGGAGATCAGCTTTTTCATTTCCAGGTATGCCACAGTGACCTGGGATCCACTGCAGTACTGTTTCTTTGGTAGTACTGCTGAGGTGTAGTAAGCAGGCCGTAAGTTCATTCATGCTCGTGTTCTTTGGATCATCTTTCAATGCCTGCAACACTGACTTTGCATCCGTTAGAAATACTACATGTCTGTTGTGACTCGGCAAGCAATTCATGAGCATTTTGGCTGCCTCTATTATGGCTTCCATTTCTGCTTTGAAATTATATACAGGATATAATTAGTTTGACTATCATCTTCGAGACTGGTCTTTAGCAGATCGGTAACGCGGAAATAAAACATTTGAGAAATACTGTATATGACATTGCTTTTATAATCACGTTGCCTGTACAATATGGACGACCTACTTATCTGCGCATCGAACCACAAGCTAGATCGAGCGAGCTGAGTTTGTGAAACGCCTACTTATCTCTCAGCCCCCAGCTACGGCTTCAATTGTAAAAGTCAACGAAATCATTCATGTATTTCTTAGAATGATCGAATAACACTTTCTAAGACATATGTAACTTCCGTGACATCTCCTTTATAAAATATTGGCCTCACTGCCACTCTGTAAGCCTCTAGGTTCTTTTCTGATTACCCTAAGCCCCCTATCTATGGGCTCGCATGGGGACTGTTCATAAATTACGCCAACAATAGGGGGGGGGGGGAGTGTCTGAAAAAAGTTTGACTATTCTTGACAAGGAATAAGAGAACTTTTGTTTGACTATTCTTGACAAGGAATAAGAGAACGTTTGTTTGACTATTCTTGACAAGGAATAAGAGAACGTTTTAATTAACGTTATTATGACTTTTGTCAAGAATGACTTTAGTCAAACGTTTGTTTGACTATTCTTGACAAGAAATAAGAGAACGTTTGTTTGACTATTCTTGACAAGGAATAAGAGAACTTTTGTCCGACAAGGAATAAGAGAACGTTTGTTTGACTATTCTTGACAAGGAATAAGAGAACTTTTGTCTGACAAGGAATAAGAGAACGTTTGTTTGACTATTCTTGACAAGGAATAAGAGAACGTTTGTTTGACTATTCTTGACAAGGAATAAGAGAACGTTTGTTTGACTATTCTTGACAAGGAATAAGAGAACGTTTGCTTGACAAAAGTGAGTCAACTATACACTTTTTTATACTATTAAATATTTTGAATAATATTTTTGTTCGAAAACTCGTACAATAATAATGTAGTTTTTTTCCGAAGATATTTTTAGAGAAGTTGATTTAAAAAAGAGAACTGCTTACCCGCATCAAAAAGAGACAGTTCACATTTTTGTTTGGACACATCATGAGAAGAGGAAAAATGGACCATGTTGTAACAACAGGCAAGTTGTAGAGCAAGAGAGGTAAGGGAAGACCAAGAGAGAAGATGCTTGACAACTTAGCATTGTGGTATGGGAGAACATCGGTATCAGAAATGATTAACAGCACACGAAATAGAAGGATATGGAAAGACATGATAACCAACGTCACACGTCATGGGCAATAAGAATAAAAGGTTTTCCGTACTTTCGTCTGCCAAATTTGATTAAGAGGGGAGGTGAGGGTCGTGGTCACATTTTTAAATATAATTATGCAGGGGTGGTCCCAGAATTCTAGACAGTTTTTGGCAACCAGAAGGGGGGGGGGTTAATTAAAAATAAGGAGAAAAAATATTGAAGTAGTTTATGAACTGCCCGAAAGATGATCTTCCACACGCGCAATTCCTTGGGATGGAACAAATAAAATCATGTCCATATCAAGTTAATTGTTCCATTTTGTCGGTGGCATCCATTATTTGGATAATATGTCTTCGATGGTTCTCAAACTGATGTAGGTTAGCAAGATGTCCAGATAGCAGAAATTATTTTATAACAGGGGCTGACAGTTTGGAAACTTTAGTGCTACCATTCTTGGAATGAACAATGACCATGTATTTGTACTTCTGACAACAGTAAAATACATATTTAAAAGGCCAAACCCGTAGATAAGGAGGGGGAGGGATTGAACAGTCTCCACTTCATTGGCAAATCAGAATATGATTTTTAATACTAGAAGCTTAGCAAAAAGATGGGTAAACACAAAAGGTGGGTAAACCCTTAGGTGGGTAAACATAAAAGGTGGGTAAATCCTTAGGCTAAAACCTTAGGTGTGCAAACCCAAAAAGTGGGTAAACCCTTAGGGTAAAACCTTAGGTGGGTAAACCCAAAATGTGGGTAAACCCGTAGCAAATTTTCAAAACAAAATGGTCATCAATTTATTTTTATCAAATACAGGTAATTACACACGAAATCACAAGCATATTTTAAAAAAAATTATGTTTTAGGTAACAATGCAAGCCGTTCTCTGATTGGATGGTTGTGATCAAATCAATGCATTCTGTACTCTGATTGGATGAATGTTATCAAATATATTGAAATACAGACTGAAATGGCTACGTCACTTAATGAAAATGAACCTTTACTGGCCAGCGGCAAAATCATACAACATGAAAATAGCAAGAAAACAACATGAAAATAGCAAGAAATAGAGGAAGACCAAGAAGAATGTGGATTGAAAGAGTTACAAACATTTTGAGAGTCACAATAAAAATCACTGAATACCAAGCGATCAAACGTTCCGTAACTCGAAAACCGATCATCATTCAATCCTGCAACACCTTACAGCAAAAGCAGAGAAAAGACAATAGATAGATAAATAGATAGATTGCATGAGTTTGCGATCAAATGCAGAAATTGTTTCATTTCCATCTATTTCTCTGTGCGATTTTAAGAAACACGAGGAACAGAAGCTGCACAATTTTGTAATAATAATAATAATAATAATAATAATAATAATAATAATAATAATAATAATAATAATAATAATAATAATAATAATAGCAAATTTCATTTTACATTTCAACGTCATGTTGTGAAGATATTTCTAGTATAAGTTTTGGTTCTGTTCGCCGGCTTAGTTACTCCACCACTCCATCGTTTGCAGATAAATTATTTATTTAAATCAAATGTACTAAAATTTTAGTGCAAATAAACTTACGCATGTAAACACGGTATATCTTGCTTATCACAAAGTTTAATTATACAAAAACATACTTACATACACTTTAAATTATTTATGTTTCTGTTTCCACGTTTATAAAAGAATAAAACAATATTCCACAGGAATTGAGATTGTGTCGCAGATGTACATTGCACTCAAGTCATCAGGAGAATGATATTCTTAGCGAATAAACTCCTTCAAATACTGTCCCGATTTCGTTTCTCTCTTTTTATCAGTTGCCCTTGTTCTCGAGTCCCTTGTCATTTATACAAACCTGTGAGTTCATATCGCTGTTTAATGTTACCAGTAATTTTCATTGGCTATCATTTGAAAGTATACACAATGTGGCCAATGAAAATCATTGAAAATTGAAATGACGTTATACTTGTGAATAATGTAAACGGTATGCCTTCAGGACTGTATAATCAGTTAGGTACTGGCTTATTTTAGGCATGCGCTACGTTCAATCCGTCGTTTGAATTAAAAATAGAAATTGCTAAAGGGAAAGCCCCATCATATTTAGAGTCATTTATATACATTTGAGGGTATCCATACAGAATTAAACAGACAAGAAGTGTTTAGATGACAACAGACATGTCAGAGAGACGGTATTTGGCCAAATATAGGCGAAGGCTTGTTGAAACTGAACTCTGATGAGAAAACAACGTGTAATATATGTCTCTTGAAATATATATAAGCCTCCAGAAGTATATATAAGCCTCCTGAAATATATATAAGCCTCCAGAAATATATATAAGCCTCCAGAAATATATATAAGCCTCCTGAAATATATATATATATATAAGCTCCCTGAAATACTTTATCACTATATTATTTTATTTATTCGTTCTCAAACTCCTAAGCTTACCAAGTATTAGGATGTAGTTCACAGAAAGTAATTCGTCGCGTCGTAGTTTACAGATTGGCTGCGTTATCTTTGCCTTGGGTCCAAAACATTCAACTTCAACACCTCGACTGTCTACATGATATGATAGTCAACGAAATGTCCACCGTGGCTATCGACGTTGAAGGCCTTCGAATATATTCAAAACAAGCCTCCATCCTTTAAGGTTGTGATTATTTTCGTTGGTCAATATGTATATAAGTGTCGCAATCCAAAGCCGACCAACGAAACTCACGGAAATAATGGAAACTATGCCGCATGAAGGCTTGTTTTGATTCTGCTCATATGCCTTTATATCGATAGCCACCGTCCGACCATTCTTTGTCGATGTTTATGACGTATGTGGCAGGTTACTACTATTTGATCCACATTTGGGCCGTGACAACACCAAAACTATCACACACATACTTTATTATATTTAAAATTTCCTTAATTAAGGCCGCTGTGTAATTCATGAAACTGTGTTCCGTGAATTTATTTCAACAACAAAACTTCTCGCCATAAATGATTGGATGCAGTAAAACGTGTACCAGATGGTAAGTTAGTTCCTTTTGGGCTAAATGTGACACACAGGGTATTAGTCATTTCTCTCCATGTTTACTGCCTCGTTACAAGTTGATGTAGCTCTTGTGTATTGCTGTATTGCTTATGTCCAGTATTGTGCTTTCTCTGTTGCTTGTTCAGCGAAGGTTAGAACGTTAAAACTGTCATGTATACTGTTATTCGTATTATTTTTTTAATTCCTATACCATATAGTCTGTAGGTTCATTGTAAAGCTTACCAAGACGGAGCAAACAAATACAAAATAGAGCAATACTATAAACTGAATCCTAGTCTACATGTCAGCGATTACTAGAAACTGACGTTTTGAGAATACAACAAAAGACAAAGGTAAATACGACGGGAATGTGGGTGATTACAAATGTAGAAAATAATGTGGAAAATACAAAATTGAAAAATAGAAGAATAAATAATGATAATACAATTTACAAATAGAAAACAAAATCTTAGTTGAATCTTATACTTACATTGTCTTGTTCGTAACTTATGTAAGACAGGCAGGGCCCTTTTATCTTTTCTTGTTCGTAACTTATGGAAGACAGGAAGGGCCCTTTTATCTTGTTTTGTTCGTAACTTGTGGAAGACAGGCAGGGCCCTTTTATCTTGTCTTGTTCGTAACTTGTGGAATACAGGTAGGGCCCTTTTATCTTGTTTTGTTCGTAACTTGTGGAAAACAGGTAGGGCCCTTTTATCTTGTCTTGTTCATAACTTGTGGAAGACAGGCAGGGCCCTTTTATCTTTTTGAATATTTGTTTAATATTTACTTAACAACATTATAATAAAATAGCTGCGATTTTTTTACATAGGGCCTATAAAGTATCATATCAGAGGGCTTGGTCGGGGGTAACAGAAATCGATAAAAAAGAAGATGAATAACAGACATAGGCTATCAGATTGTTTAAAGGATGACTTTGGTAGGCAGAGGCATGTCAGATGGATCACGTTCGCGATGAGTTCTGGAGAAAGACTACATTCTAGAAAGAATATGTCACGTGACACATATTATTATTTACTCACTATATAAATTATGTGTTCAGAACATCTCTGGCCATATTTAATTTCTCATATTTATCATGGTACCCTTTTTTTCTGAGAGTGCGTAAACATGAAGGTCGTTTTTGGTGGAGTAACTCTAGAAATATAAGAAATAGTTCTTCCTTCGTTCGTTCTCAAACTCCTGTAGATTATCAGGACGTAGTACTTAGAGCGAAATGCGTCATGTCATGACGTACAGCTCAGCTGCTATATATCTGTCGGATACATCCTACCGCCATGACCTGTAGGCCACTTTTACCCTTTATGGTATGAGACAACCAACATCAGCTCTTTTAATTTACGTTTTCCGCCGAAGATGATGTCTCGGGCCATTGACGCAAATAAAACGGTGACACAAAGCATTTCCATTTTCTGGATTGCATCATGTTGGAAATCTAGTTGGACAATTGCCCTGCTACAAGTCCTGTTAATGGCCAAACGACATATTACCAAATCGGATTAGAATTCAAATTTAAAGTTACAGCCTACCCAAACGTGATTCTAAAAAAAAATATAAATGATATTTCGCGAATTACAATTCTATTTTATTTTTATTTATTTGTTCTAGTCATGTTTCTTGCATCATTCATGGGTCTTCAAGATCCACGTATGACATTCCTTTGTTACAATGCTAGAAGTATGTTAAAAATATGTTTTAGCATTGAAAAACTTGGATGGGATCATGTCGGTCGTGTGAGTTGTTTCAAGGTTTCTTCATATTTATAAAAAGAACTTACGAAAGCTACTGAATGGGGCCGAGGACCGAGGTGAAACTCAGAATAAAGACGACTCATTGATTAGTCGAAAATGTCATCATGTTTAAAAATAGAAATGAGACATCAGATCTCGGAGAAATTTTTCTTGAAATATATCTTCATGTACATTTACTTCGCGGAGTAGCGCATGCGTAGACATTACATACTCAACTTGTTAAATCAGGGTTTCTCAAATTGGGCGTAAACCACTCCCCTCCCCGGCTGGTGTGAGATTTCAGGACCGGGAGGGGTGAGGTGAAAGAGCTTTAACAATAATAAGGTCCATAACCCGTCTTGATAGTAGTGGTGTCACATTGGGGGAATCAGGACAAAAAGCACCCCGTAAACCTGTTCTCGGCCATTCGAATGAGTGTTGGAAAAATCATGCCCGAACGATGCCTTGACGTTGTCAATATAATTTTCTTTCTCCACCTCATATCCTTCAAAAGTTCCTTTGTATATAGTTGTAGTAAGTGAGTCTTTGTGTCGCGTTACATGTCTATCACCATAATCAGGTGTCATGCTGGCTGGCGTAGGCGATCATGGCTCTCCACATCTCTCTATCTCCAGTATTATGTATCCGGATCGTTGTTGTTTCCTTGCCGTGTCAGGTTGTGAAACTGTCTAATATTTTCTCACTCTGTCGCCCTCTGTCTCTGTTGCCTTCAACATTGTCTGTTGTGACTATGTTCTCCAAACCTCCTTGTCTCATGAAGTGGCCAAAAAATGAAGATTGTCATTTCTTATATTATTGATTAAGCTCCGTTTCGCATTTGACTCATTCAACACCTCCACTATAGTTTTCCGGGAAGTCCATGGTATTCTTGCGTGTCTATACCTTTGTAAAATAGTTGTTTAAAGCGAGTCGCGCCCGTGTGTTGCCGGGGCCCGAAGGGGGGAGCAAAGAATAGCAACACTGTTCACCTTCCACGCATGTCGTAAAAGGCGACTAAGGAGGTTATGGGATGGAGTTGGCTGTCCCATCCCATATAGGGTCAGTGACCCAAAGCCATGCTGAAGTCAGATGTGTCAGGCCGAAAGACGCAGATATCAAAGCAATGCTGTAAACCATGACACAAAGCATTCCGTTCTCCGGACTACATCCTGCTGATTTGCAGGAGTTTGAGAACGAACGCAGAAGAAGAAGAAAGCGAGTCGTTGTGTCTTGCTACATGTCTATACCAAACAGGTTCATGACGTTTCTCCACTACCAAAAGTGGTACTTGATAACCTGCAAGTTTATTTGTTGCCGAGCGAATTTATTTGTCTATATAACATCTTGTATATAACACCTTCTATATAAGAACTTCTATATAACATATTCTATATAACACCTTCTATATAAGAACTTCTATATAACACCTTCTATATAACACCTTCTATATAAGAACTTCTATATAACATATTCTATATAACATCTTCTATATAACTTCGTTCTCAGACTCATGCATATTTACAAAATGTGATCCAGAGATGTGGGTATAGGGAGAAGAATAGGGTGAACTTCATGGAAAGAGAAGAAAACAAATAAAGAGGTGCTAAAACACTTAATATGAAGAAAGAACTACTAAGAGAAATAAAGATCAGACAAATAAAATATTTTGGACACATTAAATAACATGACACCTTATTTGAGGGTAAAGTCAAAGGGAAGCGAGCAAGAGGAAGACATAAATACAAGTGGGAGAATAACATCATAAGATGGACAGGTTACAGTCTAGCAGAGTGCATCACCAAAACAAGAGATAGGGGATGTTATAGGTCTGTTGCAGCCAACTTTCGTTGCGGAGACGGCATTTGATTATGATGAGTCCAGAGAGTGGAATGCCTTGTGCATAACTTTTCTACATTACGGAGATCGGTGTGACTAGACTACCAGAACAGCGACCTCCACTATTTCCTTTAATGATTATAAAGCTCTGATATAAACACATAAATAAGAAGCAGAATAGGACAGGCAAAAACAACATTCAGAAAAATGAAAAATATACTGTGTAATATGACCATGTCATTAGAAGTGAGAAAGAGAGTTCTGCAGTGCTATATAACCCCTATACTAATATATGGGTGCGAGTCTTGGACAATAAATAAACTGGAAAGTGGGAGATTGGAGGCAACAGAGATGTGGTTCTACAGAAGAATGCTGAGAATACCATGGACTGCCAGAAAAACTAATTTAGATGTGTTAAAAGAGTTAAATGCGAAACGGACCTTAATCAAGAATATAAGAAAAAGGCAATCTTCTTTTTTTGGCCAATTCATGAGACAGGCAGGTTTAGAGAACATAATCACAACAACAGGCAAGATTGAAGGCACCAGAGACAGAGGGCGACAACGTGAGAAAATATTAGACAGTTTGACAACCTGGCACGGCAAAGAAACAACAACGACTTTGATACATAATAGCTGTGGAGAGCCATGACCGCCTCCGCCACCCGGCATGGCACCTGATGATGATGATGATATAAACACATTGGCCCAGTGTCCACATTTAAAATAAGCGTACCTCACAGTTATTTTAGATAACCAAATAAAGTTTTACACAAGGCATCGGTGGTCTAGTGGTAGAATACTCGCCTGCCACGCGGGTGACCCGGGTTCGATTCCCGGTCGATGCACTATTTTTTCTTTCTTTTTTTCCCCGTAAAAAAAACGTTTTTGTTTTTGAAGAATTATTGAAATTAATCAATATTAAAAGACAAATTGTTGGAGAAATTAATTGAAGGCTGGCGAGCAAGAGGTAGGTAACATAACGAGATAAACAGATTAGTCTAACAGAGTGCATCACCAAGACAAGAGACTGAATGATGAAAATCTTTTGCAGCCAACCTTTTTGAAAACGGCAATGAGTTATTACTGTATTTACTGTATTTAGCTTTACTTTACTTTATTTTACTGTATAAAGCTTTTTTACTGTATTTAAATGAAAATAATTTAAAACATTTCAGCATCAAACATTGATTTTCAGGTGCGGCAATACCTAGAAATTCCCTTTGCAAATTCAACGTAGCGTCTAACAAGAGAAAATGTTCTATCTTCCATAGTAGCGCCTAACAAGAGAAAAAGTTCTATATAGTAAATTAAAAGTAACGCGTAACAAGAGAAAATGTTCTATATTGGAAAATTCAAAGTAGCGCCTAACAGGAGAAAATGTTCTATCTTCCAACATATGTTTGTTCCTGTTTTTCTTAGGAAAAAATATATTTGAATACTTTGGATATAGCCAAGATTGACAGTCTGACGGGGAGTTTTCGTAAATCATACTGTTGTTTTTATAATTTCTATCCTCTGCCTTGGCATACGACATCCCCAACAAAATAAGTGGCGTCACTCCATTATTGAATAATTTAAATATGTATGTATTCATTTCATTTGAATTAAAGTGTTATAGAAGAGTTTTGAGAATATCATGGACAGCGAAGAAAACAAACCAGGATGTGTTACGAACAATTAACGTCCAGGAAGGCTGGCTTTTGAACACCATATTAAAGAAAAAGCTAGTTTTTCCGGTCATATTAAGAGAGACGACGGCATGGAGAGAGTGTTACTGGAGGGGATGGTAGAAGGCAACAGGGGCAAAGGCCGACCAAGACGCCTTTGGACAAAAGATATTCAAGAATGCCTGCGCATGTCACTGGAAGATGCAGGGCAACTTGCTCAAGACCGCGGGGAATTCAAGAGATCCATAGGAAAGACTACGTTCTGGAAAGAATATGTCACATGATGATGATGTATTCATTGATTTTCCCTCAATAAAAACACAATGTTGCTATTGATTTTTGAAAATTGTTTCTCTATGAGTCTATCAAAGTGACCAAAGCTCACCAAAAATACCACAAATACAAGGAATCCCTATTTTATGTAAACACCCTGTACCCAAGGCGTTTCTGCACCTCTATTGATATGGGAAGGGGGTATCGATCTATAGCATCTTTGCGCAAGAGGGCGGTGGCAAGAAAGGGTTTAAGAAACACTGCGTTAAATATTGAAGATAAATTGTTAGCCAGCGTGTTATCTATTTCATCCCTTCTCTATTTCCCCTAACCACCCGCAACAAGTTTAGAACAGGTGCCCACAAGAATTGATGGCGACTACTTTGGTTTTCTGCTACGTTTTTCTGACATCAACATTTGGTGCTCACGTCATGCGAGTAAGAACTATTTATGAAGTGTATTTTTGGTCAAGTATAGATTTTTCTTACAAACCTGAACAAATAGGGAATACTAATATCCACTCATCGTTCTTCCGTCAGATTTGTTGACCCATCCACAGTGATGACACATCCAGATTTCTCCGTCAACTATGTGTCTACCACAAAATAACAAAGGTGCAATGTTCGCAGCACTGCATCTCTACGTCATCTATGAGGAGTATTTGATGGAAGACAACAGTAATAAATTGATACATGATGTGACCTTTCCATTACACATGACATTGTCCATGTCTCACAACAATTTATTACACATGACATTGTCCATGTCTCACAACAATTTATTACAATGTAGAATCTAGACCTATAGCATTTAATTACAACTCTGTTTTCCGGTTTGTTTCATGCCATAGAATATATTTTTGTAAGAACATTACTAATGCCTAATTTTTAAATTAATTTTTTTATCAATATGGCCAGGGCCGTAGATACGTTACACTCACGGGTAGGGGCTCTTAAAAATTGGGTGATATTCAGTAAATAGAGCTCTTCTGAATATCGGGCTCGTTATGATCTTGAGTACCGATATATTTCTAAATTTGGTTACACTAAAACCTCTCGACTTTAACTAAATCAATTTCTATTTGTAAATATTTTGTCTGGCAATATATCATCTACATGCTTTGTTTCGTCTGTATTCCTTCATAGTTTTTTGTTAACGATTTATTGTTGCTTTTTTTCATTTCAGAACGTCCTCTATTACAACATTTCAGGTTTTCCATGATAAAAATGTGTTTATTGTATATTTCAAGTGTATTAGGTTCAGGTTTGCACAAAATTTAAATAAAAATATTTGGGAAAAACTTTCGTACATTAAGGTCAGCAGTGACTACTTTTTAATGAAACAAATACGTGCATTGTTTTATGAAACGAAATATCAATAAAGACGCATCTCGCAGTAGCTGACTACTTGTGGGTCCAGCTATCTGCCCGCTACACATTGAAAACCCCCCGCCCAATTCGATGACATGGGGGACTGGGATGGGGGGGATCTCAGTGCATAACGCGTAGATATGTGCATAGCGCGGAAACTACGCATAATATTAAACAGTTGAAATCATGGCCACTGCTTTCCGTAGTGAACCAAAATTGTATATTAGAGTTTCTACGTTCTTGGCACTCATTTCTCTATAATGTATTTTTGAAGAGAAATCAGTTTATTTTACAAAACTTGAATGCAGAAATAAACTTAAGTGATACCAATACTAAATATTTCATTCGAGAAAACTAAAACTAAATAATAAAACTATACTTTATACAAATTCGCACTATTTAACAGTCTAGTGCAAAAATTTTTTTAATCTTTTTTTTTTTACAAATTTAAATACATGCAGAATATCATAGAAATAATGTGGCATCCTGGGAGTTTCAAGGATTGTGGAAAAATATCTGGCTTTAAAGTGAAACAACCGTTAAAATTATGAACACAAAAATTACCAAGATATTTGAGTCGAATTGGTTTGTAGTAAAAAACAACAACAACAACAACAAAACTACCCCTTGCAATACGTGGGTATAGGTGTAATGTTAATCATGAATTACTATGCTCATGTAAATTGATATATATATATATATATACACACACACACATATACACATACACACACATATATATATATATATATATATACACACATATACACACACACATATATATATATATATATATATATATATATATATATATATATATATACGCTTCACCAGCTGTTGGGAAAAGACGGAGCACCTGCTGGTATTCCGAAGTACCATGATGCCAATTCAATCAATCTTTGTTTACGACGTTATAGAGACAATGCTGGGCCATATCTTGCGAAAATCAAGGGAATTTGGGAAAGTTGTGGCAGTAAATTTTGAGAATGAAGCCAAAATACCAATAAGAGCATATAACAAAAGAATATCTGGGCGTAAGGCCAAAGGTAGACCAAGAAAACGGTGGATAGAAAACATCAAGATAGTCTTGAACAAACATGGACTAAATGCAACTTCGGCGACACATCTGTTTACGCTTAACACATGCGATCAACAATCATTCATCTGGGAAAAGACAATAGTAGCAGTACATGTTTTAATGTGGAGACGACACTGCATATTGTATAACTGCATATTGTATAACGGAATTGACTATTAAATTCGTTGATTTTATTTTTCTAAACATCTCTTCCGGGTTTCTTCTCATACACACAAATAACGTATTCATTTATTTGTTATTACTTTCAGGTGACACATATGCACATTTTGCGATATATTAACTATCTATTTGAGCACTTCCCGAATACGTCAATGAATCCAGAAGACCTATTTGTGAGACATTTTTGTATCCAAATATCTGATCTGTTCACAGCTTGAATGTTTACCCAAAAATTTACTGTAATTTATAACTAAAAATAGAACAATATTTAGTATCTTGTCCTGCATGTTGCCACACATGTGTTAAATATTTTTTAGATTCAACGATGTTAGGAATGCCAAATAACATTTCAAATTTTGGGTAAAAATATTTGAAGAAAAAATATGGTAATAATGGAAAGAACAAACAGGAAAACTATACAGTTTATTTTTGTTTCCTCAGATGGAGAATGATGATCCACACTTGTTAAGAGTATGGGCTGGAGACTATGTTGTCGTTCCAAGGCCAGATGTGTTGCCTTCGTTGTTTTAAAGTCCATTTTTGTTCCAGGTTATCTTGATGTTTTCTTAGTCTATCCATCTTTAGTTTATACTTTCTTATATCTTTACACCAAGGTCTTACATCTTTATACCAACTCTTTACATCATTATACCAACACTATGCTACCAATGTCACAGTAGTAAAGCATACCAAGTCCTAGGGCACATGACACCAATCTTCAGAAACAAAAATGTAGATTTAAACACAAAAATAAAACTATTTAAAACGATTATAATGTCAACGATGAGCTACCAATGCCAAACATGGACAACGACAGCACAAGGCAAACGTAAACTTGTGACAGCTGAAATGGCATGCGTACGCAGAATCCTAGGAATATCGTCTCTAAAGTGAGAAATGAAGACATTAGACAAAGAACCGGCACCACCCCAATCTTGGAATATATTAGGAGGCAACAGATCAAATGGTTTGTACACATCAGCAGACTACCATCAGACAGTATACCGAATCAAGCTATGCTACACAGATATAGTGAAGCCAGTATCTTTGTGTGACAAATGTGATGACCTGTATGTGACAAATTTGATGACCTTTGTGCGACACATTTGATGACCTAATGTGACAAATTTAATGATATTTGTGTGATAAATTTGATAATCTTGGGTGCCAAATTTAATGATATTTGTGTGACAAATGTGATGACATATTTTGTGAAAAATCGCTAGAAGGAAGTTGGGCGTTGGATCCGCTATTTAGTTAAGTTCCTTGTACTAAAAGCCATTTCTGATTTTCTGTGGGGGAGGGGGTGGAGGTTTTGAATCATCTAAACTCCCCTCTCATTATCTTCAGTCTTGAAGACAAAGTGCGAACCAAAACAGTCCACAATCTTTTGGCCCTTCGTGAAAAGAGGAAATATGGAATACAGCCTGATAATGATTAAAATTGGTGAGACCGATGTGTTTAGAGTGAGAAAGAGAGAGAGAGAGAGAGAGAAAGAGGGAGAGAGAGAGAAAGAAATTAATGAATAGTTTGACAACGTTAATGTACGGTGGCGAGTAAGCAGTGGAACTGATACACGGCAGCAGGGTAGAATAGTGCATAAATTATCTCCACCGGGCACATCCGATTCTAATTATAACAACACTTTAAAAAAATATGTTTGTTTATTACTGTGTAACCAACAACTGCTGTTAAATAACAGAACTAGTCACCAGAAGTGATATATCAGAGGGGTTCAATTACCAATAGATCACGTGGAAAGTTTTTGTTATCGGAAAAAATATTAGTATGTCTTGCAAATGAATGTTGCAACAGTCTTCATATCCGGTTTAGAAATGTCAAGGTGAAATGGGAACATTGTATATTGTCGCTATGCAGATGAAGGTCAGTAAACAAATACCGTTTAGGTGAAGCATCATCGACGGTGTGAGTAATATACAGGGAACAAAACAAATGTACTAAAGCGGTGGTCAAGTGGTTAGATTGCTTGATTCCGTATACTGAGGTATTATTGTGATACTGAGTTCATAGTTAGGGGCATCCACGGCTCATTGCAGAGGGATTAAGGAACAAAACACGCTAAGAATATTTTCCAACGTCATAAGAAAACGCAGATGGAAATATCCATGTCATGTTTTAAGACTAGATGAAAACAGAATAAACCAACAAGCCTTTATGTGGACACCTGGGGGTAAAAGAAAACAAGGAAAGATTAAAGCAACCCTAAAATTGGCATTGGTAACACAGTGTCGGCATGAATACTGTGTTTATTAACGATCTTTTGGAGATCATGTCGATGTTCTTGTGTTTCAGCAGTGGCGCTAATTGATACAAAACTGCGTTTGCTTTCTGGGATTTTGTTTCTATTTCTCTATCTAGTCTCTCGTCTTTCTCGAACACGCTGCCTAGATACTTAAATACTTTTACTTGGTTGAGTTTTGTGCCGTCTATGTATATTTCTAGTGGGGATTGATTTCTGCATATCTTCAATGTTTCTGATTTTGGTTTGTTGATTCTCATGTTGGTTGTTTTGCAATTGGTATTTAGTGCTTTGCTGTGTTTTCGCAGCTCAGATATATCGTTGTATATTAACGCCTGATCGTCTGCGAATAGCAATTCGTTTATAATGTTACTGTCTTCTATTTCTATGTTCTCTTGTTCCAGTTAGTTTTCGTGTTCTATTGCTTTTAAGATTTCTTTGATTATTTTGTCTATTTAAATGTTAATTAGGAGCCGGGATAATATGCATCCTTGTCTAACTCCGGATGTAATTATGAGTGTGTCTGTCATTCGTTCTGGTGTTCTTAATCTTGCTTCGCATCTCTGATATTGTGTTCTGGTGTTTTCGAGGAGTTGGCCATGGATCCCGTATTTTTCTAAGTAGGTCCACAGTATGTCTCTGTTAACCCCGTCGAAAGCCTATTCGTGGTCGATAAATGTGATGTTCAGTTGATTGTTGTATTCTGTTCGCATAGCTGTCTAAATGTGAAAAGGGCGTTTGTACAGCCCATGCTCCTCCTAAATCCAATTTAGTTTCTACTTATTTGGGGGTCTATGCGAGGTCTTAGTCTTTTAAAAAAAAATTATCTTTACGTAAGTTTTCCCAACTCGACTCAGTAGCGATATCCCTCTGTATTTGTTGCAGTCTCTCTTTGAACCCCTGCTCTTCTATTTAGGTATTATTGTTGCTGCCTGACAGTCTTCAGGTGTTCTTATCTCATTCCATGCCGTGCTGAATATTTTGTGTAGCCATTTTACTGCAGTGTCGTCACATGTGTTTATTATTATTAAATCTTTTGTTATACCATCTACGCCCGTAGCTGTGTATACTGGATTATTTTTCAGTGTATCTTCTACTTATGCTAACATAATGTCTATCTAGCTATACGATGTGGCCTTTTTTTGCCTTGCGGCGTCAGGGGTAGAAAAGCTCTCTGGAGATGTCCTTCTTGTGTGCTGTTTGTAAGCTTGATCCTGTGGCTTCTTTGATTTTCCGTCGTCTCCTGATCACTCTTCAGGCACATAATGGGCACATAATGTCTGGTTCTGTTTCATCTTCCTATTTGTGTTCGAATGTGGGATTGTTGTGGTTTATTTCCGATTTCAGCAGAAATATTCTTCCCATCTGTTTATCGTATGTTCTATGTTGAATAAAGGTTTGCCGTCTTTGTCATTTATAATTGTTGTTTACTAAAATGTGTCATCTCTGGTCCTCAGAGCTTTAAAGCTTTTATAAAATTCTCTAGGATTTGATTAAAAAATGTTTGTGCGATCGTTTGTCCCTATTCTTCCCATGATTTGGCCTTTGCTTTCTTTATTATGTCTTTTGGTTCTCTTTTCTTGATTTGATAATCTCTGAGGTGCTCTTTGTTCTCTGTTTTTACCCATGTTCGGATGGTTTTTGTTGTTGTTGTTTTGCTGTTTTTACTTCTTTGTTTCCCCAGGGTGTTCTTTTAACTCTGGGTTTTCCTCGTTTCTTCTTTCCGCATTTGTTTGTTAATGTTTCCGTTAGGTAGGTCTTAAACTTATTCTCTGTGTGAGATACCAAATAAAAAGTAAGGCAGGGCCGTACCATTCTTTGATGCAGAGGGGCGACGGCATCAGGTGGCGCTAATCAAAATACATTGTCGGGGTGGCATTTTGAAGAAAAACTATTTAAAGGAGGGGAGGGGCGCAGCATTTCGAAGACTTGCATCATACTGAGAAAATCTACCGCACGGTACTGAAGTAAGGGTTCGAATAGAAATAAATAAATAAAAGAAGCGTTTCAAAGTCATGTCAAAGACCAAAATAAAAGAATGTTTTGTGTGTGTGTGTTTCTTGTCAAAGTCTCATCGTCTTGTAGCAGGATAATTGTCCTACTAGATTACCAATAGGATGTAGTCCAGAGATCGGAAATACGTTGTGTTTACTTTTTATTTGCGCAAAAACCATTACAAATGCGACTGTGCAGGTAATTTTATGGTATAATCTTGATAAATAAGAAGCAACAGCTGAAAATTGTGCTGCATATTCCAAAGGTTGACATCCTAAAAGGCAGCAGGTGCGAGAAATCCAGAAAAAGCAGCATTAGAACAGTGACGACGTTAGAACAGACACATTAACACAGACATACACACTAGCTAAGACATACAACACCAAAACAGACATGCACACGACAAATAAAAAAAAAGGAAAAAGATAAACCACGGTTTATCTGGTTACCACTCAAGTTTAGACAACGCAATATTAAATATTCATTTTAAAATGTCTGTACTTGTATAATTATTTCAGCAGAGCACTTCCTCCCGAGCAAACATCTCTGGAATGTGCAACGGAACAATATGGCCTAAATATACGTTTGGGATATATTTAAACACATCACACAGGGCTAAATATGTATATTTATTTTTAATTTTTACAAATCTCAGACGCTGTCTGAGCAAGTTCTCGAAAAATATGAAAAAATGTACATTTTTTTGAATAAATCAAAAAACCCCTGCTGTCAACCTTTCAGGTACTACCGGTTGTTGAGGTTAAATTGTTATATTTGTTTGCATAGAATCACAGCATACCATACAAACTCAATTTCGTTTTTTTACGTTAGCGACGGTTAAGTGTCGATCAAGTGTCGTATGACACTGCTTTATTTCCGTAGATTAAGCTGCTATAAGAATGTATCGACGGAAATTTCGGTTTCGGAAAATCTGTGTGATATCTTCTGTCTTCTATTGATCTGAAATATTTTTTAAAAGATGTAATTTATTCTAAAAGCATTATCTTATTTTTCTTCTTCCGCCGCTCTTATTCTCAAACTCCCGCTGGTTGGCAGAATGCAGTACAGAGAACAGAATGCAGTGTGTCACCATTTACAGATTGACTGCGACACCTGACACTTTCAGTCTAACACACTCGACTTCGTCATGGCATTTGGATTAATTTGACATATGAGATTGGAAGGGGGTTCGTATGGGATGAGTTCTTTCGTAAATTACATCAACAATTAAGATGGAAAGGGGGGGGGGGGGGGTTGAAAAAGTTTGACAATTGTTGACTAGGGGGAGGAATCATTTAATAAATATTGACTTTAACAATATGTCTACTGTTCTGAATACAACAATTAAATTGTTTGGTATTGAAAATTTAAAAAAATATCTTTAGAAATCAAATTGTGTAGTTTTTGTTCGAACTTTCTCAGCAAATATTTTTATTGGGGAGAGGGGGGTGGATAAAATGTTTTTTTTACATAAATAAGCAGGGTGGGGTGTCATTGAATTCTCGAAAGATGTTGACAAGGTTGGGGTGGGGGTGGGAATGAAAATTTGAGAATTTTGTTGACGTTACTTATGGACATCCATACGGGGCTTCCTTATCACCCCGAAACCTCCTTGGTCGGCTCTTCCTACGTGCAGTGCATGCCACAGTGTCACTATTCTTCGCTCCCCTATCAGGAATCAGCAACAGACTGGGTGGTTAATATGATATTATTGCTCAATGAAAGAGCAAACATACTAGGGTTAATATTTATATTATTTCATAATGGAAGATCAGACATACGCGAAAACGGTAGACCTACATCTCGGGAAATGAAGACGTAAATTGTTGTGGCGAGGGGAGGAGGCGGCAGCGTGGTTCTGAAGTCAAAGTAGCAGATATGTAATACATACAAGACAAATGTAAGAGACACCAGCAAAGATGGAGATAAAACATAAGAGATTTCTACCAGAATTGTTTTGGCATCAAGTGCGTTCAACCACTTAATAAACATCTAGAAATGCAAAACAATAAGTAAATATACCAAACTACGATTGTTCAACTCCAATGAAATATGTGTTAACATATGGTTGCGAAAGTTGGAAAATAACAAAAGCACCGGAGAAGCTCACATTGAACGAGTGCTACTCTATGGAAGTGAAGCATGGACAATGAATAAGACATCACAAAAATCATTGGAGGCAGCGGAAATGTGATAATTCGTTGAATTTATTCAACGCATTCCTTTGACAGCAAAAATTACTAATGACGAATGTCTAAGAAGGATGGATGTGAAAAGATGCATTATTGATAATATAAGAAAAGACAGTCAACATTTATTGGGCACATAATGAGAAGAGGAGGCATTGAGAATATAGTGACAGCAGGAAAGATAGAAGGGGAAAGATCAAGGGGAAGACCAAGAGAAAAGATATTGGACAGTTTGACTAAATGGCTTGGATTGACGACACCAACAGAGATGACGACATATATGGGAGATCGATGTACATGGAGAAAGATGATCGTCAACGCCATTCGGCACGGCACTTGATGATGATGACTAGAGAAGAAATTAAATTCGTTTGAAAATAAATGTATTAGAAACTTCTTAAATATTCGAAAGAAGTCAAGGCAAACAAACAAGTAAGAGAAAAGACCACACAACAATATTTTTCAACAATAAGAAGAAAACGTTGGATTTATATCGGACATGTACTTAGAACAAATGCAAACAGACTACCACTACAGGCATTAAAATGGGTACCAGATGGCAAAAGACAAATAGGAAGAACAAGAGAGACTCTTCGCCGAACAACTATCAAAGAGGGTATGGGTCTCAACAACATGCAAGAATTACACACAGTAGCCCCACATCGCTGGAACTGAGAACTCTGATTATGTCATATGCACCGTATTCGGCGCTGAAGGAACATAGATAGATATAGATAGACAGACATAATGGGATTGTATCTAGCTGATCGTTTGTTATAAGCTCTCAGTGGAAATTGGCCTGGGTCCATTCTAATAAGGTGATAAAACCACTTTATCTGATGACGTTCTATATATTCGGTACACGGCATTATTCCTACTCTTTTTCTGATATTCTCGTTTCTTACTCTGTCCAGTTTGGTGACCATAGCTGCTTTTCTTAAACACTTCATCTGACATGTGATGATTTTTCTCGCTGCAGAAAAATTATTATTATTGTAAGAATAACAATCTTACAAATGGTAATATTGTTAAAGACCATGTTTGGCACTGGTAACAAAGTGTTGGTATAAAAATTGTAGATATTATCCGTCTCTTTATGTCCATATTGATCTTTGGATGCAGGAGTAATAGTGAAAGTTGACATGTCACTGCGTTTGCTTTCTGACATCTTGATTCTATTTCACTGTCTAGTTTCTCCATTTTCTGGGGGAAAAACAGTCCCTAAATATTTGAATTCTTTTGTTTGTTTCACTGCTGAATCGTCTATTGTGATATCTACTGTTGTTGGTGACTTGCTGATTTTCATAACTTCCTTAATTGTATGTTATTTTCATGTTATACTCCTTACAAGCTGTTGATAGTACATCTATGTGGATTTGCATGTTTTCTACGTGATTGTATATCAGGCTTTGGTCGCCGGCGAACAGAAGTTCATTGATTACACTTGTATTTTCATCTACTGAGTTGCCTGCATTGTTTATATTTTTCTCTTTTAGAATAATAGCCTCTTTCGTTATTATTTCCATTTAGATATTGAAAAATATAGGGAAAGCACGCAGCCCTGTCGGATCCATGATTTAGTAGCAAATGTTTCAGTAGACCCATCTGCTGTTCTCACTATATTTATGCAATTTTGGTATAGTGCTATTATATTGTCTGACCACTGATGTAGTACTTTTCTAACGTTTCCCAGATAATATTTTATCTAACCTAACGAATGTTTTATCCTGGTCTATAAATATAGTGTTGGTATCTTGATTGCATTCAATAGCTTTTTTAACTTAGTTGTCTCTCAGTGTGAATTGAATAGTGCATCGGTGCAGTTAGCCCCTCTTTTAAAACCAAATTGAGTGTGACTCAGTTGAGGTTCTGTTATGTGTCGTATTATTTGCTCTAAGATCTTTTTCCTATATGAGTCAGTAGGGAGATGCCTCTGTATGATTAAAAATCCATTTTATTCCATTTGTGCTTCCATATTAGAACAATTATAAATTATTGACTTTTTACCAATCTGCCGGAACATCTTCGATGTTATCAAAAAATTCTTCCCTTTCCAGAAACGAAAAGGGATGAATTTTAAATAACCGCTAGTAAAAAGATGGCGATGTCCTTTGCGAAGACTATTTTCGTTGTAAGGCAATTTCAAGCTCAAGGTATTTTCCGTATGGGAGATTATCTAACGTAATATACATATTGATGTTTAAATACTTATATAAGAAACCAGATTTTATATTTAATATAGCCTCGTGCTAGGGTTTTTATCGATAGAGATGGAAAGACAGCAAAGTTTAGTTTTTACTAAATTTACTCCTCACAACTGTTACTGTTGTCGTTGAACGTCAACTCGGCTGAGGAATCTCGCTTCCAATTGTTCAACTTGCAATCAAGGTGCACATTGCATGTCTGGATCTATCTATCTATAAACCCGTAGCCCGTATGGGTACCATATTGGATGCGTCAAGACACAGAACATAAAAGTGGTTGGGGTTTTGTAGCCTACAAAAACGCTGTGAAGTTGGTTGAGAAATCTTCCATACTCCACCACTGTCACATCGAGCATGAGGATGGGGATCCGATATAGGGAGTTACAGCAGCACGTAATTGGTTGATAACTGATACATCAACACACTCGGTAATACTGACAGACTCTCAAAGCAAGATAGAAAAGTACATGCTAAGAGGAATGATGGGACTTATTAAATAACTCAATTGTTCAGAACATTTTACATCATCATCATTTACATCATTCCATTATTGATTTTCAATTTAGAACTTGGATATACTGCCCTGATCATGCTGGGGTCAGAGGAAACGAGAACTGACTTATTGGCAGGCAATGCAGCGATAGATGGCACAATGCTGAGAAGAGATAAAGCAGACTTGATCAAGGCAGTAATAAATTTATTTCAAGATGAAGATGATGTCAATAAGGCTGAGAATGTACACATACAGAGAATGTCAGAAATTGGAGTATCTAGAGGGAAGGGAAAGATGAGTAATTTTTTTTGGATTGTGCAATCAAAACCTGACCGAGACTCTGAGCCTACATACACTGGGATGAAGAGTGGAGCACTTATGGGAGTGCCTCACGTGCAGTGATGCTAGTTTCTAATCACGAAGCACACAGAGTCCTCAGTGACTTTCCACTGTATCACAGTCAGGATTTTGGCTGTCATCATGTATAGCATACATTATATAGCATAGGGTATACTCATACTGGTTCTGTCGTTTTCCTCATCCCAAGTTCGTGTGTTTGATCTGCCTCACCATCAGATCTTTGAGTTCATTTTATGTGGGCTGTCATGAGTTCTTGGCAGTTATATTCAGTAGTTTAAAATTGCTTTCTAAATGGTTCTGGCTGCTTATCATCCTGTCCCTGGTGCACCCTTGTCCAGATACCGTGAGATGAACAAATCGATTCTTCACCGGTAGCCCTGTATACTGATGGAGGGGAACATCCTCCTAAAAAAAAGAAGCTCTATGTAGTTTAGTCAGTGAGTCAAAGCTGTTGCCTGGGGGTGGCACTGCCATACACATTCAGACAGTAGCCATACATGAGCTGGAAAGGAGCTCACTTATTTTGTGGGGGAACCAAATAGGATCCAGGCCTCCTCCGAAGTGAAAGTGACTGCCTCTCACCATGAGGTATTATCCCTTAAACACTCCAGTCCAACCCCACTCTCCCCACCAATATATACATATATATATATATATTAGGAATATTGCACATTCATTATACAGAACATAGAACCAGCATATGCATGAGAAACAATGCATTCTCTCGTAGGTCAACAAGACCATCGCATGGCACTGGTGAAACATCACAAACTTGTTATGAGGCACAATTCTCTACCCAAAACTATCCTACAGGGAACAGTTGAGGAAAGAAGAAGAAGAGGATGTGAAAAGAAAGTATGGATTGATAATATTAAGGACTGGAGAGGATTAAGATTCTCCACAATTAAACAAGGAATTGAGAACATGCAGAGCTTTTGTGTTAATGTTTCTAGAGTGGCACCCCTACAACCCTGAAGGGTTTTGTTTCCAGAGTGACACCTCTGCGTCCCTGAAGGGTTATGGGTTTGCTGATGATTGAGTTCCTGTGATCATATCTTTTAAACTCAGAAAGTTTCCTAATTTTTGCTGGTTGGACAGGGAAATTGACTGCTGAAAATTGAACTCCATATATTTTGTACATAAATCTAGGAAAGTTCCTATTTGATAAACTCCATGAAAGAGTTCATCAACAGGACAAGGAAAGTTCTAATATGCAATAACCTGATTTACTAATCAGTTTTCACAAAAAAAAGCCTGTATATATATATATATATAAATAATACATGTCTTCACTGGATGATTATTATCAGCTAAACAGACAAGAAAAGGTCATCATATTTCAACTTAGAACTGGACACAATAGATAACACAGCCTTATGTAAACAAAATAAAAAAATTGCCTTGGCAGCCAAAAGTTAAACTATGGTATAAAATAGGAAATGGAAGACAATGTCCATTTTATACAGGAACCAACTGTGGTCTATTGTCTTTCACCAGGTGAATGATGTTGGTCATATGCACACTTGCTATTAAGCATGGGAGTGGGAGCCTCATTTGTCGTTCCAAGGCTAGATGTGTTGCCTTTGTTCCGCTACATCTTTGTTCAAGATTATCTTGATATGCAAGATAGAACATTGCAGATATTCTTCTTCTTCAGCGTTTATTTTCAAACACCCGCTGGATCTCTCTTGTAGCAGGACCACTGTCCTACTAGATTTCCAGCAGAATGTAATTCAGAGTATGGAAATGTGTTGTCACATTTTTATTTGTGCCAATGGCCCGACACATCCGTCTTTGGCAACCTGCAAATATAGACATTAGTGAAGGAAAGAAGAAGATAAACTCTATGTATCAAACTATGTATCTAATGATCAAACTTTGTATTTTTATTTTATTATAATGAAATTATTTGTATGTTTCCCCAGTTTCCTGTGGCCATGTTTCATATATCAAAAGGACCTTGCATGCTACCCCTGCATACTCCAAATCCAGGTAAATGAGAACACCTGTCTTTATATAATTTCTCATTGAATAATTTCCCAGTTATGTGTGGAAACATAATAGTAACAAGGTTATGGGGTCTGAATGACCGTAATAAATATTTTTTGTATTTGTACATTGATTGCTATTAAAATGTTTCAAGTTAGTTGGAATTTTGTGATACTCCAGACCAGAGGTCGACAACCTTTTGCTAACTGTGTGCCAACTTAAAGTTTAAAATTATTCAAGTGCTAACATCACATATCATTTTATACAAGTCTAGGCTAATATTCTTATTTTATTTTTATATTTTAATTCATTAATATGTAGTGATATAGAATAATATGTATAATATGTAACAAGTCTGGAGAAGTCTGTGGCTGGTACCCTGCTACGCCCAAGTGCCGAAATAAGCGAGGAAACCCCACTAATCGATTTATAATCAACTTTATACAGGAAACGTGAAGAGTCTGCGTGCCTTTTGAAATTGCTTGGCGTCCATAGGTGGCCGACCCCTGCTCCAGACTGTCTCCTGTTGGTAATCTTCCTCTGAATCAGATTTGAAAGCTGCTTCATGGCTTCCTTGTCTATTTTAAGCTTTATCTCAATAATAGTTGGTTATCATTCAAATGTCCGGCTCTGTGGCGAAGTGGTACAGAGCGCGTATGTGACGGCAAAGGTACCGAGTTCGATCCTCACCACAGGCAATTGTGCATCCGGACCGTTCAGAAAGCAATGGCAACCTACTGAACGTATTTATATTGCCTAGAAAATCACCACAGCCAACAAATGCTGGGTTGATAGCTACGTCCTGGATAGGATATGCTACCAATTTATCATTCAAATAGTTGTTTTCCTGTGGACTCCCTCCTGTCTTCAACCACACTCCATCCCTAAAAAAATATGCAATTTTGGTCAAGATTTCCAACAAATATATTCTCGGTTGGTGCCATCTGAGCAGACTTGGTTCGAATCCCGTTTGCTACATTATAATTTTTCTTTATTAATAAAACCCTCAATGCTTCTATATTGTATTGTAGTTACATGTATGCAAAGTTCAGGATTGACAAGGCCATGTGGACAGGCACCTCAGACAGTAGATCATATTCTTCAGGAATGCCCAGAATATGAAATACTAAGGCAATAGCTCAGAAAAATAACAGTGGAGGAAAAACTGTAAGGATCTGATACTGTAATGTATAAAGAAGTATAAAGCGAAAAGAAAAAGGAAGAAGAAACTATCTGCCCTAAACCTGACTTAGACTCAGTAGCGGAGAATCTGACTTTATGACTGATAGCCTGGGAAGAATTCAGCCATAGAATTAACCTGGCTTGGGCTCAGTAGCGGAGAATCTGACTTTATGACTGATAGCCTGGGAAGAATTAAGCCATAGAATTAACCTGGCTTGGGCTCAGTAGCGGAGAATCTGACTTTATGACTGATAGCCTGGGAAGAATTAAGCCATAGAATTAACCTGGCTTGGGCTCAGTAGTGGAGAATCTGACTTTATGACTGATAGCCTGGGAAGAATTAAGCCATAGAAATAAAAGGAGGATGTTGAACTGCAAGAATGATGCTCTTCTCTTGGGCCAGCAACACACTGGCAAAAAAAGTACTTATTTGTAGATAGGGAGATAGATAGTTAATTAGGTGGATAGATAGGTAGGTAGGTAGGTAGATAGATATATGTGATAAATTAACTAAAATTGATTATTTATTATAATCTTAATTCTACTTTTTCTAATCTACTTTAGATCACCAAATGTTTGCTTGTCTGCTGACAAGAGCATGATTTTATGCTGGCACCCAGAACCAGATTTTCCTTACGAGTACACGCAGGTGACAGTTGTTTGTATCACATCTCTGCTTGTATCTTTAGTCTATGTGGCTCTTGGAGAGATCAATTCTTGTGAGATTATTAGAAAAATTTATTTGAAAATATCAAACTGAAAATGGATGTGTCAGGGCATTGGCACAAATAAAATGGTGACAGAACATATTTCCATTCCCTGGACTACATCCTGCTGGAAATCTAGTAGGACTATTATTTTGCTTTAAGAGAGATCCAGCGGAAGTTAGAGAATGACGGATGTGTCGGACCATAACATATTTCCATTCTCTGGACTACATCCGGCTGGAAATCTAGAATGGATCATGGTCCTGCCACAACAGAGATCCAGCAGGAGTTTGAGAATGAACGCTGAAGAAGTAATGGCGTGTATATTTCTGTCTGAGGAAATTGCGTAATACTGTTTATATCTGCGTTTCGGTTGTATTCTTAAATTCAAATTGATCTGTCAATGAATTTTCCTGTTCTAGAAGTCACTAAGTTCTGGAAAGAATACATCACATGACACACTTATGTGTAAGCAGCTGTAAAGAATATGTCTAATGACACACTTTAGAGTTTGCAATTTTTATAAAGCTACAATTCTATGTTGTCTTTCATCTGTCCAGAACAGCTCAATTTGTTTGAGCTCAGAGTTTATTATGAGAGCGACTGTGGCCGTGTGGAGTTCGATCCAAGACATAATGATTACACATTGTGACTGGGAAGATTTGTTAATATATTACACATTGTGACTGGGAAGATTTGTTAATATATTACACACTGTGACTGGGGAGATTTGTTAATATATTACACATTGTGACTGGGGAAGATTTGTTAATATATTACACATTGTGACTGGGGAGATTTGTTAATATATTACACATTGTGACTGGGAAGATTTGTTAATATATTACACATTGTGACTGGGGAGATTTGTTAATATATTACACATTGTGACTGGGAAGATTTGTTAATATATTACACATTGTGACTGGGAAGATTTGTTAATATACCGGTATTACACATTGTGACTGGGGAAGATTTGTTAATATATTACACATTGTGACTGGGAAGATTTGTTAATATATTACACATTGTGACTGGGAAGATTTGTTAATATATTTATTACACATTGTGACTGGGGAGATTTGTTAATATATTACACATTGTGACTGGGGAAGATTTGTTAATATATTACACATTGTGACTGGGGAGATTTGTTAATATATTACACATTGTGACTGGGGAGATTTGTTAATATATTACACATTGTGACTGGGGAAGATTTGTTAATATATTACACATTGTGACTGGGAAGATTTGTTAATATATTACACATTGTGACTGGGAAGATTTGTTAATATATTACACATTGTGAGTGGGAAGATTTGTTAATATATTACACATTGTGACTGGGGAGATTTGTTAATATATTACACATTGTGACTGGGAAGATTTGTTAATATATTACACATTGTGACTGGGAAGATTTGTTAATATACCGGTATTACACATTGTGACTGGGGAAGATTTGTTAATATATTACACATTGTGACTGGGAAGATTTGTTAATATATTACACATTGTGACTGGGAAGATTTGTTAATATATTACACATTGTGACTGGGGAGATTTGTTAATATATTACACCTTGTGACTGGGGAGATTTGTTAATATATTACACATTGTGACTGGGAAGATTTGTTAATATATTACACATTGTGACTGGGAAGATTTGTTAATATATTACACATTATGACTGGGGAAGATTTGTTAATATATTACACATTGTGACTGGGAAGATTTGTTAATATATTACACATTGTGACTGGGGAGATTTGTTAATATATTACACATTGTGACTGGGGAAGATTTGTTAATATATTACACATTGTGACTGGGGAAGATTTGTTAATATATTACACATTGTGACTGGGAAGATTTGTTAATATATTACACATTGTGACTGGGGACATTTGTTAATATATTACACATTGTGCCTGGGGAAGATTTGTTAATATATTACACATTGTGACTGGGGAGATTTGTTAATATATTACACATTGTGACTGGGAAGATTTAATATATTACACATTGTGACTGGGAAGATTTGTTAATATATTACACATTGTGACTGGGAAGATTTGTTAATATATTACACATTGTGACTGGGAAGATTTGTTAATATATTACACATTGTGACTGGGGAAGATTTGTTAATATATTACACATTGTGACTGGGGAGATTTGTTAATATATTACACATTGTGACTGGGAAGATTTGTTAATATATTACACATTGTGACTGGGGAGATTTGTTAATATATTACACATTGTGACTGGGAAGATTTGTTAATATATTACACATTGTGACTGGGAAGATTTGTTAATATATTACACATTGTGACTGGGGAGATTTGTTAATATATTACACATTGTGACTGGGAAGATTTGTTAATATATTACACATTGTGACTGGGGAAGATTTGTTAATATATTACACATTGTGACTGGGGAGATTTGTTAATATATTACACATTGTGACTGGGAAGATTTGTTAATATATTACACATTGTGACTGGGGAAGATTTGTTAATATATTACATATTGTGACTGGGGAGATTTGTTAATATATTACACATTGTGACTGGTGAGATTTGTTAATATATTACACATTGTGACTGGGAAGATTTTTTTAATATATTACACATTGTGACTGGGAAGATTTGTTAATATATTACACATTGTGACTGGGAAGATTTGTTAATATATTACACATTGTGACTGGTGAGATTTGTTAATATATTACACATTGTGACTGGGAAGATTTTTTAAATATATTACACATTGTGACTGGGAAGATTTGTTAATATATTACACATTGTGACTGGGAAGATTTGTTAATATATTACACATTGTGTCTGGGGAAAATTTATTAATATATTACACATTGTGACTGGGGAAGATTTGTTAATATATTACACATTGTGACTGGGAAGATTTGTTAATATATTACACATTGTGACTGGGAAGATTTGTTAATATGTTACACATTGTGACTGGGGAAGATTTGTTAATATATTACACATTGTGACTGGGAAGATTTGTTAATATATTACACATTGTGACTGGGGAGATTTGTTAATATATTACACATTGTGACTGGGGAGATTTGTTAATATATTACACATTGTGACTGGGGAAGATTTGTTAATATATTACACATTGTGACTGGGGAGATTTGTTAATATATTACACATTGTGACTGGGGAGATTTGTTAATATATTACACATTGTGCCCTGGGAAGATTTGTTAATATATTACACATTGTGACTGGGGAAGATTTGTTAATATATTACACATTGTGACTGGGGAAGATTTGTTAATAGATTACACATTGTGACTGGGGAGATTTGTTAATATATTACACATTGTGACTGGGGAGATTTGTTAATATATTACACATTGTGACTGGGGAGATTTGTTAATATATTACACATTGTGACTGGGAAGATTTGTTAATATATTACACATTGTGACTGGGGAGATTTGTTAATATATTACACATTGTGACTGGGAAGATTTGTTAATATATTACACATTGTGACTGGGAAGATTTGTTAATATATTACACACTGTGACTGGGGAGATTTGTTAATATATTACACATTGTGACTGGGGAAGATTTGTTAATATATTACACATTGTGACTGGGGAGATTTGTTAATATATTACACATTGTGACTGGGAAGATTTGTTAATATATTACACATTGTGACTGGGGAGATTTGTTAATATATTACACATTGTGACTGGGAAGATTTGTTAATATATTACACATTGTGACTGGGAAGATTTGTTAATATACCGGTATTACACATTGTGACTGGGGAAGATTTGTTAATATATTACACATTGTGACTGGGAAGATTTGTTAATATATTACACATTGTGACTGGGAAGATTTGTTAATATATTTATTACACATTGTGACTGGGGAGATTTGTTAATATATTACACATTGTGACTGGGGAAGATTTGTTAATATATTACACATTGTGACTGGGGAGATTTGTTAATATATTACACATTGTGACTGGGGAGATTTGTTAATATATTACACATTGTGACTGGGGAAGATTTGTTAATATATTACACATTGTGACTGGGAAGATTTGTTAATATATTACACATTGTGACTGGGAAGATTTGTTAATATATTACACATTGTGAGTGGGAAGATTTGTTAATATATTACACATTGTGACTGGGGAGATTTGTTAATATATTACACATTGTGACTGGGAAGATTTGTTAATATATTACACATTGTGACTGGGAAGATTTGTTAATATACCGGTATTACACATTGTGACTGGGGAAGATTTGTTAATATATTACACATTGTGACTGGGAAGATTTGTTAATATATTACACATTGTGACTGGGAAGATTTGTTAATATATTACACATTGTGACTGGGGAGATTTGTTAATATATTACACCTTGTGACTGGGGAGATTTGTTAATATATTACACATTGTGACTGGGAAGATTTGTTAATATATTACACATTGTGACTGGGAAGATTTGTTAATATATTACACATTATGACTGGGGAAGATTTGTTAATATATTACACATTGTGACTGGGAAAATTTGTTAATATATTACACATTGTGACTGGGGAGATTTGTTAATATATTACACATTGTGACTGGGGAAGATTTGTTAATATATTACACATTGTGACTGGGGAAGATTTGTTAATATATTACACATTGTGACTGGGAAGATTTGTTAATATATTACACATTGTGACTGGGGACATTTGTTAATATATTACACATTGTGCCTGGGGAAGATTTGTTAATATATTACACATTGTGACTGGGGAGATTTGTTAATATATTACACATTGTGACTGGGAAGATTTAATATATTACACATTGTGACTGGGAAGATTTGTTAATATATTACACATTGTGACTGGGAAGATTTGTTAATATATTACACATTGTGACTGGGAAGATTTGTTAATATATTACACATTGTGACTGGGGAAGATTTGTTAATATATTACACATTGTGACTGGGGAGATTTGTTAATATATTACACATTGTGACTGGGAAGATTTGTTAATATATTACACATTGTGACTGGGGAGATTTGTTAATATATTACACATTGTGACTGGGAAGATTTGTTAATATATTACACATTGTGACTGGGAAGATTTGTTAATATATTACACATTGTGACTGGGGAGATTTGTTAATATATTACACATTGTGACTGGGAAGATTTGTTAATATATTACACATTGTGACTGGGGAAGATTTGTTAATATATTACACATTGTGACTGGGGAGATTTGTTAATATATTACACATTGTGACTGGGAAGATTTGTTAATATATTACACATTGTGACTGGGGAAGATTTGTTAATATATTACATATTGTGACTGGGGAGATTTGTTAATATATTACACATTGTGACTGGTGAGATTTGTTAATATATTACACATTGTGACTGGGAAGATTTTTTTAATATATTACACATTGTGACTGGGAAGATTTGTTAATATATTACACATTGTGACTGGGAAGATTTGTTAATATATTACACATTGTGACTGGTGAGATTTGTTAATATATTACACATTGTGACTGGGAAGATTTTTTAAATATATTACACATTGTGACTGGGAAGATTTGTTAATATATTACACATTGTGACTGGGAAGATTTGTTAATATATTACACATTGTGTCTGGGGAAAATTTATTAATATATTACACATTGTGACTGGGGAAGATTTGTTAATATATTACACATTGTGACTGGGAAGATTTGTTAATATATTACACATTGTGACTGGGAAGATTTGTTAATATGTTACACATTGTGACTGGGGAAGATTTGTTAATATATTACACATTGTGACTGGGAAGATTTGTTAATATATTACACATTGTGACTGGGGAGATTTGTTAATATATTACACATTGTGACTGGGGAGATTTGTTAATATATTACACATTGTGACTGGGGAAGATTTGTTAATATATTACACATTGTGACTGGGGAGATTTGTTAATATATTACACATTGTGACTGGGGAGATTTGTTAATATATTACACATTGTGCCCTGGGAAGATTTGTTAATATATTACACATTGTGACTGGGGAAGATTTGTTAATATATTACACATTGTGACTGGGGAAGATTTGTTAATAGATTACACATTGTGACTGGGGAGATTTGTTAATATATTACACATTGTGACTGGGGAGATTTGTTAATATATTACACATTGTGACTGGGGAGATTTGTTAATATATTACACATTGTGACTGGGAAGATTTGTTAATATATTACACATTGTGACTGGGGAGATTTGTTAATATATTACACATTGTGACTGGGAAGATTTGTTAATATATTACACATTGTGACTGGGAAGATTTGTTAATATATTACACATTGTGACTGGGAAGATTTGTTAATATATTACACATTGTGACTGGGAAGATTTGTTAATATATTACACATTGTGACTGGGAAGATTTGTTAATATATTACACATTGTGACTGGGAAGATTTGTTAATATATTACACATTGTGACTGGAAAGATTTGTTAATATATTACACATTGTGACTGGGGAGATTTGTTAATATATTACACATTGTGACTGGGAAGATTTGTTAATATATTACACATTGTAACTGGGAAGATTTGTTAATATATTACACATTGTGACTGGGAAGATTTGTTAATATATTACACATTGTGACTGGGGAAGATTTGTTAATATATTACACATTGTGACTGGGGAAGATTTGTTAATATATTACACATTGTGACTGGGGAAGATTTGTTAATATATTACATATTGTGACTGGGGAAGATTTGTTAATATATTACACATTGTGACTGGGAAAGATTTGTTAATATATTACACATTGTGACTGGGAAGATTTGTTAATATATTACACATTGTGACCTGGGAAGATTTGTTAATATATTACACATTGTGACTGGGGAAGATTTGTTAATATATTACACATTGTGACTAGGGAAGATTTGTTAATATATTGCACATTTTTACTACCATTAACTGAAACTTAATGTCATTATTTTTCTATTTAAAAATATAATTCTTGTCTATGTTTATATTTCTTACAGCCAGTACCTCGAGACAAAACTGAGGTTGAACAAGTGAGTAATCAACTGATGTTTATGTTGTCACTACATTGCTTATGTAGCATGTAACATTATATGAACAAGGAGTGATGACTAAACAGATGTACGTAAATCTGTACGTAAGAAATTATGTAGAGATAGATGCATACAGCTCCACAAGAACAATTACTTTTAATAGTGAAATGAAGAAAACATGCATGGTTTGGACATGTATGTTGGTTGACATGATTCCTGGTCAAAACATTATATGATAAGAAACAGTCAAAGATTGAAGAAGCACAGGAAGACAAAGAAAGCATGGGCTAGACAGGTTGGGATTTTTTCTCACTGCATCGCTAAAGATGAAAGCCGATAGAGGACTATTTTGTTGATACATCAAATATGATATCTCTGGGACAGGTTATAGGTACAGTGGAATCTCTCTATAGTGCATTCTTTTATAACAAATTCCCAATATTTATTCTATATTGTTTGTACTGTATATAGTGAAGTTCTGTTATTACATACATACTTTGCCCGTCAGGACCAAGTTGTTATAATGGGATTCCACTGTTTATTTTATATATATATAACAGCTCAGGTATATATATATATGAGCTGTTATTACATGATTACTTGTCCAGGCCAAGTTGTTATAATAGGATTTTAATGTATTGATTATTAGTTTGATGTATTGATTTTTGTGTTTCAGTGTTTTTTTCTAAATGGACTGATTTCTGAATGGGATAGATTAGAACATGGCTTAACCACTTGGAGTCATTGAAACGACACTGCGACTGGATTAGCGAACCAACAGTGTAGAAACTAGTAGTAGTGATATCGCTCGTAGGAAACAATGACAAAGAGTTCTCAGGTAAATACCAAATGTAAACAAACCACCAAATTTGGCACATTAAACATCTGAGGCCTATGAAAGATCTTATAGAAGAAATGCGGAAACAAAATGTCATAATTTTAGGATTGAATTAAGGGAAAAGGCAACAAAAAAACTACACAAGGACCACACATTGATCTACTGTGGTTTAAAACCGAATACGATAGCAAAGTATGGGGTAGCTTTTATCCTTGACCTCTCGGAGTCTAAAATATCATAAATACAACCTTCGTGAGCGAAAGGCTGATCATAGTAACCGTCAGAATAAACGACGAAAACATATCACTCATCCACAGGAGCAAGCTTGCAAACAGCACACAGGAAAGCAATCTCCAGAGAACTCTTCTGACGCTGCAAGGCAAACAAGGGATACAGCAACAACCATGCAAGTGGTTGAATACTATGAAGTGGTACAGATAGATAGATTAGTTAGTAGAATTAACTTGCTGTCAAGACCGGATCATATGTGCACAGGCTACTGCAGCAAATAGTGAGGATTGCTATTATTTATCTCTGTTATGAAATTACTCATATATTTTGAAATCTATGTCCACATTCAGGGTGATTCAGTTTTGAAGATACAATACCTGGTTGATGATAAGTTAAAGAACCGACCAGATGGTCCCACAGTTCCTGAGCTGTCACAAATACTGTACAGGCCAAAGTGGACATTTCAGAGAAGGTGAATGGTCTGATTTTTAAAATGGTTATGGTATGAGTCAATAACATTGCACTCTGGTCAACCCATATGCGCTCAGTCTCCCCTAGTGCATACTGATGGTTCCCGTGTCATGCTGGTTGAAAACATTTCCATTTCGCCCTGCAGGAGTCCAGTTCTACTACTACCACACTTACCAATACCAAATTCTCCAAATCTCATCTGAGATGTGCCATCAGTAGCCTTGTCATCAAGCAAGCTCCCATGAAACAGTTTCAAGTCACCCTATTACATTATCAACTTTATTAATGCCTTAAAACAGGGGTTCTCAACCTTTTCAGATGGCGAGTGCTGCCCATATGTAATACTGACTATTCATGCACCATAACAGGGTGAAAGTAAAAACTGGCCCATATATCCGGGCTTAATTATTTTGCCCTTTTGATCATTAATGTTACTGTTATGTGGGTTTTTCTGGTCTGAGGCCACAAGCATATATGCTTTCTTTTGGGCTAGAATGTGATGGGAACATAGTGATAAGATCCAGAACATATTAATTTTTTACAATAGGAGTACCCCTGGTGCAACTGAGGACTACATGCATTCCCTCATATTGCATGCATTAAAGATGATCACATTGATATAGTTTTTTATATGTTAGTTATAACTTTTTTTAAAATTAATAGTTTTGTGGTAGCTTTTTTTTACTATCATATTTTTTAAAAAGTAATTAGAAAAGGAGTTCTTTGCAGTTTTATTGAGCCGATCTTGATGTTTGGAAGTGCATCATGGACAATCATTAGAACAGTGAGAAATTATGTAGAAGCCAGCCCATTTGTTGATAGAGACCAAAGGGGAACAAAGAATAACAATTGTTACCTGCCATGCATGTTGTACATGGCAGCTAAGGATGTTTGGGGTGAATTTGTCTGTTCTATCCCATAGAGATTCAAAGTGAATGAAAAGTCATGCTGAAGTCAGATGTGTCAGGCCAAAATATAGATATTGCAGTCAATCTATAAACCATGACACAATGCATTCCATTCTCCAGATTATATCTGTAAAATTTAGAGAATGATTGAAGATGTTTGTGCATATGATTCTTGACATGTACGGTATGTTCTCTGTCGAAATATGACCAGAAGATGTGTGTTATGTATGAAATGCTCGAGAAAAACCACATGAATTATGAGAAGGGGCAGAATATGATACGCAACACTGCTGACATACTCCATGCTAATAATTGTCTGTTTTTTCTCACCAGACCTCGTCATGAAAAAAAGACAGAAATGATCAAATATGTACCCAAAGACAGAGATGGCATATAAATTGTGTGGCGCATTTTCAAATAAAAATTTACAAGTTTTCATGTTCATTATGGCTGTTGTAATTTTTGTTCATGTTTGACTGCTTCATTACCTGCAATATTTCTTCTTTGTTCATTCTCAAATTCCTGCAGATTAGCAGTATGTAGTCCGGAGACGTAAGAGGCGACAAATTCCACAATATACTCAACACACAAGAGGGCCTTTTCTAGACAACTCTTCTACTTCTGACGCTAGAAGGCAACAACGGGTTTAGCGAATAGATAGTCCAGAATGCATTGTCGTGGTTTACAGCTTGGCAGAGACATCTGCACATTTTGGCCTAACACAGCCGACTTCAGCGTGGCTTCTGGGTCGTTTGACCTCTGTGTAATGGGATAGGCAACTCCACCCTCAAAACCTCCTTAGCCACCTGTCACTATTCATAGCTTCCCTTTCGGTCTTTGCAACATAGGCATCTGGAATATTTCAAAGTTTTTTTGGTAGTTTGTTCTTGAACTGTGTCCATGTGTTGCCGGGGCCTGAGAGGGGACCAAATAATAGCAACAACACTGTTCACCATCCTTGCATGCCGTAAGAGTCGCCTAAGGAGGTTCTGGGATGGAGTTGGCTATCCCATAGGGCTAATGACCCAAAGCTGTGCTGAAGTCGAATGTGTCAGACCAAAGGCGCAGATATCGCAGCAATGCTGTATATCATGACACAATGCATTCCATTCTCCGGACTCCCACCCCCCCCCCCATATTCATCAAAAGAAAATATAATCATACATTAAGTCAAGAGAAGGGGCAGCAACTTTCCACAGGATCTCATTCTTCTTCTGCGTTCATTCTCAAACTCCTGCAGATTAGCAGGATGTAGTCCGGAGAATGGAATGCGTCATGTCATGGTTTACAGCATTGCTGCGATATCTGCGCCTTTCGGCCTGACACATCCGACTTCAGCATGGCTTTGGGTCACTGACCCTATATGGGATGGTACAACCAACTCCATCCCATAACCTCCTTGATCGCCTTTTATGACATGCGTGGAAGGTAAACAGTGTTGCTATTCTTTGCTCCCCTTTCGGGTACGGCAAAACTCGGGCGGGATCTCATTCTAAAGCTGAGGAGATCACAACAAACTACAATGTTTAGACTCTGCACAGGACACGAAGGTCATCTTCGATATAATGTGTCTTTTACTGAACATTGTCCTCGCTGCCACTCTGTAATCTTCTACGTTCTAAGCAAGCCTCTTCCAGTTTTATATTCAAAAGGTCTTTGATATCCTGTGTCCAACAGTCTTGGTCTGTCTCTTGTTCTCTTTCCCTCCATGATTAATCTTTCTAATCAATCCTTCAGACACCATTCAAGTATACAGGGCCATGCTGTGCTATGATGGGGCTGCATTAGTGGCACCAATCAAAATATATTGTCGGGGGCAACATTTCTAAGGAAAACTAAGGGGGTGGCATTTCAAAGACATGCATCATACTGAGAAAATCTACCCTACGATGATTCAAGAATAATTTACACATGGTTTTTGTAGCTGCTCAAATTTGTGTGATCCAAGCATGCAGGAAAAAATTAGAGGGAACATTCGTTTTCACTGTCTTACCAAAATAGAAAAAAAAACCCAATCGAGTAGGAACATAAAAATGACAGACGTACAATTAATATTTCATGTTTTTAAAATGCATTTTTTTTTTATTAAACTTATGTTGAACACTAGAGCATTTTCTATATCATCTGTCATTTGCTTCAGACATGAAAACATTCATGCATATTTCTTTGTATTATTTTATACTAACAAATATTTACAGAGGCATTCTTCATCATTCATGAAAGTCCTTTAAAACAGGCTGTCTACATGCGATCTAATCAAGTTTGAGTCGGGAAATCTCCCAGCACTTTTCTCATGCATACCGAGTCGACAATGAACTCCCCACAAAGTTGAAGCAGGAATCGTTCGCTGTCAATAGGTGGAGTTACTGACACACTCTATGACCAGAATGATTACCTTTATATTTGTGCCAAAACATGCGAGTGTTGAGAGTAATGAGTGAGCCGATATGCTGGTTAGCATGGCCGCTGTTTTAATGAATCAATCTGACATTAAGGGACCTCGTCTACTCAGATTTTCAAGTTTGAATCATGGTCACTCTCATTTCCGTGTGAGATTGGTGTAAAGATTAGAATGGCCAGTAAAAAGAAACATAATAGATATACGAAAGACTGATATATCAGCATCAAACTGTCCATCATTACACTGATGGATTTATTGAGATGGAGATCGGGGCACTTATGGACTGGTCTAGTGTGCTCTAATGACCTGCAGTTATAACTCATTACGCGGTGTAGTAGTTAAGTCATATGCTTTGTGATGATGAGGTCACAGACTTAATCGTGGATCATAGTTTCTATCATTTACAATATCGACTGAAGCTACAAAGTTACATGCTATTAGCTCTTGGAAGACGGCTTGCCTCTATGTTGAGGGGCAGAGTGCATAACAGGAAATCTTAGTACAATGAAGTCAATTCTCTAAACATTTTAATGTCCCCAAATTGGGCTGCAGTAGCTACCAATATGAAAACTAGGCAAGACTTCCAAGAAGGTGATATCAACCCCTAACAACATCAATTCTGATCTCCAGCGGGAGGAGTTTGTTTTCTTGATGTTCCTGTTTTGATCATGCGATAAGATTAATATTTGTACTTTCATCTCTACAGTAACGCCGAAGTTGAATGTGTCTGGCAATTGGTGCAAATAAAATAGTGACAACACATTTTCGTTGTCTGGACATCATCTTTCTTGAAATCTAGTAGGAACATCCTGCTAAAAGAGAGATCCAATGGGAGTTTGAGAATGAACGCAAAATAAAATCTCTAGTAATTCAAGTGAATGCTTCAACAAATAACCGCAGCATAAACCTCTTAGGGTGTGACACTATTTTCTAACAATGCATTTGATTGAAGGGGAAGGTCACAAGTAATGAAATAGACCTGTGAGCATTGTGATGTTCCGCAATTTTTGTGCTTGTATCCTCAGGAAAGTGTAGTTTACGAGCAATGTTATTAATGAAGTGACTACACTGCGATTTACAAAAATATGGATACCTAAATTTTGGCAAGTCAAATTGGCTTACCTAGTTAACGTGTGAAAGACAGAAATGTAAAGATATAAGCTAGTAACAACTTCCAAAAGTTAAGTCCTAGTACTGTAAGGCCTCTAACACTTCAGAAACCTATGACATAGATTTCTTTTTAAGACCGGAAGAAAACTAAATGCTAATGTCTAATCACTGTAAGGTCTCCAACATTTTGTATCCCTGCAATATCATTTAGTACAGGGTGTCTATAAAGTCGCTGTGCACTCATATTGCCATGTCAATCGTAATGTGTATTGGGCAAAGTGGCTCGCAGCACAATGAAGTAATTTTCTTCAGCAGATGTTGAAACTTGTGCATTGGGATACATTTGCATGCATTTTTTGTGTATATTAACTTGCATTATTAAACACTTATTCCAGCAGACTCTTTGTTCAGCAGTGATAGCGATGATCCAATCTTGATCAGCTCAACAAATACAAGTTCACTCTGCAGCTAACAGTTCTTGTGCGTTTGCTCTAAGATATATCTACATGAATATTTTCGGTTGATTTTAGCCGGAGAGTGTGAAATACACTGTGCTACTAGTTTTATAGTGGAGCTGTGTTATTTCAGCCTTTTGGCACAGCACATCCATCTTCAGCATAGCAGCTAACAATAATCTTCTGTATCACTAGAATATAGACGCACGCAATTTTCAATGACGGTCACTTTGAGCACATATATTTCTTTGCAAATTCAGTGCACAGCAACCTTATACACACCTTGTATAATTCTATAAAAACTGAAACATATTCTGTACAGAAAATCATTTTTCTAGGATCCGCTTATATGTTCAACAGCATGGCCAATGCAACATTATTTCACAAAGCTCATGCGGCGTCCTCGTTCATGCAAACTGGGATTGTAACCATCTCAGTAATCTCTCTGTTATGGAAGCAGGATTACCATCACATTCGTTCTAGAATTCATAGTTTGCAGCATGTGGTTCAGACAATGAGAATGAATTATTCTGTTGTTTACACCTTCACCTCTTACTGTGAGGTTTCAAACTCATGACATTACTATATGATTAGATGGTTTGAGACTATTCAATTGTCTACTTAATTGTTTCTCAAATGATACATTTTTGGGGAAAGGTAAAATCTTTCCCAGGCATTCATCACAAATGAATCTGCAGACCTCACATTCTCCCTAAGAAAACAATATATACGTGTTTCAAATATTCATTATTTCTTATATGCACATATAACATTGATTGTTGGAAGCTTGTGGGAATATAGAGTGTACCAAAGGAAGTCATGTGAAAGAAATCGTCATCGAGTATATCTTTAGTTACATGGCACACATATATTTTATATATATAATAATAGTCCAACTCTTTCTGCACTCCTTTTCAATTGTTCCCTGTTTATTACTTGTACACAGATTTGTAACTTGAGGGCGCACAGTGAAGGATTGAATCCTTTCATAGAAGAGTTTACATTTCACACACTTTTTAAGAAACCTGCGCTGATCCTAAATTTTAAGTAATTTGTATCTCATTATTCCTAGCTACAAAATGGCTGTCGTAATTGTGCTTCGACAGATAAATTCATTATTACCATTGCAAGGAGTGTTCTCAGATGCAAAGATATACACAGGGTACTTCCTATGATGTTAACCTACTACACTGCGGTAAGAATTTGGTGGTACTGCAGGGTTTAAAAGCAGATTGAGCTGGTGGGTACATAATAAACATGTTCATGTTAGGGCCAGGGAAATAATCAATAGAAACACGAAGCACACAATTTTATTCTCCCATTTATAGTATACTCTTTCGCCTATATTTTGTTTTGGATAATATGTAGACACTTTTCCTAGGAAAGGACCAAAATAAAATGGAGTAATTCAATTATGGTTGACAGAATCTCATTTGTAGATAGGTTATTGAGCAGCGCATGATCTGCTGTGGTTAGTGACCCAGCTGATTACCAAAACAGTGAAATTTCTCTATAACACATTATTTGATATCATATTTCCCTCGTTAACAACACTTTTCACAATCCTCAATTATATTTATTCTTTATTGTTTGTACAGTGTATAACAAATTACATACATATTTTGTCAATCCGGACCAAGTTCTTATAACAGGATTCCACTGTATATGTATACGGGTCAGCTAACCAAAGCTGTCATGACTATTCTATTTCAATTAGTGATTCTGGACAAGAGAAGTCTAGTATTAATCTCAAAGTGGTGATTCTGGATCACAGAAGTCTGGTGAAGGAGCAATGGAATGAAGAGCAAACGCAATACCTTACTTAACTCTCTATGTCCACCAAGCCGCTAATATCTACATTTTGGAGACCCACTATGCCGGAAAGCCGCGCAAATCTACATTTTAATATGAATTTACTATCGTGTTCAGCATAGCAGGAAAACCGTATGGAGACAAAGAGTTCAGAACACGCAGAAGTTGGATGTATCAGGCTTAAATGTGAAGACCATGCACCAAAGCTATAAACCCCCAATACAACATATTCTAGTCTCCTAAATACATTGTGCAAACCGGCAGAAGTTTGGAAACAAAATAAGATCACTTCCATTTGGCACACACTATTTTTTTTTAAAAGCACAATAACCAAAGTTATATGCATCTATAATATAGATTTGTTTCCCAACACACCTGTACACAAACTATATATATATATATAAGAATGCATATAAAATGACACAGGTAATTAAATGTATCATTGTTTCTGCTGCTGATTGTTAGAAAAGAACAGTGCTATAATGAGCAGTCACATGACAAATTGTATTTATGTACAACATAGCAATTATCATATGTACAGTCAGAAACATCGCATGATCAGTTATGATACATCATGAAACAGCACTATACAAGATGTAACAATGGTAAATGGACAAATGTGAATATACCGCTTTAGATACACTATTGAAACAGTTGATCATAGTTTTTATTTATACATCAGACCAGTTTTATGTTTGTCCTTATCTTCCGAGAAAAAGGCTGCGACGATTTGCTACCTTCGTTAAATATGGACTAGATGGCAGTAAAACTGTTAGGAAAGTCAGTGTACTGCAGTTGTAGTTATCTGGGCTTGATCAACTAGTTTCAAAATCACCTCAAAGTTTATGGTGTTCAATTCTCTCTAGTTGACCAATTTGAACATTGTCAAATCAAGTGGCATATCATGTTTCTCCACAACTCTGTGTCTCATGTTAAGAAGTTTAATTGATGACATTCTCTCGTGCCACAGTGACAATCTAACCACCAAATTTCTCTCTCTGTTTTCTTCTGTCTCTTCTCTCCTTGATATTTTCAGTGGCTACTAAATGTTTAAGTTTTGCTTCTCTCATAATTTTCCCTAGAAATCATAATTGCTTCTAATTTTTGCTATAATTTGTCCCTGTGTTCCAGCGTCTCTGATAACTCTCTGTATTAGTTTTCTTGGCTGTCCATGGAATTTTCATAAACGTATGTCCCACGGCAGCAAACTTGCGGTCAGGATGAAGATATCTATTCATGTACTAAGCCCCAGCAACTATTATGTGGGTGGCCAGTTCCTTTCCTTGCTGTGGTTATCCATACGTCAGGTACCCATTTGCAGCAGGGTCGACTTTTTTTACTACCCATGCTTGACATCCATTGTCAATTAATGGAAGTTGTCATCCAGGCGTAAAACTGAGTTACAATATTAAATAGTCTTACTCTAGATTTTTATTAGCAAGCTAAATGGAACTAAGCTGCAAAGGTTAAAACAGTATAAAAGAAAAAGAATAAATATAACTGGGAATTTTGAAAAAAGTTTAAATAGGAAAATGTGTTATAAATGTATGCAACACAGAGGGATTGCACTGCACAACTAAAAAATGATGAGCTTTAGAGGGATACCACTGTGTTTTGTTACAGAAGGATGTGCTATAGAGAGATTCCACTGCATTGTTACAGAAGGATGCACTATATCCTTTGTTTCAGGTGAATGAAAAGGGGAACAAAAAATAGCAAGCATCACTGCGTAAGAGGCAACTAAGGTTTTGTGGGTATCCCATAGAAGGTCAAAGTGAACAAAAAATCATTGCTGACGTCGGATGTATCAGGTCAAAAGTCATAGATATCAAAGCTAAGCCGTAAACTTTCTCATCAGCACATTATGTTCTCCAGATTACATCCTGCTAATCTGCAGGAATTTGAGAACAAACACAGAAGAACAACTCCTTGTACAGGTACAGCCAATGTTTTTGAGTTTCAAGAACATATCAAGCTAGCATTTTCTACTTTCATCAACATATTTTTCTATGTTCTTAATATCCATATGTTGGTCTAGCTCTGTGGCAGCCAAGACACTGGGTTCACATCCCGTTGCAGGCAATTGTGCACCCGGCCGTTCAGAAAGCAATGATTACTGAATTTCAAGTAGTGTCAAGAAAATCACCTCATTAAGAAAATGCTGGGTTGATGGCTACACCCTGAATAAGATGTGCCACCAATTTTGTTCATATTCTTAACCACACAGTGGTGGACAATATATGGCCTGAGGGTTAATTTAAAACTAGTTACAGTGTAATCCCTCTATAGCGCATTCTTTTATAACAAATTTCTCTATATAACAACACTTTTTCAAATTCCCAATTTTATTTATTCTATATTGTGTGGTATATAGCGAATTTCTATTATCACATATTTTCTCAGTCCGAACCAAATTGTTATAATGGGATTCGACTGTATAAACACTGGCCCTTGAGCTGAGATGATACTACTTGCTGTTGGGTCACATTGGAAATTCTCAATCAGGACTGTTAACACAAAGAGGTTACACACTACTGAAACCATATTTTGTATCAGAGACTGCGATACACATTTTTGTTCTGTTAAAAGAGAGAACTCAGAAAAATAGCATACATGTATTTTGATGACAGTATGGCATGTATTTTTAAGAGCACCACAACCTAGTACTACAAGGTCTCAACCAATTCATACTCTTTCAGCATAGCATACTATGGCATTCACTTACTTCTTTAACCAAATATATTTCTAGTTCAAATACATTTTTACTTTAACAAAATTGTAGTGGCAGATGGTAAATTTAAAATGTTTTTACAATGAACATTTTTTAAAATTAATTCTTACAACTCAGGTTATCTCAAACGTGGCGTCTTTACATCTTTCCACAATATGAAATTAAGTTGTCTATCTTCAAAATTAAGCAAAGAATTAATCAAAAGTTACTTCAAAAATACAGTAGAACCCCTCTACAGCACATCCTTTTATAACAAATTTCCCTATTCAACAACACTTTTTAAAATTCTTAATTATATTTATTCGTTACTATTTAAACTGCATATAGAGAATTACTATTTTTACATATTCACATTATAACACATATACTTATACTATACTCTGAGAAATACTAGAACACCAAGGCTACACTATGTCAGTGTCGTCACAGTTTGCAAAAGACAGAAGACTTCGGCTCCCCACGACGCCTAGCGATGCATGGATAAGACAAGACATTATTTCATATTACACAGATATTTGTTTGTCCTGACCAAGTTGCTATAGTGAAATTTGACTATTATTTGAGTGCAAAATGTCTTTGGATAGGCAAAACCCTAGGTATATATATGTTTCACGATTGTATCTTCCAATATACTTTCTCTCAGAACTGTCTTTAAATACCATCGTCTCTGAATTTGAAACCAAATGCACAAAAAAGGGAAAACATATGCAAGTTTCAACATAATAAAACATTTATACAAAGAAAGAAGAAAATTAATTCTCACAGCACAAACTAAAAAATGTGGAGTTTCATCATAACTTATTCCTGGGGAATGAAACAATATAATACATATCAATACGATACTGTTAAAATATATAAACCGATGAAACTAGATCATGCAGTACAAACTAGTTCATCAACTTTCCAAAGATAATTCAAGAGATTGAAGATTTGTTTTGTGGGTGTTGTTTCACAAATTGTACAAATCTAACACATCTTTTGTCCTTTCATAAAGGACTTATGGTTACAAAAACAATTTGGTTGTAATCTATATAATGAACTTGCTTTTTCACTTTCTCACACAGTGTGACTTGAATCTAATCCATATTTGATTTTTTTTGGGTAAAATACTTGTAGTAAATGATATATTGTTGCACAGTTTTTAATGGCACTGCTAACATCAAACTTACACTAATTCTAGCACCACATTTACACTACTGGTAGCACTACATTTACACTTCTAGCACCACATTTACACTACTGCTAGCATCACATTTACACTAATTCTAGCACCACATTTACACTACTACTAGCATCACATTTACACTACTTCTAGCACCACATTTACACTACTTCTTGCACCACATGTACATGACCGATAGCATCACATTTACACAACTGCAAACATCATATTTACACTACTGCAAGCACCACGTTTACACAACCGCTAGCATCACATTGACATGGCTGCAAAGTGTTCACAGCACGTTCAGTATTTTACATAGACCCTTTATCCTAGATTATTGTAGCAGTTATTGTCAAAACTCCCACTGGATCTTTCTTGTAGTAGGACAATGATCCTACTAGATTTCCAGCAGGATTTAGTCCAGAGATCTCTCTTTTAGTAGGACAATGATACTACTAGATTTCCAGCAGGATTTAAGCCAGAGATCTCTTCTGTAGTAGGACAATGATACTACTAGATTTCCAGCAGGATTTAAGCCAGAGATCTCTTCTGTAGTAGGACAATGATACTACTAGATTTCCAGCAGGATTTAGTTCAGAGATCTCTCTTTTAGTAGGACAATGATCCTACTAGATTTCCAGCAGGATTTAGTCCAGAGATCTCTCCTGTAGTAGAACAATGATACTACAAGATTTCCAGCAGGATGTAGTCCAGAGAACAGAGATGCAATGTATACCCTTTTACATTGCACCAATTGCTCAACACTTTAACGTCTTAATTCAGCAGTCTCAAAACTTTTATAGCGCAATTAAGTTAGCTACAACTACAATATCATAACTTTAACTGCGCAGCTAACAGCTTCTACAGTCCTGTCAAATAAATCCAAGATTACAAAGAGTATAGTATAAACAGTGTCAATAATAATAATAATAGCAGAAACATATAATCAAGACTAATCATGCTTATGGCACGCCAGAATCATCATAAAGAAATAAAGAGGGTTTAATTGAGAACACAAGTGGGTGTCAAACTCATGACAAACATTTACTGAAGCTGACACTCATGTTTACAGTCTATCTAGTATCCTCCATTAATCTTAAACAATTATAGAATAATGCTTCTTCACCCCCTGCTTTGACTGATCTGCACATCTGATCTAATGCTTCTTCACCCCCTGCTTTGACTGATCTGCACATCTGATCTAATGCTTCTTCACCCCCTGCTTTGACTGATCTAATGCTTCTTCACCCCCTGCTTTGACTGATCTAATGCTTCTTCACCCCCTGCTTTGACTGATCTAATGCTTCTTCACCCCCTGCTTTGACTGATCTGCACATCTGATCTAATGCTTCTTCACCCCCTGCTTTGACCGACCTGCAAATCTGATGTATATCTTGCAGTATTAATCTATCTACCTAGCATCAGTTATGAATGTAAACAAAGATTCTTCCACATTATTGAGGTGTACAGGGAATAATGTGTTATGTTCATATTTTTTTATAACATGCGGCATGCTACTGGTGATATGGTTAGCACAAAGTCGGAGGTCTATCATGTTCAATATTTGTTTTCGTGTCCATATCTTGGGGAGGAGTCGATGTGATCTAAAATATTTCAGCTCTTGACTTGAAAAAATTAAACCATAGGCAAATAGTATTCTTCGCCTGTGCCCAAAAAATAGTAATACTGTCGCCTGCAGTTAAGCCATACCCTCCAAAGTAGCTAGTTGCATTGCATCTTACAGCCACATTGATTCAGTCATTTGGGACCTGCAAAAGCTCTGGAAAACATTCCCATTAAAAAAATCATGCCAGATGACCATCAATCTGGAGGTGAAAGTAAAACTGCGGATGAGTCAAGAAATCAGACAGAAGAATGGTGAGATAGTTGTTGAGCTAGATGTGTGTGATGATGTAATCCAGGGATATTGGTGCAGCTGGAGGGGGCCCCCCAACTAAACATGTATACACAGCCTCTCCTCCCCCATACATGCCTTTGAGACATCCTTATATGAGACAGGGTGTCGCCTCAGTTACACAACTGAGAAGTCTGGGTGTCGCCTCAGTTACACAACTGAGAAGTCTGGGTGTCGCCTCAGTTATACAACTGAGAAGTCTGGGTGTCGCCTCAGTTACACAACTGAGAAGTCTGGGTGTCGCCTCAGTTACACAACTGAGAAGTCTGGGTGTCGCCTCAGTTACACAACTGAGAAGTCTGGGTGTCGCCTCAGTTACACAACTGAGAAGTCTGGGTGTCGCCTCAGTTACACAACTGAGAAGTCTGGGTGTCGCCTCAGTTACACAACTGAGAAGTCTGGGTGTCGCCTCAGTTATACAACTGAGAAGTCTGGGTGTCGCCTCAGTTACACAACTGAGAAGTCTGGGTGTCGCCTCAGTTACACAACTGAGAAGTCTGGGTGTTGCCTCAATTACACAACTGAGAAGTCTGGGTGTGGTCTGTGTTACACAACTGAGAAGTACCTGTGTTTTTGTCAGAAAGACTATGGGCTGTCAAGAGTTACCTGCTCACAGCTACAGGAATTATTTCATCATCATCACTCCCTCCTAAAACTTGTTGAGTAATTGTGTTCACCTACATATACATACGCAGCAGCATCACAGTTAGCGAAAGAAAGAAAACTTTGTCTCCCAATGACGCCTAACGGCACACATGGATAAAACAAGACATCTATATGTATGATATATTGTATATTTATAAACATATATTAGATGTAACATAAGATCCCTTGGGATGCAGAACAATCTGTGCTTCATCAGATACAAATACTTATACAGGAAATTATGGAAAGACAAAAAGACAGAAAACAAACAGCAGAAAATATCTCATAATATAAATAAATAATAGAACTAAATGTAAAGAAAACATATGGCAGTCCTTAGACAGGGGAAACTAAATGGTCAGATCAGGTGTTACATGTTCGTGATGAAGGATGTGTCTGACCTCAAGGTACAAAATTCACATGAAAACTTTAAACAATGACATAAAAAGTTTCATTTTCTGGGGTGCATCTGCAGGAGTTTGAGAACAATCACAGAAGGGATCACATTGTTTTCTCAGCATTGCCTTGTCCTAGTGGCACATTCAAACAGATTTGTTTGCCTGGACCTAGTGGCATATTCGCACAGATTTGTTTGCCTTGTCCTAGTGGCACATTCGAACAGACTTGTATCTATCCTAACTGTTCAGCTGCACAGTAGTTCATGACAATTTAATTACATTGAAACATTTCTATAAGTATTACAACTATCAAGAATCATATTTTTTCCTAATAATAATAAAACAAGCTCTGTTCACTTGACAATGACTGAGTACTCAAAGATTTGCTGACAGTCTTACATACAGATTTGTGTTTCCATGATCTGCTAATTCTGTCACAAGTCCTGACTGAAAGCTGATCTGAACTTTTGTCTGTTATAGGGATCTGTTGGTCTGATGGGGATCTGTCTGGATTATTGTCCTCATGAGGATGTCTGTAGCTTAGTGGTTAATCTGTTCACCTTACACTCCAGAGGTCACGGGTTTGAATCTGGCTTGTGATTTCTTGTCTACAAAGTCTATATTTTCTGATACTCCTAGAGATTATCGCATGAAATTGCCTGCTACTTTGTTGAGATATGGAGAAACGAGTACAGCGGAGTCAATCATCTATGCTGTTTGAGACCTGTCATTGTAATGAACTGGGATAGCTGTAACCCGGTGATAATTTGCAAGCTAACCGGGTGTGCTCCTCCACACCCAGCAGACACTCATTAAAACACTTCAGAGCATCACCCGTACTCATCTTCAATTCACCAATTACATGTGCGTCTCATGCAAAGCTTGCTATCTGACTATTGCAAATATAAACATGTCTTTTACTTTAGAAATAATGGCACAGGTTTAACAGTTACTTCATATCTCATATTTTACAAAAATTACAGGTGGCTAGAGAGGCCACCATACTAGTAATCTTAACATAGTGAAAACAATCACAGGTGACAAGAGAGGCCACCATACCAGTAATCTTAACATAGTGGAAAAAAACCCAGACTAAAAGATATTAAAAGCGATGATAAAAGGTTCAACAGATTGTCATAATTATCTTCTTCTTCACCATTTTCTGTTATAATCACATTAATTCTCTCTTAAATAAAGGTGGCTGTTTGTCTCTGGTTTATTATATCGCCAGAATGTTTCCTTCAGGTAGGTCAAGATAGGCCACATCTCTGCTCTCCCTCTTTCATGAAGACGGCAATCCTGAAGCATATCTGTTTGACTAAGTTTCAGCATATTGTACACATGATAGTTGAGTCTGCAGTGGCCAGTTCTAAGTCTGGAGATTGTAACCTTGTCTCGTCTTGACAGAGAATATTATTCATATCTTGCATCATTTTCTGGATGGTCTCGTGAGTTTCATAGACAGACGTGATATGTCTATGCTTTGTGTTCCCGCAAGCTCGTTAAGGGACTTTATATTGACGTCAACTTTATTTCACTGCGTCAAAGACAGACAGAATTCATTGGCTTTAAGGAAAATCTGATAGAAGAATGAAAGGGAAAATATAGAGGAAAATGGCGTAAAGAATCTGTGAAACTAACAAAAACAGAGGGAAGATCTGTGTAACTGTAACAAAACAGAGAAGACCTGTGCAATTGTAACAAAACAGGAAAGATCTGTGTAACAGAACAGAGGGGAGATTTGTGAAACTAACAAAACTAATGGAAGATTTGTGAAACTATAACAAAACAGAGGGAAGATTTGTGAATCTGACACAATATTGAAATATGGTGGACATCAGATGACAACATAGTTGTAAATAGGTAAAATAGCAAAGAAAAAAATATGGATAAATGGGGAATTTTAGTGACAAGAAGAAACAGGGAAGACAAGTGACAACCCGCTATAGTTTTTTAAGGTGAGATTCTATGATATATAGAAAGTAATGTAAATCTAGACCTAGCATATAGAGACAGAGGGCAAAAACGTGAGGAAATATTAGACAGTTTAGCTGCTTGGCACGGCAGGGAAACAACAATGACTCTAATACATAATACTGAAGACAGAGAGTTGTGGAGAGCCATGATCACCTATGCCAGCCAGCATGGCACCTGATAATGACGAGCATTATAATAAGTCGGATTTTACACTTGAAATAACTCTAGGGCTTTGAAATTCATTCCGAAAGTGCAAATATTTATTGCAACACATTGAAAGTTTCAAGGCTCTCTCACGATTTTATACACTTTTTCAAAAATGGCGATGTTGATGTATACAATTTTGAGTACACCCTCGGTAAGGATTGCTGGTCAGGCAAAGTGTTAATACTGGTCGATCTCAATAACTAACTCATCATTTGCTTACCAAAACTCTTCAAAGAATAGTTGGCTTAATAAGGATACCAGAGCTCTGACAACGTATCTTTCAACATATAAAACTTATGTTTTAGTTGACGGAACCATTCTAAAAGACTGACAGAGCAAGAAAACTAAAATGGCTGAATTAAATGTGTACTAGGACGGTATAGGAAATAGTAATTATGTCAGGACGGTTGTAAGAAACAAGTGTAGAAGATAAACATTTCAACTTCCTGTGTGGTAACTTTCGTTACAGTGTAATCCATCCCTGGGAAAATTTTTCGGGCTGAAGGTTAATAGTCACTTGACTGTCACAAACAGTGCTGCATGGTTTTATCTTGGCTTCAACACAAATCATGAATTTGAGAGGTTTGTGTACTTCCAACTTCTCACTTACTTCATTTATTTTAATGAAACTCCTTTTGTGAAATTTGAAAATATATTCAACCAAATGTATTTATTCTCAGTGGGGCTTCAAGATAGGCTCTAAGAAAGGCCTAACAGTATTTTAAAAACAATGTACACAATTTGTGTGTACTGGCTTGACTATGAACTCAGTGTCTGCTTCTATTGTCGCAATAGTGGGATGATGATGATGATGACGATGATAATGATGCTGCCTTACTGCTCGTGGCCTTCCCACTTGAGCTGTGATGATGTCTGTGTTGTGATGAGGAGGAAGAAGATGATGAAACTTGTGCAGGCTGATGATGTGGTCTTGGAGGTGGCGGCGGCGGATGATCCTCGGAAACTATGTTCTCACCAGTAACTGTTTGTGACTGTGGCCGGTGATTATTGAAGTCATACTGTTGGGGTGGACGATGAATATGGTGGATGTTCGTTGGCGGTGCTAGAGATGAGGGCATTGAAATTTGGCTAGCAGTCCATGTCTGTGGGTGAGAAGGTGGTGGCTGCATGTGTGACACTGATGACGGCTGCTGCTGAAGATGTGGCTGGTAGGGCACCACTGACGGGTGGTTAGGCATTGGTCCTGTGGTCCCATTGTTGCCAGAAAATCGAGGCACATGTCTGTCTCCTCCACCACTACTTCCTTGTGGTGGAGTAGACAAAATACCAGGCTGTTGTTGTTGATGGTAACTGAAATAAGACCCTGACCCTCCATTCACCATAGAACCTTGTGACCCTATTTGAACAAAAAAATATTTTTTAAAAAAATGTGATGACATCCTACATTTGCAAGCATGTTAACAATGTCAACTACGAAAAGTAGAACTCATTTTCATGTCCATACCATGGAGAATATAATAAATGGGTCCCACACTAGTGTCATGTTAAGTCTTTTGGCTTAATGAATGCAGTAATAAATTCATTTCAAGATGCAGATGATGTCAATGAGGTTGAGAACGTACACATACAGAGAATGTTAGAAATGGGAAAATTCAGAGGTGAGGGGAGGAAAAGTAAATTTTTTGGAAAGTCCCGAAGATCACACAATCAACACCTGACCAGAACTCTGAGTCTACATACACTGGGATGGCTGCTGGAGCAGAGGGTGGAGCACTTATGGGAATGCATACCCAGAACCAATCAATCGAATTTCGATATACAATATATTGAATGCGATGATTAAAATTAGAACTCATTAAACAGTGTTTTTATTTTAAATAAAAAGAAACTGCTATGTAAATTATCTGGGGTCTGCATTATATTGCTTATTATTAATGTGTGTGACCATGTCCCTTCTGTGCATCCGTTGTGGGTATTTGTGAGTATGTCCCTTCTGTGTATCCACTGTGTATTTGTATGTCCCTTCTGTGCATCCACTGTGGGTATTTGTGAGTATGTCCCTTCTGTGTATCCGCTGTGTATTTGTATGTCCCTTCTGTGTATCCACTGTGGGTATTTGTGAGTATGTCCCTTCTGTGTATCCACTGTGTATTTGTATGTCCCTTCTGTGTATCCACTGTGAGTATTTGTGACTATGTCCCTTCTGTGCATCCACTGTGGGTATTTGTGAGTATATCCCTTCTGTGTATCCACTGTGGGTATTGTGAGTATGTCCATTCTGCATATCCGCTGTGGGCTTTTATATGTCCCTTCCATGTATCTGCAGTGGGCATTTGTGAGTATGTCCCTTCTGTGTATCCGCTGTGGGTATTTGTGAGTATGTCCTTTCTGTGTATCCGTTGTGGGCTTCTGTGAGTATGTCAATAGAGACACAGGCAGTGGCAAAATGGTGAAGCAAGTTTGATCATGCTTAGCTCGTGAAACAGTTTCCTGCTTTTCTCAGTGTTTTTCTCTGTGGGTTTCATGTCAATCCCTGTCTTGTGAAACAGTTTTATGCTTTTTCTCAGATTATTTCTATTTCTCCGTGGGTTCCATGTCAATGCCTGTCTTGTGAAACAGATTTCTGCTTATCTCAGAGTGCGCCAAATCCTCCATTTCCTAGATATGATTTGCGGGCACACAGGACTCTGCCCTTTTCTCATTCATACATATATGTATCTGAGCATAGTCCACATGAACGTGTCTTGCTGATGTTTACACATGATGTGATGAAATATATTACATATATATAACATATATATAAATATATGAAGAAAAGAATAGTTTGAGAAATATAATTGAGATTCAAACTAAAATTTAGCATACCATGAAATCCAGGTCGAGGTGGATGTGTTGAAGGTGAAACAAAGCCAGCAGTTGGTGGTGGATAGGGCGCTCCAGCAACTGCTGGTGGTGGAGGAGGGGGTGGAACTGGATCATCTACAACTGCATTCGATGAGGCAACCTCTAACTCCTCACCTAAATAAATAATGGAATATGCATCAGATAAAAACAAAGTTATAGAACAGAGATATATATATATATATATAAAATGGTATTGTATCAATAAGTTGATCTTTTGTTACTGCATGTTTTCCTGTGAAGGAGTGCAGGGAGGTTTTCTATGGGCTGTGGGAATAAAGTCGCTTTGCTATAGCAGACGCCGTGACATGTACAAGAAGGATTTTGAATGTACCTCTGAAAGAAAAATTCCTGTCCCAACTATGGATTGAACCCAGGACCTCAAGGGTCTGAGAACGGCATTCTAACCACACGGCCATGTGCTCCAATGAAATGCTGATGATACAACATTATTGGCACAGAGTTAAGCAGGACTCCAACACCTCATAAACCCCATTAAAAAGCAGTGAAAAATAAAATCTATTTCTGAATGGAAACAAAACCAAGATTATGGCAATCGACACGAAAACTAGTAAGTTCTCAACAAGTATCAACAACAGCGAATTAGAAAGAGTCACCAGTTGTGAATACCTTGGCTATCTTTATCAGCAGTAATGGTGATTACTTTGAAGAAGTAGAAGGAGGTTGGCTATCGAGTCAAAGAAGCTGATACAATTCACCAACAAAGTGAAAAATAGAATAGCCGCATTTGAAACAAAATGTAACAGAAAATCCTCAGAATACCATGGACCAAAATGATAACCAATGTAGCCATCCTGAGAGAAATTAATGTAAATGAAAGCTGGCTAAACAGCATGGTTCTTTCCAGAAAACTGCAATATTTTGGCCATATCTAACGCCATGAAAGCCTAGAAAAGACCATAATAGAGGGGATGATGCCAGGGAGACGAACAAGAGGCAGACTAAGAAGAAGATGGAGGCAATAAATCAAAAACCACGTGAACATGACAGTAACAGAAGCAGGAAGACTGGCTCAAGATCGACAGAAGTTTCGAAAGTCTGTGATGACTGCTAAATCCTGTTCAGGATGTGCTACCTGAGGGTGATGATATTGATCATCAGAAATTACAACAAATTAGCTTTTACTTCCTATGTACAATGGGGTGGCTTCTCGAGAACTTTATTTCATACATAGAATTCAACCCTCAGCAGTGAACAATGCTTTGAGAAGTCTTATACTTTATTCACAAGATAAAAACATAATTATGTAACAGATAAATAATAGTCGTTTGTGTGGTATCCAAGACCTGGACTTGTAGTTTAGAGTGCATGGAATATGGCCATCGTCTTCTTTACAGGTATGTCATAAGAGGAGACTAAGGGAAGTTGGGGGATAGACTGACAACTTGTCATCTGTGAAAAAAAATCATCACATTTTGTCTCAATTTCTTATTTTTGTCTTCAAGAAATTAATCCAAATAATTTCACATAGATGACGAAGAGATGCAGGCCAGTGGACATTGCACCCTGTCCTTTTTTAGGCCTACTCCTAGGTGATGGGGAATCTGACAGAAGATTGATGAGATGGTCCAGAAGTGTGTGCTGTGCTTCTGGCAGGACATGGTAATTCTGGGATACCAGTATGCTGGAATGACTCCCTCCAGGGACTAACCATTCATCCATAACCCTTCCATCTCCCATATTCATGCCCTTGATACCTCATATGAGCCCAGGCGTCACCATGGTTACACCCCAATTCTGAGAAAATGTGCTTTTGTCAGAAAAGTCATGGTCTGTCAAGAGATATCTGCTCACAACTAAAGTTATTATTTCATCATCATAAACATAGATAATGATATCTGAATTAGATAACAAAAACAGTTTTACAACAGATAAATAATGGAATATGCATATGATAAAAACATAATTTAATGAAGACAAACGTGTAGAAAATAAAAACAATGGTATATATATAATGGACAGAGCATATATGTATGGAATTTTGTGTCTTGCAGATAGTCATTTAGCAATAAGAAGATGTAATCCGTTGAATTTCTCAGGAATGTGACATTTCAAGTGATCATATCACAGCAACGGAAGATTTTTTTTTGCATCTTTCTCCTTTTTCTTCCATTTCTTTGAACATATTTTTGAACAAAACTGCTACTGTACGCAGGTTCTGCCTCAAGAGGTCTCGAGTTTTGGCAGTGTTTTCTCAGTTTTTGGATTTTATGTGAGAGCCTTTCATTCAGGATTTGCAGATGTCTTTATACCTCAGCATTGGTCTACCGCAGGCTCGATGGCCTTCAACCAGTTCCCTGAATAGTACTTGTTTTGAGATGCGGCATTTGGCATTCTGCAGACGTGACCAAGCCAACACAAAATATTTATATTGAGTGTTTCCATGGCAGATGGTAATTAAGTGTGGTGCAACACTGTCATGTTGGTGATTGTGTTGTGCCATTCAATGTTAAAGATCTTGCAGAGACATCTTCGATGAAAGATGTTAAAAGTCTCCTCTCATGTTTGGTGTAGGTAGTCCATGTTTCAGATCCGTAGTATAGTGTACTCAGCATGCATGTTTGTTAGATTTGTATCTTTGTTTTCAATTTAGCTTATGGTTTTTCCAAGCTAGCTTTGACAGTCTGCCAAAAACAGTAGCTGTTTTTCCCATACGTACATTTATTTCATTTTCCACCAGAAATAAGACTACAACCACCCGTTGACTATGATAGTATGCTAAAGTCTGAAGTTGCCGTTCGACTATCATAAAACCAGTTACCAGGTTAATATACAATCAATTCTGTGCTCCAATCTTGTATAGATTGCATCTTACTCTAGTGTCCTACATAAAATTGCCAAATGATTAACAAGTGCTACTTAAATCTTCATGGTTAGAACTATGTTGTACCTTGCCATGGTTGGCATATTACCATTGTGAAATAAAGGGAGTGTTCATTATATTATCTTTTATTGGCTATTTCAAATACTGTCCCTGTGTTACTGCTTGTTGCAGACACCACCCATTGATGACACACCTAGTCTGAGATCTGTGAAATTCATTATCAAATGTAGCCTAGTTGATCGTGAGTTTGCCTACTGTCACCAGGTTACAGCGTTATTAACTAATTATTAATATCACAAACAATAAACTACCTTCTTCTTCTGCGTTCGTTCTCAAACTCCTGCAGATTAGCAGGATGTAGTCTGGAGAACGGAATGCGTTGTGTCATAGTTTACAGCATTGCTGCGATATCTGCGCCTTTCGGCCCGACACATCCGACCTCAGCATGGCTTTGGGTCACTGACCCTATATGGGATGGGACAACCAACTCCATCCCATAACCTCCTTAGTCGCCTCTTACGACATGCGTGGAAGGTAAACAGTGTTGCTATTCTTTGCTCCCCTTTCGGGCCCGGCAACACATGGGTGAATAAGCTACCTAATCTGAGCTTATTTTTAAGGTGATGATGAACTAATCCCTTTAGCTGTGAACAAGCAGCTAATAACAGACCATAGCAGTTTGACAAAAGCATAGATCTTCCAAGCTTGAGTAACCGAGGTAGGTGACATTCAAATGCATACGGTTTGCTGCCACATAGACATGGTTGCGTTTGGGAAGTTTATGGATGTGCATGCTTAGTTCCAGAAGGGAGGGATTCCAGCGTGGCTGTATTCCATGATCATCACGTCCTACCAGGAGTGCAGTATATACGCCTGCGCCAACTATTTCATCATTCTTCCGTCAGATCTATTGACCCACTTGCAGTGACCTAGCACTCCCTGTTACCTAGAAGTCTGCCACAAAAGGACAAAGATGCAACACTCACTGGCCTGCATCTCTTCGTCACCCATGGAGACCATTTGACAGAATGTAAAAGTAAAAAATTGAGGCACCACGTGCAATTTTTGAGATGAAATATGTTGATATTAATGAATGTACTTTGTATAACAACATTCACAATGAAATAAACTTGTGAAACAGCAACAAAATAAACAACAATGTAAGCACTGAACATGCAAATATCGATAGTTTCATTCTGTAATAGATCAAACATGCATTCAGATGAGCAGACAGCAAGTACTCAATAAGCGAAACATAATGAATGATAGAAGAGATACACAGATGTATGCAAACTGTGACAGCATAGTTGTTAGTGCACTGGTTTCTAATCAAGTTATCAATGGTTTGATCACCAGTTGAGGGGAAATATGGATTTCAGGTCAACATTCTCAGAAAACAGATATCTGAACAAATCTGGGAAAGTAAAGGAAGTCAACTTAATGCTGACCACATCATCCCATAGTATGTCATTGCTCTACTTGTGCAAGATTTTTCTGTTATTCGTCTGTTTTTGTGTGTGTGTTGGACAAAGATACTGTTACCAAAACATCAAATTTGCGTGTATATGTTATTTAAGTTCATACATTAGTTTATCCTTCATTCTTGTTATTCCGGCAACACATTAGCTGCATTCCTGCAGTTTGAATACTCTGCATAAAATGGAAAACAGAGCTCTCCAGTTTGAGTGATATGTTGTTTGTGTTTTGCATGCTGCCAAGATCCAAAGGCAAAAATTGATAATACAAGAAGTTGTTGTTGTTGTCGAGATTCAATTGCTGCTGAGAAGTTCTACTCTTGTCAGCACAATGCCATTCTTAAAAAAGTGCAGGTCTTCTGAAGTTGACTTTGTGATCCATACAGTAAGTTTGTGACTGTTTAGTTTTTGTCCTGGCAGTTGAAATGACAGTGGAGGAATACCAATGTTTGGTTGGGAGCAGTGTTGGTATGAGACAACATGGGGTAATGTAGCTTTAAACACCACTAAAGCCAAACAAAATCACTGCTTCAACCAAAAGATCTTCATCTATAAACATAACATAATGCATGACAAGTAGAAGACAAGTAGAAGACAAGTAGATCCAGCCATGCCTTCTATTATGGCTATTCTAGAAAGAGTCTCTCTTTGTCTTCATCTCTGTGATCAATTCATGCTAATTTTAATGCTTAATTTTTTAATGTATTTTAATACTCATTTTAATACTGGCATTATCATTATAAGTACATGTCTGACAGAAGTCTAGAACACCCCCCTACCTACTCGTTTATATTACCTAACAACTTGACTATTTTAGATTTCATTGCACACTTCTTAGACCGTCAAAGGTGTCATTAATAAAATAACAATTGTCTTTCCCAAGTTGATTGAGGGTTGATCATACCCACACTTGTCATCTTTCTCCAGGCGAATGATGGTGTATCATATCCACTCTTGTCATCCATCTCCAGGTGAATGATGGTGTATCATATCCACTCTTGTCATCTTTCTCCAGGCGAATGATGGTGTATCATATCCACTCTTGTCATCCATCTCCAGGTGAATGATGGTGTATCATATCTACACTTGCCGTTCAGCATAGGGAGTCTCAGTTGTCGCTCCAAGGCCAGATGTGTTGCATTGGTTGTGTTGAGTTCACATATTTTCAAGGTTATCTTTATGTTTTTTTACCCACCATTTTCTTGGTCTACCTTTAGCTCTATATCCACATATTCTTATGTTCCTGCTGGTATTTGGTTTGGGTTCATTTTCATAAGGTGACTGAACCATTTTACTTGCTGTATTTCAATATGCTCAATACATGATATTATACCAACTCTTTTCCTAATTTTTTCATATCTCACGTTATCTAATTTAGTAAACATTGCAGCTTTTCTCAGACACTTCTTTTCACACGATTTTACTTTGCTGCAAGACATCTAGTACATAAAAATTGCTATTTTCTTGAATAAAATAACAAATAACAAAAACAAAAAAAGCATCTAAAAAAACCACGTGAAGCATAAAACAAGTGCAATATTAATGAGAACAAAATAAGCCAGACAAAAATTATGATGCAGACAAAAATTCTAGTAATTATCTCAACACTGTCAGCAAAAGAAAGCAGTGCATGCCATCCTGACTGCACTCACCATCATTGACACTGTGTCTGCTGACTGAATGATGATTGTAAGGCGATGATGTGGCACCAGTAGGGAGGAGTGGAGGAGGTGGTGGAGGAGGAGGCGATGATGTAGGAGAAGTCTGACCCCTGTGTTTCTTACCGTCATCTGCACAACCCAAAGAAATGTTTGAAATTGTTACAAGTGAACGTTTGAGTTCATATAATCATATATTTCATCAACTACCTCACGCTACTGGCACTGAATGAACGGGAAACTGCAGTAAAACTTTGCACCACATGTTAAATAAATATAAGAAACATAATGCATAACAGCAGTTCTGCTTTGGAGAAATAAACAGAATGAACGTTTCGACCAAAATTGTCTCTATGACATTAGGGATAAACAATGCCTGTGTGTTGCCGGGGCCCGAAAGGGGAGCAAAGAATAGCAACACTGTTTACCTTTCACGCATGTCGTAAAAGGCGACTAAGGAGGTTATGGGATGGAGTTGGCTGTCCCATCCCATATAGGGCCAGTGACCCAAAGCCATGCTGAAGTCGGATGTGTCAGGCAGAAAGGTGCAGATATCACAGCAATGCTGTAAACCGTGACACAACACATTCCGTTCTCCGGACTACATCCTGCTAATCTGCAGGAGTTTGAGAACGAACGCAGAAGAAGAAGAAGGGATAAACAAATGTAAAGTGCAACAAATTAGCCAGAAGCCTTGATTCTATGCAGTCAGCCTACTTTGTTTACATTCTGTGTTTATTTCTTTGTATCATGATAAATGAGAAAATCCAGACATTAGTGAATAGATAGAGATGTGGGTATAGAGAAGAATAGGGAGAACTTCATGGAATAGGCAAAATTGAAGGCAACAGAGACAGAGGGCGACAACATGAGAAAATATTAGACAGTTTCACAACCTGGCACGGCAGGGAAACAACAATCTTGATACATAATACTGCGGACAGAGAGCTGTGGAGAGCCATGATCGCCTACGCCAGCCGGCATGGCACCTGATGATGATATAGCTCATATGTATGTATTATTGGTTGGTTGCTGATCCAGTGGTCCATGGGCTCATGCCCTTTGACCTAATGCCATCAAATAGCACTATATTGCTGGGAAGTCTGTGAATTTTCTGCCCACCAGAGAATTTTCGGGACAGAGCCAAAGAATAACTATCACACCTTCAGGAAGGTAGGTTTCAACCTATGCACTACTCCTAGCCACTGTAGCCAAGATAGGGTTCACTTTGCTCATTCCCCGCCACCAATTGACTACTGGTTATGCCGAACTTCTCTATTGTTCCAGGCATGCAACCAAATATTCAAGTCAAAAAGATTGTCAAGTCCTGAGTCACTGTGCCTCTATGATGGGTTTCAGCCATAGGAAAAAACAGTGCTGTCAGTTTCCTCCTCCCCAGTGCTGCACAGTACATCTCTGGTTCCCTCCCAATCACAGAGGGTGCATACATATATATTCAGGTAAACATAAAACACATTTCAACAACAAAATAAAAGCATAATTGTATAGATGACGTGCCATGAAGCTTCTCTAAGAAGATAATTTCAATATAACGGCATGTCATCCACTAAGGTTTTCTATTGCATTTTCTTGTGGGCCATTGGTGAGACCCACAGACGTCAACCACATGCGTGTATGTATTATTAAACTGTATAGCTCTGTGGTGTTGAGCTACACAGTACATCTCAGACAACCAACATGCCAGGTTAAATTTCTGTATAAGGAAATTATTCAAAAAGCAAACTACTGAATGTAAATATTACCTAGAAAATCACAACAGCTAGACAATAAAGGGTTGTACCTGAACATGATATGCTACCAACCTATTATTCATTAATAAGAATAAGACTCCCATTCTCAACTAGTGATATGAATATAAGGACACGCCTCTTAGTTTAGTTAACTCATAACCCGTCAGTAACCATCATTTCTGTAGTGGTGCCACAATGGAGACATCAGCACAAAAAGCCCTCCAAACACATCTGCTCTCAACCATTCAGAGGAGTGTAGAAAAATCACGCCTAGACCTTCCCTTTATATTATCAATCAAGAATTTTTTTAGACCACCTTTTCCCCTTAACCCTCAACAGTTCCTTGCAAAATAATTTTATAAAGTGAGTCACATAAATGCTTAAACCAAAAAAATGTACATTGTTTCCCCACTGTCAAAAGCGGTTCTTGATATCCTGCAAGTTGTTACGTATGGAAGTCTCTACTCATAGTGGAATCAAACACTCTATGCAACACAAATTTATGGAAGTCTCTACTCATAGTGGAATCAAACACTCTCTGCAACACAAATTTATGTACTCTTATTCTCAAGTCAGAACTTCTGGAGAAAATTTCAAACATGCGACTAACCTTTCTTGTTCTTGCCAGATTCTTGTCCACAATCTTCTAGCCCAAACTCTAATCGAAGTCGCTCGGTCAGACTAAGCTGCTTCTCTGCTTTTGATCTCTCTGTTTTCTTATTATCTTCTGAAACAATTGTTTACAAACATTATTCTATGTAATTTTACTATATTCACACTTTAAAAAACAAACCATTAATATCTATAATTTATTATAGATTAATCTAGCAGCATTAACCTAGTTTATAGGTCACGGTCGTGTTAATAAAAAGCCAGCAGAAGGGACATGTTTTAAAATGTCAGTTATCACGTTACAACTTCCAAATCCAGTCGGAATGGAAGCCATTTTAGTGAAATTCTTATGAATTGTTTTTAAAATCACGTGTAATTGTTGGGAAATACATTTGTTTTCAAAAAGATATTAGGAACATGCAAGTTTCATTATGAAAGGATATCGACAGAATTAGACCTGAACCTCATGGATTGAAAAATAAACACCCTGTGTGTGCGGGATAAATTTTTTCTTAGGTTCACTGTCTATTGACGATTGGATTGAAAAGGTAAGTGACACCTAAGATCTGTATTTTTTTCACACAGAATGTTATGAGCATGTTAGATTGGTTATGAAATAAATATAAAAAATATGAAATATATAGGTTTTTTAAAAAGGAATTAGCAGGACAAAAGCATGCGATAGCATTTTTTGTTGAATTTTGAGTTATTTTCATCTTCACTATGCATGTCAAAAAACAATCGGGCGCTTGAGGGAAATCTACGTATTTTGTATTTAGCGTAGTAAAAGTTCACTAGAGCACCAGGATCCACCAATATGCGTCCTCATCAGCGTCTGTTTGGGGGGGGGGGGGAACCTATAAGTCTGCCTGAAGTGCAATAACATTAGATTACAACGAATAACACTAATATTTCATGTTTCAAATTTGGCATAGATAAAACAGCAACACAATGCAATTCGGTTCTCTGGAATACATCTTGCTGGCTGGAAATCTAGTAAGAACATATTGCTGCAAGAGAGATCTGACAGAAGCACACACACAAAAATCTAGTAGGAATATTTTATAGCAAGAGAGATCTGATAGAAGCACACACAAAAATCTAGTAGGAATATTTTATAGCAAGAGAGATCTGATAGAAGCACACACAAAAATCTAGTAGGAATATTTTATAGCAAGAGAGATCTGATAGAAGCACACACAAAAATCTAGTAGGAATATTTTATAGCAAGAGAGATCTGATAGAAGTACATCCAAAAAACAACAGACAATAGTCCAGAATTTAAATCTTATTTTAGTTTGACATCAGAGAACTGAAATTATTACCACATCCTGCTGGAAATTTATTAGCACCATTATCCTGCTACAAGAGAGGTCAAGCGGGAGTTTGGGAATGAACTGCAACAAATATGTAGGGGATGTTAACTATACCTTTTTTAGAGTCTGCATCTTTGAAGAGAGGAAGTGTGGCTAAGGTAGGCATCCTGTGTTTCTTCTGGTTGTGACTGGATGGTGACGGTGACTTTGATGGGGAAGACGATGAAGCAGATGATGATGTCGGTGAAGATGCTAGATACATTGTGAGAGTTGGTGAAAGCTTATGGTGATGGGATGATGATGATGATGAAGCTGCGACTGATGATGTCTTTGTCTCTGAAGAAGTGGATGAAGCTGGTTTCTCCTTTAACCGTTTACGGTACTCCAGCAGGCTGACCTGTTGAGATGAACAAAGCGAGTTATTCACGAAATAATATAAGACAACCATCTCTTGTAAGTAGTTTAATTTAATGGAAAAAACATATGCATTGGTGAATTATAATATTATGTGAAATATTAAGTATCATGCTGAGTAGCATAGGTAATCATGTTTCTCCACAACCCTGGTCTCGTGTTGTTAATAAGTTCAGTTGGTAACATTTTCCAATGTCAACACATTCAGAAACATATATCTTTCTCTTCTCCCCATAATCTTTCCAGGGGGTTACGAAAAGTTCAAATTGCGTTATTTTCATCACAAGAACTATCTTCTTTTTCTTCTGTTGTGTTCATTCTCAAACTCCTGCAGATTAACAGAATGTAGTTCAGAGAACAGAACATGTGTCATGGTTTACAGCTTTGCTTTTATATCTGCACCTTTCAGTGTGACAGATTCAACTTCAGCATGGCTTCTGGGTCACTTTGACCATATATCGGATGGACAGCTAGCTCCACCACATAACCTTCTTAGTTGCCTCTTACAATGTGCATGGAAGGTGATCACGATGATGAAATAAATCATTTTAGCTGTGAGCAGATAGCTCTTGACAGCCCATCCTTCGGACAAATGCATAAATTCTTTTCCGTTGTGTAACTGAGGTGATACCAGGACAGTGGTAAAAAAATACTGTAACACATGAACAGAGGAGACTGCGTAAAACAAATACTGTAACACAAGAACAGAGGAGACTGCGGAAAACAAATACTGTAACACGGGAACAGAACAGTGAAAAATGAGCAGAACAGTGAAAAATGAGCAGAACAGTGAAAAATTAGGAAAACAAATACTGTAACAACAGAACAGAACAGAGAAAAATGAGCAGAACAGTGAAAAATGAGGAAAACAAATACTGGAACACAAGAACAGAACAGAGAAAAATGAGCAGAACAGTGAAAAATGAGCAGAACAGTGAAAAATGAGGAAAACAAATACTGGAACACAAGAACAGAACAGAGAAAAATGAGGAAAACAAATACTGGAACACATAAACAGAACAAAGACAGTAGAAATCAAATACTTTAGGACAAGAACAGAACAGAGAAGATAGAGGACAAAGGTACAGAGAAAAGAAATGATCAGATGAAATAGTAAATGGCAAGATGTTAAATAATACTACCTTCTTTTTGGCTGCAGGAGTAGCTTCTGTTGTTGATAAAATGGGCGGAGATGTGACAAATTGAGAAGCAGTTGTGCCCTTGATTGTCACTGTCAGTTGACCAGGAGGTGGACTGATAAATACAGAGTTAAGACTACCTTCCGTACAGTTGGCAGATGATGATGGGGACACATATACAGAACAAGCCTGAGAGCTACATGATACATTACTGCTAGCAGTGAATGCAATACTACACCCCGCAGTAGTTGCTGAGGAGGGTTCTAATTCCTCACTGTGGTCAGGATGTTCTGCGACTGATGTCAAGATGGATCTGTTTGCTGTCAAAGTGCTTTGAGAAACTCTAGAATTCCAATCAAGGGTTTCAGTAGACACTGCTTGGTCAGGCAAAGTCTCAGCTGGAAGTATTTCTTTAGGATAGCCCTCCCATGAGCTACTGTTCTGTAAGTCCATAACATTGGAAGAAGACACACAAAGACCCTCTAATGAAGATTCATCTCCTGTAACGGAACTATCATATGAGACATCAGCATTTGGCAGACGCTCATAGTTACTGTCACAACATCCATCTGCTGCTAACATCTCACCATTTTTAGCTTCCCTGTTGACTGGTAAACTACAGATGGATGCAGTTGAGATGTCTCTGATTGTTTCTGAACTGGTGGAGTCAACATTGCTATCACCAGCATTACCAAAGAAAGGCTGTTCTGAACAACGTGATTCTGAAACCCCACTGTCTCCAACATCTTCCTCTGCATCATCTCCCACAGCTGATCTGCGCATGGAGAGCTGTAACAACACTGCATTTCCCCCTACAGAATCACAAGTTTGTATTTCCTCATCACCATCATCTGCAACATTTTCAACAGAATCTGGTCCATGAGGTTGGACATCACCTACTCCAGTATCACACAACAGCCTACTAACATCAACCAACTCTGAAGTACTTTCAGAAGAGTCCTCAACAGAATCACACACAACTTTAGGCCTCTCTGGTGTAGATTCAATCACATTGGAATTTGTCTGTTCACTTGAACTAATGCACTCTGTACATGTTTTTAAACCTACAGAAGTGCCAGATTGGCTGTGTGTGGACAAGTTATTATCTGTGTTCTGTTGATCAAACACTGCAGATTGTCCAAAACTGTTACTATTTACATGCTGGGAACTATCTACCTCCCGCTCTTCCTCCGTGTCACTATCATGAATAGTTCTGGCCTCATCACGGTTTCCAATAACAACAACAGCCTGCGCACTTGTAGAGTCCATGCACACATTATCACAGATGTCAAGTCTATGATTCGCAGTGACCAAAGGCAAAGTTCCGGAAACATCCTCTGAACTATTAACCTGGCATTCACTGGGAATTTCAAATGTTTTAACATCCCTACTGCTTCTATTAAACAGCCTATCATCAAACGTAACTACAGAATCTCCATCACCTAACGTAGCCCCTATATCATGAGCATTAAGATCTACACAAACAGTTGCTGGGCTGTCAACATTCATTATAGATTTGGCAGTGACGTAACCTGCTTCGCTACCCTCATCCATCAAATGATTTACACCGGTATATACACTACTATTTACAACAACAACAGAGGTCACTGAGGCGGAACTGTCAATTCTATTATCCTCTTCAAACTCTTGAAAGGAAGGGTTGGTTAAACAAATACCATTCTCTTCTAATCTTGAAGATGATGCGACAGGTTGAATTTCATTTCCTTGAAAAGTTTCATCACTGCTATCTACCTCCATTCTTTCGAATATTCCTCGAAATCGGAGGTTATATTGTGAACTAGACTGACAGACAGTCACAGAGTTAACAAGTGCAGGTTCTGAAATGCAGCTGACATGAGGAAATGAAACAGTGGCAGGCAGTGGATCTGTTATGGAAACTGCAGCAGAGTCCACTCGCTGTTCAGGAGCGTTGCAACGAAGTTCAAACTCGCTGGCATCATGGCTGGTGGATGATGAACTGTTTAAGTAAGAATTAGTAGAAGTGGCTGGCCTATCTTCGGCAAGTGTTACAACTTCTCTGAACCCATTCTGATACGGGTAATTTTTGTGTAGCAAGAATCTCTGTGTGATATATAAACACACAAAATTATGAATTAGGACATGAAGATCTATTTTTTCAGCTTTAATCTTTATATGTCTGGGAGGGGGGGGGAATGGTTTACACATTAAACAGTTATTGTAACTAAGAGAAATAGATGATCTTCATAACAAGATAAGTAGATATTTTGTGGCAGTAGGCATGATGTGTAGATATTGTGTGGCAGTAGGCATGACGTGTAGATATTGTGTGGCAGTAGGCATGATGTGTTGATGTTGTGTGGCAGTAGGCATGATGTGTTGATGTTGTGTGGCAGTAGGCATGATGTGTAGATATTGTGTGGCAGTAGGCATGATGTGTAGATATTGTGTGGCAGTAGGCATGACGTGTAGATATTGTGTGGCAGTAGGCATGATGTGTAGATATTGTGAGGCAGTAGGCATGATGTGTAGATATTGTGTGGCAGTAGGCATGATGTGTAGATATTGTGTGGCAGTAGGCATGTGTAGATATTGTGTGGCAGTAGGCATGACGTGTAGATATTGTGAGGCAGTAGGCATGACGTGTAGATATTGTGAGGCAGTAGGCATGACGTGTAGATATTGTGTGGCAGTAGGCATGATGTGTTGATGTTGTGTGGCAGTAGGCATGACGTGTAGATATTGTGAGGCAGTAGGCATGACGTGTAGATATTGTGAGGCAGTAGGCATGATGTGTTGATATTGTGAGGCAGTAGGCATGATGTGTAGATATTGTGTGGTAGTAGGCATGACGTGTAGATATTGTGAGGCAGTAGGCATGACGTGTAGATATTGTGAGGCAGTAGGCATGACGTGTAGATATTGTGAGGCAGTAGGCATGATGTGTTGATGTTGTGTGGCAGTAGGCATGATGTGTTGATATTGTGAGGCAGTAGGCATGATGTGTAGATATTGTGTGGTAGTAGGCATGACGTGTAAATATTGTGAGGCAGTAGGCATGATGTGTAGATATTGTGTGGCAGTAGGCATGATGTGTAGATATTGTGTGGCAGTAGGCATGATGTGTAGATATTGTGAGGCAGTAGGCATGATGTGTTGATGTTGTGTGGCAGTAGGCATGATGTGTAGATATTGTGTGGCAGTAGGCATGATGTGTAGATATTGTGAGGCAGTAGGCATGATGTGTTGATGTTGTGAGGCAGTAGGCATGTGTAGATATTGTGTGGCAGTAGGCATGATGTGTTGATGTTTAGCTATAGACATAATGCAGTGTGTATGAAGTGCTGGTACTGTTTGTACAGTTTACTTGAAGAATTGATGTGATAAAATTTGTATGAAGTGCTGGTACTGTTTGCACAGTTTACTTGAAGAATTGATGTGATAAAATTTGTATGAAGTGATGGTACTGTTCGTACAGTTTACTTGAAGAATTGGGGTGCAAAGGGAATGCATTGCTCTAGGCGGGCCCAGGGTTAGCAGATAACCAAGATCTCAAATGTACCTCCACGCGGTGCACCCTGGAAACAGAAATACAGCAGCTCGAGCTGATTCTGGCCAAATCATTTGGGGATAGTGTCCGAGAATGTGGAGGTAGCAGATGGAAAGAGATTTGACTGCACAAGAGACAGACAATATCTCAGACACCAGCAGCATCACCACATATAGAGACACTGTCGACATACAGTGAAGCAAGTCAGTCCAGTCCGAACATTGGAGGGGCGGCCAATGTAAAATGCACGTAAAGGTAGATGCATGGCGAGAGACAAATAGATTTCATACCGAGTACAATGAAACAATGAAAGGGCAGAACCGCGCTAGAGGGCAGCGCGAACTGCAAATAGAAAGTGAAAAGTCCCTAGGAAAGGGGAACTACAAGCTCCGTCAGCTCGAGACGAGCTTCTAGTTACCTGTGTTCCTTACAGGCAGAGACCCAGACCCATCCATTGGCGTTTGGTAAAGCAAGAAGACCTAACCCAACTCTTATGTCGAGCCTTCCTAAACCGGAAATATGCTCGCGAAGAGAAAGGGTTCTGTACCCAATGGGCGTAGGCAAGAAAGGGACAACGATGAGTCCTGGCCCAACTCTATTGTCAAGGTTTCCTATAACGGATGTACACTTGCAGAGAGAAAGGGTTCCGTACCCGATGGGCTCAGGCACAAAAGGGACAAATATTTAGCCCTGGCCCAACTCTACTGTCAGGTTTTCCTACACCGGAAATACACTTGAAGAGAGAAAGGGTTCAGTACCTGATGGGCTCAGGCGCTATTGGGACAAGGACGCTCAGCTCGAGAATGCCTTGCTCTCAAACGCGTAGTGTGAGACTCGAACTTGGACAAGGGGTACACGATGTCGGTGAACGACACCTCGGCTAAGAGGGCGAAAGAGCCAGGGTCCAACTCCTCTGTTGAGTTCTTCCCCTTAAGGAACCAGGCTCACGGATGAGAAACAGTTCAGTACCCAATGGGCACAGGCACAGCACGTCCAATTACACAAGGCAAGTTCATAGACAGTGGAACACCTCGTGCGAGTCAGACGAGAGCAAAAATCGTCTGGGCGAAGAGTGCCTGGAGACAGATATAGAGGATGTCACAGGCACAGGCTAAGGGTAGCCCACCCGAATTGTCAAGGCATATCGAAATCGGATGTGCTAGGCCTACAAGGCGCATAACGGTGGCACAACGTAATCACGCTCCCGGCGGAAATCGCACGGATATCCGTGATGGTTACAATGGAGCGAACGCAAAACAAACAAACTTGAAGAATTGATGGGATAAAATTTGTATGAAGTGCTGGTATGTTCATGTTACATCTAACCAATAGAAAGTCATCATAAATGTAGTCAATGGACACTTGGAAAAAATTGTGAAACTCTAAAAGTAAATATTTAAAAAACTACAACTAAATGATACCAAACGGAAACAAGAATAGCAGTCAATAAATAGGAACATTAACCCTTTAGATGATAAGGACAAGTAATTTGTTTTCTGTTATCCTCTTATTGCTAATAATGATTTCATTCTGAAATCGTCAAGCGCTAGTAAATGGCAACCATCTCATCCATGTGGTATGTATTTTCTGGTGTCAATAAAAAGCCAGCACAGTGAAAAATCTCATATTTGATGGACTAAATAAGGATTCAGCAGAGGGGGAAAGTCACAGAGGAAATATTTTTCAGCTAAAGGGTTAATTTTAAAACAATATGTAGAATTACAAGTCATTCAAATACATGAAACCAGACGGACTCATTCATGACAGCAGACAAAGCCTTTAGGAAAAACTATATTAGTATTGGTGATGATATTCCTCTGTCACAAGTGAAGATCAGCGTGGTATTAAGACTGGTCAAGTTTAGTTTGGTTTGTTTAATTCCTCAGAAGGCTAATAAGTCCATTCTGGGCTGCTGAACAGCAGTAATGTAGATCTTGAGATGCAGGAAAACTGTTGGATCTTTCCTTCATTTTTTTCCTTTTGAAATTCTTGAATTGTGCTACACTGCTACAAAATTGTAATACCTTCTTTGATCTGACTGTTCCATGCTGTATGGTCAAAAGATGTGGTTTCCATAGAGCTTGGGTCAATCCTGCAGTGTTTGAGAGATGTCTTCAAGTAGTCCTTGAACGTTTCTTCTGGTCTCTGCTCGAACGCTTAGACATTATTAAACATTAGTACTAGTATGGGTACAGGCTCACTGTGGCATCTTTGATCACAAAAAAGTAGATGAATTGGCAAAAGTGAGAGGTAATCTCACAATGTCTACTGGTCTGCATCTATCCATCATTCATAGGGACCATTTGACAGAAGACAGAGACCAGACATGCAGTGAGAATGACTTTTTTTTTAAAGGTGACAGGTTGGCAGCACATTCCCCAACTTAGTCACCTCCTATAACAAGCCTAGAAAGAAGACAGTGGTCCTATTCTTTGCCCCCCTGAACTAGATGTCCAGGGTCTGGTTGCCACACGGTTGATGGCATTTAATATAAAATGCTATTTTATTTTTCAATTTTTGCAATGTTTCACAACCATAAATTACTGCTAGGAAAATATAAATGTTAAGCTTGTCACATTTTATCAGTTCTTCATCTGTAATTTTTCTAGGTTCATTGTTAACGTCTTTCTGACCTCTACTGAACAGACGAATATTGCAGTAAACTTTTATGTGACTTTCACTCTGTGAAATAAAAAGATGCTTACATCATCTGTACTGTGCCTGTGAGCTGGGAAGAAGTGATTCACACCATTAGTCTTTGCAGCAATGCCAAGACTATTCGGGGTAAAGCTGTTGGCTAATACCCTGGAACTGGCAGATGCTGTAGGACCGTTATTACTGCACTCACTGGATATGGACTCCCTCATTAGTCTCCGTTTCTTGAGGGGTGTCACAAAATCTGAAAATATATATTTTTGGTTCATGTTTGGCAAATGGGCCTACATTCCAACTTTTTATAAAATCTGCGGCAATTACAAATTTTGTGTAATTCTATAACACCACTGACTGCTGGCTAATACAAAATGGCTAACGTAATCGTAAGTTTGTTGAGCTTACCAGTGACAGATAAACATGTAGTACATCTGTTACAGATGCGAGAAAAGCTGCTGGATGCACACATTGAGAGGACAACCCATACAACCCTCCTAAATAAATATCGTCACCATCACCCACTTTTGGGTAATTATAGCTAAGGGAAATAATTGTTGAAAAACTTGTCATTTATTTAGTTTCTCTTTCCGAACAAAAATTATGTCATTTTTGCACCTACAAACAAATGGTAAAACAAACATTTTAAATATAAAAAAAACATATATTAAACATGTCTCAATAATTCATGTCTGAGGCGTATCAAAGAATACGGTGTTCGGCCATATTTTACATAGACCAATGGTTTACCAAAAGATGATACTACTTCACTAGTGTCTTCAATTTGGTACTTATTTTGATCACTGTCTACTGTGTGACTTCACTAGTGTCTTCAATTTTGTACTTATTTTGATCACTGTCTACTGTGTGACTTCACTAGTGTCTTCAATTTTTGTACTTATTTTGATCACTGTCTACTGTGTGACTTCACTAGTGTCTTCAATTTTGTACTTATTTTGATCACTGTCTACTGTGTGACTTCACTAGTGTCTTCAATTTTTGTACTTATTTTGATCACTGTCTACTGTGTGACTTCACTAGTGTCTTCAAATGTTGTACTTATTTTGATCACTGTCTACTGTGTGTAATAATAAAGTTTTAAATAATATTTAAAATTTATGAAAAAAAATGTTGGAAGGCACCGATTTATAGAATAGCCATATATATGAAATGGAGCAAATGAAAGCTTGAGAAACATTTCAATCCCTCATGAATTGGGGGTATTCCTTCTCTCAACTAAACTGAGCACCTCTTGTCAAGTTTCTCCTCTATACAACATGTGTGAAAGTGATTTAACACGCTTGAGATGTCTGCCGTACACTGTCCAGGTCTCACGTATTGTGACAATATAACAATATGCAGAAAATAACATACCTAAAGGTGATGAGGCTCCAGGACTTCCTAAGCATGTGCCAGGGTTTGGGCTAGCTCCCCCATGTACAGGAGAACCTCCTCCACCTTCTGTGCTTACAGACAAGCTATGGTTAAAAGCAACAGTGGCAGGAACTTCGTGCATGGCTTGCCGCAACCAACGCTAGTTACAAATAAATAAAAATAAAGAGTTATGAATATTAGTTAAGAATACAGTCACCATTTTGTTCATGAGCAGCGCATGCGACACCTGAGCCACCTAGCAAATGGGAACATAAAGTTTGATGTTGCTGTTACCAAATGTAACCTTTAGAACCACCTACTGCATCCCACAGAACTTTGTTACTTATTGACTTGCTTTCGTATTTCCAGAAATGGTATTTGGTAACCTTTCTGATTATTATATCTGATTATTGTATTTTAGAAAACTCATGTAGGTTGGCAGAATGTATTGCAGAAAATAGAATGCATTGTGTTATGGTTTATAGCTTGACTGCGACATGTAAACATTTTGGCACATCCAACTTTATCACGGTTTTTAGATCACTTTAAGCTATCGGATAGGACAATTAACTCCATCCGCATACATCCTTAATTCTTTCTCAGAACATGCATGGTAGATCAGTGTTGCAATTTTTTCCTCACTTATCAGGCCTCACACAACACATAGTTCGGTTAATACTAAATATCTATATTTAACAACCCCCTCCAATTCCCTCCCCCTTCTTGCAGAAACAAAGAGAATATCAAAGGGAACAATCCCAAAACTACAGGTTTCACCAATGGATGGCCGAGAGAATGTGGAAAGAATTAACCTTTACCATGCCACTGGCGCAAAAACAATTTTGCAATCTCAACGGTGTGGTTGCTATGCAGTCTTGTAACTACAATAAACAAATTTAAAGTTTTAACATTGTCCACACGTGGAACAAATTTGCTTAACAAATTTTAACAGTTTAAACGGTTTAATCTGGAAAAATGTTGAACTGCAGCTCACAATAATCTAACTTCCTGTTCTCATGCAGTCATGTACAAGCGGATGGCAAATCCGAGCAATTTTTATATTGTTTGTAATCTGTTTCAATCAATGCAATTCGAGTTGAAATGGAAGCTATTTCAGTGAAATTCTTATGGATTGTGATTGTATTGATGAGTAATTGTTGGGAATTATGCAAAAAATATATTATGAACATGTTAGTTTCACTATGAAATGACATTGAGAAGAATAGACTTAGACATTTCGCCAAATTATATTTGGCATTGAGTATATTTATGTTGACTAATATTCCTAGACCTAGTGAAGAACGGATTGACACAGAAAGTGACATTACCCATTTTATTTATTTTCACGGACAATATTATGAGCATGTTAATTTGGTTATGAAATAACATTATAAGTATAAATGAAGATTAGGTATAACATTATAAGTATAAATGAAGATTAGGTATAACATTATAAGTATAATGAAGATTAGGTATAACATTATAAGTATAAATGAAGATTAGGTATAACATTATAAGTATAATGAAGATTAGGTATTTAGCAGAATTTTACCAATGATCATCTTTAGTTGAATTATAGTCCCAGTTTCAGTATCTGATTTTATCACAAGTCATCTGTGGCAGTGAAAAAGACTGTTTTGCAGACAAAAGTCATCAGCGGCAGTGAAAGTGTTAAAATAGACCTCCACAATTTGTATTCCACTTGGAATAATTTTTATTTTTATTATTCAACTCCTGACAGGCAAAGTGTGTACTATCTATGTACATTGAAAAACAAATGAAAAAATTAATGAGTAAAAAAAATACCTTTTTAGCAGAGCCGGCACTTGATTCTGTACTCCTACTGGTACAACTCAGACTGTGCGAGTGTCGCCGCTGTAGATGATCCATGGTATTGACGTGGGGATTTGGCAGACACTGAACAAAAACCTCCTCCTCATGTTTACAATTTTCATCCTCCTGTTTGCTAGACCATTCCTCAAAGAGATACTGAGGAGTCGAGAAACAAATGTTATTATGGGTATAAAATATAGGTCAGATATGGCAACATGCTGGATAACTGCATGTTGTTTTTTGTTTCAACTCTTGTTAATTTGGAAGATTCTTTTTCCTTTAAGCAATGAGGGATTGTTTACCAGGGAATTATTTCCTTACCCAAGACTGCAAATCTTAGAAGTTCAGTGATATGAGATGGTATCTAAAGGAAGGTTCATTCTTCATCATTCTTTAGTCGGAGTTAGGCATTGATATTGATTTCAGTAAATGAAATGCATTGTGACCATCAGCTCTGTGAATGTAGAGTATGTCAGAGCTATTTCAGATTGACTTTTTTTTACCCTGTGGTGTAATACTGTGGGCAATTCTGTAAAAGTTGCTGTTTCCTACAGATTGTCCACAGAAGCACACAGCAGTGTCGCTAATTCCAAATCTCATATATCAAGTGACATTCTTTCGAGAACGTTGTCTTTGTCGTGGACACTCTGAATGCCTCTGTTCTGGGCAAGCAGGCCAGTGGACTGTGACAATAACAATATCTCTTCTTTTCAGTGTTCATTCTCAAACTCCCGTTAGATTTCTCTTGTAACATGACAATGGTCCTACAAGATTTCCAGTTGGATGTAGATAAAAAAATGGAAATGCACTGTGTTGCCATATTACTTGCACCAATGGCACGACACATCCATCTTCAGCGGAAATAACAATATTAAAACTGTTTCTGTAGTTAATGAATACCCAAATAATATACAACTAATATGGAAGTGAATAGCATATTTGTCCTTATTCCACCTGGAACTGTCAATTAAATTGTGACTTCGCCAGTTGTCCTAAAACTGTTCTGGTAGCTTCATTTTTCACATTCTCCAAGCGTTTCTCTTGTGGGTTATCAGATGCATGTCTAGTTACATTGTTAACCTTTAGCACCCTGAATTAAAATGACAAATCTTTCCCCTGCCACTGAGTCCTTTCTTTAAAATGCAATAATTTTTTTGTTATTAGATGTTAAAATAAAGTTTGCACATTCAAATAAGGAATTGCATATTGCAAATAAGTGTCTAATTTGTTTTTGTGTAAGTGTCATACGAGAGGAATGAATAAATAAAACATGTAAAAACTAACCTTGTCCAAAAATGGTTCTAGAATTGTAGACCTAATTTCGATAAATATTCCAAAACTGTTATTCCATGTAAGTTCAATGTTATTTCGGACAAAATCAACTTGTTACTATATCTAATTGGTAATAACATTATTCCCAAGAATACCTTACTATCAAAATCACAATTCATAATGATTTTACGTTAAGTATACACATATATTTTTTGTTAACCGCCATCACAGTTTGGATTTGGCGGAAGTGTCATTTTCCCAGCAGGTCGTGCGCAGTATTGGTCACAGGAAATTTACCTTCGTATGACTAAAAATTGATTTAAAATAGACACATCATGACGAATTATGCGAATGCAGATGCCAGCTAAAAAACTAAACCACTCATAAATTTACGAACCTAGCGCAGTTACGGTTAAGCAGCTTGCTGAGGGTATATCATATCTCCATCTACAAATCTTTAGGAAACAATCTCACAATGTAATGAGACATAAATTGGACTTGAACTGGCGGGTAAAGAGAACAGCGTTCAGGACAAATGAACATGAGCTTTTTCAGAGTTCAGGGATACAGATCAAAATGGTGCAAAAGAGTGTGAGTTGCAACACTATTTTACAATGGTAGAAAAACTAAATGAATAAGTTATTGGTTATGTACCGACATCATTGCACTCTGGACAGACCTATTGGTGCTCAGTTTTCCCTAACAGATGATGAAGTGTATGCATATCGACGGTTGCTGTGGCATGCAGGTTGACTGCTCTCCTCATTCTGCCAAGCAGATGTCCAGTTCCACATTTAATAGCTAATTCCTCAAATCTCAGCTTCGATGCTTCATCAATCATGGAGTCTGCATCGAGCAGGCTCTCATGAAGCAGTTTCAGCACATCCCGTTTATTGGTGCCTGGGATGCAAGTCTATTTGCTCTTTCATTACCATGAACACTGGCGTGTTCTGGTCAGTAAATTCACGATACCCCGGAGAAAAAAATGTAGCTATAAGATGTTGTACATTCATATCTATTATATCAGCCATTTCGTATCTTTCGCAGGTTGGGCTGGGAAGCTGGCACAATAACTTCTTTGGCGATTGAGGTACCATAGAGGCAATTGAGAGTAGCAGTGGCAGCCTTGACTTTCACCTTCATACTGGATGTAGTTGTACTGTATACTTCACTGTTCTCGACAGCGACTTTATCATGATAACTGGCTGTAAAACCCCTGCCAGACTTCTTACCACACACAATGTACAGGTCCATTGGTCCTACACAACAACATCATCATCTCCAGAGTTATCACAAATGAGTAAGTAAATGTATCTACCTTTTTTGTTTTAATGTACTTGAATAAACCACTATCCATATCTACAGGTGGTAAAGGTGTATTAACAGGTGTTTGGGCAGGAGTGGTAGGCACTGACAAAGGTAAAACAGGAATGCTGCTGTTGCTGTTTCCCTCATCTGTGGATACTGATGCTGCATCTGAGATGACTGTTGTACTCTGAACTCGGCTTCTCCTAAAATAGAAAAAATAAAAACCAGTGAAGAAATTAAAGAATTAGCTGAAATTGATTATAGCCAAAATTCATTTAAAATAAGGTACACAATGACCAAACTCATAATTTTTAACATACTTCATACTTGGAAAATGACCAATAATCCCCAAAAAATTCAAAATATAAATTCATAGCCAGAGACATTTAAAAATGACCAGAAGAATTTAAATTTGGCTATGAAATGACCAAAATCTGGCAATCATATTGCTGGATAGAAAAAGGAAGGCAAATGATCTTCTTCTTCTTCTTCTGCGTTCGTTCTCAAACTCCTGCAGATTAGCAGAATGTAGTCCGGAGAACGGAATGTGTCTTGTCATGGTTTACAGCATAGCTGCGTCTTTTGGCCTGACACATCAGACTTCAGCATAGGCCAAATGATGATTCTGATAATAAATTTCTAACCAAGACAATAATTTCTTTAAAACAAACCTCCTTTTCCTCTTGTCTGATTTTTTTACAGGTTTCTGCGGAGATTCCTCATTTACTACAACTGGGGCATCTGGCAGTGACTTGACAGGAGGAAGTACGGCTCCGACAAAGTGTTTACTGTTACTTTCAGGGCTAACTATACTTGTATTCTCAGGCTTTGCGTCATCTCCAACTCCCGGTGATGTGAGCTCTTGAGGATTATCCGAAACAGGCACGGTCTTAATAGCAACCCCATCATCAGGAGGCCCATCTTGTGATGTTGACCGCGAGTTGGCATTACTACCACAAGTGCTGTTGCCATCAGTTTCAGATTTCTGGATGACACACAAGACGGTATATCAATAAACAATTAAGTAGTAAACATATTACATTTAATATTAATCATGATGACATTCTATGTCTTTACAGACGGTAAGGAAGCAGTCTGTATAAAATTAAAGAAATTGACAAGACATGCTTTTTAACCAATGAGAGGGCAACAAAAGGAAATACAATATGAAACATATAACTGTAAAGATGAATGTTTTTTGTATCGCAAGGACAGCTTGGCTATACTGTCATATCATTTACTAGAGGTATAATGTAGCATGATGGTTAGACTACTGGTAACAGCAGACCTGGCCAGAGGATACAGACTTGAGGCAAAAGCTATGGGGCAGCCGCTCTGACCTGGAGAAGACAGTGGACTTCGTCTTGATGACAGGTCTGACGGTATAGCATGACCACATGCTGAACGCAGAACAAGAAGAAGACTACTGGTAAGACCCACAAACCTTCTATATGCAGGAGGAATACAATCGTTTAATTCGGTGTAAGATCAGCAATACTCCAATCTTTACTGAGTTCTGTGCTGACCCTGTTCATCTCTTGATCCATACGTCCTTTGAATATTCATCAATTCAGGAAACTGAAAATGACCATCTTAAATTGCATGCTTACCCTTACCATTCTTATTGAATATTGTATAATATACATTCTTTTACCTCATTTAAAGTATGAATTAATAATCCACAATTCTCTTTCCAATTGGTTCGTTCTGGTATAGATTTTAGGCTGGAGTCACTTTTACAAGTAACTTTTCTGCCCAATTATTCATTGTCCATGCTCCCCTTGTCACGTATACGAATGTTCTTCTCAGTTTGTTGTTTGCAGAGTATAGTTCTAATTTTCGAGAAACTTAAAACTCTTGTGTTTAAATCTAATTTTGTAATAACACTTCATTTACCTTTTTTACTTTGGCATCACCTTGACACTTTTTAGGACCAGGATCACCACGGGCCATAGCCTCCTTTCTTCGCTCCTCCCGTTTCTCCATTTTTTCAAAAGCTTTCATAATGGCATCTAGTTTTCTTTCTTCCCTTGTCTGTGGTAAATACAACATTATGTAGTATTAAATACAAGATATTTTCTCGGTACAATACTGTCAGACAGGACTACAGTCTAACTACTTAGGAAATCTTCCCCGCTCAGAAATATTGTGATGTCATTAACTGCTGGCTGATACAAAATGGCTAACGTAATCGTAAGTATGTTGAGCTTATCTGCGACTGCTAAAGATGTAGTACATCTGTTTTACAGTCATGAAGACTTCTGCTGGATGCAAAGATGTGTGCACACCACATCAGAGGCAAGGGTAAATTCGTGGAGGTGGACAAGAGCCTAATCTCGAGTGAAAAGCGAATGCGGGCAGAGTTTTACCTCAACCGTGGATATCTGGAAATAATTCTAACCCCTTTCCATCTTTTTTCCACCCATACAACTCTCCTAAATAAATATCTCCAGATCCACTCACTGTTGGGGTAATTATAGCTAAGGGTTATAATCGATGAAAAAAAAACCAACACAGATTTGCCTACCCCTTGTTATATATTTCATTTTGCTTTTTGCAAAAAAATATTGTCCTAACATTATTGAACCTTTTTATTTTGGAAACATTCATCAACACCAAATTAAAAGTAATAATTCATATCAACATATGCATAAAATAAACATATCAAAGTCCTTAGTTGCATCAGCCTGTCCTCTGTTCGATCAATGTTTATTGCCTTGCTCGTCTGATACAAGGCTTTTTTAATACCTCGGCTTTCACCCTGTCTACTTTCGACCTTGGCACACTGTTTAGATTATTTGTTAACTGCCCACACCTTTACCGTCTCTCATTTGGAACAACAATGTCCTGTCTCTATGTTATTTATATTTATAAGCCGGTCTATAGGTCCTTATAGAATATGGATAGTATGAAATATGGATGTTCTATGTTTGTGATCCTGAGGATACTTCAATACTTGTACGAGATGTTCGTTGTTTTAATATTTCTTGTATCGATTGGTATGTTCTCAGTGACTTGAGTAAATAGGTTTAATGTCTTGATGAGATCACATCTTTTTTGGGGGATGTGGGTGGTCAAGTACGGAAAACTTGTTTATTTGAGTTTCAAGACGATTCGGCGTCACTAGAACGGACTTGGTTCAATTTCCATCAGTCTTAAGAATTATTTTTATGTATCCTCATGCTTCTTACTTGAATTTACTTGTATAAGCAAGTATTTGAAGCAACATTGTCCTGTCTCTATCTTATTTATGTTTATAAGAACAAAACATAACACACATCTGTCTCTGTTATAAGATGATTTATGAACAAAACATAACACACACCTGTCTCTGTTATAAGATTTATGAACAAAACATAACACACATCTGTCTCTGTTATAAGATTTATTTACAAAACATAACACACATCTGTCTCTGTTATAAGATTTATGTACAAAACAAAACTGTCTCTGTTATAAGATTTATGAACAAAACATAACACACATCTGTCTGTTATAAGATTTATGAACAAAACATAACACACATCTGTCTCTGTTATAAGATTAATGAACAAAACATAACACACATCTGTCTCTGTTATAAGATTTATGTACAAAACAAAACTGTCTCTGTTATAAGATTTATGAACAAAACATAACACACCTGTTTTTCACTCACCAATTTCCTTGATGATGTGTGTGATTCTTCAGATTCTCCAGCAGCCGGCGCTGGTGTTTCAACTTTCATATCAACTGCTTCTTCTAGATCATCTTGACTCTGCCTCCGTGAAGAAGGCCGTCTCTCTTTCTTGACTTCAGTTTGAGGAAAAGGGCCATCTTTATTTTCTTTATCCTTTAGCTTGGGCTGTAAATAACGCCAATATAAATTGTTTTTAACATGATAGCAAACATTATTTTTAAAGTGAACACTTGACCCATCAAGGCAACCCTCTTGACATAGAAATGGAAATTGGGTATGCTATCTGTGTCAGAAAATGTTAGTTTTGTTGGGGCCCTCCCACATCTGATAAAAACCACTGTTTGCTGATGCACGCTGTCTAGTTCAAAGGAGACTCAAGATTTGCTTGGTATAATAAGACTGTGGGACAGTTGATATGTCACTGAGCCAGGAGTGACGCCATTACCACGGCACTACTACTATCACCAAACCTCTCCATTGCTGTTGCTCGTCCATTACAAGCGAAGATGACTATTTGTTACATCCACTTCTATTTTCTCTGTGTTAATAGTAAATCCTAAGTATGGCAGGATGGTATAGGCTTTGGAAAATCTGTCTAATAATACTTTATAGATCAGCCTCAGAGTTGGCATTTAGGGCACAGTCATCAGTAAATAGGATGATCACCAAACCTCTCCATCACTAACACCCTATATACAGTAATGGCTGTATATTCCTGGCTGACGCACCAATGGGAACCACGTAGCGCAGTGGCTTCACATACAAGTGGTCCTGGGTTCATTCCCCAGTTGAGGCGGAAATGTTTTTCAGATTGCAACAGCTCCTTGGCTGACCTAGCTTAAGTGGGTACCGGATTAATCCACAAAGTAAAGACTGCTAAGGAAAGGAAATGGCTACCGCCCTCATATAGCAGAGCCAATGATATGTGAGATCACTAACATCTCACACTACTACAGCATTAATAAAAAATGCTATGGGTTAACCTTACTTTTATATACAGTCACAATACAGCTGAAGACAACATGTACCTACCACAGGGGTGAACATGAAAGCTCGCAATCAATGGGACTGGATAAGTAAGTAAACCACTGCACATTATTACAGTTACACTTAGAACTTGCGGTTAACCTCTTAAGTCTTCTACAACAGGTGTGTCTGAACAGACATATTAATTGCTGATATTGAAACATATTATTAATATTGAAACAAACATGCATCTCAGACGTGGAAAGCACCACCACTTTTGGAGCAGTTTTACTGCAGTCTACTTTATTATATAAGGTCTGCCGACAGTTAAGACTTACCTCTTTAATTTTATGTTTTTCTTTGACTTGGACAACTGGCATAATTGCTGGCTTTTCTTCCTTAATAGAATCTTCGGACAACCTGCTCCCTCTCCTTGATGATGTGGCTGATTTTGGTGGTGGTACATGCTGAAATAGAATATTTTTATACTTATTAAATGTTTTTTAAACGTGTAAATTTACAAGGTTTATACAAAATATTCAATCCAAAGTTTTGTGCACTCCCGGGTGTTGTTTGGGCCTGATACGTGAGCAAAGAACAGCACCTTTTTACCTTCCATGCACGTTGTAAGATGTGACTGAGGAGGTCATGGGGTGGAGTTTGCTGCCCCATTTCATATTGGGTCAAAGTCCAAAAGGTGCAGAATCTTGTGGAACTGCAGCAGTCAAACAGCGGTCATCACACGCCTGAATGGCCCAAGGACATTTCTGGCCAGAATAGAGCTTATCAGCAGCCATCTACGAGCCATCTTTAGCAGTAATGTTATTTATCAAAGAGCATGTGTTGAACACTGTTAGGGTTGATCAACAGTCTACAAGCTGGTATCATAAACAATAGGTGTTACAGAAATAGCCTATTGGTCATGTACTTAAAATGAATGAAAATAGACTGCCACTACAAGCGTTAAAATGGGTAGCAGAAGTCAAAATTTAAAAAAAGAGGAAGATCAATAGAGACTATTCGCACAACCATCAAAGAGGTTATGACTATGGGTCTCAACAACATACGAGAACCATTTACAGTAGCATCATATCGCTCAAACTAGAGAGCTCTGGTTTCTGTCCTATGCACTGTGTTCGATGCTGAAGGAACATAGATAGATAAATGTGTAGAATATGTCAAAATATATTTTAACACCCTCTAAATGGACAAGACTATGTTCTGTGGTGGGTATCCTGAATAGCACCGGAATCTGTGAAATATCCTTATCACATTTTTTGAGCATTATTGACAAAACATGATAAGCAAAAATTGTGCATTACAGATAGAAAAATCATGGTCAAAGGTTCTGGCAACAACTGAGAAAGTGTGACAGTTAATAATAGACAATTGTTAAAAAGCTTGCAAAAATTCGGACTAAGTGCAAATTTTATTTGGCTATGCTCAGACAATACGCCATTTTAAATTCATTCTGAGACTTTGTTCATGAATAGTTTTAGGACAACTGGCCGGCAATTTCTTAAAATCTAGACTAGTATTGAGTGTTACAGAAATCGTATCTAATGTTGATACAGAATACATACCGGAATAGGTTCTGGTACTTCTAGTTGTAGGCTGGTGACTAGATCAGGCTGACCATCAAGAAGAGCAGAGGCAGCAAGTAGGGTGCAAACATTGGATAGTTTTACAGGACTGCTGATAGGAGGATGTGGACTAGTAGATGTTGCCAGTGTCACCTGCAAGGCTTTCACTGGAGATGCAGAAGCTATTGATGGGCTTCTCTGTGATGAGCATGAATTTGATCTGTCATCGAAGTTTATCTTGCTCACTTCTCTACCAGAAGGCTGTCGCTTCCGCTTCACACCATCTGTTCCTGAGGATCTTGAGAAGAAGAAATAGTAGTGTTCACATGATGATGATGATGGATTTTTGAATCTTTACAGATGGTCAGAAAGCAGACCAGTGTTAAATTTCAAATGGACAATGAGACCTACAAAATTTCACACGATTGCTTTCCCTGGCACGTTATATATAAAAAATTCCTTGCCCATCTGCAGACATTATTCTTCTTCATCTGCGTTCATTCTCAAACTCCTGCAGATTAGCAGGATGTAGTCTGGAGAACGGAATGCACTGTGTCATGGTTTACAGCTTATCTACATATTTTGATCTGATACATCAGACTTCAGCATGGCCTCTTGGTTATTTAACCCTCTATGGGGTGAGACGGCCAACCCAATCCCAAACCTCCTTCATCACCTCTTTATGACAGGTACAGTCACTACTCTTTGCTCCCCTATTCGGTCTGGCAACACATGGGTGAGAAATTGTTCAACACAAAAAAGCTCCCCCAAAGACATCTATCCTCAGCCATTGAGAGAAGTGTAGAAAATCACGCCCAGACTATTCCTTGATGTTATCAAATCAGGATTCTCTCTTGTCTCCCCCTTCTCCTTCCATGCTCGACTGTTAGTGGCGCAATTATATTACGGATTACATTACATCTTTACCACAAACAAACAAGACTGGCAACCTCTGTAATGTATTTGACTATTAACAGATTGACTTACTTCTGGGCGTTCTTCAATCTCTTCCAATATTTAGACACCACACAGTTGCTCTTGGTGCAGGAACATTCTACATAGTATGAACTGTAAAAGAAAGATGCAATCATTGTGACCATGAAGAAAGCAATATCATTATTATTTGCAGACACACACTCCAATCCTAACGAGGAAACAACGGGACAAAGAGATAGTTTATCATTACCAGTTATCATATCCTGGACATGATGTAGCAGTTATCACAGCTTTTCAGAACTCTTGTCAAGCTTGAACTAATATTCTTGTTTCTGTGAATGTTATGTTCAGGTGGTTTTATTTGGTACTCTTGTCAAGCTTGAACTAATATTCCTGTTTCTGTGAATGTTATGTTCAGGTGGTTTTTTTTGGTACTCTTGTCAAGCTTGAACTAATATTCCTGTTTCTGTGAATGTTATGCTCAGGTGGTTTTTTTTGGTACTCTTGTCAAGCTTGAACTAATATTCCTGTTTCTGTGAATGTTATGTTCAGGTGGTTTTATTTGGTACTCTTGTCAAGCTTGAACTAATATTCCTGTTTCTGTGAATGTTATGTTCAGGTGGTTTTATTTGGTACTCTTGTCAAGCTTGAACTAATATTCCTGTTTCTGTGAATGTTATGTTCAGGTGGTTTTATTTGGTACTCTTGTCAAGCTTGAACTAATATTCCTGTTTCTGTGAATGTTATGTTCAGGTGGTTTTATTTGGTACTCTTGTCAAGCTTGAACTAATATTCCTGTTTCTGTGAATGTTATGTTCAGGTGGTTTTTTTTGGTACTCTTGTCAAGCTTGAACTAATATTCCTGTTTCTGTGAATGTTATGTTCAGGTGGTTTTATTTGGTACTCTTGTCAAGCTTGAACTAATATTCCTGTTTCTGTGAATGTTATGTTCAGGTGGTTTTTTTTGGTACTCTTGTCAAGCTTGAACTAATATTCCTGTTTCTGTGAATGTTATGTTCAGGTGGTTTTATTTGGTACTCTTGTCAAGCTTGAACTAATATTCCTGTTTCTGTGAATGTTATGTTCAGGTGGTTTTTTTTGGTACTCTTGTCAAGCTTGAACTAATATTCCTGTTTCTGTGAATGTTATGTTCAGGTGGTTTTTTTTCAGTACTCTTGTCAAGCTTGAACTAATATTCCTGTTTCTGTGAATGTTATGTTCAGGTGGTTTTTTTTCAGTACTCTTGTCAAGCTTGAACTAATATTCCTGTTTCTGTGAATGTTATGTTCAGGTGGTTTTTTTTCAGTACTCTTGTCAAGCTTGAACTAATATTCCTGTTTCTGTGAATGTTATGTTCAGGTGGTTTTATTTGGTACTCTTGTCAAGCTTGAACAAATATTCCTGTTTCTGTGAATGTTATGTTCAGGTGGTTTTATTTGGTACTCTTGTCAAGCTTGAACTAATATTCCTGTTTCTGTGAATGTTATGTTCAGGTGGTTTTATTTGGTACTCTTGTCAAGCTTGAACTAATATTCCTGTTTCTGTGAATGTTATGTTCAGGTGGTTTTATTTGGTACTCTTGTCAAGCTTGAACTAATATTCCTGTTTCTGTGAATGTTATGTTCAGGTGGTTTTATTTGGTACTCTTGTCAAGCTTGAACTAATATTCCTGTTTCTGTGAATGTTATGTTCAGGTGGTTTTTTTTGGTACTCTTGTCAAGCTTGAACTACTATTCCTGTTTCTGTGAATGTTATGTTCAGGTGGTTTTATTTGGTACTCTTGTCAAGCTTGAACTAATATTCCTGTTTCTGTGAATGTTATGTTCAGGTGGTTTTTTTGGTACTCTTGTCAAGCTTGAACTAATATTCCTGTTTCTGTGAATGTTATGTTCAGGTGGTTTTATTTGGTACTCTTGTCAAGCTTGAACTAATATTCCTGTTTCTGTGAATGTTATGTTCAGGTGGTTTTTTTCGGAACTCTTGTCAAGCTTGAACTAATATTCCTGCTTCTGTGAATGTTATGTTCAGGTGGTTTTATTTGGTACTCTTGTCAAGCTTGAACTAATATTCCTGTTTCTGTGAATGTTATGTTCAGGTGGTTTTTTTCAGAACTCTTGTCAAGCTTGAACTAATATTCCTGTTTCTGTGAATGTTATGTTCAGGTGGTTTTATTTGGTACTCTTGTCAAGCTTGAACTAATATTCCTGTTTCTGTGAATGTTATGTTCAGGTGGTTTTTTTCGAAACTCTTGTCAAGCTTGAACAAATATTCCTGTTTCTGTGAATGTTATGTTCAGGTGGTTTTATTTGGTACTCTTGTCAAGCTTGAACTAATATTCCTGTTTCTGTGAATGTTATGTTCAGGTGGTTTTATTTGGTACTCTTGTCAAGCTTGAACTAATATTCCTGTTTCTGTGAATGTTATGTTCAGGTGGTTTTTTTCGAAACTCTTGTCAAGCTTGAACAAATATTCCTGTTTCTGTGAATGTTATGTTCAGGTGGTTTTATTTGGTACTCTTGTCAAGCTTGAACTAATATTCCTGTTTCTGTGAATGTTATGTTCAGGTGGTTTTTTTCAGAACTCTTGTCAAGCTTGAACTAATATTCCTGTTTCTGTGAATGTTATGTTCAGGTGGTTTTATTTGGTACTCTTGTCAAGCTTGAACTAATATTCCTGTTTCTGTGAATGTTATGTTCAGGTGGTTTTTTTCGAAACTCTTGTCAAGCTTGAACAAATATTCCTGTTTCTGTGAATGTTATGTTCAGGTGGTTTTATTTGGTACTCTTGTCAAGCTTGAACTAATATTCCTGTTTCTGTGAATGTTATGTTCAGGTGGTTTTATTTGGTACTCTTGTCAAGCTTGAACTAATATTCCTGTTTCTGTGAATGTTATGTTCAGGTGGTTTTTTTCGAAACTCTTGTCAAGCTTGAACAAATATTCCTGTTTCTGTGAATGTTATGTTCAGGTGGTTTTATTTGGTACTCTTGTCAAGCTTGAACTAATATTCCTGTTTCTGTGAATGTTATGTTCAGGTGGTTTTTTTTGGTACTCTTGTCAAGCTTGAACTACTATTCCTGTTTCTGTGAATGTTATGTTCAGGTGGTTTTATTTGGTACTCTTGTCAAGCTTGAACTAATATTCCTGTTTCTGTGAATGTTATGTTCAGGTGGTTTTTTTTGGTACTCTTGTCAAGCTTGAACTAATATTCCTGTTTCTGTGAATGTTATGTTCAGGTGGTTTTTTTCGAAACTCTTGTCAAGCTTGAACAAATATTCCTGTTTCTGTGAATGTTATGTTCAGGTGGTTTTATTTGGTACTCTTGTCAAGCTTGAACTAATATTCCTGTTTCTGTGAATGTTATGTTCAGGTGGTTTTTTTTGGTACTCTTGTCAAGCTTGAACTACTATTCCTGTTTCTGTGAATGTTATGTTCAGGTGGTTTTATTTGGTACTCTTGTCAAGCTTGAACTAATATTCCTGTTTCTGTGAATGTTATGTTCAGGTGGTTTTTTTTGGTACTCTTGTCAAGCTTGAACTAATATTCCTGTTTCTGTGAATGTTATGTTCAGGTGGTTTTATTTGGTACTCTTGTCAAGCTTGAACTAATATTCCTGTTTCTGTGAATGTTATGTTCAGGTGGTTTTTTTCGGAACTCTTGTCAAGCTTGAACTAATATTCCTGTTTCTGTGAATGTTATGTTCAGGTGGTTTTATTTGGTACTCTTGTCAAGCTTGAACTAATATTCCTGTTTCTGTGAATGTTATGTTCAGGTGGTTTTTTTCAGAACTCTTGTCAAGCTTGAACTAATATCCCTGTTTCTGTGAATGTTATGTTCAGGTGGTTTTATTTGGTACTCTTGTCAAGCTTGAACTAATATTCCTGTTTCTGTGAATGTTATGTTCAGGTGGTTTTTTTCGAAACTCTTGTCAAGCTTGAACAAATATTCCTGTTTCTGTGAATGTTATGTTCAGGTGGTTTTATTTGGTACTCTTGTCAAGCTTGAACTAATATTCCTGTTTCTGTGAATGTTATGTTCAGGTGGTTTTATTTGGTACTCTTGTCAAGCTTGAACTAATATTCCTGTTTCTGTGAATGTTATGTTCAGGTGGTTTTTTTCGAAACTCTTGTCAAGCTTGAACAAATATTCCTGTTTCTGTGAATGTTATGTTCAGGTGGTTTTATTTGGTACTCTTGTCAAGCTTGAACTAATATTCCTGTTTCTGTGAATGTTATGTTCAGGTGGTTTTATTTGGTATTCTTGTCAAGCTTGAACTAATATTCCTGTTTCTGTGAATGTTATGTTCAGGTGGTTTTTTTCAGAACTCTTGTCAAGCTTGAACTAATATTCCTGTTTCTGTGAATGTTCAGGTGGTTTTATTTGGTACTCTTGTCAAGCTTGAACTAATATTCCTGTTTCTGTGAATGTTATGTTCAGGTGGTTTTTTTCGAAACTCATGTCAAGCTTGAACAAATATTCCTGTTTCTGTGAATGTTATGTTCAGGTGGTTTTTTTTTATATCTTGCGTCCATATTCTTTGTGGTCTAACTCTTCTTTTTTTTTTTGGCTGTTGTTGAAAAACAATCCACAAGAATTTCATTAAAAATGGCTTCATTTCAACTTGATGTGTGTTGATTGTTCAACTTTCACATTGTCATCATTTCTTGTCTTTTTTTTTTATTGCACACAAGCTTTTGGAAAAATAAGCTAGATTCTCTTACAGTGTTGCCACTCTTTTTTTTCTCATGAAGAAACAGCCAAATTTTAACTTTTTATTGTAGTTGCTTCGCGACGGTCACAATTCTGTTACCACAGCCTTTTGCGAAGTATAACCGGAAGTGGGTTTACATTTGCATTGATTACACGGAGGTTAAAGTGAGATCTGGATAAACTATGGCAGAACACAAAAAAACCTGAGGAGATAAAGAGTTAAATCTAATCAAGATTTACCAGTTTTCATAGTTGTAGTCAAAGGGAATGGTGATCTCTGCACCAGTCAATATATCTTTCTTGGACACAACGACAAAATAGACTTTCCCCTGAGACAGAATATGTTGTACCTGTTTCGAGAGAAAAATGGAAGTGTAAGTAAAATTGTAACGGTATATGCAGAAAATATCAATAGGTACATGAAAAATGGCATTATATTTTCAATGACAATGAGAAACTACAGTAAACTACTAACACCCAAACATATTACAAACTATTAACATCCAAACATATCACAAACTATTAACATTCAAACATATCACAAACTATTAACATCCAAACATATCACAAACTATTAACATTCAAACATATTACAAACTATTAACATACAAACATTTCACAAACTATTAACATTCAAACATATTACAAACTACTAACATCCAAATATATCACAAACTATTAACATTCAAACATATCACAAACTATTTACATTCAAACATATTACAAACTATTAACATACAATCATATCACAAACTATTAACATTCAAACATATTACAAACTACTAACATATAAACATATCACAAACTATTAACATTCAAACATATCACAAACTATTAACATTCAACTAACATCCAAACATATCACAAACTATTAACATTCAAACATATTACAAACTATTAACATACAAACATATGACAAACTACTAACATCCAAACATATCACAAACTACTAACATCCAAACATATCACAAACTACTAACATCCAAACATATCACAAACTACTAACATCCAAACATATCACAAACTACTAACATCCAAACATATCACAAACTACTAACATCCAAACATATCACAAACTACTAACATCCAAACATATCCCAAACTACTAACATCCAAACATATCACAAACTACTAACATCCAAACATATCACAAACTACTAACATCCAAACATATCACAAACTAAAAATGAGAATAATTAGCATGCTTCATCAACTCTACATTAATGTCAGTTAATTGTCGGATCATCATCATTGCACTCCGGCCACATCCATAAGTGCTCAGATCTCATCTGAGTATATCCACCACTAAACGATGACTGACAAGTCTCAGTTCTGTGTTGGCTTTCAAAACATTATTCTACGCCCACAGCAACGCTTATTTCTAGCTACACTGCATTTCAAGCCCAGTTCCTTGATTTTGGACATGGAAAACAAATCATTACCTCATTTGCCCATGTTGTTTCTTGCAAGGAGTTCAATATATTCCCACAATTATTGCTACACCCCCAGACATAGTAGCAGTACAAGCCAGCCAATCCGCTCTCTCATTGCCTTGGAGAAACCACATGACCAGGCATGAAAATTAATATGACACATTCCAATTTTGACCTCTCGACTGCCTTGAATGTGAATGCAACCCATTTGTATTTTTTTCTGATGATGTTCATCGAGTCACTAAGGACATGCCTTTTGGTCTACTTCAGCATGGCTTTAGCCTTATGTGATAGAACAAGCACCCCAAAAACTCCTTAATCACCTCTCATAACATACGTGGCAGGTCGCAATGTTGCCATTCTCTGCTCTCTTTTCAGGACCTGTCAAAACACTGGCTCTATGCACTAAATTGTATAGATATATTTTCTTAGTCAATAATTTCTTTTTAAGATGACAACTTACCTCTGAATTTGGACTGCACGACCTTCTAATAAATCTTGCTTCGTTACCATACACTCGAGCATCAACACAGAGGTCGACGTCAAGTTTTGAGTAAAACAAAACAAATGGCTGCAATCTGGATCACACAAATAAACAGATAGTCAGGACATGGGCTACAGAATAGAATGTCATAACAACTATATATATATATATATTCTAATAGGTGATAGATTCTGTGGTTTGCAATGATAGCCTACATATAGTGCTCATGCATAGATACATTAAGTTGGCTATTTAAATTCGTTTTTAAGCTCCCACCGGATTTCTCTTGTAGCAGGGCAATGGTCTGTCTTACTAGATTTCCAGCAGGTTGTAATCCAGAAAACTAAAACTTAATCGCCATTTTATTTGCACCAAAGCCCGACACATCCATCTTCGGTATTGGTATCTAATACATTCAGTGCTATTGTCACTTTCACTAAATAGTGGTATGCATGTTGCCATAAATATTGCTAGCAGGCCACCAGTACGAGATAACTGGTTCTCATACGAAACAATGGTCACCAACCTCAAAACTAGCCACAACCAAACTTGCTTAACCTTTTTCATGCTGCCATCAACAAAGTTACAGTTACTCACCATTGTATTTTGTATCGTTGTACTTTCATTGTTCTTCATGCAGTAATTTAAGTTACCTTTGCTTCATTTCTTGTTCATTTGCTTCAGATCATCCATGGAATCCCTCAGTTTCAGAAGTAGTGCTCTCTCAGTAGACCATGGTTTTCTTCTCTTCTTGGTAGAGTAACTATGCATGAAGGATGTTTTCTGATGTCTCTAGAATCAGTCCACAGGTCTGTTTCACCAATATTTAATACTTTGTACATGACTTCTCCGTTAATTCAGTCTGAAGGTAAAGGTTTGTTCTTCGTGTGATCATTAGGTTCAGCAGGTGTGTGCTCCTGTTTTTTCTTTTTCATGAATTCTGATTTCTATATAGCATTACATTCATTATAATTATTCAATTTTTAAAATTTGTTCTCAAACTCCCACTGGATCTCTCTTGTAGCAGGATGTAGTCCAGAGAACGGAAAAATGCTGTGCCGCCATTTTATTTTTGTCATAGCCTTACACATCATAATAATCATTAAGTACTAAATTAACACCATTTGACAAATTATTCTGAGAAATAATTGCTTAAATTGCCTCTAGCTGCGGCAGGTCAACTTGCCCAGAATCGAGCATGTTCAGAGAATCCATGAAGAAGACTACACTCTGGAAAGAATATGTCACATGATGATAAATTCCATAAATAATTTGTGTGGAATGATGAATCTACCTAAATTGCCTCACTTTATTTAAAGACAAATATATTTTCTAGAAATACCCCTGCAATGTTGTTGATGTTTAACAAAGAAAGTCGATGGTTAAAATGCCCTACTTTTTAAAAGAGTTGACAAATGCATGTTCCTTGTCATAGTCGTGCCGCAGTACTACTCTGCCTTTGTACTCAATGATAGCCTGGCCTGCAGGAATCTCTTTGGTGGCTCTCAAACCCTGTCAGAACCAAACAAATAAATTCAAGTAGGAAGCATGAGGATAAATCAAAATAATTATTACAACTGACGGGAATTGAGCCAGGTCTGTTCTAGCAGCACTGAATCGTTTTGCAACACAAGTAAACAGGTTTTCTGTACTTGACCAACCACATCCTCATAAAAAGATGTGGTCTCGTCAAGACTTTCAGCATGCGTACTCAAGTCACTGAGAACAGACCAATCGAAACAAGGACTATTACACCATCAATGAAATTGTCAGAAACAAACAAAGCAGTAAAATATGATCTAAAAAAAGATTTGAATATTCCGCCGAAGACGGATGTGTCGGGCCTTTGGCACAAATAAAACGGTGACACAACGCATTTCCATTCTCTGGACTGCATCCTGCTGGAGATCTAGTAGTACTGCTACAGGAGAGATCCAGCAGGAGTTTGAGAATGAACGCTGAAGAAGAAGATTTCAATATGTGGCTGCCTACACTAAGTGAATCACATAAAAATCTATAATCTTGCTGAAGTGAATCACATAACAATCTATAATCTTGCTGAAGTGAATCACATAAAAATCTAAAATCTTGCTGAAGTGAATCACATAACAATCTATAATCTTGCTGAAGTGAATCACATAACAATCTATAATCTTGCTGACGTGAATCACATAAAAATCTATAATCTTGCTGAAGTGAATCACATAAAAATCTATAATCTTGCTGAAGAATAATTGTACTCTATAATCTATTCTTTTAGATTTTCAATATTTATAGTTGTAAGACTGACAATAGATGATGAATTTTAGAGGAGACTTGTGGGAGGCCTGATTTAATGTTATTATCAGGTTAAGCAGCCTGGAGATATGTGTACAAGTTCTTTGTACTTGTGGATACAATGGATTGTGGAAAATTTCTTCATGAAATTGATGATGATATCCCTTAGCTGTGAGCAGGTAGCTCTTGATAGCCTGTAGACTTTGACAAAACCACATAAACTGGTTTCAAATGCATGGTTATGTTAGGAAGGTTATGGTTGCATTCCAGTGCTGCCGTATCCCAGGATCATTATGTCCTGCTAAGAGTGCAGTATATACTTTTATACCAACTAATTCATCATTGTTCCGTCAGCTTTGTTGACCCATCTGCAGTAATGGTACATCTGGCATTTCCTGCCACCTGTCCCAGAAGGACACAGGCTGAAATGCATCTTTTCATCATCTACGGGGGATTATTTGATAGAAGATGAAAGTAAGAAATTGAGACAAGATATACATTTAACACACGAGTGAGGGACAACTGAATATACAACATGAAATATTTATAATTTAATATTTTAAATTAATTCTTAGACAATTTTCTTGAACATTAACGCCACATCCTGGGAGTCTGTCCTTCAGAACTGACCAGTGTGACGCAGCAACACCAGTAAGCATCATCTCAGATGCACAGAGAAAAATGTGCTGCCAAAAAGACAAAAAACACAGGCGCCCAATTCTGAACACACATGTTCCAAATGTGGCAGGGGATTTTATGCCAGGATTGGAGTTTGCAGTAATCTCTGCATGCACCAGAGAGATGCAACACCACATGTCTGAAACTGTTGTCATCATCATCATCTCTCGTGCAATGGACGTCTCTCATTTATATAATTGTAAAGCTGAATGTTGGGTTTTCACTGAAAGAAAAACATGACTATATAAGTCATATTGAAGTTAACTGTTTTCACTGAAAGAAAAACATGACTATATAGTCATATTGAAGTTAACTATTGCATAGTGGTCCATCTGGTAGGCTAATGGTTAGACAAGCAGACTATACTCATGTGAAATCAATTTGAGACACAGGTAGTGTTCGAAAGACAGTTTGGTGACAGTCCTATGCTAGGAAACAAACCCAAAAACATATACACAGGCATTATAGATGTTACATAAAATGGTAGCATGGGTGTCTATGTTGATGTGTTACAGGACAGCAGCAAAAAGGTTTAGCGTGTTTGACAGTGGTTAGTGACCAGCGTGTAAGTACAGGAAGCAGTTCTTTGGTATAGTTGACATACTATCTACATGATTACAGGCATTCACCGTTCAAGTGGAAGTGATTAATACATTGTGTTTTTGTTACCATGGCTAAAGTCAATTGGGTGGGGTATTTTGCTCACATAAAATGGCAGCACAATACAGTTCCGTTCTCTGGACTACAGTGTGCTAGAAATCTAGCAAGACCATTGTTTGCTATAAGAGATATCCGATGGGAGTTTGAGAATGAACCAAAAAATGGTAGCATGCATTCACTTTTCTTGCTCTCAATTCCATGAGGTATCTTCTGTAGGTGGAGTAGACTGATGGTCAGCTCTGATTCATTCCGGTCATCAATTACCTGAGATCTCTAATAATAACAAGACATTGTATTGATACAAGGTCACACATTCAATCATAATGCTCTTCGCCAACATCGAACGACCTAAACACGAAGGGTTTCTCACCAGCTGGGCTCGAAAGGGGAGCAAAGAATAAAAACACTGTTTCCCTTACATATGACTATGGAGAATCACATATCAGGTCAAAGTGACCCAGAAGCAATGCTGAAGTCGGATGTGTCAAGCAGAAAGGTGCAAATATCACAGCTAAGCTGTAATTCAAAGTGAATTAGAGGCTACAGAAATGTGGTTTCTGAGAAGAATGATGAAAATACCATGGTCAGCCAAGAAAACTAATGTAGAGGTTCTCATTGATGCTGGCGTAAAAAGATCAATCATATCAAACATTAGAGGCAGACAGTCAAGGTTTCTAGGGAATGTGCTGAGGACACAGATTGAACACTTAATAACCACTGGAAAGATCAAAGGGAGAAGAGATAGGGGACAACAAAGGGAAAAGTTACTAGATGGGCTTGTATCGTGGCACGGTAGAAGCTCACAACCGAGCTTATTGACAACACAAGAAACAGAGTTGTGGAGAAACATGATCGCCTACGCCAGTCGGCATGGCACTTATTGATTGAAGCTGTAAGCCAAGACACAACACATTCTGTTCTCCTGAATTTTTTTTTATCCATAAGCATGAGGAATACTATTTATATGTGCATTAAATTATCCCAACTTTCTAGTCAAAGATGGATGTGTTAGACCATTGGAACAAATAAACAACAACACAACACATTTCCATTCTCTAATTGGAAATCTAGTAGGACCATTTTCCTACTACAAAAGAGATTCAGCGGGAGTTTGAGAATGAATGCTGAAGAAGAATCTTACCTTTCTATTTTTCTTAACATCAGCCACACAGGTAACTTGAGTCATCAGCTGATCAGATATAATGGTTGATATATCAACCTAGAGAAACAAGGAAAGGAATTGCACTCAATATTCCTGGAACATGATTACATTTGTAACTACAGTAAATGGGTTCAGCATTTTATATAATATAAGAGAGAGCTTTTTGTGCTGTCTCCAGTGTGGAACCAAACACCTCTGACAGGTTATAGTTCTTCTTCTTCTTCTTATTATTATTATAATTAAATAAGCTTACGAGAGTTCTTTAACATTTACTAATCTACATTAAATTTGAGTAATTTCCGATTGCCACTGCATTATCTTTTTGCCGTTACGCGCTATTTATAGAGGGTAAAAATGCAATAACTTTGTTTTTAAAGCTGTATATATATAATTTTTATGTGTAAAAAAAAAAGGAATGTTTACTGAATATAATGATGTAAGTATTATTGGTGTATGAGTAATATCTGAGATAAATTGTCAACTAACATCTCCGACTAGGCCTAGAATTTTGGTGAACATCTCTGATACATTTAATCTGAGAAAGATGCTGCCTACTAGGCCTTGATTCTCTGCTGTTATTTGATGATCAAACTACTTGTTAATAGAACATTCGTCTTTGGAAACAAATGAACCATGTCGATCGAACTAAGATTATCGGCTATGCAAAAGAAACCTGAATATAGAAAAAAAATCTAGAAAATTTGTGATGTTAGTGAAAATACATAGCTGTGTGGTGAAAACTGAGGCAGTGAATTGTGAATTGGAGATGTCTAATGAAAACAGAGGCAGTGAATTGTGAATTGGAGATGTCTAATGAAAACAGAGGCAGTGAATTGTGAATTGGAGATGTCTAATGAAAACCTTACATAATGAAGAAAAAGCATACACAATGTCGATGGCCATGGTCGAAGAGGAGGAGGGTTAAAAATAAAAAAAAGGTCCTTCAGTCATGTTTGACCTTTTTTTTTGCTGTCACTAAATCAACAGTAGCCTGCTCAAATTCATATTCTGTTGGAGATCTGTTGCAGCCAACCTTCATTGCAAAGACAGCACTTAAAGATGATGAGTGAAAACAGGAGGCAGTGAATAGAAAAAACATAAGAGGGTTTTTTAGTGAAAATATAGGCAGCAAAGTGAAAATTATAAAAAGACAAAAATTGACAATGTATAGTGAAAATAGAAAAAGTGAAGTAAAAATGTGAGATGTGTTAAGTGAAAACTGGAATAGTAAAGTAAAACCGTAAGTGAAAATGTGAGATGTGTTAAGTGAAAACTGGAATAGTAAAGTAAAACCCTAAGTGAAAATGTGAGATGTGTTAAGTGAAAACTGGAATAGTAAAGTAAAACCGTAAGTGAAAATGGAAGCAGTGAGTAAGCAGAAACTGGGAAAGAAAAAATATGAATAATAGAAATTCTTTATACTTACTGATTGACCAACGAGATGAGAGTTAGAAGACAACTCTCTTACAGCAAGACTGTACTGATTTTCATGCGCAAATTCATAGGAGTCTACCCACGGGCTGAAAAAAAATTGTTTTATGAATATCGTCAACAGTACTTTTAAAATTATATGTCTACTCACAGGCTGAAAAACATTTTAAGGATATTGTTAACAGTACTTACAAACTCATACATCTAATCAGTGTGTAAATACAAACCAAAATAAATTATTGAATGGGTAGGGCTGTCAGAAAAGCACCAAATTCATCCTGTGACATAGAGCCCTGTGAGAGTCTTCCGGGTATGAAAGAAAGCATAGAATAACCACCCCAATGTGCATAATAAGCAGAAGCTTCATTGCTTTAAATTCCTGGGGATAAGAACAAGAACAATGTAGCTCTGATAGTGACAGTAGAAAACAAATGACCTCCCTGGCAACTATGATCATTTCCACGTTACATTTAGCATGCTGTTGAATAGCTCACATTGCAATTGGCTATCTATGAATAAGTCTTCCTATCAAAGTACCACAGATTTACCAAGAGTTGAAGTTGTCTGGGTATTTTAAAAAAACAAGATCTGGAGAACTCTCGAGCACAAACTTGCATTTCCTGGAGGTTTTACACAACATAGCTTATTATCATTTTCTACCTCAAATTACTGTTCCATGGATCTCCGCTCAATTGTTCCAGTGTCAACACAGGCCTGTTTTTACTTTTCCTTGGCTTTAATTTCTGAGATCCTGACTTAAAAATCTGAAAGGAGAGAAAATGAAACAAATGACCAACCACAGGATGATAATTGTGACAATTAACCATGAGATAAATTTGAGAACAAATGCAGCAGAGAAAACCTCTCTAACTTGATTCCGAATTTATTATTCGATGCATTCGAGACACAATGCATCTCCCGTCTCTGGGTTCCTTGATATGTAATAGTTTGTATATTTATGAAGGATTTGCTTTGTAGTTTGGTTGGCTTGACCACATGCACATTTTGCAGTCACATATTTTGAAATTTGTGTGCATGCGGCTGCTTAATTTATTTTATCGAGATCGAAATATGATGACCTTTTCTTGTCTAGTGAATTAGGTGATGACCAGTTAAGTGATGTCATTGCGTCTTGAATGCATATTCCTTCTCTGGGCTACATACTGCTAGATATCTAGTAGGAACATTGACTTTCTAGAAGAGAGATACAATGGAGTTTGAGAGTAAATTCTTAAAAAAAGAATATCCAGGACAGTAAAGTGTAAACCAGCTTACCTTCCTTGTTTTTGGCATCTTGATATTTTCCTTCTCTTTCTTGCCAGGTTTTTTCACCTTCTTGTGGGCAAGTCCTTTTCCAATTTTAAGTTTCAATGATGTTTGTTTGTCTTTAACTTTTGGACTGCGTTTGTGTTTCAAGTTCTTTTTCTTGCAGACTGGCAGTTTCTTTCCCATAGATGCAAGTGCATTGGCAGCTTCTTCTGGATCCGTGTCGGTGGCACTCGAATCAGATAAAACATTGCGAGCTGCAGGGCACATAAATAGAGTATTAGTCATTATTGAATAGGAAGTAAATAAAAGAAACACTATGTGATCTCGTGGTTAAGGTAATTGTTTAATTACTGAATAACAAGCACTAAGTGATCTCATGGATAGGGCAAATGTTTAATTACTGAATGACAGAAATAGTGATCTTGTGGCTAGGGCAATTGTTTAATTACTGAATAACAGAAACACTAAGTGATCTCACTTTTTAAATTTTTTTACCCCAGCAACATACGGGTAAATTATTATTATATCTTCCAGTTACATTCTAACTTGACAAATCTAAATAGTGGAATATTGTTAAGCAGCAGAAACAATTAACATTCATTACCAGCCAGCTCTTCCCTTTTTCTTTTCTGCAACATCTTTGCTTTCATGGCATCCAATACTCTAGGCTGACACAGTTCACAAAAGTAGCTCTCTGGAATGTTGTTGCGATCAACTCCCATACAGTCAATGTGCTGCCACACGCTGAAAGAGAATCAAACAGAAAATAGCAAGTTTGATGATTTTAACGATTAATGCACAGACTATAGGACAGTGGAAATAACACTATTTTTACTGTTTGTTCACTGTTTTGTATTTTCTTGAAAAAGACCTTAAGGTTGAAACGTCTTGGATACTGTTATTTGTATTTTTTCATACCAATACCCTATGGTTTATTGTAAAACTCATGTTCTACTAAGTAGTATTGTTATACAGTTTTACTTCAGTACACTTATTATCTATTGTCTATCCCAAGGTGGATGATGGTCAAAATGTCTGCACTTGCCGTTAAGTGTAGGGGTGATGACTGGGAGATTTAGTTGTCTATCGAAGGCCAGATGTGCCACTTTGATTGCATTGAATCCGTATTTGTTGAGTGTTGTCTTGATGTTATCTATCCATCTTTTTCTAGGCATCACACGTAAGTTTTCTCTGCTTGGCTGCTGTCTTATTATTACTTGATGAAAATAACAAATGCCATGTTTTTGTATGGAGGCAAACATTACTGCAATAGACAATTCATATGAAAAGTGTGGTTCAATTTGTGATTTTTTTCTTCAGCTTGCCAATTTGGAGAATGGTGTTAATATCATCTGATCATATCTCATCCATACTATTATTCTTCTTACCTTCACCACTCTGCCTTAAAATTGAATAAATTTTCTCCTGCCACTGAATTATTTTTTTGGTGTTATGCGCTATCTATGGGACGAGTGCGGTAGCCTAGTTGACAGTGAGCTTGCTTGCTATCACCGGGTTACAGTGTGCCAGGTTCGAAAACACGGCCAGACAAAATAAATTTGGGTTGTGCTTTCTCGCTTATACGACCATTCCTCCATTCAACTGGCCATCCCACCTAATAGTTGCTGTGGTTTAGTACACGAAGAGTTATCTTCATCTCCGAGGGCAGGTTGCTGCCATGGGACCTACCTTTACCGTACTATCTATGGGAGGGTATTTGGAAAATGCAATAACTTTTTTGTTTTTGAAGCTCTGTGAGTAATTTTTATGTGCGGAAATAAAGTAATGGTTAAGAGCTGGTAAAAAAACATGTGATTTGCCAGTTCGTGCGATATATTCAAACCAGAATAAAATGTCTAGGTCTATAATATATATAATGTTATATCATAACCAAACTAACATGTACATATAATATCATCTGTGAAAACTCATGAAACATGTTGATCGCACTAAAGTTATTATGTAGGCTTAGAATTTTGGTGAAAATCTCTATATATTCAATCCGGGATGAAAAGGCACCGTTAACTAGACATAACTACTCAGTTATTGTATAACCAAACTTGTTATTTTATTCATATAATATCACCGTTGAAAACAAACAAAACATGTCAATCAAACTAACATTATTGGCAACACAAATAGAAATCAGAATTTTAAAAATATTCCTAAAAAATTGATGTTTTTCGAACAATTTTGACAGATTATATTGGCGTAAGAAAACAGTCACTACTTATCTATATCCTATTTAGTTGAACACTAGCGGAAATGGAAGTTAAATATGTCTATTTTCATTTCCTCTGTTAACTGGATGACTGATGTGTGTTTACAACCGTGATATCCTTGTTCGATGAGGTGTGTAGCAAATGCGACTGTAGTTGTGGACAGCTATGAAAAATATGCTTTATCTTTTGGCTATAGTCACTCACAGCGTGGTGAAGGTTTGACTGACAGATTCTTCATTCATTCACCTGTAATGTGACGTATCTGCAATTAACCGTTATGATGCTGTCAGCGACTATAGTCGAGAGACGCAATTTTTTCCAGCAGCTGTCCTTGAATACAACTGACCAGTGCCATGGGAAATAAAAAGTGTAACTAACATCTTTCATCCGAATTAATCTATTAGCAGCAAGTGTCTAAAATTGTTTTTAAAAAACTATTAAAAGAACTATAAATTCTGCATTTTTCTTCTTATGGAGTTGCAAGGAGCTGGATGCCCTTGTTTTCACCAAGTGTCTAGAGACTAATCTAATTAGCAATAAAACATAATTGCAATATAAAGAAAGAACACACCTGCATCTATCGCAACAAATCATGTAGCCATCATCATGAAGATATCCACAGATGCATCTGGTGATGCTGTCCTCCACAACCTCCTCCACAACTGATACAAACGGTGTTGTCTTAACCTCCTCCTCCATTTGTACAACTCCATTGACTTGTAGAGGAGAGGATGGTCTTGGGGATACTGGCCGAGATGGTGAAGGAGGTGGAGGCATGCCATAATTATGATCCTGTATATAGAACAGCAGAAGTAACAAACAAATCACAAATATGTTACACACACAAATAAAAGAAATTGTATAAACAATGTTACACCACAAACAGGACAACGCTTTATGCCAGAATTTGTATTTCTTTAATTCTTAAACTTCTGCTAAATCTCTTTTTATATCAGGACAATAGTCCAACTAGATTTCCAGCAGCCTTGTTATTTGAGCCAATGGCCAAACAAACTACAGATCCGACTTCTGTAGTTAAATCTGAATATACTGACTCACCAATGAAGGCCAACCCCCAATACCACGTAGCATTTTCCATAAGAATATGTACATTTACAACAAGTATATAAGGTTGTTCTCTAACCATATGTGTTACTTCCTGTCTGTCTGCTCTCAAAACAAAATGATTCAACTGCAGAGCAAACATTCAGAAAAAAAAAATCAGGGCACAGAAATGTGATCACATGACATCTAAAGTTAATGAAACCACTTCTATCAGATGCAACCTGCCCCTGTGGCAACTGGGCCCTAGAATTCACCCCAGTGTGCAAAGAATATGGTCAGTTTTCTTTTTAGGCATGTTGTAGGAGGCTACTAAGGAAAGTTGGGGGATAGACTGACAACATGTCACCTGTGAGAAAATCATCATCACACCTGGTCTCAATTCCTGACTTTTGTCTTCTACCAAATCATCACCATAAATGACGACGAGATGCAGGCCAGCAGACATTGCACCTTTATCCTTGTGTGTCAGACTCCCAGGTAACGGGGAATGCTAGATGTGCTCTCTACCACTGGGTCAACAAATGTGTGTGCTGTGTCTCTGGCAGGATGTGGTAATCACTAGAACGCCTCCCTTCAGGGACTAAACATGCATCTATAAATCCCCCTTACATAACCATGACGTGAGACAACCTTATAATGAGTCCGTGTTGTCTCAGTTACACTTCTTCTTCTTCTTTCGTTCACTTGAAACATGTCTATATCTGTAATTCTGTCTCCTTAATAAAACTCACTGTCTTTTGTAGTTCATACAGTGTCCCATAAAGCTTTGATTCCAGTGTTGTTCCCTCTGGCCAATATGTCTGCCTCAGCGTTTCATGCTCAGAACACTCTTGAAGTATATGTTTGGCACTCTGTGCTGCCTGTCCACATGTACACATGGCTGTGTTGCCAATCTTGAACTTTGTATACATGTGACTGCGGAGTCGGTTGTGTCCTGTTCTGAGACGTAGAATTATAACTTGTTCTGATCTGTTCATAATGTGATAGTCATCTTGTGTTGGTGTTTGTGGCTTTCTTATTGACTTGATCATCTGTTTTTTCTGATGGTAGGTGATTGGTATATCTGGTTGGTCTTCGGCAGCACCTTCCTTAGCCAGTTGGTCTGCTTTTTCATTTCCTGGAATTCCACAGTGAGAGGGTATCCACTGCATGGTTACCCTATATTGGTACGACAATTCGCTAAGTAGTTTTTGCAAGTCTGTTTCTCAGTTACACAACTGAGAAGACCTTGTGTTTTTGTAGAAAGGCTGTGGACTGTCGAGAGCTACCTGCTCACAGCTAGAGGGATTATGATCATCAGCTGCAACTAGGGAGAAACTGAGCCTGGTTTCTTGCCTCAAAAATATGCTTTTTCTGCCCATACTTGAAAGAGAAATGAACTTTCCTCTGGTGACAAATCCTACGATATATCGTGACCTTAGACCTGAATATAGAAAAAAGTTTACTGAAACACAATTTAAAGACAGCAGTCCAGTTGTGAATCTTCCGTAGTTTTTATCACAGCATAAATCATGGAGTTGGATTGTAAACATTCTTAACTGTCTCTTATAAGCATGGCAGGTGGCAGTCTTACTATTCTTTACACTCCGTTTGGGCTACGGTAACAGTTTTCATCCTTTGGTAGAAATGTATCTACCTACAGACAACTCACTTTACATCTGAGAGATATTAATTATCAATTGACAATGCAGAAAGTTGTGCCCTATTGCGATGGTTTGAGGTGCAGGCATTGATCAGCGAGAATTCCAGAGAGGGGGACACGATTATATACATGCATTATTTGGTTGTTAGACATGGACATATTGCTTGGGTCTTCCCAGCCCAGTCAGTAGGGAAGACCATCAAAGAGGAGAGTACCATGTGCTGTGACTACAAGGAGCATGACTATGGAGATTATGTCATCAAGGTCTTGAATTGGATGAGTACACAGAGGGCAATTGATGCCTGCATATTTTGTGGTTCAATGAGCATGGTCATAAAAATACAAATGGGTTTTATTAGAGAACAGTGGCTTGAGACAGTCGAGAGGTCAAAGTTGGAATGTTTTACTTTCATTATCATGCCTGGTCATGTGGGTGTTGAAGGCAATGAGAGAGCAGATTGGCTGGCTTGCACTGACATTTGGAACGTATGAGAAATACACCTGCAAATGAAATTAATGAGGATGATGATTCATTTTTCAGGTCCAGAATAAAGGAACTGGGCTTAAAATACAGCATTGGCAGAGATGAGTGCAACAGTGGGCTTAGAAGAATGATTGTCAACCAACAAAGAACTCGAACTGAAAGCTGTAATGGTGAATACACTCAAGTGGAGATGTCCAGAGGCAATGGTAATGTTCCGACAACAAACTACACCACTTCAAAATATCTTCAGAATTGCTTCACATATGAAATACATTCAGTACTCTCATTAACTAGAAGCCATTGTTAAACATTAACATCTGGATGAACACGTACAATAACATCACAGAAACATCAGGGAACTGACTGTACTTATTTGTAATTTTCTTAAGATGATCTGATTATTAAATATGAAAATATTTTCACCTGATAAGGTAAACCAAAATACCCTGTGTTGCAGTGGGCATGTGTGCTTGGAGGTGGATGGGGTCTCTGGTACGTGTGTTCAGGCAATGGAATGTCCAGCACATCGGCACTGAAAGTAAATATTTACAAACATCAACCAGATCCCTCCTCAAACATGTTTTTATATTTGAAAATATAGGTAAAATTACTGCATTCTTTCCGGACCAAACACCACTATACTGGCTTAATGGCATGGGTCTACAGGACCTTTCGCCACTTTACTGGCTTTGATTTGATATTTGATTACTTCACAAGACTAACTGTAACCTTGTGAAGCAATCAAATATCATCAATGTCCTTATATATTCATATTCTGTATCCATTCCCCTTTCCATAGATGTATTACACATACACTATTTATCAATATTAGTAAGTCAAGTAATACAATAAAAAACACATATATAAAATTAATTTGGTCCAAACCTAAAAATAATCAAGTCCTGAAAGAGTTAAAAGGAAAATTCGTTACAGAATTTTTTTCTGTTAAGGCATGTAAGTAGGCTTTTTATAGGAGTGGAAAAACTAAAGGTCGTTTTTGATAGCAGTTGCCACATGTACAGAAAGTATTTTACAAATTGTACCAATTAAGTACAAAAGTTCAGTTGAAATCGTGGTTTGAACCCAAATTCTCATGGTTATGAGATCACCATTCTAGCGATGTGTTCCAATTGTACTGTCATATTCAAACACACATCAATGTAATACTGCACAGTTTAAAAAAAAAAAATTTTAATGGTTCTGCATTTTCTCTAGAATTTGTGATTTGAGGAATTGAATAGAAATACATTTTGCTACTCAAGATTTGGACTGCATATTTAATTAGTTCTGGGCATTTTGATAAGTCAATAAATCTTCTTTTGTTCTCAAACTCCTGCAGATTAGCAAGATGTAGCCCGGCGAGCGGAATGCTTTTTTGTCATGGTTCACAGCTTTGCTGCGATATCTGCTCATTTTGACCTGACACCTCCGACTTCTGGGTCAATTTGACCGTGCATGGGACAGAAGGTAAGTGTTACTATTCTTTGCTCCCCTTTCATGCACAGGCAAATTAGTCAGCAAATGTTATATCTTCTTGTGCTGTGTTCATTCTTGCAGATTATTCGTATGTAAGGATATTGGAATGACAGACATAAAGTGGAAATCTAAGAACAAGGTATTCTGGACAAAATGTGTGGCCTATTTTCTTATGAGTGTCAGGAGAATGATATTGACTATCAAAATTATCACAGATGGTAACAACAGGCACCTGCTGCAATCCAGTATTGGCATTGTGTTTGTTAGTCTGCTGATGTTTTCATTTCTGTCTCTTATTGTTACTACGAGAATTCTACGGAGACAATTAATTTTTGTTAACAGATTCTCTTTTGGCATTTGTTGTGTCCATGTTTGACATTGGTAGCATAACTATAGTATTATATCATTTTGTATTGTGCAGTTTTGGTGTTCATGTTCACATGTTCGTTTTTAAAAATAAGAGACATCTGCCCTAAGATCTGGTATGCTATGTTGCATCTATGTTGAATGTCTTTAGTATTTTCCCCATAAATTTCATGGCAGTGTAATGTTATGTGTAATTCGCCCGCTGACTAAACCTGGGTTTTGAAAGCACTCATTCGTGGTTTGAAATAAAAATTACTCCAGTTGTCCACCCAGCCACCAGGTAGTAGGGAACCAGGGCTCATGCTCTATGAGGGTCAAGGAATGGCAACATTGTTACTGAGCAAGTGCGGCAGATGACATTAGTCAGGCAGTTTGTGGTCAACAATTGACTAGGCAGCTGAGCACTTATGGAAAGCCGTGTACTAGGTGCTGGTTCATAACTCATATCAGCCTTGGCCGAACCGGCAATGAAGTCTCTTGGCAATGTTAACTACTGTTTTCTTGGGGGGGGGGGGGGGGGGGGGGGGGGGGGGAGAGGACATAGCACAGCTGTTAACACATTGGTTTCGTGTGAGTGGTTCTGGGTTCATTCCCCAGTTGAGGAAGAAATATTTTTTCAGACCGCAACGGCCCCCGGTCCTCCCAACCTTAATTAGGTACCAGATCAGTCTGAGAAGTAAAGACTGCGAGTGAGAGGAGATGGCTATCACCCTCATATAGCTGAGCCTCTGAAATGTGAGATCAGTATCATCTCATACCCCTACAACAGTTAAATGCTATGGGTTACTTTGTTACTACCCAGAGAATTAGTGGTAGATGACTCACTCTGTGTATGAAGATGCCTCGTCACCACTGCCATAGTGCGTCTCATTAGCTCTGCTGGACTTAACGGCACCAACTCGCAAAATGATGCTCATCGCGAGGGAACTAGCTGTGGCTGTGGACTGGCTACATCCACAGTTACGCTATTGACGTCTTCCAGCATGGCAGGCAGATACAGTAAAACCTAATTTGGGGAAAAAAGCAAAACTGGAGAAACATTGAAGAAATAAGAAGACCAAGCAAAGATTAATACAAAATAATTAACACAAAAAAGCCATACTAACCATTCTGTCCTCAGGCATTCAAAAGTGTAGAAAAATCATGCTGACCATTGATGATGTCAATCCAGGGTTTTCTTTAGCCATCTCTTCTCCTACCACTGCCAACTGTGCATTGCAAAAAGCATTGCAAAATTTTGTCCAAACCAAACAAGTTTATGTCATTTCACCACTGCCAAAAGTGACTCTCAATAAGAGTCTTATCTTGCAAGTTGTTTATTTGCTCCCTAATACATTTGTCATGTTATATACAACTTATTTTTAGCAGACACCTATATTATTCTTCTTCAACGTTCATTCTCAAACTCCAGCTGGATCTCTCTTGCAGCAGGACAATGATCCAACTAGATTTTCAGCAGGATATAGTCCAGAGAATAGAGATGTGTTGTATGACTGTTTTATTTGCACAAATGGCCTGATACATCAGTCTTCAGCAGAACACTTATACTAAAAAAAACCTTACTTATTTTCGTGCCTGGATTTAGTGTCCAGCTCTGACATCCATATAAAATAATAGTTAGACTAGGTCTGATGCTAACAAAATAATACTAGATTGATAGCATATCTTATTCAGGATGTTGAAACCGACCAAGCATTTTATGGCTTTAGCGATTTTTCTAGACAATATAAGTACATTAAGTAGGTTGCCATTGCTTTCTGAACGGTTCAGATGCACATGTGTCCATCACAGGTGTGCTGTGTACCACACTCTGACACAGAGCTGGACGATCATACTAGATAATGAAATGAATCATAGTGAAATGAATCATACTGTCTCAATACATTTATTGATACTTCTTCTTTCTCAATTTCCTACATACTGATAGCAGGAAATATCCAGAATGAAATGCATCGTTTCATGCAGCTTGGTTGTGATATCTCTGCCTACATATCAAACTTCAACACTGCTTGTGTGTCACTATTTTACCTATTGGTTGAGACAGCCAACTTCATTTCCAAGCCTCATTAGTTGCCTCTTATGACATGCATGAAAGGTTATAGTGTTGCTACTCTTTACTCCCCTTGTCGGCTCCGGCATCACACTGGATAATTTATCATTGCTGTTTATCGTTACAATGAAAGAGAGGAAGCTTATTATGTGTGCAATGAGATGTCTAAGTAAAGCAGCAAACAGAACAAGAAGAGATCATGTGAGAAATGAAGAGATTACAAGAAGAGATCATGTGAGAAATGAAGAGATTACAAGAACTGTTGGAATAACATCTGTAGTCAATTATGTTGAAAAAACAGACTGAAATAGTTCAGCCACTTAATGAGAATGAACCCTTATTGGTCAGCAGCAAGAGCATACAACATGAAAATGGAAACAATATGATGCAAGGAAGATCAAGAAGAAAGTGGAGTTACCAACATTCTGAGACGTCACATTACTGCATATCAAGCTTTGGCTGCATTGAATCCGTATTTGTTCATGGTTGTCTTGATGTTATCATCCAACTTTTTCTAGGTCATCCTCTGGCCTTGTATGTAGATCTTCTTGTTTTATGTTCTTGTCAGTACTTGGCTATTATTCATTCTCATAACGTGCCCAAACCATTTTATTTATTGTTTCTCAAAGTATTCTGGCATGGTCTTATAACAATTCTTCTGATTTCATCATTTCTCATTTTGTCTAGTTTAATCACTCTTGCGACTTTTCTCAGGCATTTCATCTCACATGTTGAAAGTTTTCTATGATGGGCTGCTGTCAGCGTCCATTTCTGGCATTTTTACCTATAGCAAAGACAGCAAAGTGTTGGCATAAAAATACTGTTTATCATCTGTATCTTGACTTCCATCTTGATCTTTGGGTTGAGCAGTAAATGTGATAGCTGGCATGTCACTGTTTGCTTTCTGGCATCTTGTTCTAATTTTCAGTTGTCTGTGAATATACTTCTCAGGTATTTAAATTCACAAGTTTGTTTCACTTTAGTTTTGTTTATTGCTATGTTCATTGGATTTGGTGACGTGCTCATTTTCAATACTTCTATTTTCTGCATATTTATTGTCATGTTATACTTGGTGCATGTTGTCGTGAGTGCATCAATATGATTTTGCAACTGCTGTTCCTCTTCGTAGATAAGGCGTTGATCATCAGCAAATAGCAATTCATTGATGCCATTATTTAATTTCTCTTCAGATTCTTTTCTTATTACTGTAATATTTACTTTCTTGTTTTAGGATTCTTTTGTTATTCTGTCCATGTATATGTTAAAAAGTATTGATGAGAGCACACATCCTTGTCTGTTACCCCTGATTTGTTTCAAATGATGAAGTCATTCCGTCGGTAGTTCTTACTGAGCTTTGGCAGTTCTGGTAAAGGGCTTTTATATTTGCTAATAACTGACATTTGATTCAATAGTTTTCTAGTGTTTTCCAGACAGCATTTCTATTGATTATCAATTGTTTTTTTCCTGGTCTGTGAATATTGTGTTCAGATCTTGATAATATTCTAGTGCTTTTCCACTTGGTTGTCTCAAGGAAAAAAGAGAATCTGTACAACTTACTCCTCTCCTGAATCCAAACTGGGAGGAGCTCAACTGTGGGTCTGTGATGTATCTTAGATGTATTCTAATTACTTCTAATCACCATCATATTAATGAGTTCATGAAGACCTTGTGTTTTTTGTTTGTTAAAGCTATCAAGACAGTATTGCTAGCACTGAAATTGTCTTGACTTGGTCAAGAAGAAAGCTAGTGTGAAAGATACATATGGTGTAACAAAATGAACAAATGGTTAAGCAAAATAAGCAAATGGTTAAACAGGTTACTAGAAAAACTTACCGTAACTGAATAAAAAATTGATTTTAAAAAGTATATTTAAAAACATGCAATAAAACTAGAAAGGACAATTTACCAGACTGAGTGTTTACCAAAAAGTATTTTCTTGGGAATACAATCATCTCACTCTTTTTTAAATAGCCATCTTAAATATCTATGCATGAGAGTCAAATAAAGTGATGTATAGTAGCTATAAAGAGCAGGATGGCACAAACCAAATCAGCATTTCAAATGAAGAGTAACATTGTGCAAGACAACCATGTTAGTTGTCATGTCTTTCAATCTAACATGAAATATTTTGCACAAACAAATATGAAACATGTTCAGTCTCTTTTTATGCACTTAATAAATCCTTCATGTTTTTGACACATTCAACAATAAGCTAAGCATGCATAATGCAAGCTTATATAAACACTCATGTCTTTAATTTGTTCCTCCAGTTCTTTCCATTTCTAACCCATTCTATTTTTATTTGCATCTAATTCAAGTTACATATTTTGAAGGATTATTTTAGAGATATCTTGTTGAACGTTTATGGTTCAACATTCTATAGGGTGGAGTAGCAAATCACAAAATATGCCCAACATGTCTTAGTTGAATTTTATGACTGGAATGCCAAGACACTGTTATTACAATTTGTCGTCCTTGTGAACAAAACGAAGCACATAAAATTGAACACTCAGCACCTTTTTTTGTTTTTGGCATTTGTTCTCAAACTCCCACAAGATATTTCTTGTAGCAGTACAGTCACTCATTTCAAGAAGGAAACGGAGAACTGACTATGTTGCCGTTTTATTTGCGTCAATGGTCTAACACATCTGACTTCAGCAATGGTAACTAATACATTAAATATTTTTACCACTTCCAATGAACGGTGGATGCCTGCAACCATATCTCTAGTACAGAGATGTTCAAAGCCAAAAGTAGCCAACTTCCGATGCTGAGGAGTATTTTATAGATGAATACCAAGGTCTTCTCAAATGACTAATGTTAAAATGCTGAATGTTTTTGACTATTGCATAAAACTCATATAAGCCTAGTCAGAAACTCAAAATGTAGACCTAGGCAATAGGCTTATATAGTTCATAAAAATAATAGTAATTCCTCAAATTGTTACTGTATCCTATTCAGGACATAGCTATCAAAGCAATATTTTTTTTAGCTGTAGTGATTTTCTAGGCAACATAAATATGTTCAGCAGTTTACCATTGCTTTCTTAATGGTCTGATGCACAAATTGCCTGTGACGGGATTCGAGCCCAGTACCTTGGCTGTCACAGACCCGCTCTGTACCAAGATGCTATAAAGCTGGACTTCGTCCACGTTCATAATAATAAAGCCCACTACACAACTCACATCATTTATTAAGCCTATAACTAATATCATCACCATTACTCTAAATGTGTAAGGAGGCCTAGCCTCTAACAACCCGTCTCTTGTTTTGGTGGTGCACTCCAAATTATATCCATAGGCCCCATTAGGAAAAAAGTAGGAGGCGCAAGTAAAGTATAGTTCTTCACTGTGACCTTTGTTCTAGTTTCGAGGTATTATCTAACCTTTGCAGTGTGATTAATAGAATTTGTATTTAAAATTACAGGTATATTAATTGAAAAAGCATATTAATTTAGAATTTATTACTTAGATTAAAGTTAGTATTAGTTAGAAATTAAAAATTAATGAATTATAAACGTTTTAATTATAAATTATTCAAGCATCTATCGAGATGGTTTATCTTCCGGGGAAATCCATGATGTCAGCTAGTTAAAAATATAAACAGTGTGCTATTTATTAAATTTATACCACAGTGAAGAACTAATCTTTACTTTTACCAGGCAGGACTATAGAGTAGCCTACTGGATAGTACGTCAGTACGATATCGTTATTGTGCTGTTAGCGTAGCGTAGTGTAATGTTAGCAACAACAATGTTACCCGTACCCTGCTGCTGTGTGTTAGTTACTCTTAGATGACTACTAGTAAAAAGTAGAATTACTGAGTAGCCTACTGGATAGTCCAATTATGATATTGTTACTCGAAGTTACTGAGCTGTTAGTTTTTTTAATGTTAGTAACAATGATTAACATTGTTTGTTATCGTATCCATAGGCATATTATCGGTGTGTTGATGTGTTAGACTATTTAAACTTATTACTAACTCACTGCTGTGCAGTGTTACTGTTAGTAACATAGACTATAATTTTAGTAGTACTGTAGCAGACTGTTAGTAATCAGTTTAGTCTAGACTAGTTTACAAGTCTACTTCAAGTTAGACGACGCAGTGTTGACTGTTGTTAGCCGACTGTTGGGACTCAACTAGACGGTTTCTAAACTAGATTTAGATAATATTGCATTTAATTTGAGTGCATTATAAGACCTTTTATTTGACATATATACAGAAGTAACTATACACTTATACACTGTTGTCTTCATTGTACATGATGTATTTTGAAATTGTTAAAGTAGGGGCCTCTCTAATGAGAGTCTTAGTCTAATGACTGATGTTTGCAAATATTGCCGACCAACAGTTATTAGACTAGCTGATTTACACTTTGCAATTTAATGTTTGTTAAACGTTTAACGTAAAGATTGTACTAAAAACTTACCGAATATGAAATATTTACTTAATCCATTACATATGACTGTCAGAAATGTGAAACTTTAGCAATTTTATACTTCCAGATTGATCTCAAAATCTGCTGCAACGACGTAAACAAAACGAACAAAATTGTTTGTTTACACAGTTAAAACGCTTCCATACAAAAAATACAGATCCAACATATGTAGCACACAGAAGCTCCGTATTTCAGAACAATGCAAGTATTAATAGCAAATTATAAATACGGATATCAATTGATGCTCATTTAAAATAGTCATGAAAATTAATTATTTTTCGTTCACTTTCTAATCCACTATGGCGGCCATAATATTGAACAGTTTAGGGGTCGACAAAGACGGTTAGCACGGACTCTCTCGTGAGATTAAGTGCACATTATAGTTATCATGAATTTTTAAAAATTATATACTTTCTTCTTTGTAACTTTATTGTCACAAGTAAATAACATAAATTAAATTAAAATAAATTATAATATAAAACCATAAACACTTCCGCACGGATATGCATCATCGCACATGCGCGGAAACTAATAATGTCACATATCAATGTCCTATCTTCTGCTAGGATGATATACGTTTGCATGTATTCTTTAGATGTTAGACAGTTGACTTTCCGGCTGTGTTATTAATCACCTAACATGCTCGATCCGTCTTCCAGCGAGGAGGAATCTGATAATGGCACGATTGAGGACGGCGATGAAAACTCTGATGTGCTTAGTCTTCCCAGCGCTGAACAGAGAAGTTTGTCTGCTAGTGGGGATAACTTGAGTGTTGTTGGTGGACATTCTAGGTCTAATAGTATTAGACCTTCTAGTCCTAGTCCATCATTGGTGAGTGACAGGGAGAAATTGGATGAATTCGATAAAAGTGAACGAGAAGAGGAAGAAAGGAGACGGCGCCTGCAGTTGTATGTTTTTGTTATGCGATGCATTGCTTACCCATTCAATGCCAAGCAGCCTTCAGATATGGCAAGGAGGCAAACAAAAGTTACAAAAGCTCAATTACAAACAATAAAGGAACGGTTTCATGCTTTCTTAAATGGAGAAACTCATATTGTAGCAGATGAAGCGTTTACAAATGCTGTGCAAAGTTATTACGAAGTGTTTTTGAAAAGTGATAGAGTTGCAAATATGGTTCGGAGTGGTGGTTGTTCTGCAAATGACTTTAGAGAAGTGTTTAAAAATAACATAGAAAAACGTGTTAGAAGTTTACCTGAAATCGATGGTTTAAGTAAGGAAACTGTTCTCAGTTCATGGATGGCTAAATTTGATGCAATATACAGAGGTGATGAAGATCCTAGGAAGCAGCCGCAGAGAATAACAGCAGCTTCTGAATTGATTCTCAGCAAGGAGCAGCTATATGAAATGTTTCAGAATATACTAAATGTAAAGAAGTATGAGCACCAAATTCTCTACAACGCATGCCAGGTACTAACTAATATGCATGTTATCATATAGCTTATTATATAGCATATTTCACTAGCATTGCCCAGCTTCAAAATGATTCAGCAAATATATAACACAAATAATTGAAATCTTGTCAGAGAATTTGAAATGATAGGGCCTATAGACTAGAGTTTAAATTTTTCATGATAATATAGTCATTGATTTCAATTTTTGGTAAAAATGCTGTTTCGTCCACCATTAAGCTATATAACGTCACCGATTTCCCTTGAAAAACTAATCATATCTATTCACACCTTAGACAAGAATTCTTAGAGAACTAATCATTAAATCTAAACACTGATTCTAACCCTTCTCCCCCCTCCCAAAAAAATATTTAAACTAATTCGAATCCTTTTAACCCCCCTAAAAGTCACAACAGTGGACGAAACAGCAGATGCGCCCAATTTTCATTTATGTGCGATATATATCAAAAGTCTACTTATCAACACATCTACCACCAATTTTAAGATGTTTAGTCAATTATAAGAGTGTTTTGTTTACTCATTATTTGTTTATCATACAGTTGACATGACTTACTGTGAAATTGAACTATTTTATACTCTTGAACACAAGACAGATGGTGTTTAAGATTGTATCCAGTCTAATTTCTGAAGTGGTAAAATTTATTTTCTTGTTACACAGTATGCAGATAAAGATCAAAGGATTTCATTTGTTTATAAAAACTGGACATGATGCACAAATATAAAGTATATAGTTATTGGGTCTAATCAAATATAACAATGTATACAAAAAAATTACATTAATACATTAGATGATTAATCAGATAATACATTAGATGATTAATCAGATAATACATTAGATAATTAATCAGATAATACATTAGATGATTAATCAGATAATACATTAGATAATTAATCAGATAATACATTAGATGATTAATCAGATAATACATTAGATGATTAATCAGATAATACATTAGATGATTAATCAGATAATACATTAGATGATTAATCAGATAATACATTAGATGATTAATCAGATAATACATTAGATGATTAATCAGATAATACATTAGATGATTAATCAGATAATACATTAGATGATTAATCAGATAATACATTAGATGATTAATCAGATAATACATTAGATGATTAATCAGATAATACATTAGATGATTAATCAGATAATTATATTTGTTTGAGAGCAAGGCTAGTGAAACGTGATGTAACAGGCAGAGCAGTAATACTAAATATATTTTTAGCAATAAAATAACTTTTATTTCTGTAAGCCAATAAATTTACCGGTATGTCAATAAAATCTTAATTTTGTCTAGGTTACCCCTTTGTTCCTTCAGCACCGAATATGGTGCATAGGACAGAAACCAGAGCTTTCAAGTTTGAGTAATGTGATGTTACTGTGTGTAATTATTGTATGTTGTTGAATATACCCTAATTGATGGTTGTTTTGTGACTTGGTCTTCCTCTAGTTCATTTTGCCAGCTGGTACCCATTTTACTGTTTGCAGTGACAGTCTGTTTTTATTCATTATAAGTACTAGTTCTATTTCCTTCCAAAAATCTGCTTGTTATTTGTGTTGCTGGTACCTATTTTAATGTTTTAGTGGCAGTTTATTTTATTCATTCTAAGTACATTCCATTTCTGCACAAAATTCTGTTGTTTTCCTAATTGGTTCATAGTTTCCATTCTATAGTTACTTCTAAGTAGTCAACTGCAGGTCAGAAAACTATGTACAGAGATATAGAGTTACGAAAGGTAGAGTGCAACATTATCTATCTATCTATACGCTGTGACACTTGTTTGCCTTGCGGCATCAGGGGTGGAAAAGTCTCTGGAGATGGTCTTCTTGTGTGCTGTTTGTATGCTTGTTCCTGTGGCTTCGTTGATTTCTGCCTCTGGCTTTATAGCAGTTATGTCTTTGTGCCATGGCCATTTGTGCCATGCTCATTTGATAGATGTAATTAGCGTGTACATCAATAGCAGTGAAGAGATAGATTGATTGATTTAATATTTGTAATTTTTGAAGGTTTCTTCTTGCTTAGAAAACAGTATCGCTGTATAAGGGACATTCCCATAAATGCTCTGTTTGCCATTCTGTCAGACATCTAAAAGTATTTAAGGGTAAATGCAAATAAAGTAAATAGGTTACTAAATCAATATAAAATAAGAAAATATAGAAAATAACAATAAATAAAAGGAACAAACACAACAGTCAATGTGTCGGTCCAATTGGGACCTTTAAAGACAACAAAAACAGTTAAGAACAAAAGACCATAACGAATATAAACAAAATGGATCTCTCCCACCAGGAAATCAACAAAAAGCCACACCAGATCCAGTGCAAAGCATTTCCTGGTGGGAGAGATCCATTTTGTTTATATTCGTTATGGTCTTTTGTTCTTAACGGTTTTTGTTGTCTTTAAAGGTCCCAATTGGACTGTTGTGTTTGTTCCTTTTATTTATTGTTATTTTCTATATTTTCTTATTTTATATTGATATAGTAACCTATTTACTTTATTTGCATTTACCTCTATTTGTATGGTTACTGCGGCACTTCCTTTTTGTCGGTCATCCTCCGATATTTGGGTTATTTATAAAAGTATTTAAGCTTAGTGTCCCGGTCAGCTGTTGGTTGTGGGTTCTTCTGGCCTTTCCAGTGAGGACACACATTTTCTCCCCTCTCCTCTGGTCATTCCCATTACTCTGAATATGTACATTGTCTTTTCAGCATCCACATCATTATTTTTTTGAAGTTTATCCATTACTGCTCAAATTAATTCAGCCAGGTATTCTCTCACTTTGTCATCCCTTTATAGCTTTACTCTCCAATGTGTCCACCTTTTCATTGCCTCAAACTCCAGCATGACCAGTACAATAGATCCACGTGATGCTTTGGGTGTTTTTGAGAAGAATCTCCCAATGTTTTTCTTGCCATACATTTTTGTATCTTGTGAAGCATACTCTGAAGTCTTATAGAATCATTATAGCCATATTGGAAATGTTAACTTGAAGGCTTATTGTTCTGAAAGATGACACAGTAAAATCATCTATGATTTGGGCATAGCTGTGTGCAAAACAGAAATATTTGCACCTTTGACCTGTCAAATCCATTTTCTACTAAATTTTCTTATTGGTTTTGTGCTAATGTCATTGCACTCCACACTACCCATAGGTGCACAGTCTCCCCTAGCAAATGGCATAGTACAGATACTTCCTGTGGCTCACTGGTTAAATACATTCCTCATTCTTCCTTTTGATGCCCAGTCCTACTCATATCAGTTTTAATACAAAAGTCTTCCATTTTCATCCTAGATTTGTCATCTATAGCGGGGGTCGGCCACCTTTTGCTAACTGTGTGCCAACTTAAGGTTCCAAGTTGTAAACAACATTAAAAGAAATAGTTTCTTGAAAGATTTAAAACAACAACTTTTTTATTATTAATGGGAGCCTTGCCCTTGCATGGTCTTGGCCAGTTGCTCAATATAGACAACATACTTTGTCACTTTGAGTTTGACACAATTTTCTGAAAGTTCAGGCGTTAGGCGAGTGCCGAAATGAGTAAGGAAACCCCGCTAATCGATTTATAATCAACTTTATACAGGTACCGTGAAGAGTCTGCATGCCATTTGAAATTGCTTTGCGTGCCAAGTGTGGCATGCGTGCCATAGGTTGCCGGCCCCTGATCTATAGCAGTATAGACACATCCTAGATTTATCATCTATAGCAGTATCCACACATCTTAGATTTATCATCTATAGCAGTATCCACACATCCTAGATTTATCATCTATAGCAGTATCCACATTCAAATGCGTAGCAAATGTATATGGTGTCTAGGGCAAATCAAACATGCTCCCCATGTAGTGCAAGCAGAAGACTATGATGTGATGACTTGCATAAAAATGCACCTGTGAATAACTATAAGGGTCTGATATATAACTAACAGGCAACTGCTCTTTCATTGCCTTGAACACCCACATGTCCTGGTATGAAAATAAATGTAACTACTTTCAACCCCACCTTTCTCAAGGCCTCAATCGATTGTTCATGTACGAGATCCACTTGTACCTTTATAATCATATTCATAGAGTCACTCAAGAGAAAGACCTGTGTTACCTTCTGTGTGCCTACCCACTCAAACATATCATGGTATGGAAAGGTAACAACTGAAAGGAAAGCTGACACTCAAAACAGATTATTCTGACGACCTATGATCACCTAGAGAGATCCAGCATGAGTTTGAGAAGGAACAATGAAGACATCTAGGGCCTACAAAGAATTAATATGAACAATGAAGACATCTAGGGCCTACAAAGAATTAATATGAACAATGAAGACATCTAGGGCCTACAAAGAATTAATATGAACAATGAAGACATCTAGGGTCTACAAAGAATTAATATGAACAATGAAGACATCTAGGGCCTACAAAGAATTAATATGAACAATGAAGACATCTAGGGTCTACAAAGAATTAATATGAACAATGAAGACATCTAGGGCCTACAAAGAATTAATATGAACAATGAAGACATCTAGGGTCTACAAAGAATTAATATATAGGCCTAGTCTTATGAATAAACTATTATGAGTGGACCATGGCCGAGAGGTTAGAGAGTTGGCCTGCTGCAGCTATAGGCATGTTTAAGCAATCTGATATATCACTGCACCATCATTGTCTTGGTCGCCCTCTTTCAGTTGTTGATGATTTTGAGGAGACTGTCTTCTATGTTCAGAAGAAACAGTTGTCTTTGCAGTCGTTTGTGTTTAGATCATCTTTCTGTCTAGGATGTTCTTAATAAGTGAGACTGACGTAAAACTTTATAACAATAGTTGTGAGACTGCTATAAGACTATAACAATAGTTGTGAGACTACTATAAGACTGTATAACAATAGTTGTGAGACTGCTATAAGACTATAACAATAGTTGTGAGACTACTATAAGACTATAACAATAATTGTGAGACTGCTATAAGACTGTATAACAATAGTTGTGAGACTACTATAAGACTATAACAATAGTTGTGAGACTGCTATAAGACTGTATAACAATAGTTGTGAGACTGCTATAAGACTGTATAACAATAATTGTGAGACTGCTATAAGACTATAACAATAGTTGTGAGACTGCTATAAGACTATAACAATAGTTGTGAGACTGCTATAAGACTGTATAACAATAGTTGTGAGACTGCTATAAGACTATAACAATAGTTGTGAGACTGCTATAAGACTATAACAATAGTTGTGAGACTGCTAAAAGACTGTATGACAATAGTTGTGAGACTGCTATAAGACTATAACAATAGTTGTGAGACTGCTATAAGACTATAACAATAGTTGTGAGACTGCTATAAGACTATAACAATAGTTGTGAGACTGCTATAAGACTATAACAATAGTTGTGAGACTGCTATAAGACTATAACAATAGTTGTGAGACTGCTATAAGACTATAACAATAGTTGTGAGACTGCTATAAGACTATAACAATAGTTGTGAGACTGCTATAAGACTGTATAACAATAATTGTGAGACTGCTATAAGACTATAACAATAGTTGTGAGACTGCTATAAGACTATAACAATAGTTGTGAGACTGCTATAAGACTGTATAACAATAGTTGTGAGACTGCTATAAGACTATAACAATAGTTGTGAGACTGCTATAAGACTATAACAATAGTTGTGAGACTGCTAAAAGACTGTATGACAATAGTTGTGAGACTGCTATAAGACTATAACAATAGTTGTGAGACTGCTATAAGACTGTATAACAATAGTTGTGAGACTGCTATAAGACTGTATAACAATAGTTGTGAGACTGCTATAAGACTATAACAATAGTTGTGAGACTGCTATAAGACTGTATAACAATAGTTGTGAGACTGCTATAAGACTATAACAATAGTTGTGAGACTGCTAAAAGACTGTATGACAATAGTTGTGAGACTGCTATAAGACTATAACAATAGTTGTGAGACTGCTATAAGACTATAACAATAGTTGTGAGACTGCTAAAAGACTGTATGACAATAGTTGTGAGACTGCTATAAGACTATAACAATAGTTGTGAGACTGCTATAAGACTATAACAATAGTTGTGAGACTGCTAAAAGACTGTATGACAATAGTTGTGAGACTGCTATAAGACTATAACAATAGTGGTGAGACTGCTATAAGACTGTATAACAATAGTTGTGAGACTGCTATAAGACTGTATAACAATAGTTGTGAGACTGCTATAAGACTGTATAACAATAGTTGTGAGACTGCTATAAGACTGTATAACAATAGTGGTGAGACTGCTATAAGACTATATAACAATAGTTGTGAGACTGCTATAAGACTGTATAACAATAGTTGTGAGACTGCTATAAGACTGTATAACAATAGTGGTGAGACTGCTATAAGACTGTATAACAATAGTTGTGAGACTGCTATAAGACTGTATAACAATAGTGGTGAGACTGCTATAAGACTGTATAACAATAGTTGTGAGACTGCTATAAGACTGTATAACAATAGTTGTGAGACTGCTATAAGACTGTATAACAATAGTGGTGAGACTGCTATAAGACTGTATAACAATAGTTGTGAGACTGCTATAAGACTGTATAACAATAGTGGTGAGACTGCTATAAGACTGTATAACAATAGTTGTGAGACTGCTATAAGACTGTATAACAATAGTGGTGAGACTGCTATAAGAACACATTTCATGTATGGTTGTGTTATTCTATTCCCCATACATTTTGTTAATGTGCGTCTCTATCGCAATACTTGTGTATACAAACGTTACGTTATTGTTGTCTTGGATGTCTCTGCTGTTATATGTCTGCCGTCTAATACTTTTGTTGTTGGTAGCTTGTCACTGTGGCAAGAGAGAATGTCACCATTGAACTCATTCACTGCACAAGAACATGAGACAGAAAGTTTTAGAGAAATATGATCGCCTGCTACACTTGAGCATGATATGTGATGGATTGATACTACAGTCTAGAATAATTTCCAATGGATTGTATAAAGCTGTGAAAGCAATCATCTCGCACGGCAGTAGTATTTTTAATGCTGAGTTTTTAAATTGCTACAACAGCATTTAAGACTCTTGTCTTTGAGCTGCGTGATATCGTTCTACCAGGCACCATCAGGTAGAGAGGAAATACTGTGGTTGGTTTAAGTGTATGTCTAACATAATTCATGGTTATTAAATTGACACAGTAGCTTTCCTCATTGGTAATCTCATGAAGAACATACAAAAATTACATCCGAGTATTTGTATCACGAGTGTCCATTTTAGCTACCCCTGCTACTTTTCATGTAAATTGGATACGGGCTGACTGGTATATACTCATTGTTTGACACAAATGGCCAATTCAGTGAACTTATTAGCAACTCAATGTCTGATTTCAGACTTCACAATATACCGGTAACATTGTTGAACCCTCTGTCATACCATTTGCTAGTCAACCTTACCTAAAGTTATTTTGCTCCTATATTTCCATACATATACATTTTTAGAAGGCTCATTTTGTCAACAAGTACCTAACATGCCTGTCAACCAGTGCAGCTTCTCTGTATTTTGTTCAGATTATACGGATTATATACAGAATATATGCCATAGATAGTGAGAATCCTATGCTCAAACTGTCCAAGGTTTTTTTAGGGCCCTCATAGGACTTATCATTCGTTTTGTTCATCCGTCACATGATGATGATGACCATTTGTTACAGCCACTTTTTGAAATTCAGTTGAAATCATATTCATTTTAATATTCAGTCAATATTCAGTCCAATTCAGATGAAATCATAGTTATGCCCTTCACTATGAATTTGTAGATGGCTAATAAGCCCTTTTCCTACCACAAATGTCCTTGAACAATTCGGGCATGGAATGATCACTGTAGATAGCTTTTGATCTACCTGTGACTATCGATAGCTTTTGATCTACCTGTGACTATCTATAGCTTTTGATCTACCTGTGACTATCTAGCTACTCTGCACTATTAAGCTGCTGCATCTTTCCTATTTTTACAAGATGCTACACCTTTTTTGTCTGTTGAGTGCGATATAGTTCTAATTTGTGCAGTGACTTCTCATGTATCTGGGTTTATTTCAAAGTCTTTCAGTGAGATCTTCAGCGAGTCCTTGTAGTATTCTTTTGGTCACCTTTACACATGCATCAATAAACCCCACCCCCCCCCCCCCACACACACACACACACAACCATGCCTTTGAGACAACCTTAAACAAGTTCAGGTGCAGCCTCAGTTACAGAAGTTAAATGTATGTGTGTTTATGTTAGAAAGACTATGGGCTGTCAAGAACTACCTGCTCACAGCTAAAGGGATTATTTCATCATCATCATGTGTCAAGAGGTACCTGCTCACAGCTAAAGGGATTATTTCATCATCATCATGTGTCAAGAGGTACCTGCTCACAGCTAAAGGGATTATTTCATCATCATCATGTGTCAAGAACTACCTGCTCACAGCTAAAGGGATTACTTCATCATCATCATGTGTCAAGAACTACCTGCTCACAGCTAAAGGGATTATTTCATCATCATCATGTGTCAAGAACTACCTGCTCACAGCTAAAGGGATTATTTCATCATCATCATGTGTCAAGAACTACCTGCTCACAGCTAAAGGGATTATTTCATCATCATCATGTGTCAAGAACTACCTGCTCACAGCTAAAGGGATTATTTCATCATCATCATGTGTCAAGAGGTACCTGCTCACAGCTAAAGGGATTATTTCATCATCATCATGTGTCAAGAACTACCTGCTCACAGCTAAAGGGATTATTTCATCATCATCATGTGTCAAGAACTACCTGCTCACAGCTAAAGGGATTATTTCATCATCATCATGTGTCAAGAGGTACCTGCTCACAGCTAAAGGGATTATTTCATCATCATCATGTGTCAAGAACTACCTGCTCACAGCTAAAGGGATTATTTCATCATCATCATGTGTCAAGAGGTACCTGCTCACAGCTAAAGGGATTATTTCATCATCATCATGTGTCAAGAGGTACCTGCTCACAGCTAAAGGGATTATTTCATCATCATCATGTGTCAAGAGGTACCTGCTCACAGCTAAAGGGATTATTTCATCATCATCATGTGTCAAGAGGTACCTGCTCACAGCTAAAGGGATTATTTCATCATCATCATGTGTCAAGAACTACCTGCTCACAGCTAAAGGGATTATTTCATCATCATCATGTGTCAAGAGGTACCTGCTCACAGCTAAAGGGATTATTTCATCATCATCATGTGTCAAGAACTACTTGCTCACAGCTAAAGGGATTATTTCATCATCATTATGTGTCAAGAACTACCTGCTCACAGCTAAAGGGATTATTTCATCATCATCATGTGTCAAGAACTACCTGCTCACAGCTAAAGGGATTACTTCATCATCATCATGTGTCAAGAACTACCTGCTCACAGCTAAAGGGATTATTTCATCATCATCATGTGTCAAGAACTACCTGCTCACAGCTAAAGGGATTATTTCATCATCATCATGTGTCAAGAACTACCTGCTCACAGCTAAAGGGATTATTTCATCATCATCATGTGTCAAGAACTACCTGCTCACAGCTAAAGGGATTACTTCATCATCATCATGTGTCAAGAACTACCTGCTCACAGCTAAAGGGATTATTTCATCATCATCATGTGTCAAGAACTACCTGCTCACAGCTAAAGGGATTATTTCATCATCATCATGTGTCAAGAGGTACCTGCTCACAGCTAAAGGGATTATTTCATCATCATCATGTGTCAAGAACTACCTGCTCACAGCTAAAGGGATTACTTCATCATCATCATGTGTCAAGAACTACCTGCTCACAGCTAAAGGGATTATTTCATCATCATCATGTGTCAAGAACTACCTGCTCACAGCTAAAGGGATTATTTCATCATCATCATGTGTCAAGAACTACCTGCTCACAGCTAAAGGGATTACTTCATCATCATCATGTGTCAAGAACTACCTGCTCACAGCTAAAGGGATTATTTCATCATCATTATGTGTCAAGAACTACCTGCTCACAGCTAAAGGGATTATTTCATCATCATCATGTGTCAAGAACTACCTGCTCACAGCTAAAGGGATTACTTCATCATCATCATGTGTCAAGAACTACCTGCTCACAGCTAAAGGGATTATTTCATCATCATTATGTGTCAAGAACTACCTGCTCACAGCTAAAGGGATTATTTCATCATCATCATGTGTCAAGAACTACCTGCTCACAGCTAAAGGGATTATTTCATCATCATCATGTGTCAAGAACTACCTGCTCACAGCTAAAGGGATTATTTCATCATCATTATGTGTCAAGAACTACCTGCTCACAGCTAAAGGGATTATTTCATCATCATCATGTGTCAAGAACTACCTGCTCACAGCTAAAGGGATTACTTCATCATCATCATGTGTCAAGAACTACCTGCTCACAGCTAAAGGGATTATTTCATCATCATTATGTGTCAAGAACTACCTGCTCACAGCTAAAGGGATTATTTCATCATCATCATGTGTCAAGAACTACCTGCTCACAGCTAAAGGGATTATTTCATCATCATCATGTGTCAAGAACTACCTGCTCACAGCTAAAGGGATTATTTCATCATCATCATGTGTCAAGAACTACCTGCTCACAGCTAAAGGGATTATTTCATCATCATCATGTGTCAAGAACTACCTGCTCACAGCTAAAGGGATTATTTCATCATCATCATGTGTCAAGAACTACCTGCTCACAGCTAAAGGGATTATTTCATCATCATCATGTGTCAAGAACTACCTGCTCACAGCTAAAGGGATTATTTCATCATCATCATGTGTCAAGAACTACCTGCTCACAGCTAAAGGGATTATTTCATCATCATCATGTGTCAAGAACTACCTGCTCACAGCTAAAGGGATTATTTCATCATCATCATGTGTCAAGAACTACCTGCTCACAGCTAAAGGGATTATTTCATCATCATCATGTGTCAAGAACTACCTGCTCACAGCTAAAGGGATTATTTCATCATCATCATGTGTCAAGAACTACCTGCTCACAGCTAAAGGGATTATTTCATCATCATCATGTGTCAAGAACTACCTGCTCACAGCTAAAGGGATTATTTCATCATCATCATGTGTCAAGAACTACCTGCTCACAGCTAAAGGGATTATTTCATCATCATCATCATTATGCACATCCTAAGAGATGATTATAATTTAGGTTATCCACCCCATCTGCGGCTCTAATTAAGAGGTATGATCACATAAGTGACATCTACGGTACCAGGTTCAATTTTCATTCCAAGTAGTTCAAATGACATAGATGATATTGACCTCATTGGACTTGAGTTACCCCATATGTACTTTATCACTCTCATCAAAGCGGCATAGAATTTGTTGAGAGTACACTTGTAGTACATGATTCTATAGCTTCAACCCTGGGATCATAAAACTTCAACCCAGGGATCATAAAACTTCAACCCAGGGATCATAAAACTTCAACCCAGGGATCATAAAACTTCAACCCAGTGATCATAATATGTTGCTTGAAGCTACAGTATTAAGTGATGTGAGTGGTACTCTTGGCAGGTAGTGTGCCACTTTGTGGAAAGGTTGGGGTACATACGGGGGAACCAGAATACAGTGAAGTCAATCCTCTACTCTTCGTCAGTGCTTTTCATAAAATAGTAAAAGGGAGAGTCATAGATAAAGTATAAGATTCGGGGTGTGGATCATGGTACATAATATATGATGGAAGATGTTAGATCATGGAACACAACATGTGATGACAGATGGAAATTGAAGTATTGAATAAATCCTGAAAAAGAGGAGTATAGAGAAGATATACCACTCACAGAGAGTGAAAGATAAAGCCAGCGGCAGGATCAAGGGGGAGGTTGAAAACAAATATATGATGACCTGCCATGCATATTGTAAGAAACAACTATGTAGACTGGAACATGGGATTAAGTTATACCATCCCATAAAAAAGTGTAATTTTAAAAATGTAAACTTAGAAAAAATAAATGTATTTTGTTAAGGAGATAGATGAACAAAAAATGGTCAGTATGACATAATAAACAAAATTCATATCGCTTTTGACCACCCTGACATGAATGGTAATATCCAGAATAATGTTTTTTATAAATCTGTCTCGTAGACAAATGTGCCGGTATTATGGAAATTTTTCCGCTCAAAATAAATGAATGTGTCTAAATTCATCTTTTGCTTGAGTAGGTTGTGTATGTTTGTGCATTCATAATTCCGGCATTTGGGTAAAGGGCAACATAATTTGTCTGGGGCCACAATCCAGATCTTAGTATCTTGTGATAGGGTGAACATTGGGAGATGGTTGTGAGTTCATCTCCCTTCCTATTCATTGATTTTTTCTTGCTGGCGTAAGCTTTGCTGTTTGGCAGTTTCTTTGTCATATTGAGTATAGTTTCATCAAGAAGATTCTCTCTGGCACCATTATTTCTGGTCTCATCAACCCCATTGATTATTCATATCAACCGAATGCTATATTTGGGAGTCTTAAGGTTTACACAACGGTGTATGGTGTACTACCTTCCAGTACATTTGATGACTCCTGAATTGTTGCTTTAGCTACTGCATAAGTGCTCCGATGCATGTTTACCTATATGCATGTTGTAAGAGACGACTAAGGAGGTTATGGGGTGAAGTTTGTTGTCACATCCCATATAGGGTCAAAGTGATCCAGAATCTATACTAAAGTCGAATTTGTCAGGCCGAAAGGGACAGATATCGCAGCAAAGCTATAAACAATGACACAATGCATTTGTTCTCCGGATTACATCCTGCTATTCTGTATGAGTGTGAGAACGAATGAAGAAGAAGAAGATATAGTTAATTCTATTTTGAAAAGATGTAGTTAATTCTATTATGAAACACTGTCACCAGTCATGCATGATGTTGTAGGTGACTAAGGAGGTTGGAGGGTGGGGCTTAAACACTCTTGGATGGCTGATGAAACAGAGGACAGTCATCATCATCATGTGACATATTCTTTCCAGAATGTTGTCTTTGCAATTGATGCACTGAACCCGACTCTATCTTGTGCCAATCTGTCTGCCTCCTTCAATGATATCTTCATACAGTCTTTGATGTTATCTGTCCATCTCCTTGGTCTACCTCTTCTTCTTCCTTGAATTCTGCCCCTCTAGTATGCATCTTTCAATGCCATTGTATCTTTTTATATGTCCGAAATATTTCAGTTTTCTTTGTATTCACCAACTATCCTTCCTCTATATTCAGCATACTCAAAACTTCACTATTCCTTATCGTTTCTTTTCAGGAAATTCTTAATATTGTCCTATAGCACTTCAATTCGAATCCGATATTCTTTTTGCCGTTGTTCTATTTATTGTCCGAGTCTTACTGCCATAAATTATAACTGGAAAAATGTATGATCTAAGAAGTATAAATTTTGTCTCTTTATAACAGTTTGTCCATATATTTTTCATTTATTTTAATTTATTTATCGCTATCGCGAATCGTTTCCTAATTGACATTTGAAAATCACTTAAGCTGTTTATATTTGCACCCAGATAATCAAACTTGTCGAAATTTTCCAGTTCCATGTTATCTATTTTAATTATTGGTGTTACTTTGGTTTTATCTGTTGTCGTGATCTTGGTTTTCTGTATGTTTAATTGAAGGTTTTGTTCTTTGCTGTATGCTTTTGTTTTAATATTCATCCTTTCTAGCCCTTTTAGTGCAAAAGACAGAGTACTTATTGTAATATCTCCTGTGCTAAATTACTGGCGATGGTGATTAAGAAATAATCCCTTTTGTAGTGAGTAGGTAGCTCTTGACACATGATGATGATGGTGAAATAATAAATTTTTTAGTTGTAAGTAGGTAGCTCTTGACACATGATGATGATGGTGAAATAATAAATTTTTTAGTTGTAAGTAGGTAGCTCTTGATAGCCCATAGTCTTTCTGACAAAAACACACATCCTTCTTAGTTGTGTAACTGAGGTGACATCTCAATTCATGTAAGGTCAAAAAGGCATGGATGGAAGGGGAGAGGGGGCTATGAATGCATGTTTAGTCCCTAAAGGGAAGAATTCCAGCATGCCTCTATCCTAGGATTACAACGTCCTGCAAGGAACCCAGCACACACTTCTGGGCCAACTATATCATCATTCTTTTATCAGATTTGTTTCTCCAACCGCAATGATGGCAGATATAGCATTTCCCATCACCACAGAGTCTTCCACAAAAGATATAGCATTTCCCATCACCTCAGAGTCTTCTACAAAAAATATAGCATTTCCCATCACCTCAGAGTCTTCTACAAAAGATATAACATTTCCCATCACCTCAGAGTCTTCTACAAAAGATATAACATTTCCCATCACCTCAATTCTAACCAGTTATAATTGGTAGTATATCCTATTCTGAATGTAGCCACCAACCCAGCAAGTTCTGGCTATAGTGATTTTCTAGGCAATATAAATATGTTCAGTATTTTGCCATTGCTTTCTGGTCCGGATGGATGCACAATTACCTACGACGGAGATCGAACTCGGTACCTTTGCCATCACAGATGTACTCTGTACCACTCTGTCACAGAGCCGGACAACACTTTATACAGCGGGTAAATAAGTAAGACAGAAGAGAAAAGTAAGAAATAGTGACCCAACAAGCAGTGACAATACATTTTTCACACATGACAAGTTGTCAGGCTATCCTCCATCTTTACTTATTCATCTCCTACGACATGCCTTGAAAGAAGACAGTGGTCCTATTCTTTGCACCCTGAACTAGAAGTCCAGGTCCAGGTTTTCATATGGGCCCATAATACTGGTATCTAAGTAAGAATGAAGTTCGCTCACTGAACTTCTACATTATTATATTTCTAATAAAATGCAGAACCATTTCCGTTGCTGTCTCTTTATATTCTGTGACACATTAAAAAAACAAAACAACGATACCGTTAGATACCATAGAAATACATAAATAGCCTTTGATAACAAATGTCAAAATGAAAGGTCAACCAGAAAGGAAACAAACATCTCAGAGAAGATCATGGCTTGCATAAATTGGCTCGGGGCCATACACTATAAAAAGAAAATTATAAATAACCAATTTCTTTGCATTGTTAAGGAAAATAGATATTAACAGTATATAGGCCTACTGTACAGTTTAGCTGTAAGAGGTGGATGTAAACTTCTCTGTAAATAGATATTACCGGTATATAGGCCTACGGTATAGTTTAGCTGTAAGAGGTGGATGTGAACTTCTATATAAATAACAATTAAAATTACAGAATATTATAATGAATATACGATTAACTTCTGTATTGACTTTTTCTATGCTTCTTCTGCATTTTCTCAATAACAAAAGTGAGCAACCAGTTTGAATTGGTCATTCAACAGAATGACCGCTCATTCTTAATGATTGTATTTAGCTTGTCTATTATTTTCTTGTAGCCAATAGCATTGATGTTCACACTAGGGTCTTCATGTCAAGTGCGTAGGCAATTATATTTCTCTACAACTCCCAGGGATCTCTCGTGTTATTAATAAATCAGTTGGTGACATTCTCCCATGCCATGATAACAACTGATCCAGCAACCTCTCTCTTTATTTTTCTGTCTCTTCTCCCCTCTAGTCCCCTCCCCATCTTTCCAGTGGTAATTATTCAAAGGCCGTGGCTATTTTAAAAATAAACGCATTGAAAAAATGTCAGCATTCTGTGACTGTTTCTTTTGTCCAGACACAACTGCAGTCAGCTTCTAGTGTTTAAAAATTTATGGACTGATTTAAACATTTCTTTTAATATTGATGAGCTTAACATTACATTATGATTTTAATAATTTATTGATTTCTTTAGAAAATTGTTGAAAAGTTCAAAAGACTTTCAACCTTGATTGTTTTGTCAAATTATTGATTGTATCTTGTTAATTATTTCTTATAGTTGGACAATGCTGATGAACAAGCTGCACAGGTCAGGAGAGAACTGGATGGCCGGCTTCATAGTGTGGAAATAATGGCAAGGGTAAGGTTGCTGCTTTTAATGGGGAAAGTAATGAAGATAAGAATATAAGTGTGTGTGAATGGTTAGTTTGTTAGTTATTCCTCTAGGACCAAAGACGGCACATATGGCGGATATCATAGATTTCCATGTCTTGTTTCATTGCAATTTGCTTTAGGTCTTCATTGTTTCTGATACCGAATGTGAAACGTTCTCTTGTAATAGTTCTACATAAATTTTCTTTTGATCTTCCTTGTTTTCTCTTGCTCTTTGGTGACCACATCAAAGCTTGATAGAGGAGTCTTTCAGTATCCATTCGCAGAGCGTGTCCAATGTATTCCATCGATTATTTTATGAATGGTGTGAATGGTGGATAAGAAATATTTGATAGTCATGATTATTATATGTGACAAATTTTCTGTAATTGTAATACCATTCTCTATTTGTGTTAAATTTCTCTATGATTGGAACAAGTTTCTCTATTTGTGACAAATTTATATGTGAATAACAAATTGGGTGAATGTAACAACTTTCTCTATTTGTGACCAATTTCTATGTACAGGTAGCTGTGGCACATTTCTCTGTGACTTCTACATTCCTATATTTGTGCCAAATTTCCCTGGCTATAACAAATTTCTATGACAATTTGTGATGGATTTCTTTGTGTCTGTAACAAGTTTCTCTATTTGTGACAATATTTCTGTGACTAACAAATTTATCTATTTTCGACACTTTTTCTGTAACTAAATAATTTCTATATTTGTGAAAAAGTCTCTGTGACTAACACATTTCTCTATTTGTGACAAATTTCTTTGTGACTATGTGTAATTAATTTTGCTGTGGCTATTTGTAACATGCATTAGAAAAGTTGTCAAATTTTTTTTCAGTATTTGTAATTAAAGATAGTTTTATCACAACATTGATTTCTGTATTGCTATTCAGTCTTCTTCTTCTAATCAAGAACTGCCTGTTTTCACTCTCGGGCAGCCCATGCCAGTTTGTGCAAGATATGTTCATATGAAACCTGCCCTGCTGCATTATCTGTGTGAGCATTCGCGGAGTGTGAAGACGTCATCACTGTTTTAAGTACACATTGATGAACAAATGATCATGTGGTCATTCTCCTCATATGCTTAGTCCTAGGCAGACAGTCAACAACATGGCTGTTGTGATAATGCATCCGTCTACATTTTACCAGCGAGCAGTGATTCAGTTGCTTACAGCCGAAGGATGTCAACCAACATTCATTAAAGAACGCAGGCAGTATATGATGGAAAATGTGTTTCGAAGACAACAGTGAAGGATTGGGCAAGAATGATGGGTAGTGTGAGAAGTAGCAAATGATCTTTCACAGCTGAGTCAGGCATGTGTTGTGACAGAAGACCCAATTATTGCAACAAGCGAGCAATCGTTATGCAATAGATTGCAACATGCGAGCGAGAATTGTCGTGCAACAGATTGCAACATGCGAGCGAGCATTGTCGTGCAAAAGATTACAACATGCGAGCGAGCATTGTTGTACAACAGATTGCAACATGCGAGCGAGCATTGTCGTGCAACAGATTGCAACATGCGAGCGAGCATTGTTGTGCAACAGATTGCAACATGTGAGCGAGCATTGTCTTGCAACATGCGAGTGAGCATTGTCGTGCAACAGATTGCAACCTGCGAGCGAGCATTGCCGTCCCTCTTGGTAAAGAAATGGCAGTAGCATAACCTTTTCTGCAGAAATTTGTAATGTGAATTGTAAGATCTTTGGAGATCCAGGGTATTTCCATTGCATGCTGGCTGCTTTGCTGAATGACTCAAATTGGTGACACTACAACTCGTTGCCTGCCACTATTCACTACAGAAATGCATCATCCTCTGCATGGTGACACTGCAAATGTTTCAAACTCCACCCTGGTCGCTCTTCCATATGATATTCAGGTAATAGCCATGGTACCCAATGAGAACACAGTTTTTTCCCAACAATCATTTGGCTGTTCCTAATGACACAGGGAAGTCTTTAGCTAGAGAATGCATGCCTTGTCGACGGTCAACATGTACTGCTTCATCCATCTTGATGATGGCTTCTTCTTTCACAACAAGATGTGCCTAACCTGGCAGAGGAAGATCATTTGTTACTTGTCACCCTACCCGAAACATTCTTGCACAATCCTACACTGTTGTCTTTGAAACACATTTTCCACCATACACTGCCGGCATTCTTTGATGAATGTTGATTGGTCAATATTCTTTGGCTGTAAGAAAATGAATCACTGCTCATTGATCAAATTTGGATGGATTTATTATCACACCAACCATGTTGTCAACTGCCTGTACAGGACAATAAGCTACAAAGATAATGACCATGTGACCATTTGTTCATTGATGTGTACTTATTACATCAGTGATTTTGTCTTCTGACAAATGGTCCCTATGGTTGATGAAGAGATGCAGGTCAATGGACATTGCAACTTTGTCCTTTTGTGACATTCCAAGGTGGCGGAGAATGCTATATATCATTGCTGCAGATGGGTTAACGAATCCAACAGAAGAATGATGAACTAGTTGGTCCAGAAGCATATGCTGCTCTCCTGGCAAGACATGATGATCCTAGGGTACTGCTGAACTAGAATTCCTCGCTTCAGGGCTAAACATGCATCCAAAAATCCCTCCTAACACAACCATGCCTTTGTGACAACAAACCTTATACGAGTTTGGGTGTCACCTCGGTTACTCAACTAAGAAGGATGTGTGCTTTTGTAGGAAAAGCTATGGGTTGTCAAGAGCTACCTGCTTGCAGCTAAAGGGAGTACATCATAGATAATAGATCTACCTGCTTGCAGCTAAAAGGAGTACATCATAGATCATAGAGCTACCTGCTTGCAGCTAAAGGGAGTAATTCCTCATAGGTCATCCATAACAAGGGACTGGTCGAGATGTTTTTTCCTTCTAAAAAATGTATCTCTTCATATTTATTGTTTCCTTGTAAAAAATTTGTTGTTTCCTTGTGTTTAAGACTCGCCGGCATCCAAAGTTTGTAGTCAAAGAAATGGATGGAATGTATCTTGAAGAGTTAAAGTCTTCTGTTAACATCCTGAAATCAAATTTGGAGAGCCTGCCTGTCTCAAAGGGTGGAACTGATTCCAAGTACTCACTGCAGAAACTCAAGAGATATAACAGGTAGATTATGTACATGAACAAAATATGCTTAGAAAATTTGATGTTTTTTTCATTTAAATAATTATTTAACTAAATAATATTGATAAGAATTCCAAACAGAGGATCTGAGTCTTAAAAAAGGATATTATGTATGGAGTGTTGATTTCTAGTAATAGAGCCAAAGATGACAGTGTCTTCATTATAAAGACATCTGTAAGAATGATCTGAAGAAAGCAGACATGACTAAGATGGACTGGGAGGAATTTGCCTAGTTCATCAAAATTTGTGTGACGCATGGTCGAGAGATTAGAGCTTTGGTCTCACACGCGAGATCTAGAGTTCAACCTCCAGTAAGGACTGGGGTTTCTTTCTGTCAGAGTGTAGATTAAAAAAAACTCACCCTGAACATGACATGGTGACAGCAAGGGCATGCAGCCTTAGCCACACACACCACTCGAAACCTCACTGCTACTTCCTAATGGGAAAAATGCAGTATTGACATATTTTTAATCAACCTTTTTAGACCCGCTCATATAACTTGCTTCCAGCTAGATCTGTTTTTGGAAAACCCAAAACCTTTCAACATTAACAGGCCATCAGACTATGTCACTGCATGAGGTACTCCAAGTTTTCTATTGCTCACTTTCATATTTTGTGTCGCCAGCCAATTAAAAGCACAGATTAGTCTGTAGCAGTGATGTGCACAGTCTGAAGACCTGTTACTATCGATGGTTATAAGTTTTCCAAAGACAGATCCAGCTGGAAGTATGCTACACTAGTGGTTATGATTACAGAAACTAGTTCAGTAAAAAAAAGAAGAAACATATTCCTTTATCAGTATAAAAAAATTGGTTGCATATCCTCTACAGGATGTAGCCATCAATTCATATTTTTTTTACTAGTGATTTTCTTGGCAGTATCTATTTTCAGTCGTTTGCCATTGTTTTATTAATGATGTGGATGCACAATTGCTTGAGGTGGGTTTCGAACTCGATACATCGGCTGTCATAGGCCCCCCTCTGTACCGCCACAGAGCCGGACACAAAGCCTAATAGGGAAAGAGGAAAAGAAGACTTTTAAAAAATGTGTGTTAAAGCTTTGAGTTTTGAATAGTAATTTTTTTTCTGTTCATTTATGCTGTATTTTCTTTATGATTCATTCCCTAGCATATTTATTACTCAGCAATATGACAGAAACAGTAATATTACTAAATTAAGTAAAATGATGAAAACTAAGCAGAACGTATGCCCAATTGGTGCCTACCTTATATATTTTATCTAGATTTAGAATGTGTACAAACTTAGATATCAAGCACAAGCTCATTGCAAGTGGGTAACGGAGAGCACATAGTTTTCACATGGTCAATGAGATTACGTCATGTGCTGATTGTGTTGCTAGAAATGTAGAAAATGGCTAATGTTAGAGTAAATTCAATTGTACCATGATCTAATGCTTCAGAATAGTAGTAGGCGGGATTATCCTAGAGTTTAGGAGGGTTTGAGATTAGGGATGGCATTACACGAGATATGTGCGCTACACACTGAAATGGGCAGGGGGGTGGGGTGTTGAGGCTAGTGCGTTGCGTGCAAATTGCTAGTTCTGTATCTGAAGTTGCGACTTGATACGGCAGCCATTTTGACATAAAATATTTTAAAATTACAATGGACAAATATTTAAAAGCTATGATCATTGTAAACATTGGTAGGCACTAATTGGACACAAATTCCAACTAAGCTGCCATGATTTTCAGTCAAAGAAGATCCTGTAGGAAACAGTGAAGGGTGGAAGGAACCGAGAAGACAAAGAAAATCATGGACAGACATAGAAAAATTGACTGGGGATGATTTACATTGCTGAAGTTAGAAATTGTTGAAGGACTGTGCTGATTCATCCAATGCACTATCCATACTGCCCTGAATAATATCGGCGCTATGTATAGGAAATATGACAAATTTAGTCAGAACAAAATTATTACCTATAAAAATAATAATAATATCTCACATTAATAGGAACAATTATTTTCCTTACCAATATTTATCTGTGTTACTGAGGCCTACAGCTGTTTGTCAGTTCTTTAACATTCTAGTTATTATATTACAGTTGAGCAATACTGCTTCTACACTATAATGTTTAGCCTTGAAATAACACTTGCTGGTCTGTATTTTCTTGCTACATGATGCTAACTAGCTTGTAATATTTTTTATCTTTATCCAAATCCTACAAGATCAAAGAGGTGTCTATCATTATTATATATGTATATATATATTTATATTACCCTGCTGTTTCAAATCTTTACCCTTTGTCTAATCGTTACCCCTTCTCCTTTAGCAGGCCTGTTGCCCATGCATCACCTACAAGGTACACATTACAGATATGACAAATGGTGGTCTAGTGTTTTCTTTTATTTATGTGAAGTTTTTCATAATTGTATGTCTGATTTATCCTTGTTTATTTGTTCATATTTTGTATTTTTCTTCAAATGCTTTTGTCAGAATTGTGTGTGGGACTTTTCAACTTTAAGAGAAAGGAAGTGTAGATTTTATTTTGTCTGCAGTGAGCAATTCTGGTGAAAGTTATATTTTGTGTTAGAGAACTTTTAAAGTCAGTCATTCCTGAAGCCATTGTCCCAGTTTCTGTTTCTGATCCTTGATTCATGGAGTGGGTTTGCACGCAAAACACAGAAAGTGTTCCAACTGAGTTTCCGTAGATGGCATAGTGGGAATTTCTCATTCCTTAGTGGGAATAAATATGTGTAGGGTTATTTAATATGCAACTTTATTCAATAAATTTATCAACCAAGTAACAGGAGAACATACATGAAGAGGGCTATAATTAAGCACCATAAGCAGACCTGTTTGACAGTAAAATAATTATTAGGATTAAATGTCAAGCAAAATATCATGCAATAAAGTGTAGTAACAAATGACCTACAATTTCTATGGTATCTCAGTTGGAACATTTTCTATATTTTGTCTACAAATCCTATATAAGATCGTTATTTTGTCTACAAATCCTATCCATGTACCCAATCCTTTTATGTTTTCTTTGTTCTTTTGAACTTTTGAGTTTTTTAAATAGATTATTTGTTTGTGAGAGGCACAGATGATGCATGACCATATTACGATGGTGTTTAATGTCTCATTACATATTTCAGTTGTAATGCAACTCCACCTTTTATTGGTTCCAGAATGCCACCTTTTAATTGTTCCATTGTGCAATTTTTTATTTCATTATTTCATGTTTTTATTGTCCAGAATACCATCTCGTAAATTTTTTTTCATGAATTCCACCTCTTATTTGTTGCAGATTAGTTACTATCTAATAATTTGACTAAACATCTCTTAATTATTTCAGAACCTCATCTTATGATTGTTCAAGAATTCCACCTTTTTATTGTCCAAGAATACCTACTTTGGTTATTCCAGTATTCCTCTTTTTTTAAATGATTCAAGATTAAAATCTTTTAGTTGTTCAGGAATGTCATCTTTTAATTTTTTAAATTCCACCTTTTAATTGTTATAAAGGTCATATTTTAATTATTCTAACATGTCATGTTTTTAACGGTTCAGGATCCCACCGTTTAATTTTCATCTATGGTTGAACAGGCATACCTTGTCACAACAGAACTTTAGTCCACCATATACCAATTTTCTTAATTGTTTCAGATTCTTACTTTTTAATTGTTCCAAAAAATGCCGCCCTGTAATAATTTTTTTTAAATTATTAAAAAATCCCACTTTTTAATTATTTCAGAGTTTAACCTTTTACTTATTTCAGAATAAAACATGACATATTCCAGAGTACAATTATTTAGTTTTAGTGTTACGTCTTATTTCACAGATCCTCATATTTTTATTGTCGTAGACTCTGATCTTATATTTATTTTGGTGTCATATATTTTATTTTTTCAGAATTTCATAAGTTAATAGCTTCTAAATCTCACCATTTTATTATTACAAAATTTAATTTCCATTCTTTCTGAATCCCACTTTTTAATTATTCCAGAATTTAATTTTCATTGTTTTTAAAGCACACCTTTTACTTATTCCAGAATTTAATTTTCGTTATTTCTGAATACCACCTAATTATTCCAGATTTTAATTTTATTGTATCTCGATCCCACTTTTTAATTATTCCAGGGGTACAAAGGGTACAGCATTGCTCTCGACGGACCCAGGGTTAGCAGATAACCAAGATCCCAAAAGTACCTTCTTGTGGTGCACCCTGGAAACAGAAGTACGCGGCTTGTGCTGCTTTTGGCAAACACTTTTGGGATCGTGTCCAGAAATTTAAAGACGGCTGACGGAATGAGATTTTACTGCATAGACAAGCAATATCTGTGACACCTCTATGCCAATACATATAGCGTCATTGTTGATACACAGTGACGCAAGACAGTCCGGTCCGAGCATTGGAGGGGTGGCCAATGCAATTGACATGAAACAGTCAGATGCATAGAGAGAATCGAAAAGACAACATACTGAGTAAAACGAGAGGGCAGCGCAATCCGCAAATAGAATGGGACAATGTTTCAAAGTGACTAAAACTAAAAGTCTGTTAGCTTGAGACAAGCTTCTAGTTATTGGTTCTCCTTACGGGCAGAAACCCAATCGTGGGCTCTTGGCCAAGAAGACAGACCGGCCCAACTCTACTGTTGAATTCTTCTTATACCGGAAGCAGAGGAGGACAAATAAAGACATGGACAGACAACATCAAGGAATGGACAGGGCAAGATATTTCCACACTCATCCGCATCGCTGAGGATAGAATTCGCTGGAGGACTCTGTGTGCTGAAGCATCCAATGTGGTACCCCTACAACCCTGAAGGGTTATGGGTTTATTGATTGATTGATACCGGAAACACACTCTCGGAGAGAAAGGGTTCAGTACCCAATGGGCTGAAGCACAAATAGGACAAAGTTGTTCAGCTCGAGAATGTTTCAAGTCCCCAAATGCTCTAAAACGCGAGGTGAGACTCAGACTTGGACGAGGGGTTCACGATGTCAGTGAATGACACCTCAGCTAAGAAGGCGAAAGAGCCCCGGTCCAACTCTTCAATCGAGTTCTTCCTAAATTGGAACCAGACTCGAAGATGAGAAAAGGTTCAGTGTCTGGTGGGCACAGGCACAATATGTCTAATTACACAAGGCAAATTCACTAGCTGTGTAATGCCTCGTGTGAGATAAACGTGAATGACAATCGTCTCGGCGAAGAGTCAAATACAAACCCACTGTCTGTTGATAGATATGCAGGCTATCACAGGCTAAGGAAGCCCACTACCCAAATTAAAGGCATGATGGTAATGGATGTGCTGGGCCTCGAATGTCTGCGCCACAGAGTGAGCCAACTGAGTTGCATATAACACAGTTCTACTGTGGAACTAGCAGTACAACATACTTCATGCTCCCAGGCGGAAATCACATAATTTTTTGTGGTGGTTATCAGAGAGTGAAAACAGAAGAGGAAGAATTATTCCAGAATTTAATTTTATTATTTCCGAATCCCACCTTTTAAATAAAATAAAATTAGGAATAGTCAAATGATTGCTAAATAATGTCTCAGTGATACTGAAACAAAAATACAATGCTAAATCTGTTTGTTTTTTATATGTTGAGAGAGTGAACCAGGACATAATTGGACTCGGAACAGGAAAAACTTCATGTCAACTAGCAAGGAATCCATAGATTAATTCTGCTGAAACCAAACTATATGGGCCATAATGTTACTGTTTCTTCAAATATTATTTGTGAGGAGCCAGTAAAGGTACTTATGCAGAACACGAGGTAATGAGTTTTACCATTCATGGACAGACTAATGAACATGAAAAAAAACATAGACAGTATAAAAAAACAAGACAAAATCTTGACATTTCAACCACAATCATTTTCTCCAAAAAAATACAGATACACAGAACAAACAATAAATATAATATTGGATGTTATATTTATTATTTGTTCTCTATAGTTTTCTTGAGAAAGACCTTATGGTTTTAATGCTGATTTATTTTGTTCTGTACACTGTCATCTATATTCTTTTGTGTTCATTTTTTGGTTTGTGAACGGTAGAACCTACTTCCTTATGTTCTGCATAAGTACTTTATTGGTTATACAGTTTTACTGCTGTCACTGCCTCACTTATTGAATGCTAGGAAAAAGAAGGATATATAACAATCTATCTATGTGCCTACAGTACTGAATTTGGTACAGTGGGCAGAAACCAGTACAATGGTGGCTGCTTATTACTTTAAAAAAAAATTTACTTAAGTCTTTAAAAACAATAATTAGAAATATCTAACTGAGCTGAACCGAGAGCTTAGGGAATGCTTAAGGAGTGTGTGTGATCAATGAAAAAAAACTCTTCATCATGTGATGGATGCGAGAGATTTGATATTAAATATTTGCCTATCCCATAATATAAGTCAGAGATCTCAACAATGTCGTGCAGTTGTGTAAAATACATTGCAATGATTTTTGTTCTCACAAACTGGATACTCAATGCAGACACGGAAAGAAGGATTCAGGCTTTTGAAAATAAATGTTACAGATGATTGTTAAGAATTAGTTATGTAAAGCACAAGATAAATATATTTGTCCAGAAGTAAATAAACAAACTTGTAGGATATCAAGAAGCTATATCGTTTGAAGCTACTGAATTATATGCTATAAATAGTACTTTTTGCAAGCAAGCGTTCCGCTTAGTTGAGAGGGACAGAGTACATGGGGTAACCTTGTAAAGTTAATCCTTCACACCATTTTGAGACACATCTTTTGGATTAACTCTACCGTTGATTTTGACTGTCAACTACAGCACAATATACTGATGATAAAATGACTCAAATCATTAACAGAAAAATATAAGTGGTTATAATGTTCCCTCTAAGCTGTACAGGTTGAGTCCTGCACACGTCGTCAGAAGGAGCAGCGCATGGAATTTAATATGTCGCACACAAAATCAAGAATCACTGAATTGTAAAAAGTTTATAAAGTACCACCTCAAAAGTTATTTTAAATTGCAATCTAGGGAGAGATTTAAAGTTACAGAGAAATCTCTAGAGTGATTTCAAGTTACCATCTCAGGAGAGGCGTAAAGCCAAAGGTAGACCAAGAAAATGGTTACCAAGATAACCATGAACAAACGTGGACTAAATGCAACCACAGCGTCACATCTGGCCTTAGAACGACAGCTTAAGCTCCCACCCCTACGCTTAACGGCAAGTGTTAACCATCATTCACCTGGGGATAGACAATAGACAATCTCAAGGGTGATTTCAAGTTACTACTTCCAGAGTGATTTAAGCGTTTATTTATACACCTCTATCTTATCCATACTGGTACGAAATGTTTACATTTAGTGTAGATGTTTATTCTTGAACACAGCACAGGAAGAACTGGGTCAACTAGGCTCAATCTCTGAGTGGGAAACATCTTTTCAAACTATTGCTAACCTCTGGGAGTTGGTCTTCTTGCTGTGAAAGAATACTGCGAGAAACAGCCCAGCTGTATATATGAAAAAGAGCTTAATTGCTCATAATTAATTCTTGGGGATCAGAATAAGAAACAAACTATGATACTGTACACATACATACTCTTCCATTTAATTTGTTAGCCATTCTATTGACAGGGCCTGAAAGGGGAACAAAGAATATCAGCATTGTTTACCTTCCATGCATGCCGTAAGAGGTGACCAAGGAGGTTTTGGGGTGGAATTTGTTGTCCCATCTCATAGGATCAAATTTACACAGAAGCCATGCTGAAGTTGGATGTGTCAGGCTGAACAGCTAAGCTGTAAACAATGACAACACATTCCATTATCTGGACTACATCCAGCTAATCTGCAGAAATTTGAGAACAAATACAGAAGATTTTGTTGCATAGAGTAGTTGCATAGGCCAGTGGTTCCTCAACCTTTTTCTCAGGACTAATTCCTTTTCATGGTCCATGGTTTCAGCCCTGGGAAAAATGCCTATCAACTGTTGTTTAGATTTATTCCTATATATCTTATTACTATCATCCAAATAGTTACCTTTCTGTGGATCCCATAGATGATCTGTGGACCCCATAGATAGGTCAATATCGACCAATAGATAGGTCTGTGGCACCCCACAGGTGGGTGCATGGCCTCCATAGATGAGTCAGTGATCCCCATTGATGGATCCATGACTTCCATTGGTGGGTCTGTGGCTGCTCAAAGATGGGTCAGTGGGCCTCCTCCTATGAATGGGTCCATGACACCCCAATTAAAATGCTTGTTTATTTCATGTCTTCTGCCTCACCCCCAGCACAAAGATGTGGTCCCCAGAGGACTCATGTTGAAAACCACTGGTCTAGACCATTTCAATCTTCTAACTACTAATGGTTTGTTGTGTTTCATCTTGATACATAAGGGGAAGCTTTAGGTGATATATGGAAGCATGTTTTTATATATGTGGCTATTCTTACTTTTAGATATCAATACTGAATATTTTTGGTTTAAGTTGCTCATGTGTGCTATTTTTTACTTGAACATATAAATTATTATGCTCTGTTCAATGCTTTATGTAGTGTAACAACACTCATTTGCTACAAGGCTAGTTAGGTGTCTAAAGTGAAATAAGATTTATGAAAATTTTTTGAAGAATACAAAAAATTAGGGAAACTAATTTTATAAACTTATAATTTACAAGCACTTGTATGGTAACAAATTAGATAGATATATCAAGCTAAAGATGGATGTGTTGGACCATTGGTGCAAATAAAATGGTGGCACAACACATTTCCATTCTCTGGACTACATCCTGCTTGAAATCTAAGAGGACTATTGTCCTGCTACAGGAGAGGTACAGGGGAGTTTGAGAATGAAACGCTGAAGAAGAAACAAGACAGATTTTTTAAAAGATATCAAATTAGTTGAATAGGTTTAACAGAGAGCCTACAATAGATGACAAATCAACATTTTGACCAAAAGGTCTTTATAAAGATAGGTACAAACAAATGATGGCTGTGTCATGAGTTGAGTCATATACATTGGTTTTACACCTGCAGGGACTTGCATGGATATTTTGCCCTGGTCGTTCTGAAGCTCAGGATAATGAGAGAATTTACTTCAAAACACAGATGTCAAGCAGATGACAATGTACAAAGGGAAAATTTCAAATTTCCTTTGTATGAGAACACCTTTGTGGATGAAAATATTATTAAGAGATTCAAGAGTTTGGAATGACTCTAAGATGTAGTAATGGAGGTCAATTAATGGGTAAGATTAGGAGGATATACAACCAATGAGCTATGGGAACTATCAGCATATATGCGCTTTATTATCTGGTAAAATGAAGATGATGGTGAATTAATACGTTTAACTGTGAGCAGGTAGATCTTGATAGCCCATAATCTTCTTGATAAAAGCGCAGCTTTTCTCAGTTGTGTAACTGCTGTGAGATCGGGACCAATATAAGGTATCAAAGGTATGGCTGTGTATATGGGGGAGGGATTTATGGATGCATGTTTAGTCCCCAAAGGGAGGTATAACATTCCGCCAGTATCTCAGGACTATCATGTCCTGCCAGGAGCACAGCACACTTGTAGGCTAACTATCTCATCATTCTGCTGTCAGATTTGTTGACCCATTGACAGTGATAGCATATCTAGCCTCCCTCGTCATCTTGGAGTCTCCCACAAAAGGGTAAAGGTTCAATGTTCACTGACCTACATCTCTTCACCATGCATGGGATTATTTGGTACAAGACAAAAGTCAAAAATTGAGACAAAATGTGACAATGACTTTTCTACAGGCGACAGTTATCAGCCTATCCACCAACTTTCTTTACTCACCTATGATATACTTGAAAAAGTCACCTATGATATACTTGAAAAAGTCACCCATGATATACCTGAAAAAGTCACCTATGATATACTTGGAAAAGTCACCTATGATATACTTGAAAAAGTCACCTATGATATACTTGGAAAAGTCACCTATGATATACCTGAAAAAGTCACCTATGATATACTTGGAAAAGTCACCTATGATATACTTGAAAAAGTCACCTATGATATACTTGGAAAAGAAGACTGTGGCACTTTTTTTACACCCTGAACTAGGTGTCCAGGACTGAGTCACTACAAGAGCAATCTGCTGATATAGACAGAATGGAGTTACTATGGGAATGCCCAAAGTATATAACCATCAGTTCAGAAATAAAAACATCGCAAAACAATTCAACAACATTTGACAAGTTATGTCATATGCAAGATATGTTTCAATTAAATACGGTTATCATAAAGCAAACCTCATCACAATTAGTGCACTGTCAATCACCAGCAACTTGTCAGTCTCATATTTCATTTTTTTAGCCTGAATAGTGTAAAATTGGACATTAATTCTTAGTCTAGAGATAGAAATTTTTGAGAACTAACAGGAATTGAACCAGTCCGTTCTAACAGCACCGAATCACCTGGCAACTCGAGTAAACAGGTTTTTCTGTACTTGACTAACCTTCGTACTACTCTCCGACAAAAGATGCGATTTTGTAAAGACATTCAAACTGTGTACTCAAGTCATTGAGAACAGACCAGTCGAAACAAGGACTATTACAACAACAAACATCCCATACAAGTATTGAATTATCCTCAGTAACACAAACATATAACATCCGTAGTCGCACTTTGAATAAGAGCAGACCAAAAAGACGATGGACTGACATTAAAAATAACATGAATACATTGTTGGAAAATGCAAGCCGCATCGCCCAAGACAGAATGGGATTCAATGAGTTCATTGGGAAGACTACATTCTGGAGAGAAAAAGTCACATGACACAGATTCGTACTATAAGGACCAATATATCTTCTTGTTATATGTTTGTATTACTGAGAATACTTCAATACTTGTACAGGATGTTCGTTGTTGTTGTTATAGTCCTTGTCTCGTTTGGTCCATTCTCAGTGACTTGAGTACACAGTTTGAATGTCTTGACAAAATCGCATCATTTATTGGAATGCGGTTAGTTAATTACAGAAAAACCAGTTGACTCGAGTTACCAGGCGATTCGGTACTGTTAGATTGTACTGGTTCAATTCCCGTTAGTCTCAAGAATTTTTCATCTATCCTCTTGCTTCGTACTTGAATGTACTTGTCTAGAGATTTTCTTGACAAAATGTGCATGTTTTGAACCAGCATGTCTTTTACAGTTGGCAGTTACATCTCTGTTACTCTCTGCTGATACAATTTGTTAAATGTGTTTACCTTCAGATGTTGTGGTATGCCAATATTGTTACATCAATTCTTAATTAAGTCTGTTTAGATTCAATGTCATTATGAAGTTTAGAAAGTTCTTACTAGCAAGGAAAATGAAATATTCTATTACTGTAGAGACTTGAAAAAAGGTGGGAAATATTTACTAATAATGTTGAAACCTGAGAAAAAATGGGAAACCATTTCAAATAATAATGAAATGATAAAAAATGGAAATGATTTCTCATTAATGTTGAAATTTGAGACAAAATGAGAAAAATTTTCTATTAATGATCAGACTTGAGAAAAAAAATGGGAACATTATTTGTTAATGTTTAAATTCGAGAAAAAAATGGGAACATTATCTGTTAATGTTTAAATTCGAGAAAAAAATGGGAACATTATCTGTTAATGTTTAAATTCGAGAAAAAAATGGGAACATTATTTGTTAATGTTTAAACTTGAGAAAAAAATTTTCAATTAATGTTAAAAAACTCATTTCACCACTGTCAACATCATCTGTCATTGACCCAAAAGTCTAATGTCCTACAAGAATACAGAAATATCAATTCAATTATAAAAAAATTAAAAGCTTGTTAGTAATAGTACATTGATAGATCCATTGCTCTATTTCTCCAAGAATTGATTGTTTAAGAGAGGTAGTTATTGAACTTTTCTTGTCTGTAGACCAACCTTATGAGACAATTTTTATTCTGTAGTCCTAACTGAACCTTAAAGAAAAGAGTTTGTTGAACTTCTTCAATGTTTGTTACTTTTTCATGTGTCACTTTATGTCCAGTCACCTTTCTGTGTCCCTAGGAAAGTCTGTGGACCCTTCTTCTGCGTTGATTCTCAAACTCCTGCAGTTTAGCAGGATGTAGTCTGGAGGACAGAATGTGTTGTATCATGGTTTATAGATTTTCAGTGAAATCTGAGAAAAATCTGGTCAAGATGGCAATATCTTTCATATCTTTCGGCCAGCTTTGCCACATTTTTATTTTTAGGATAGATAGAAAGTGAAATCTGCACACTTCTGCCTGAGACATCCGACTCAACATGGTTTCTGGGACACTTCGACCATATTTGGCATGATACTGTTAACTCCACCCCATAATCTTCTTAATCGTCTCTTACAACATGCATGGAAAGTAAACATTGTTTCTATTCTTTACTCCCCTTTTCTGGCCTTGACAACATACGGGTAGCAGTCTTGTGGGCCCCAATTTTAAATTGTTTTTCCGTGCCTCCCCTCCTGCACTGTGGCCATATAGCCCAACTTTGAGAACAACAGTTTTAGAGCATGTTGAAATGGGGATAAAATAAATATTGTTCTTGTTATGTTCTTATGTTGTTCATGAGTAACATTATTAGGAAATTTTCAGAGATTATTGAATAAATCAGAAGTAACAGACACGATTTGAACCTGGTCCATTCAGCGGACATCAATTCACTAGCAAATAGAGTCTACAGATTTTCAGAGATTATTGAATAAATCAGAAGTAACAGACACGATTTGAACCTGGTCCATTCAGCAGACATCAATTCACTAGCAAATAGAGTCTACAGATTTTCAGTTGCAATTTAAGTCAGCACATTTTATCATTTACAACTTGAGATACCATGTTTTCAGACAACATTCTTTACGTGTCTCAAGTACCAAGTTGAGATCCCATCTGCTGACAATCTGAGATTATGTTTATTCTCATGAATGTGTTTAATCCATATGATAGATATGTGTTACAGTAGTTTTTTTTATAGTTAGTTTTATTAGTTGAAAGATTATCTTCACTGCACATAGGTACATAAGTTATTAAATTTCCTCCTCAAGATATCCCTCAGAGTGTAGCAACTGACCACACCTACTTTGTGTGTTGGTTTACCAGTCTCTTCTGGTTACCTGCATAATGTTCTTGTTGAGCCACACACCTATTGACATGGTGTTCCTGTAGTCTGCTTAAAATTGCATATTCACAAGCATTTGTTACATTGGCTGCTCGTCCTATCTCCGTAAGAGCATTCAGAACATCAGCTTGGTCCCTTGCTTGTCTGACAGCCATGATCACCATACCAGCATGTCTGTCTACTCATTCATTTCCTTAGACACTGGCATGTCCAGGCACAAATATGATATGAAATTGATTCCTGTCAGATTGTATTGTTTCACAGACACCAGCCACTGCTGGCGGGCACAGCCATTCTCAATCTTTCTTAGCATGCTCATTGAGTTGCTGAGAAAGCATACACTAGTACAGGTTTGAGAATCTAACCACGCCATTTCCCCAGTTACCGCCATGATATCCATGATCATACTACTTGTAGTCATAGTAAATTGACAGCTGTCTTCACTCACAATTCTCTTTTCAACCTGTGCCATGAATGCACATAAGCTGAGGACACTTCGAACAACAGATGTATCTGTACAGATATAAACATATTTTAAGTGAACGAAAGAAGATCTATCTGTGTATATTATTATATTTCTCAAGTAACACAATGCACAGTGAGTAGGTACAGGAACCAATTCTCTTGTACGGCTGGCAGACTACTATCTGTATGGTTACGTGCATCCACCAGTCAGTTGAATGGTAAACACACTGAATACAATAGTTACCAATACTGATGTGTTTGATGAAAATAAATTGGCAGCACAACATATTTCTATTCTCTGAACCACATCCTCCTAGAAATCTTGTAGAACCATTGTTCTGCTATAAGAAAAATTTGGTGGGAGTTTGAGAACGAATGCAAAAAAATCCACAAAAAAACCCCATCTGTTACAAGTTTCCATCAAACCAACCATCTGTCAAGATGAATGATCACCATAACACACACACACACACCCACACATACATAATTACAGATACAAGAATGAGTTATTTGATTTGCCAGATATTTGTAAATCTTGTGGCCAAGCTTGTATGATGTCTGGCATGCACATGTAGATATATGTATGTTTAGTCTTGGCTTCTATAAGTATGCCCATACATGCATGGACTATTTATATTTGATACTGTCGTATGGAGTTGTTTTTTGGATACACTTTCGGACTGAATTTTGACTTTTTAAAACGTTTGTCAGATTCAGCAATATAAACTATATAATAACCTATACAATAAACTGTGTGTAATAAACTATAGAATAAACTATAGCAATAGGAACAATAATCATCGTGCACCTTTCATCTCCTGTATAGCACAGGCTTTTGCTGTATAGCACAGGTTTTGCTGTATAGCACAGGTTTTGCTGTATAGCAAAGGTTTTGCTGTATAGCAAAGGTTTTGGACAGATCTTTCTAAGTTTGATGGATTATTTTGTTGCTTTAATTTACTGTGATGCATAATAGCCAACTCCACACTTAATAATACTGAACCATCTCTTTCAACATGCATAGTTCACAGTGATACTGCTCTTTCAATTCCTGTCAGATTTATACAATAACATTGTAACAGGATTTCCAATCAGATATTTTCCTGTGGGGTCTGTGAAGAAATCAATAGGGACACAATCAGCAACAAAATGTCAAGCAAGCTTGACCATGGATAGCCTTTAGATTTGTGACAAAAATGCAACATGAACAGTTCATATAAAAAGATTACAATGTATGGCTAGCCTGCCAACAATATTACTTTTGATATCCATCACTGAAGTTAGGTGTATTGGGCCATTTGTGCAAAAAAATAGCAATACAACGCATCTCCTTTCTTTGGACTACTTCCTGTTAGAAATTTAGTTGGATAATTGTCTTACTGCAAGATCCAGATGGAGTTTGAGAACAGATACAGAATAAAAATCCAATATTTTCTTAATTAAATTATCACTATTACTTTGTCTCCACTGCATATTCTGTTGCAAAGTACTTGTTTGGTACAGTCCATCATAAAATACCTTCTTTCAGGTTAATTGCAGTATACCTCCAAAATCCTCTATCTCTTGCCTTGAGGTGCACTCTGATAGACTATTGTGTTAATCTCATGATGTTTCCCCTTTACTTGAACCTTCTCTCAGTCTATCTCTTGGTTGTCTCCCCTTAACTTGACTAAAGTGAGGTCTTCAGTAAGGTGTTTTGTTATGACTTTGCATATATTCAAAATATTTTGTTTTATTTTTATTTTCTGTAATTGATCATTTTCAAACAGTGTTCTCAGAACCTGTTAATTTGTTTTCTTCTCTTTCCATGTTCTCTCATTATTTGTTTTCTTCTCTTTCCATGAAGTTCTCCATAATCTTTTATATTCTCCAAGTTAGACAGTCCAAAAAAATGATAATAAAATCATCTAATTATGTCTCTTCCCAATGTTTGCCCTTAATGACACTCTGAATCATCTAATTATGTCTTTCCTAATACAGTGGAATCCCTCTAAAGCCGTTTCTTTTATAACAAATTTCCATACATAACAACACTTTTCAAAATCCCCAATTATATTTATTCTATATTGTTTGTAATTTATATAACGAATTTCTGTTATTACATACATATTTTATCCGTCTGGACCAAGTTGTTATAATGGGATTCCACTGTATTTATTTGCCACTTATGAATCTCTTTTGGTAAGTTGTAAGATTAAACCCTGAACCATCTATCTATATAACATGTTTCTGCATAATGTTTTTCATGAACATTGGAGTTAAGACATTTGAAAAAATTGATAAATTTGTGTTAGTAGTAACTGTGTATTCAATATGTTATTCTGTAATATTTATTTCTATTGGAGCTAATTTAAGATGTATAGATCTATAGAAATAAGTATTATTTTGCTTGAGAAGCTTATTTGGACAGTTCCAATAAAATGAATCAATTCTTTAGTATAACAGTTTGTTAACTGGTTAGATCTCATTGTTAGTATAACAGGCTACCAAGTTATATCTTGTTAGTATAACAGTTTTTTTGGCTGGTTAGATCACATTATTATTATTTGTTGCCTGGTTAGATCTCATTATTAGTATAACAGTTTGTTACCTGGCTAAATAACATTATTTGTATAAGTTTGTTACCTGATTATATCTCATTATTAATATAACAGTTTGTTACCTGGTTAGATCTCATTAATGTAATAGTTGTTACCTGGTTAGATCTCATTAATGTAATAGTTGTTATCGAATTAAATATCCATAGCTGTTAACTCATTTTTCCATAAATCTATATTTTTAACAATTTATTTCCGTATTTCAACAAAAACGTCTGTATTTATATAACAGCCCCCCCCCCCCCCCCAAGATCCCCCCACAAATTTTAAAAAATCTCTTCTCCCCCATTCAATACATTCAATAAGTGCAAAATGTTCTGATTAGTAGTAATTACTAAAGATGTTACACAAATGACTTTAAAAAAAAAAAAAATAATAATTAAATTTAAATTTAAAAGAAAATAATTATAAAACATTATTTTGTTGGGTTTTTTGGGGGGGAGGATTTTATTTTTGGGCCCAAAATCCATATCTATGCGAAAAATCCGTACTAGCTGACACCTATGGATCTCATTATTAATTTAACAGTTTGTTACCTAGGTAGATATCATTGTTAGTATAATTAGTTGTTACCTGGTTAGTTGTCGCATTATTAGTTAGTTAGTTGTCGGATCATTATCACTGCAAACTGGACACGTCCATAAAATAATATTAGTATTATTAGTATAACAATTTTGTACCTGGTTAGATCTCAATATTAGTTAACAGTTGGTTATCTGTTTACATCTCATTATTAATGTAACAGTTTGTTACCTGGTTAGATCCGATAATTATTAGTATCACAGTTTGTTACCTGGTTAGATCCGATAATTATTAGTATCACAGTTTGTTACCTGGTTATCTCTGGAGGTTAGTATAACTGTTTATTACTGGGTTAGCTTTGGTTGTGGTTATATGAAACCTTATTAAAAAAACCCTATTGTTATTGCTGGTTATATTTAACATAAATTTGCCAGATAGATATTTTACGTGTAACTCTGTTATAAAGATGAAATCCTACATGTAATTTTGTTATAGAGATGATGATATGTGTAATGTTGTTAGTGATAATTTTTCTGCAGGTAACTGTTTACAGAGATAATATTTTACGTGAAATTTTGTTATGGAAATATTAGACGTACTTTTATTATGTAAGCTGGTAAAGGTAAAGGTAGGTCCCATGCCAGAAACCTGCTGTCATGGATAAAGATAACTCTTCATGACCCAAGTCAAGTTAGGTCCCATGCCAGCAGCCTGCCATCATGGATGAAGATAGCTCTTCATGTACTAAGTAAAGTTAGGTCTCATGGCAGCAACCTGCCATCGTGGATGAAGATAACTCTTCATGTACTAAGTGAAGTTAGGTCCCATGCCAGCAACCTGCCGTCGGGGATGAAGATAACTCTTCATGTACTAAGCAGCAGAAACTGTTAGGTGGGATGACCAGCTCCCTTTCTTGCTGTATTTACCTCCCCTAACTCATGTGTCAGGAACTTAATTATAGCAGTGTCGGTTGGAGGAGCGGTCATGTCTGGGGAAAAGTTAAACCCAGATTTATTTATGTCCAGACGTGGTTTTGAATCTAGCGTGCTGTAATCCATTAATAGTAAGCAAATTCACCTAAGAACTAGGCTACTGCGCTGCACATTGAGGGTGATATTTGACATATAATTGCCAGAGTGTTGTCTGGACTCAAAAGGGGAGCACAGAATAGTTGCAATATTGCCTGCCAGACATGTTGTAAGAGACGTCTAAGGAGGTTTTGTAGGATTCAGCAGGATGTAGTCTGGAGGACATAATGTGTGGTCCTTATGACCCATGGCTATCTCATTCCATAGACGGTCAAAGTTACTCATAGGCTTTGTTGAAGTCAGATGTGTCCGGTTTAAAGTTGCAGGTATCATAGCTAAGCTGTAAACCATGATGCAGCACATTCCATTCCCTGGAATACATTCTGCTAATTTGCAGGAGTTTGAGAGTGAACACATATGAAGAAGATATATAATTTTGCTATAGGGATACAATTTTATATGTAACTTTACTGTATAAATTATATTTGAGGATAACCTGACTATACACATGATAATGAAATATCATTTTAGCTGTGAGCAGGTAGCTCTTGACAGTCTATAGCCTTCCTGACAAAAGCACAGACTCTTCACAATTTTGCAACTGAGGCAACACCTAGACCAATATTAAATCTCAAAGCATGGATGTTTAGTACTGGAAGGGAGAAATTCAAGTGCATCAAGATTACTACGTCCTGAATGGAGCACACACTGCTGAGCCAACTATCTCATTGTCATATTTGTTGACCCATCAGCTGTGATAGCGCATCTAGCATTTCCCGTCAACTAGGAGTCTGCCACAAACAGATAAAGGAGCAATGTCCGCTGGCCTGCATCTCTATATCATCCATGGGGGAATTAACTGATAGAAGACAAAAGTAAGAAATTGAGACAAGATGTGATGACAATTTTGTCACTGGTGACATGTTGTCAGCCCATCCCCCAACTTTCCTTAGCTGCCTCCTACAACATGCCTGGAAAGAATACAGTGGCTCTATTCTTTGAACCCACCCTGAACTTAGAAGTCTAGGTCCTGGCTTCCACACAGGCCATGATGACTGCCTGGTTGCCACACAGTCCATGATGACTGCCTGGTTGCCACACAGTCCATGATGACTGCCTGGTTGCCACACAGTCCATGATGACTGCATGGTTGCCACACAGGTGATGATGACTGGAAACAGAGATTGGTGGAGGGAAATTTGTGTCCGTAGCAATAAGCTGTAAGTCCTGCATTGCTAAGAAGAGAAGAAGATGAAATAGACTACCTATATATATATATATATATATTTCAAGATTTCTAGGGCATGTGCTGAGCAGAACACAGCTTGAACACTTAATAACCACTGGAAAGATCAATGGGAGAAGAGATAGGGGACGACAAAGAGAACATTTGCTAGATGGACTTGTATTGTGGCACAGTAGATGTTCACCAACTGAGCTTATTGACAACACCAGAGACAGAGTGTCGTGGAGAAACATGATTGCTTACGCCATTCGGCATGGCACTTGATTGATTTATTGATTTATAAAACAGATGATTTCAGTAATAAAATATGATGTTAATTTAGTGAAGCAAAGAATTTTAACACTGTTGCCTGCCATATCTGTAGGAGGTTTTGGAATGTGTTTGGCTGTCCCATCCCATAGCAGGTCAAAGTGACCCAGAAGCCATGCTGAAATTGGATGTGTCAGTCCTAAAGCTTCAGATATTTTAGCCAAGCTGTAAATCATGACACAACACATTCCATTCTGTGGACTACGTCCTGCTAATATGTAGGATTTTGAGAACGCACGCAAAAGAATATGAAGTAAATTGTATTAATTGTAATAGGATGAAATTTTAAGTGCAGGAGCAGTAGACCTGAAAATTTTCAGGACAGAATGAAGAAAATATTCAACCAATAATCCACAGGATCAATCAGCATGTATGGCTTTTGTTATCCTTGGGAGGAGACTCAACACCTATGGTTTTGTCATCCGCTGGGGGTGGGGACTCAGCACCTATGGCTTTGCCTTGAGTATAATGCTATCTATTCATAACGAATAATCGTAATATTTTCAATTCAGCATAATCTGATCAACATATTGTCTTTTTCCAGAAATCAGCATTCTAGTACAAAACTGGACATTAATGAGGACAATGACCCAGGACTGTCTAAAATGGATGTGGTCCTGAATTTTACTCTTGAGGTCAGTAGTATCAAAAACTTGTGATTTGTCTGTAAAGTAATTTCTGATAAAAATAAACAAGCACTTGTATTTTCATCGATGACCAACTTGTGATTTGTCTGTAAAGTAATTTCTGATAAAAATAAACAAGCACTTGTATTTTCATCGATGACCAACAAATTAAACTGGTGAAAGAATTCACTGATCTTGGAAGCATCATATTATCAAATGGGGAGAACAAAGAAATCCAACAAAAATGCAACATAGCATATCAGATATTGGGACAGATGTATTCTATTTTCAAAAACAAATATATGAACATGAACACCAAAACTTCACTATATAAAACGATTATCATACCATCACTATGCTACCAATGTCAAATAGGGACACTAACAAAAGAAAACTTGTTACAACAGAGATTACTTGTCTACGTAGAATTCTCAGAGTAACAATGAGAGACAGAATCAGAAATGAAAACATTAGAAGACTAACAAACACAATGCTAATCCTGGATTACATAAGAAGACAACAGATTAAATGGTTCTCACATGCTTTCAGACTACCATCAGATAGTGCCCTTTGAAAAGCATTGCTATACAGACAGGATGGATACAAAGCCATGGTTAAACCATGCAAAAATAGATTACAGAAATTAATGAGTCAACGAAAACAAACATACGAAGCATAAAAAAAGGTTGTCTCCAAATAACTCCTCTATCCCTGATGCTGCAAGGCATAAAAGGGTATAACGCAAAAAGAAAGTAATTGAGTGTTTAGTTTACCATGCTATTGCATTTGTTTATAACATGTAATATCACAGATAAAGATTGTTTCAGATCTTCTTCTTTCTTCCTTCTTCTCGTTCACAGTTTAACATGTCTACACAGCAAGTCCTGTTTTCTTAATAAATCCTGCTGTATTTGAAAGCTCCTCGGTGCTCCCATACATCTTGCTGTGGATATCCATCTCTGTGGGCCAGTGTTATTCCCTTAACTGGTTTAGTGTATTGCAGTCTTGCAGGATATGTTCAGCTGTCTGTGCTGCCTGCCCACAAAGGCACAGTGGTGATGGGACCAATCTTAGTCTATTTAAGTAGCTGATTAATCTGTTGTGTCCTGTTCTGAGGCGGAAGATAATAACCTGCTCTGCTCTGTTCAATTGTTTCAGATATGTAATATCACAGTCATATATTTGACATCTTTGACCAGGTTCACGTTATAGAGGTCAAAGGGCTGAAATCTCTAGCACCAAATAAAATTGTATATTGTACAATGGAGGTTGAAAGTGGGGAGAAGTTGCAGACAGACCAAGCTGAAGCTTCCAAACCACAGTAAGTAAATATTAGTGATTAATTTTACATTTAAAAAAAATAATTTTGAATGACATATTAAATACCCGGCACAAAACTTGCTGAATTGTTGTTCATGGTTGAGGACACACAACAGCCAAAACAATATGTCACATAGCAAACATTTCAATGCAGCTGTCCCTATTCATGTAAAAGCCATGTTTCAGGTATTGAATATACCAATTGGTGCTCAAAGAAAGCTTTGAATGTAGCTCCCCATTGCATAAGAGAAAAGTGTCAAGAAAATTTAGGGGGGAGAGTACAATCTGTTAAAACATGCAAATTATATGCAGTGTTAAGAGTCATACTGTGGACCTGTTGGCAGCATTACTGGGTAGCAAGTCTTTATTATCTAGGGTGAAGCAACCCAAGTCTAACTCAACTGAAATGTGTTACCCACAATTGATAAACTGCTAATAGCTGTAAGTCACAGACTGTTTGCTGATGTATTGGAAGGCCATCACATGTTAAAAGAACCCTGTCTATAAGGCAAAGCAACCCAAGTCCAATTCAGGTGCCACACTTTACCAACATGGGCATACAAAGAGAATTGGGTTAAGTACACAAGGGGGCATGGTGGGTAATGAGTCATCATTCTACACATTACCTGCAAGTGGATGTCAGAGTTGATTACCTGAAAGTGGATGTCAGAGTTGATTACCTGAAAGTGGATGTCAGAGTATGGAAAGAATTCACAAGGGGGCATGGTGGGTAAGGAGTCATCATTCTACACATTACCTGAAAGTGGATGTCAGAGTTGATTGCCTGAAAGTGGATGTCAGAGTTGATTACCTGAAAGTGGATGTCAGAGTTGTCAGAGTATGGAAAGAATTCACAAGTACTCCTACTATTATATAAATAATCTACCGGTGACACTACATTGACTAGTTTCCCCACCCCCTGCACATAGGAAGTAAGAGGAAGTTGCTCGCATTTCCTGAAGTCAGTGAGTGACAGGCAAAACAAATTTGATTATCTGAAAGGGGTTATGTGTATTTCCTGAGTGCTAAGATAATGGATACAAAATAGTTTTTGGAGTTATTTTTATTTCACCATCAAAGATTGTTTATTAGATCTGCCAGAACTTTGCTAAAGTTGCATCTCTCTTCCATATTAGATGGGACACGCAAGGTGATTTTACCACAACACACCCTCTACCAGTTGTGAAAGTTAAACTTTACACAGAGAGCTCTGGTATGCTGAGCCTTGAGGATAAGGAACTGGGGAAGGTAGCTATATTGAGTGTTTGTTGTATTTAAAATATGGTTGGTTATGTAGTGAGGGCTCAATTTATGTGCTCAGACTCCATTTATGTGTTCAAGCTCAATTTATGTGCTCAGATTATTATTCGTAAAATTCATCTGTAACATTTGTAGAATTCATAGAATTATTCATAGAATTAATCTGTAACATTTGTAGAATTCATAGAATTATTCATAGAATTAATCTGTAACATTTGTAGAATTCATAGAATTATTCATAGAATTAATCTGTAGCATTTGTCTGTAACATCTGATTCTTGGATAATCCCCAATACAATGAAAAATAAAATAGCAGCATTTGAAACAGAGTGTTGCAGAATAATCTTGAGAATACCAAGGGTCAAAAATATCACAATAAGGACATCCTGAGGGAGTTGTATGTAAAGGAAAACTGGCTCAACAGTGCTGTTCTCTCTAGAACGCTACAATATTTTGACCATATCAAATGATATGACAGCTTAAAAAAAGACCATAATGGAGGGGATGATGCCAGGGCAATGAAAAAGTGGCAGACCAAGAATGGGATAAACACAAGATATCAAAGACAACCTGAACATGGCACTCACAGAAGCAGGAAGATTGGCAGGAGTTTTGAAAGACTGTGATGACTCCAACATCCTGTCCAGGATATGTTACCTGATGAGTTCATCCTATCAATCATAATTTGTATATCCTTAGATTGCACCATCATCTTACATTTCATACCTTGAGTACATCCTTTCAAACATAATTTGTATATCCTAGGACTGCACCATCATCTTACATTGCAAACCTTGAGTGCATCCTATCAATCATAATTTGTATATCCTAGGACTGCACCATCATCTTACATTGCAAACCTTGAGTGCATCCTTTCAAACATAATTTGTATATCCTAGGACTGCACCATCATCTTACATTGCAAACCTTGAGTGCATCCTTTCAAACATAATTTGTATGGTCTTTCCCAGCTTGTGATCAGACCCACAGCAAGCAGTTCAAGAACTCCGGAGTGGTACTATATGCACAAGACTAAACACTTTCCTGATGATTTGCGCATCAAAATAGCAGTTCGAATGGATAAACCACAGAACATGAAGCATTGTGGGTAAGACTTCTCACTGCTTGTGTTGATCAATTTATATTTCAACTACTTGGTCGTGAATGTTGGTCTTTAATAAAATACTTTCACTTCCTACTGGTGGTAGTTAGTACCTTCGCTGTGTCAGAGTTGTAGATATGTCTTTAGTAATTCACCTATCTTGATGCAACTCCTTCTATTTCATTGAATGTTGATGACGTTTTGCAGAAAATCGTTTGGGGGGAGTAGGGAGGTGTTAACACACCTTTTGACTAAGTTCCTAGTGCTTTTTCTTTGCGTTCATTCTCAAACTCCTACATATCAGCAGGGTGTAGTCCAGAAAACGGAATGTGTTGTGTCTTGGTTTACAGCTTAGCTGCAATATCTTCGTTTTTCAGCCTGACACATCTGACTTAAAAGTCATGTTCAGATTTCCTAGAGGTTATTGTTTGAACTCCTAAACCCCTCTTCCCCCGTTCTCCCCTCCCCCCAATATGCGGGCTTGGTTCGTGTGTTTGTGGGGCCTGAAAGGGAGCACAGAATCATTTGTTTTGATCCTCAAGAATTACGAGCAGTAGAACTCTTGTATTCTTTTGTGCAGAGGAAAGTTTCTCCAGAACTTTATTTCAGAGAATGGTCCTACTTTCAGTGGTATCCAATACTTTCAGAAATTAGCCTTCTACTACTCCTGTGTGTATGTTGCTGTGTGTATGTTGCTGTGTCTATGTTGCTGTGTGTATGTTGCTGTGTCTATGTTGCTGTGTGTATGTTGCTGTGTCTATGTTGCTGTGTCTATGTTGCTGTGTCTATGTTGCTGTGTCTATGTTGCTGTGTCTATGTTGCTGTGTCTATGTTGCTGTGTGTATGTTGCTGTGTCTATGTTGCTGTGTCTATGTTGCTGTGTCTATGTTGCTGTGTGTATGTTGCTGTGTCTATGTTGCTGTGTCTATGTTGCTGTGTCTATGTTGCTGTGTGTATGTTGTTGTGTCTATGTTGTTGTGTCTATGTTGCTGTGTCTATGTTGTTGTGTGTATGTTGTTGTGTCTATGTTGCTGTGTCTATGTTGCTGTGTCTATGTTGCTGTGTCTATGTTGCTGTGTCTATGTTGCTGTGTGTATGTTGTTGTGTCTATGTTGCTGTGTCTATGTTGTTGTGTCTATGTTGCTGTGTGTATGTTGTTGTGTCTATGTTGCTGTGTCTATGTTGCTGTGTGTATGTTGCTGTGTCTATGTTGCTGTGTCTATGTTGCTGTGTGTATGTTGTTGTGTCTATGTTGCTGTGTGTATGTTGTTGTGTCTATGTTGCTGTGTCTATGTTGCTGTGTCTATGTTGCTGTGTCTATGTTATTGAGTATGCTGTTATGCTGTATGTGTATATTGTTGAGTAAATGTTGCATGTGTATGTTGCTGTGTGTATGTTGCTGTGTCTATGTTGCTGTGTCTATGTTGCTGTGTCTATGTTGCTGTGTGTATGTTGCTGTGTCTATGTTGCTGTGTCTATGTTGCTGTGTGTATGTTGTTGTGTCTATGTTGCTGTGTGTATGTTGTTGTGTCTATGTTGCTGTGTCTATGTTGCTGTGTCTATGTTGCTGTGTGTATGTTGCTGTGTCTATGTTGCTGTGTCTATGTTATTGAGTATGCTGTTATGCTGTATGTGTATATTGTTGAGTAAATGTTGCATGTGTATGTTGCTGTGTCTATGTTGCTGTGTGTATGTTGCTGTGTCTATGTTGCTGTGTCTATGTTATTGAGTATGCTGTTATGCTGTATGTGTATATTGTTGAGTAAATGTTGCATGTGTATGTCGCTGTGTGCATGTTGATGTGTGTAAGTTGAATGCATGTTCCCCCATTTTATATGCAGACATCCAATCACATAAAACCAACCATTTGATAGTAATCAATGTTGATCACATTTGTCTAAAAAGTCTACATTTACTGCATGACTTCAATATGGCCAACTATTTGATAGTATTAATAATGTATCTTTACTTTTTACTACAAAGCCTGCATTTAATGCATGTCTTAAATACGAACAATACAGATGGAGTAAAGCAAGTTCCATCACTTCATTTGTGTTAAATTTAAGAGAAAAAAAAATGTAAGAAACCACATTGTTGACATGGAAATTAAGACAGAAATCTTATTCTTGTATCTCTAGGTATCTTTATGCTTTGGGGAAAACAGTTTGGAAAAAATGGAAGAAGAGGTACTTTGTATTAGTTCAGGTAGGTTACTTTAATGATGCAGGGTCAATTCATGTGTTAACTCATTGTTATTTCCATCAGAGTTATTATTTTTATTATCAATATTTTTATCTTATCTGTTTACAAAACCCCCCATAGTGGGGTTACCATCATCATCCTGTGTTGAGCTGGAAAACATCTGTGATCTCTACAACCTTCTATCCTTTGTAGTGTGCAACAGCTTCAGCATCATCATCAGGTGCCATGCCGGCTGGTGTAGGTGGTCATGGCTCTCCATAGCTCTCTGTCCACAGTATTATGTATCAAGATTGTTGTTGTTTCCCTGCCATGCCAGGTTGTCAAATTGTCTAATATTTTCTCATGTTGTCACCCTCTCTCTCTGTTGCCTTCAATTTTTCCTGTTGTGACAATGTTCTCCAAACCTCCCTGTCTCATGAAGTGGCCAAAAAAGGAACTACTTTCTATTCTACTTCCTATTCTACTTCTTATTTGTGTTGAACTTCTTCCATCTGTTGTAATAGTTGTTCCTAAGTATTTGAATTGATGGACCTGTTTTAATACTATATCATTCACTTTAATCTTGCAAGGTGTGGTATTTTGTTTCTTTGAAATAACCATTACTTCTGTTTTCTTGATATTTAGGAACAGACATTTCTCGTTACTTTCTATGACTACTACATTAATTAAATCTTGAAGGTCTTCCTTACTTTTTGCAATCAGAACAGTGTCATCTGCATATCTCGAATTATTTATGTTATATCCTCCCACTGATATTCCTGGGTTATTTACTATTGCACGCAACATGTTTTCACTGTATAAAGAGAACAAGTCTGGTGAAAGTACGCATCCCTGTCTGACTCCTTGTTTTATTTGTTGAAAAGGGTCAAATTGCAACAGCTTCACTGATTATTTTCTACCGTGCCATGAGGTTAAGCTTCTCAAACTTATCTTATCTTGTCACTGTCTCTGTTTTACCGATATTTTGCCTATTGCTACATTGTATTCTAAATCTCTTTATTTCATCATATGAACTAAAAATATGTGGACAGTTTTAAAAAATGATAAGTTAGTTTCTGAGGAGTGCTGTAGTCTAGTTGATACTGACCTTATTTACTATCTCTGAGTTACAGTGTATCAGGTTCTAAAACATTTCTGGTCACAAAAAATCCAGGTTGTGACTCACCTGACATGACTGCCTCTCGTTCAACCCAGCTGTAAATGCGTACCTGGTGCATTGGTTTGGGAAGGAAGGGAACTGACCACCCCACCTAATAGTTGATGTGACTTAGTACATGAAGAGTTATCTGCATCCTTGATGGCAGGGTTGCTGCAACGGGACCTACGTTTACCTTTAAGATGTTTTCTAGCGGAAGCTTACTACAGGTGTAGTGAGATGTCTAAAAAAAATCTGCAAGCAGAACAGGAAGAGATCATGTGAGGAATGAAAAGATTACAAGAACTGTTGGAACAACGTCTGTGGTCAAATATATTGAGAAACAGAGACTGAAATCGCTTGGCCACTTAATGGAAATGAATCCATATTGGCCAGCATCAAGAGCATACAATGTGAGAATGGAAACAGCAAGAGGCAGAGGAAGACCAAGAAGAAAGTGGATTGAAGATGGATCTGAGCAATCACAACATTGCTGCATGTCAAGTGACCAAACGTACAATAGACCTAATACTGATCATCATTCAATCCTAGTTAGTCAGTAGCTCATCATTATGGCACTCAGGACAAGTCCATTGGTGCTTCAATCTCATATTTAGTATGTCCTTCAGCATATGGTAACTGACTGTTCCAGTTCTGTGTTGGTTGATGACTCTTGTGATTCCTATGTGCCGCTGATTTCTTGCAACACCCTGGTTCACTCTCAGGTCCTGCATTCTAGCCATAGACGCAGAAGAAATACCCCCCATATCTTCCAACTGGTCCAACTAAATAAATTATAAAGGTTACTATAAAATCCTTGCTATCAAAGTTAAAAATAAATAACTAAATAACAATAAATTCATTCATTCATTTTCCTTTAGCGCTGAAGTTAGTGCATAGGACAGAGGTAAAATCTCTCCAGTTCTGTCTGTTCAAAGCTATTCTGTGCAGTTCTTGAATAGTATGTATATTGATTGTTTTACTTTTGAATGAAAAAGAATTGGAATGAACTGACTTCTGTTACACAAATCGGTCTGGACTTCACGATGTTAGTTGATTAATCCAACGATCGACAGAATGACCCAGACTTGATTAGAGGAACACCCTCCATCAACGGACGTCACTACTGGAAATCCAAATAATAAATAAATAACAATAAAACAAAGAACAAGGACAATTTTTCACATTACGGTCAAACAGGGACCTTTCTCGAGAAACACATAACAATTAAAAAAAAAACCCAAAACCATAGAAATATTCAAAACTCGGATGGCTTGGACATGTTTTTCTCACCAAAAAACATTGCCAAGTGACACTTTGCATCTTAACTTACACTGATACATACCACTTTTGGGTTATTTTAATCCACAGAGTGGGAAAGTCAACCGCATCCCTTTGTCAATTACTACTAGCCTAATATTATAATAGTATTTGTATGTTTTGTCAATTACTACTAGCCTAATGTCATAATAGTATTTGTATGTTTTGTCAATTACTACTAGCCTAATGTCATAATAGTATTTGTATGTTTTGTCAATTACTACTAGCCTAATGTCATAATAGTATTTGTATGTTTTGTCAATTACTACTAGCCTAATGTCATAATAGTATTTGTATGTTTTGTTGTTGATGGATATTATTTCTTCTGTAATACAGGTTTCACAATACACATTTGCAATGTGCTCTTACAGAGAGAAGAAGGCGGATCCAACTGAGATGATGCAATTAGAGGGTTTCACTGTGGATTATTGTGAGCCACACCAAGGTACATGTAACATTTGATTTCATCTTGTTTATAGTCTGTACATTGTGTTGTCTCAATTGAATATACCGTTTATTTCTGTGTATAAGCTGAGAATTTGTGTATTTGTTTCCTGAATTGATGTAGAGGGTTTGGCTTATATATGTATAGAATATTATTTTGTAAAATTAGCAGCAGAAATACATAAAAATGAGAACACCGAATAGCATCAAATACTGGTAACAGAGAAAGAAGAAAACTTTCCAGTACCAGTACAAACAGTCATTAAAATCCTTCAAAGTCGGAATTCTACATCAGTCCGGTGAAATTCATGATGCCACAATTAGTCACAAGAATTTTCTCCTCGTTCAAAAGACTAGGCCTATCTAACAAAAGAACTTCAATTTCACTTTCTATATTATATTTGTTATGCAAATTACCTACATGTGCATATTTCAATAGTAACTACGGCTTTGTCATCAGTCTACATAAGAATACTATCATCCATTGCAAACAAGTTGTCTCAAAATTCCACATATTTTTAAAATGTCATAGCAAATCAGAACAGATCAGACCCACATGATATTCTTGCAATGTAGGAACCGTTTTCTTCCACTGTCGACTAAGGTGGAAGTTACTAATGATCAACCAGATGTGCCAATAACGTACAATCAAAAGAAACAGATGATCACAGAAATTAGAAAGCCAACTTGAACACATGATGACTACCAAATTATGAACAGACCAGACCAAGTTGTCATTCAGTGCACCTCAGATCAGGACACAAACGAGTTTGCAGCCACATATATACAAAGCTAAGATTATCAACACAGTCATGTGTACATGTGTACAGGCACCTCAGACAACAGAGCATATATTCAGGAATTCCTGGAATATGTTCTGAGGCAAATACTCTGGCCCAGAGAAAAAACAGTGGAAGAAAACCTCTATGGACCTATGTACGAGATACAAAACACAGTCAAGTTTATAGAAAAGATAAAACTTCATATATAAGCACATTCCAGGTGAATGACAAAAAAAGAAATATGGTTCTGAGACATAGACAGTGGCATCCACAATAGAAAAATAATTATCAAAATTTTAATTTAAATAATTTAGAGTTGCTACATTACTCCTATACCAACATACGGATGCGAGTCATGGACAATAAACAAACAGGATAGTGGGAAATTAGAGGTAGTAGAGATGTGGTTCTATACCAACGTACGGATGCGAGTCTTAGACAATAAACGAACAGGATAGTGGAAAATTAGAGGTAGTAGAGATGTGGTTCTATAGAAGAATGTTGAGAATACCATGGACTGCCAGAAAAACTAATGTAGAGGTGTCGAAAGAATCAAATGTGAGACAGAACTTAACCAATAATATAAGGAAAAAACAATCTTCATTTTTTGGCCAAGTTATGAGACAGGGAGGTTTGGAAAACATAGTTACAACAGGCAAGATTGAACGCAAGAGAGACAGGGCGACAACGTGATAAAATATTGGACAGTTTAACAACCTGGCATGGCATAGAGTCAACAACATACCTTAATACATGGTACTAGTGATAAAGAGCTGTGGAGATCCATGATTGCCTATGCCAGCTGGCACAGCTCCTGATGATGATGATGAGAGTTGCGTAGTGCTAAATTTAGGCATTTTTTATAGTAATACGGGAATAAATTGTTAAAAATGTAGATTTGTGAAAAGATACGTTGACAGCTATGTGAGAAGGCACATTGGGTTACAAAAACTATTTTGGGAGGAAAATATTCCAAAAAACAGGCAGCTAAAACATTGATGGATACATATATTTCATTGATCTCCTAAATAGGCAGAAGAAGAAGCAGAATTGCACAAGAATTGAGAGCCTACCAGTATGTGTGTGTGAGGATAGTGTTCTGAGATGAACATTGCACATAGATGATGAAAAAATTTGTTACAAGAATTTAAATGTCTAGTCTAGTAATCTGAAATATGTTTCTCATAATTTTTTTAATTTCTTTTTATTCAAGATTTAGATGGAGGGAAGAATTTTTTTAACTTAGTCAAAGAAGGGGACAGCTTGACATTTGCCACAGAAGATGAATCAGAACGCACCTTATGGGTTCAGGCTGTGTACCGAGCCACTGGTCAGACGCACAAACCTGTTCCACCTGTTGTCCAAACCAACAAAATCTCCAACACTCAAATCTCACGTATGCAAGGAGGTAACTGATCCCGATATTTTCAATCTGTATATTTTGTATGCTGTCATCTGTGTCATTACCGTGTCAGGTTTAACATCAGTATTACCTTAAACCACACCAAGAGTTATGCCAACATGAATTTTAAAATTCCCAGCAGGCTCTTCCATGCTGGATATGGGTCAAATTAAAACAGATACCCTGGTTCTTCATGTTGGGGGTTTATCTTGTCTTGGATCCATCAGTCACTGAGCTTCAGCTCTTGATGACTTCAGTGTCACATTATGTAACTGTGCTGTTCTTTTCAGTTGTTCAGAATTGTTGTGTAAAATTTTATCAATGCATGTTTGTTTTTTTGACAGAATGGTAACGAGTTATATCTTGTAGTGTGGACATGGATGTCAAGTGGTGTTCTACTGTCTCAGTTATATCTTGTAGTGTGGACATGGATGTCAAGTGGTGTTCTACTGTCTCAGTTATATCTTGTAGTGTGGACATGGATGTCAAGTGGTGTTCTACTGTCTCAGTTATATCTTGTAGTGTGGACACGGATGTCAAGTGGTGTTCTACTGTCTCAGTTATATCTTGTAGTGTGGACATGGATGTCATGTGGTGTTCTACTGTCTCAGTTATATCTTGTAGTGTGGACACGGATGTCAAGTGGTGTTCTACTGTCTCAGTTATATCTTGTAGTGTGGACATGGATGTCATGTGGTGTTCTACTGTCTCAGTTATATCTTGTAGTGTGGACAAGGATGTCATGTGGTGTTCTACTGTCTCAGTTATATCTTGTAGTGTGGACAAGGATGTCATGTGGTGTTCTACTGTCTCAGTTATATCTTGTAGTGTGGACACGGATGTCATGTGGTGTTCTACTGTCTCAGTTATATCTTGTAGTGTGGACAAGGATGTCATGTGGTGTTCTACTGTCTCAGTTATATCTTGTAGTGTGGACAAGGATGTCATGTGGTGTTCTACTGTCTCAGTTATATCTTGTAGTGTGGACACGGATGTCATGTGGTGTTCTACTGTCTCAGTTATATCTTGTAGTGTGGACAAGGATGTCATGTGGTGTTCTACTGTCTCAGTTATATCTTGTAGTGTGGACAAGGATGTCATGTGGTGTTCTACTGTCTCAGTTATATCTTGTAGTGTGGACAAGGATGTCATGTGGTGTTCTACTGTCTCAGTTATATCTTGTAGTGTGGACAAGGATGTCATGTGGTGTTCTACTGTCTCAGTTATATCTTGTAGTGTGGACAAGGATGTCATGTGGTGTTCTACTGTCTCAGTTATATCTTGTAGTGTGGACATGGATGTCATGTGGTGTTCTACTGTCTCAGTTATATCTTGTAGTGTGGACACGGATGTCATGTGGTGTTCTACTGTCTCAGTTATATCTTGTAGTGTGGACAAGGATGTCATGTGGTGTTCTACTGTCTCAGTTATATCTTGTAGTGTGGACAAGGATGTCATGTGGTGTTCTACTGTCTGTTATATCTTGTAGTGTGGACATGGATGTCATGTGGTGTTCTACTGTCTCAGTTATATCTTGTAGTGTGGACAAGGATGTCAAGTGGTGTTCTACTGTCTCACTAGTGTTGACAGTGTCTGAAATGTGGGTTATTTTTTGGGTCAATTCTGATGTTGGGGTTTATGTTTTGGCAAAAAATCTTATCTACATAAAGTCACCTATGCGTTACCAGATCAAAACTATCAACTTGATCACAGGCACCCACACATCTGTTCTATTATATATGCAACCTTCTGTGAAGCACGTATCGTCAAGAAACTTCCTACATTACCTAGCTTCAGTTGCGAGTCTGCCTAGAACATCATTTTAACACATTTGTTACTGTGACCTTCAGACTGAGACATTCAGTTTGTAGAAAAATTGAATCAACCGGAGACTAGAATATAACTCTGTACGATATGGAACCACTGACCATGAATTGCCCCCCAAAATTGGGCAAAGTGACGCAGGCAAAAAGATGATATATACCATTACAAAATTGAGGGAGATCACCAATGTGACAAGTCAAGCACACCAGTAGTGTGTAAATGCCAGTAGTGTATCCACTACTCTTCTCTAGTTTCATCCTTGATCTTCTAACTCTCCTCTTTCCCTGTTGGTTTCAGTCCAGCACCTGTCCGGTTATGTTGTCACGCTTCTTTCTGAGGCTGTGTGCGTGTATTATCTATATAAATTTTCTACTTATCTTTTACTTCCACCAGGCACTGGGTGTGTTCTCTTCCAGAGAATTTATAAATATCTGCAGTTTTGGATATACAGATTTCCCATCTGTATTTAACAAGCAAGCATATGCATTCATTTTTGTATAGTCCACACATTGTATATCTTTCCACATCTTTCTATTTGATGTGCTGTCAATCATTTCCGATATCAATGTTCTCTTGTGCCATAGTACTAGGTTGTTGAACATCTCACATTCTTCACTACCCCTCTTGCTCTTCAACTTGCCTGTTGTTATAATGTGTTCCATCTTTTTCCTTCAATGTCCAAAAAACGTGGACTGTCTCTTTCTGATGTAGGTAAGCATCTATTTGTTTTAATTAACTTCTTTCTGATGTAGGTAAGCATCTATTTGTTTTAATTAACTTCTTTCAAGATATCTACACTTGTTATCTGTCCATGGTGTTCTTAACAATCTTCTATAAACCGCATCTCCGCTGCCTCTATATAATTTTTCAGTATTCTGCTGATTGTCCAAGATTCACTTCCATGCATCAGAATAACAACTTAAAACTCTCTTTCTCAACTCAATTGACAATATACATTACATAAAATGCTCTTCATCTTGTGAAATGTTGAATTCTACATTTGACGTCTTTAATTTATATATAACATATTAATTACACCAATTTATTTCTATACACAATAGTTTTGATTTGACTTCTTTTATCTAGACGGTCAAGAAGAAAGAAAGAGTGAGTAACTAGTCTAGAAATATGCAAGTAATGGATAGCTTGACCTACCTGTAGGATTTTCTTCTTGCTTTTTTGGTTAAAGAAATGACAACACAGACGCCTGGACAGATTATTATTACATTTTTTTATATTTGTTGCTTACGATAACATGAATTCTCTCCGTTTATTGCTTGTGTGGCAATCGGAGCCTGGACTTCTAGTTCAGGTTCAAGGTGTAAAAAATAAAACCACTGTATTCTTTCCAGACATGTCGTATGAGGCGACTAAGGAAAGTTGGGGATAGGCTGACAGCTTATCATCTGTGAAAAAATCATTGGTTGGCATATCTTGTCTGAATTTATTACTTTTGTTTTCTATCAAATAATCCGCATGAATGACGAAGAGATGCAGGCCAACAAGCATTGCACATTTTTCTGTTTGGGGCACGAGTCTGACTGTGGTCTGACTGTGGATGAGTCCGACAGAAGAATGATCGTATAGTTGGCCTAGAACAGAAGTGTATGCTGTGCTCCTGGAAGGATGTGGTAACCTTGGGATGTTGGTGTGACTCCCAGTTCTGGAACTAAACATTCATCTATAATCCTCCCTTATGAAACCATACATTTGAGACACCTTATATGAGTCCAGCTGTCATCTCAGTTACACAACTGTGACTGTGCATTTGTCTGAAAGGCTATGGGCTGTTAAGAGCTACCTGCTCACAGCTAAAACGATCATTTCATCATCATCTTATTTTATCAGCATGCTGTAGGCCTTTTTATTTTAATGTATATGTGAGTTTTTATTTTGGGCATACAATACCCTTCAAATATTGTCTTGGGGAGACAGAGTATAGGTTTGCTCGGAGTGCAGTAATTTTAGTTTATAACCAATCTCCACCTTTCATTCTCAAAATTCCGCTGTTTAGCAGGATATAGTCCAAAAAAAATAATTTATTTTGTTATTATCTAAAGCTATGATTGATTATTGACTGGCTTGACGTCTCCACCTTTCAGCTAGAAGATGAAACTCATTGCATGGCTTAGGATAGTTATGACCTATGAGATGGAACCGCCAACCCCAACCCAAAACATCTTTAGTTGCCTCTTACAACATGCATAAGAGACCTCAGTGTTGCTATTCTTTTCTCACCTTTCACTCCCTGACAATACACGAGCATCATAGTCAATGTTTTCATTATAAACCTGTGTTGTTATCACATATTAATGTATCTTTTGGTTTATGTTGTTATTTGTTTGAAAAATTAACCTTTAGCAAGCTGGATTAAAATAATGCAATCTATCCGTAGACAATGTGTTCCACTTCCTTTTTTTAAATTTGTGTAATTTTTGTGGGTGTTCGGAAAACGCAATAACATTTTGTTTAAAAGAGATTTAAAAATAATTTTTGCACATTTAAAAAAGGAATTATATACTGCAAATATGTGTGTAAATTTTTTAAATGTATGTGTAATGCGGGAGTTGTGAGGAAGTGGTGAAGACGTTATTTCACAAAAAACTAACAAGAACAACCACACATGGGAAAACACAAAAACTTTTTGTTGCTTTTAGAGTTTTACAATAATTTTTGTACATGTTGGTCTAAGTTTTGTTTGTGTATGATACAAGAGGTGTGAGATGATTATAAATAGGGGAAAACATCAAAAACAAATCAAACATTGTTAACAAATTTCTCAACTTTTTCTGATGTGGCAACCCTGAAAACATTGTGTTACACACTGTAACATACCTAAGTCTATTGTATGTATGTAGTTTCATAACCAAACTAACATAATATTGCTGGAGAAAATAAATCAAACATGTAAAAGTAACTTACCTTGTCAATAAAATTGAACTTTAAATTTAGACTTAGTATTGTCGTCAATCCCCTCCATACATTACCATACTTGTTCCATCATGTCATTTCATAATGAAACTTAACATGCTGTCATATCTGATTTGAAAACATGTTATTTCTAAGAATTCCTCACTGTCAGAATCACAATCCATAATGATTGTACATCAATCGATAATATAATAGCTGTGTTCTGTCATTCTCTCTGGAACGCTCTATAAATAGTGCATTTACGTCACAGAATTCCATGCGACATCCAATCAAAACGATTGATGTTGAGACAGAATTTTCCCCCACACGACTCAAAGCAGACGCCATTGTTGTATACAAATGTTATTGTGAAGCGCGATTGTCAATCTGATAAATGTCGCTATAATGAACCAACATCAATGGTTTTCGTCAATGAATATGGCGATTCACCCTTTCACCGCAACATTCACATTTATTCATTCATAAAATATTTGTTATGGACTGTATTCGATGAAGAATTGGTTATGGACTGTATGATGTCATACTCGCTTTTGTTCCCATACGATGAGCCGGGTTGGCAAGCACATTGGCAATGTGGGCATATCAGGGTAAGCAACCCAATAAATTTCATCCCGATTGGATGACAGGATTTGAACGAATTTGGCGGATTATACATATTGGCGGCCATTGTAACCTGCCAGTGGATTCCAAATTGGATGCCTCTCGATTTACAACTGGATTATACATATTGGCGGCCATTGTAACCTGCCAGTGGATTCCAAATTGGATGCCTCTCGATTTACAACTTCTTGTCCGCAAAACATTCTGCTATTACCAAATAACATTCTGATATCGGAAGTGGAATACTACTGCTATGTTTCGCTGATTCCTGTCACGTCATTAACGATCATGTAATTTTCACTTCGCAGAATGAACACATAGCAACGGACATATACTTTCGACAACAGCTGTGGGCGTTGCCTGGAAATGGTGTAGAGAGTTTTTGGCTTTAGCACAGTAAAGGTTAAGAATCATCATGACTACACTTAAATTGCCATTTCACATGTGAAATCTTTTTTATAAAGGAAGATCTCGACAGCAGTTCTTCTTCTTCTTCTGCGTTTGTTCTCAAACTCCTGCAGATTAGCAGGATGTAGTTCGGAGAACGGAATGCGTTGTGTCATGGTTTACAGCATTGCTGCAATATCTGGGCTTTTAGTCCTGACATTTCCGACTTCAGCATGGCTTTGGGTCATTGACCCTATATGGAATGGGACAGCCAACTCCATCCCATAACCTCCTTAGTCGCCTTTTACGACATGCGTGGAAGGTAAACAGTGTTGCTATTCTTTGCTACCCTTTTGGGCCCCGGCAACACACGGGCAACAACAGCAGTGCACCAGCACTGTAGCACCGGCACCGAAGTAGTATACTTTTTTGGGACAGTGAAGTTGCAATAGTTTTTTTTTTGTAAACCGTCAATGTTGCATATTTTCCCAGTCGAAAGGAGTTTTCGAGTGTTTTGTGTGATGAAGAGTGCATGCCCTTGCTGTCACCATGTCCTTCTCGATTTTTAATTTACACTCCAACAGAAAAAAACCCATTCCTTATAGGGGATAAAACCATGAACAGCCAAAATGTTCTCGTGGACTTGTTTTGAGTCTCCATATTTTCATAGAATCAGTGACATTTTACTGTAGCTCAGTTAGTAGGGCTCTGTTTTCTGGTTGAATTATTCAAAGGAAACATTCTAGTTCAACTGGAAACATTTTTGAATCATAACAGCTTCTTCGTTGACCCAGACTAAGATAATGGTTGCCAGATATTCTGGGGAAGTAACAGCGACTGGCGTAATGCTTCACACTATCCTTAGGTATGCTGTTGTTCAAAGAAAAAGAAAGACAGTTTTAACACCATATTCACAATATGTTTCTAGAATTTGCAAAATAATAATAAGACGCATAACCCGTCATGACAATAGATGAAGCGTTGTGTCGATAATATTGGGAAGTTGCCACACTGGAGATAGCAGCACAAAAAAGCTCTCCAAACACTTCTATCCTTAGCCATTTGGAGGCGTGTAGAAAAATAATGCCCTAAACATTCCTTGATGTTATCAATCCATAATTGTCTTTGACTACCTCTTCTTATTCCATACTCGACTTTGCCTTGCAATATAATTTTAGAAAGTCTAGAACAGTCAAGAATAATTGTAATTTGTGACGATACTCCAGTGTAACATATCCATGGGAAGAATTGTACTCGGTTGTGGTAGTGTGCAAAATTGCTATTATGCAAATCTCAAATAGACTTTATTTGGTAATTTCATACCTACATGGTTTCAAATGTAGGGAACGGTTATACTTTCAGAATATATCAGTCCTGTCGAAGACAGATGTGTCTGGTCATTGGTACAAATAAAATGGTGACACAGCTCATTTTCATTCTCTGAATTACAATCTGCTGGAAATCTAGGACCATTGTCGTGCTACAAGAGAGATCCAGCGGGAGTTTGAGAATGAACTCTGAAGAGGAAAAATATAATAGTATGGTCAAGAGAAGGATTATAGAAATAACTGGGGATGACATTCTCATAAATCAGTGATTCTCAACCATTTTTCACTTGTGGAACCCTCAGGTACATTTTCAGCAAGGGAGGGGGTTTTACCTATTTAAAAAAAAAAGGTTCTTTGCCCATTTCCATGTGTAATGACAAATGTGATAACTATTTGTGAAAAATAATTGGGTGGGGGGGGGGGGATTTTTATCCATATTTTGGCTAAATTCCTAGTACCAAATGTCATGTTCTGATGTATTAAGGGCAAGATTTGAACAAATCAACCCCGCCCTGCTATACAGCTTTGGGAGGGATTGCTTCTGGAACAGAACAAATGTTCTTCTGAAGTGAAGACTAATTTGTCAGCAGTTTTCTTTGAGACATAATAATAATTTGTATCTTCCTTAAATGATCCATAACCCCCCCCCCCCCCCCCTCCCCCCCAAAAATAATTAAAAAATGTCTTTAACTATTTTCTTCTTGTCTCCCCTCCCCACAAAGCGCTTTAGCCCCTGTGAGACGGAGGCACATGACCCAGGTTGAAAAGCAATGCCCTACTATTAATGTATAAAATATAAATTCATCATATAAAATATGTTGTGTTATTAAGATCTGCTTTCTTGCAATGCTGGGATAAAGGAATATATTTTGATTTCAACCTTTTATGTTATTCATTTTATTTTTATTATAATTTCGACAACATTTGTTCATTTTAGTCAGTCTTTTTGGGAGAATTTATAAATTCCAGTTTTAGATATTTATAACTTTCATTGTCTAATTCCACCAAGATTTTAGTGTTTTTACCTTTCATTGTCTAATTCCACCAAGATTTTAGTGTTTTTACCTTTCATTGTCTAATTCCCCCAAGATTTTAGTGTTTTTACCTTTCATTGTCTAATTCCATCAAGATTTTAGTGTGTTTACCTTTCATTGTCTAATTCCACCAAGTTTTTGGTACCTTTGTTGTCAAATTCTATTGTTTTTTTGATATTTATACCTTTAATTCTCAAATTCCATGCAGTTTTTGGGTATTATACCTTTCATTATCTAATTTGACCCAGTCTTTAGGTGTTTATATACCTTTCATTGTCTAATTTCACCCAGTTTTTAAATATTTATACCTTTCTAATTCTACCCAGTTTTTGGTTGTTTATATCTTTCATTGTCTAATTCTACACATTTTTTAGATATTGATACCTTTCATGATGTAATTCCACCCAATTTTACACTTTCATTGTCATGACAATAGTTTGTAATAATAAATAATAAGCTAGCTGTTATGGATTGATACACGATCGCAATCTCAACTCCAGAAAACTAGCTGGAAATGTGTGCACAACAGATATTGTGTTTTTCATATTACAATGGTCATGCTAATAATGTATGAGATAAGTCTAATAATTGAACAATGCAAGATGCATGTTGTGGTGGAAAAAAAATTTAGAGAAATGCATAAGATCAAGAGTGGAAATTTTCAAGAAAGACCAGATGACATTAACTCTTAATGTAAATATATTCTTAAGGAGAAAGTCTATAACTGTTTTGTCAAGTTTCCAATGAGAATCTTAAAGAGAAATCTGAATATGATCTTAGCTCTCGGTGTACAGACCTGGTCCACATTTCATCACACTCTTTTTAAGCAGCTCTTTTTAACCAATCAAATATTGCAAGGAAATTATCACACTATTTGCACCAAAAATATGCCTTTTGAAGTGATGGAAGGAGAATGTCATGAGGAAAGACTTAGAATGAGTTTGATTGGATGAAATACTGAAATAATTTGATAAACTCTTGAAATGAAGATCCATTCTATCGTGTTTATGAGCTGGAGGAGATGTAGAAATGACAAAATAAAAATTGCTAAATAAAATAGAAACCCAATACTATGATTACTAAGAGTTAAAGTACATTTCATAACATCAGTCAAATTAATCAATTTAGCACATATTTTAATAATTGACTTGTGATTTGATTTCTGTATTGAATTAATGTAACTTTCAAATACATTTATATGTTCTATAAATTTCTCTGTTTTTGTCAGCTTTTTCTATGACTTTATGAGTGCTTTGTACAGATTTCTTCTGAGCAGTTTAATAGATATGACTCAGTGTGATATGACACGATTAAACCCTTTGGGATCAATACCATATGAATGTTATTCTGTTCTGTTATTTCTTTGTTGTCTTGTCTCAATGATATTTGAGTGTGTTTTGTCTATTTTTTGTTTGTATCTCTGAAAAAATTGGGAATTTGACAAATTTCTTTGTTTTAACTCTTCCAGGTTATATTTATATTGATCTCTGCCATGTGAATGTCAATAGTGCCATTCTTACTCGTTTATTGTTGTGAATGTATTCTTGATAAAGGCCTTCTGGTCAAAAAGTTGATTTGTGTGTGTTATGTGTGTTTCTAGTGATTAGCTAAGCTTCATTACCCCATTCTAATTTTCGACTGAGTGACGCTGTAGACAACGGTGTCACAAGTTGGGCAGCTTTCTAACTCTGGAAAGAACTTTTCTGTGATTCTCTTGCACTTTTGAGTCATGTTGCAGATAAAAGAATTGATTCCCTCCCAGGCATGGGTCTTCAACAGCCTTCATCACAACCGAGATAATATTGATCCTTTTGTTTTTTTAGCCAGGCATGTTCATATGGTGCATCATGGAGAGGTGAAACAAAATCTCGGTCAGTGTCAGCTCTAGCCCTGATGCAGAAAGCACAAACTTCACAAACCTCTTCTTCCCAGATTAATTTTCGATCTATCTATGTGATGTGTCCTTTACAGAATGTTGTCCTCACTGCCACTCTGTAAGCCTCTTAGTTCTGTACAAACTGCACAGTCTCTTTCAGTGTCATGTTCAGAAGGTCATCGATATCCTTTGTCCATCATAGTCTTGATCTGCATCTTGTTATTTTTCCTGGAATTTTTCCCTCCATGATTAATCTTTTTAAACCATTGTCTTTTTATAGTTTCTTCTTCTTCGGTATTCATTCTCAAACTCCCAATGGATTTCTCCTGGAGCAGGACCATGATCCTACTAAATTTCCAGTATGTTGAAACCCAGAGAATGGAAATGCATTGTGTCACCTTTATGTTTGCGTTAGTGGTCTGATGCACCCATCTTCGATGAATTTTATTTATCCAAAATAATTTAGCTTGTGTTTTAGGTGATCATGAGTTTCTTGGCATTGTATACCTCTCAGTATTTTGTCATTGCTTTCTGAGCTGGTTCTGGTCACTTATCCTTTACCATCCACAATGCCCCCTCAGACCAATAGGGGCCTTTCCAACTCTGCATTCCAAGCAGTTGTCGATAATATGATCTTCCATCTTCTCCACTAGCGTTGTGTGTTCAGTTGGGGAGGACGTCCGCTTGATGAGTAGCTTCACTAGTTCAGTCGATTAGCCTAAGTTGTTTCTAGGAAGGGGGTGGGGGGAGGGAGTCTTGCTGTGATACACAAGCAGATACGTGGAGCCATATGTAAACTCGACAGGAGTCGGGAAACCAAATAGAATCCTGACCTTTCCAAGGGGAAGTGGCTGCTACTCACAATGAGGTACTATCCCTTTCACACTCTTGTTCGAACCCCCAAAATAATGTTATAGATGCTAAAACCTAGAAATAAGGATTATATAATATATTATCGTTATTCTGTGTTTGATGAAACATGAAAGATAATGACTGTTTGATCTATTTTATGATCACAAATGCAGACAGAGCATGGGAGTATAATTAATATAAACATATGAGAGATAATGACTGATCTTTTTCTGATTTCAGATGCAGACAGAGCACGGAAGCATGGTTTAGATGAATTTGTGATTGCCAATCCATGTAACTTTGAGCATCATGAGCTGTTCAGTATACTACAGACATTGACTTTAGACTACAGGCTGAGTGATGCCTATACTTGCTTGGTAAGATGGATGGGAGATGTAGTATTAATGGAAGAGAGGGAGGTCGTGGATGGGACGTGCTGAGAATGTCATACAAAGCGTGTGCAGATTGCAAGATGTGGCAGCAGGTGCGGAATAGAAAAATCTACCCACAGATTTCAAAATTTTTTTGAGAGTAGTAATATCGCTTAGCAGGGAATGCAGAGAATGGTGTCCCACAGCTGTGGAAAAAGAAGTGCAGGCTTTGGTCAGTGAGAATACCAAAGAGGGGGATGTGATTATATACACTGATGGATCTGTAATTAGACCTTATTTCTAGTGATCTTGATTCATCTTGTCACTGGTTTCAAAAGAAATCCAACTGAAAAGTGAGGTCTATGCTTCACGCAAGTCTTCCTCACTGAAGTCAAAATCTCAGATGCAAGTAATTTTTATAAATAACCAAATGGTCAGAGGGTGTCCGACAAACTTTCGGTTTGTTTATAATGAATTTATAATTTTCACTTTTACTAGATGCGTTGCCATCCCTGCGCTATTATGGAGATGGGGGCTTGATGAAATATAGACATCTATTTTGTTTTTTATTTTGTCGTTTTCTGTTGTTTGTCTCTTGAAAAAGGTTCAATTTGAGCCGATAAGTTGAGAATTGTCCTGTTTAGTTTTATTGTATGTTTTTTATTTGTTTTTTTTTTTTAATATATATTTTTATTAATAGGCTAGGTAAGTGTTTTAGTAACCTTTTTACCTCATTTTGTGTTATTAATTTTTATAATTAAGGACATAATGCTAACTGAATAATCAAAAGTGGATGTAACAAATTGTCGCGATCACTTGTGATGGACGAACAATAACAATACTGATAGGAAGCCTTGTAATGCTGGATTTTTGTGAGATACTTGAGAAAATGAATAGAATAGTCTTAGTTTTTCTATATATATATATCAGGTGACATAATCATTCCTATATATCAGGTGACATAATCATTCCTATATATCAGGTGACATAATCATTCCTATACATCAGGTGACATAATCATTCCTATATATCAGGTGACATAATCATTCCTATACATCAGGTGACATAATCATTCCTATATATCAGGTGACATAATCATTCCTATATATCAGGTGACATAATCATTCCTATATATCAGGTGACATAATCATTCCTATATATCAGGTGACATAATCATTCCTATATATCAGGTGACATAATCATTCCTATATATCAGGTGACATAATCATTCCTATATATCAGGTGACATAATCATTCCTATATATCAGGTGACATAATCATTCCTATATATCAGGTGACATAATCATTCCTATATATCAGGTGACATAATCATTCTTATATATCAGGTGACATAATCATTCCTATATATCAGGTGACATAATCATTCCTATACATCAGGTGACATAATCATTCCTATATATCAGGTGACATAATCATTCCTATATATCAGGTGACATAATCATTCCTATATATCAGGTGACATAATCATTCCTATATATCAGGTGACATAATCATTCCTATATATCAGGTGACATAATCATTCCTATATATCAGGTGACATAATCATTCTTATATATCAGGTGACATAATCATTCCTATATATCAGGTGACATAATCATTCCTATATATCAGGTGACATAATCATTCCTATATATCAGGTGACATAATCATTCCTATATATCAGGTGACATAATCATTCCTATATATCAGGTGACATAATCATTCCTATATATCAGGTGACATAATCATTCCTATATATCAGGTGACATAATCATTCCTATATATCAGGTGACATAATCATTCCTATATATCAGGTGACATAATCATTCCTATATATCAGGTGACATAATCATTCCTATATATCAGGTGACATAATCATTCCTATATATCAGGTGACATAATCATTCCTATATATCAGGTGACATAATCATTCCTATATATCAGGTGACATAATCATTCCTATATATCAGGTGACATAATCATTCCTATATATCAGGTGACATAATCATTCCTATATATCAGGTGACATAATCATTCCTATATATCAGGTGACATAATCATTCCTATATATCAGGTGACATAATCATTCTTATATATCAGGTAACATAATCATTCCTATATATCAGGTGACATAATCATTCCTATATATCAGGTAACATAATCATTCCTATATATCAGGTGACATAATCATTCCTATATATCAGGTGACATAATCATTCTTATATATCAGGTGACATAATCATTCTTATATATCAGGTGACATAATCATTCCTATATATCAGGTGACATAATCATTCCTATATATCAGGTGACATAATCATTCCTATATATCAGGTGACATAATCATTCCTATATATCAGGTGACATAATCATTCCTATATATCAGGTGACATAATCATTCCTATATATCAGGTGACATAATCATTCCTATATATCAGGTGACATAATCATTCCTATATATCAGGTGACATAATCATTCCTATATATCAGGTGACATAATCATTCCTATATATCAGGTGACATAATCATTCCTATATATCAGGTGACATAATCATTCCTATATATCAGGTGACATAATCATTCCTATATATCAGGTGACATAATCATTCCTATATATCAGGTGACATAATCATTCCTATATATCAGGTGACATAATCATTCCTATATATCAGGTGACATAATCATTCCAGGCCATAGTCTTCTTTATGAGTATTCTGAACTTCTTAGAAAACTTTAGTCGATGACATGCCTTTACGTTGAGGTTATCTTCTTATAGAAGCTTCATGGCAGGTCATCTATACAATCCCGTAGTCATAACCTTCGATAACAGTTACCATGTTGTTTCGACAGGCCGGCGTTGTGCTTGAACTAGTTACGGGCACGGAGTGGGTGGACGGAACAACAAAGAAACCTGTCGCAAGGGCCAGAGTTGTGCCCTGATGTTGACATCTGTTTCTGCGGCATTAGACTCGAAACACCATCGAGACGAATGGCTGCTGGAACAGAGGGAGAAGCACTTATGGGAATGCCCAACGTGCTGTGAGGCCAGTTTCTAATCAAGAATCAAGAATCTGAACTTCTCACGATTCTGGACCAGTTGACCTGCTACAGCCAGGAGAATGTTTAAATGATCTGAGATAACTCTTAACAACATCATGTTAGTTTTACTACAACTTCTTTATTTGTCCCTTTATTTTTCTGTAAAACTTTCCTCATCCTTCTGTGCGAGGGCTGTTCAATGAGTGCCTGGACTGATTTTATAGTAAATATCATTATGTCTACAGAAGAGTTGGTTCTATCTCCCTCACAGCAGTTTTCTTATGATTGTATACACTTATTCCAGTTTTCATACCACTTAAGGAAATACATCTTGTTGGCAATTTTCAGAATAATCCTTATTCTCGTTGATTTGGCTTGAATCTCCTGAATATCATCAAATCGATGACCTTTCATTGTTCTTAGGTTTCGGAAACATCACATGGAGCAAGATTGGGTGAGTTTGGATGTTGTGGAAGTAATGGAATAGTGTGTTTCATCAAAAATGTGTATATTGTGACAGACCTGCATACAAGGGCATTGTCATTATATACAATCCCATTACCTGTGTGTCACTTCTTGGGGTGATGTCTGTGCACAATGTCATAGAGATGTTGCAGGACAATTTTATAGAATTCTGCATCAGCACAGTCCTCTAAGGATGTATTCATAATAAACTGGCACATCAATATCAAAGAATACAATCAACATGACATTGGATTTGTCAAGTTTTGATGTGCATCTTCAACAGATCTGTATTCACTTCAAAATTGGAATATCACTCAAGTGTTGTAAATCTTCTTAGATACAACTCTCCAAAATCTTATTGTATCATTTGGAAAGTTTCAGAATCACTTATTGCAAGAAAGTTTCAGAATCACTTATTCCAAGAAAGTTTCAGAATCACTTATTCCAAGAAAGTTTCAGAATCACTTATTCCAAGAAAGTTTCAGAATCACTTATTCCAAGAAAGTTTCAGAATCACTTATTCCAAGAAAGTTTCAGAATCACTTATTCCAAGAAAGTTTCAGAATCACTTATTCCAAGAAAGTTTCAGAATCACTTATTCCAAGAAAGTTTCAGAATCACTTATTCCAAGAAAGTTTCAGAATCACTTATTCCAAGAAAGTTTCAGAATCACTTATTCCAAGAAAGTTTCAGAATCACTTATTCCAAGAAAGTTTCAGAATCACTTATTCCAAGAAAGTTTCAGAATCACTTATTCCAGAAAGTTTCAGAATCACTTATTCCAAGAAAGTTTCAGAATCACTTATTCCAAGAAAGTTTCAGAATCACTTATTCCAGAAAGTTTCAGAATCACTTATTCCAAGCTGATAGCAGAAATCGTTGCATACATGTTGAAGAGTAGCATCCACTTTTGAAATGCAGCGAGACAAACTAGGTCACCCTCACTTATAAGATCTCTCTCTTTCCTCACTAACACTCCCCCCCCCTTCCACATGTATGCGCATAGTTACATATTTTCGGTTTCATCCATACTTTCACATTTTGTCATCACATGCACTTGGTGAATAGCAACGTTCTATTGCCTTTTACCAGAATATAATCGGTACAGGAAGGAAATGAACAGCCTTTGTATCTCCAAATATCATATGGTTCCATTCTGTTCTCCATGTGTATGTTTATTACCTTGTTTCTGAATTAATTTTTCCGCCTAAGACGGATGTGTCAGGCCACCGGAGCAAATAAAACGGCGACACAACACATTTCCATTCTCTGGACTACATCCTGCTGGAAATCTAGTAGGACCATGGTCCTGTTACAAGGGAGATCTATTAAGAGTTTGAGAATGAACGCAGAAGAAGAAGAATCAATTATTAATATTGATTGTAGTTTTTTGATAGATTTCATGTATAGGTTGTGATCAACACATATGTGACCAACACATAAGTAAATTGTGACCAACACATAAGTAAATATTGGGGGAAAAAAAGATATAGTATATAAAGGGTTAAGTAGCAGTTTGCATTGAACAATACACACGATTGATGTTTCAACCATAGGTTTTATCTAGAAAGGGGCGAACAAATGCAAAATTAAACCAAAAATACAAAGAAAGACTACGTGCAGCAGTAATGTAATATAGTATAAAGGTATGGAAAACAAAGACTATGTGCAGCAGTAATGTAGTATACAGGATTGGAAAACAACGAATAGAGGATTTCATCATCCCTTTCTTGATAAGAACATTTTAGTCAAAACATCGATCCTGTGTTTTGTTCAACATAAAATTGCTATTTAATTTTCTTTATATTTCGTTTTCGATATTTACTTACTATACAGTTCACAGTTTTACTGTAGGCTCCTGATGTACCAACAAATAATGAAACCTTGTTTAACTTCCTCAGGGTTGGTTCAGTCCAGGCCAGGTATTTGTTTTAGATGAGTACTGTTTTCGATATGGTGTGAGAGGATGTCACAGACATCTATGTTACCTGAACGACCTGCTTGAGAGAGCTGAGAAAGGAATCTTAATTGACCCTACACTTATACATTATAGCTTTGCCTTCTGTGCCTCACATGTTCATGGAAACAGGTAAACACATGACCTATGCTGCTGATTACAAATCTATATATCTATTGTCTCCGCCCGTGTGGCAACTGGGCCTGGGCTTCTAGTTCAGGGTGCAAAGATTAGGGCCACTGTATTCTTCCCATGCATGTCGTAGGAGGCGAATAAGGAAAGTTGGGGGATAGGACAACAGCCCGTTACCTTTGATAAAGTCATTGTCACTGCATTTCATGCCTCAATTTCTTACATTTCTCTTCTGTCAAATGGTCACCATGGATGTGACACAGAGATGCAGGCTGGTGAACATTGCACCTTTGTGCTTTTATGGTAGACTCCTTTGTGGAGGAGAATGTTAGGTGTGCCATCGCTGCAGATGGATTAACAGATTTGTATGGAAGAATGATGAGAATGTATGGAAGAATGATGAACTAGTGGAACCAAATGTTTATGCTGTACTTCTGACAGGACATGATGATCCTGGGATACTATCACACTGGAATGCCTCCCTTCAGGGACTAAACATACATTCATAAACCCACTAACACAAACCATGTCTTTGAGATAGCAAGCTTTATGCTTTTGAGTGTCACCTCGGTAGCTCATCTGAGGACCTAGGCTTTGTCAGAAAGGCTGTGGACTGTTAAGAGCTAAGCTGCTCACAGCTAGAGGGATTATTTCATATCTGCTATTGTCTTTTCTCAGCTTTTGCGGTAAAGCATTGTAGGATAGAATTACTATTAATTTTCTGACTATGGTACATTTGGTAGATCGATATGCAGTAATATTGTGATATTTCAGAACTTTGATAACTCCGTCAATCCACCTTCTTCTAGGTCTTCTGCAGCTTCTTGATGTTTCCATTTTCATGTTGTATGCTCTTGCTCCTGGCTAATAATGGTTCACTCTCAGTAAGTGGCTGAACCATTTCAGTCTCTGTTTTTCAATATATTTGACCACATATATTGTTCGAACAGTTCTTGTAATCTCTTCATTTCTCACAATATCTCTTCTTGTTCTGTTTGCTGCTGTTCTTAGACATCTCATTTCACACACAGTAAGCTTTTGTGTTCTTTAGTTAGTGCCAATGTCTGACATTGATAACTGTTGGTATGAAAATTGAATATATGATTTGCCTTTGTGTTTCCAATGAGATAGATGTGTGTTTCCAGATTGGTGTAAGTTCGTAATCTATGTCACTTTTTGAGTTTTTTTCTTGATCTTTCTGTTTTTGAGTTCTTTTCTTGATCTTTCTGTCTATTCTGACTACACATCACTTGTGTTTTTCATTAGTATTAAGATGTATTAAGATTGTCAATCTCTCTCTCTCTCTTTGTCTCCATCCAAGTTTGTCATCATAATCATACCTTTCAAATGAGTTAACATTGTTGAGATGTTATCATCATCTGCGGCGATGACATGATGTCCAGTTGCTGCAGAGTAATTTTACGCATGACAGCTCAATGTTATTCTTAATAAGTGCAGGTCTTCTGAAGTTGAGTTTGTGATCCATACAGGGAGTTAATGACTATATAGGCTGTCTGCAAGTTTTTTCTGGAAGTTGAGAGGGAAGAGCAGTTAGTAAGGAGGTGTTCAGCTGTTTTGTTTGGGTTAAAGCATGCAAGTTTAACAATCTGTCACTTTTATTAAATTTTGTTTGATTGATTCAGCAATCTCACACATTTATTAAATTTTGTTTGATTGATTCAGCAATGTCACACATTTATTACATTTTGTTTGATTGATTCAGCAATCTCACACATTTATTACATTTTAGTTGATGTAATCAGAAATCTCACACATTTATTACATTTTAGTTGATGTAATCAGAAATCTCACACATTTGTTAAAAGTACAACTTTAAAAAATTGTGTTCTATTTCCAATACAAGACCTGATGGAATAGGCACAGTATTGCAGGCAGAGAGAACTACTTTTGATGAGATCAAGGAGCGACTTAGAATTCTCCTAGAAAACCAAATTACTCACTTCCGGTAAAGAATATATCTTATATACAGTTGTCACTTTCCTTTAAAAGTTGTTAGTATGAAAATTGGTGATGGTGATGGTGAGGATAGTGGTGATGGTGATGGTGAGGATAGTGGTGATGGTGATGGTGAGGATAGTGGTGATGGTGATGGTGAGGATAGTGGTGATGGTGATGGTGAGGATAGTGGTGATGGTGATGGTGAGGATAGTGGTGATGGTGATGGTGAGGATAGTGGTGATGGTGATGGTGAGGATAGTGGTGATGGTGAGGATAGTGGTGATGGTGATGGTGAGGATAGTGGTGATGGTGAGGATAGTGGTGATGGTGATGGTGAGGATAGTGGTGATGGTGATGGTGAGGATAGTGGTGATGGTGATGGTGAGGATAGTGGTGATGGTGAGGATAGTGGTGATGGTGAGGATAGTGGTGATGGTGATGGTGAGGATAGTGGTGATGGTGATGGTGAGGATAGTGGTGATGGTGAGGATAGTGGTGATGGTGATGGTGAGGATAGTGGTGATGGTGATGGTGAGGATAGTGGTGATGGTGAGGATAGTGGTGATGGTGAGGATAGTGGTGATGGTGATGGTGAGGATAGTGGTGATGGTGAGGATAGTGGTGATGGTGATGGTGAGGATAGTGGTGATGGTGATGGTGAGGATAATGGTGATGGTGAGGATAGTGGTGATGGTGATGGTGAGGATAATGGTGATGGTGAGGATAGTGGTGATGGTGAGGATAGTGGTGATGGTGATGGTGAGGATAGTGGTGATGGTGATGGTGAGGATAGTGGTGATGGTGAGGATAGTGGTGATGGTGATGGTGAGGATAATGGTGATGGTGAGGATAGTGGTGATGGTGATGGTGAGGATAATGGTGATGGTGAGGATAGTGGTGATGGTGATGGTGAGGATAGTGGTGATGGTGAGGATAGTGGTGATGGTGATGGTGAGGATAATGGTGATGGTGAGGATAGTGGTGATGGTGATGGTGAGGATAATGGTGATGGTGAGGATAGTGGTGATGGTGATGGTGAGGATAGTGGTGATGGCGAGGATAGTGGTGATGGTGAGAATGATAATGATAGTAATGATGATGGTGATGACACTGGTGATGATGATGGTAGTAGCAATGATGATGGTGGTAACATATACTACATATATACCAGATAAACTACATATCCCAGAACCCTTTAGGATTGCTGTGGAAGATGCATTAAAACATAGAAATCTTCAGTCTATTCTTTTGTCTGCGATGCGGATTAGTTTGTAGTTCATGTCCTGCATATACCTTGATGTTGTCAATCCATGACTCTCTATCCCTCACTGCGTCTTCCACGCATGAACTGACCACTTTAGATGGTTTTTGGTCCACTCATGTTTTTGTATCTACTCTCTACTGTTGAGCTTCTGCATTTCTCCTCTTTTCACAAAATGCTGAGACGTTACTATTTTGTTAACTATAGAGCACCATGTAGCTTTATTTCATGCAAGTTTTTTCCTATTTGTTTTCTAATGTGTCTATTTCTCATATTTGCTTTATGTCTCAATCTCCAGCTGTATTGGTTTATATTACACGATTACTATTTCACAAATATTTGACAGGTACTACTTCCCTTTTGGACGTCCAGAAGGAGCTTTGAAGGCTACTTTGTCACTTTTAGAACGGGTAAATATATCTTTCATATTGTTGCTATTTAGCAGTAAGTTTATTAAAAACATTACTTTCAATAGTAAAATAAAGAAAAATTTGCATGATTTGGACATGTATGATTCCCTTTGATCTTGATCTTGCAGGAAAAATTTGGAGGTGAGAAGCAGAAGACAAAGAAAGAGAATAACCAAAGAATGGGGATGGAAAAGGGTAGGCAGCCTGGTACACAAAAATTGTGTTGAACTTAAGTGTTGTCTGCTATAAACATGCAGTTATTTCAGCAACACATTCCATTTTCTGGACTATAACCTGCTGAACATCAGAAGTTTAAGAAATGAGTGCAGAAGAAAAATTATGTAGCCGACTGTTCTGGGTGATTTTACCTTCAGGTCATTGTATATCATTTTAAACAATGAACCAAAGAAATACTTGAGAAAATGTTGTTTAAAAACATTCTTACATCCGTCTGGTACTCCTTAAATAATAATCTGGTTAATGACACATTGCCAGCTGTTAGTTGCATGGGCTCATTCATTGAACGAGAACAGGACCTTAAATATCTTGGGATAATCTTTGATAGAAGTCTCTCATTCAACAAGCATGCCACAAATATGATTCAGAAGGCTAGAAGAGGGATCAGTGTTATCAAGGTTATGGCGACCTTCGACATGCAGCAATGGGTACTTTTTCTGCTCCTGCAAGTGGTGGTGCTATCTGTAATAGATTATGGCCTCGGCCTACTAACTTTTCACAGACACAAGTCGATAGATTGGAAAAAGTTCAAAATGAGGCAATGAGAGCGGTACTGGGGTGTACTAGAGATACATCCATCTCTGCTATGAGATTTCTGCTTGATCTCCCCAGCATTAGAGTGTGACATCAAGTAGCACAAGTTAAGTCGTACCTTAAAGTGACAGAATACAACCACCACCCATTAACCATCGTCTAGATGAGTCAAAGGGAAAACGTATTAAGCGTGGCAGATCATGGATGGCAGAGGCTGAAGACACACTGCGAATAGTATGTGAATTGGAAGAAATAGGAAAGGGCAGTGAATGGGTGGAGGTAGACACTGAGAAGAAATCACTGACTAAAGTAATAATACAACTAGACAAAGCGTGTCGAAAATGGACAGCAGTCAGGGCTCAGGATACAGTGCAAGAACTCGCCCAACTACACTTGAAACCACAAGACATAATTATATACACAGATGGATCTGTTAGCAGAAACACAAATAAAAGCGGTTGGGGTTTTGTTGCCTACAGAAATGGCGTGAAGTTGGTTGAGAAATCTTCAGCATATTCTACTGTAACATCGAGCATGAGGATGAAGATAGAGTTACAGCAGCTCTTAATTGGTTGATAACTGATACATCAACACACGCAGTATTACTCACAGACTCTCAAAGCATGTTGCGCAAGATAGAAAAGTTCATGCTAAGAAAAGAATGGTGGGACTTATTGAACAACTCAGTTGTCCAAAGCATTACATGGATATTCTGCCCTGGTCATGCTGGGGTCAGAGGAAACGGAAGAGCAGACTTACTGGCAGGCAATGCGGCGATAGACGGCACATTGCTGAGAAGAGATAAAGCAGATTTAATAAAGGCAGTAATAAATTCATTTCAAGATGCAGATGATGTCAATGAGGTTGAGAACATACACATACAGAGAATGTTAGAAATGGGAGTATTCAGAGGTGAGGGGAGGAAAAGTAAATTTTTAGGAAAGTCCCGAAGATCACACAATCAACACCTGACCGGAACTATGAGTCTACATAAACTGGGATGGCTGCTGGAGCGGAGGGCGGAGCACTTATGGGAATGTCCCGCGTGCTGTGAGGCCAGTTTCTAATCAAGAATCAAGAACATTCTTACTTCAATTTTAACAAGCAAATACTGTTAGTAAGTTTTGAGAAATTATTGAAATATCTGAATGTTGTAAAGGTATGTCCCAAGGTATGGCAGCAATCTACCGTTGGGAATGAAGATAACTCTTAATGTACTAAGCCGCAGCAACTATTAGGTGGGATGGCCAGTTCCCTTCTTTGCTGTGTGTACCTTCCCTAACCCATGTGTCAGGTGCCCTTTTACACCTGGCTCAACCGGAAGAACATTCATGTCAGGTGAGAAATCACGAGATTTCAATTTTTTTTTGGGCTGGGCATGGCTTCGAACCTGACACGCTGTAACCCTGTAAGTTCACTAACAACAAGCTATTGTACTCCTCCAGAAGGTTGTAGATGGAATTTGAACCTGGTTCTTTCAGCCGACACCAATTTTCATCGCAATTTGAGTACTTGTTTTTTTAATTCTGCTAATCCACATTCCCATAAAAAAACCTACACAGATTAAAATTGTATCTTTTATGGAGATGTGGAATGGCTGAATTCAGAAAACATATTCATCCCTATGTTATGTTGCTGACTATGTTGCCCGATAGGAGAGCATAGACATAGAATATGACACTGTTACCTGCCATGTACGGTGTATGAGGCAAATTAGGTGGTTGTGGAGGTGGAGTTGACAGTCAAATAACATTGAGGGTCAAGTGACCTAGAAGCAATTCTGAAGTTGGGTGTTTCAGGTCAAAAGGTGCAGATATCTCAATAAAACTGTAACCATAACATAACGCATATCAGGACTAAATCCTGCTATTCTGAACGAGTTTAGAAGGAATGCAGAAGACAACATAGTTACTCAAGTTGTGAGTTGAACTGGTGTTAGCTGAATGGACCATAACATGTTGCTTATCTGCTCTCATATGATTTGAACATTCTAATACATTATTCATGTTTTTGTTTGATGACTATCTTTTTTTTAAAACAAATGCTTCATGTTTTGATGGTGCCCAGGTTTTAATGAAGGATATAGTCACTCCTGTGCCACCAGAAGAAGTTAGACAAGTCATCAAGAAATGCTTAGAAAACGCAGCCCTAGTCAACTACACAAGAATCTCAGAATATGCAAAAATTGAAGGTAACATACACAAACACAAAGCTGAGATTTAGAATGTTTATGAAGAATTTCTTTCAGTTCATTGTTAACACATTTGTTCATTTTATTTAACATATTTACTACCATTAGCCCTTAGACTGAAACATTAAGTTTTTTAATCACAGTCATAAGTATCCAACCTGAAGATCAACACAGAAAAGACATAAGTAATGTCTATGGGCAGAGAACCAAATAAAATAAATATAAAGATAAATGATCAATTACTGAAACAAGTGCAGGAATGTAAATATCTTGGGAGCATTTTTTTTATAAACAACGGTTCAGAAAGTAAACTACGTAAAATGTGAACACAACTAATTTAAATCTATCCCAGGAGCTAAAAGGTAAATCATGAATTCAATCTTCATACCAACATTGTGTTATCAATATCAGACATGGCTACTAACTAAAGCACAAGAGAGAAAGCTTACTAAATGGGAAATGAGATGTCAAAGAAAAACAGCAAACAAAGCAAGAAGGGATCATGTGAGGAATGAAGAGATTACAAGAAATATTGGAACAACATCTCTGGTCAAATATATTGAAAAACAGACTGACATGATTCGACCACATAATAAGAATGAACCCATATTGACAAGCAGCAAGAGAATACAACTTGAAAATGGAAACAGCAAGAGGTGGAGGAAGACCAAGAAGAAGGTGGATTGAAGGAGTTACCACTGTTCTGAGACATCGCAATATTACTACATATCAAGCAAATGTGCTATAACCCGAAAACCGATCATCATCCAATCCTGCGACTCCTTACGATAAAAACAGAGAAAAGACAATAGATAAGTAGTTAGAGATAATAACAAACTCAAATCTAGTCATATTTATATAAATATATATGTACTCATATGTATGTTACATACTGACACATTTGTTACTTACTGACATAAACCATCTGATTTTTATCTTGGGCACACAGGCCGTAAAAAAGGTGACAAATGGATTTATTGATTTTGTCAGTTTGATGTGTAGATTTAGATTTATTTTTCGGTATTCACAGCACTTTGTTGTAGATTCTTTCAAAACAGGAATGTAACAATAATATATAGATAGATTATATGTTATGTTTAATGCAACATTTGACAGATAGGTTACATGTTGTTTTAATGTAACGTTTGACAGATAGATTATATATTCTGTTTAATGTAAAATTTCTCATATTATATGTTATGTTTAAATGTAACATTTGACATTACACAGATTATATAATCTTGTTGATGTAACATTTGACAGATAGATTATATGTTCCTTTTTAATGTAACATTTTGCACATAGATTATGTTTTGTTTGATGTAAGATTTCATAGATAGATTATATAATCTGTTTAATGTAACATTTCACAGATATATTATGTAATCTGTTTGATGTTACATTGACAGATATATTATGTAATGTTTCATGTAACATTGACAGATAGATTATGCAATGTTTCATGTAACATTGACAGATAGATTATGTAATCTGTTTAATGTGACATTTCACAGATAGATTATGTAATGTTTCATGTAACATTGACAGATAGATTATGTAATGTTTCATGTAACATTGACAGATAGATTATGTAATCTGTTTAATGTGACATTTCACAGATAGATTATGTAATGTTTCATGTAACATTGACAGATAGATTATGTAATGTTTCATGTAACATTGACAGATAGATTATGTAATCTGTTTAATGTGACATTTCACAGATAGATTATGAAATCTGTTTCATGTAACATTATCAGATACATGATTTGATTGTGTTGTTTAATCTTGCCAATAGAGCACATACTCTTTTTTTCTCTAAATTTCACACATACCTATATTTCTTATTGAATGTACACTAAAACACACACATAATTGTTTATTTTCTTCTGTTTTGTTGTGAAATATACTTTCAAATTTTAGAATTTCATAATATGTTTGCTGGTTGCTGAATCCAATGGTTTGTGGGCTCATGCCTTTGACCCAGATAAGTTTTCATGGTTGCTGATACAGGGTTCCATGGGCTCATACACTGTGACCTAGGCATATATGCTGGTTGTTGATTCAGCAGTCCATGGGCTCATACCCTTTAACCCAGATATGTTTTCTGGTTGCTAATCCAGCGGTCCATCGACTCATACACTGTGACCTAGCCATACTGCTGGTTTCCATAAAAGTACTATTTATTTATCATATGACTTCCGGTAGTGACGTCTGTTGATGGAGGGTGTTTCTCTAACCAAGTCTGGGTCATTCCGTCGATTGTTGGATTAATCAACTAACATCGTGAAGTTCAGACAGATTTGTGTAACAGAAGTCAGTTCATTCCAATTCTTTTTCAATCAATATCCATACTATCCAAGAATTGCACAGAATAGCTTTGAACAGACAGAATCGGATAGATCTGACCTCTGCCCTATGAGCTAACTTCAGCGCAAAAGGAAAATGGATGAATGAACTATTTATTTCCTTTTGTTGTCATATATAGGTTGTTGATCCTCATCTACACCAGGGCGTAGAGAATTACACATAAATAATCTGATTAATTCTCTCTCTCTTCTGACATTGTACATACCCAGTGGATTTTCAGTTTAATAATTTAAGCAAATTTATTGTTTTTGACTTGCAGTAAAGTTTAAATGTCATGTATGATAAAAGTGTGGATGAATGTGCTATGTCAAATATGAATGTTTACTCCGAGAATTTTGGTTAAATTTCTGGTCAGTGTGTTTTCTTGATATATATTTAAAGGATAGTATTTCTCACAGACCGGAAGTTGGATCAGGACATTGGTACATCTATATTACATTTCATAAAATTTAGATTTAAACATAGTATGTACGACTGGATGGGCCCATGAGGAGCATATATTATCAGTGAGTTGTTTCAATCATAAGCATGCTCATCTGTATGTGAGCCTGAAATAAAACCAGAATTTGAAAATGTGTCTACACAGGTTTCCATAGAATAAGATTTTGGTAAAGTGCAAATAACATAATATTTTTCTGTTGTTTTATTTTGTTTAGAATACAGACTATACAATGTAAATTATTCAAGAAATTATGAGTCTATTAATATAAAGAACTGCATTTAATCAATTGAGGCACTAAATAAAACTAACAGATAACACTGTCAAGACACACAAATATTTTAAAATAAATTTAGTAAGATGAGGCACTAAATAAAACTAATCATTTTAATAGTCCTACTGAAAATAGAAAGCAGCAAATTATCAAATTGCTTACAACTAGTAGCAGAACTGACACAGAAAACAATGATGTAAACATATGAAGAGTACCCATGCTATTTTATGTGTATTTCACACCACTAAGCATGACACAACACTTTGCACTATGGAAACCAGTGTAGACACATTTTCAAAGTGGGGTATTATTTTAGGATCACATACCCACTTACCAATAACCCCTCTAGGCAAATAACCCAACATATAGCAACTTACATGCAAGCTGCATTTATTCCTCAGCTTATGAATACCATCCGACTTCAGCGTGGCTTTGAGTCACTGACCCTATATGGGATGGGACAGCCAACTCCATCCCATAACCTCCTTAGTCACCTTTTACGACATAACCCAACATATAGCAACTTACATGCAAGCTGCATTTATTCCTCAGCTTATGAATAATTATCACCATCACCTGTTATATATATACTGCAATCAATATAAGGTAATGCTGTGTGAAACGTAACAACAATAGTACTTATGTAGAATACAGGTTTTTAGAAAGTTCCACTTGAACACGATGGACTATCACTAAAACTAAGGGATTCTCGGGTGTAAACAAGAAAACATACACATTACAATACACAAGACATTTTTAACGTGGCACTGACACTATGATTTTATGATGAAATCATTTTAGCAATGAATGTGTAGAAAAGAATTATTGAGTTAACTCGTGTTTAGCAGTAACAGAGACGAATGTGTAAATGAATTCGCCCATCTTACAAAGAGTTAAAGTTTAGGATTAAAACTAACAGGGATGAGTTTTAAGAGTAAATTAATTTGTCCCTCTTACAAAAAGTTAAAATTTAGGATTAAAACTAAAAGGGATAAGTTTTAAGAGTAAATTAATTTGTCCCTCTTACAAAGAGTTAAAGTTTAGGATTAAAACTAACAGGGATAAGTTTTAAGAGTAAATTAATTCGTCCCTCTTACAAAAAGTTAAAATTTAGGATTAAAACTAAAAGGGATAAGTTTTAAGTTGGGACAAAAATGCATGATCTTAGTCTTAAAATGATTAACCAGCACTAAATATGGTGTACTCTTGTGTGGCGATGTGCATGTAGAAGGTCTGACTCTGTAACCCGCCAGATGAACCCTTTATGCAATAGCAAACTCAATGTGTCTAATCATCATATTTATAGTTACATTTTTCTATTATGTGAGCCGTACATAATTTCATCTGTTAATTCTAGCCTGTGATTTGTTGCTGTTTCATTGGTATTTGACAAAAAATATTGCCAGGTCTCTATCTATAAGCATACCTGTGAACTTATTTTGTCATAAATCCATATTTTTAACAATTTATTTACTTACCGGGTATTTCAATAAAAATGTCAGCAGTATTTAGCACCAAAAGACCCTCCCCCTCCCTCCCCCAACAATACGTGTGTGCGAGATACAAATTTAAATATTAGTAATATTTGCTGAAAATTAACACTAAATTACCTATTTAAAAAAGAATTATTTTAATTTAATATTTTTGCGGGCCTGTATCCGTATCAATACGGGAAATCCGTACTAGTTGACACATATTTTTTTGGGCTTGTATCCGTATCAATACGGAAAATTCTTACTAGTTGACATATCTGATCTATAGTTATCTTGAATATTATTATTTCAACTTCAAAATTTGTTTTCTACACTATTGCAAACTAGGAGCCTGTGGTAGGTATTTTCCAAAGTTTATTCGACTACTGTCCTTAAATGTGGTGTTGTTATTGTTATTTCAATCTGTGTCTTATCATTATACCTTATTTGTGTCTTGTATACTTTGCTTGACAAAGTCCTTTTGGTGGAAACATTGATTCCGTATGTTCAAATAAAAGAATATTGCTTGTATGTTGTCGTAGCTTGAAAGATTGTTAAGAATAGTGACAGTGATGCCGCTTTAAAAGCATTTTTTTTTTAAAATGGGAGACTAGGCAGAGAAATAGAAACAAGGTGACAGTAATCAAACACAGTGACCTACCATTTTTCACCATTACTTCATCCAAAGATCAAGATGGAAATCACAAGATATATCTACAACAACCACATTTTATACCAACACCGCTACCAATATCAAACATGGTCTTTAACAACGTCACAGCAGAGGAAAATTGTTACATGTGAAATGAAGTGTCTGAGAAAAGCTTTCACTTGCTACTAAACTAAATAAAATAAGAAATCAAGAAATTAGGAAAAGAGTTGGTATAATTTCATAAACATTTTATTTTGAAAGACAGTAAGTAAAATGGTTCAGTCACCTTATGAGAATGAACCCAAACGAAATACCATTAAGAGCATCTAACAAAGGAATATCTGGTCATAAGGTCAAAAGTATACCAAGAAAATGGTTGATAGCAAACATCAAAATAACCTTAAAAAACAAACATGGACTTAATACAGCCAAGACAACACATCTGACCTTGGAATGACTACTTGAGCTCCCACCCCTACGATTAACGACAAGTGTGAATACGATCAACCATCATTCACCTGGGGACAGACAATAGTTGCCACTTTAGGTTTTCCTATTTCCAAGTAATGCATATCATAAGAGATAATAATCGTTAATGGGGAAACCCATAACCCACCAGGGTTGTAGTGGTGTCACATTGAGACATTGATGCAGAAAGATCCCCGCATATCTCTATCCTCTACTATTCTGATGAGTGCAAAAACATCACTATTAGGCCACTGGTATTAGAGAACTGGTTCCTGTACTTACACGATGGTCACCAAGCTCAAAGATAACTACGGTCAAAGCTTCATCTTGTTGTCATTGTTGTGTGTCCTATCACCATAGCCACAGGTGCCCACAAATTTATATTCATTTGTCTTCTTCTTCTGTATTTGTTCTCAAACTCCTGCAGATTAGCAAGATATAGTCTGGAGAACAGAATGAACTGTCATAGTTTACAGCATTGTTGATATCTGCGTCTTTCGGCCTGATATGATCAACTTCAGCATGGTTTCTGGATCACTTTGACCCTATGTGGGATGGGACAGCCAACTCTACCCCATTACATTGCTAGTCGCCTCTTATGATATGCATGAAATGTAAAAAGTGTTGCCATTCATCACTCATTACATCATCCTTTCAAACTTGGACAACCACAATCAATATTAATTTATACTTAGATTTTTATTAATATGGTAACACAGGGCTATACTTGTTAATGTTAACTTCAGTTAGTCATCAGATCATCATCATCACGAGACAAACATGTAGTAAGTACTTTAGCTATGTCCTTCAGTATGTGATAACTGAATTCAGTAAAGGTAAACGGAAGATTAATATGGGCGTATTTAATGAAGTACATTTAACGGAAAACGTAATACATAAAATAGTGATGTTTACAGTTGCACAGGAACCATTACTTTCAATAGTGAAATGACAAAAACTTGTGTAGTTTGGACATGTATGAAGACACAATTCTTTATTAAAAATAATACTACAGGGAACAGTTAAAGGTGGAAGAAGAAGAAGAGGAGGACGACAAATAAAAGCATGGACAGACAACAACAAAGACTGGCAGGTCAAGGTTTTTCCTCAGTCATCCGCATCATTAAAGATGGAAATCGCTGGAGGACTCTGTGTGTTGGTGTATCCAATGTGGTACCTTTACAACCCTGGACTCTGTGTGTTGGTGTATCCAGTGTGGTACCTTTACAACCCTGACAGGTTATGGGTTCATAGATAGATAAATAAAACCTAAGTGCATTTCTGTATGATTACAGAAAATCTTAACTTATTGACAGGTATGAGACAGTCAAATTCAATTATTTAAGGCACTCTTGCGTGTTGTACACTTATACTTATTCTTTTTTGTTGTAACTAGCACCATTGGTCATTTGTTGAATGGTTTTTTCTTGTTGTTTTTTTAAATCTATATCTGCAATGTTTTTTCTTGCATATCTTTGTTGTAAGTTCATATTTTACAGGGCATTAGATATGTCTTCAGTGTGTAGGGTGGGTGAGAGGGGGGGGGTACTTTTGAAGGGGAAAAAAACTAATTTCTGTTTTCATAGAATTTTGTTAAAAAAATTTAGTGGGTGGGGGATTTACTAGCCTAATGTAAATAAATAATATATAGAATAGTCAAGGATTTATTATTAAATAAAAATCAGATTTTCAAAAGAGATTTGAAAACGTGTCGACTATAGTTGTGAGACAATTAGGTGCCACCTGAGTGGACGTGGTTCAAATCTCATTTACTGCACTACAATTTTCCATTAAAGCCTAATTGACTAGCTTGCAAGGAATTGTTTATATATATAATTTTTGATACATTACAGGAATCAGTGGTCACATTTTTAACATAAAAAATATGTACATTATTCAACGAAATTTCCATAAAGATACACTTCACAGTAACTAAGACTACTGGTGAATCCAGCGATCTGCCCTCTACACATTGAGAGGTTCTCCCCTAAATGATCCTGGGGACGAGCTCTCAGTGCATAGCATGCAGATTGATGCAGACCTATCAACTTTTTTATCTGAGTTCAGCGAGGTCATGAAAGCTGAAACTGTGCATAATATTAAAAAGTTGAAATCTGGCCACTGCTGTCTGTAATGAACCTATTTTTTTTTAAAACATTTAGGGAGGGGGGCCTGAGTGGGGGGGGGGTCTACCTGCTTCCTAATACTAAATTTTAAGTTCTGCTTTCCATGAGGGGTGGGGGGAGGGGTTTACTGAACAATTTTGTTAATTTGTCTTTGAAGTATGGAATATATTATAATAGTTTACCATGCAAAAAGATTGATCCCAGAATTAGATTCTCCTCCGGAGCAGATGTAATGGAATTAAGTCCAACTTCCACTGATTTACCGTTGATCTTAATTTCCCAAATAATATTTACTAGTTTATTATAGTAACATGGCAATATTTACTAGTTTATTATAGTAACATGGCATAGTTTCATCATTGAATGGGATAGACAGTTGTGGAGATGGATGATCGCCTACGGTTGCTCAGTCTTAGTGTTTAGTATGCAGTTTCTCAAACATAATGCAGTCAAATTTGCTCATTTTTCGAAGGCCAATTAACAGCAGTAGTTGAATAGAAATGATGTCTCATGCAGATATGATTCAGTCATTAGAAATATTTTATCTATAAATATACTGACAGTCATCGCAGTACTTGATGATAGTAATATAAGTATAATTTACTTCATTCACATTCATTCTCAAACTTCTGCAGATTAGTAGGATGTAGTCTGGGGAGGATTTTATTCATGTAATCTTATAGATTGTATTAACACTTTGACTCTATATGAGATGGGACAACCAACTCCACCCCACAGACTCCTTAGTTGCCTCTTATGACATGCATGGAAGGTAAACAGTGTTGCTATTCTTTGCTCCCTTTTGAGCTTCATCAACACGTGTATAATTTACTTGGTAGTTTGTCCATATCTTCTGGCAGCTAGAAAAATCTGGCAGATCTCGTCATACATGGAACAATCCTGCCTAGTGGTACTAAGACATGTGAGAATTAATTACTGAGCAGAGCAAAGACACAAAGGTTCAGATGTAAGGTGCAACAGTCTAGTAATGATATTTTCACATGCGTATTCTGCAGCAAACCAAATCGTTCATGGATCTGCAGATTTCACCATGTAAAAGATGTTTATTGACTGACTAACACCCACCTCATACAGGTTTTCCTGCGATGACTTACATCAAAAGCAGAGAAAATACAATAGATTGATAAAACAGATACATACAGGCTTACTTCAGATCCATCTGTTAATATGAATAATGCTTTATATATATATATATTTTCTTTCATGCATTATCTGGAGTAGTATTTTGCTTGTGTGGCTCATCAAACTCATTGTTCTGTATTCTATACAATTAACAGCCGTGGGCTAAGTTGTATCAAAATGCCACCATGGTTACATTAGCCGTGGGCTAAGTTGTATCAAAATGCCACCATGGTTACATTAGCCGTGGGCTAAGTTGTATCAAAATGCCACCATGGTTACATTAGCCGTGGGCTAAGTTGTATCAAAATGCCACCATGGTTACATTAGCCGTGGGCTAAGTTGTATCAAAATGCCACCATGGTTACATTAGCCGTGGGCTAAGTTGTATCAAAATGCCACCATGGTTACATTAGCCGTGGGCTAAGTTGTATCAAAATGCCACCATGGTTACATTTAAAGTGTTACACTTCTTGTTGTATATATACAAATATCTGTGGAGATAGATTTCCAACTCATCTTAATGTAGAAACTAAATAAGACATACGTTAAATGTTCTATTTACAACATAAGGTTAACATTAACAAAACTTATCTGCAAATTTTGAAGATTGTTAATTACAATTTCAGTCGTTTCAATTAATATATTAGGCCTATACATTAAAAATTATATTGAATTATAGTGAAAATCTATTTTAACTGTGTTTTATATTACCCTGTTAAAAGACTTAAAATGTATCAGGGTCACGGGTCACTATGCTTCTACAGTTGGGTCAGGACTTGAAAATGTAAACTAAACTGCATGCTACCAACAAAAGCAATCAGCTTATTGACATATCTGTATGGTATATTTCATGCTGCATGTGCCACTATGTGAGGTGCATGCAAACATGGATCAAATAAACAAGCCAATCAATTTTCAGGCAGGCAAAAAAAATATTAAAAATAACTTTTTAAATTAATGACTGCACCAATGAACAAATTGGAGTGCAGGGCACTCCATGCACAGAGAAATGTCTCTACCAAACATGAATAACAGTAACTGACTACAATGTAGAGAACAAAATACCATCTTCCAAAAGTACTGAAATAAATCACACGATCGATCAACTTTACAATAAACCCAGACTATAGGGCAGGCCCTTCAATGACATGAGGAAATTATTAATATCTAAACAAATTACAAAAAAGTTAAAAATGAGAATTATAAAATGCTACATCTATTCCATATTAATGTATGGCTCAGAAACATGGACACTAAATAAACAATTAGAAGACAAAATTGATGCCTTTGAGATGAGGGTATATAGAAGAATAGGGAGAACATCATGGAAAGAAAAGAAAACAAATAAAGAGGTGCTAAAGACACTTAATATGAAGAAAGAACTACTAAGAGAAATAAAGATCAGGCAAATAAAATACTTTGGACACATTAAAAGACATGACACCTTATTAAAGACCTTACTTGAGGGTAAAGTCAAAGGGAAGCGAGCAAGAGGTAGGCAGAGATACAAGTGGGAGAGTAACATTACACGATGGACAGGTTACAGTCTAGCAGAGTGCACCACCAAGACAAGAGACAGGAGATGTTGGAGATACGTTGCAGCCAATCTTCGTTGCAGAGACGGCACTTGATGATGATGATAGGACAGGAGTATGAATCCTAAAGTCTTACAGTCTGTACATTCTCTATAAAATTGATGGAACTTGTGTTTTATTTAAGTACTATTTTTTATTAGGAAAAATAGTTGGTTCTTCGTAGAGTTTCTCTAGGTCTCCCTCTTCTTCTTACTCCGGGTGGCACTCATTATAGTGACTGATGGGGAATGTTTATCTTGACAACAGTCGACTTAATAGTAACTATGGTTCTGGTTCATAAACAGTGGTAGGTTTTACGTTGGCAGTAGTTTACACAACCGAACAACCAAGTAATCCAAGAATGAAAGAAAAACATTCCTCCATCTTGAAAACACACAGGAACACCTGGTTTTCCGGTGTTATATATATATACACACACACACACTGATAGAAGAGGATTTTGGCTAGTCACTATGGAGCATCCTTGATACTAATTGTTTTAGAGCACTTAAATCTAGATCAGCTTTTGTCTGTATGTTCTGTATGGAGTTTTCCATTCTTGGTAAATGAATAATATAATTTAGAAGTATCTGGTATTTATTATGAAAGAAAAATCATAATGCAGTAAACAAGGTTTGAATCAAGTCCGCTCAGATAGCACGTGCTGTTGTTAAAATGTTTGTGGTTCGAGAGAAATTTACATACCTGTGCAGTGTGTGGTGTTGTCTGTGTGTCATTTGACTGGTCCATATTCATAGTCTCTTGGGAATATACACGTTCCAAAGTCTGGACTAAAATCACAGCTTTCTTCGGGATACAGCGTGGTAGAAGATGGAAAATGTGTTGACTCAAATTGCGAGGCATGTAGGTGCCATCTGAGTTGACCTAGTTCAAATTCCATTTGCTGCATTATAATATTTCTTTTTTCTTAGTAAGGATGTTGAGGCCCTTGATGATTTGGGCTGTTTGGGTTATCTTTTTTTACTCCATCAGTTAGCTGTACTTTTAAAGGGGAGACATCAGTTAACTGTAGTTTTACAGGGGGAGACATCAGTTAGTTTTAGTTTTACAGGGGGAGACATCAATTAGTTTTAGTTTTTCAGGGGAGACATCAATTAGTTTTAGTTTTACAGGGGGAGACATCAGTTACTGTAGTTGTTCAGGGGGAGACATCAGTTAGTTTTAGTTTTAGTTTTACAGGGGGAGACATCAGTTAGTTTTAGTTTTTCAGGGGAGACATCAATTAGTTTTAGTTTTACAGGGGGAGACATCAGTTAGCTGTAGTTGTTCAGGGGGAGACATCAGTTAGTTTTAGTTTTACAGGGGGAGACATTAGTTAGCTGTAGTTTTACAGGGGAAACATCAGTTAGTTTTAGTTTTACAGGGGAGACATCAGTTAGCTGTAGTTTTACAGAAGGAGACATCAGTTAGCTGTAGTTTTACAGGGGAGACATCAGTTAGTTTTAGTTTTACAGGGGAGACATCAGTTAGCTGTAATTTTTCAGGGGAGACATCAGTTAGCTGTAATTTTTCAGGGGAGACATCAGTTAGCTGTAGTTTTACAGGGGAGACATCAGTTAGCTGTAATTTTTCAGGGGAGACATCAGTTAGCTGTAATTTTTCAGGGGAGACATCAGTTAGCTGTAGTTTTCGTAGCTGTAGTCATTGTAATTGTATCCTGGCTGGTAATTGTAATGGTGTATGATAATGTAAATGTTTGATAAGGTTCTTCTGTGTTCCTAATGGTGTATGATAATGTAAATGTTTGATAAGGTTCTGTGTTCCTAATGGTGTATGATAATGTAAATGTTTGATAAGGTTCTTCTGTGTTCCTAATGGTGTATGATAATGTAAATGTTTGATAAGGTTCTGTGTTCCTAATGGTGTATGATAATGTAAATGTTTGATAAGGTTCTGTGTTCCTAATGGTGTATGATAATGTAAATGTTTGATAAGGTTCTTCTGTGTTCCTAATGGTGTATGATAATGTAAATGTTTGATAAGGTTCTTCTGTGTTCCTAATGGTGTATGATAATGTAAATGTTTGATAAGGTTCTGTGTTCCTAATGGTGTATGATAATGACATTTTTCTGTAACTTCCAGAGGTGTTGGCTGAGGATGTACCACATAAAAAGAAACTGGATGACATCATGCATCTAGCTGAACTGTGTATTGAGGTCTTGCAACAGAATGAAGAGCACCATGCAGAGGTAAGTAAAAAAAAACACTGTATAAAATAAGAGCAGCCCCCCTTATATGCCATGCTGAAGTCAGATGTGTCTAGCTGAAAGATACAGAAGTCACACCCAAGCTGTAAACCAGAATACAGCACATATTTTTCCCATCCTGGTAACTGGTAGACATTTGAAAACAAACACAGAAGTACTACCTTTAATTTCAGATATTTTGTTCATGCTGTGAAGTTACACTATCCAGAAATTTCTTTCACTGTCTCATATCCACCAGCTGTCATCATTTTTTCTTGTTTATAAAGATGATGATTATATTTCAACATGTAATGAGCCACGACTCACTTTCTAAAATTATTTTACACAGAACTGTCAAGGGTGGAAGGAGAACAGGGGTTGGAGAAAATCTTGAATTGATAACACATTAGGAGATGGTCTGGGTATGATACACTCCTCTAAATGGCTGAGAATAGAGATGTTTGAAGAGATTTTTGTGCTACTGTCTTCAGTGTGGAAGGTAAAACATCAAGGAAGGGAACTGGCCATCCCACCTAATAGTTGCTGCGGCTTAGTACATGAAGAGTTATCTTCATCTCCGACAGCAGATTCCATGGGACCTACCTTACTTACTTCAGTGTGGCACCTCTACAACCCAAACAGGTTTTTTACGCCCAGTTTCTCAATGCATGTCAGAGAGATTATTGATGTATCTGTCTGATGTTGATACTAAAGTTCCTCCATGTCAGAGAGATTATTGATGTATCTGTATGATGTTGATACTAAAGTTCCTCCATGTCAGAGAGATTATTGATGTATCTGTCTGATGTTGATACTAAAGTTCCTCCATGTCAGAGAGATTATTGATGTATCTGTCTAATGTTGATACTAAAGTTCCTCCATGTCATGACCTCTTTTTTATTCTTCTCCAGCATTCATTCTCATACTCTCGCTGCATAGCAGGATATTGTCCAGAGAATGACCTGACTCATTCAACATATTATTACTTATTGTAGCAGTTGAATGGTATTTTTGTTGTTCTTTTTTGTTTGTTGTCAAACTCCTGCAAATTAGCAGGATGTTGTTCGGAGAATGGAATGTGGTGTGCCATGTTTTGTTGAATAGAATATGCTACCAGCAACTATTCTACTTTATTTGTCCAATTCTTCTGTATGGTAACATAGATGCCTGGCATATACTATCTCTGTATGTAGCTATATGCAATTTTATTTCTGGTTTTTATGTTTGTTTGCTCTTATATTCATGATGATGGTGATTGGTGGATGATGATAAAATAATCTCTGAACCTGTGAGCAGGTAAGCTCTTGGCAGCAAATCCCCTTTCTGGCTTAAGTACAGGTCCTCCTCAGTTAAATAACCAAGCTTATACCCATACTTCTTTTTGGTTGCCTTAGGAAATCATTAATTGGTAATAACTTGTTGTATTGGTTGTGTTAGGGAGGGTTTATGGATGCATGTTTGGTCCCCAAATGGAGACATTCGAGTGCGGCAGTGTGGCAGAATAATTACATCCTGCCAGAAGTGCACCACGCACTTCTGGGTTAACTAGCTCATCATTTTTCCGTCAGATCTGTTGACCCAATCACAGTGTTGCACATCTAATATTCCTCACCACCTATGAGTCTGCTACAAACAGGTGCATATGTCTGCTGGTCAGTATCTCTTCATCATCCATGGACATCATTTGATAGAAGACAAAAGTCAGGAAGTGGGACAAGACATGCAGTAGTGATGGTTTTGTTTCACAGGTAACAGGTTGTCAGCCTATTCCTCAACTTCCCTTAGCTGCCTCTTACAACATGCCTGGAAAGATGACAGTTGTCCCATTCTTTGCACCCTGAACTAGAAGTTCAAGCCCTCATTGCCACACAGGCACCTTATCTTGATAAAGACCTTGTGGTCAAAATGTTGATTGTATGTTTATTTGTACAAATAGTCCTGCTATGTGGCAGCTAAGGTATCCACCATAGGTAATTGTGCATCCCGACTGTTTAGAAAGCAATGGCAAACTATGAATGTATGAACCTAAATAATCACTACAGCCAAAAATTCTGGTTTGACGGAGACATCCTGAAAAGGGTACGCTACCTTTTTTTTTTTTTTTTAAACATAAAATTTTTAACTACGGTATTCTTTTGGTTTTTTACAAATATTTTTCTTTCTAAGTGGTATACAGTTTTACTGCGGTCTGTCTTTCATTTTCATTTGTATCAATGCTAAAGGTTTGAATGTAGAAATATAACCAATCTGAATGTGTAGTGTGCTTATGTGTGTCACATGACTGTATTAACACACTTATCCTATACTTTCTCCTTTCTTGACTAAATAGGCATTTTCATCGGTGAGTTTTTCCATCAGGCATTTCAACTTGCAAGTTATATTTTTGTTATTCTTTGTAAATATTTTAATTTTTTTTAATATCAAAAATTTTATATTTTTACCGTGAGCACATCATTCCCTCAACATTATTTCTTTCTTAAAAATTATATTTTGCAATTTCTTTCTTTCTTCCTTTTTTTTGTGTGCACCACTAGCGACTAATCTTTGCACCTGCACAGTTATTTTTTACATAGGTATATCGATTTTTTTATAACATTTTAAATATAGATTTGTGTATTATTATACTGTACAAATAAATTTTGCTGTAGCATTAAAGAGATGAATTGACAAAGACTGGAGGTAATCTTCCTCAGTACCAAGTACCCCAAAGGTGTAGAGAAGTTAATTCTTTGCTAAAATAATATATAAGACTTCAGTGGAGAGAAATAAATGGAAATGACAAACCTCAGCAAGACAACATCAACAGATTTATCAGAAATGAACCTGTCATGATATTTCAACTGAGAATGTAACACTACAGTACAGACTGAAAGCACATTTACATTGAACCAGCATCAGCGACTCTCCAGCCCCAATCTGTGAGCAACAGCAAAGATGTCAGAACACATACTACAGGACTGTCCCAGCTCTGTTCACAGAACAACAGTCTTGCCCACAGAAGTATCTCTTCAGAACAAAATGTGGAGAAGCTCCTGACCTAAAGCAAGCTGCTCTATATATAACTATTATCAGACTTGATGTATAATAATTGTTCGCAGAAGAAGGTGTACCATTTTAATATATATTTTTTTATACTAACATTTTAATATATAGACCCTATTTGTTATTATACAAAATTGTAATTATTTTAATCATAATATTATAATATAGACTTTTTTATGATAACATTGTTAATATTTTTATAAGAAAATTTTAGTATTGATTTTTTAAATTATGACATTTTTCATATAGATTTATTTAGATATTTTTATGATAAAATGATTAATATATATTTATCACAAAATTATTACTGGTAATGTAGTGTAGATCTTGTTAGCATAATATTTTAATATACATTTTTAAAATTTATAACATTGTTAATGGAGATTTTTTAATCATAAAATTGTTAATATTCTTTTTTATCATAATCTTATTATGCCCACAACCAACAATAGAGAGAACATCGGTGAAATTGGCTGCTGAGCTGAAAAATGTCCTCTAGCATAATTTGTGTTTCATTGTCGGCCCAATTGTCGATGAAGAAACCGAGCTATAGTTTTCTTAATTTATAACAGATTATGACAAATGATAAATCATTGGTGAAGTCACACGTGGAATTACTATTCTTTTCAGCAATATCCATCCAGACGATAACTTAAATGCAGACATAGAAAGAAGAATTCAAGTTTTTTAATATAAGTGTTCCGGACATTTGTTAAAAATTAGTTATATAGAATGCACAGCAAATATACTTGTCCAATGGCAGATAAACAAAAATAAAAACTTATAGTATCTAGGCATAGTGCATAACTTTTGGGACCCACAGATTAAAATTACACAATTTCTCTCCTGGGCCTAGATTCTTTTTTTGACAATGTGCATTATTTTTTGGTGAGTGTTTGGTAAACGTGATAACTTTTTTTTTTAAAGATATCAAAATACTTTTTTCACATGTAAATGAAGGAGTGAATGATGCATATAATTCTATCGTCATGTGAGCATAACTTTGTGTAATTCCATACTGAGAAATCGGGGCATAGTAACCGGGTGCTTCAGAACACCATTGGGCCCTCAATGATAATCATTGGAATTTCCAGGTGTCATGGAGTCATGAAGTTTAAATAATTAATGTAGCCAAACTAAATAAAATAGCTATATGAAACATAACTGCAAAAAATATATATATATAGAAAAGTATAAGGTATTATGATGTCGCATACTACATTGTCCAAATATTCTCAAACAGAAAATTGACATTGTAGCACATTAAATTCATGTTAGAAGCAATGTTTATATATTATACTTTTAGCTGGAACCATCATAAGGATGGTTATAAATTCTGAAAATGATAAATCAAAGTGAGTATCGATTTAAAGATCATCTAAAAAGATGGTACCCTTTTATCGATTTTAAGGCGATGAGCAAATGAGTTTATATTACTATTTTTTTTATGTCTAATAATTGAGGGTTAATATAAAAAAAATTTAACATTAATATTTTAAAATAAATTTTAAACTTGAGCTTGGTTTTTTTTTTTTAAATTTTGCAATATCATTGATATAATGAGCATTGTGCTCTGTGTTACTCCCATTTTTTTTTATTTCACTTGTTTGCAGTTAGATTGTGATGATTTAGAGGCATTTCAAGTTGGCTTTTATTTTTATTTTGTATAGATCAGTAAGACTTGGTAGATAATGTTGTGCTACTTTCTGTCAGCATGTGAGAAACTTAAACCTCTATTGACAGCATTTAAGGTTTCCTTCATATCATCATAATCATCAAGTGCCGTCTCCGCAACGAAGGTTGGCTGCAACACATCTCCAGCATCTCCTGTCTCTTGGCTTGGTGGTGCACTCTGCTAGACTGTAACCTGTCCATCGTGTAATGTTCCTCTCCCACTTGTATCTCAGCCTACCTCTTGCTCGCTTCCCTTTGACTTTACCCTCAAGTAAGGTCTTCAACAAGGTGTCATGTCTTTTAATGTGTCCAAAGTCATTTTATTTGCCTGATCTTTATTTCTCTTAGTAGTTCTTTCTTCATATTAAGTGTCTTTAGTATCTCTATATTTCTTTTCTTTTCTTTCCATGATGTTCTCCCTATTCTTCTATATATCCACATCTCAAAGGCATCAATTATGTCTTCTATTTACTTGTTTATTCTCCATGATTCTGAGCCATACATTAATATAGAATAGATCTAGCATTTTATAATTCTCATTTTTAGCTTGTTTGTAATTTGTTTAGATATTAATAATTTCCTCATCTCATTGAAGGTACTTTTAGCCATTCCTATTCTCCTTTTAACTTCTGTTTCACATCTGCCATCATTTGTGGCTATGTTTCCTTGATAACAATATATTTACTCAATATTTCAGTGTTCTAGCTCATAGCCCTAATATGTAAACACATTTTGGAAATGTTGTATACTAATATTTTTATGGACATGGTACCCATTTTTCTATAATGTATTTTTGGGGAGAAATGTTTTTGTTTTTTTTCAAAAACTAAATGCAGAAATCAACTAAGTGACATCAGTATTGAATATTTTATTTCTGAAAACTAACTAAAGTGAAACTAAATGAGAAAAATATACCTTGTAAACATGTAAAAACACTTTTTAAATTTATCATATACATTTTTGGGGCAAAAATTGTTTCTACAAATTTAAATTAAATGCAGAATATAACACAAATCTTGTATCTTCTTGAAAATTTCAAAGATTCATTGAAAAATATCTACCTTTAAAGTGAAACAACTGTTTAAATTGTGAGCACACATATGACCAGGTCAAACTGGTTTTGTTGTAAACAAAAAAACTACTCCATGTAATATAGGGTTATCAGACTGTTGTTGAACACTTTTTTTATGCTGACACTTTTTTATGCCAGTCTCTTTTATCACTTTTGCTGACATCTTTTTATGTCATACTGTTTAACACTGTTTCTGATACCTTTTTTATGTCATACTGTTTAACACTTTTGCTGATACCTTTTTATGTCATACTGTTTAACACTGTTTCTGATACCTTTTTATGTCATACTGTTTAACACTGTTTCTGATACCTTTTTATGTCATACTGTTTAACACTTGCTGATATATTTGTATGCCAAACAGTTTACCACTTTAGCTAGCATATTTTTGTACCAGACTACTCAACATTATTTTGGCCACCTATTTATGCCAGGCTGTTTAACACATTTGCTGACATCTTTTTTATACCAAGCTGTTTGCTGACACTTATTTATGCCAAGTCTTTCCCACTGCCACATATTTTCTAAGTATGCTGTATTTTGGGAGTGATAATATTTTAAGAAATGATTAATAATCAACCAATAACTTCCAGACTTTGAAACTTTCAGATGTTCAAATAAGAATAAGCTCTCCAGAAATGTTTGTTTCAAGCTTGAGCTGAGAAAGTTTCATTTCCATTGATATTGTGAATGATTTTGTCTAGCAATGGCAGTGCCAAGCTCCCATTTATGAGATGGATGTCCATCACTCGCTCCTGGATCCATAGAACTATTCTTGTATCAATCTATGACCGTCATGACTTGAATCATAGTTCAATTCTGTCACTGATTCTGCTTCAGTGCTACTATTTGCTAAACATTTTGAATGGGAGTAATTTTGGAAATGGGTACCATCAGCTTCATCATCCATTAGGAAGTGTTCACTGAGAAATTAAATAAACTCATTAAATCTCCAATCATTGATCCAATAATGAGTGCCGCATATTGGAATAACATAATAAACAAGAGGTCCCACACTGAATAATAGCAGTGTAAGGTCAGCAAAATTCAGCACGAACAATGTCATATTCACAGATGACAAAAGTCATCTGCTGTAGTAAAAGGGACTTTATGCTTTGATGACTTTTGTTGTCTACTGCACGGAGTGTTAACATGAATATAATATCTGTATTAACATATGATTGTGAAAGCTGGAAGGTAAGAAGGGCACTTAGGAAAAAATGTAATTGATTAGAAAATAAATAGAAAACTTACATACCGGTACTGGCTTATTCAAGTCAAATAAGCAATTAATAGAAGACACCAAACAAGAATTTGTTTCTACAACAATAAAAAGAAATCAATGGGCATACTGGATATGTACTTAGCATTATGAAAATAGACTGCCACTACAAGCATTAAAATGGGTACCAGATGACAAAAGAGGGAAGACCAAGAGATACTCTTTGAAGAACAACCATCAAAGAGGGTATGACTATGGGTCTCAACAACATTCGAGAACTACACCTGCTGAAACTGTAGAGTGCTTCATTGTATACCGTATTTAATACCAAAGGAACGTATATAGATAAAATGTTGCTGTGTTTTACAAGCTTATTCACTGTTGCATAATGATGGTGATGACAATGATGATAAATATTCCAGAGGAACTATGAGTTGGTCACTTGGATAAATTAATGTTTCCCTAGCACTCTATGGTATAGTGAGTGCAATGCTACATTCTGCCCTGGAGGGGATTTTGCAGTGATGTTCATGCCATCTTGTGGCTTGCTACAGATAAAAAAGGGCTGATTCCCCCTTAGACATGGATATATAAATAACTTGAAAAACATTGACCACCTTCACTATATACTTCCAGAAGCTAAAGTAAAATATATGTCTGCTTAGGCTGTCCATTAAATATGTCAACAATTTATCGCCAATTTCTTTACCCCTTTGTCAATAAATCATCAAGAATTCAGGGACCCTGCTTAAATGTCCCCAAAAAATCTGGAATCCCTCCCTCCCACAAAAAAAATAGTTTTGCTGAAAAAGTATGGAAAAAAAACATGGTTGTTTAAAAACATTTTCATATTCAAACAGTTTAATTGTTATATAAACAAAATTTGGTTGGTGTCAGTGTTTCTCCAACTTATCAGACACCTAACATCTCAATAGTTGCCAGAATTTATAGACATCCTCACACTTTTTTGGCCATCTAAGTCAGTGGTTTTTACGTGATTTAGATAGTGGTCCTCTTTTAGAAAAAAAAAACACTTTTGCCAGAATGTTCTAATTTCATGAATTTTTCACAGGCATTTGCATGGTTTAGTGACTTGCTCGTCGAACATGCTGAGATCTTCTGGTCTTTGTTTGGAGTGGACATGAACTCTGTACTGGACACACAGCCCCCAGATACATGGGACAGTTTCCCTCTTTTCCAGCTGCTGAATGATTATCTTAGAACTGATGGTAAGTCTTGTCATGTCTCAGCACCTTGTGCCATGAAGTGTCATGGAGAGCTGAAGTCTATGTTCTGATGTCAAATGTTTTGCTATTGTAATCCAAATAATCCAATTGGGGGGGGGGGGGTATTGTACAATGTCTCAGTGATATCGTTGATCCATTTTCGTCTTGGTCTTCATCTTGCCCATGCCAGATATTCTGCTGTGTTATACGCTACTGACAGGACGCAATCAATCTTCATTCTCATTAAATGTCCACACCATTCATTTGTTGTCTCTTGGTGTAGTCATTGACTGGTGTAGTTCCTACGATTTGTTGTCTCTTGGTGTAGTCACTGACTGGTGTAGTTCCTATGATTTGTTGTCTCTTGGTGTAGTCATTGACTGGTGTAGTTCCTACGATTTGTTGTCTCTTGGTGTAGTCACTGACTGGTGTAGTTCCTACGATTTGTTGTCTCTTGGTGTAGTCATTTACTGGTGTAGTTCCTACGATTTGTTGTCTCTTGGTGTAATCATTGACTGGTGTAGTTCCTACAATTTGTTGTCTCTTGGTGTAATCACTGACTGGTGTAGTTCCTACGATTTGTTGTCTCTTGGTGTAGTCATTGACTGGTGTAGTTCCTATGATTTGTTGTCTCTTGGTGTAGTCATTGACTGGTGTAGTTCCTACGATTTGTTGTCTCTTGGTGTAATCATTGACTGGTGTAGTTCCTATGATTTGTTGTCTCTTGGTGTAATCACTGACTGGTGTAGTTCCTACAATTTGTTGTCTCTTGGTGTAGTCACTGACTGGTGTAGTTCCTACGATTTGTTGTCTCTTGGTATAGTCACTGACTGGTGTAGTTCCTACAATTTGTTGTCTCTTGGTGTAGTCATAGACTGGTGTAGTTCCTACAATTTATCCCATGTCATTGTTTCACTTCTATCCATTCTTATGATGCCAACAACATCTCAATCTCACATGCTGTAACATGCAACAATCTCACATGCTGTAATCTTACTTTTCTATGATGGTAGGTTACTTCCTGCCATCCTTCCTGCCATCCTTCCTGCCATCCTTCCTGCCATCCTTCCTACCATCCTTCCTGCCATCCTTCCTGCCATTTCCATATTGTACTGTCTCATGTTAGTTATGTCTTTCCTAGTTGTTGTTTTTCTCATATATAAATGTCAATGTCATTTTGATAAAGATTTTTTGGTTGAAATATTGATTATGTCCTGTGTACTGTTTGTATTTTTTTACATTTGCATCTGCCAGTTATTATCTGTTGGCCATCATCCAGTAAGACTACATTACCTGTGTTCTGTGTAAGTACTATTTTCATACAGTTTTATGGCAGTATTACCTCTTCTTTTGTTCACAGAAAACCTTTGCAACGGAAGTTTTCACCAGCAGATCAGAGATGTATTTGCTCCTCAAGTTGTTCGGTATGTTGATCTGATGGAGTCCTCTATAGCCCAGTCAATACACAAGGGCTTTGAGAGAGAGAAATGGGACCCCCAAGGGTAAGGAAGATAAGATTGATATAAAAATGTATATTGTCACTAATATGCCTGCGTGTTGTTATGTAATGAAGAGGGAGCAAAGAAAAGTGACACAGTTACCTGCCAGGCATGTTGTAAGAGGAGTCTACGGTGGTTTTGTGGGTGGAGTTGGCTGGACACAGTTGTAAGAGGAATCTAAGGTGGTTTTGTGGGTGGAGTTGGCTATCCTGTCCCATTGAGGATCAAAGTGACCAATAGGTCATGCTGGAGTCAAATGTGTCAGGCTGAAAAGCGCAGATATGACAAAGATTTCTGTTCTCTGGACTACATTCTTCAATCTGCAGGAGTTTGAAAATGAACGCAGAAGAAGAAACTACTAACTTTCTTGTTCCCTGTGAAGTATAGGGCTTTACCTGTCACTTTCTATTTATTCTTGTCTGGGCTAAAGAAAAATTTTTCCAGTGGCTACATATAGTTATGAAACTTGGACAATAACATCAGGAGCTAAAAATAACATTATCAGCATTTGAAATGAAAATCTATAGAAAAGTGATATGAATATCATGGAATGTGAGATGATTCAACACATACACCTGTAAACACCTGAACATTGAAGAAGATTGTATCTTCAGTACCTCCAGATTGGAACATAAGCTTATAAACAAGAAACTATGGATTAGAAAGATTAATCATGGAATGAAATGTTCCAGGAAAAAGGGGCTGGTCATAATATTAATAGACCGATAATTGAGGACCTTTTGAACATGACACTTAAGGACACATTACAGCTATACACAGAATTGAGAGGCTTGCAGAATGGCAGAGAGAATGTTGTTTGTCCATCACAAGTGATGATAACCATTTGTGACATCCACTTTTTGAAATTAAGTTAGTAATGTCCTTGATCATGAGTTAGTCGATGACTAATGAAGTCCTATTCTGACTACAAATGTCTTTGAACAGTTCGGCAATGGGATGACCACTATAGATGGTTTTTGTAGATCTAGACGTGACTTTCTAACTACTCTCCGCTGTTGAGCTGCTGCATTCCTCCTCTTCACAAGATTCCTCCTCTTCTGCCGCTGACTGCCGCGGAATCGGTTTTCGGAAATGTTATGCAATCGTCGGTGGCTGTTTTGAAATCGCGATAACTTTTTTGTTGTTTCAGATATTTAAATAATATTTGCACATATAAATAAAGAATTAAATTCTGCATATATTGGTGTAAGTTTTGTTTGTATGTGTGTGATACGAAACGTGTGAGAAAGTGATAAAGAGATTTAGACCTATCTAGAGCTAGACCTACCATATTTTTGATTGATCGACAGCTGTGAAATCTGTTGACTGTTATAAATTTTACATAGTGAGAACCTTGTGGAACATCGTGGTTTATTTTAACTAAACAAATTGAAGTACTTACCTCTCAAGATTTCCACATTAAATTTGGAATAAATAATGATTTCACTGAATATACGATGATAGAAAAGTATAATAAACTTGATTCACTGTCATGTCGCTTTGCCGCAAAGCCGATGCTTAAAGATTGCTCGGATTTCCATTCCATAATCAAACACTATTGTCTATCACCATTTTGACAATAGAAACAGGAAGTTAGATAAATTCTCTTCTCAATGTTGCAGATTCAAATTTTTTCGTTTGGTTTCGGGTATAGCGAACTTGGCGGTGGATTTCATGAAATCTAGACATGACACGTAATGCACAGCCCGAATTGTAAACACAGTGTGCTAAAGGTTAAGAGCATCGGCATAGGAAATTATTAACAGAACATGAAACAGGATACTGTGTAAAGATATTATAACCAACGCCACACGGCATGGACCATTGAAAGAAGAATTGTACTATAAGACTGCAGGTCTATTTACATAATATCTTCTATAAACTTATGTGTTTGTATTCTTCTCACAGAAATGGATGTTCCACATCAGAAGATATGCTGTGGAAACTAGATGCCTTGCAGTCTTTCATACGAGATCTTCACTGGCCAGAAGAAGTATTTGCAGAGCATTTAGACCACAGGCTCAAGTTGATGGCAGCAGATATGATTGAGGCAGCAGCAAAAAGGTCAGCTCATACTTGCCAACCTGTATTTAAGAAAACATTCAGCTCATACTTGCCAACCTGTATTTAAGAAAATATTTCTTGCCTCAAACTTCCACCAGATCTATCCTTTTCTTCTTCTTCTCGTTCACAGATAGGTGGGTTGTATGCTACCATGGTTGCTAGTGAGCCTCTCGGCCTGGTATCTCATACATTGTTCCTATATTAATGCAGACAGGGCTGTAGATATATCTTAAGAAGGGGGGAAATTCTGGATATAATTCTCTCATCCTTCTCCCCCCCCAACCCCCCATCCCTCAAACCGACAAGTTTGAATATATATATTACATTGGTGTTCAATCGTAGAATTATAATAGAAATTTTAGTTTAAAATCGGCACTGACAAGTGAAACTTATTTCAGTCAGAACATTCTTCCTTTCACAGGAGAGCTTGTCACTGAGATCTGTGAATAGATATTGTTAAATACTGGTTCTGATAACCTGAATTGTGTTTATTATTTTTTTCAGGACTCTGAAATCTTTTGAGATATTGTTACGCAAGGGTGGTAAAAGTACAGACTATATAGTTTTTACCGAGATCTGCACTATGATGAACATCATTATTGACTGCAAGAATAAAGCTCTACACTTGTGTGCATTAGATCATGGGCAGAACATGGTTGGTACATCCGCAGATTCAAGCATATCTGTTAGTCTTGTGTCTTGAACTATCGCACTGAAGATTTCAATATATAGCTTAAAATTGGAGAAATCGTATTGCTAAATCTGTATTTAAATTTCAGTGCATTGTCCATGTATTAGCTGCATACAGTCTAGATTTTAGCTGAATACAGTCTAGATTTTAGCTGCATACAGTCCATGTTTCAGCTCCATACAGTAATATAGAAATATATGTAAAACTATTATAAGTCCCTTTTCCATGTCATTGAAGCATATTGGGGAATATGGTGTTAAGCTTGTATTTTTCATTGACCTAGGGATGATGTCGTCAGCAACATGTCCATAGCATTTACTTTCCCAAGAGACCTGCTGCCCATTTTCTTTGGGCTGACCTAGGACATGTGTGGCAGGTTATGCTGTTGCTTTTCTTAGCTCTTCTTTCAGACCCGACAACACGTGGGCAACATTTATTATTTCAGTAGTGAGGGATTGTACCAACAAAATTTCTACCTGTGATTACTGCATATTTTCTCATTACAAAATGCAGGGAGAAACTTTGTGACTGTGTGATAAAATGTGTATGTCCTTGCTGTATCCGCAACGTGTCTATGGTGCTTTTTAAAAAAATATACCCTCTGACAGACATAAACCTGGTCGTTACCAGAAGTCGAACTCTGGACCTCACTATTGTGAGACAAATGCTCTAACCTATATATCATGCACCACACTAAATCTCTAACATGTTTATAATTGTGGTAGTGAATCACAGAATTAGTAAGTTGTCAGTTTACCATCATGTCACTCAGGATTTGTCCATAGTTTCTCCAATCTCATATTCAGTATGTCCATCATGAACATGACTGACCGTTCCGGTTCTATGTTAGTTAATAAATCTTTTGATTCCTATATTCCACTCATTTCTTGACAATCACAATCAACTCTAAGGTCCAGTATTTTAGCCATAGACACATGTAAGAAGAAAGACATCACACATCATCCAATTGGTCTAACTCTGTGATTGCATTCGAAATATCAGCACTATATATTGAACTACCACTAGTCACTGTTACCACTCTGGCAAGTCTGTCTGCACTTTAGTTTTAGTCGGTTTTCGGATCATCATCATCACTGCAAACTGGACACGTTCATAGTTGCTCTGATCTCTTCCTGAGTGTATCCGCCGTTGTTGTTCGTCCATCACAAGTGATGATGACCATTTGTTACATCTACTTTTGAAAATTCAATTTTAGTTATGTCCTTGATTATGAGTTCGTAGATGGCTAATGAGCCCTATTCGAGCTGTAAAAATCCGCCGTTATGCTTCTGCTGACAGTACCAGTCCTCTGCTGGTTGACCATCATTCTTCTGCGCCCTCCAAAATCTTCACTTCTAGCGACACCACATTTTAAACCCGGTTTTTTTAATCCTGGTCATCGAAAAGGTGTCTGTACTTTCATTGCCCCAAACACACATGTGTCCAGGTACAAAATTAAGATAACTCTCTTCAGCACAGACTTCATCAATGACTCCAACTGCTGACGTCGTAAATAGCTCCACTGAATCATTTGATGCATACTCATAGAATGAAAAATAAATTCATTTTCATTCTGTTAATGGAATGCCAATCTGACCCACAGGATCGTATCTGCAAAACAAGTTGTGGGGAACCCAAAATAACCTAAAATAAACCGCTCCATACTATTATATTTTACTTCAGCGCCGAATACAGTGTGCGTTGGACAGAAACCAGAGCTCTAAAGTTTCGAGCAATGTGATGCTACTGTGTGTAATTCTTGCATGTTCTTAAGATACACAGTCATACCATCTTTCATAGTTATTCAACATTATACGTAACCAATACCTGACTCAATGTTTAATAATGGGTCGCAGAAGTTTTGTAGTATCAGTATAGAAGTGTCATCAGTTGTTGTGTAGTCTCAGGAACCCAAGATGACCTAAAATAAACTGCTCTATACATGACCAATACCTGACTAGATGTTTAACAATTTATCACAGAAGAAGAAAAGTAGTGTCATTTTAATATTTATAAACATATCATGCCATTTTTATGGTTTCTTTGTAATTTAAGTTGTGTTTTTTTAACTTGTATACAGTTTCTTATTAATTTCTCTTGCTTAGAGATGGTTTTCAGTCTGATTTTACTGTTTTGTTTTCAGCATCAGTATCACACCAAGATTGATGAATCTTTGGAGAGAGCTCAGATTGAAATGGCAAGATGTCTCATTGAGAAAGTAATATACTGTGTAATCCCTCTATATGACATACTGTTATAACAAATTAGGAAAATAATATACAGTGTAATCAACCTCTTTGGTCACCTGTTATGATAAAAATGACAGGTCACAGTGTCACTATTCTTTGCTCTTCTTTCAGGCCGTGGTATCACAAGAATGCAATATTTTTTTTATTGAATTTAAAAATTATTATAGTTGTAAAACAACATTACTCCAACATGTACTGGGGCCCACAAATCTACAAAGATTAGTAATACTTTGATTCATAATGTATGTCATCAGACGTGACTAAGAAAGAGTAAACTGCCATGTCTGGAAATAAAACTTTAAATTGTCCAAAATGTTATGTACTGCCACCAAAAAGTTCAATTATCACAGCATTGCTGTAAACTAACAGGACAGCGGGAGAAATCACAGTGGGTGTACTAGAGTAACAGGACAGCGGGAGAAATCACAGTGGGTGTACTAGAGTAACAGGACAGAGGGAGATATCACAGTGGGTGTACTAGAGTAACAGGACAGTGGGAGAAATCACAGTGGGTGTACTAGAGTAACAGGACAGCAGGAGAAATCACAGTAGGTGTACTAGAGTAACAGGACAGAGGAGAAATCACAGTGGGTGTACTAGAGTAACAGGACAGCAGGAGAAATCACAGTGGGTGTACTAGAGTAACAGGATAGCAGGAGAAATCACAGTGCGTGTACTAGAGTAACAGGACAGCAGGAGAAATCACAGTGGGTGTACTAGAGTAACAGGACAGCAGGAGAAATCACAGTGGGTGTACTAGAGTAAATGTGGCATAAATTATTTGTTTGTTTCTCATGTTACAATTGTGAATATGAGTTATTTGTTTGTTTTCAGTTGCTGTCAGTTCTAGAGGCTATATTAAGCAAGCTTTCACGCTATGATGAAGGGACATTCTTTGCTTCTCTGCTGTCATTAACTGTAAGTAACACCAGTGTTTACCAGGAAATATCATGTGTCATTAACTGTAACATCAGTCATTTTATTTTCTTTATCAAACCACTGGATTTCTCATGTGGCATGACAGTCCCACTAGATTTCCAGTAAGATGTAAACAAGAGAATGGAAGTATGTTGTGTCACCGTCCTATGTGCCCTGAAGGCTTGACCCATCATTTATTACCCATTACACATAGCAAATAATAGATAGAATTAATAAATGTTTCGACCAAAAGGTCTTTATCAAGATGTGAACAAGCAAGCATCGGACCAACAATATAGATGAAAACTGGAATTATGTCATCTGCTACATACGAACAACCACTGTGATAATAATGAATAAGTAAATAAGTGTTACAAATACCTACTAATGCTAATACAAAAATAATAACTAATGATGATAATCAAATCAATGAAGGACGAGAACGGTTGAATGTTTCAATCAAAAGATCTTTGATGAACGAACGTATTATAATAATAAGAACATAATTAATATAGAAAAACAATATCTTTTGTAAACAAAATAAGTATGTAACAGTCTGTGTTGCGTCCTGCCAAAATACTGGTGGAAATGAGAATACTTTATGTAGTATAAAAATGCGGAGTGATACTATCAATTAATTTATCGTCATTTCTCTGCTTTTGTTGTAATGCATCGCAGGATTGAAAATGATTGGTTTGATCGCTTGATATGCAGTAATAATGTGCCGTCTCAGAACGTTGGTAACTCATTTAATCCACCTTCTTCTTGGTCTTCCTCTGCCTCTTGGTGTTTCTACTCTTATGTTGTATGCTCTTTCCGCTGGCCAGTAATGGTTCGTTCTCATTAAGTGGCTGAACCATTTCAGTCTCCATTTTTCAACATATTTTACCATAGACATTGTTCCAACAGTTCTTATAATCTCTTCATTCCTCATATGATCTCTTCTTGTTCTGTTTGCTGCTTTTCTTAAACATCTCATGTAGTAAGCTTTCTCTCTTGATATTTTGTTAGTGTCCATGTCTGACATTGATAACACAACATTGGTATGAAGATTGAATTTATTATTTTCCTTTTAATTTCCTTTTTTTGATTTTATGATTTGATTTTTTTAGTGCATAATAACAATACAAAATTGTAGCAGCAACAATAAAAACTTGGGTTTATATTTTTGTTTAAAAAAGCCTGGATTCTCTTTCAGATGTAAAGTAAATAAATCCGAACTTGACATTGCTGTGACGAATGTAATGACTTCCTGTTAGTTCATTCTTAAGCTCAAGCAGATTAGCAGTATGTACTCTCCAGAGAACGGACAGTGTTGTGTCATAATTTACCATTTGACTGGGATATCTGCACCCTTTGGCCTGACATATCTGACTTCAGCATAGCTTCTGGATCACTTTGGATGGGATGGGACAGTCATTTTGACCCCCTAAACATCCATAGTTGTCCCTTACGAATGCATAGCAGGTTTCATTTATTGCTATTCTTTGCTCACCTATGGACTCTGGCAACATGAGTAATGTGGCAAAGCAACCTATATTTCCACAGCTCATCAAAATGTTCCTATTCTTCAAAACAAAAGTAGATGCAGTAACACAATTTAGTTCTATCTCAAATTGCGTGCCTACCTGATTTTTCCAGAGTGTGGACGAAGTTTAATATTATGCACACCTTCATTTCAAGTTTGTTATGGTGCGCACAGTTTTTGTGTCATCAATGAAATTATCTCACTAGCATACCGTGTTGCTAGAAAAAACAAAATGGCTAATTTCAGCAGTGATTAAATTATGCCACGAATGCATCAATCTATGCACTGAGAGTTCCCCTCCCCCCAGGGTCATATAAGAGAGACAGTGTGGGCCTATCAGTACATAGCGCGCAGATCAATGCATCATTTGAAGGCGAGTTCAGCATCGATATAGCAGCCAATTTGCTAATAGAAATTAACCAGCAGAGTAATGTCACAAACTACTGAACAATTGCATTCGGCGACGACATCACAAACTACTAAAAAATTAGATCAGACAAATGTTTACAAACTCTGAGCGCTGGTAGACAAGCGATCTGGAATAGAACCCACAATGTTCCATACCTTACTTAACTCTCAGTGGACCAGAAGCAAAACCAGCAAATAGGGAAAAAAACTAAATAGGTTGTCATTTGGTCCACTATGAAATAACTTGTGTATATTCTCAAATTTCCTTTCAGAAACCAGTCAATGAGCTCGGCAAGGCTTATGTGGATTTTATGAGAGGGAATCTGGATCATATGAGGAACAAACTGAATGATGAGTTATATACTCTGTCCTTATTTGAGGTACAGTCTTGTTTTGTTTGTTGTCAAACTGTTGTCCTGTGAATGCTTGTGTTCATGTTCAAGGCAGGTTTGTGTGTTAGTTCCTCTTGGGCAAAGATTGCACGTTAGGTAGTAGTCATTTCTTTTCATGTTGAGTATTGCTGGTGTGACAACTGGGGCCTGGTCGCAACTTCTATTTCATGGTGCAAAGAATAGGTCCACTGTCTTCTTTCCAGGCATAGCGCAGGGGGCGACTATGGAAATTTGGGGGGGATAGGCTGAAAACCTGTCACTTATGAAAAAAATCATTTTTGTCACATCTTCTCTCAATTTCTTACTTTTGTCATCTATCAAATAATCAAAATGGATGACAACCAGTTTCAGGCTAGCAGATATTGCACCTTTGTCCTTTTGTGACTCCTAGGTAATTGGAAATACTAGATGTGTCATTACTTTGGATGGGTCACCAAATCTGACACACTGACAGAAGAATAATGATATAGTCTGCCTAGAATCAGCCCAGAAGTATATACACATCGAAATGGAAGAAACAAGTGGAAGACAAACTCAATGCAATACATCGCCTCCACAGATACCAACAGATCATACTATTTCGTCTTAGAAGAGGTCACTGCAAACTGTTGGGTCACCTTTACCGAGGATCTAATACACAGATGAATACCCAATTGGGATCCGGAACCTGAGTCCTGAATACATACTTCAGAACTGCAAACGTACAAAGAACAGGGACAGCAGACCTAAATACAGATTTGAGGCAAAAGCTATGGAGCACCTGCTCTAACCTGGAAACGTCAATGGACTTTGTTCGTCCTGACAACAGCCTGACAATATAACATGACTGCAGAAGCTGAACACAGAAAGAAAAATGATACGTGTGTGCTGTGCTCTGGCAGGACATGGTAATCCTGGGATACTGGCACACTGGAATGCCCCCCCCCCCTTTAGGGGATGAAATGTGCATCCATAACCAACCCCCTTGCACAACCCATGCCTTTGAGACAATCTCACGAGTCCAGGTGTCACCTTAGTTACACAAGTGAAAAGTCCAGGTGTCACCTTAGTTACACAAGTGAAAAGTCCAGGTGTCACCTTAGTTACACAAGTGAAAAGTCCAGGTGTCACCTTAGTTACACAAGTGAAAAGTCCAGGTGTCACCTTAGTTACACAAGTGAAAAGTCCAGGTGTCAAAAGGGTAGCAAAGAATAGCAACACTGTTTACCTTCCATGTGTGTCATAAGAGGCAACCAAGGAGGTTATGGGGTGGAGTTGGCACTCTATCCCATGCAGGAAGTGACCCAGGAGTCGCGCTAAAGTCAGATGGTGAAAACAGGTCAAAAGGTGCAAATATCACAGAAAAGCTGTAAACCAGGTCACAACACATTCCGTTCTCAGGACTACATCCGGTTAACCTGCAGGAGTTTGAGAGCTGAAAAAAATAAGACTTGTTGATTAGCAGGATGTAGTCACAGAGATGGAATTTGTTGTGTTTCACACTCCTGCAGATTGGCAGGAAGTAGTCACAGTCATGGAATTTGCTGTATCCTAGTTTAATAAATTATCTAGAATATTACAGTTTGTATTATTGTATACATATACAGTGGAATCCCTCTATAGCGCATGTGTTTATAACAACATTTCCCTATTTAACAACACTTTTCCAAATCCCCAATTATATTTATTGTTTATACTGTAGATAGCAAATTTCTGCTATTACATGAATATTGTTGTTGGTCTTTACCTTAGTTGTTACAGTCTAATTGATTGTGCTTCTCTTGCACCTGTGAATCAAAAACTGATGGAATCAGTCGTGAGACAGTCTGCTAGTTGTGGACTTTGTAGTCCACATGAAGTTTTTACACTGTCTTGCTTCTTGACCATCTGTAAAGACATTCCATCATCATCATTATCATCATCATCATCTGCCAATAGTATTGTAAATGATCGGTTTCTTTGTACTCTGTAGCAGTGGTACAGTGGACAGATGAAAATGATTTGTGACTGGTTAACAGACCGACTGGATCTATCATTGCATCCGTATCAGCTGACCTGTCTAATGACTATTAGTAGGGTGGGTATTCACTACAGAGTGGTTAGTTATTTTAATAGAGGTCATATTATTAATGCATAATGTTTTATGTATAGGAAGTGTTTGTGATTTTCTAGTACTTGATCTATTTTTCTTTGACTGACAATGACTAAAAAAAAAATCGCAGATGAAAAATTAATGGCAGATTTATAAACCCTATATTCAGTTTATAAACAGAAAAACAAAGTTAAACTATTAAGAAGCCATATTTTCTATTGGCTACATATGGTTGTGAAACATGGACAATAATATTTGCAATGGAAAAACAAATATCAACATTCGAAATGAAATGTTATAGAAAGTTCCTAAGAATATCATTGACAGAAAGACAAACCAACACAGATGTCCGAAAAGACCTGGACATAGAAGAATACTGGTTCCAGAAAACTATTTTTTTTTAATGCAAGCTAACATATTTTGGACATATTTTAAAAAACTCAATGATTAACCAACAGAGGCTGGAAAATGAGATTGGTCAAGCCATCCCTGACATGAGCAGGATCAGTCTTGCCAAGCAATCACTGGAGCTTGAAGTCGTGATAACCAGACACAAACTGAGAGGCGCACCAGCAGCCATGATATCACACAACACATCTAGATGTCTTCACAACAAACAAAAAATCTGTTTATTTACTGTTTAGTCTGTTTCTGTAACACCTGTATTTTACTATAACAGCTTGTTAGACCATTGATCAACCCTGACGTCCAATCAGTCTATTTAGGATTAGCAGGACCGATAATTATTGAAGTGTTTGTGTGATTGGATATCAAATCACATTATCAAGAGTATTAGATTACTTCATTGATTACAAATTGATTACATATTAGATTGCAAAGTTAATTTTATACAATGAGTCATGTCTTGATACATGTCAAAACGAACAAGTTTACACCATTTCACCACTGCCAAAAGTCGTTCTAGATAACCTGCAAGTTAAGTAAGTATACCAAACAATGACTGGTTAACTCTGACGTAATATCTGTGTTAACTCCATTGTAATATCTGTGTTAACTTCAATCTTAACTCCGATGTAATATCTGTGTTAACATATAGTTGCAAAGCCTGGAAAGAATCAAAGGCACTGGAGAAAAATTTTAATTCATTTGAAAATTAATGTTTTAGAAAACTCTTCAATAATACCTGGGAAGAATTCAAGTCTTCTTCTTCTGTGTTCATATTCAAACTCTTTCAGATTAGCAAGATGTAATCTAGAGAACAGAATGCATGGTGTCATAATTTATAGCTTTGCTACGATTTCTGTGCCTTTTGGTTTGACACATCCAACTTCAGCATGGCTTCTACTGGGTTACTTTGACCCTAATATGGAATGGGTCAGCCAACTTCATCCCATAACCCCCTTAATTGCCACTTATTATATGCATGGAAGGTAAGCAGTTTTGCTGTTCTTTGCTACCCTTTCAGACCGGTAACACACAGGTAGAATACAAGTCAACCAAGCAAATAATTTTACAACAAGACACCAAAAGAAAACGATTGATTTATATCGGAAATCTACTTAGAATGAATGAAAACAGACTGCCACCATAAGCATTGAAATGGATACCAGATGGCAAAATAAAGAGAGGATGACCAAGAGAGATTCTTTGCAGAACAACCAACAACATAAATATTACACAATGCAGCATCACATCGCTCAAGCTGGAGAGCTCTGGCTTCTACACTATGCAGTATATTCAGCGCTGAAAGAACATACCTGTAGATAAATTCATATCCCACACTAAGCTATAGGTGAGAAAACTTGTATAATGTCTGATAAAATCACAACCAATGTCAGAGTTGTGTACATATTGAAAATAAATGTGAAGGACCAATGTCTATGTATGGAAATATCTCTGCTCTGCTGGAAACTTACAGTGAAATGTACAAATATAAATCTTAGTGGTCATAACTAGAATGAATACAGAAGGCATGTAAGTACTCTAGAACTGACACTTTTAGAAAACTCAAAGAGACTGAGCACCTATGGAGGTTTTTAATTTGCAGAAACAACTATAATTAGTTTTGGTATTTGCGTTGCTTCCTCATGTTGTATCCACAATTGTATTTAGTTTCAAGTATTGTCCAATTGATTCCTCAGAAATGCTTCTCAGACTTTGAGCTGCAAGGTGTCCTTGAGAGTTCACTAAACAGCAAGACATACCAAACTGTGTGCAGCAGGTTACAGGTGAGTCATTAGGAGAGTCATCGGAAGGGAACAGATCAGTACTCATTAACCTTTAGCATGCTATGTTTACAATTATGTAATTTCTCTCCTGCCGCTGAATTAATTTTTGGAAATGTTACATAATCACTGGTGGCTGTTTTGAAATCATGATAACTTTGTTGTTGTTAGAGATATTTAAATAATATTTGCACATATAAATAAAGAATTGAATTCTGCATTTATTTTATTTTATCTATTTGAAGAACTTAACCTTTCAAGATTTCCACTTTAGAATCACAATCAATAATGATTTCACTAAATATACGATAAAACAAAAGTATATAAAACCTGATTCACTGTCATGTCTCTATGCTGATGGCTATAGATTGTTCAGATTTCAAGATCATAATCACACATGTACTGTCACCATTTTAGTAACAGAAACAGGAAGTTAAATAATACATCTACTCAGAGTTGCCATAACATTTTCTAAAAAAAATTACAAATCTGAGTGTTTTTTTTAATACGGGTTTCGAGCACTTGGCAAAGGATTTCACCTTCACGATTCAAGAAATGACACAATTCAGTCATGTTTCGCCCGACGAGTTCTAAAGGTTAAGTGACAAGTCAATCCTCGGTAGGTGACAGGTCAGACCTAAGTGCATTACAGGTGAGTCTTAAGCATATTACAGGTGAGTCCTCAACTTGTTACAGGTGAGTCCTCAACAGGTTACAGGTGAGTCCTCAACAGGTTACAGGTGAGTCCTCAACAAGCTATGGATGAATCATCATTTTACTGAAATTCTAATTCTTTTGGCATCAACATCATTACATTTGTCATACTTGTCCATCAATATATCAAGATTTGATTTACATTTGTCATACTTGCCTATCAATATATCACAACTTTATTTACATTTGTCATACTTGTCCATCAATATGTCATGATTTTACTTAATTTTGTCATGGTCTTTCATCAAATAATTGACTGTTTTCTGTCCATCAGGTTGAAGAGGCCACCCAATCGGTCACACAGTCTGAAAGTGGTGTAAGAACATTTCTGAGTAAACCTGCAAGTTCCTCTGCAGTTAGCGGAGATGATTCAGACTAGGCCATACATCTTTTAGGGAACCATAATGACAGTCCACAATCGAGAATTTCGAGAATTTATTGTCATTTTCAGATTTCTTGTGGCAAATGCAGATTGCAATCTAAGAGGGACATTACTTCCTGATCCCTTGCCAACGTGTAACAAAATAATAAAATGTCCTGCTGATTTGACTACAAGTATCAACTCTCTGCTAAAATATGTGTTTACGTGTTGCTATGGTTACATGTTTTACATTGACACGTTATCCGGTGACAGTATTTCTGACCCAGATTTAAGCTCACTAGTTTGTATTCTATGTACATTATCACACATATACATGTGTTTATAGCAGTGGGTTTGTTTGTTTTTTTGTCTGCGTGATCCGCATGAATTATGGGCAATGGAGCTCTTGTATCCTTTTGTGCAGTGGGGAGGCTTCTCTAGAGCATCTCATACCCAGAAGAATTCAACTCTCAGCAGTGTGCAATGCTTTGAGAAGCCTCCTACTCAGAGATGGTAAAGGTAACAGTGGATTATGCAACAGTTTAAAATATATGTTTCAATGATATGCATCATATAGTGGGATCCCTCTATAGCGCATCCTTTTATTACAAATTTCTCTATTTAACAACACTTCTCAAAGTCCCCATTTATTTTTATTCTTTATTATTTGTACTGTATATAGCAAATTTCTGTTACTGCATACATATTTTGTCAGTTTGGACGAAGATGTTATAATAGGATTTAACTGTATATATTAAAGTTGCGTACTTGCAATGGACAGTTTCAGAGTATGAGAAAGAATGTCTTTAAATTTAAGTATGAACAGGAGATTCTTTATGTGAAATTCCAATGCTCAGTGAAAATTGGAAAATGACAAGTGTTTTGTCTGGAAATGTTATTCTACATATGCAAGATCTAAGTGTGAGTGAGGACACAGTTGTGTACGTGATTGTTCTACTTGAGTTGCTTGGTATGCATGTTTCAACACAACTGTCACTAGGATATGTCAGACTTGTCCAGGTGGGCAGTTTATAGTTTTGTTTGTGTGTTGCTGGTCCTGAATGGGGAACAAAGAATAGCAACACTGTTTACCTTACATGCATGTTGTAAGATATGACTAAGGAGGTTATGGGGTGGAGTTGGCTGTCCCATCCCATATATGGTGAAAGTAATCCAGCAGCCAAGCTGAAGTCAGATTAGCGCAGATATCACAGCATAGCTGTAAACCATAACACAACGCATTCCGTTTTTGAGACTACATTCTGCTAATGTGCACAAGTTTTGTGAATAAATGTATTGTGAAGCGAACTACATGAATGTGTTCTGTCATGGTTTACTGCTCTACTGCAATATCTGCACCTTTCGACAAACACATCCAACTTCAGCATGGCTTCTGGGTCACTTTAGGACAATCAGCTCCACCTCAAAACCTTCTTAGTCACCTTTTATAACATGTATGGAAGAAAAGGTGTTGCTGTTCTTCGCATTCCTTGTGGGCACAGAAACTTTCATTTTAATGTGAACTTAAAGTGTCTTTGATTGATCTGATGTCTGCTTTCATAATCATATTTGTATGTATGGGCACAATTATTATTGTGATATAGGGGTCTGTGGAGATATGTGATATAATAGGACATATTGTGATATAGGGATCTGTGGAATAAAAATGTGTGTGGTATGGTAGTAGATATTGTGATATAGGGGTCTGTGGCATAAAAATGTGTGTGAAATGGTAGTGAAAGCATCTGTGAAATAGTAATAGAAATGTGTGTGAAATGGTAATAAAAATTAGTGTGAAATTGTAATAAAAATGTCTTAAGTGGTAGAAAAAATGTGTCTGAAATTGGAATAACCATATATGAAATGTTAGTAAAAATGTGTTTGAAATGGTAGTAAAAATGTATGTGAAATATCATTAGAACATGCAGTGATATATGGAGAAATATTTGAAATAATGTGAGATCAAGGGTCCATGTAGCATTTCCGGTTTACATTTTTTAAAAACTTGCGAATGTCATTGTGGGACACACACATTCTTTTGGACGTCACACTTCTGTAATGTCACCCTTTCCACTACATATCTATATTAAAATGGCTGGTGTATGTATATTGAATTTGCCTTCGACTGACAAAGACGCAGTAGTACAATTACTGCAGTCGTGAGCAGTACCTGCGAACAGGAATATGCGCACGGGTCATACATATTAAATACCCCCTTCCCCCCATTTATTGTCTTGGCATATTTATATATGTAAAACTGCCCAATAATATTTCCATGGGAGGTAATACATTAACAAATAGTAAGCAGAAATCATTTGTCTCCCTTTCAATGTAGTTACCAACTTGAATTGATGAAATCAGAAAGGGGGTTTGCGTTTGAATTAGTCCTAACACTGAGTCTAATCCCTAACTCCTAATATCTAACATCATCTCATATCGGTAAAATACAAACACCATTAAATTGTTGCAAACTTTAATCTCCACACATAGCTACTATTAGCCATTTTGAATTCCAGATCTGCAAATGACATCATTTCATTGAGCTTGCTAAATGTGTGTGAACCAAAGAACACAAATATTGACTGTGTAAAATGTTTGTAAGTTCATTTCACACCTCGCTAATGGACAGTATATACATGGACCCTCGATCCCGCATTGTTCCAAATATTTTCTAGTACCAGGATTTTTGTAGAGGAAAAAAACATGTTAAATTCTCCTGGATTAAGCAGAAACTGTCTGTTGAGGAAACAGAAACGAAAAATAAGTCTTTATGCTGAAAAATCTATGATGTTCTGAAATGCATGCCCAGGGTAATCTTGGAAAAGAATTTTGGGAGACCAGTATAGTCTTTATACAAATAGATAAATAATTATACCTACTTTAGTAGTGAGATAATTGGGCAGGGTTTTATGACACCTGTCTGCTGCCTAAATTGCTTTCAATAACTGCAGTCCTGAAGACTATATCAACATAGACCAAGATCTGGCAACAGAAACAGACATAGTGGATACCGGTTTTAGTTGAGAATTTTTGAGATAGTTGAAATGCAGAAGAAGATGAGATGGAAGAAATAAGAGAAAGAAGAAATTGTGTTGGAAGAAGTAAATTATAGTTATGACTTATCAAGGATGTCAACGATTTAAAAAAAAAACTATAGAAATTTGGAATTCAGCGGAATTATTGAAATTTGGAATTCTGCGGAATGATTGAAATATGCTTAATGTGATTTCTCATGCTAAAGACTTTGTGTAAAGTCAGTCTGCCAAGGGTGTACACTCTTCAGAAAGCATTTCTAGACTAATGGAATAACCAGTGAAAAAAAATCAGTTATTTATTTCTATTCAGTGTAATGTTTGCATGTGTTCAATTATAATGTGAATAAGTTCATGAGTAGTGTATTCTATTTGATCTCAGTTGCATGCATGTCTCTGATTATATTTTCATAGCACACCTTGATTGAGTGGAAAAACATCCCAGTGCCTTGGTGTTCAGCTTACTGCAGATTTTACTATAAATGGGTTGTTAGTACAGTGGTTATTGCACTGGTTTCCTAGTTGGTGGTCCGTGGTTCAAATCCTAGTTGGGAGAAATTTTAACACCAATAGCTCCAAGATTGATCTAGCCTCAGGATATTGATATTGTTTATGTTTTTCTTCTTCTTCATCATACATTCTCAAACTCCCGCTGGATCTCTTATAACAGGATAATGGTCATACTAGATTTCCAGCAGGATGTAGTCCAGAGAATGGAGGTGCATTGTGTCACCATTTTATTTGCACCCATGGCTTGACACACCTGTCTTCTGCGTGTTGTGTTTTTCAATCCTCAGGAATTATGAGCAACAGAGTTCTCTTATGTCTATTTGAGCAAAGGGTGGTTTTTTTCAGAGCTTGATTTCATACACAGAAGACTCTGAATTATGTTAAGCAACCTCGCCCGCTCAGAAGATTTTCAAAAGTGTGAATCATGGTCGCTCTCAAGACTACGAGAGATTCATGTAAAGATCAGAACAGCCCATAAAGAGAAACATAATAGATATACGAACAACTGATAAATCAGCATCAAACTGGAACTGACTGTCGCTATACTCCGATGGATTTGCTGAAACTGGGATCTGTACACCTATGGTGGACTTGCCTTGTGTACGCTCATGATAACATACAAGCATAACTCACAAGACTGACTCGCAGTGAAGACTGACTGGTAATCAGATCCATTGTTATTTCTTGAATTTTTAGTTGAAGTACAGTTAGAATAGAGTCATTACAATGCTGTCACCAGCATGTCTCTTAACATGAATTGGTGAGTGGACTTGCATGCAATTAGAAGGTACCACTCATGAAAATTACTACCATCGCACATTAAGAATGAGCGAATTACTTTTATTATTTTAATAAAACTTTTTTAAATATAAAAGAAATTTTTTAGTGTAATAGAAATGTTGCATGCAGAAATGCTCACTGCTCAGACACCGTGTTTGCTTACATTCTGTGCCGCTCATGTAAGATGAAAATTAGAGGGAACTTTGGTCACTAAGTAGATGACACTGATCTCTGATGATCAAGTATGACCAACCATATTACAGTTTATTACATTCACACAAATTCTTCTGTTTGTTCTCACTCTCCTACTAGTTAGCTGGATGAAGTCTGGAGAACAGAATGTTTGCTCATGGTTTACAGTTTGGCTGAGATATACACATTTCAGCCTGACACATCTGACTTCAGCACACCTTTTAGATTATTTTAACTATGATATGGTACAACCAGCTTCACCTAAGACTCCCTCAGTCGCCTCTTATAACATGCATGGCAGGTTACAGTGCTTTTATTCAGGCTCCAGTAGCACAGTCCAAATTTTATTCCTACAGTATATTCAGCACCCACTCCAATCCTATTCTTGGTAATTGTCGTTGTCTTCATATTTATTCATCCATTTATGTACATAGAGATCCATTGGTTGGTTATCTAGTCATCGGATCATCATTAGACTCTGGACACATTCAAAGCTGTAACAAGGATACTTGGAACAGAGATGTGTGTACCACCATCAAACCACTTCGCCCACAGAAATCTCAAATATTGCACATCCATTATACACAGCATAAAACTAACATATACATGAGAAGCAAAATAAATACTCTTGCAGGCCCAGCAAGAGCATCTCATGACAGTGGTGAGGTGTCACAAACAGGCCAGCAAGAGCATCTCATGACAGTGGTGAGGTGTCACAATCGTGTGTGGTTTTGCCATGTGATGATGCACGATACTCAACCCACAACTATCTTATAGGGAACAGTTGAGGGTGGAAGAAGAGGAGGAGGTCTGAGGAAAGTATGGATTTATAATACTAAAGACTGCACAGGATTAAGATTTTAACACTTAAACAAAAAATTGATAACAGTGAGGCACAGCAAAATATTTGTGTTATTGTTTCCAGATTGACGACCCTGAATGGTTATGGATTTGATGACATCCATAAGTGCTCCAATCTCCACTTGAGTGTATCCACCATTACACGATGACTGACAGATCCAATTGGTTGACACACATTTTCATACGCCCATAGTAATGCTCATATACTTTATTCTGGACATAAAAAATGAATCATCTCTGTCATTGATTTCATTTGTCAATGCTGTTCTATTGTTATACAGTATATATCTATATATCTATATGACCTGTTACCATTGGTTAATTCCTGTACTTTGTTTCTGTTTTGACTTGCACATTTCCATGAACTTGATGGTTGTGGTGGCTTTGTTGATATTTTTCAGGTTCAGCAGTTGTTACTTTAGATGGATTAGCGCACAAAAATATTGAGTTAACTGATATATTAATTGATGTATTAGTTTATAGATGTACAAATTAACATGGTTAGTATAATGTATTAGCTGTAGTTGTGCAAATTAACATGGTTCAAATAATGTGTTTGTTGTAGTTGTACAAATTAACATGGTTCAAATAATGTGTTTGTTTATAGTTGTACAAATTAACATGGTTAGAATCTTGTATTTGTTTATAGTTGTACAAATTAACATGGTTCAAATGTTTTGAAGTTGTACAAATTAGCATGGTTAGAATATTGTTAGTTGTAGTTGTACAAATTAGCATGGTTAGAATCTTGTTAGTTGTAGTTGTACAAATTAACATGGTTAGAATCTTGTTAGTTGTAGTTGTACAAATTAACATGGTTAGAATCTTGTATTTGTTTATAGTTGTACAAATTAACATTGTTCAAATAATGTGTTAGTTGTACAAATTAACATGGGTCTTCAAATACAGCGGGAAAATATAGCCACAAAACTCATTTTATTCTGGGAAGTGGCTGAGGGGAGTCCCAGAAAGCTGTTGATCTACCATCAGAAGAGAAACTTAATATTACAAGAGAAGCTGCTCTGTTAGCCTATCGTTAGAAGAGAGACTTGACGATATCATAAGAAGTCAAAAGGCGAGACAATATCACAGCAACACATTCTGTTTTATGTGCTTCATTTCTGCTAAACTAGGGGAGCTTGAACATTAATGCCACCCATGTGTTGCTGAGCTCAAAAGGGGAGCAAGGAATAGTGACACAGTTACATGCCATGCATGTCGTAAGAGGCTACTAAGGTGATTTTGGGGCGGAGTTGGCTGTCCTATTACATAGAGGGTTCAAAGTGACCCAGAAGGTATGCTGAAGTCAGATGTGTCATGCTAAAATTCAGATATTGTAGGTGCATGTACAAATGGCCCTGTTGCCAATCTTGAATGTTTTATACATGTGGCTGCAGATTCAGTTGTGTCCTGTTCTAAGGTGCAGAATGACAACTTGGTCTGGACTATTCATAATTTGGTAGTCATCTTGTGTTGGAGTTGGCTTTCTAATTGTTTTGATCATCTGTTTCTTTTGATGGTACGTTATTGGCACATCTGGTTCTTTGTCAGCAGTTCCCTCCTTAGCCAGACGATCTGCTCTCACATTATGTACACGTAATCCCCAATATGGTGTTTTTCTCTATTTCAGCTACTTTACACTGACTGATCATGCTTATTGCAGTTAGTAGTATTTGCAGGTTTGTTAGTGTTCTGTACTGGAGCACTTGAACACTGCTCTTGCATCTGTCAGGAATTGAATCATGGATCACCCGAGTATGATGCCGGTGCACTAACCACTAAATTACTATGACCCCAATGATAGTAAGTAGTGCAGTACTAAAAAATTCTGTATTGAAGTGAATGCCTCAGGATGGAAGACACAGATATGGTAGCTAAACTGTAAACCATAACACAGGACGTTCCATTCCTGGTACTCAGCAGAAGTTTGAGACAACATACAAGTAATAGAAAAGAATATTTTTACTTGTAGTCACTCATCCAAGATTTTTTCCTCTGCATTCACTCTCTGATAAGCAACATGGAAATCTATGCGATTTCTACTGGGAGCGTGAAGTACGTTGTACTCCTGGTTTCACAGCGGAGCTGCGATATTTTGCGCCTTCCGGCCCAGCATTTCCATTTTCAAGAATGAGCCAAAATTTAATTTGTTATATGTTTTAACAACCTATTCATTTGTTATTGTTTTCTCTTTTTTTAAAATACAATTGTAAATAGTTGAACACATTTCATATGATGATATTTATGGATATTCTCAGGCTTTGTTCTTAATATCTGGTCATTATAAACCTGATCATGTAGATCTTGTTACTAGCCAGCCATATTGGTGTGTCTGTGTGTAGCAACCAACATAGATATCTGGTCATTAGATGTTCTACAAGGTTTTACACTATTTGGAATTAATTATTACCCTTATTATGCAATTGTCAACCACTGTGCAATAATATTTTTTTTTTCCTTTTGTATTAATTTTCTTTACAGAATTTGGCATCAGATTATTATGATAGCAAATCATAAATTCATTTTTCATGCTAACATTATGTTATTAGTGTCTGATGTGGACAGTAACTAAAGGTTCTTTCCTAGGAGACAGGTCTACATTTCATACTTTTAAAGAAATCTGCAATCTAAAATTTTAAGTAATTTGTAATGTCACTCTGCCGCTGCACTCCTAGTTACAAAATGGATATCATAATGTTACTGAACTTTCTTTTGACAGATAAAGTAGTTGTTACTGTTGCAAGAAGTGTTCCCAGATGCTACGATAATATAGATGACATACTATGATCTTAACCTACTAAGCTGATTAACTAATTTACTCTACACTAAGATTGAACTGATGGGATAAATAATAAACACCCAGTTGATATTTAGTATTTAACGCCAGGGGAATAATCCATAAGAACACGAATAACAATTTTATTCTCCCTTTTTTCATATATTCCGATCCACATCCCGGAAAAATTATAGACCCATCTCCTAGGAACGGATATAGAACGAGAGAAAAAGATTACTGTGTGTGAAATGAGTTGTTTTTAGAAGAAAAGTAGCAAACATAACAAGAAGAGATCAAGTGAAGATGTTACAAGAACTGTTGGAATAGCATCTGTGATCAAATATATTGGAAAACAGAGACTGATATGGTTCGACCACATAATGAGAATGAACACTTATTGGCCAGCTACAAGCACATACAACATGAAAATGGAAATATCTAGTGGAAGACCAAGAAAAAGTTGGATTGAAGGTGTTACCAATGTTCTGAGACATCACAACATCATTGCATATCAAACAACCAAACTGATCATCATTCACTCCTGCGACATCTAACAGAACAAATCAGAGAAAAGACAAAATAAATAACAAGTAAGAATGAGAATATTATAACAGATTTTTAGTGGAGAAAAAGTTAAAAGTTTGCTTAATTATTTTTGAAATAATTTGAGTGTGGGGCCTACTTGTCAGTAAATTAGTAATATAAAGAGAGTCTATTTAGGAACAATAATGACATCTGATGAAAGAAGTTCAACAGAGATTTTTTTTTAAAAGAAGAATAGGGCAAGCATATGCAGTGTTCTTAAAAATATGTATTTCTAATTTGGAGGTGAGGAAGAGAGTTTCTCAGAGCTACATAAAACATTGATTCTAGCATACGAATGCAAGTCTTGGATGATAAATAAACAAGGAAATAGAAAATAGTTAGATAGTTAGTTAGTTAGTTAGTCGTCAGATCATCATCACTGCAAACAGGACACATCCATAGTTGCTCCAATTTCTCCTTGAGTGTATCTGCCATCACACTTCTGCTGGCCGTACCGGTCCTATGCTGGTTGACTATCATTCTTCTGCGCCCTCCAAAATGTTCACCTCTAGCAACACCGCATTTCAATTCCTGATCTTTAATCCTAGCCATTGAAAAGGAATCATCATCCACATTAGTCTCACTCTCGCGTGTTATATCTCTTAAGGAGTTCAAAACATCAGCGCGATCCATTGCCCTGTGCCACAATCGCACACGATGCCAGTTGATCTGCTCTTTCATTGCCTCGAACGCCCACATGTCCCGGCACGAAAATAAATGTAACCACTTTCAAGCTCGCCTTTCTCAAGACCTCAATCCACTGTTCGCGAACGAGATCCACTTGTACCTTCCTAATCATACTCATAGAGTCACTAAAGATGCAGACCTGCACTACCTTCTGTGTGCGTAGCCACTCAAATGCCTTGGTCACCGCCATAGTCTCCATGGTCATACTACTCGTAGTGACCGCAAAGGCATCACTCTCCTCCTTGATCGTTTTACCTGCGCACTGAGCTGTAAAGGCCCAAGCACTGCGAACATGCCTAATTACAGATCCATCAGTGTATATAATCAGATCCCCCTCTTTGGTATTCTCACTGATTAAAGCCTGCACTTCTTTCTCCACAGCTGTGGGACACCATTCTCTGCATTCCCTGCTAAGTGATATTACTACTCTCAAACAAGTTTCGAAATCTGTGGGTAGATCTATCCATTCCACACCTGCTGCCACATCCTGTAATCTGCACACGCTTTGTATGACATCCTCAGCACGTCCCATCCATGATCTTCCTCTCTTGAGTCTGCTGCCTTTAACTTTCTGTATTTCGGAATGCAACAGGTGTTCCTTATCTGCATGTATTTGAAAATTAGAGTCAACAGAGATGTGGTTCTAGAGATGAATGCTGATAGTACTTTGTAGAGCAAGGAAAATCTAAAGAGAAAGTGACGAAAGAGTCAAAACAAAGGTTGCTTAGTAATATCAGAAAGAGACAAACTTGATGTTTTGCGCATGTTATGAGACAGAGAGGTCTGGAGAAAATAGTTACAACAGACAAGAGAGATCAGTGACGACGGCGTGAGAAAATATTAGACAGTTCAGCATCGAGGCATGGCAGAGAGCCAACAACAATCCTGATACCTATCTATCTATGTGATGTATCCTTTACAGAACGTTGTCCTCACTGCCACTCTGTAAATCTCTTGATTATGTACAAGTTGCCCAGCCTCTTTCAGTGTCATGTTCAGAAGATCTTTGATATCCTGTCTCCATCGTAGTCTTGGTCTGCCTCTTGTTCTTTTTCCTCCATGATTAATCTTTCTAAACCATTGTGTGTCTTTTTATTTGTTTAAAAATATGTAAGTTTGCATTTTTTGATTGTTTTGAGGAGCCATTCTTCGTCTATGTTCAGATCTTTGCGGAGATATGCATTGGTATCCTGATACAAGATACCAGAAACAGAGAGTTGTGATAGTCCATGATCGGCACGATACTTGATTATAATTATGTGTACACTGGGAGACTATCAGATTTAGCTGTACAGGTAATATGTGTACACTGGGAGACTATCAGATTTAGCTGTACAGGTAATATGTGTACACTGGGAGACTATCAGATTTAGCTGTACAGGTAATATGTGTACACTGGGAGACTATCAGATTTAGCTGTACAGGTAATATGTGTACACTGGGAGACTATCAGATTTAGCTGTACAGGTAATATGTGTACACTGGGAGACTATCAGATTTAGCTGTAATATAAACTGTACAGGTAATATGAGACATCTGCTGCATGACAAACAAGTCAACTAGGTGCCTCACCTACAACAAATACTGTGTGGCTACATTTATGCTCCTGGTGTGTTTGTGATGTTTCTGTTGAGTTACTTTTACCTAGATATAATTATCAATTATCCAGAAAATATTCTAGTAATGGGTAATGGACACAGCTAGTCAATGAGTTTTCTCTAATTGATATTGTTTACTAATACTTGGAGCCTGAATGAGGAATAAAGGCATCATTTTCTTAAACATAAGACTCTTTCCTGTGATTCATGATTTTTGTGCTGTGATGGATTGTAAACAAGGGCTGTGGATATGTCTTCAGTCAGTAAGAAATGGGTTTGGGGGTTTTTCACACAAAAAAAGAGCAATTTTCATGCACAATTCTTTCATTTTCATGAGATTTTTTTGGTGATCTTATTTTTGAAAATCGTTATTTGGAGAGGTGGTACCCACTATTTTTGCTCAATTATTAGTACTTCTCAAACTCCTGCAGATTAGCAGGATGTATTCTGGAGAACGGAATGTGCTGTGTCATGGTTTATAGTTTCGCTGTGATATGTTTGTCTTTCAGTCTGACTTCAGCTTAGCTTGTGGGGCTTTCTGACCCTATATGGCATACTGTATTTTTACTTGGCCTTATTTTTTGGTGAGAGAAACAGGTCCGTCATTTCAGTTGTCAATATTGTTATGGTTTTGTGTTTTTGATAGTTATTTGTTTCTTGAAAAAGGTTCCAGTTGGACCGCGACATAGACATTTGTCCTTGTTCTATGTTTTATTGTTAGCTATTTATTTTTTACTATTGATAGGTATTTTACAGTATCCTTTCTACTTTATTTAGCCTTTCCTACACAGGGATCACCAGGCTCGATAGATTACGAAATGAAGACATTAGGGAAAGAATAGATATAACACCTTGCACAGAATACATAGAATGGCAGCAGATCAAGTGGTTTGGCCACATTATGAGAATGCATCACAAGTTGCCTATACAGAAATATAACCATATGAGATCAGGGTACAAAGCCAGAGGAAGACCATGAAAAAAGATGGATAGAAAACATCAGGGACATTCTGAACAAATAGTAATAGCACACCCGAGGCCACATATCTGGCCTTGGAACACAAGCTCGAGCTCCAATCACCCCTACACTTAATGGTAATAGTAGATAACAAACCACCTGGGGAAAGAATAGACAGAATCCTTCTTTGTGTGCATCGAGTGTCCAACTTTCACATCTGTATACAAGTATACTCAGCAGTAACAATGGGAATAGATTGATCTTTACTGTAATACTGATCTTACTTTTCCAAATTCCATTCAATCTTGCCATGGCAGCCATTGTGCGTCTTAGCTTAATTTCATTTCCTGAGTTGCCATTATCACATATTTGCTACCCGAGATATTTGAAGGTGGTAACTTCTTCAGTTCAAGTTTGTGACAGTTTAAACGAATATTTGTGGGATCCTGTTTTGTTTCACTAGTCACCAATATCTTACTTTTATCAATGCTAATTTCCAAGCCCATATTTCCAAATAACATCTTCAAACTTTGAGATGAGTTCCTCGAGTTCAGATTTGGAACCAGCCACAAGATTTATATCATCAGCATAATGCAAGTTACAAAGTGGTCTACCACCAATAGTTATTGATGTCTGGAGATCTTGTAATGCAAGTTACAAAGTGGTCTACCGCCAATAGTTATTGATGTCTGGAGATCTTGTAATGCAAGTTACAAAGTGGTCTACCACCAATAGTTATTGATGTCTGGAGATCTTGTAATGCAAGTTACAAAGTGGTCTACCACCAATAGTTATTGATGTCTGGAGATCTTGTAATGCAAGTTACAAAGTGATCTACCGCCAATAGTTATTGATGTCTGGAGATCTTGTAATGCAAGTTACAAAGTGGTCTACCGCCAATAGTTATTGATGTCTGGAGATCTTGTGGTCTACCGCCAATAGTTATTGATGTCTGGAGATCTTGTGGTCTACCGCCAATAGTTATTGATGTCTGGAGATCTTGTAATGCCTCCTGCATTAGGTCTATAAAAAAAGGTATATACTCATGATACAGGTTAAAAAGTACTGGGAAAAGTATGCAACCCTGACACACTCCTATATGTCTTGAAAAACTTCACCCATGTCATTATTGATGAAAACATCACTGCTTGCATCAGCAGATAATAATCTAATAAATTCTTGTTCTCTCAGAAACATGACCACAGGGAACATAACTGCATATTAATGGGATCTTGCTTGGTTTCACGTAGTCACCAATATCTTGTTTTTATCATTGCTAACTTTTATGACATATTTCTGACAAAAATATTTGCACAGGATGGTACTCCTTGAAGACACATGAATCTCTATACAATAATAACAAGATAATAATTGGTCACAGACTTCATTGTGCTGTGGGCAGACCCATAGATTATCAGTTTCCCGTGACAGATGTTGAGGGATGTGCTTGCTGGTGGTACCTGTATCTTGCTGGTTAAAGACCAAATTCTGTTCTCATATTCATACCAAATAGTAACAGCCTCAGTGGTTGGCAAAATACGGCACATCAAGCCCTTCTTTCCGGCCCGTCTGGTCTATCTAAAAGTGCTACATGTGCTACCATATATAACCCAGAGCTCAAAAAACATTTTTATGCCCTAAAGGATTTAAAAAAAAACCCCATGTGTATTCAATTTATAACAAAGATTTGACACAATTATTTCCTATTTATAACTCTTTAGTCAATGACTTGACAACTTGTGATTTGATGTTTTGAGAGCTCAGGGACCATTGCTCATATAGAGGAATCCTTTTATAACATATCCATGCCCAGACCCACAAAAATATCTATGTAATAACCAAAATTCGTTATCTTTAATAATGTAGACACTAGAATAAGATCATTGGTGAATTTTTTTTTTAAGTTGTTCAATATGAAATGTTGAGTATAAATGTGTGCACTATAAATGTTGAGTATAAATGTGTGCACTATAAATGTTGAGTATAAATGTGTGCACTATAAATGTTGAGTATAAATGTGTGCACTATAAATGGTGAGTATAAATGTGTGCACTATAAATGTTGAGTATAAATGTGTGCACTATAAATGTTGAGTATAAATGTGTGCACTATAAATGTGTGCACTATAAATGTTGAGTATAAATGTGTGCACTATAAATGTTGAGTATAAATGTGTGCACTATAAATGTTGAGTATAAATGTGTGCACTATAAATGTGTGCACTATAAATGTTGAGTATAAATGTGTGCACTATAAATGTTGAGTATAAATGTGTGCACTATAAATGTTGAGTATAAATGTGTGCACTATAAATGTGTGCACTATAAATGTTGAGTATAAATGTGTGCACTATAAATGTGTGCACTATAAATGTTGAGTATAAATGTGTGCACTATAAATGTTGAGTATAAATGTGTGCACTATAAATGTTGAGTATAAATGTGTGCACTATAAATGTGTGCACTATAAATGTTGAGTATAAATGTGTGCACTATAAATGTTGAGTATAAATGCACTATAAATGTTGAGTATAAATGTGTGCACTATAAATGTTGAGTATAAATGTGTGCACTATAAATGTTGACTATAAATGTTGAGTATAAATGTGTGCACTATAAATGTTGAGTATAAATGTGTGCACTATAAATGTGTGCACTATAAATGTTAGTATAAATGTGTGCACTATAAATGTGTGCACTATAAATGTTGAGTATAAATGTGTGCACTATAAACGTTGAGTATAAATGTGTGCACTATAAAGGGATTTCACTGTAGAGATCTTGAATCAGTCTGGTAAACCAGTAAAATTTGCTAGGTGGGTTGAACTTGGACCATGGACCACCACCAGTAAAACTTGCTCTGTGGACTATATTTCCCCCAATCCAGCTAATGTGCTTGGATAGAGACTGAACAAAGAATCTTTAAGAACAAACACAACATGATCTTAACTTTCTATAGTTTAATATGTCAGTGCATACATACATACATAATATTTGTTCATGTGAGTGGAAACCTTGCTAGCTAACCAAAAAAAACATTGGAAGAATGTATATAAACATTTCTGTACAGTTTATGTAAGCAAACATTCTATTTCTAGAATTTCTAGACTTGATATAATTTGTACAGTTATGATGTGGGTGTGTAACTAGTGCCTTATTACAATGGATAATGACACTGTCATATATGTAGTAAGGGGTGACTAAGGAGGTTGGCTTCCCCACCTCATGAATCTGTGCTATGATAAAGCCTGCTGTATACCCATGCCCAAACTAAATTGGTAGCATATCCTATTCAGAAAGTAGCTATCAATCCAGCATTTTTTGGCTGTTTTGATTATCTAGGCAATATAAATACGTTCAGTAGTTTGCCATTGCTTTCTGAACAGTCCGGAAGCAAAATTTCCTGTGGAGGGGATCGAACTCGGTACCTTGGCTGTAACAGACGAGCTCTGTACCACTTCGCCACAGAGCTGATGCCCGAACTACTGAAAGAAAATCTCTCCTTTTATCTGGTGCATTTCTTTTTTCTTCTTCTTTTTTTCAATACCAACCACTAGATAATAGAAGGGTGCTTCTTCCTCTCCATGGCCAGATAAATGGAATACAATACAGTGGAAACACTCAGATAAATAGAAGACAATACAGTGGAAACACTCTATAGAGTATACATTTGAGCAAATTTTACTATTTACCACTTTTAAAAATCCCCAATTATATTTATTCTACCACCTCCAAAGATATCAACAGACCACCCTATTTCACCTTAGAACAGGCAGCTGCAGACTGGCTGAGGGTCTCATACACTGAGGTGAATGCCCATGTGGGAGCAGAAACCACACCCTGAACACATACTTCAGGATTGTCCACTATACAAAGAGTAGAGATGGCGGGTCTGGCCACAGGATACAGATTTGAGGCAGAAGCTATGGGGCAGCCGCTCTGACCTGGAAAAGACGGTGAACTTTGCTCTGACAATCTAACATAATAACAGATGAATATATTTATTCTTTATACAGTGGAATCCCTCTATAACATATTCTGTTATAACAAATTTCCTTATATAAAAACACTTTTCAAAATTTCCAATTATATTTATTCTATATTGTTTGTACTGTATTTAACGATATTCTGTGATCACATACAGATTGTATTGACCCGGACAGGTGTTATAATGGGGTTTCACTGATATAGCGAATTTATATTATTACATACCTGTACATATTTCATTAGTCTGAACCATGTTGTTATAATAGGATTTGACTGTATTGTGACTCGTCCTAAGATACAGTTATGAAGATTTGACTATCTTATGCAGTACAAAGAGAAAGCAGAGAATGTCTTGGGTTAACCATTAACAGCACAGGAGATTGTTCAGCAGAGATTAGCAATGGCTTCACACAAAAATATCACAGATGAAAAATCTACCTATGGCAAAGCTCAAAACAGAACAACAAAGCTACATGAAAAGAAGCTGTATCTTTCAGTGGCAATATATGGTTTTCAGGCTTGGGCAATGGTATCCACAGCGGAACATATATATTTTTAGCAAGTAAAGAACATTGAGAAAGATATCGCACAACTACTACATATTTATATTGTCTAGAAAAATAACTGCAGCCAAACAAATTCTGGATTACGGTACATCTTGAATAGGATACGCTATCCAAAAAAAGGATCATGATTGCCGATAGTTCCGGAATGCTTGTTGCTTATAATTAGATCTCACCACAGCTCTATTTTATTTTTATATGCATCACTGTGGTGGTTCTGAGCTCTTTTTGGGTGTTCAATGCTCTGGAAATTAACCCTTAGCAAGCCATACAGACTCAATATGAATCACACTCACCATCTACTGAAAGAAACTACACTTAGGGGGTCTGTGTAAATTAACTAAAGAATGGCATCCCTAGCCTGTATATTTTCCATGGATCGTGCAATGAAACTATGTTTATTGCATCACTACTGCTATGGGATTATTAACAATATAAATGGTATTAACACTTTACTAATCAAATTCAAAAATACAGAATTTCTGTTATATTTCCGAGGTGATCAATTTCAACCATCCGAATCAACTTCAGAAATATGGCAACCATAACGATAGCGTTACTAAGAATAGCTCATTCAAGATAATACTCAATTCAAAAAATAGAATTAGAGGTGAGATTTTGAGTCACCAATACTCTCCCAGCATTATAAACAGGATTGAACTAACTTCGAAGCTTTCAAATTCATTTAGAAACGCAAACATTCGACACAAAGAAAATTTCAAAGAGCTATGTTGCGAGTTCGATCTCTGAAAAATTTGTGAACATTCTTGGTAATGAGAGATAAAAGTACACTCTGAATTGCTGGCCAGTAGAGTATTAATCAGAAACCATTCTCTTCTAAATTGTAGTAGCTGAACCGAATCCCTGCATCCTAAATTATCTACAACATTGCAAAGCAAGAAATGCAGGAGTGTAAGTATTTATTGTAGATACAATCTAACAATGTCCCAAAATAGACTGCAACTTTTATAATAGAAAAACCAGTGATCTCCTTTTGATACAAAGTCTTGCTCTGAATGAACTCAGCAGTCACAATAAATCTGGACAGATAAATCAGGAAATTGCTAACTGGCAACATGAAAGCATCATTTCTACCAAAAACAAAATAACCAAGTTTGGCAGTCTTGTAATGCTTCTATTAAATCACAAATTTCAGATTTTTTAAAAATCAAATGAATGGCCAGTTCACAAATACTTTTTCACCCAAATTATGCCAAAATAAATGTTTATATTGGCACAAACACTCACAATTGTAGCTGTGGAACAATACAAAAATAGTAAGCAGTTATAAATAAACTTGTCACAAACAGCATATCTTAGAACATACACACATTAATAAAACATCATATTGTTAACCTGTAGCAACACGAGGACGCTTCCCATAGACATCCGATGTCGACAAATGCCATATTGAGGTAGACATTTGTAGTTATGGACAAAAATCTCCCATGATTATTTACCATCATTCTGTTAAAACTATCTATTTGCTAGAGTGGTTGTCCCTCAATTTTTCATGCAGATATAAATACTATGTAATTTATTCAACCCCTTCACGTTTGCAAGCCATACTGTACTGACCTAACTTCATGTTTGCAAGCCATACTATACGGACCTAACTTCATGTTTGCAAGCCATACTGTACTGACCTAACTTCACGTTTGCAAGCCATACTGTACGGACCTAACTTCATGTTTGCAAGCCATATTGTACTGACCTAACTTCATGTTTGCAAGCCATACTGTACGGACCTAACTTCAGTGATGTCATTGTTCGTTAATTCTTCATGGATGATATTTCGGACAAAGATTTTGACAGCTTCAGTGTGTTATTATATTATGGTATATATATGATTGATTAGTTGGTAATGATAGTTGACAAGATGTATAGATATACACTGAAAAAAGTTATGCCAAAAAGCGAAAAGTTCCAAAAAAACCAGATATAAAAAATGGCAGGGTTCCATAATTTTTGTCTGGGTTGCTACAGGTTATAAAATATTGTACAGGTACAAAATAATACAGCCTTCCAAATTTGGAAAGAATGCATTAGAAGACAAACTTATGAGCAGAAAGAAATAGTCGAATCCCATTATAACAAATTAGTTGGGACTAACAAAATATGTATGTAATAACCAAATTGTTTTATACAATTATTAACTAAGTCATGTCCCTTGCAATTTTTGACATGTTATTTCCCTTGTGCAATGTTTTACATGAGCTAGTAACTGGGTGTCAAACACAGAGAACTTCAGTTATTGAGGGATACAGATATGTTGGATATATATATATATATATATATATATATATATATATATATATATAAATCAGATGTTTTAGTATCAGAATTTATGTGTGGTTTTTTTTTTAAGGGTTAGGAGTGTACTTCTATTGTTTTATTTAACTTCCACTAGGGGAAGAGAGAAGAAGGTGTATTATTTCCATATCTTTAGAAATTGTGGGAAACTTTGTTTTGGCATGCATATTTTGATAGTCATTTTTGTATTCAGTGTCTATTCAAAGTACTTTAGTTGCAAGTGATGTACTCATATATTGCTACAGAACAATGCTACAGAAGCATTGTTATAAGCTTAATGTTAAAATAATCCGGGATTTTTTAAAGTGACAAACATGGAAATTCGTTTCAAATATATTCATTGTAACGGAGTTCTGCTATACTTAAGACATTGTTTTGGTTGGTTAATAAAATCTACCTGTTATGTATGGTATATCCGTGGATGTGGTAAGGTATGTACGTGACTGTTGGTTCAATTTGGTTATATCAGAGCTTTAACCATCAAATAATAATGGAGGTTGTGGTTCGCCATGACCTCTGAAGAAAGTTTTAAGAAATGAACCCTCTTCCACATAGTGATAGAAAATCTCCAAATTTTCCATAGATTTTGAAAGCAGGTGTACTTAAAAATAATAATCAAGAGGATTTAAAAAAGATTGCTTAAATTTTGAAAACAACACATGTGACTACAGCATAAACTTTCAAATATCTTTGAATTATTTGAACACGAAATTATTTATTCATATAATTGACGCAGAGCAAACAATTTAATTGTCATCTCCCCTTTATGTCCTAAATGAATTTTGATGGACACCTGTCATCTGAAAATTATTCATAACTGTTCTTGACAGTTCATAGTGATTATTTACACAGTAAACAAGTTTATTGCACATAAAAATATTATGGGGAAATGATGCCATACTGTCCCCGAGCGATCAATGGAAAACTTTTTCAAGAACAAGGAAGGAGATAACAATTAAATTGTTTTTTGAAGGGAAGTTAAATTGTTTGCTCATATGAGGATAATTCCTCGGTGTGAAGTAGTCACTCGGGCAATAAACATAGAATACAGAATTATCTACTTGGTAATGGATGGTAAAAAGTAAGAGAGACAAGAAAATATGTTTATCAATTTGTTGTTCAAAGTAAAACACAAATATCTCATTAAAATAGCAGCATTGGGTATATCATGTAGATGACAAATTTCTTCTTCAGCGTTCATTCTCAAACTCCCTCTGGATCTCTCTAGTAGCAGGATAACGGTCCTACTAGATTTCCAGCAGGATGTAGTCCAGAGAATGGAAATGCATTGTCGCCGTTTTATTTGCGCCAATGACCCGACACACCTGTCTTTGACGGCTTTAAAAAATATAAATTGAAAATATCAAACAATGATTTTTTTTACCCCCATCAGGATTTTCACAGTTCTGCCAGAACCATTATCAGAATATTTAGTTTAATAGTCATGTCTGCAACTTTGAATATCTGGTCAACCATCAACACCACAGGAGATTGCTCAGCAGAGATCAGAAACACATTAGAAATGACATTACAAAAAAACATCATAGATGAAATATCTATGGCAAGGGGCAAACCGAAAAACAAAGTTACAACTATTAAGAAGCTGTATTTGTCCAGTGGCAACATATAGTTGTTAGACGCGGGCAATGACATCTGCAATGGAAAAGAAATTATTGGTGTTCAAAATTAAATGTTATATAGAAAAGCCCTAAGAATATCCTGGACACAAAGATGAACCAACGCTGATGTCTACAAAGACCTGAACATAGAACAAGATTGGCTTCATCATCATGTGCCATGCCAGCTGATGTAGGCGATTAAGGTCTGTTTCGTATTTCACTATTTCAACACCTCCACATTAGTTTTTCTGGCAGTACATAGTATTCTTAGCATTCTTCTATAGAACCACATCTCTACTGCTTCTAATTTCACACTTTCCTGTTTGTTTATTGTCCAAAACTCGCATCCATATGTTAGTATAGGGGTTATATAGCACTGCAGAACTCTCTTTCTCACCTCTAATGATAAGGTCATATTACACAATATATTTTTCATTTTTCTGAATGTTGTTTTCGCCTGCCCTATTCTGCTTATTTCTGTTAAACTTCTTCCATCTGCTGTAATCGTTGTACCTAAATATTTCAATTGGTGGACCTGTTTTAATACTATATCATTCACTTTGATCTTGCAAGTTGTGGTATTTTGTTTCATTGAAATAACCTTTTACTTCTGTTTTCTTTAGATTTAGGAAGACACCTTTACTTACATTAATTAATTCTTGAAGGTATTCCTCACTTTGAACAACCAGAACAGTTGCGTCCACATATCTCAAATTATTAATGTTATGTCCTCCCACTGATATTTCTGCAATATCATCAACTATTGCATGCTAATACTATACAAAAAATGCAAGCCAACATATAAAAAGACACAGTTGTTTAGAATGATTAATCGCAGAGAAAAAGTTCCAGGTAAGAGAACAAGAGGCAGACCAAGAACAATGGGCACAAGATATCAAAGACCTTCTAAAGATGACACTGAAAGATACTGGGCAGCTTGCACAGAATCGAGATGTTTATAGAGTGGCAGTGAGGACAACGTTCTGTAAAGGACACGTCACATAGACCGTCATGTTTGTATTTAATCTATACGAGTAATGTGTGTAGGTTATCACCAGCGCCCATCTGACAAATCCATAGATGCTCTGATCTCTGTCTCAATAAATCTACCAGAGTGTAGCGGCTCAGAGTTCCAGTTCGGTGTTAATCAGTCTCTTCTTCGAATATAAATTATATTTATATTTTTGGGTAGTTTAAAACGCTCGCAACCATGATTCACACTTCTGAAAATTGTCTGCACGGATGTCACCAACTGCATTGACTATGTCAGAATGATCCATTGATGTGCCTATCAATACTGTTGCCATGCTCACTAGTTCATCACCCTCACCACCTGCATGTGGTTGCATATTTTTCTCATAACTCTACCCATTAACTGTCGATAAAGTGAATTGAGTATGTGACAGTTTGTTGACTTATAGCAGGACCTGTCAATGCACACCAGCAGAATGAATCTATTCATGTCACAGTGAAACCTCTAGCTTGCCTTAATTTTCCTTCTCGATGACTATTTGTAAGTAGGTGTTAACATTCACGTGTGTTCAGAATATCCATAATGAAATTACTAGGCACATTACTCCTGTAGTTTGCCATTGCTTTCAGGAGGAAATCCGTTTATCAAATAGCACACAAACATATTCATTTACGACGCAATTTTTATTGCAGAAATCTTTTACGTGTCTGGCTAATTGAAGAGGGAAGACAATGAATACACATCCTACCAACATGGTGGTTAAGCATATGTGAATCGATGACATCAGAGAAATCATAGAAACTACACCAGTCAATGACTACATCAAGAGACAACAAATCAAATGGTTTGGATATTTAATAAGAATGGAGCCTGATTGCCTCCCGTCAAGAGTGTATAACAGCAGAATATCTGGTATCAGGGCAAGGAAGATCAAGATATAAATGGATTTACAATATCAGAGTCATTCCACAACCCCATGAAATTACAAAAAAAAACAGCAACACATTTGGCAATGGAGCACAGACTTCAGCTATCCACAAAGTGTCACAGCACAAGTGTCTGAGACAAGACAAAGAATTACTGAATGGATGTGTCTCAGAACTAGACACAACCGACTCCTCAGTCACATGTACACAAAGTTCAAGTTTGACAACACGACCGTGTGTACATGCAGCACAGAGTGCCAAAACATATACTTCAATAGTGTTCTGAGTATGAAATGCTGAGGCAGACATATTGGCCAGAGGAAACAACACTGGAATCACAGTTCTATGGGCCACTATGTGAACTACAAAAGAGTGAGTTTTATTAAGGATTTCAAGTGAACGAAAGAAGAAATGGATGCAAGAGAGGTAAATACTGCAGCTTCACTGTTAAAGTTAATAAGTTCAAACCATCGTTTCTGGGCGAATGATAAACAAAATAGAGCCTTGTACGAAAGGATATCTGAATTTTAGATGAATTAACCTGTGAAATATATTACTTGATTTCCATTGCCATCAACATCATGTACCATGACAGATTCAACAATACAGTTTCATGGTTAAAAGAATCATATAAATAATGAAAGATAACCCATCTGTGCAGGAGACATTTTCTCCAAATATTGAAGACCACTGAGAGTTGGTGTATTCTGGGTATAAAATAAAGTTTTAGAGCAGGCATTATCAACATAGAGCTTGCGAGCACCTTTATGCTCGTGTACGGCCGTGCTCATGCCATGCAAGTTAAAAAGTGCTCACGGGCACTAATGATTACGTGTGGGCAGTGCTCGCCACCTGAAAAGGTTGAGAACCCCCACTTTAGAGAAGCCTCTCCAGCACACAAAAAAATATACACAAGCTCTATTGTTTGCAACTCCCGGAGAACCAAACACATAAACATATAATTATGCATTCAACAGAGCAAAGTTTAATTATGCATTCATGTTTGATTGATATACCATCCCTATTAACTGCCTCCAGGCGGAGAGAGCATAGACATATATTCTGATATCTGAAGTCATCTTGCCAGTGAAATCTGTTGTTCATGCACAGTTCTGCTTCCAGTCAAAATGGGTGTAGAATAACAGCTGTGTTTTTTTGCTTGCCAACACCAAGTTTCGGAGAGGAGTTGGACGCCACCATGTAAAATTCTGCCCATGTAAATGATACACTGAAGTATTGGCACAAATGACATGTAACGAGACACAACTCGCTTTCTAAGATTGTTTTGCAGGATATGGCAGAAGGAGAAGAAGTGAACAAAGAAAACCTGGACTGATAATATCAAGGGATGCCCTGGGCATGATTTTTCTATCTCCTCCAAACGGCTGGGGATAGAGGTGTTTTGAGGGCGTTGTCTGCTGATGTCCCCAGTGTGACTCCGCTAAGACCCAGACAGGTTTTGGGTCTTATATTATTATAATATGTATTTGCTTTCTTGTTCAGTACTGAATTATAACATCTATACTTCAGACAGCCGAAACATTCAAAATGAATTTGTGGGAGCCTTGTGGTCAAGCAGATAGTGGCTCACATGACGGCCAAACAATGCTGCAACATAAATGACTTACTAGTAATACTACTTAAACCCCCCCCCCAACCACTTACAGCTGTCGCCGGGCGCTTTTAAAATACTTGTTTCATTGCGATCAATATTAAATTTTTAGTTCGCACTGGGTTAATCCCTGACAGTTACCTCTGTGTATTTACATCGTGGAAATATTATACCCAACTAATTTTTCATGAAATTTAAAAATTTGTGGAGTTTTTTCTGCAGTGGAGGATATTGTTCGTATGTAAACTAATGATGACAGCTGTAGTTACGACGGTGCAGGTAATTTGTGCACCAAATATAATGTGGAAAGTGATAGGGAAGTTCCTTGTTAGACGGACTTAATGTTTCCGACAGCGAAAAGGAAATTCATAGTACTAATTTGTGGCAGTTAATTTTGCAGGAGTGATGTAGTTTTTCGAGTAGACGTTCAGAATTTGTAGAAAACGCTGGGCCTGTACATAATCATAAGATTGCCACACGTTGTGAATACTTTAGCATCATTGTCAACGAGGAGTTTATTAATTTGCAGCCATGAGGACAAATTTGTATGTAACATAACGCAAAGACACGAGCGGGACATCTGTAACTGCCATTGACATAAAATGTCTTTTTTATTTATATTATAATGGGCCTGTGTATTCTGCGTGATTATGGCATGTACTGGAGTACAGATGACGGGTTCAATGTTTCGGGAATACGAACCTGTTTAGGAAAAGGATATATGAGAATATATCTCAATATGACACCACCACTACTCAGCACCATGAAGGTAAAAAAAAAAAAAAAATGTTCCCCCACATTATGTTGAGTTTGACAGTTTATTTTTTTAAATACATTTATATTAAATATATGATATAGGTTCATGCAAGACTATTCATTTTTCTATTGATCTGCCAAGTCTGAGTGTGATATGATGAATAGTTTGAAAGAAAATGCATTTTAACATCATCATATTGATAATTTGGAGGAGTTTTGTCCCTTGTCTTAGTGATTACAAGAAGGCAATCTCATCACGGTAAAAGGGTTAAGATGCCCAAAGTCCAGTGGAATTGACTAAAAAAAGTAAAACATATTAGCACAACTGAAGTCAGACGTTTCATGTCACAATGTGTAATTAAAAACTGCAATATAATGCAGCTCCGTTCTCTGGGCAACATACTCCTGACATCTAGTAGAACCATTTCACTACTACAAGAGAGATCTTGTGGGAGTTTGAGAATGAATGCTAAAAAATGATTACTAAAAAAACTAAAATATTTGGAAACTGAAATAGCTCAGTAGCTAGTGCATGGTCCTCTTAAGTCCAATTTTCCAATTTAACTGGAATATTTTTAGACTGTAAATGGTCATCGTTCCAGTAGAATGAAATTAGCATTCATTAGATATTTGGGGAAAGTATATGAAGGTTCAAAGATTTAATCAGACCAAATAGTAAATCTCTAGTTAATGACATGTCTATTACATGAGACTTTCTCCTTGTAGAAACCTAACAACACAATTCAATAGTCGAGGACATAACTCTAATCGAATTTCAAAAGTGGATGCAACAAATGGTCATCATCATCGTATGATTGATGAGCACTCACACATAACAAAAAGACAGGAGATGAATGAAGAAATGATCATGTCTGGTGGAATCCTGTGTGGCACAAGACACAAATGGTCATTTGGTCTGTAGACAAGATTTGTAATAGCATTAAGTACTTTTGCACAGAAGAAATGTTTTATGTGAAGTCAGAGTGGCAAGACGAAGATTTCACACAATCAGAATGAGTATTTGCTTGATTTGAGCCAGAGAGCTTGAAGTACGGTGTGCTGCTAGTTTTACAACAGAGCAGTGTTATTTTCATCTTTAGGCACGGCACATCCAATTTGGCATGAAACAACAATCTGATCTGAGTGAAAAACATGCCGTATTCAAATTCTCATAATTATTAGATTGTCAATAAATATTATTGAACTGTGAAAGCTCTGCAAAGTGGGCCAATGAATCATTGATTCCGCTGAAGGCGGATGTATCGGGCTGCTGGTACAAAAAAAAAACGGCAACATAATTCCATTCCTTGGACTACATTCTGCTGGATATCGAGTGGGATCATTGTCCTGCTACAAGAGGGATCCAGCGGAAGTATGAGAATGAACACTAAAGAAGAACTAAGGGAATCATTAGGTCAGGGTGTGGCATTACGATGATAGAGAAGAAAAATACAGAATTCAATAACAAAAAAATGTGCTCCTTACATTACAAATCTTTCAAACAGAATTATGAAACACAAACGACCCTGGAAAAAACATAAGACAACAAACAAAAAAATCACCCTGAATAAAACACCATACAAACAAAAACACTGTACAAATATATTATCTATATTTAACATGCGCATCCTTCTTTTGGTTTGGTTTGGTCATCCTTGAGTTTGATGGGGTCGGGGAAGTCACTGATCAGCTCAACATCTGTCTCTTGGGCCATCGCATTTTTGGCCACTGCCTGGAAGGCTTGTTCTACATTGATAGCTTCTTTTGCTGATGTTTCAAAGTAAGGGATTCCTCCTTTACTGTGACACCAACCTTGAGCACGGCGGGCAGACACCTAGTAGGAAAGTCATAATAAGTTAGTAGGTGAAGGAACTGAAATTACATCAAATATAAAATAAAACTACAAATATCATAGAAAATCAATGTTTTGACCAAAAGGTCTCTATCACGATAAGGACGAACAAACACAGAATGGAAGTGCAAAATGAAATAGACTGCATGCAAGCAATGTAGTGGAGACTAAACTGACAGGTCAGGGGGAATACAAGAAGATATTTACATAAGAAAGTACAGTAGGAATATTCACAAAATACAAAGGAAGATTTCTTGGAGAAATAATTTTCAGCCTCAAATTTTGAGAAACAAGGACAATAAAAAGACATGTTCATGGTTGCCTAATGCAGAACCGATTTGGAATATAAGAACAATGAAGAACTAAACAAATATCAACAGAACTAGAAGCTGAGCTAGAGATGGATATTACATACAGAGCATTACATAGATCTACTATCCAAGTCATGCTGGGGTCAGGGAAAACGAAAGAGCTAATGTGTTGGTTGGTAAAGCCTTGGTGAATGGCACAAAGATGAGAAGAGACAGGATTGAATTGATTAGAGTAGTCATGGATACCCTACGAGAAGATGAGGGGGAAGTCTAACGAGACAATGTACATATCCAGAGAATGGGAGTGACTAGAGGCAGTGGGAGAAAGTGCTCCCTCTCTGGAAAGATCAGAAGAACATGTAATCAGCAACTGACTTGGACACTGAGCTCACACGTTTAGATGGTGATGGAATGGCAACCAGAGCATATATGGGAATGCCCCCAGTGCTGTGACGCTTGCTCCTGATCAAGAATCAACACACCCGCAATGATGGCACAACTAGCATTCCTCGTCACCTAGGAGTCTGACACACAAGGACAACGGTGCAAAGTCTGCATCTCTCCGTCATTCATGTTGATTATTTGCTAGAAGACAAATGTAAGAAATTGAGAAATTATGTGACAATGACTTTTTCACAGTTGAGAAGTTGTCAGTATGTTCCTCAATTTTCCTTTGTCACCTCCTATGACATGCCTGGAAAGAAGACAGTAGTCCTATTCTTAGTATCTGAACTAGCTAGAAGTCAAGACACCAGTTGCTACACACTAGGAAAAAGTTAGATACTGACTACCAACGGATGGAAATGAATGGAAGCAATAGCTGGATAATACAAGTTGGAAGAAATTCCAGGACCTATACTCCGCAGGGAGTAAAGAAGGGTGGTTAGATATATGTGATGGGATAATTCAAGATCTTGATAAATCTATTCACACGAGTTGGTACCAATGTCAGTCTGGAAGCTGCTGCAGCACAGTTGTTTGTGCTGCGGCTTAGTAGTCATGTGGTCTTTTTTAGCTAGCCAATCAGGAATTTTTCACACAATCGGTACCAGAACAAAATCTAGGAATGTTAGTTAACAACAAAAAAATATAGAGAATTACCGCACACACATATATGTTACTCATTCAACTCAAAACATTACCACACACTCACACGTCCTTGCAGTTTTCAGTCAGACTTTTTTACTATACACACTTGTTATACATTTAACTATACACACTTGTTATACATTTAACTATACACAACTTGTTATATAAAAAAAGTTCTTACTGCTCGGTTTTCCAAATCAATTTTGTTTCCAATAACAACAAATGGGAAGTTCTCTGGATCTCTCGGGGAAGCTTGAATTAGAAACTCGTCCCTCCAGCTATCCAATGAACGAAAAGTATTGGGCATCGTCACGTCAAAGACAAGAACACAGCCATCAGCGCCGCGGTAGAAAGCTACACCAAGTGATTGAAAGCGTTCCTGGCCTGCTGTATCCCAGATCTAGCCATACAAAGAATGTAACAGTTATAAATCTGAGGTTGGGGGGGGGGGGGTCGCAGAAACTCTAATAAATTGCACTGATACATTTAGCTCTATGAAATGCGAATATAGCTCTATGAAATGCGAATATAGCTCTATGAAATGCGAATATAGCTTTTGTAAAATGTGTATCTAGCTTTAGGGAATGTGTAACTAGCTTTAGGGAATGTGAATCTAGCTTTAGGGAATGTGTATCTATCTAGCTTTAGAAAATGTGTATCTAGCTTTAGGGAATGTGTATCTAGCTTTAGAAAATGTGAATCTAGCTTTAGGGAATGTGCTTATCAACTGTAAAAGCTGAGCCATAACTTCTCACTGCTTTATGAAAAGAAAATACTTAATAACAACAATTCCTGTGTGGCTTGTAGTAAAACATGGATGCCACTTCTAATGGAGTCTTGTACTTTAAATGTTAAGTTTATATTTAGATGACGAGTTGGTACCGCTGATTTTTAGTATTGGAATCAAGAAACATTCACGGTTTCAAAACAAATGCCACCAAATACCCACTGTTAAACAAATGCCACCAAATACCCACTGTTAAACAAATGCCACCAAATACCCACTGTTAAACAAATGCCACCAAATACCCACTGTTAAACAAATGCCACCAAATACCCACTGTTAAACAAATGCCACCAAATACCCACTGTTAAACAAATGCCACCAAATACCCACTGTTAAACAAATGCCACCAAATACCCACTGTTAAACAAATGCCACCAAATACCCACTGTTAAACAAATGCCACCAAATACCCACTGTTAAACAAATGCCACCAAATACCCACTGTTAAACAAATGCCACCAAATACCCACTGTTGTGGACAGACATAACTGGTGCATGTTTACACTTTGAGAGCATGCTATCAACATTTGTATTTAATCCACGAATTCTCAAAGTTTATTGTCTATCCCCAGGTGCTTTGTTAGTCACTCATTCCATTAAGTGATGGGGTGATTGGAGCTCGAGATTGCGTTCCAAGGCCAGATGTGTAGCCTTGGCCGTGCTCTGACCGTGTTTGTTCAAGATGTCCCTGACGTTTTCTATTCATCTTTTTCATGGTCTTCGTCTGGTTGTGTACCCTGATCTCAATTGGTTATATGCCTGTACGGGCAACCTGTGGTTATATGCCTGTACGGGCAACTTGTGGTTATATGCCTGTACGGGCAACTTGTGATCCATTCTTATAATGTGGCCAAACCACTTGATCTGCCGCCTATGTATTCTGTGCAAGGTGTTATACCTATTTTTTTCTGATGTCTTCATTCCGTAATCTATCGAGCCTGGTGACCCCTGAAGCCTTCTTCAAACATTTCATCTCCCATATCACTGTCTTTCTGTAATGTGAAGATGAGAGAGACCAGGTTTGGCACTGGTAACACAGTGTTGGTAGGAATATACTATAAATCATTTGTCTTTTAACTTCCATCTCAACCTTGGGATGAAGAAGTAGTGGTGACAGTTGGTATGTTACTGTATTTGCCTTTTGACATCTCGTCTCTATTGAGGCTTCCATTTTCTGTGAAAATACTACCGAGATATTTCAACTCTGTACTTGTTTTACTCCTATGTTGTCTATCTGTATGTTTAGTGGGCTTGGTGTTCTGCATATTGTCATAGTTTCCATCTTTTGTGTATTGATCTTCATATTGTACTTTCTACATATTGTAGATAGTGGGTTAACATGATTTTGTAGTAGTTCTTTGTTTTCGTATGAGGCTCTGATCGTCTGCGAAAGGCAGTTCATTGTTTAGTTGCTCCGAGTTATTTTCTCAGAGTGGCAAACATATATCGTGTGTGGCATTTGATTTAAAAGTAATCTACATTCTCTTGACATATAAGGAAATATTATTTCTGGTATAATAATAACTTTGTCTTTCAGGAACTCGCATGAATCTACTGTCCTGGCAGAGAGCTCAGAAATGAGCAAGGCTGCCAAGCTGGCTACAAGAGCACATGTAGTGAGCACTTGGAATAAGGACAAATGTGAAATCTTGAAAGGAATACTGGGTCACCTACTGGAGAATGAAAATTAATTGGACAAAACAGTATTACAGAGAGTGAAGGAATTTGGGATAGAGCATGGGGACAAGCAGAGAATGGTAAAATTAGGCACATGAAAAATCAGCGCGCAATGGGAATGATAAACATATATACTTTTGACCATCTGCCGAGAGGTGTGGGTCCTCCCAGAGTGCACCAGTTCTTAAATACTTGAAATACTAAAGATATTAGTACCTGCATTGTAACAAGTCTATCATCGACCATGACCTCCTTTGTCAAAAAATCTGCTCCTATCGTTGCTTTGTACTGGTTGCTGAACTTCTTTGCAACGTACTGATTCATCAGGGAAGTTTTACCGACACTGAAATAGATTATCTCATTTTCAAGTCAACCACCAAGAAATCTATTAGTATATGTACGATTCTTGCACAAGATTGTATGATTCTAGCACAAGATTGTACGATTCTAGCACAAGATTGTACGATTCTAGCACAAGATTGTACGATTCTAGCACAAGATTGTATGATTCTAGCACAAGATTGTACGATTCTAGCACAAGATTGCAGTCCTAACATTAAACCATGAGCACCAAAGAGGTACTAGATTGTATACGGTAATGCAAAATTTTTCAGGACATATCTATTTTATTTCTTATGTATATTCTTCCCTGAGTAGAAGGTTTCCTCAACAGGCATTGCATGATACCGAAATCTCCTGGGTATGAAAGAAAGCTCTCCCGCCAAAGATGGGGATGTATCTGGCCATTGGTGCAAATAAAATGGTGATACACCACATTTCCATTCTCTGGTCTACATCCTGCTGGAAATTTAGTAGGACAATGATCCTGCTACAAGGGAGATCCAGTGGGAGTTTGAGAATAAATGCTGAAGAAGAAAAAAAGCTGTGAGAAACCACCTCACTGCTCATGGGAAATAAAAGCAATTCACTTTAAATTCCTGGGAATAACAACCAACTAACCATTTCTTAGATACATTTGTATTAGCTCTCAATAAGAACATATACATGAGATTGATATTTGAATAAAAAGGTTTTTATCAGGAATGGACAGAGACAACAAACAATTGGTATCGTATGCCAGGCCAAATATGCCAGGCTTTTTCCCCAGTGTTCCCTCGCATTTTTAAAAACTTGACACAGCAGTATAAAATCTATCTATAAACTTGTCAGTGTTGTAGGGGTACCATGTTGGATGCATTAACACACAGATTCTTCGAACGATTTCTATCTTCAACAATGTGGACAAGTAAGGACAAATCTTGTCTTGTCCAGTTCTTATTTTCTGTCCCTTCTTTTATTTGTTCTCTGCTTCTTCCACCTTATGCGATTCCCTGCAGTATTGTTTTTGACAAGAAATCATGTCACACATATATCCACACCATGCAAGTTTTCGTCGTTTCATTATTGAAAGCAATGGTTCTTGTGAACTTGTATACATCTCTTATTTCTGACATACACATTTGTCTATGTCCTCAATAGGTGATCTGTAGAATTTGTCCGTAATATTTATATCCAGTCTTGTTATTCGTCTTTCGTTCACTTGAAACATGTCTATATCTGTAATTCTGTCTCCTTTACAAAACTCACTGTCTTTGTTATTGGTCGTTTGTTTGTTTGGCCAGTAGCTCTATTCCATTGCCTCCTGGCTCCTCAGGGCAATTGAGAAGGACTTCCAGTAACTGAGGTTGGGCCCTTTCGAGGTATAGGGCCAGGCACCGTCATACCTGAACGTCCGCCACAGGGCAGGCACCATAACTATTTATAGATGTAGACATGTTTCCATTGTGTTTTGTGCGTGGCATCCTGATTATCTGTGCGCCTTTTGCCTCCGTCTTCAGCACTCTGCTTACTTGGGCAGGACTATGGTCCTGCTCAAGTGGGACTGCCCAACCAGTCTTAGTTTCCAGCCCCTGACGCTGGACTAAGCCCCATCACTCTGCACAGTGCTGGTCTCGATGGGGATATCCAGTCTGAAATAGTTCTGAATAAAACCAAAATGTCAATGTATCCAATGATGATAAAACGGTGGGAGAGTATGAATATATCACTCTTGTCTCATATGTCAGGTTATACTTTCAGCTTGATATCTGCGTTTATCTAGAACTATTCTTCATGACAAATTTTGTCAAGATATCCACATATCTAATGTATATTGTGCCGCCTTCTTGTTTGTTTATTATCCCCATGTTTCTGAGTGATACAGACATGAGAAAATATGTCTATCCATCTATTTTTCTCTCTACTTTTGCTGTAAAGCATCGCAGGATTGAATGATGTTGTTTTCGGGCTATGATACGTTTGGTTGCTTGATATGCAGTAATATTGTGGCATTACAGAATGTTTTTAACTCCTTCAATCCTTCTTCATCATGCTGTAAAATATATCTAGCATATTATCATTTCCAGTTTGAGCGTGTGATTTGTTTAGATGTCAATATTTTCATGTTGTCATTGAACATATTTTTACTCATATATATATATACACACACACACAGGTATCAAGACAGGTGATAATGTACAAGGGGCACTGTGAATTACTAATATATGTGTCTGCTGAGTGAGACAGTTATAAAGAGATTGAAATTAAATGGAGGGTGTGGGGCGGCTTAGTAGAAAAGGATGACTGATGGGTACAGTTAGGAAAAGGTACAATCAATGTGCCACGGAATTATCAGCATACATATTTTTGCCATCTGCTGTAAAAGACAGGGCTACTATGGGTATGCCTGGAGTGTACAGATGTCGGTTCAGACAATCATTAATCATGCAACCAAGGTATAGTTCTTATGGCGGCTCATGACAGCTAACAGAGATTTGGGGGAATCCAACCTCATGGCCAAACTTTTTTAGTTGCCTTTAATGATATGCATAGCAGATGACCTTATTATTCTCTGCTCTCATTCATGTCTCTGATGATGATGAAATAATTCCTTGAGCAGAGAGGCAGCTCAAATAGCACACATTCTTTCTGACCAAAAGCATTTGTCCTCGACAGTTGTAACCAAGGTGATCACGAATGCTGTCTCAAAGCATGGTTGTATTAGTGGGTTTATGAAAGTATATTTAGTCCCCGAATGGAGGTATTACAGTGTGGCAGTATCCCAGGATCATCGTGCCCTTCCAGGGGTGCAGAATGTATGTCTGGGTCAACAAGTTTATCATTCTTCTGTCAGATCTGTTGACCTATCAGCAGTGATGGCACAACTAGGATTCCCAACAACACAAGGACACAGGTGCAATATTCGCTGGCATCTCTCTGTCATACATGGGGACCATTTGACAGAAGAAAACAGTAAGAAATCTAGTTTATTCATGCAGTGACAATGACTTTTGCGCAGGTTACAACCTATCCCTACACTTTCCTTAGTCGCCTCATACAACATGCCTGGAAAGAAGACAATGGCCCTATTCTTTGCACCTTGAACTAGCTAGAAGTCCAGGTTCCAATTGCCATACAGGCGTCATCATGGCTCTGGTAAAACTCTGCACAAACAATACAAGAAACTTACCCACTGTCTCCTAATATAATCACTTTCAACAGCACCTTTTTCCTGGATGCCATTGCCCAAAATTGTGTGTTAATATGATGTTCAGATCAGGCTGATGTTTCTTGTGTAATGAGCTCTCTTGAGACCAAGGAAGAGCATGTAAAGCTCTGTAGAGGGGAAAAAAACAATTAACTAATTTGAAAATAACACATTCGTAGATCTGCCAGTGTGCCACATGGACAAGAGGTTAGAGTGTTGGTCTTACAACTGTAAGGGCTGGGTTTTATTCTGTCTGTTATTCAAAACTCACTTTGTACATAATGTGACGACAGCAAAGGCATGCCATATATGCAGCCTCTATTCAACTCCATAGTAGGAGATATACAGTAATGAAACAGATCTGCAAACACATAAAAGTTATACTTCTGTTCTCAAACTCCTGCACATTAGCAGGATGTAGTCTGAAGAATGGAATGCATTGTATCATGGTTTACAGATTCACTGCAATATTTGCGTATTTCGATCTGACAATGTGCTATGTCACCATTTTGTTTACGCCAATGGCCTGGCACATCTATCTTCAGCGGAGAATGTGATTTAGAAAACAATATTTTTTTAAAATTGTGACACAAGCAGACCTGGACAATACAAGCTGATGAGTGTTTAACCAATGAGCCACGGGAACTCATCAACAAGCACACTTTTCAGCATCTGCTGGAAAAAAACTAAGCGCATTGAGGTATATCCGGAGAATAATCGCATCAGTTCATAACACAATGCTGAAAAATAAAAACATGACCAAAAAAAACTATACAGATAATAAATATGAACTCAAAGCTAAAGTGATATCTGTAACTCAATCCCCAGAAAGGGATATGATTTTTTTAGGCACACACCTACAACCAAATGATAACATTCGGTCCTATCATCAGGAGCACAATACTACATTGTTTGAGATAACAGGTGAAACACAGATTGTGACAGATTATACTTGCACAGACAACGAGCATGCTAGATCTATGATTAGCACATTTCAATATCAGTGAGAAATTTACGGGTAAATGCAAATAAAGTAAATAGGTTATTATATCAATATAAAATATAGAAAATAACAATAAATAAAAGGAACAAACACAACAGTCAACGTGTCGGTCCAAGAGGGGGGACGCTCCTACGTGCATTGTCTTTCTCTGTCCTTTCCCCTTTTGTCTCCCGTTGCCCCCTCCCCGTTCTTGGCAGTGCTGTTTGGTGTCCCCTTTTCTATGGTTCTGCGTCTTTCATCTTTGGGAATTTCATAGTTTAGACATGTTGAACGCATCGATGTGCACTTGTTAGAATTGTGTTGCACTGGATCTGGTGTGGCTTTTTGTTGATTTCCTGGTGGGAGAGATCCATTTTGTTTATATTCGTTATGGTCTTTTGTTCTAAACTGTTTTTGTTGTCTTTAAAGGTCCCAATTGGACCGACACGTTGACTGTTGTGTTTGTTCCTTTTATTTATTGTTATTTTCTATTGATATAGTAACCTATTTACTATATTTGCATTTACCTCTATTTGTATGGCTTTTTGTCGGTCATTCTCCGATATTTGGGTTATTAATAAAGAGAAATTTACATGAGATATACTGAAGCAATGTTATTTTATGTGTAAAACTGCTTGCATATTATACTGAATCATTATAATTATTTTAAAAAATTGTCCCCACATTATATTGAGTTTGACAGTTTATTATTTAAAATATATATGTATTAAATTATCTTTGATATAGATTTATGCAAGACTTCATTTTTCTGTTGATCTGCCAAGTCTGAGTGTGATATGATGAATAGTTTGAAAGAAAATGTAATTTTATCATCATCATATCCATAATTTGGAGGAGTTGTGCCCCTTGCCTTAGGAATCAGGGATTGATAATTGGGAAATCTCATAGGGGTGAAAGGGTTAAAATTAAAACGTTGTATGTTCAGCTAAGCCTAGTCTTGAACGAAAAGACATTATATGCGATTTCTTCACTTTTTATTAGTTTTTCAGTCCATATTATATTTGATTGGATATTAAACAACATATCTACCACAGGAATAGGTATTTACTTATTTAGGAGGATTTTATCAGTTGCCACACAGTGCTCATGCATTATTAGTTTTGAAATCCTCTGATGACTGTATCCTGTTCAGGATATGCTACCTGATAAGTAACAAAAAATATATTGCATTTTCAAACCACCCTGTTAGGCGCAAATATCGCAGCAATGCTGTAAACCATGACACGACACAGTGACACTCTATTCTCCAGACTACATTAACATCCTGCTAATCTGCAGGAGTTTGAGAACGAACACAGAAGAAACCACCCTGCAACAATTTTTTTTTTTAAAAGAACCCAGTGGCATGGGAAAGATTTTGTACTTTTAAGTGAGAGTGCTAAAGGTTAATTAGGTCTAGCCTTCAGTCATCTAGTCTGTGTAGTTGATGTAGTTCAACTCTAAGTTGTTTTTTGGTCTAGGCCCCACAACAAAACAAAATATAAATAAAGTGTAAGATTCAACTGTGTAGCCATTATTAGCATATTTGTATAGTATATATATGTGTACAAAAAGTGGACGAATGAGGTATACGAATAGGTGTACAATTTATAAGATTAAAAGTAAACCATCTCATAGGCCTTAAATAAACAATAGAGTACGGCCTAGGCTAGACTGACAAACAATTACAAATTGACACATTTTTTTTCCCATTCTATTTTTTTTTTTTTTTTTTTAGATTTACATAGCTCAGATCTAATTCACATCTCCTACAATCTAATAGAGTAGAACATGGATGTAATATATTTCTACCATACTACAGGGCTTTCCTAGATATAAATAAAATACCTGTGTTTGATAGTGAAATTTATGTAGATTCCATCAACAACGTAAATGACACAGTGACAGAAGACAACAAACACCCCTCCACAATATGGCGCTAAATCCCGTGACCAGTGACGTCACTCAACAAGAGGTCACGGCGGAACTGTTTCCGGTGCAATGGTGGAAGACGATAACATACGAAATACAAATTGTTTTTAAACAAACGCTAACCTGGTTTATAGAGCTACAATGAGTGAAGACGATGCAGATTTTCAACCCTCTATATTAGGAACTCAAAAATAGTGAGACACTGCGTAATTGACTAAGTTACTTCTATCACATGTGGTGGGACAAACACATAACTAATCACACCTAATTTGTTTTTTATCTTCTTCTCGCATGCATGCATGCGCCTGTCATGTTTCCACTTCACCGAAGGCTGAAGCTCACAACACTAGTAGGCCTATCAATAATATAATAAGAAAACGACAATCTTCATGTTTTGACCACGTTATGAGACAAGGATGTTTAGAGAACATCATAATCACACTAAGCAAGATTGAAGGCAGCAGAGACAGGGCGATAGCGTGCGAAAATATTAAACCTGGCACGCAAACAAACAACGATCATATAATGATATATCATGGCATCATCTCTGTTGGTGTCGTCATTCGAAGCCATTTAGTCAAACTGTCCAATATCTTTTCTCTGGGTCTTCCCCTTGATATTTTCCCTTCGATCTTTCCTGTAGTCACATTATTCTCAATGCCTCCTCTTCTCATTGACTGTTTTTTTTCTTATATTTTATCAATAATGCATTTTTCACATCCATTCTTCATTAGTAATCTTCGCTGTCCAAGAAATAAACACACTACTAAGTATAAAAGAGAATGAGAGATATCACAAGAGTACTTTATGATAATTTTTTTTAAATTTGTAGCATATCCTATTCAGTATGTAGCCATCTACCCAGCATTTTTTGGCTGTACTGATTTTCTAATCAATATAAATATGTTTAGTAGTTTGCCATTGCTTTATGGACGGTCCAGATGCACTATTGTCTGAGGTGGTATTTGAATCCTGTGCATTGACCATCACAGGCAGCACTGTACCATACAGTCAGAGTTATGAGCATTACAGCTCTAAAAAATATTTCATGGTCCTTCTCTGCTCTGGTTCAAGGATGTGAAAGTGGGACACATAATGCAGACACAGAAAGAAGGATTCAGGCTTTTGAAAACAAAGGCTACAGACATTTGTAAAGAATTAGATATATAGAACATAAACAAATATATTTGTACTGCAGCAAATAAACACTTGCAGGATAATAAGAACCAATTTTGGCAGTTGTGAAATGGCGTAAGCTTGTTTGGTTTGGACATGTGTAAGGACCAGAGGCGAGAAAAAAAAATCCTGGATTGATAACACCAACGAATAGTCTGGGCATGATTTTTATACACTCCTCCGATTGGCTGAGGATATAGATGTCTGGAGAGCTTTTTGTGCTGATATCTCCAGTGTGGCACCTCATGACCCTGATGTCTCCAGTATGGCACCCCTACGACCCTAACGGGTTATGTCTCCAGTGTGGCACCCCTACAATCCTGACAAGTTATGGTTCTTATTATTATTATTATATGCTCAGAGAATAATAGCAATTGGAGTAACCAGGGAAGTGGGAAGAAAGTAGTCCTCTCTGGAAATATCTAAGATGCTCAGAAAGTGTAGAGGATTAACGATGTTGTACTCAGGTTTCAAAATATATGCTTCGTTCATCTGAAATGCTTCTCCCTCCTGGGCCAGATAAATGGAACACATTATATGGAACAAAGCAACAGCTCACAAACACATGCATATATCACACAATGGCATTGGGTCAAAGGGCATGAGCCCATGGATCGCTGGATCAGCAACCAACCAACCATTCATCTTAACAAGGTGGCACTCAGGTTTCAAAATATATGCTTCGTTCATCTGAACACGGTGATACACTACCTGCCAAGAGTACCACTCATGGCACATGATTCTGTAGCTTCATGTATTATTAATCCCGAGAGGGCTATATGAAAAAATCCACTGTGTAAACAAATCACAAGCTGGGTTTGAACCTCTTGAGCACAAAGTGAACAGCTTAACCACTCTGCTATATTGATCTTTCAGATGTGAAGAACCAACAAGAGACTGGGCTTGAATACTCTTAGATGGCTGATAGTCTAACAAGATAATCACTTAAGGGAATATTCCCAGTGCACTGATGCTGGTTCCTATTCAAGTACCTGACTTTTTTTTTGTATATACGATTTATACATAGAGTCCCATAATTTATCTTGTGAGATAATACTGCAATGTTTTTTTTTTCTCTTCAGTTGGGATGACACATACAACAGAGAATTGAAGGCATATGAAGACATTGGAGATGTTGGAGAAATCTGGCAAGTATTATTTTTTTCTTATTATTAATTAGTGAGTGAAGTTATATGTTATAATTGTAGCATTCTGAAAGTACAGGAACCAATTCTCTCGTACAGCTAGCCTACTAGTGATATGGTTACAGATTTTCAGTGAAAGTAGGAAAAACACTGATGTGTTGGGCTATTGTCGCAAGTGAAATGATAACACAATTCATTTCCGTTCTCTGGACTACATCCTGCTGGATATATAGTAGGACTATTGTCCAGCTACAAGAGAGATCCAGTGGGAGTTTGAGAACATTGTCCAGCTACAAGAGAGATCCAGTGGGAGTTTGAGAACATTGTCCAGCTACAAGAGAGATCCAGTGGGAGTTTGAGAACATTGTCCAGCTACAAGAGAGATCCAGTGGGAGTTTGAGAACATTGTCCAGCTACAAGAGAGATCCAGTGGGAGTTTGAGAACATTGTCCAGCTACAAGAGAGATCCAGTGGGAGTTTGAGAACATTGTCCAGCTACAAGAGAGATCCAGTGGGAGTTTGAGAACATTGTCCAGCTACAAGAGAGATCCAGTGGGAGTTTGAGAACATTGTCCAGCTACAAGAGAGATCCAGTGGGAGTTTGAGAACATTGTCCAGCTACAAGAGAGATCCAGTGGGAGTTTGAGAACATTGTCCAGCTACAAGAGAGATCCAGTGGGAGTTTGAGAACATTGTCCAGCTACAAGAGAGATCCAGTGGGAGTTTGAGAACATTGTCCAGCTACAAGAGAGATCCAGTGGGAGTTTGAGAACATTGTCCAGCTACAAGAGAGATCCAGTGGGAGTTTGAGGATGAAATGTTAAAAAATGTTTTTTAAATTATCACAAGTTTAAGATAGGTATTCGGGTGCGGCGGTAGTTTTGATGAAGAGGAGGAGTGCACATGGTCATTGTTAGCGCTTTTTTTGTTAAGGTTTCAAGGGAAATTAATTAAACACATTTTTGTGGAGCTCATTGTGATTTTAGATTCTTTGACCATTTTGGTGATGAACGATCTATTTTTTGACAGGTTTGGGGAGGGAGTGCAAGACAGGCTAATTAAGTGGCTGGTTAACAAATCTCAGTTGCCTCCAACATCCCGTGTCCTAGATATTGGTTGTGGAAATGGAATGCTTTTAGTGGAACTTGTAAGTATTCTAGTTTTGTTTGAGTGTATTGTTTTGTCATGGTGATAAAATAATCCTGTTAGATGTGAACAGGTAGCTCATGATAATGAAATAATCCTATTAAATGTAAGCAGGTAGCTCGTGACACATGATGATGATGAAATAATCCCTTTAGACGTAAGCAGGTATCTTGTGACACATGATGAAATAATCCCATTAGATGTAAGCAGGTAACTCTGGACAGCCTATAGACTTTCAGACAAAAGCACAGATTTTTCTCAGTTGTGTAACATGTGATGTGCTGGCTCATATAAGGTGAAGGTTGTCTTAAAGGCATGGCTGTGATTGGGAGGGGGGGAGTTTATGAATTCACATTTGGTCCTTGAAAAGAGACATTCCAGTGTTCCCATATCCCAGGCTCATGTCGTCCTGCCAGGAGCACAGCACACACTTCTTGGTCAACTTTCTCATCATTCTTCAGTCAGATGTGTTGATCCATCCGCAGTGATGGCACATCTAGCATTCCTCATCATCAAGGGAGTCTGCCACAAAAGAACAAAGGTGCATTGTCAGCTGACCGGCATCTCTTCGTCACACATGGGGATTATTTAAATAGAAGACAATAGGCAGAAATTTAGACAAGATGTAACAAAAGTAATTTTTCACAGGTGAAAGGTTCTCAGCTTATTAGATATAACAATAATAGTTTTTTGCAGGTGAAAGGTTATCGGCCTATTTCCCAAAATTTCTCTTAGCTGCCTCCTGAACGCAGAAGAAGAAGGAGACATTTGGAGAGAGAAATAAAATATTGTGTGAAATAAGAGTATCAATCAGAAAATTTGGTCAAATGAAACGACAAGATACTTTGCTGACAATTACAGTAGAATCCCTCTATGTCACGTACATTTTAAAATGGCACAGTAGAATCCCTCTATGGCACATACATTTTAAGATGGCACAGTAGAATCCCTCTATGGCACGCACATTTTAAATTGGCACAGTAGAATCCCTCTATGGCACGTACATTTAAAAAAAATTGCTCTATTTAACAATACTTTTCAAAATCACCAAGTATTTATTATGTATATAAAAAAATTTCTTTTATTACGCAAATATTTCGTCAGTCCGAAGCAAGATGGTATAATGAGAGTTGACTATACTAGAAAATAAGGCTGAATATCAGCGGGCAAGAGGAACATTATAAGTGAGTAGACAACATCAGTTGATAAATTGCAGCGGGTTAAAGGATACCATTGATTCAAGAGACAGAAGTTGGATGTTCCTAGTCAGCCTGTGCATATGACACTTGATCTGATTGTTATTTTCTCTTATTAGCATTTTTAAAAAAAAATTAGTACTATATATTTTAGATTTTGTACAATAACATCTTAGTAAATAACCAAATACTGGAAAGTCTCCAGCTTTAACTACTTGGGCAGCCGAATGTTTGTTGACGGAGACTCAATGAAAGAAATAAACACGCGTATAGCAGTGGCAGCTAGCACATTTGCTAAATTGAACTAATATCTGGAAATCAAAAGTAGAAGTAAAGAGAATAAACCAACAAGTCCTTATGTGGTCACCTGAGGGTAAAAGAAAAACAGGAAGACCTAAAACAACCCTTAAAAACACCATTCTTAAAGAAGTGGAATTAATAGTCTGTAAGACCATCCAGGAACTAAAGCTGCAAGCAGCGGACTGCATCATATGGAGAACAAAAACCTCTGCCCTATGTATCGCTTGTGGCACGAAAGGAACAAACTAATATATTTGGCATATACATTATACATATTATACATTGAATATATATATATATATCCAATGCCAGACCACGTTCCAACCTAATTATGTTGCTTTTGATTATTTCCCTTGTCTATGTTTATCAATTGAAATATTTGTTTATTTAGGATGGTTATATGACTGGTTAGGAGAATTGTGTGGGTGATAACACACTGTGGTTAAGGGAGTTGTGTGGGTGATAACACACTGTGGTTAAGGGAGTTGTGTGGGTAATAACACACTGTGGTTAGGATGGGGACCAGTATGTGCTAATGTTAGGTGATAAATAAATAACTGGTGCCTGATACACATAGCCAAGAGAAATAATGAACAGAAAAATAATTAGTTCGGCACGCAATCTGGGATTGAACATCATATCTTATCCAGGACGTAGCCAACCCCAGAATTTTTTGACTGTATAGATTTTCTAGGCAATATAAATATGTTCAATAGTTTGACAATTCTTTCTAGTTAGCATATTCAATTATTATATGTCTCTGTTCATTTTATGATGTCCGCAAATTCTTGGTCTACTCAACTCAGACTTTGGCGAACATTCTGGATTACTGCCAGAATTACATGTAATCACTCTACTCACACCCAACAAAATTGGGGGAATGCTGGAATAGATAAGAAGAATCGTATCATTATTTTCCTTCTGCGCTGAAGTTAGCACAGAGGTCAGATCTCTCCAATTCTGTTCAAAGCTACTCTGTGCAGTTCTTAAATAGTATGTATATTGATTGTTTTACTTTCTCTAAGTATTGTTCTTCTGAGAAAGAAAATATTGTTAGAAAAATTACATTGCCAGGAAGGAGATATTGTTAGAAAAATTACATTGCTAGGAAGGAGATATTGTTAGAAAAATTACATTGCTAGGAAGGAGATATTGTTAGAAAAATTACATTGCCTTTTTGAATATAATGTCTTTCTTTTATTTCTGTGCTAATTAACAGAGACGAGAAGGATTCACAGACCTGACAGGGGTCGATTACTCCGAAGGGGCAGTCATGCTGTCCAGAAGTATTGCACAAAAGGAAGGGATAACAGATATTCAATTCAAGGTGCTTGTTCAATCACTGGTTATACTTATAAATTCAAAGCTGGTTTGATATCTTTATTAGAAGTTTTGGTGTTGTGCATAGGTAAGTAAAATACAGTTTACCAAGCCATTTTTATTAGCCTGCAGAGCCCACCAAGCCATTTTTACTGACTGCAGAGCCTGCAGAGCCATTTTAACTAGACAACAAAGCCATTTTTAACTAGATTGCAAAGCCATTCTTACAGGCCTGCCAAGCTGCTTTTATCGACCTGCCAAACCATTTTTACTGGCCTGCCAAGCTGATTTAAGATTACTATATGCACTGAGCTCACAAAATGTCAAATAGAAAGCTACGCCAAGCTGAATATGAATCCATCGAAAACATTTACCAAAAGGGATACATCTATGACCCAAATATCCTTTGATTTATTAAATTTTTTTTTTTTTTGTTTGTTTGGAATATGAGAAATATTTTAGTGATTGTGTATTTTTCTGTAACTCTGATTTTTTTATTCTGCAGACCTGCGATATTCTGATGCCAACATCAATTGCTGATCTATGTCGATGCGGAAACTTTCGTGTTTGTCTGGACAAGGGAACATATGATGCCATCAGTCTTCACGACACACATTTGTCAAGTGACCGTATGAGATACAGGGAAAATGTTGTGTCTCTGTTATCGGATGATGGGCTTTTACTGATTACATCCTGCAACTGGACACGAGATCAATTGTTACAGCATTTTAATGAAGGTATTATTTTGTTCATTAGTTCTTGGTGTTACTATTAGTTCATAGGGTTCCTGTTAGTTCGTACAGAATTTTTGTTTAGTTCTTTTGTTCTCCTTGTTACCTATTTTAGTTTCCTCTTTAGTTCTTAATATTTCTGTTATTTCCTACAGTATCACTGTTAGTTCTTTTGTTCTCCTTTGTTCTTTCAGTATCTTTGTTAGTTTTTTCAGTATCTTTGTTTGTCCTTAGTGTTCCTGTTAGTTCTTATACATGAAGTTATCACCATCCCTGACAGCAGCTTGCTACCATGGGACCGGGACCTACCATTATCTTTAGTCATCCATGCCAGGGATTATTTGATACAAGACACGAGTAAGAATGTGAGACAAGATGTGACAATGACATTTTTATGTCTATCACCCAACTTTCCTTAGTCTCCTCTTATGACATGCCTAGAAAGAGGACAGTGGCTCTATTCTTTTCAACCTGAGCTAGACATTGAGACTCTGTTTGCCACACAGATGGTAAGTGGCAGTAATTAACTGTGCCCTGATGTTGCAGCTTATAACAATTATTCCAAAGGATGTTTTATAAATTGTACCGGTAGATTGCCATCCATCCAATGTTGGATGTGTTGTCATGTTCATATTTGATTGTGCATGCTGCCTGTGTGTTTCCAGAAGCCTGAATGGGGAGCAAAGAATAGCAACACTGTTTGCCTTCTATGCATGTCATAAGAAGTGACTAAGGGGGTTATGGCGTGGAGTTGGTTGTTCCATCCCATATACAGTCAGAGTGGCCCAGAATTCATGCTGCAGTCTGATGTGTCAGGCTGAAAGTTGCAGATAGTGCAGCAAAGCCGTAAACCATGACACATCACATTCCGTTCTCTGGACAACTCCCAGCTAATCTGCAGGAGTTTGAGAATGATCACAGAAAATTGCACATGCAGGCTGCTGGGGCATAAAAGGGAAGAAAAGAATAGCAACACTATTACTTAGGGAGCCTGGTTAGCGCACTGGCTTCGCATATGAGTGGTCCTGGGTTCATTCCCCAGCTGAGGCGGAAATGTTTTCAGATCGCAACGGCTCCCAGGTCGACCCAGCCTTAAATGGGTACCAGATTAATCCGGGAAGTAAAGACTGCGAGGGAGAGGAGATGGCTACTGCCCTCATTTGCAGAGCCTGTGAAATGTGAGATCGCTAACATCTCACACCCCTACGGCATTAATAAATGCTATGGGTTACTTTACTTTACTTTACTTACTTAACCATGCATGTCATGAGAGGCATCTGAGGATGTTTTAGGGATAGGTTCCATCAATTACAGGACCAAATTAACCCAGAAGCCATGCTGAAATGGAATGTGTCAGTTTGAAAGGCATAGATATTACAGCCAGGCTGTAAGCTATGATACAATGCATTCCGTGTTCTGAACTATATCTTGCTAATCCGCAGGAGTTTGAGAATAAATGTAGAAGAAAAGAATATTATATTGTGGTCAAAATTGTCAGCATTCAGGAATTACAAAGATTGATGTTTGTTCCATATTTTTTTTCTCTCCAGATTTTGAGCTTTTCTATGAAATACCAGCACCAAAATTTACATATGGTGGCAATACAGGGCAGACGGTCACAAACCTAGTTCTGAAGAAGAAAATAACTGCTCAGATTTGATGATGTTGTGTGCAAGTTAAAATTTGTTTTAATCACGGTTATAGAACTTGAATTTGAAGCTCTTTTCAACCTGAGTCCGAATGTTCTAAGTTATATCAAGGTATCATCACAATAATAATCAGGTGGAAATATGTTGGTATCAAAGTGCATCCCGTTTATGCAGTGGGACATTGAATACATTTCATCCAGATTCACTTAATTATGGCATAAATATGGATGGGGGTTGTGTTGCCTACATTCATTCATTGCTACCATGCCTTCCGGAGTAGGCGATCATGTCTCTCCACAGTCCTCTGTTTGTTATACATTTAAATATAGTTTCTAATGATTCTGTATCATGCCAGACTTTCACGCCATCCAACATTTTCTCACGTTGTCTTCCTCGGTCTCTCTTACCTTCGATCTTTCCAGTTGTTACGATGTTCTCCAACCCACCTCTTGTTGCCTACAAGAATGGGAAAAAAGTGCTTGAAAAATCGTCTGCCTACTCAACTACTCAACTTTTTTTCTCAAATTCCCGCTGGGTCTTTCTTGTAGCAGGACAATAGTCCTACCAGGTTTTGTAGTTCAGGCAATGGAAATGCCTTGTCACCATTTTATTTGAGTCAATGGCCCGATACATCCGGGTCTTCAGCGGAATAACTCATCCCATCACCTGTGTGTTACTAGGGCCAGAAGGGGGTGGGGTTGGTTGTCCCATCCCATATAGGGTTAAATTGACCATGATGTCATGGCTGAAGATAGATTGCCAGGCCAAAAGGTGCAAATATCACTGCAGGAGTTTGAGAACAAATAAAGAATACATCCAATTGTATCGTCTGTACAATGTGAACAATTGACTTGAATCAACTGTCGAGCCAAGTCATGTTAATACAGTGAAATCCCATTATAACAACTTGCTCCAGAGTGAGAAAATATGTATGTAATAACAGAAATTCGCTATATATAGTACAAACATTAAAGAATAAATTTTATTGGAGATTTTGAAGTGTTGTTATATAGGGAAATATGCTATAAAAGGATGCGCTATAGAGGGATTCCACTGGTATTAAATCAGCCTGGCCATAGTGAATGTGTGTACAGTGAATGTGTGTACTTGTTGTATTTGTGAAATAAAGAGAGAAACAAATTTCAATGATTGACTTGAAATTATTTTATTATTTCTTTGTTTCTCAAGTAATGATTCAGATTGTGAAAACAAGGGCTAGACGGATATAAAAGCTACTGGGGAAACATGGATTTGATACCATGAGTCAGACAATGATGTACTGCATTTGTTTCTGACAGAAGTCATATCTATACGCAGCAATCCGGCAGAATATTGGGGGGGGGGGGTTACAGTGGAGATTTTTATTTGAGTCAGAGAGATTGTAAAAAGCATCGATTTCACTGCCTTGTCAGACCTCATTTGAAACCATTGGCAGGAAAAATCGAGACGATGAAATAAAGTTCGATGCAACGGATTACCATGGTTTTCTATGTGTCTCACCATGGTCTATGTGGTCCACTCCCCGTTGCTAAAATTTGCTTTCATGCCTGTTGGCCCGATAGATTTTTGTGCTTCATGCGCATAAATTTGCTGGTAATCTGTCTTTGTGTGTAATGCTTGACAAGAAGGTCATGGTTGTGGGGATTGCGGAGACAGTCTCAACATCAATTTAAAGATTGCACACTCAAACCAAATATATTACTGTGTTCATAAAGTGAAGAGATAGTTCATGTAGTGACAAGATTGTTCACGATGTGACGATCATGACGTGACGAGATAATTCTTGTAGTGAAAAAATAGTTCTTGTAGTGAAGAGATATTCTAACATAATTATCATTAAGATAGTCATCATTAAGTGCTGTCTCCACAACGAAGGTTGGCTGCATTTGATAATCTTGTTGAGTTACTATGTTAGGAACTGAGATGCTGCATTGGAACATCTGCACAATATATTTATACTGTTGTTGTCATTGAACCCTGGAATTGTAAGGATCTTCTCTTACTTCCTTTGTGGGGTGGTTTCTCTGAGCTTTATTTCATACCGGGGGAGGGGTGGCTGTAGCTTTTGGCTTAATGAAGAAGCCTTCTTCTTGGAGGCGGTATATGGGATGAGCTGATAGTTTGTGTAGGTCAGTCACTTTGCATCTCTCCTTAGAGGAACTTCGCAGCCTGCGAACAGTGTAGAAAGACCATTCCACTACCACCCTTTATGACCCAGATATAATTTCTTCTGTATTGAGCCATGTTGGGATATGGCGACAGTCGAATTAGAGGGTTGATACACCTTCCTAAGTGATGTGCTGCTTTTACCGAACGGGAACTGGGATTTTGCCTGTGCATTTCTCACGCACTTGCCTCGTAAGATTATTTGGTTTATGCGTATGAGACACTGTTTACAATAGAAGATTGTTCTGCATGAAGCATTTTGAGACTTGAAGAAAAATAAACGTATAACATGGTACATCTAATATCAGTAACATATAATAAACGTATAACATGGCACATCTGACATCAGTAACATAATAAATGTAGAACATGGCACATCTGACATCAGTAACATAATAAATGTAGAACATGGTAGATCTGAAATCAGTAAGATATTAAATACTTAAAATGAGAACTATTTTGTGCAATGGAAGACTATCAATGCAGACCTGAATTCGAGTGCTGAGATGTTATATCGAACCAATGAAACATGGACTGTAAACAAAAAAAATTCAAAGCAAATTAGAGGCTGCAGAAATGTGGTTTCTGAGAAGAATGATGAAAATACAATGAACAGCTAAGAAAACTAATGCAGAGGTTCTCATTGATGCTGGTGTAAAAAGATCAAACATTAGGGGCAGACAGTCAAGGTTTCTAGGACATGTGCTGAGAAGAACACAGCTTGAACACTTAATAACCACTGGAAAAATCAAGGGGAGAAGAGATAGGGGACAACAAAGAGAAAATTTACTAGATGGACTTGTATTGTGGCATGGTAGAAGTTCACCAACCAAACTTATTGACAAGAAACAGTCGTGGAGAAACATGATCGCCTATGCCATTCGGCATGGGACTTGATTGATTGAATAAATAGAATCAGCAGTATAATAAACGACACAATACTGAAGGTGTGGACAGAAAAAGGTAAGCATGCAGATGTTCTGATAAAGGGACCATCTAGAACTAGTCAAATTAACCAAGAGTTGAAAATCCCTGCCAATAGGAAACGACTAAGACTGGAACCTCATTACATAATATACTTAAACTAAATATGTGAAGAAGAACTTAACCTATCACAGGTAACCTATCTGACAAGGTGGAGAGTGTCACAGTAACAAACGGTCAGAAGATATCCGACAAGGTAGAGAGTGTCACAGTAACAAACTGTCAGAGGATATCCGACAAGGTAGTAGTGCCACAGTAACAAACTGTCAGAGGATATCTGACAAGGTAGAGAGTGCCACAGTAACAAACTGTCAGAGGATATCCGACAAGGTAGAGAGTGCCACAGTAACAAACTGTCAGAGGATATCCGACAAGGTAGAGAGTGTCACAGTAACAAACTGTCACAGGATATCCGACAAGGTAGAGAGTGCAGCAAAAACAAACTGCCAGAGGATATCCGACAAGGTAGAGAGTGTCACAGTAACAAACTGTCAGAGGATATCCGACAAGGTAGAGAGTGTCACAGTAACAAACTGTCAGAGGATATCCGACAAGGTGGAGAGTGCAGCAGTAACAAAACAAAGAATCGACAACTCTGATAATTTACTATTGTTACTGGTTTAACTAATATTGTTGAATGTTGAATTATGGTAATGTGGAAACGGTCCTTGTTCCTTTTTCCAGTTTTTTTTTTTACATTAGTTTTATTATTTGTTAGTTATTCGCTTGACTAGTAACAATGGTACATTATCCTTGTTCTCGTTTGTTGATAGGGACAGAGTAAGCTAAGGTCTATGCCTATATATTGCACAACCCGAGTAGAATGAAGTCAATCCTCTACTACTTTTTTCCTATTTTCCTTCTAAAACTTCTGTCAGCTTGCAGGATGTATTCCACAGAACGGGATGCTTTGTGTTGTGGTTTAAAACAGCGACGATATATGCGTCTTTCAGGCTCACATGCACGTTAATTTAGCATTACATTTTTTATTTACCTTGACCCTTGTGATAGGGTCGATAACCCACGCTCAAACTTTTTTAGTTGCCTCTTACAACCTTGTTGTTTATTCATCCTAATAAGGCTGGAGATGGCTTTAGCGTCCTTGTCAAGGCTAACTGTGATTTGGAAAAGCAACATCAGTGTTGGAGTGAAAATCAAACTGTATAGGTCGCTGGTGCTTTCCGTTGTGTTGTATGGTTGTGAGAGTTGGACACTCACTGCGGACATGGAGAGAAGATTACAGGCTTTCGAGTATAAATGCTACAGAAGAATTCTACGAATGTCATATAAGACCAATGTGTACGTAAGAAATAAAGTAGAGATGTGTGCAGGTGTCCAGGAGCCATTGCTTTCAATAGTGAAACGACGAAAACTAGCATGGTTCGGACATGTATGCAGGCACGATTCCTTGTCAAAAACAATACTGCAGGGAACTGTCGAGGGTGGAAGAAGCAGAGGATGACAAATAAAGACATGGACAGACAACATCAAGGAATGGACAGGGCTAGATATTTCCACACTCATCCGCTTCGCTGAGGATAGAATTCGCTGGAGGACTCTGTGTGCTGAAGCTTCCAATGTGGTACCCCTACGACCCTGAAGGGTTATGGGTTTTATTGATATTGACTGATTCATCACATGATGATGATGTTGTTGACCATTTGTTACATCCCCTTTTGAAATTCAGTTAGAGTTATGTCCTTGACTGAGTTCGTGATGGCTAAATAGCTATATTCCGACTGCAAATGCACTTGGGCACTTCGGGCATGGGATTACCATTACATATGGTTCCTGTTGATCTGCCCGTGACTTTCTAGCTACTCTCCGCTGTTGTTTCCATGTATCCCGGTATATCTCACAGGTTTTCAGTGAGGTCTTTAATGAGTCCTTTTGAACGTAGGGCCTATGCCCGTCTGCAACTCTTCATAGAGACGTATCTTTGGCAGGTGCTAATCTAGCCTACTACCACATGATCTGCCCAACACATCTGTGTCCGCATCTGAATAATGTCAATGCTAGGGATACTAGATATGTCAAAAACATTGCTGTTGCTGCATACATATCACGTGACAATATTATCAAAACGTGATAGATGGTCTAAACTAAACTGTAGTCTTGTGGACACGTCCGAATCATCCTTACAAAGTTACGCTACTGACGTTTCCCGTGATTTTCATTGGTTGTAGATAGAAAGTGACCAATTAAAACACTGAAAAAAGTCAAATACCGTCCCTTGGGAAGGATAATTACTATGACCATAGATTACTGCATACCTGATAAGGGACTCGGCATTACTATGCTTATTCCGCACCCCATGTAGTGTGGCGCATGACCTAGAGCGTTGGTCCAATATCCGAGAGGTCCAGAGTTCGATTCCCGGACTTGGTATTTTTCTGTCGGAGGCAAATTTTTTTTTTTTAAACTGTTCATGACCTGGCCGTAACAAGGGCATGCGACTTTTATCACGCAGCCACAAGTACCATTTCCCTGTAACTTCCTATATCACGTAACTCCGAAAACAATACAGTATTAAAACTGACAGTGGCCCCTTAAACATACTTGAAAACTCTGTTACTGTACTTTCTCCGCTGTCGCCTTTCTCAAATTCCCGCATACTAACAGGATGTAGTTCAGAGAGTGTTGTATCATAGTTTACAGCGCTGCTGCGGTTTTCTGCCTGACCATCCGACTTCAGCATGGCTTCTGGGTCGCTTTGGCCAGATATTGGATAGGACAGAAAATCCAACCCCAAAATGTCGCCTCTTACTATGTGCATGACAAGTAACGATGTCGCTATCCATTGCTCCCTGTTGGGGCCCGACAACACACGTGCGTGATCCAGTTCAATTGTTTGTCCTTTAATTTATCACTCGTGATTCCTGATGGTCGAAATACTGTTCTTCGTCATTGTATTTTTATTTGAAAAATCCTTTAAAACAATCGTAATTAGCATTGTTTTAATTGTCAATTTGCATTAAACACCCACATTGTTGTAAGTAAATAAATGTTTTCTCGTATTTCATATCTATTCCGTGCCCGAATAACTCGCTCGTGCACAGTTGTAACGTGCAGCTGGTTGATTTGATATTGGTGGCCATTATTTTCACGGTAACCTCTGATAATCGTATGATAATCTTGACAGCCCCAGAATTTATGTTCAGACACAGAAATATCACGGAGATTTTAAAATTGATCAACTTTATATTATGATTATTTATCATAAATCACTTATCTGAGATTTTTGAAAAAAGTTTTATAAATACATTTTGTAGAATATGGGTGTCTGTATGTGGTTGCTTCCTTGATTCGCTTATGGAAATGTTACTGAGTTGCCATACAATCTGTTTCAACGTTTGATCTGCAACATACGGTATAAAATATGAGGGTCTACGTTTTGATACAAAATATAGATAAATATTGAATAATTAGAGAAATGTGAACAATATCTAAAATGGGACTGTCCTTAAATTACGTCAACAAAAGGGGGGGGGGGGGAGGGGGGTACAGGAAAAAAAAGATTGTCAGTTGTTGACAATTGGAAGAGGGAGTTGTTTGACATAAACAGAAGTCAATAATACGGTGTTTTTTTCTATATACCAAATACATTTCTAAATTTTTAAACTTTGTTCTAAAAAATGGGAAGCAAAAATCATGTAGTATTTTGCGAACGTTTTCTGTTAAATAAAAAAGTTAGTTAAAATTCAAACTATTAGGCCTGTAGTTTCTTAATTGGGGGTGGGGTGTTAATTGTATAAAAACCGTTCATCAGTTTAGATTCTTGTTCGAGTCTGGTGTCATTTTGATATTTCAGTTGTTATATTCAAAAGACTTGAAACACTGCTTATCAACTTTACTAAATTCAGAAGGTGTCGGTTCAGATCGTGCTTTAATCTCTGTCCACATCTGATGTCCTAGAGCTCGAGCGAAGTGGTCATCAACTGAACCTGTGGAAGAGTACATGAAAGTAATGACCATTAACCCATTAGTTACTACGAGCCTTGAGCTAAGAAATGTTTTTAACAAAATTTTTCCGATAGTCATAATGATATCAACTATTTATTTTGTGATAGAATTGATAACATATTTTGTAACCCTATACTGATTCGTTCAGGCTTTTATTACCTTTATTAATGGAATGTACGAGAGAATAGATTTTAACTACATAATAATATCTCAATGTACGAGAGCATAGATTTAGCTAAAAAATAATTTCTCAATGTGCAAGAGCATAGATTTAACTACAAAATAATTTCTCAATGTGCAAGAGCATAGATTTAACTACAAAATAATTTCTCAATGTGCGAGAGCATAGATTTAGCTACAAAATAATTTCTCAATGTCAATTATATATCACGGCGAGATAACACTGAAAGTGAGGTATTCAGTTTTTCCAAAAAATACGGGAATCTTAGACTTGACATTTGGCTTCACACAAGTATTATTAGGGGATTATTTTTCTGTAAGTCTGGCATTGTGACCACATTCGACTACAGATACAACGTCTTCTAAATGGTAACCCTGTGGTCTGGCTGTTCCCTAATTCATAATCGGTGCTTTTAATTAATTGGAGAAATGAAATATGCACATGTTTGGCAATGAACTACTTGGATCAGCTAACGGTCGTAACCAGTTCAAGGCCGTGAATTTCTAGTCGGTTATTTTGAAGGTGCACTCATTACTAGTTTAACTCTCCCCCCCCCCCCACCCAACTAGTTAACACGTAATATTATTACCTTGTGTTTCTGTCTCGTGTCTCCTGATTTGATCATTTGACGAATGATTGTAATTCGTAGACATCTTGGACCTGGGTGCACATCGGCTGTTCTCACAATTTCCCATTTGTAGTGGTGGTAGAATGGGCGGGGTTAGGGAAGATGTGGGTGAAATTGACAGATTTAGTGGAGCAGTTTGGATATCAGAATGCAGTAATGAATAAGATTGTGACAAAATATGAGGTGGAGTTATGTCGTTTTCGGATGAGCTGGGGTAAAGTAGATGGAGCTGTTGGGTGTTGAGTAATGTTTTAATTTTTCGCTTGAAGAATGACCCTGGTATTGTAGGTATGACTTCTGTTGGAGGATGCTGGACATTTGTCTGAAAATACTGTACTGGAGGAAGAGAGAGATTATTGAAACTGTGATTGTAGGGGTGTAGTGGAGAATAGTTTGATAGGAACTTGTTGTTTGTGGCAGGAATAGGTAAATATGGAGACTTATTCTGCTTGTTAAAACTTGAAAACTGTCTGAAAGAAGAAAACGTTGTTTTTTTCATGAACTATGTTGTAAACATCTTATGTCAGTTGACTATAAATTAATACAATATCATTTACTCTGAGGCGTATCAGGGAATGCGATGCTGGGCCCATGGACTAACGGATGATGTGGTCATCATCAACCCTGTTGCCTTTACTTTCCTAGAAGATCTGGTACCAACTTTCTTTGCTGGGTCGACTTAGCAATCGTTTTTGATATTCACAAGTTTCCAGTTGAAACGAGAATTTAACTACGTGTCCATGTGGGCAGGCAGAGCAGACCACAGAACATGTCTTGCAAGACTCCATTACAGTAAACAAGTTACGGGAGGAACACTGGCCCATAGAGACGGATATCCACCACAGAAAGCTGTATGGGAACACTGAAGAGCTCTCAAGTACAGTACAATTTATTACGAAAAACAGTTTTGCTGTGTAGACATGTCAAACTACGAACGAGAAGAGGAAGACTGAATAATATTGACTGTTATTTTGTAAAAATGAAGCGACACACCGTACACGTCGCGGATATTGTCATGTCAAAACTGGTAACGAATACATTCAGTGTTTCTAACACTTGCACTGAACCGTGGATGTCTGTAGCCATATCGCTAGTGTAGCTGTGTAAGAGAACTGGTTCTTATACTCTGGTCATCGCGCTCAAGGTTAACCACGATTACGGACGATTGACTTTTTGTCGTGGCATTGCATCTCTCTCGTCACAGCCAGTCAGAAACATCTAAAAAGTGACTGAGCACCATATGGCCTTTCGGGATGACCTGAGTGCATATATCTTTATTCAAATTCATTTTCCAGCTATCTATTTTCTAGCCAACTTCATCTCTAAAAACATCACATAAAAAAGTTAGGAAAAGAAATAATTCACATTGATTTGAACTATAAGCTAGGTTCTAAACTTAAAAAAAACAAAACCGTCACTTGTTCCTCCCACACAAGAATCACACATACACACACACATATATATATAACTGATTAGCAAATATAATCTTAGCAAAAACTTCTGGAATAGCAATAAAAATAAGTATCGTGTGGTAACCCTGAAAACAATTTAATACAGGGGTTCTTAAACTGTGATCCACGAAGACTTAAGAAATATGAGTTTTTACAAATACAATAAAAAGATAAATGAACAAATATAGAAGAAGCAAGATTAAATACTGAACACGTTATGTATTTTATACAAATTTCGTACAATTAGATAATTGATGACTACACAGAGATTCCGATGAACATTTGAGCAGGAAATTTGCGCAGTAAAATGTGTCTCGTAAAGGAGGGGGAGGGGGGTATTGATGCATGTTTAGCCCCGGAAGCAATGCTGTTCAGTTTGCCAGTATCCCAGAATTACCACGCCCTGCCAGGAGACACAACATACACTTCTGGACGAACTCACTTAAGACTCTTCTGGCAGATTTGTTGACCAGTCCGCGGTGACGGCACATCTATCATTCTCCATCACGTAGAAGTCTGCTACAAAAGGACAAAGGTACAATGTCCGTTGGCACGCATCTCTTCGTTATTCCTGTGGCTTATCCCTATGAATTATTTGATAGAAAAAAAAAGTAACAATGCAAGACATGATTTACAATTATGATTTTTCCACAAGTGACAAGTTGTCAGTATATCTCCAACTTTACTTAGTCGCCTCTAACTGCAAGCATGTAATGATAACGGTAGCTTTATTATTTGCAATGTAAACACAAAGTAGTTTCATTTTGTCCACTCGGGCCACTTTTTTATGTAGATGTACTATCATTGCCCACTCGGCTGACCTATTGTGTAGATGTACTATCATTGCCCACTCGGATGACCTCTTATGTAGATGTACTACCATTGCCCACTCGGATGACCACTTGTGTGGATTAACTACCATTTATTTTCAACTTCGGACGTAGGTCCATTTTAGTTATATTAGTTTCTAACCATTTAAAAATTGTAAAAAGTCACGGTACTAGTAATCTATTCACCATTATCTCATCACAATATAGTGGTGGTCCTTTATAGCGCATTCCTCTATAACATAATTTTCTATTTAACAAAATATTTCAAAATGTCTCCAATTAGTTTTTTCTTTAATGTATATATAAGTGTGTACAAGGTTGATTGATTTGTCAGAAAACATTGTAATTGATTTGCTGGACAACATTCTAATTGATTTGTTAGGCAACATTCTAATGTATGTGTTAGACAACATTCTAATTGAGAATATTCCTTGTAGAAATAACATTTTATTGTTTATTATCATTACATTACCATTACGTTTCGAGAGTTGTAAACATTAATTACCCGAACTTTTTTCTACTGAAAAAAAGCTGAATATACAGTGTTTTCTAAAACCGGAAATAGCTCATAATTTTAGCGCTTTCTCTCCCCCCCCCCCTTTTCACCGACACATACCACACACACATAGTAGACAAACTATTAAAACAGTTATAAAATCTTCATATTTGAGTCATACCTTAAAAAATGTTAAATGTTTCCATAAAAATGATTATCTCCACAGCTCGAATGTGTGGACACAATATTCGGAATGTTATGAACTAGCTATATTATATAATGTTTACTGCAAGTGCCAGCGCAAAACTAGTTCACAACTATTTTAACATTTAAAGAAACCCAGAATCTATGTTTTTAACAAGAATTTCCTTTTGGAAAATAGCCCTCACACAGTTCACACAACATCATATATCTTGGCTGATGAAACTGATCAGTCGTCACTCCGTCGTATTTTTTCATTAGCCAGCCCATGAAAGACACAGGAAAAGTTTGATTAGCAAAGATAAATGACGTTTGGATCCGCGTAAAGAATTATATTGCAAAAGACTTGTCTGTTATGGTGACTTTATTTGGCTGCTTATGCAAAGTAGATTCACAGTGTGCAATGGAAGTCATAGGAAAAGTCAAATTCCTCACTTTAGAAGGAGGACTCCCGATTAGCCAGCAGAACTGTATAAGCAACGAAAGATACAGTTTAATTGTTCAGTTTTTGTGAAAGGTGAAATCAGATATTTCTAAACTTGAGATTAACTTTGTATCGATTTTACTACAAGGGGAAAGTGGGCGAGGTCAGCTATAGATAACGAACACAATATTTTAACAGGGCTGACCCATACAGTGAGTCAATGCCCCAAATCGTTTAGAAAAAAACTGACAAGAAATAGATGAGACTAACTGTTGAATGTTACACGTTTGAACTTTTGTTTTCACAGACAGTATATTTTCTTTACGTTGATACTCAAAACCAAAATAACTAAAATAAATTTTTGTGAGGAAACCATTGTCCCAGTCATATTGGGTATACATTTTTGTATGGTTGTGTTTTCTTAGCCGTTATTTGTTTCTTGATAAAGGTCCCAATATGACCGATACGTTGATAATCGTCTTTGTTCTATGTTTTATTATTTATTATTATTTTATATCGATAGTTAGTTATTAACAGTAACTTGTTAGTATTTACTTCGTATTTGTTTGGTTATTGCAGCACTTTCCATTTTGTGGGACATCCTCCGATATTTTGGATATTTATATTTATAAATAAAAAATAGATAAGGATAAGGCGTATCCCTGGCTATCCACAGAAAAAGAAGCACTGTAATAATGACTACAGTTAACACTCGGATAATTCCTTCCTGCTAACACATTCACGTTAGCCACATCACCAAGTTTAAGAACCGCTGATTTATATATTATTTCTGGGATATTCTGTTGAGGCTTAAAAAAATTTTGTGAAATTTAATAAACAGGGATTGCTAATAAAAAAAATATGAGAATATTTGTGACTGGGTGTATGGGCTTTCACGTTTCAATATCGAAATTTGATGAAAGGTGAAAAAAATGGTCCTGTCTGCGGGTGGCGAATTGCTTGGAGGTGATTGTACTCTGACTCTTAGGGTGAGTACTGCAGTTGTAATGTTTATGTAGCGTTTGGGTGTGAGCGTATGAGAGAGAGAGAGAGGCAGCGTGTATGAAACAGAGAGAGAGAGAAAGCGTGTATGAGAGAAAGGAAGGGATGGGAGCGTGTATGAGAGAAAGGAAAGGATGGGAGCGTGTATGATAGAAAGATAGAAAGAGAGAGAGAGGCATCGTGTATGAGAGAGAGAGCGCATGAAGGAGAGAAAGATAGAGACAGAGTATATGAGAGAGAGAAAGAGAGAGAGGCAGCGTGTATGAGATAGAAGAAAAGAGATAGAAAGATAGAGGGAGACAGTGTGTACGGGAGAGAGAGAAAGAGAAGTGCAGTGTGTATGAGAGAAAAAAAGAGAAACGGAAAGAGAGAAAGAGAGAGGCAGCGTGTATGAGAGAAAGAGAGAGGCAGCGTGTATGAGAGAAAGAGAGAGGCAGCGTGTATGAGAGAAAGAGAGAGGCAGCGTGTATGAGAGAAAGAGAGAGAGACAAGGATGCTTCGTGTTTGAGAGAGAAAGAGAGAGTAAAAAAGGGGCGAGAGAGAAAATCAGAGATAAACAAGAGAGAGAGAGAACGAATGTAGATGAAGGGTTAAGATACACACATCTCCGCGTGTTGGGTCAGAAACAAAAGCAAATAACAGCAAAAATGTGACTTGTCATACATGTCGTAAGGTACAACTAATGTTATTCTAAGGCTTGGCTATCCCATCCCGTAGGTGAAAACTACTCACAAGCCGCGACGTATATACAGAAATCACGCCAAATATAAAAATAGAAAAGCTACGTTCAATATAAAATAACGTAGTCACGCTGAATATAAAATAACTGTCACGCTGAATATAAAATAACGTAGTCACGCTGAATATAAAATAACGTAGTCACGCTGAATATAAAATAACGTAGTCACGCTGAATATAAAATAACAGTCACGCTGAATATAAAATAACGTAGTCACGCTGAATATAAAATAACGTAGTCACGCTGAATATAAAATAGGAAAGTCACGTTGAATAGCGAGAACATAATTCACATTCGGATATAAAAATAGAGGAGAAATTACGTTGAATATAAAAAAAATGGAAGTCACACTGAAATACAGAACATAAATCAAGTTGAAGAGAAAGTGTATAAGTCACGTGTAATGTAAAATAGAGGAGTCATATTGAATATAAAATAACCACCGAAGACGGATGTGTCGGGCCATTGGCGCAAATAAAACGGCGACACAACGCATTTCCATTCTCTGGACTACATTCTGCTAGAAATCTAGTAGGACATGTCCTGCTACAAGAGAATTCAGCAGGAGTTTGAGAATGTACGCTGAAGAAGAAGAAGAAGAAGAATATAAAATAGAGAAATCATATTGAATATAAAATAGAGAAATCATATTGAATATAAAATAGAGGAGTGACGCTGAACATAAAGTAGACAATGTAAAGACACAGCCATGAAAAAAATGAAATATAATAGTTATGAAGAACACAGAAGGTGTAGAGGATTGACTTCATTGCAGTCGAGTCTCCCATATGAACTCCGCCCTCTCAATAAAGCGGCTTGCCTACCGAAAGTGTCAATAATAGTATGAAACTCCGTAGATCCAAGCGATAATCGAAGTGGATCTTCGAAAAATGCTCTTGTGAACCAGGTGTCGTGGCACAGGTTCGTGTGGCAGGAGGCCTCACATTGAGAAAATAACAAGAAACTTGTCATCCTGAGAAAATTGACAGGAACAAGCTGGGGTAGGAGGGATGGGGGCCATCCCGGCTAATAGATACTGCGACATAGTACATCATCATCATGAGGTAGCCAATCCCGAACAGGATGTAGCAGTCATCACAGACTTTCGAAACTTATGTTGATCTTGAGCCAGTCTTCCTGCTTCTTTTACTGTCATGTTCAGGTGGTCTTTGATGTCTTGCGTCCATCTTCTTCTTGGTCTGCCTCTTGTTCGTCACCCTGGCATCATCACCTCCATTATGGTTTTCTCTAGGCCGTGATGGCGTTTGATATGGTCCAAAATATTGTAGTTTTCTGGAAAGAGCCACGCTATTTAGCCATTTCTCATTTACACTCATATTTCTCAGGATATCTACATTGGTAATATTTTTGTCCATGGCATTCTAAGGATTTTTCTGTAACATTTTGCTTCAAAAGCAACTTTTTATTTCTTTGCTTTGTTGGTGTTTGTTCAGGATTCACACCCATATATTGTCACAGAATATGCAAGCTCTTACGACTGTTAGTTTTGTTGTTTTGCAGCAGCTCAGTCATATGTTTTTCATTTGTTTCAGCTTCTTTGACTCGATAGCCAACCTCCTCCTGACTTCTTTGACTCGATAGCCAACCTCCTCCTGACTTCTTCATAGAAATCACCATTGCCGTTAATAAAGAGAACCAATGTATTCAAAACTGTTGACTCTTTCTAATTCGCTGTTGTTGATGCTGATTGAGAACTTGCTAGTGATTTTGTCGCTTGTCATAATCTTGATCTTGTTTCTATTCAGAAATTGGTTTTATTTTTCACAATGTTCTTTAATGTAGTTTATTAGGTATTGGAGACCTGCTTGACTGTGTGCCAATAATGTTGTATCATCAGCATATCTTAGTTCTGGTATCTCGTGACCTCCGATGTGGAGTGGCTCGAAGTTATTTCTTTGCTGGTCACTTCATACATCAGCTCTAATAGTTGCTGCAGCATAACACATGAAGAGCCACCTTCATGCCCAACGGCAGATTGTTGCCATGGGACCTACATTTACTTAGTACAGGAAGAGCCACCTTCATGCCCAACGGCAGAATGTTGCCATGGGACCTACATTTACTTAGTACAGGAAGAGTTGTCTTCATCCCCAACGACAGATTGCTGCCATGGGACCTACATTTACTTAGTACAGGAAGAGCCACCTTCATGCCCAACGGCAGAATGTTGCCATGGGACCTACATTTACTTTAAACTTAACAACCACAACTTAAACCTAACAATATGGTGGACAACGTGCTCAACCACAAAGAGGCAAAAAAAAACCACGTTGTATATATATATATATCACAACCATACCCTGCTGGCGATTAGCATGCAACACTCAGAACTTCAACCTAATAGCGTGGCGGGGAACCTGCTCAACCACAAAGAGGCAAAAAACGACAATGTAACAGATATCTTAAACAACACACATATTGATTGATGACACAACATGGTTGACTGTTGCTGCTCAAATAAAAATATCTTGATTAGGTTAATGCCAGTTCATGCTTGAGTGAAAACAAAACCAACAATGCGGGAAACAAAAGCAATCAATCGCGTGCATTTATACTTTTGATCGCGTGAAGTGTGACGAAACATCTGTCCATGATGTTTATGCTCGTAAATTTTTAAAAAACCAGTATATTTACATACTAACGTATGGTGTACACAAGTATAGGAGCCAGAACAAAATAAGAACGTTCTAGAAGTGTTAATTTCTGTGTTATTGAAGGCAACGAGAAACAGAGACGCAATTCGTGAACAGGAGTCAGTGTCACTACATAAGGGGAATCCCATAAATGCTCTTTTTGCCATTCAGTCAACCATCTAAAAGTATATCAGTTCAGTGTCCCAGCCAGTGTCCCTGTCAGTTGGTGGTTGTGTCAGACATTTAAGAGTATATAAGTTCAGTGTTCCAGCCAGTGTCCCAGTCAGTTGTTGGTTGTGGTTTGTTCTGGTTTTTCCATTGAGGAAGCTCTCCCCTCTTCTCTGGTCACTCCCATTTTTATCATTCTCTAAACATGTACATTGTCTTTCTTTCAGCATCCTCTTCATCCTTTTAGTAGTGTGTCCATGTCTGCTCTCATTCTCTTCATCATTTTGTAGTGTGTCCATGACTTCTCTAATTAATTCAGCCCGGTCTCTTTTCGTCACTTTGCCATCTATTATAGCTTTATCCGCCAATGTGTCAGTTCTTTTGTTGTCCCGGACTTTCGCATAACTAGGACAGTAGATCCATATGATGGACTGGGAGTTGTTGAGAAGAGTATCACAAAGTTTTCTTATGCACTTTGCAATCTTGCGCAGCATACACTGGGAGTCTCATTAAATTACTGTAGATGTTGGTGATTGCAAATTCCCACCGCAGATAATTGTGCATCCGGACCGTCCAGAAAGCAATGACAAACTATTGGACGTATTTATATTGCCTAGAGAATCACTACAACTAAAAGATGCTGGGTTGATGGCTACATCATGAATAGGATATTCTACCACTTTGTGTCTTGATGGTTGTGTCGTTAGCCAAGTTAGAGCCGCTGTTACTGTCTCTATCTCCAATCTCATGCACGATGTTGTGTTGAGATATGCAGCAGATTATTCCTCAACCGTCCAACCGTCACTTAGCAAGAGAATAGAACTTGCTGTTTAAATTTTTACTAAGCCTACTTAATGGGCGTGTGGCACTCTAAGAGTTAACGATCCAATAAGAACTTGCTGTTTAAATTTTACTAATCCGTCTTATGCACCTACTTAATGGGCGTGCTGCACACTAAGAGTTATCCAATAATTTAACTCATACGGATAGTTTTTCCAGTGTTGCATGTTACTGTGCTCTATGCCTGGTAGGGAAACCCCAAAAGCACATATTTTTGGGGGATAGAAAATACATGTTAATTAGTGCAATATCACGGCAAATAGTGCAATGCCTCGATAAATATTGCAACGTCCCGGCAAATAGTGCAAAGTCCAGGTAAATAGTGCATTGCTCCGTCTATGGTCGGGACCGGAAAAGGGGAGGGGGGGAGTGGGTTAACAGTAACAATACATTGACATGCTAAGTTATTTGGTTGTCTGACTTAATCACAAGTCTCCAGAATAACTATCCTGCGGTCAGACACCGCCTCATAGCTGGGAAGGTCTACGGGAAGATTGAAGCCAACTGACCATCTCAGTTCCACTTTGTACCCTGTCCGACTGACCCAACCCTCAGACCGAATCATTTTCCCGAAGTAGAGAGGTGATAAAGGAATTTCATCCAACAACATCGATCGGAGGTCGCCTAATTTCTAATATCCGCTTCACTGCTGATATCGAGCTGATGGCGACAACAGAGGCAGAACTACAAGAGTTAACAACCAGACTGAAAATATCTAAGCAAAACTTTGGCATGAAGATCAAAGCAGATAAGAGTAAAATTTTGATGAAATAATTTAGTTTCAACCAATATAAATCCTAACAATCGAAGGCCTGGGAGTGTTTCAACGTTTATTTATCTGGGAGTCCAGATTAGTAGTGACGGTGAATCAACAGATGAAGTTAATCACAGACTAAAAATTTGGAAAAGCAGAATCACCACCCGTCTTAAGATTAACTTATATACATCTTTGGTTTTGTCAATACTTCTATATGGTCGTGAGACCTGAACTCTAACTACAAACTTTGAGAAAAGAATCCAGAAGTGTGAAAAAAATGCTATAGACGTACGTGTGCTGGAATAAATGTTCCAGTGCAGGATAACACCCTATCATGACATAAGTGACTAAAGGAAGGAAGGTACATATAGCACAGGGAAAATATCAAGATGAACAGAAATACGTAGAAGTGTTACCAAAATAAGACATAAAACAACCTACGTAAAACAACCTAAGACAGACGACGTTTCGACTAAAATGCCTTCATCGGGACAAACCAAAAACCACAGTACAGCGAATTTTACATGGAGACAAACATGGTTATGATAGGGAAGAAAGAAAAAGAGAGATAGCGAATAGATAGCGGAGGAAGCAAAGATGGAGCAACAAGACAGGGAAGAAGAGGGTATAAGGAGAATATAGGGGAAAGTGGACAGAAGAAAGTGAGAAGTGAAAATAGATAAGATGTAATAGCAAGTAAAATCAAACAGTTTCTTATTTATCGACTTCGTGGAAGATAGAGAAATCGACGGATGACTCTTGTGTGTTCATGAGTCCATTGTGGTATACCTGCAACCCTGAGGGGTCGGCTTATACTAAATTGAAGTATTATTTAAATTAGATAATGGACAAATTGTGTACCACGTCATACTTACGTTTCTGTAATCGCAGATTTTTTTAGGCTGTTCATTAGTTCTGCATGCTCTCTATCAGCACACAGGGCTTTGCTCAGCTCCTGGCGGTCACGGATCCGGTGCTGTTTCTGTAATTTTGTGGGTAATTCCCGTCCAGAAGACACGTGCGTGTCTAAGAATGAACCGAAGCCACTTCCATTGTAGAGTGATTCTTATCAGTCAGGGTAAAAACAGAGACAGAAATAACATAAATTAGATGATTTTTATCCTCGGCAGTTTACAGGATTAAAACTGTAATGAGGATAAGATAATAATACACACACACACGAATGCACGCACCCACATAATATTGAGATGGACACTCCCACATATTATTGAGATGGACACCCCCACATATTATTGAGATGGACACTCCCACATATTATTGAGATGGACACTCCCACATATTATTGAGATGGACAACCCCTCCCCACATATTATTAAGATGGACACCCCCACATATTATTGAGATGGACACCCCCCTCCCCACATATTATTGAGATGGATGTCATGGACGAAGAATGAATGTTGTATTTTTACAACAGATTTTATTTTTCGAAATTAAAGAAGAAAAAACAGGCAGACCACTCTTGAGATTTTAAGATGTAGGCAAGTACTCAATGAAAGACTTTTCGATTGACAGAAATAGAAAAATATGGTAGACGACGGAGGTGCTTGGTATTTCGCTTGCATTTTTTGTTTAATATCGAATGAAAGCGACATTTAGCCGGATCATCCAGATTTAAAAAATGTGGGTTGAGATTTCTCGATTGACATAACCACTCCTTCAGTCGATTCAGCTGTGAGTACCTGACGCATGAGTTAGGGGGAGGTAAACACAGCATGGAAGAGAACTTACCACCCCCACCTAATAGTTGATGTGGCTTAGTACATGAAGAGTTATCTTCATCCTCCGACGGCAGGCTGTCATGGGACCTACCTTTACCTTTATACTGGGTCACGCTCTTTCAACAACAGATTTTAATCCGTGTGATATAATTAAAAACATAAGAAATTGTGTTGTTCTTGTTCGTTGTTTTGTGTATGTAGTCTTGATAAAGGTCTTTTGGTTAAAATGTCGAATTGTGTGTGTTATCAGTGATTAGCAAAACTTAATTATTCTGTTCCAAGCTTTGCCATACACTTATGGGTCAAATAGTTCATCGCTCTTCTGTTAAATTTGTTGACCCATCCTCAATGATAACACATCTGGTATGTCCAACACATGCGAGTCTGTTGGTATGTCCAATACATGCGAGTCTGCTGGTATGTCCAACGCATGCGAGTCTGCTGGTATGTCCAACACATGCGAGTCTGCTGGTATGTCCAACGCATGCGAGTCTGCTGGTATGTCCAACGCATGCGAGTCTGCTGGTATGTCCAACGCATGCGAGTCTGCTGGTATGTCCAACGCATGCGAGTCTGCTGGTATGTCCAACACATGCGAGTCTGCTGGTATGTCCAACACATGCGAGTCTGCTGGTATGTCCAACACAAGCGAGTCTGCTGGTATGTCCAACACATGCGAGTCTGCTGGTATGTCCAACACATGCGAGTCTGCTGCAATAGGCAATGTTTGCTGTCCTCCATCTCCTTGTCATCCGTGGGATCATATAACAGAAGACAAAAGTACGACAAGACATTCAGACAAGACATTCAGACAAGACATTCAGACAAGTCATTCAGACAAGACATTCAGACAAGGCATTCAGACAAAACATTCAGACAAGGCATTCAGCGACAAGGATGATCATTTTACAGATGACAGGTTGTCAGCCTATCCCCTAACCTTTCTTAGTCTCCCCCTACGACATGCCTAAAAATAAAACAGTGGCCATAATCCCATAATCGCTGCACACTTAAATAGAAGTCTATACCACACGGGTGCGTTACATTGATCAAAAGTAACCAAAAAGGGGCTGTAAACATAGCTGCCAAGCTATAAACCATGACACAACGGGTTCCGTTTTCTGGACCCATCCTGCTAAACAACAGGAGTTTGAGAACGAACGAAGGAAAGGATGATTAGAAGATATGTTCCTCTGTTCTCTAACACTTTAAGAACCGCTAACTTAAGGTGATTGGCACAACGCAATATAAATATTATTTTGGTCAAATGTGAGATGCTTAGGTAAGAATTAAGTTCACGGGGATAAATTTTGCAAATTTTTAACCAGGTAAGAGAAAGTCGATATATTTAACTTGTCTTCCGCTAATCTGTACGGTTTTCCCCAACATTTTTTAAATATCAATGAATGTGTATGTGCGTGTATATAAACGAGCTTATGTTTGCGAGCGTGTGGTTTTATATGTGTAAGATTGTGTTTCTACATGTGTGGGAAGGACACATGGTTCGCATGAAAGATTATCGTCGAGAATAAAGTTGTTTCTTTATTAGAAACTGGCCTCACGGCACGTGGGGCATTCCCATAAGTGCTCCGCCCTCTGTTCCAGCAGCCATCGGCACGGTGATTCGAGTATAATGCATGGCTAAACAGACGTCGACATCAGGGCACAACTCTGACCCTTGCGACAAGTTTCTTTGTTGTTCCGCCACCCACGTCGTGCCTGTAACTAGTTCAAGCACAACATCGGTCTGTCGGAACAACATGGCAACTGTTATCGAAGGTTCCGACTATGGGGGGAAAAGTTGTTTTATGGGCAACTCCAGACTGGCTCTCGCAACGCTGGGGGACAGAAGAAATGTTTTATAGACACTCTTCAGACATCACTGACTCACTTCAAAATAGACACAAACACATGGGAGAATCTTGCACAACACAGATCTGACTGACGTCACAGAATCAGAACCAGTGCAGCAGCTGCGGAGAATGTCAGACTATATGATGCACAGGAAAAACGCGCTAGAAAAAAAAGCAAGAGCTTCTCAATATCCGACAGAATTCTCCCATACATGGTCAGAGTGTGGTAGACAATTCCAGGTACGCATATTGCTCATTAGTCACAGTCGGGCACACAGCAGACATCATCATCATCCCAATTAATCTAATTGGTCAACGTCGATTTTGATGGATGAACAACATGTGTGTGGGAGAATATGTGTTGGAACTTGAGTACAGTCTACAAGGCTGACTCTGCCTCCCGTTACTCAACCTCCCATTACTCAGCCTCCCATTATTGTATTCGTTTCTCTTTTGGTGACTCGGGATTTTATGATAAATTTCTGCCTTTTAAAAAAAAAACCCCATGGTCTGATGTTTGAGAGCTGACTCAGACAAGTGATTTAAACACTGACGCATTCATGTGTTTAACGGATTATACACGTTGCGATATGCGTGATACCATGATTGCTTTCCTCACGGTTTAGTATCTCCGACTTCAGCATTTGTCCTTGCTTGAACAGGACTGCGGTTCTGTTCTATGTCTGGGATGACCAGACCAATCTTAATTTCCAGCTTCTGTTGGCTGGACTGTCACATCTCCACTTCAAGGAATGTGCCTCGGTTGGGGGTTCATGTGTTGTAAGTGGCATATATTGCTACGAGGCTGATGATAATGATGGTAGAAATTCGAGGAGATACGAGTTTGTCACTATTTTTTCCTATGTCA